>CM061223.1:52461220-54913493 GCA_030844895.1 Ambrosia x helenae
ATGGTTCTTAATGAAAAATCCATTGCCAAAAAGACATGGATTTTCAACCTGGTCAAGAACAAACTGTAACTGTTCTCAAGAGCAAACCCAAAGCCAAACAGGCTTGGGTTCCTAAATCTAACTAATTTGCTTTTATGTGCAGAGAGTTTCCAGGGGCTTAAACAGCATATGGTATGTTGATAGTGGAGGCTCTATTGCACATGACTGGATGCAGATACCTGATAAACAACTTTAATCAGCAAAAAGAAGGATCTGTATCCTTTGGGAACAATGCTAAGGGATATGTGCTAGGACATGGCAATGTCTCCTCTGGCAAAATACAGTTTGACAAGGTTCAATCTGGTGGAAAACCTTGAATACAACTTGCTGAGTGTGTCACAAATGTGTGATAAAGGATATTCTTCCTTTTTCACAAAGACAGCATGCAAGATCATCTCACCAGAAGGCCAGAAGTTGATAGAGAAGATCATTGAAGATCATACTTTGCTGATTGCCAAAAGATGTGGCAATGTCTATGCAGTGGACATTGAGAAAGACAAAGTATTGAACAACACTGCCTGTTTCTTCTCAAGGGCATCAACTTCAGAAACAGATCTCTGGCACAGGAGACTTGGCCATGTGAACTTTAAAACCATAAATAAAGTCACAAAAATGGGCTTGGTCAGAGGTCTACCTTTGAAAGTATACCAGTGTCAAGAACACTGTGTATCCTGTTTAAAGGGAAAACAGCATAAGTCCTCCTATAGTCTATTGAAGAATCAAAAACAACTGCATGTCTTCAACTACTCATATGGACTTATTTGGACCTGTCAAGATTATGAGCCTTGGTAAGAAGAAGTACTGCTTAGTCATCATTGATGACTACTCAAGATTCACATGGGTATTCTTTTATTCTCCAAGGATGAGGCTGCTGAAATCATCAAGTTCTTCATTCTACAAGTAGAGAAACAATATTCTCTATCTGTCAAAACCATTAGAAGTGATAATGGGACAGAGTTCAGGAACAAAACTCTGGATGAATTCTGTTTGTCTAAAGGGATTATTAGACAATACAGTGTTCCTAGAACTTGAACAAAATGGTGTAGTAGAAAGGAAGAACAGAACATTGATAGAAGGAGCAAGAACAATGTTAGCTGATTCTGGACTGCCCTTGTACTTTTGGGCAGCAAGCAGTTAACACATCATGTTATGTTCAGAATAGAGTTCTTGTGGTCAAGAGACATTCCAAGACTGCCTATGAAGTTCTTCATGGCATGAAGCCCTTATCTCCTTTTTCAGGGCTTTTGGGTGTCAATGTTTCATCTTGAACATCAAGGAATCTATTTCAAAGTTTGCTGCCAAAGTTGACTCAGGTTACTTTCTTGGTTACTCCTCAACTAGAAAAGCCTACAAGGTTTTTAATTCTCACACCAGGATAGTAGAAGAAACATTGAATGTCAAGTTCAATGAGTCAAAACACACTCTTATTCCAGCACATCCTGCTGAACTCTTTGACCTTGACAACTTCCACTTTGGACCTGAAAAGACTGTTACTTCTTCCAAACCTACTTATTATGGTGATCAAAGGTTTGAAGATGAGGATCCTACACCATGGACTCCTCAAACAGTCATTAAGTCAACTTCAACACCATCAGAAGTTTCACAAACTTCTGATCCAACAAATACTGAGGGCCAAACTCAAACATCTGCTTCAGCACCTGCAACTACTGAAGAAGCTAAAAACTGCTGAAACCAGATATTATAGACCTCAGTAGTTTGTTTGAAGAACAAGAGCCACCTACACCTGTCAGTGGTTTACAACAACTGATTGAACACAGAGATCATCCACTTGATCAAGTCATGGGTGATATAGCTTCAGGTGTTCTTACCAGAAACCAGCTCTCCAACTTTTGCCTATTTTCAGCCTTTATTTCACAGTTGGAACCAAAGAAGTACCAGGAAGCCTCAAAGACAATAATTGGGTGCAAGCTATGCAAGATGAACTGCTCAGTTCAACAAGCAAACAGGTCTGGGAAATCTGTCCCTTACCTCCAAACAAGCAACCAATTGGCACAAGATGGGTTTTCAGGAACAAACAAGATGAAGCTGGTATGATAATCAAGAACAAGGCAAGACTGGTAGTTCAAGGGTACTCTCAAGAAGAGGGAATTGACTATGATGAAACCTTTGCTCCAGTTGCAAGGCTTGAGGCCATCAGGTTATTTCTGGCCTATGCATTTCCAACAAAATTAAAGTTTATCAAATGGATGTGAAAAGTGCAT
The DNA here is from genome assembly GCA_030844895.1 of Ambrosia x helenae. Classification (NCBI taxonomy): domain Eukaryota; kingdom Viridiplantae; phylum Streptophyta; class Magnoliopsida; order Asterales; family Asteraceae; genus Ambrosia; species Ambrosia x helenae. The sequence continues at coordinate 52,463,482 of CM061223.1, forward strand.
TTTTGTATGGAAAAATAAAAGAGGAGGTGTATGTCTGTCAGCCACCTGGGTTTGAGGATCCTTCTCATCCTGAGTGGGTGTACAGACTGGACAAAGCTCTTTATGGGCTCAAACAGGCTCCAAGAGCCTGGTATGATACACTCTCCACCTTTTTACTCAAAAATAACTTTACAAGAGGTGCCATTGATAAAACTCTTTTCATTAAACATGTTGGAAATCATGTCTTACTTGTTCAAATTTATGTTGATGATATCATTTTTGGTTCAACAAACACAAAACTGTGTGATGATTTTAAGAAACTCATGCAATCAAAATTTGAGATGAGTACCCTGGGAGAACTGCAGTACTTTCTAGGACTGCAGATCAAGCAACAAACAAATGGAACCTTTATACATCAATCAAAATATGTTAAAGAATTATTGAACAAATTTTCTTTAAATGACTGTAAATCATGTTCCACTCCCATGATACCAATCACACAAGTTGAACCTGATGATCAAGGAAAACAGGTTGATCAAACCATGTACAGATGCATGATAGGTTCCCTTTTATACTTAACTGCTTCTAGACCAGATTTTATGTTTTCAACATGTGTCTGTGCTAGATATCAATCAGCACCAAGGGAATCACACTTATAGCAGTCAAAAGAATTTTCAGATATCTGAAAGAACTCCAACACTTGGAATTTGGTATCCTGCTTCAAGCAATACCAAGTTATCAGCTTTTTAGATAGTGACTATGCAGGGTGTAAGATGACAAGAAAGTCAACATCTGGTGGTTGTCAATTCTGGGTAACTGTCTAGTGTCATGGCAATCAAAGAAGCAAACATCTGTTGCAACTTCAACTGCTGAAGCTGAATACATTGCAGCTGCAAGTTGTACATCACAGATACAATGGCTCCAATATCAACTTCTTGATTATGGAATCAAAGAGACCAAGACACCTTGTTTGTAGACAGCAAATCTGCCATTAGCATCATTCAAAATCGGTACAGTTCTCAAAAACCAAACACATTGAGATCAGGTACCACTTCATAAGAGATTGCTATGAAAAAGGCAAGATTGAGGTGAAGCATGTAGCAACAGCTAATCAAATAGCTGACATCTTCACAAAACCCCTTGACACATCAACATTTCAGAAGTTAGTATCCATGCTTGGATGCTAAATTTGTAAGTGTTTATTTTATTATTCTGCAATTTTTCATTTTTCACTTACAAAAACAGACAAAGTCTGAAACAAACTTCTGAAAAGAGAGAAACTATGATGAACAAACATCAGTATGGGGATAATTTTCTGAAAAGTGTGTAACTTCTGATAAAATAACTTCAGAAGTTATGAATAAAAGTATTTATAAAAACATTTCTCATCAGCTGTTAAAACTACTGAAGAGGAAATGGGAACTACTGATGAAGTAATCCTTCATCAGCAGTTTTAGTCAAAAAGGGCAAATCTGACTTTTCCCATCATCAGGGTTTGACCTAATCAGTTTTAAAACCTCTGATAAAAGATTTTTAACCAAAGGCGGTTCAAAAACTTCTAATAAAGAAGATTCAAGCGGTAAAACTTCTGATAAATACCTTTTTCTCCACACTTATCCTTTCAAACTCAAATATCCCTCCTTCTCTCTCAAAAACTCTCTCAATAACCTAAACCTGCAAATCAAATGTTCGATCAAAAACCCAAACCACATGGCTCTAGTTCTAAAACAGGGACACAATCAAAGGGCCTTTCTTGAAAAACAAGAAGGATGGTCCCAATACGATGAGATCATTGATCTTGTCGTAAAATCCAATATTTTTACTGCTCTCACTATAAACCCACCAATTCACACTGAAACTCTGAATGAGTTCTGGGCAAATGCTGAGACGGTGACGGCTGATGATGAAGTCATTTCCCTCAACTCAAGAATAAAAGGGAAAACCACTGACCATCACACCGGCCACACTGGCAACAAGACTGGGTCTGGATGATGTAACTGCCCCTGACCATGTTGCTAATTCTGATATTCACCTAACCATGACTGTGTGTGGTTATCAAGGTACTCTCTCCCATGCTACTATCTTCAAAAAATATTTTGAACCAAAATACAAGCTTTTGTTTCATTATATTATTATGTGTTTGAGTCCTAAAACAGGGTCTTATGACCAGATGCCCTCCACTTTTCAACCAATATTTCATTCCATTGTGAATGAAACTAAATTCAGGGCATCAAAACTATTTTTCAATGAGTTGGTGTTACATCATAATAATACCAAGAAAAAGTTTTTGTTGTACCCAAGGTTCATTATGCAATGCATAATAGGGGAACTGGGTAATGAGGTGCTTGTGGGAAAAATTTCAACTTTAAATCCTTTAACATCACAAGCATACTCAAGGCATAACAAAACCGGCTGCCTGGCCAGAAGATGATCAGGGAGAACAACAAAAGTCCCCTGAAGCCCACATCTTCCAAACTCACACCACCAAAAGCCAAAAAGCCCAAGCCAACAAAGACAAAACCCACCAACCCAAAAGAAAAGCTGTTCAGGAGGTTGAGATGCCTGAACATGCTCATGAGCATTCTGCTCTTCAAATTGGTGAGACTGAAACACCCTCTCAGTCTCATCCATCTCAAACCCCACCAAGAGCACCCATAACCATTTTATTCAAAAGAAAAAGACTTAGAAAAACTATTGAAACACACTCTTTCTTTTGAAACTGCTGAACAACAAATTTCACCTATTGCCCAAACTACTGAACCAACCCCACAAATTTCTGAACAAGAGGCAATAGAAATTGCCAAACTTCTCTCTGGGCTAAAAGAGAAGGTCCATCTGATTATGTCAGTCCCTACAACCACAACAAACAGGGGACATAACCACAACATCAGACATGGATGTGGACATCTCTAGCCCTATCCCAAGAGATGAGGGTGGACAAAGTCTTTAAGCCCAATTTTAGAGACTCTTGGGGCATCTGAGGCTGCTACTACTCAGTTACCACCCAGTGGTGGATCTGAGGATAGAAGTAACATAGCTAAGACCTCAGATGTGGCAACTACTGATGAAGGCTTAATGCCTGAAGTAGGAAATCCTCAGTACCAAGAACAAGAGGTTCATGAGAGAACTGAGTTAGGCTCAGCTCATGATTTAACTGAGACAGTCCTCATTGAGGGCAACATCAGGGATTCAGATGATTCCATTAATTTGGATGATGTTTCAAAAACACAAACTACTGAATTGACGGCACTTTATGAAGGTCCTGTTTCAGGGGTATCCAGGCTCAAGAAGCCAGTCACCCTGCACAGGTTAAAGCCCACTCAATCCCTAAAACCCCTAGAGTGGCATCCTCTGTACAACATGAGGATCTCCCAAAAACACCCCCTTCACAACAAATGCCTACCCAATTCCTGGGCAAAACAAGCATAGACCTGAACCAGCTATGCAGCCCAGAGGGTCCCCTGTACCACATGATGAATACTCTCATCAGAAATCACTTCCAAACATACACAGCTAACTTGGAGCTGTCTATCAAGAATCAATTTGGAGTGATCAAGACCAAGATGAATGATCTGTCCAACAAAATAGACTTCAACAGCAAACAGATTGCTCATCTTCAAGGACAATTCTCCCAACCCTCAACTTCAAAAGTTAAAATTGATGAATCCAAAAAGGGGGAGAAGATCAGGGAACCTAAGGAGTCATTCCAAGCCAGGATAAGGGCAAGAGTGGCCATCCTTGAAAGAGATCAAAAAGATCAGGCTAGAAAAAGAAAAACTGGCCAAACAGTTTTTGGTGTCTCAATAGAAGAGATCGAAGCAGCATAAAAAGAAGATGAGAGCAAACATCTGAAGAATCCCTAAGGCACAATGAAGAAACTTCTGATGGCAAAGTTCTAATGAAGAATCATAAAGTACTGAAGACAATCCTTCAGTAGTTGACAAACCATCAGCAGTTGTCAACCCATCAGAAGTTAACACTTCCAAACCTCAAACTGCTGACCCTTCCAGAACCACTGCTCCCATTCAACCAACATCTAATCCCATCAGGCCTACAACTGTTGCAACAATGACTGTACTAAACCCTTCTCCTATCTCTCAATCAGCTGAATTATTAGAGAAGAGCTTAGTTGCAGCCAACAAGAAGGCCAGAGAAGATCTGATTTGGAAAACTCTGGAAGAAAGGGATGATCTAGATTTAAGCCATGAAGAAAAACTTCAGGCTTATGAAGCTGAACTACAAAGGCAGGCTAGCCTTGATGAGATTGCTGAACAAGATAAAAGACAACAACTGGTGTCTTACATTACCAAGAACAGCAAGACTAAAGCCTATACACTCAAAGGACTCTCCTGCAAGAGCTGACAAGAAGAGCACAACTGCTTGCAGATAAAATGGCCACAAGCAAAGAAGGAAAGGCCAAGAGAGCCCAAATAATAGAAGAGTTAGTAGCAGAGGGCTATGGTTCAAAAGCCTCAGTATCCAGATGGAAAGAAGAAAGACTAATGGATACTTACAAGAAATACTTGGCTGCCAAGGCTGCAAATCCAGAGAAGTTTCAAACTGCTGATCCTTCAAGATCAGTAGTTAGAACTTCTGGTGTATCAAGAAGAAGAACTGCTACTCAGAGAAAGAAGGCAGAGGACAATGTCAAAACTGACTTCAAAATGGTACTACTTGAAGGAAGTTCAATAGTCCATTCAGATTTTGACATTGAGGAGAAACCTCTGTTAACACAATTCAGGGATCCTTCCACTTTTGCCTACCAAATACAAAGAGACATCAAAGAAAAGCTGCATACCAGAGTAGTGACGGAACACCATCTCCCAACTGTTCAGATGCCTGATATGCAACAACAACAAGGAAGAGACTCCCACCTGAGGCTAACTGAAACTGAAAGCATCCAGCACTCAGGACCATCAACCCAAGGGACAAGTCTGGTTCCCTATTCTTCTGACTTTAACAAGTCAAAGATACCTATCATCAGATGGTCACTTACTGATAAACAACTCAGTATTGTTGACAAGAAGAGACCTCTCAAGCAGGGCTTACAAGAAGATCAGTGATCTGAAGAAACTGTCAACACAAGACCTGCTCACAATTCAACATCTAGAACCACAGAGAGGATCTCTATCTGATGGTCAGTTAAACCAGCTCAAGAACACCATGTACAAAGAGATATGGAAGATTGTTCAAGACAGAAGAAAAACATAAGGAATTAGTAAGGTTTTGGCTTCATCAATCCAGGGGGAGATTGTTAGGACAAAGAGGATTGGTGAAACCACTTTTGGAAACCTTAGTCTAATTCACTTCTGTCATTTTGGCTAAGTATAGAAGTACTGAAAAGAAAACAAAGAACTGCTGAAGAGAAGATAAGAGAAGTGCTGAAGAAGAAACTTCATCAGAAGTTCTGAAGTCCAAACCAGACAAGTTCACTTCAGAAGTACTGAAGACAAACTACTCATCAGTAGTTTGTCATTCATCAGCACTTAGCATCAGATATTTTCCACCGCCTTTTGCATCAGTAGTTTTATTGTTTATTATTACTTTTAGCTGTATTTGTTTGTTTCAATGTTGCAACTTGTGCAACTTGTTTCTGTTGTTTCTGTACTTGCTTTTTGGCAAGATACATGTATGTAAACGTCTATAAATAGGAGGCTTCAACCTTCTATTTTAGACATTGATTTTAATAGAAAAATCCTTCAAACACTTCAACTGTTCTATTCCATTTCAGTATTTATTGTGAATCTGTCTAAGTATCTAATTCTCATTTACTGCTTAGATTCATAATAAATACTTGTCATTTATTAGTTTCAATCATCAAGGGGGAGTAATAACTCTTCCTTTGTGTAAAAAGTGTTGCTTTAACTTATACATTCCGCTGTGCTTATAATCTGATTTACAAGGGCTTGCTAAACACTTAAGTGTCAAGATAGCAAGTTCTTACTTAGCAAAAAGAGCAAACTGATCCAACAATTGGTATCAGAGCATTGGTTTATCTGATCACATATCAATCTAACAAATTGAGAATCAGACACAAAGCTCTTATTGATATTCAATAAAAAGATCAAAAGTTCACTTTTTATCAACATCCATCACTTAAAAGAGTCATCTGACAAATCTATACTCTTTAAAATGGATCCACATAATACTGGTTCTCCCACTAAGCCTGCCATGCTTGTGAGAAATGAGTACAACATATGGCAAAAGAGAATGGCACATACCTTGTCACAAACCAACACAGGTTGTTGGAGATCTGTGATATATGGTCCTCACAAACCAGTAAATGTTAATCTTGAAACTAATGTTAAGGTCCCTAAGGACCCTAAAGAATATACAGATGATGATTTCCTAAAACTTGAGCTAGATGCTAAAGCATTCTCTATGTTGGCAATGGCTCTCCCAAATGAGATATACTCTGGCCTTTTACATTGTGAAAGTGCCAAAGAACTCTGGGATTGTCTTAAAGAACAGTTTGGAGGAACTGAAGAGGTGATTGCCAACACCAGAGAGATTTTAGCTCAACAATATGAAACATTTGCTCATATTAATGGGGAAACTTTAGCTCAACAATTTGAAAGATTCTCCTCATTAATATCTGAGCTAAAGTTAAATGGTCAGACCTATACAACAGTGTCTATGCTACATAGATTTTTAAGTCTTTACCTACAAATGGGAAACATACTCCATTGTTTTAAGATCCTCACCAGATTTTAGCTCCCTCACTCTTACAAAACTCCATGGGAGATTACTTACTTTTGAGAGAGAAATTGATCAAAAGAAGAAATTACAATCATCTGGTAAAACTGCTGATGACTACCTACCAGGTAGTACAACACTTTTGGGACAAGATTCACCAACTTGTTCCTATGATCTTATGACAATATTGACATAACCACTGGGATCTCATCAGAAAGATCTTTCCCAGGTTATGACAATAATGACCAAAGTCAAACTGCTGATAATCTATGTTTTATCATGGATGATTTGAAAAACTTTAGCAGTGATGACTTAGAAGAAATGGACATATTACACCAACTGGCCATGCTAAGCATTAAACTAACAAGTTTTATAAAAGGTTAGGAAGGAAATTTCCAGGATTGACCAGTAATACAAAAATTGGTTTTGACAAATCTAAATTAAGATGTCACAAGTGTCAGAAGTTGGGACACTTTGCTAGAGAGTGTAGAAGCTCTAGCTTAACCAATCACAATCTGAAATAACTTTAACCCCAATTATAATAGGAATAATGGAACTCAAGGGAGTGCTCATTTTGTACAGGCACAAGCTCCTCAACAGCAATACATGCCACAAGTACAATATGTTCAAGTGCCTGCTCAACAGATGCAGAGCCAACAATCAATCCCTCCCTTTCCAGCTGCTCAACATCCTCCACACCTCAACAACCCTCTCAACAAAGTCTTTTCACCTCAGGGTATGTTGACTGGAGCAGTCTCCCTTTTGACACCACAGAGTGCAATCCTGATGCAGACAACAAAATGTTTGACATCAACTGGGGAGAACCAACCAACAATGGCAGAAAGAACTTTGCCTTAATGGCATTTGAAGGCTGTACTTCAAAATCTGCATTGTCACAGGTATCAAAAGAATCTTTGACAAAACTTTGCTCAAATTCTTGCAAAGAAACTTTTGCTCTCATAAGAGAGACAAATCTGCACTTACAAGGTAAAGCCAATGATTTAAAAGAAAATACACACAGATAAAATGTGATTTAGAAAGAAAACTGTGTGCTAAAACAAAAGAAGTTTCTAAATCAACTGACTCTGCTATTGAAACCCAAGCACAAATTAAAATCATGCTAAATGACCTGGGAGATGTCAGACAAGAGCTTGCTGACACCAGATCACATGTGAAAAATGGGTGGAATCTTGTAAGGGGTATCAATTATTGCTAAACAAACAAAGTGCTTCAAATGTTAAGTTTGGCATAGGATACCATCATGTTGAAACACCAACAGATTTTTCTCCCAAAACTACTGAAGATGGAGAAAATTGTTTCAAATGAAACTTCTGAAGGGAAAGAGTGCACATCTTTCCATGAAAACTTTCTAAACAGAAATCCTGGTATTTTCAAAGAAAGTACTTCAGAAGTATTAACTAAATCTGACAACAAGCCATCAGTAGTTTCATCTACTTCAGGAGTTGAGACCCTGAAAACTACTGATGAGCAAAATCTCTTCACAAATGTCAGAAATTTGCCTTTAGATCAAAAACAAAAGGCAAAAGAGTGTGAAATTTGTGGTCTGTTCAACCACAAAACTGAATTTTGTAGATACAGAAAAGGAATTCAGTTCAATCAAAAATTTAAACAACAGGTTGTGGGAAATCAAATCAGAAATGATTATGAAAGAATCTTTAAACCCAAGAAACAACAACCTGAAAACACCTTTTCTCAGAAAAAGATAAAATCTCAACCAAAATCTTTTTCTCAAAATTCCTTGTCAGTAGTTAGACCAGAATCTTCAGCAGTTTCACAAACTGCTGAGATACAAAATCTAATGAACATGGTACAACTACTGATGACCAAGGTTGATGGTGGTCCTGAAAAGGATACCACCATGGTTCTTAATGAAAAATCCATTGCCAAAAAGACATGGATTTCTCAACCTGGTCAAGAACAAACTGTAACTGTTCTCAAGAGCAAACCCAAAGCCAAACAGGCTTGGGTTCCTAGATCTAACTAATTTGCTTTTATGTGCAGAGAGTTTCCAGGGGCTTAAACAGCATATGGTATGTTGATAGTGGAGGCTCTATGCACATGACTGGATGCAGATACCTGATAAACAACTTTATCAGCCAAAAAGAAGGATCTGTATCCTTTGGGAACAATGCTAAGGGATATGTGCTAGGACATGGCAATGTCTCCTCTGGCAAAATACAGTTTGACAAGGTCAATCTGGTGGAAAACCTTGAATACAACTTGCTGAGTGTGTCACAAATGTGTGATAAAGGATATTCTTCCTTTTTCACAAAGACAGCATGCAAGATCATCTCACCAGAAGGCCAGAAGTTGATAGAGAAGATCATTGAAGATCATACTTTGCTGATTGCCAAAAGATGTGGCAATGTCTATGCAGTGGACATTGAGAAAGACAAAGTATTGAACAACACTGCCTGTTTCTTCTCAAGGGCATCAACTTCAGAAACAGATCTCTGGCACAGGAGACTTGGCCATGTGAACTTTAAAACCATAAATAAAGTCACAAAAATGGGCTTGGTCAGAGGTCTACCTTTGAAAGTATACCAGTGTCAAGAACACTGTGTATCCTGTTTAAAGGGAAAACAGCATAAGTCCTCCTATAAGTCTATTGAAGAATCAAAAACAACTGCATGTCTTCAACTACTCCATATGGACTTATTTGGACCTATCAAGATTATGAGCCTTGGTAAGAAGAAGTACTGCTTAGTCATCATTGATGACTACTCAAGATTCACATGGGTATTCTTCTTATTCTCCAAGGATGAGGCTGCTGAAATCATCAAGTTCTTCATTCTACAAGTAGAGAAACAATATTCTCTATCTGTCAAAACCATTAGAAGTGATAATGGGACAGAGTTCAGGAACAAAACTCTGGATGAATTCTGTTTGTCTAAAGGGATTATTAGACAATACAGTGTTCCTAGAACTCCTGAACAAAATGGTGTAGTAGAAAGGAAGAACAGAACATTGATAGAAGGAGCAAGAACAATGTTAGCTGATTCTGGACTGCCCTTGTACTTTTGGGCAGAAGCAGTTAACACATCATGTTATGTTCAGAATAGAGTTCTTGTGGTCAAGAGACATTCCAAGACTGCCTATGAAGTTCTTCATGGCATGAAGCCCCTTATCTCCTTTTTCAGGGCTTTTGGGTGTCAATGTTTCATCTTGAACATCAAGGAATCTATTTCAAAGTTTGCTGCCAAAGTTGACTCAGGTTACTTTCTTAGTTACTCCTCAACTAGAAAAGCCTACAAGGTTTTTAATTCTCACACCAGGATAGTAGAAGAGACATTGAATGTCAAGTTCAATGAATCAAAACACACTCTTATTCCAGCACATCCTGCTGAACTCTTTGACCTTGACAACTTCCACTTTGGACCTGAAAAGACTGTTACTCCTTCCAAACCTACTTATTATGGTGATCAAAGGTTTGAAGATGAGGATCCTACACCATGGACTCCTCAAACAGTCATTAAGTCAACTTCAACACCATCAGAAGTTTCACAAACTTCTGATCCAACAAATACTGAAGGCCAAACTCAAACATCTGCTTCAGCACCTGCAACTACTGAAGAAGCTAAAACTGCTGAACCAGATATTATAGACCTCAGTAGTTTGTTTGAAGAACAAGAGCCACCTACACCTGTCAGTGGTTTACAACAACTGATTGAACACAGAGATCATCCACTTGATCAAGTCATGGGTGATATAGCTTCAGGTGTTCTTACCAGAAACCAGCTCTCCAACTTTTGCCTATTTTCAGCCTTTATTTCACAGTTGGAACCAAAGAAGTACCAGGAAGCCCTCAAAGACAATAATTGGGTGCAAGCTATGCAAGATGAACTGCATCAGTTCAACAAGCAACAGGTCTGGGAAATCTGTCCCTTACCTCCAAACAAGCAACCAATTGGCACAAGATGGGTTCTCAGGAACAAACAAGATGAAGCTGGTATGATAATCAAGAACAAGGCAAGACTGGTAGTTCAAGGGTACTCTCAAGAAGAGGGAATTGACTATGATGAAACCTTTGCTCCAGTTGCAAGGCTTGAGGCCATCAGGTTATTTCTGGCCTATGCCATTTCCAACAAAATTAAAGTTTATCAAATGGATGTGAAAAGTGCATTTTTGTATGGAAAAATAAAAGAGGAGGTGTATGTCTGTCAGCCACCTGGGTTTGAGGATCCTTCTCATCCTGAGTGGGTGTACAGACTGGACAAAGCTCTTTATGGGCTCAAACAGGCTCCAAGAGCCTGGTATGATACACTCTCCACCTTTTTACTCAAAAATAACTTTACAAGAGGTGCCATTGATAAAACTCTTTTCATTAAACATGTTGGAAATCATGTCTTACTTGTTCAAATTTATGTTGATGATATCATTTTTGGTTCAACAAACACAAAACTGTGTGATGATTTTAAGAAACTCACGCAATCAAAATTTGAGATGAGTACCATGGGAGAACTGCAGTACTTTCTAGGACTGCAGATCAAGCAACAAACAAATGGAACCTTTATACATCAATCAAAATATGTTAAAGAATTATTGAACAAATTTTCTTTAAATGACTGTAAATCATGTTCCACTCCCATGATACCAATCACACAAGTTGAACCTGATGATCAAGGAAAACAGGTTGATCAAACCATGTACAGATGCATGATAGGTTCCCTTTTATACTTAACTGCTTCTAGACCAGATATTATGTTTTCAACATGTGTCTGTGCTAGATATCAATCAGCACCAAGGGAATCACACCTTATAGCAGTCAAAAGAATTTTCAGATATCTGAAAGGAACTCCAACACTTGGAATTTGGTATCCTGCTTCAAGCAATACCAAGTTATCAGCTTTTTCAGATAGTGACTATGCAGGGTGTAAGATGACAAGAAAGTCAACATCTGGTGGTTGTCAATTCCTGGGTAACTGTCTAGTGTCATGGCAATCAAAGAAGCAAACATCTGTTGCAACTTCAACTGCTGAAGCTGAATACATTGCAGCTGCAAGTTGTACATCACAGATACAATGGCTCCAATATCAACTTCTTGATTATGGAATCAAAGAGACCAAGACACCCTTGTTTGTAGACAGCAAATCTGCCATTAGCATCATTCAAAATCCGGTACAGTTCTCAAAAACCAAACACATTGAGATCAGGTACCACTTCATAAGAGATTGCTATGAAAAAGGCAAGATTGAGGTGAAGCATGTAGCAACAGCTAATCAAATAGCTGACATCTTCACAAAACCCCTTGACACATCAACATTTCAGAAGTTAGTATCCATGCTTGGGATGCTAAATTTGTAAGTGTTTATTTTATTATTCTGCAATTTTTCATTTTTCACTTACAAAAACAGACAAAAAGTCTGAAACAAAACTTCTGAAAAGAGAGAAACTACTGATGAACAAACATCAGTATGGGGATAATTTTCTGAAAAGTGTGTAACTTCTGATAAAATAACCTTCAGAAGTTATGAATAAAAGTATTTATAAAAACATTTCTCATCAGCTGTTAAAACTACTGAAGAGGAAATGGGAACTACTGATGAAGTAATCCTTCATCAGCAGTTTTAGTCAAAAGGGCAAATCTGACTTTTCCCATCATCAGAGGTTTGACCTAATCAGTTTAAAACCTCTGATAAAAAGATTTTTAACCAAAGGCGGTTCAAAACTTCTAATAAAGAAGATTCAAGCGGTTAAAACTTCTGATAAATACCTTTTTCTCCACACTTATCCTTTCAAACTCAAAATATCCCTCCTTCTCTCTCAAAAACTCTCTCAATAACCTAAACCTGCAAATCAACTGTTCGATCAAAACCCAAACCACATGGCTCTAGTTCTAAAACAGGGACACAATCAAAGGGCCTTTCTTGAAAAACAAGAAGGATGGTCCCAATACGATGAGATCATTGATCTTGTCGTAAAATCCCAATATTTTACTGCTCTCACTATAAACCCACCAATTCACACTGAAACTCTGAATGAGTTCTGGGCAAATGCTGAGACGGTGACGGCTGATGATGAAGTCATTTCCCTCAACTCAAGAATAAAAGGGAAACCACTGACCATCACACCGGCCACACTGGCAACAAGACTGGGTCTGGATGATGTAACTGCCCCTGACCATGTTGCTAATTCTGATATTCACCTAACTATGACTGAGTGTGGTTATCAAGGTACTCTCTCCCATGCTACTATCTTCAAAAAATATTTTGAACCAAAATACAAGCTTTTGTTTCATTATATTATTATGTGTTTGAGTCCTAAAACAGGGTCTTATGACCAGATGCCCTCCACTTTTCAACCAATATTTCATTCCATTGTGAATGAAACTAAATTCAGGGCATCAAAACTATTTTTCAATGAGTTGGTGTTACATCATAATAATACCAAGAAAAAGTTTTTGTTGTACCCAAGGTTCATTATGCAATGCATAATAGGGGAACTGGGTAATGAGGTGCTTGTGGGAAAAATTTCAACTTTAAATCCTTTAACATCACAAGCATACTCAAGGCATAACAAACCGGCTGCCTGGCCAGAAGATGATCAGGGAGAACAACAACAAGTCCCCCTGAAGCCCATATCTTCCAAACTCACACCACCAAAAGCCAAAAAGCCCAAGCCAACAAAGACAACAACCCACCAACCCAAAAGAAAAGCTGTTCAGGAGGTTGAGATGCCTGAACATGCTCATGAGCATTCTGCTCTTCAAATTGGTGAGACTGAAACACCCTCTCAGTCTCATCCATCTCAAACCCCACCAAGAGCACCCATAACCATTTTATTCAAAAGAAAAAGACTTAGAAAAACTATTGAAACACACTCTTCTTTTGAAACTGCTGAACAACAAATTTCACCTATTGCCCAAACTACTGAACCAACCCCACAAATTTCTGAACAAGAGGCAATAGAAATTGCCAAACTTCTCTCTGGGCTAAAAGAGAAGGTCCCATCTGATTATGTCAGTCCCCTACAACCACAACAAACAGGGGACATAACCACAACATCAGACATGGATGTGGACATCTCTAGCCCTATCCCAAGAGATGAGGGTGGACCAGAGTCTTTAAGCCCAATTTTAGAGACTCTTGGGGCATCTGAGGCTGCTACTACTCAGTTACCACCCAGTGGTGGATCTGAGGATAGAAGTAACATAGCTAAGACCTCAGATGTGGCAACTACTGATGAAGGCTTAATGCCTGAAGTAGGAAATCCTCAGTACCAAGAACAAGAGGTTCATGAGAGAACTGAGTTAGGCTCAGCTCATGATTTAACTGAGACAGTCCTCATTGAGGGCAACATCAGGGATTCAGATGATTCCATTAATTTGGATGATGTTTCAAAAACACAAACTACTGAATTGACGGCACAATATGAAGGTCCTGTTTCAGGGGTATCCAGGCTCAAGAAGCCAGTCACCCCTGCACAGGTTAAAGCCCACTCAATCCCTAAAACCCCTAGAGTGGCATCCTCTGTACAACATGAGGATCTCCCAAAAACACCCCCTTCACAACAAATGCCTACCCAATTCCCTGGGCAAACAAGCATAGACCTGAACCAGCTATGCAGCCCAGAGGGTCCCCTGTACCACATGATGAATACTCTCATCAGAAATCACTTCCAAACATACACAGCTAACTTGGAGCTGTCTATCAAGAATCAATTTGGAGTGATCAAGACCAAGATGAATGATCTGTCCAACAAAATAGACTTCAACAGCAAACAGATTGCTCATCTTCAAGGACAATTCTCCCAACCCTCAACTTCAAAAGTTAAAATTGATGAATCCAAAAAGGGGGAGAAGATCAGGGAACCTAAGGAGTCATTCCAAGCCAGGATAAGGGCAAGAGTGGCCATCCTTGAAAGAGATCAAAAAAATCAGGCTAGAAAAGAAAAACTGGCCAAACAGTTTGGTGTCTCAATAGAAGAGATCGAAGCAGCATAAAAAGAAGATGAGAGCCAAACATCTGAAGAATCCCTAAGGCACAATGAAGAAACTTCTGATGGCAAAAGTTCTAATGAAGAATCATAAAGTACTGAAGACAATCCTTCAGTAGTTGACAAACCATCAGCAGTTGTCAACCCATCAGAAGTTAACACTTCCAAACCTCAAACTGCTGACCCTTCCAGAACCACTGCTCCCATTCAACCAACATCTAATCCCATCAGGCCTACAACTGTTGCAACAATGACTGTACTAAACCCTTCTCCTATCTCTCAATCAGCTGAATTATTAGAGAAGAGCTTAGTTGCAGCCAACAAGAAGGCCAGAGAAGATCTGATTTGGAAAACTCTGGAAGAAAGGGATGATCTAGATTTAAGCCATGAAGAAAAACTTCAGGCTTATGAAGCTGAACTACAAAGGCAGGCTAGCCTTGATGAGATTGTTGAACAAGATAAAAGACAACAACTGGTGTCTTACATTACCAAGAACAGCAAGACTAAAGCCTATACACTTAAAGGACTCTCCATGCAAGAGCTGACAAGAAGAGCACAACTGCTTGCAGATAAAATGGCCACAAGCAAAGAAGGAAAGGCCAAGAGAGCCCAAATAATAGAAGAGTTAGTAGCAGAGGGCTATGGTTCAAAAGCCTCAGTATCCAGATGGAAAGAAGAAAGACTAATGGATACTTACAAGAAATACTTGGCTGCCAAGGCTGCAAATCCAGAGAAGTTTCAAACTGCTGATCCTTCAAGATCAGTAGTTAGAACTTCTGGTGTATCAAGAAGAAGAACTACTACTCAGAGAAAGAAGGCAGAGGACAATGTCAAAACTGACTTCAAAATGGTACTACTTGAAGGAAGTTCAATAGTCCATTCAGATTTTGACATTGAGGAGAAACCTCTGTTAACACAATTCAGGGATCCTTCCACTTTTGCCTACCAAATACAAAAGAACATCAAAGAAAAGCTGCATACCAGAGTAGTGACGGAACACCATCTCCCAACTGTTCAGATGCCTGATATGCAACAACAACAAGGAAGAGACTCCCACCTGAGGCTAACTGAAACTGAAAGCATCCAGCACTCAGGACCATCAACCCAAGGGACAAGTCTGGTTCCCTATTCTTCTGACTTTAACAAGTCAAAGATACCTATCATCAGATGGTCACTTACTGATAACAACTCAGTATTGTTGACAAGAAGAGACCTCTCAAGCAGGGCTTACAAGAAGATCAGTGATCTGAAGAAACTGTCAACACAAGACCTGCTCACAATTCAACATCTAGAACCACAGAGAGGATCTCTATCTGATGGTCAGTTAAACCAGCTCAAGAACACCATGTACAAAGAGATATGGAAGATTGTTCAAGACAGAAGAAAAACATAAGGAATTAGTAAGGTTTTGGCTTCATCAATCCAGGGGGAGATTGTTAGGACAAAGAGGATTGGTGAAACCACTTTTGGAAACCTTAGTCTAATTCACTTCTGTCATTTTGGCTAAGTATAGAAGTACTGAAAAGAAAACAAAGAACTGCTGAAGAGAAGATAAGAGAAGTGCTGAAGAAGAAACTT
This sequence comes from Ambrosia x helenae, assembly GCA_030844895.1. Lineage (NCBI taxonomy): Eukaryota > Viridiplantae > Streptophyta > Magnoliopsida > Asterales > Asteraceae > Ambrosia > Ambrosia x helenae. The sequence goes on from CM061223.1 coordinate 52,479,691, forward strand.
CATCAGAAGTTCTGAAGTCCAAACCAGACAAGTTCACTTCAGAAGTACTGAAGACAAACTACTCATCAGTAGTTTGTCATTCATCAGCACTTAGCATCAGATATTTTCCACCGCCTTTTGCATCAGTAGTTTTATTGTTTATTATTACTTTTAGCTGTATTTGTTTGTTTCAATGTTGCAACTTGTGCAACTTGTTTCTGTTGTTTCTGTACTTGCTTTTTGGCAAGATACATGTATGTAAACGTCTATAAATAGGAGGCTTCAACCTTCTATTTTAGACATTGATTTTAATAGAAAAATCCTTCAAACACTCTCAACTGTTCTATTCCATTTCAGTATTTATTGTGAATCTGTCTAAGTATCTAATTCTCATTTACTGCTTAGATTCATAATAAATACTTGTCATTTATTAGTTTCAATCATCAAGGGGGAGTAATAACTCTTCCTTTGTGTAAAAAGTGTTGCTTTAACTTATACATTCCGCTGTGCTTATAATCTGATTTACAAGGGCTTGCTAAACACTTAAGTGTCAAGATAGCAAGTTCTTACTTAGCAAAAAGAGCAAACTGATCCAACATTCCATGGCTTTGTCCACTTGAGCAGCTACAAGTAATTGGTCAGTATTAAGTCCGTTCAAATTTGTTTGGTTAACCATTTGATCCATTTCTGAAAGAAAATTTTAAAGTTATTAGTGTAGATTTATATGGCTTAATTCTAGTCCAACAATTATTGAAGTCCAGTCCAATATAGTTGGTCGAACACCAATCAGTTTGTCGAACTTAGTCTAAGGTCGAACTCAGGCAGTTGATCAAACTCAGGCCAGTTGGTCGAACTCAAGCCAGTTGGTCGTACTCAGGCAATAGGTCGAACTCAGGCATATGGTCGAACTCAGGCAGTTGGTCGAACTCAGGCCAGTTGGTCGAACTCAGGCAGTAGGTCGAACTCAGGCCAGTTTGTCGAACTCAGGCAGTAGGTCGAACTCAAGCAGAGGCCGAACTTAGGCTGATGGTCGAACTCAGGCCAACAGGTCGAACTCAAGCAGAGGTCCAACTCAGGTTGATGGTCGAACTCAGGCCAACAGGTCGAACTTAAGCAGAGGTCGAACTCAGGCCAACAGATCGAACTCCAATGAAGACGTCGAACACACTTTGAATATGGAAACCTGCATAAGATTAGCAACAAACTTTCCAAGTTTTATGAAAATTTTAAAACTTTTAAAGAGATAATCAAACAATAAAAACAATTCCTTTTTTTGAAAACTAATTATCTCCTTGATTTAAGCAAACACTTTTGACTTTCAACAAAATCGGATCAAAACAAACTTTTTATGAAGATTTTGAACGAAGAACATTCATAATTATAACCAAATCGACTAAACGTGGCTGCACAGAATGAGTTGATTAGTAATAAAGCACAAATTATGAAATCAATATAAATCAAATTGATAGAATCAACCTTTTTTCTAGCAAAAACTTCTTTTATCTTCTTTCTTTGATACCGAAACCGAGCCTTCGAAAGACTTCTTAGGCTCTGATACCAATTGTTAGTCCAAGATCCTCTCTACCGGGTATCAAACTCGTACACAATCAAAGGCGGAAACAATGAATGTGTAATAAGAACAAAGAAGAAACACCAAATTGACGATTGTATTGATTAAGTGCACACGACTTCTATGAGTCATCTGGTACACGCAAGCTTTCAACAAAACAAAGAACTAGCAAACCCAAAACAGACTAAGGAACCCCCTATTTATAGTTACATAGGGCAGCCATCATACATGGGCCAATAAGGCCGAACCCAATAACAAAATAACTCAAGACAATGCAAACCTCTAAAATCTAGCCCAACAAGCTTAAATATGTTAGACATAATCGAAGGAATAGGACCCGGACCCAAAATACGCCTAAAAACGACCAGAAATCAAACAAAGAGTTTGAGCGGCCACTCACTCTCTGTAAGCGCCGCTCACTGTGACCAGCATGCCAAAAAAATTTCCGCAGCCCCGTTTTTTCGATCCTGTGCATTGGCTTTTGTCCGTTTTTTCAGTGTTTTAGGCAAATGCACTCAAAAGCGGCCATTCAAGCACTTGGTTTTTGAAAAATTATGTCACTTTGGCGATTGAATGGCCGACTTTGCACACTTATGAAGTATTTAAACCAATTCGGAATTTGAACACCTACGCACTATGATTTTGCAAAATCATTTCAAATTCAAGTTATCTTGCGAAAGGCATTTAAATACCGAATATTTATGTATAGAACTTGGGGCTCGTTTGTTTAATTATGAAGAGCACCCCAAAGTCCCGTGAACAACTTATCTAAGCTAAGATTAACAAAACACTCACAATCTTAAAGTTTAGGGTTTTGTTAAGCCATTATGAAGAATCCCTAAAAAATGAAGATATGATCAACAAATGATAATAATTTAAAACTTAGAACATGAGGAATTTGGGGATATTTGAACATTTATGAAGAATCCCCAAAATTCATGAACAAACCTAAATTACACTAGGATTTACACTAGCATACAAGCAAAACATGATACTAATCTATCACTATGCTAAATTACACTAAACATTAGGCTACAAATTGAAAACAAACCTTAAAAATTTTCGGATTTGATGTTGATATTATGAAGAAAACCCAAAAACTCAAAGATTTGGACAATAATATACTTTATTCTATACTATCAAACCAAATAATCCATCCAAGAACATTAGGGTTTGTTAAACATTTATAAAAAGGCCCTAAAATTCAAAGAAGATTGTACATATCTAGACTACATTACCCTAGAACAACAAAAATCACAAAAACTAACAAATTTAAAACTAAAACAACAAGATTTGAGGGTTTATTAAAGATTTTTGAAGAAAGACCCCCAAATCTTGACCTAAAAACCAAAACCTAAACGGATCTAACCAAAAAAATGCAGAAAAGACATGAAAAATTATGAAGGGATTCGTACCTTGATGGATTAGGAAGTAAAGGAGTGAAGAATCTCGAGTCTAAGGTGATGTTTTCGGTATTTTGTGGCTCAGAACGAGTTTGCAGCCGGGTGTGCAATGTGTAGGGTTTATTATGAAGTTAAGGATGCTTTTATACCCACAAAAATGGGCTGGGCTTTTTAGCCCGCACGGTCGTGCACATCCCTTTGCACCACCCTGTGCACCACGGTTCTGATCAGGGCAGCTGGTCACCTCGGTCAACACGGTCGTGCACAAAGGTCGCATGACCGTGCAGGACCTGCAGACTTGCAGTTTTGATGCCTGCAGCTGCATTTTTCTACGCAGCGCCCCTGATTTTTCTGAAAACATCTACTCAACTAAATATAACCTGTTTGTAGACCCTTTTCGCTCCATTGCTCCTTCCCGCTCCGCTCAAACCTGCACGAACCTGCACACAACTCCAAAAAACGTTAAACTAATAAATTTTAAATAAACAAAGAAATATATACAATATTTACATATTTACCCTTGTGGCGCGCCTAAACATGCCTTGCTAATTTTATTAACGAGTCGCTAGCTAGACTCACTTCCCCACGCTTGTTTAGGCGCGTGGAGCGTGGAGTTCAAGTACCTCCACCGCCGGGTCAACCGGTCCATCAATGTAAGCTTTTAAGCGATGACCGTTGACTTTCAAACTTAGTCCATTTTGATTTATGGACTCGTCCATATGGACTTTAAACATCTTGGAATGGCCGTTTTCATAAAAAAAATTCTTTAAGATCGCTTTCGCCCGAATCGAGATTGAGTACGGGCGAAAAGATCGATCGAGCAATGAAAAGAACATCGACCATCCTTACGCTTAGACTGACGCAATGTACAAAAATAAATAAAGACTCAATCTAAGAAAAATAAAACAAATATACAAAATTAGAATGATAAAAACTATAAAAATAAAAATAAACATATGAGAATATACAAATATGAGAATATACAAATATGAGAATATACAAGGTTTTCGGTGGAGTCTGAATCACGCGCGCATCGCGAAGAAGTATAGACCGCTTCTCGCGTGGCGCAAGTGAATACAATGACTCAACGTGCTCGCACGTCGCAACAAGATAAAGACCTTCTTTTTGCTTTGCGCGAAAACAAGCTTTTCACCGAAAAAATAATAATAATATAACGGAAGATAGTACATGAAAATGATGATGGATGCCAATGAATGGAGTTAAAAACGGAAAATAGCGGCTATTCACGTCACGCGAAGGACTCTGGTGATCCTGTTCGCGTATCGTGAACAAATTAAGATAAAATCCGGGTAATTAGAAATTCGCATAACGCGAAACCATAAGCCCAGCTTCTTTGCGAATCGCAATGAAGCATTTTTCACAGAATTTTTTTTTTTTTATTAAACCCACTTTCATATTTTAAAGAAATTTCCCAAATTTTCTTAACCCAAACTTTTTATAAAATCACCCGAACTATCAAATTTAAATATAAAACACCCAAGATTCCATTATATATATACACAAAAACAATATACGCATAAAAATTATAACTATTCAAACAAGATAAACATATGAACACAAAATCAACAAATAAAGAATTTAACTTTCCAAATCTAAAAATTAACAATTAGTCCAAATCCGGACAAATAAATCAAATAAAAATATCAATCAATTTATACACAAACCAATAAATCCAATATTTAATAATTTAAATCTATCAACATCCTAATGAACGAATAATAATCAATTCAATCCTATAAGCATAAAAATGAACAAATATATATGCAAACCTATGAACCAATCTAAAATCAATCCAATATATCAACAGACAGATAAATCTAATAAATAATCAAATAATCATATATGCAAATAAATGAATGAAATAAAGAATCAACGAAGTATAAACAAGTATTTAGGGGTGTTCAGAATTCGATTCGGATTCGAAAAATTCGAAATTCGAGTTAGTTCGATTCGATTACCAAGAATTCGATTCGATTATTAAGAATTCGAATTCGATTCAATTCGAATTCGAGTCCAGTAAATCGAATACGAATCGAATACGAATTTATGATTTTAAATTCGATTCGATTCGAAATTCGAATAAAAAGTGTACATGTATATTTTTAAATATATATACACAAATACACATTATTATATGCACAAATATACACATTGAATAAAAAAATCTAAATTTTAGTCAAACTATAAGAACACACAGTGTTTATAACTTTTACCATAACCATATTTTACATATTTAACAAAAAAAAAACTCTATACTATTTTTACTATTCCCGTATTTGACATGTTGTTGTTTATCAATTTTGTAGATTTGTATTTATATTTTTAAAATAATGAGATTGTATTAGTTTAAAACTAAAAGTAAAACAATTTATTATATATGGTTAATTTGAACTAAATCGAATTTATTCGAATTCGATTCGAATTCAAGCTTCTTATTAGAATCGAATACGAATCGAATAAATTGAATTTTAAGAAAATACGAATCGAATACGAATTCAGGTAAAAATATTAAAAATTTGAGAAATTCGAATAATTCGAAAATTCGTTATTCGATTCGTTAAACACCCATACAAGTATTCACAAACATGTACACTACACTGGTAAAAAGTTGACTCGGTTCGTTCCTAAAGCTCGGCGCGTCCCCGGCAACAGCGCCAAAAACTTGACGTGTGCGGATATACACATAATTTTACAATGAATAAACACACGTTTTTGCTTTAATATTTATTAAATGGTTTAGACCTTAACATTAAAACACACACAAAAAGGCAAGTGTACCCTGTCATATATGTAGTAAGTACTAATAAGAACTAGATATCGATCTATGGACGCGCGCGGAGCAATTATACTAAAACTCTATCCCCAATTTACGAGTAAAAGATAAGTGGAATTTTGTTTAAACTAAATTTATTCTAAAACATCAAACTAGCATAAGTAAGACTCCAAATACAAAATATAACTATATAGACTACAATATATCAATCCTAGCATGTCATCTACATATCATATGATATAAAGGCGTGTGATCAACATTCTCATTTTCCGACAATTAGTATCCCTTTCGGGAATCCTAAAATGACAACTACACAGAAAGCTAACACGAATACACGCGTTAACCACTTCAAGTCGTTTATTAGTGAGCAGCTGATATGATCTCATGCAAATCTTCTAAAGATACGTTAGTCATCTGTTAAGAGTTTTCAAAACTCACTAATCCAGGAAAGCGATACCGAATACACAATACAACCACCTAGACTAGCATAAAGTAGAGCATTTCACAACCTATTCCATTTTACCAACTTTGAACACAGATCTACTAAGATCGCTATTTTTACCAAAATAACTAGCAAAGATCATTAACCGTGTCAAAGATCAGTAACATCACCATTAAGCTTTTTAAACCCTTTTACGTGCCGATAAGCATTTCTAATCATTATTCGACTGACTTTAACCAAACCAATACCCGGTTACAGTTTCATGGTGTAAACTTATTAATAAGTTAACTAGTCTACTACTAGATGATTAAACGGACGGTTTTTCAACATGTATCCGCCTAACACATTCGACAATCATCAAAGTCAATCAAACATAACTACAAATCCATTAACAATGAAACAAGGTTGCATTATGATCATCAAGATTAAGTCATGAAAATGCCAAATTCATACAAGACATGATTAAACTATACAAACGATTGTTTCTACGTACTACATACTAGTGTTTTTGCCCATAGGCTTACAATCTACTACATAAACATCACATACAAACCAAAATGTTCAGATTTAAACAACTTAATAGTTTATAGATCAAACCATGAATCTTGGATGTGAAGGATTGGATGATGATAGATGATCCGGATGAGTTCCCGATCTCGTTCCTCACCTTTACAGCAGTCCTTCAGCCCTGGAAATCGCCCCAAATCACCCAGAAAACAGCCAACAATGTTAAGAGAGGCAAATGCCATGTTTTATGCAGTCTGGGAAGAGTGAGCGGCCGCTCACTCTCTTTGAGCGGCCGCTCACAGGTTCAAAAAGTTGCACGTGTGCTGACATAGGCCTTCTAGAAGGTTCCCACAAAGATCTAGAGGAGTGAGCGGCCGCTCACTGAGAGTGAGCGCCCGCTCACTGAGAGTAAGCGGCCATTCACAGGACCCGGTGTCCTGTTCGCGCGCTGAAATCTTCGTTTTCCTTCAGTTTTGCTTCCGGAACATCGTTTAAGACCTGAAATCGCAAAGATACCCAAATAAGTACGAATTCCTCGTGTATAAGGTCAAAAACGTATAAAAACGGGAGTTATACGGGGACTTTTATATGTGTAATTTAACGTATATCAAAGTTTTAGAATTAAATTCACCATTTCTAACTTTCAAATGTATTATAAAAATCAAGATTTTCAGAGGGATGAAAATTGACAATTTCTAAATTGGTTTTTTAGGAAAGGGAGTATGAATAGTAAGAAACGAGGGTGCATTTAGCCCACCCCTTTGAAAATCTAATATAACCTTATAAAAAAGTATGTAAACTATAAAAATGACATCTATGGATCACAGTTAACAATTTTAAAAAAACTTTTAATTATGTCAAGAACCATAAATTGAGAAACAAAGGACAAATATTTAAAATACACCTGATTGCGGCATAGAAAAGTATTGAAGCATAGAAAGGGCAGGGTTCTAATTCAACTTCATCTGTTTTATAGATCATACTACCCTATCAGACTCCCTATATAAAAAGAAATGTCGTAGTTTTAAATAAATGTGAAAAAGATAAAAGTTGGAGAAAACAAACTCACCATATTATTGTAAGCCTCCAAAAATCCAGTATCACAACTGATTGCCTGTCTATAGTGGTTAATTGCCATGTCCAAGTTACCTTTCTCGTAAGTTAGATACGTAAAGCATTGCCTCGACTTTTTTAAATGAAAACGACACATCAAGAACCGCCTTTAGAAACTTCTCAACCGGGCCAAGCTTGACATGGGTGTTATCTTTGTACTCTTTTAGATTCCTTTCTTCTTCTTTAGGCATATGCTTGATTTACTACAAAGAAAGTAACAAAATGACATCAAAATAAACTATAAACATTTCATCGAACACCTTGTGAGCATGACAAAAAAATCAAAACCCATGCAAGATTTAATCATGAATAATACACAAACATTTAATAAACCACCTGGTGTACGGAATCATCATCAATTCACTACTCACCATCACCAAAAAGATCCATATAATATAACCCTCTTTTTAATTTCATATAAAAATCAAATCTTTATTTTATTTTCACATACCCAATTCAATAAAAATCAAATCTTTATTATCTTTTCTTATACCCAATTTAATAAAAATAAAATCTTTATTATCTTTTCTTATACTCAATTTAATAAAAATCAAATCTTTATTATCTTTTCTTATGAGGTCATTACTTCCTAAACACCATGTAATTTATTATGTAATAATAGGGTAAAAGTGAATCACTCAAGTATGAATTGAAAAACAAAGGATAGAGAATAACCTGGTCAAGAAGATAATTTATTTATTCGTATTTAAAAAAAACCACAAAGCATAAGGCACATGGAGAAAACTACGACAAAAGATTTTGATGAAAAAAGAAAAAATATTTACATTAGTTTGAATAAAAACAGGCTTTTAGTTTAAAGGTTTGAGAACTTGGTTTTCATGAAAAAAAGATAGTGCTAGGAAATGCCGATGACATTGAATCGTTCATGGCTAAGTTAAAAAGAGACACACATATACATAATCAAAATTTAAAGATTCAGAATAAGAGAAAAACATACGAGAATAAACAAATCTTTGGTAGAAGTTGTAACATTTGGCACTCCGAAATGCACATGATTCGTTCGCCATACAAGATAACAGTGGTCTATGATTAGGTGTCACACCCCGCCAAGGCGAAAACACGGGGATGTGATTCGAAGGTTTTCAAGAACAAAGTTCGAGTAGCACACAAGATTTAATTTAAATAGATACCATCGAAGGATAAATGATGTCATACATTATTAAAATAACACAACATTGTTTGGAAATAAGTAATTGTATGAAATCACATAACTTAAACAAAAGATAACGTATGACTAACACAACCAAATCCATGACGGTACCACCAAGTGCAAGCTCAAACCCAACCCTCAAGTCTCTGCTCTGCATGATTAGTTACCTGAAAAACATGCATAAAAGTTTTTTGTCAACATAATGTCGGTGCGTTCACATGTTTTAATCTATTATGTAAATTGCTTGTTTCATTCATGTATGACCAATCATAGGCTAGCTAAGCGATTGATTACTGTGCAAACCATGAGTCCCATAACCACGCCTCTTGACTGTTGTGCCTCTTGCATTGTACAATAAAGACAACGTATGTATAGTAGAATACTAACACTCTTCTCTATGTAACCAGTTAGAGCGACTAACCAAGAGTGGGGGTGTCAACCCAATAGATCTATTAAAGTGTTCCATGGCTTTCGTTATCTTATGGTTACGGTTGTAAATGTAAGTACGAGGACCGTTGAGCTCATGAACCAAATGTCTCATGTTCCACATGGTAGTCACGATAGAATAACACACAAAATGAAATGAAATGTAATAGAAATGTAGCATGTTTATCCCCCAAAATGGAAAGTAGTAAAACGGGGCCGTGAAACTCACCTGGTGACTGTATGTATGGGCTGGTAAAGCTGTAAGGTAGAATGGCAATTGTACCCTATGATTGTCAAGAATATAGTAAGTTGTATGTTCTTGTCATTTATCATACACGTTGTTCACCCGACATTGTGGACCCTTGTGTTAGTGTATGTGGGCCAGGTTTTGTGCATGTGATAAATCATTAGTCGATTTATATGTAGTTTTGTAATGTATATGGTTCCAGAAATCCCGACGTTCTATTGTAAAATGATATCCATTGTGAACAAAATGGGCCCCACATGTTGTCATGGGCTATAAATTGTTACCAATCTAACACATGGGGTCGTTTTATGGTAAAACGGGTGTTTTAACATATGTTCATGCCTTTTAATATCAAAAGATAGTGTTAACATATATTAGGGATTTCTTAACATATGTTATTATATAGTAGCCGAATCATTTGCATAACATGGCCTCAATTCCGATTGTATAAGGGATCTAAAACAGCTGATCAAAGTATAATCGAAGTGTTACGAGTGTGTGCTAGTGTATTTTGATGAAAATCGATTATAAACATCCACAATACATGAAGTTGTTTCGGTTATCAACAAGGTGTATGTTTAGTTATAAATTGGTTCCTTGGTCAACTAATAAAGTTGTATGTTATTTTTAAATCATTGGTCGAGTTGGGGTTGTATTATGTAAGTTGATTCATTGTTGGTGCGATCATGTATATAAACATATGTGTGTTAAGCATAGATCAATAGTAATCACATATTACTTTTGAAACAACAAACTCTTGTGGATCATAGGGACGGGTTCATGGTGTATATCACACTAAAGTCACTTGATCACAAACCTTGAGACTCTTATACGATTGAAGCTTGCACAAGATGGAAGGGGTTGGGGTTTCGTGGGTGTGAGCGAGAGAAAGAGAGTGGTTAAGTGTGGTTTTAGATGATCTCGATGCTCTCTATTTATAGTGGTCGAATGGTGTGAGATCAAGACATAAAGGGTAAGATCATTCTCTAGTTTGGTGTTATGATTAGTGGATTTAAACACTAATTAGTGCAAGATTGAGTAGGGTCGATTGAGGTGGCAAATTATACAAATACGATGCTAGTTGACTTATCTTGGAAATGCTACAACTCTTGTCATGTTGCCTTCTTTGGTATAAGCCTCCTTTGTGACATCACTATACTAGTTGACTTATCTTGGAAATGCTATAACTCTTGTAAGGGACAATTGAGGGAATCTTGTTGTGTGCATTCGGCCAAAGTGACAAAGAAGAAAAGAAGCTTGTTTTGGTTAGTGATACGCTGACACATATGTTGGCCATATATATATATATATATATATATATATATATATATATATATATATATATATATATATAGGGTAGGGATCATACGAGAACCAACTTTAGGGAGAGAACCAGAGAACCATTGTCAACACAAACAAAAAAAACCTAAAAACCCCACCTTCACCCCCTAAAAGCCTAAACCCACCCACCTCACTCCCTAAAAACCTAAACCCCCCATCCCCCACACCGCCCCACCCCCCCCCCCCCCCAATTGTGAAATGCACATGTGCAGCTAACCCCACACCCCCCAAAAACAAAAACGCTCCATCCCAACCCCCCCCCCCCCCCAAAAAAAAGATACCCCCTCTTCCACCATACCAAAAAACTAAACCCTAAAGCTAAACCCATTAAAAAACTTAACTATAATAGTGAAATGCACATGTGCATGTAGTACAATTATCTTATTTTATAGTTTTATATAGGGGTTTTTTTAAGTTTATTCACCAACAACCCCAAAAAACCTAACCCCATTCCCATCATACCTAAAAACTAAACCCTAAAGCTAAACCCATGAAGAAAAAAAAACCTAACTATAATAGTGAAATGCACTTCACGTTTATTTAAAGATCATTGAATAAATTTTTTCCACCTTATATATCATATCACGTCCATTTAAATGATCATTTCATTATGGCAATTGATAATTTATTCAAAAGTGTGCTCTAATAGTGAAATGCACATGTGCATACGGTATATGACGTAATTATGACGTAAAAAAGACCATTTTTTTGTTTTTTTTTTTTTTGTATTTTTTTTTATTTTTTTTTCAGAAAGATTAACACTAAAAAAACATTTTGGTGTTTTTTACTTTTTTTATTTTTTTATTTTTTTAGGTTATATAATTTTTTTATTATTTTTTTTTTTATTTTTTGGTGGAGGGGTTTTTGTGTTCACACTTGGTTCTTTGGTTCTCTCCCTAAATAGTGGTTCTCAAATGATCCAAATCCTATATATATATATATATATATATATATATATATATATATACTACAAGTGTGGGCATAGGTAAGTTGTTTGATAGAGGATGGATTTGGCTTCGGCGTTGTATGGCTGATTATATACACACATGGTTCATAGGCATAGTTACTGGATACATATGTGTGTATATGTATATTCGTAGTTATGACCGAATATAAATGAATATATGTGGTGTATAGTGTTGATTGAATGTGATTCTAGTTAGTATAGGTTATAATTGGCTATTTAATGAAAATACATCTTGGTTTCGATTTGTTTGTAAGGGTGTTAGATGACGATATTAACATGTATAAAGTTCCATAAGTTATAGTTTCATGAACACAAGTTTATTAGGTGTTAACACATTATAATTTATGTGATCCACATACGTGTGTTAGTAAGAGGTTATCATGTGTTAGTGGGCGGTAACCTCATAAAACACTTTGTGATTATTCGGGTTTTGTTGGCTTGTGTAACTTTCCACTTGGAAATTGTTACGTGCATTGTTGTTTTGTACGAGTGCAGTAATCGGGTATCCGTTGCTCTCTGTTGAGCATGTGATTAGCTTGACTGTTCAACGCCAATTGTTTTGAATCATACGGGTGTTGTATGCATAAACGGATAATCTATCGAGTTTCCTCAATGACTCATGCTTTACTAGACTCGGAGGGGGTATAGTGTGTGCAAAATGTCTAATTATGCACATGATTTGATAATAATAAGTTAAATGTGTACGGATGTTGACCTGGATCGTTGACTGGCCAATGTCACATTAGGATAATTGTTGTAGCAAATTCATGGTACCCCTTGAGCAGCTCATGTGCAACATCTACAAGTAGAATTCAAAGTACGGAAGTAAACTTAATTTGGGGAGTATTTCCATAAACATATCCAATGTTTGATAAGTGTCAACCTAAAGTTTAACATTCTATAAGGCGTAGTAAAGTTCACCATAAAGTCGTGACCACAATACGTCACCGAGAATCAATACGCCCCATTAGACCTCATAGGGGTTATGATATCATCCTTTTGGAATACTCCAATATGTTGTTTGCGTGTTTGAAGCAAATAAAGAAAAGTTGGCTTCTAGGAATTATTAATAGCTCTATGGATAGGCCACTTACTCTGAGAGCACGAAAATATAAAAATCAAATATTTCTTTTATTTTCACACACCTAATTCAGTAAAAATCAAAATTTTATTATCTTTTCTTATACCTAATTTAATAAAAATCAAATCTTAATTATCTTTTCTAATGACGGCATTACTTCCTGAACACCATGAAACTGATTAGGTAACAATGTAGTAAACAACGAATCACTGCAAATATGAATTAAAAAACAAAGGATAGAAATAACATGATCAAAGAAGAAACGCAAAAGATGGATGTAGAACTAAAGCGAATAGCCTCATATCCTCCACTGGAGATTCTATAATTGAATCAAACAATAAAAAGTGAAAAAATAAAACCTAAAACCATCAAACATGGTTGCTCTTTATTCAAATCAAACAATAAAAGGTGAAGTTATGAAAACAAAGATTAACAACATAGAAGGAATCAGTGTTGTCCGTAAGCTGGAACAAAAAGGGCAGGTTTCAATAATTCATACCCCTTTCTTTGTTAGCCTCTATATGTTTGTTGTGATTTGATCTTAAGCAAAACATAAGCGAATTCAGATATCAACAACTTGACTCTATTGATGCAATAAAAGGATTACAACTGAAGAATAAAAAAGCAATAAGGGGAAGGGATGGGGAGATCACATATTACAGTGTAGGAGATGGGAGAAGATCACACACACTTTCATCATATTAGTTATGTCATATTCATTCCTTATCACTTTTTTAGTGCATGTAATTTTCTTTCATAGATCCATAGTGTTGAGGGTGAAAATCCTCAGGATGATTTTACCTCACATCCCTAATGTACCATCCCTAGGATGCTGAAAGACTTAACTGACTTCAGGATGTAACTATACTTCGGCATGTGCACATCCTGAGAATGAACTAACGAATTATCTTGTACTTATGTTATTGCAGGTATAATTAATGCATGAGTAAGACTTGTAAAAAGTGAAAAAATAAAACCTAAAACCATCAAACATGGTTGCTCTTTATTCAAATCAAACAATAAAAGGTGAAATTATGAAAACAAAGATTAACAACATAGAAGGAATAAGTGTGGTCCGTAAGCTGGAACAAAAAAGCCAGGTTTCAATGTTTCATACCCCCTTTAACAGCTACAAAGTCTTGCTAAATCAGAGATATCAAGGATGCATGAGTTGTATGCGTATAAACTTGAAGAATGGGTCAAAGTGTAACCGCCAAAGTGATGAATGCTAGGCGAAAAAGGTGGAAACTGTTATCCAACGTCCATATCAGCTGAAACACCCACAAAGGTCACCTAAAACAGTCCACAAGACTTCAAAGACCTTAACTACTTAGCGGATATCGTGGGATTCGTTGTTTATTTCATGTACTATATAAATGGGGGTATTGGACGAGCATAGGACACACGCTGCTTACATTGCTCACACTATAGCTACACACTTACACTCAGCTCATTAGAAAACACTAACACAATCATTGTAACCTTAGCACACTCGTCCATTTGCTCATCCAAAGTTGTATCTTTTTACCAAATTAGTATTAACAAACAAGGCAGGGGCCTAGACTCCTCCCGAGGTTTTATGCCGGCGATCTACAACTGATCAAGGGATTTCCTCGTAGATCGTGTGTTGTTCTTTGTGTTTACTACTTTACTTGTTCAATACAAACAGTTCCATTCCAAGGATATAACTGTCCATCCCAAAGCAAACCTAAACCATCCAAGCATAGTTGTCATATTTTTACTTCTTTATCATCCTGATACACCATCTTCATAATATAATTGATTCCCTAACATATTTTTACACATTTAGCACTCTACCTCACTTTTACTAATTTGGAATACAAAGTTATTTTTGCTAGATATTTTTTTACCAAAACAATTTAGCGCCCACCGTGGGGCAAGTGGTGATATTTTAACAAAAAAAACTTTGTTAAAACTTTCTCTTATTTAATTCTTTCTTACAAAACTTGACAACTATGTCTTCTTCACAAAAATCTGTTTCCACATCCATGCCATCTACAACCTCTTCCAGAAATACTGCCTTACCACCTCAACCTGCACTTCCAAGAAGTTATACTTCCCAAATCCCACCTAGACCATCTGGATCTACTCCTCCTGTTTTTGTATCGAATGATGAAATACTTTCTATGTTTGCACTGATGAAAGATTCGATACATCAACAACAAGACACAAACCGGATGTTAATAAGAGAAATACAAGCTCTTAAATCATCCTCAAGAAGGCCAAGTGAAGACATGGGGACACCGTTGCAGCCCAGAGTGTTAGATTTTAATTCTAGCATCTCTGGAGGGGTACATCAAGGAGATTTTATCCCCATGAGTACTAGGTTCTCTACTCCAGAAACAACTACTACTCCCAGGATGGCAACCACCAGGGATATAGGATATACACCTGTGTCATCCCAAGGATATAACAATAACGGTAACAATTTAAGTTCTAGTACTTTTACTGCCAATGATGTTGCTTCTTTGTAGGATACAGGAATAAGTCCTCAGCTAGCAAGGGAGCTTCAGAAGATCAAGGATATGGTATCGAGTGTGCCAGGGATAGTACAACCCATCCCTGAGGTATCCTCAGCATGCCATAGGGTGTCAAGATTTGCACCTCCCATATGTGATGCAGAGATCCCAAAGCGTTTTCAAACTCCAAGCATGAAGCTATATGATGGATCTACAGATCCTGGGGAGCATGTAGCTCAATATAAGGAAAGGATGGAAATAAATCCAATCCCTGCCAATCTGAAAGAAGCATGTTTATGCAAGGGATTTGGTTCAACTCTCACCGGTCCAGCCTTGAAATGGCTCTTAAGTGTTCCACCCTATTCTATTACTTCTTTTGCACATTTAATTAACATGTTTAACAATCAGTTTTCTTGTAGTCAAACGTTTGAACGTTTGACAAGTGATCTATACAGGGTGACTCAACCACAGGGAGAATCACTAAATGAATACATTACTAGGTTTGGAAAGGAAGCACTTGACATCCCGAACCTAGATGTCACAACGGCAGTACAGGCATTCAAGATGGGGCTGCAAAAAGATTCACCATTTTATCAAGAATTGGTGATGAATCCATCCAGGGACTTGGATGAAGTCAGGAATAGAGCTTTAACATTCACCCGACTTGAGGATGATAAGAAAATTCAAGAGAGGATAGAATCATCCTCAAAATATAACCATCCTAATCGAAAGTCCACTCCCACATACGAACCATATAAGCATAAGCCCTATGCTAGGCCTGATAATGAGAAGGTCAATGTGGTAGAGGACGACGATGAGCATGACTGCCCTAAATTATCAGATTACTGTTTTTCTGTGGATGTAACAGGACTAATGTATGCCATGAAGGATCTAGGGGACAAAGCAAGATGACCAAGGAAAGAGAATAAGGCAGGATGGAAGGACAAATCCAAATAGTGTGCCTTTCACGAAGATTTCGGCCATATCACCGAAGATTGTATCGCCTTAAGAAAGGAGATAGCCTATCTTTTGAGTAAAGGTCACCTTAAAGAACTCCTGGGTAAAAAGAAATCAAGAGCTCAGGATGGCACTAACATCCCAGAAAGAGCAGCATCCCCACCTCAGGATGCTGGTAATATCAACTTCATTTCAGGAGGGTCAGACATTTGTGGAACATCATACTCAGCTGCCAAAAGACATGCGAGGGAAACAAAGTCTGAAAAAGGAGAAAGACCAACGAAGACAATCATCCTGACGACCTCTAAAGTGATCAGCTTCGAGGAGGAGGACCGAGAAAACATTCTTGATCCCCATCATGACGGTTTGGTTATTACTTTGTATATTGCTAACCACTTTGTTCGCAGGATTTTCGTACATGGAGGAAGTTCAGTGAACATCGTCCAGCTTGATGCTCTCAAAAGAATGAATATCCCGGAATCTGAAATAGTTTCCAGATCATCAGTCTTAATGGGCTTCAGTGGAGAAACTAAGAGCACAGTGGGTGACATAAAGCTACCAGTGTATGTGGAAGGAGTGAACTCTATCCAGAGATTCTGTGTGATAGATTCCCTATCCTACTACAATGTCATCCTGGGGAGACCCTGGATACATGACATGAAGGTAGTCCCTTCAACATATCACCAGTGTATAAAGTTACCCACACCTTGGGGAGTCGTCAAAGTCAATAGTGATCAACAAGAAGCCAAGGATTGCTATACGACATCTATGAAGGCTTCATCACGACAAGCATAGCAATTACAGAAGGATGCACAATGCTAAGGGTGAGCAAAGTACAAGAACCGACCCAACCCGATCATTACCCGACCCGAAACCCGAACACCCTATAAAATCAGAACCGAGACCAGACCACCCCTATCCTATTCGGTTTCGGTCTGTCCCGGTTCGGGTAGGTCGGTTTTCGGGTAATACCGTGACCGATCACAAAATCAATAGAGAAAAAGAAGTAACTCGTCCGACAACCTTACCGGCCAAAAGCAAGGGCAGCCGTGGTAGCCTCGAAAGTTTTTACATGTGTGGGTTGTTAAAGTGAAGATATAAGAGTGTGATGGATGTTTTTTTAGCCGATGGTGACCTCACCTTGTTAGCTTGTTCTGTTACAATGTTATGCAGGGAAGAGGACTTCATTATTCTATTATGAAGACAAAAGTTAGTCTTAAATGAAAAAGATGATGAACAAGAGTGAGAATAAGAAAAAAAAAAAGATAATTAAAGTGATAAAGTAATATATAAGGTTTTGAACCTCTATTGTAGACTCTAACCATGTAGACCATCTTTTATTTAGTTTACTTGAGTTGTATAAATTTAGTTTTTTATTTTTGTTATATACGTTATCATGAATTTCGTATTAATATAAAAGTAGAAAACGAACTTAGTATACAAGGTATTTAATTCGGTTATTTTTTAATATTTTTTTTAGAATGGACTAATAACTAGTTAAAAAAAAAGATTTAATTAGGTTATTAGTACATTGTAAAAAAATAATAATTTAAGTAAAAGATTTGTCTTATTACTTTTAAGATGAAAGATGGCACATGTGTCAGACTGCTTTTTAAATTTTAATGTAAACTTTTGTTTGCGTAAAAAGAATAGAAAAAAGAATACAATAAACAATACCTTTTAAGTACTTGTTATTTTTTCTTTATTTTTAAAAACCCACTACCTATTCCTTCATCTTCTATACCTTCTTCTTTCATCTTCTAAAACAACCTTCGCAGGCCGGAAAAGTTCAGAAGTATTTACTGTACTTTTTGCTTTAAACTCCGTGTAAACAAACAAGAAGGTTAAACAGGGTTTTCTTCGGGTCGGTTCGGGTTTCATGCGTGTTTTGGGTTAAAAACCGAACTCGACCCGAAACCCGAAAAATGCTTGATTGTGGAACCGTGAACAACCGAAATACATAGGTTTAGGTCCGGTTTCGGTGTTACTTCGGTTCGGTTGTCGGATTTTTTTCGGTCCTACCCGAAAATTGCTCACCCCTACATAATGCCATCCTCAAGATGTCAAGGCACATCCTGGGCAGGATGTAAAGGATGTTTGCCTTGATAACAATAACAAGGATATCACTGTGCTAATTGGTAAGAATATCCCCCATGACATTGAACAATCATTAATCTCGTTTCTTAAATGTAGGATGTCTACTTTTGCATGAAAGCATGAAGATATGACTGGCATCTTCAAGGATGTCATTACTCACAAACTTGGAATTGATAAGAATTTCAAGCCCATTCAGCAGAAAAGAAGGAAGTTTGCTTCGGAACGAAATGTCATCATACAAGAAGAAGTGGATAGGCTCCTTAAATCCAAGATGATAAGGGAAGTAAAATTTCCAAGATAGCTTGCCAACGTGGTGGTGGTTCAAAAGAAGAATGGGAAGTGGAGAGTGTGTGTAGACTACATAGACCTCAATAAAGCCTGTCCTAAGGACCCATTCCCATTACTACATATAGATTCAATGGTGGATGCTACAGCAGACCACGAAATGCTGACATTCATGGATGCATCCTCAAGATTCCAACAAATTCAAATGGAACCAGATGATCAAGAGGACACAACATTCATGACCCCATCAGGTATATATTGTTACATAGCTATGCCATTTAGATTAAAAAATGCAGGTGCAACCTACCAAAGGCTAGTGAATATGATGTTTAAAGAAAAGATTGGGGACACAATGGAGGTGTACATTGATGACATGGTGGTCAAGTCCAAAAAAGCAGAGAATCATCTTCAAGATCTTAAGGAGGCATTTGACATCCTAGACGCCTATAATATGAAGTTGGACCCATCTAAGTGTCATTTTGGAGTCGGTGCTGGAAAACATTTGGGATATATAGTTACCAAACGAGGGATAGAAGCCAGCCCTGAACAAATAAAGGCAATCCTTGATCTAAAATCCCTAAAAAATATCAAGGATGTACAAAGGCTGACAGGCACGATAGCAGCCTTAAACATATTCATTTCGAAATCCTCAGATAAGTGCAAAGAATTCTATGATATCCTGATTTCAGTAGTGACATCCTGAGTGAAGTAGAATCTGAAGTACAACAATTAAATGAAAACTTAGGAAAATTGATTTTATATACAGATGGTGCTTCAAATGCAAAAGGAACAGGTTTAGGAATACAACTAAAATCGCCACAAGGGAACAAAATCCCCCATGCTATTAGATGTGCATTCCAGACAACCAATAATGAGGCAGAATATGAAGCTCTGATTGCTGGTTTGCAACTTGCTAAAGACATGCATATTACTAATATAGAAGTATTTGTTGATTCTTTGTTGATTGCTAATCATTTTAGTGGATCTTATGCAGTAAAGGGTCAAACGTTAGCTCTTTATCTTGAAAAAGTTAAAAATTTATCAACTTCTTTTGTAGAATTTTCACTAACACAGGTACATAGGGAAGAGAATGCTGAAGTTGGTGCCTTAGCAAACCTGGGATCCTCCCTTAATCTACCAGAAGGGTCCAAGATTCCCATCATCCACATTCTGAAACCAGCAATTCAAGAGTGGCATCCTGAGGATATCCAGGTACATCCTGAGGATAGCTTGGCACATCCTGAGGATAAAACAGTCCATCCCGAGGATATCACTATTTTAGCCACTCAAGCACAAGACAATTCATCATGGATGACTCCTATAATAAAATATTTACAAGAGGATGTCATTCCTGATGGAGAAAACAGAAAGGCTTTCAGGATAAAGGTATCTAAATTTACCATTATAGACAATATTTTGTATAGAAAATCTCTTGCAGGTCCATATCTGAGATGTCTCAACAAGGAAGAAGCAAATGAAGTGCTCAAGGATATCCACGAAGGAGATTGTGGAAATCATACAAGAGGAAGATCTCTATACTCGAAGACTTTGAGGACGGGATGCTATTGGCCTACTATGAAGAAGGATGGCATGCTATATTCCCAAAAGTGTGATCCATGCCAAAGACATAGCAGCATCCTGCACCAGCCTGCTGAACCATTACATCCTATTATTTCACCATGGCCCTTCATGAAATGGAGGATGGACATAGTAGGAAAGCTACCCAAAGCTCCTGGAGGAAAAGTATTCATGATGGTAATGACAGACTACTTCTCAAAATGGATTGAAGCTGAAGCATTTGTGCAAGTCAGAGATAAAGAAGTGGTCTCATTCATCAAAAGAAATATCCTAACATGATTTGGGGTGCCATCTGAGATTATTTGTGACAATGGTTCTCAATTCATAAGCAAAAGAACAACTGACTTTTGTGAGAGTTGGGGAATCAAGATGGTGACCTCAACACCAGTCCATCCTCAAGCTAATGGACAAGCAGAATTTTCAAACAAAATCATCATCAACAATTTGAAGAAAAAGCTTGGGGAAAAGAAAGGAAAATGGGCAGAAGAACTTTCATTTGTACTCTGGGCAGATAGGACTACTTCCAAGAATGCTACTGGTCAAACACCTTTCTCCTTGGTCTTTGGAACAGAAGCAATGTTGCCAACAGAGATGGTCATGCCTACAGCAAGGAAACATCTTCAGGATGCAACTACCAATTCCGAAGCATTACTTCAGGATTTGGAAACTGTGGATGAACTTAGGGATGTTGCTAAAGTAAGAATGGCAGCATATCAACAAAGGATTGCTAAAGCTTACAACAAGAATATCAGGATAAGAAGATTTCAAGAAGGAGACTTGGTATTAAGAAAAGCATTCCAAAACACGACAAAACCAAGTGATGGTAAGCTAGCTCCCAAATGGGAAGGTCCATACTTGATCGATTCTGAAGCTGGTAAAGGAGCATATTGGTTATCAACAATGGAATGAGAGATTCTACCAAGGGCTTGGAATGCAATTCACTTAAAATACTACCATGCCTAGGGATGCATATAACAAATCTCTCTGGAAGAGAAACCATGATCTGAATCATAGGTGGGATGAAGGTGAAGGCTGATAGAGATGAATCATCTCCATATGTAAGTACTTATCCTTTATCTATTTCGATCGATTATATTTTTAGTAAACATGGTCTAGAAATAGTCCATCCTGAGAATTTTGCAGTAACATCCTGAAGATGGAATGCTTAGAAGACTAGAGGGTTGGCCACCCTCTCCTCCGTTAAGGTGTCTGACACCTTCCTAAGGTTTAAAGGTTTTCACCTTTCACATTGGGTTATCAACCCTCGCCTGGAGCGCACGATGCCCATGTATATTCTCGGGATGGTGGGACCAGTCCATGTAAAAGTGGCTGATAATTTCATTATCTTTGAGATATACGATGGAGCTCTTAAGGTTTAGACATTTTTCAATGTCTCTTTCTCGTATTTGGTCTAGTCACCAAGGCCTTGTCGCCAGTTATTCCTAAAGGGCCTTGTCGCTAGTTATTCCTAAGGGCCTTGTCGTCAGTTATTCCCAAGATGTTACATATTGATCTTGTCACCATGATGATTTCAAAATGGGTTTTGATCCCAGTTAAACCAAAGGCCTAAGTCGCCAGTATAATAACAAAGTTTTTCTTTACAGGATTTTATTCTTTCCTACAAAGGATTATAGACTCAAAGTCTATATTGAAGATATTACACTAGGACATCCTCAGGATGCAAGACCATCCCAATAATGAAGAACAAACTGGGGACATCCTTAGGATATTGAAGACCATCCTGACGATAACAAGGACTTATGACGAAAGTGGCAAGATTAGGAGAATTACTCAACAAAGAAGATACAAAAGGTATTATTTTTATCATTCTTTTATACCACTAAGTGTTTGCTAATGTTTGCAGAATGTCAAAGGAAATAAAGAACACAAAGATGTCAAAAGTTGTTGATGTATTATTCGTAAAAAGATAATACCAATCCTTGGCTTCGTTCTAAACCAGGACCCATCCACCAGGGGTCAACATTTCAAAGTCAGGATTAAAAAAGAATTTGGGGCTTCGTCTTGAAAATCAAGATCCCTCCACCCCAAAGAATTTCATTGTTCATACAGAGAAAATGTTTAAGATTGTTCACAAACCAACTAAATATTATAAAAAAATGGGCTCTGGCCTAGTCATCTTATCCTTCATTGCCCACCGTTTCATCAACCTAAAACTCTTTGGTCACCTCAGCCTCCGTCACCTCAGTCTCTGTCACCTCAGCCTCTTTACCGACATCCTGAGGAACGGTAGCAGGGATGGACTCGGACGCTACTTCCTTTCCACCCAAACTGAGGATCTTCTCTTGCCAAGCTTCAGCATCCCAGTCTTCCATCTTAAAGTTGGGGTCTTTAGCTTGCAATGTCATCCTCACCCTAGCTTGAAAAACAGAGATAGTGGCGGACTTAATCAACCCTTGCTTATACTCTTCCATCTCCTTCTGGTGGTCCCTCATGCTTTTGGCCTGAGCAGCCTTCACAACCTTCAGCTCAGTCTCCACCTTGCCAACTTTCTTTTCAAGCCGTTTGGCCTTATCAAGGGCAGATTTCTTCGCATCCTCACGATTGGCCTTAGTATCAGCAAACTCTTTGTTCATATCATCCAGGGACTTCATCAAGTACTCATGCCCCTGCAAAAATGAAGAAGTCAAGTAAGTATTCAAACCTTATGCTAGTAACAATCATTACCATCCTCAGGATAAACAACATACCTGAAGAACAAACTGAGAAACTTTGCCTAGGATGGCATCACAACTGAGACCCTCGAAAGGAGAAGTCTCTTGAGTCGAAGTACTGGCAGCCTTCCTTTTCTTAGAAGAAGCTGCAGCTTTGGCCTCAGGGGCAGGGGGAGGACTTGTCATCCTGGAGCTGGATGGAGAAGTTATCTTTGGGGCCTTGATATCTTGACTGTCAATCTCATCAAGATCGAAGTAATCAGGCTTCTTTACTGATACAAGAAAACGTACACAGGTTAACACAAGAGCCAGGAATAAGCATATTCTCAAGATATGACAAAACTTACCAGACATCTCAGTAGCATGACTTGTAGAAAAGCTTTCTTCTACTCCAAAAGTCCTTGCTGAAAGGGGTAGCTCTAGTATTTCCTTGCGTCTGATAAAAGCGTCGTCCAGAGTAGGAACAAGTTTTGCAAAACAAGCACCTGCAAAAGAAAGATAATTTAGAATACTACTAACATCCTCACGATGTGACTATCTTGTTTATATCTAACGTATTTACCACTTTTTAACCAGGACATGGGAATTTCATCCCCATAAGGAATGGAATCCCTCCTTACAAAAAAGAACTTTGATTTCCAGGGTCTATCAGATCTCACAACATTATGCAGCAAAGGAGGTTCTTTATCAATAAGTTGAAGAACATAACGGTTTGACCCATGTGTCCTTAACATATATATGTACGGCAGGTCACCAATTTGAAGATTAATGCCTTGAGTCTGCATGATCTTGTCACAAACTATTAAGATCCTCCAGATCTCAGGCATAGCTTGGGCAAAAGCCATCCCTGTCGCATCAAAGAATTCTTTGATGAAATCTGGGAATGGATATTTGAAGCCAAGATGGAATGGTAAGAAGAAAAAGCAAACCCAGACAAAAGAGGCAAAGTCAGACTTTGCATTCAGATCAAAAGGCCGAAAGACGGCAGAATCAGGAAAAGCCCTTGATTTCTTAAGGGCTTGAATATCTTTGTCATAAAAAGTACAAATTTCTTGATCAGGATCTTTGATCAAGTTTTGGGCTATGAAATCCTTAAGGATTCCAACACTCCTAAGAGCCCTTGTTAATTTCTTACTCATTCTAAAAAACTAATTTGAAAGACTTCTTTTTGCAGGAATAAGAAAGAGAAAACAAGAAAGAAGCAAAGTAGTTACCTTTTAAAATAATCTCAATTGATTATAAAGAAGGAAAGAAAGCCTAGATATAGGCAGCAGGATATGATGAGGCGTAACGGTTTTCACGAAGAATTAGCCTAAAAATAGCCGTTAGGGTCTTGGAAAATGAAAAGATGAACCCATCAATTGAGAAAAATATTTTTACCATTAAAATAACGGTAACATATTTTTGGGGACAATTGTTGAGGGTGAAAATCCTCAGAATGATTTTACCTCACATCCCTAATGTATCATCCCCAGGATGCTGAAGGACTTAACTGACTTCAGGATGTAACAATACTTCGGCATGTGCACATCCTGAGAATGAACTAACGAATTATCTTGTACTTATTTTATTGTAGGTAAAATTAATGCATGAGTAAGACTTGTAACCCCCCTTTAACGGCTACAAAGTCTTGCTAAATCAGAGATATCAAGGATGCATGAGCTATACGCGTATAAACTTGAAGAATGGGTCAAAGTGTAACTGCCAAAGTGATGAATGCTAGGCGAAAAAGGTTGAAACTGTTATCCAATGTCCATATTAGCTGAAACACCCACAACGGTCACCTGAAACAGTCCACAAGACTTCAAAGACCTTAACTACTTAGCAGACATCATGAGATTCGTTGTTTATTTTATGTACTATATAAATGGGGGTATTGGACGAGTATAGGACACACGCTGCTTACATTGCTCACACGATAGCTACACACATACACTCAGCTCATTAGAAAACACTCACACAATCATTGTAACCTTAGCACACTCGTCCATTTGCTCATCCAAAGTTGTATCTTTTTACCAAATTAATATTAACAAACAAGGCAGGAGCCTAGACTCTTCCCGAGGTTTTATGCCGGCGATCTACAACTGATCAAGGGTTTTCCTCGTAGATCGTGTGTTGTTCTTTGTGTTTACTACTTTACTTGTTCAATACAAACAGTTCCATTCCAAGGATATAACTATCCATCCCAAAGCAAACCTAAACCATCCCGAGCATAGTTGTCATATTTTTACTTCTTTATCATCCTGATACACCATCTTCAGAATATAATTGATTCCCTAACATATTTTTATACATTTAGCACTCTACCTCACTTTTACTAATTTGGAATACAAAGTTATTTTTACTAGATAATTTTTAACCAAAACATACAGCTTCTTCAACATACTAGGCCTCCTGAATTGATTGGATCCATTGGCTTGGTCCACTAAGTTCATAACAATGTTAGTTCTGCCATTCGATATAATTATTTTCTTTTCTTGCTTGTACCAAAATGCTAAATCAATACTATGAAATCATGAATGATTTTCTTAAACTTAATTATGAATCAACCAACAGTTGTAAGTTCAACTACATAAATCTTACAAAAATAGAGATGTTAAAACAAATATTAAAAAAAAAAAAAAGTATTCCCCATAAAACACTAAATGTTGACAACAAAAGCAAACATAACACTCTAAATCAACAAAATCAGTTATGTTACAACAATTATCCATACACAGCAACAAATATAAAGAAAACCCTAAACTTTAAATCATAATAACCTACGATTATACTTGAAAATCTCAACTAAAATCTAATTACGAAACATATAATTGAAGAACAAAGATGATTATACAGAAAACCCTAAGAGTAAGTTAACAATTCATAAACCCTAAATGTTAAAAAACAGTATATACGATTCTAAATCAATAAAATTACAAATGTTAGAACAATTAATGATACAGAATAACATATTTTCAGAAAAACCTATACTTCAAATCCTAATAAAATATGATTTATAATTGGAAATCTGAACTAAAATATAATTGCTAAACAAACATTATAGATAGTTATAGATTACGAACATACACATAAATCGAACAAAAGGGAAGGAGAAGTTGTGAAGAAGAGAGGGAAATTTTTTACTTACTCAAAGAAGAACACGATGAAGATGGTATAACAGTAGAAAGAGAGTAGTCGTGAACAAATGTTAGAATGAGTAAACAGAGACGACTGGACTTGAAGAAAGGTTTATTATATATGTTTTGAAAAAAATAAAAAAAATTTTAAATTCTCATATTTTGCCACATAGCACACTGGGGGGGGGGGGGGGGGGTTGTGGGGGTGGGGGGATGGCCTTAATGAGTATCATGTCATACAAAAGGTTTTTCTTTATATATACTTATAGATTATGGTATAACAGTAGAAAGAGAGTAGTCGTGAACAAATGTTAGAATGAGTAAACAGAGACGACTGGACTTGAAGAAATGTTTCTTGAGCAAGTATAGCTAGTTTTGCCAAGTTATTAAGGGGCTACCAAACAATCCCTAAATATACTTTTCTGTTTTACAAACTCAAAAAGCTAAATACAATACACATTGATCACATTCTTTCGATAAATATACAACACGGCTTCAACATCAGAGTTTTTTGTTTATGTGTAACTACCGGTTGTTTATTTTTTAGATTTATGGTCTTTATTTGGTGACAAAAAATTAGCTGTAGCCCCCCCCCCCCCCCCCCCCCCCAAATCCCACACACACATTTTTCAGGTTCTGTTGGCCATACTATTGGATCATATGTAAGCGAGACTCCTCCTTCGAATGTAACATACACGCAATCCGATTCTCCTTTAATCGAACTCAAACCCTTACATGTATACCGTTGAACATAATTATTTTTATATATATTGGAAATCACGTCATCTCGTCATTTATATAGTTTATAGTTGTAGTTAGGATTAGAGATTCTAAAAACGTTTATGTTAAACTAAAAACTATTTGGTGAATAGTATCTGCACGCCCGTATTTTTTGACTTTTAAACTCTATGGTCACCTAAATTTAGCATTTTGACATATCGCATTCATATCTTTTCTACAGGTTACACGTTTAGTTACACGGTTTGCCACAAAAATTTGACCGGATCTACAAACATGTTATATTGATTTTTTTTACTACACTAAAATCACATATTTTATTAACATATTAATGCTCTATTTACTAGACACATGATCAGAGATGACCTAAGGAAGCTTCGCCATCTTTAATTAAACAATGATAATATTTTTTGAGAATAATTGAATATTTGACCTTTACTAAATAGCAAATGAATACTCAAAATGGAAAAGATACCATATACGTTAAGTCGTTAATGTTATATCAACATAACTTAACGTTATATAAGTCGGCACATATTCGTTTGTCTAATCAACGTACTTTCATTGAAGAGATCAAGCATCATCATGAATATCCTAAATGGTAAAGATGACGAAGCAATGCTGAAAGGCCAGGCACAAATATTGAAATACATATACGGTGCTCTTGATGGCATGGCTATAAGATGTTGTGTACAACTCCGCATTGCTGATATAATAAATAATCACGGACGTCCTACCACCTTGTCTGAAATCTCAACTGCTATTGATTCCCCATCAATATGCGTTGACGGGCTTAGACGGCTCATGATGTTCTTGGTCAACCGAGAGATATTCGATGAGATGGTTCAATCAAAAGAGGAAGAGAGCGAACCACGTTACGCGCTAAACCACTGTTCAAAATGGTTGTTATGTGACACCAATGTGTCATTAGCACCATTGGTTATGATGCGGACGGACCCAGTAACCATTTTGCCTCTACATGTACTTAGTCGATCGATTAAAGAAGGTGGTACGGCTTTTAAAGCCGCACATGGGAAAGAGTTGTTTGAGTTTTGTTCACTTAACTCGGAGTTTAATAAGGTTTTTAATGAGGCAATGGCGTGCACTGCAAAGTTCACCACGGATGCGGTTGTTTCACATTACAAGGATGGATTTCTTGGCTCGAAAGGAAGCGTGGTGGACGTAGGGGGCGGTACTGGGACCGCGATATCGAAGATTGTGAAGGCGTATCCGCATCTTAAAGGGATCAATTTTGATCTGTCACATGTTATTTCCACTGCACCCGTGTATGACGGGATTACACATGTTGCTGGGGACATGTTCAAGTCTATCCCTCCTGCAGAAACTATTTTCATGAAGGTAAAGCTTTCTTCGTGGTATTATTATTATTATTATTTATTTATTGATATTAACCTTTGGAAAATGATTTATAAAACTAGTAGATTTTCTTTGGTTATGTATAAGTGATGAATTCTTAGTTATTCGAATTTTTGGGGAGCTAGAATCCGTAACTATTAATTCATAATGAATACAGTTTTCTTGAATTTATTTTTCAACTCTTTCATTTAACATATATTTTACTTTAACTTACGTAATAACTGGCCCCTGCATGTGTCCGCGTCTTGCGCCAAGTTGATCATTACGCAAAGAGAATTTGGTTAGCATCGGTTCGGCCCATTATAACAACACTCAGTATAATAACCAAAATGGAAAATTCAAAAAGTAAATTTGGTCCTCTACCAATACCGGCATACCACCATAATAAATAAAAAAATAAAATTAATGTCGTAACATTAATTAGAGCACCTACAATAGGGAGGTTTATAGTTGTCCATCCAAAACAAACGGACCAACCAAATGCACACTTGCATTGGAAGAGTTGAACCAACCTTGGTCCGTCCATCCCAATGGACCAATTTGTTTGGGAAATGGAGGGGCCCTCCTTAGTACTTTAATATTAAATAAAAACAAAGGTGATGAGGCATGGTGAGGTTTGAAATTTTGAGGTATAAATTAAATAAAATAAAAAGTAGGTGATTAGGTGAAGGTTTAGAATGATTTGGGTTGAAGTAAAATAGTAGAATTTGATGCTATTAGCAAAACAATATCTACAATCTTTGGGTTGAAATGGTGATGTGTCGGGTTGGAGTGATTTGTTTAACCAAACCATTAGAGATGCTATTAGCAAAACAATATGCTCGTTGTGACGATAGGATAAAGTGAGTTGGCTATATTGTACTCTTTATTCGTAGTTTATTTCATATGTTTAAGTTGCATTTGAAAATTTCTCTAAGATCCAATGTAAAATAAAAAGAAAAGACAAAATAATACACACACTAAATGCAAATTTTAGAAGAGCCGGCTCTCTTTCTAGTCATGAATCCTAGATACTAGTATTATGCCCGCGCGCTTCGCTGCGCAAATACAATTCTAAAAAAAACATGCAGCGTATTGCATTCTAATTTGGCTAAATTTCGTAAAGCATGTCTCTTTCTCGCTCTCATTCTCATAAGAGACGGCTTTTGAAAGTAAATTTAAGATTTAACAATCAAAATTACAATTCTTGTTTTTTTTACAACCCACATATGTTTTTATGTTTATTTTGTTCATACAATCATTCAAGCTTAACTTTCTTAGTATAATATAATGATTTTAGAATTTATATTTATATTATAGTCATTTTGTAGTTGATCTAGACGGTCACTTTGTCTTTTTAATTGAAATCATATAAGGGTGAAGAGCTTGAAAACAACTCACATGATAGTAATGAATGTGATAATTTAAATACATTAATAAGTCTCTAAATTGATTATATAGTTATAGTACAAGTGCATAATGCAATAAGGGGTATTATGGGGAACTTTGAGTCTCTTGATATCCCATCTTAAAATGGGTGTAAAATTACTTTTCTAGACATGTCTCCTCCTTAATAAGGTAACATAGATATAACTATAAACTTATGCTAAAATACAAATATATATAAACTACCTAAATTTAAATAATTATTACATGAGATATTCATGCAAGAGTTATAGTTATTATGATCTTGAAAATCGGACCGAATCAACCGATCAAACCGGAAACTGAATGTCTGGCTGATCCAGTTCATACTATCATACTGATTTTTGTTGGAAATCAGAGGTGTATTAAGAAAGAACAAAAACAATGACTGGGGAAAATTTCAAGTGTTGCTTCTAATTCAAATGAAAAAACACGTACAGTACTTAAAAGGGAAATTGCAATAAGTACCGAAGACTCCCGATCAATCTACGATAACCGGTTGGGTCTACAAGCTTCCCTCCTTCATCTTTTGTTAGACATAATTTGTGTTCCATTGGCGCCTTTGAGGAGTTACAGTTCCACATTCTAGCCATTTCCACAACTTTCTTAGCATAACTTGATTGTTTAATAACAATACCTTCTTTCTTTTGGTCAACTTCGATGCCCAAGTAGTAAGAGAGCAAACCCAAGTCGCTCACATCAAACACCTCTTTCATTTTCTGTTTAAACTCACAGATTTGTTTTTTGTATCATCGGGTTACTATGAGATCGTCAACGTACACGCCCACGATTAGTGTTTTTGCTTTGCTTTGGAAGGTGTAAACTGCTGGTTCAGCGGCACATCGTTTGAAACCCAATTCCTTTAATACTTCGTCAAGCCAAGCATTCCAAACACTTGGTGCCTGCTTTAATCCGTACAACGCCTTATTAAGCTTGTACACCATGTGTTCTTTTCCTTTAACTTCGAAACCATCAGGTTGAGTAACAAATACTTCTTCTTTTACTCCATTTAAGAAGGCCGATTTAACATCTAAATGATGAACAAACCACCCTTCCTTCACCACCATAGCTAATAACAAACGAATAAACACCATTCATGTTACCGGCGCGTATACCTCTTCAAAATCGACACCTTTCTTTTGCAAGTACCCCTTCGCGACTAACCATGCCTTGTGCTTTATCACTTTACCTTCTGCATCTTTCTTTAATTTGAAAACCCATTTTACCCCAATTGCCTTTTGACCCTTTGGAAGTTCAACTAAGTTCCAAGTTTGATTATTCTCAATTGCTTCCAACTCCTTGTTCATAGCCTCTTTCCATTCTTGATCAACCACAACTTCTTTGTAACTCGTCGGTTCCTCTCCAGCAAATAGTAACTCTTCCGGTTCAAGTTTGATTAGATCTGTTTCATCGTACAAATCTAATAGTGCTCGTAACTCCTACGCAGGAGTTTCATCATATGGACTATTACATACCTCTTGATTTTTAGTGCTCGACCCACTTAGATCGGCTTGATTTTCTTGTGGAGTTGTAGTTTCTGATGTCGGTATTGGCGATGAAACATTATCAAATCAATCTCCTGGAGGGCCCCCATTATTTTGTTGCTTTGAACTTTGGCCTACTGCATACGTGGAGTTATCAAAAATTATTTTGGCCCAAATAGGTTTTGGTATGGACTCTTTTCTTTTTTCTTTAGTCCAGACCAACTTTCTCTTTTCTTGAAAAAAAAAAACATCACGAGCTACACATAATTTACCCAAGTTACGAGAGTATAGTCGATAAGCTTTACTGGCTTCTTCTACTCCAAGATACATCATCTTTGAGTTGTGATCACTAAGCTTTGTCATATTTCTCGACAATTTCTTCACATGAGCTACACAACCAAACACCTTTAGGTGGTGCAAGGTTGGCATTCTTTTCTTCCAACCTTCATACGGAGTCTTCCCTTTAAATCCTTTCGTAGAGGCACGATTAAGTATGTAGACGGTGTGTCTCGCCGCCTCCCCCCAAAATTGCTCGGGAACCAACATGGTCTTTAATAACGATCTTGTTACTTCCACCACGGTGCGGTAAATTGCTTCTTTACACCTTCATATTCACAAAATTTGTTGAATTTTGCAGAGGTAAACTCGCCTCATCCGTCAGTTCGCAGCATCTTGACCTTAAAGGAACTTTCCTTTTCAACCTCATTCTTGAATTCTTTAAAGACAGCTAAAGCCTCATCCTTTGTTTTAATGAAATAAATCCACATATATCGGCAAAAATCATCGACAATTAGCATAAAATATCGTTTACCTCCAAACGTTTGTGGTTATATTGGGCCACAGAGATCAGCCTGAACGAATTGTCAAGTTCGTACTGCTTGCCATTCTGCCTCACCAGGAAAAGGCTGCCAGGTTTGTTTTGACACTATACAGCCATCACAGACTTGCGTTAGGTATGAGATACTTGGTAATCCCCTCACCAAGCCTTTTTTCGCCATTGACTCTAGTACTCGGAAGTTCACGTGTCCAACTCTCGTATGCCAAACCCATGCTTCATCATCCAATTTTGTCGCCATACATACCGGTTGTGTTGTCTTGAGTACAGTCTTGAACAAAAGATTTGTTGATCATTCCACTTTCATCATCAATCTCCTACCTTCATCGTACACCTTTAGAAATTCTTGTTTCATCTCCACTTCATAACCTTCCTCTGTCATCTGACCCAGACTAACAATGTTACTTTGCAAAGCCGGTATGAAATAGACATCTGATATCATTAGTTGTTCACCATTTTACACTGGAACAAAATTTTACCCTTTCCTTCAATCTGGACTTTCGAGCCATCTCCAAATCCAACAAGACCCATTACTCGTTCATCCAATTCCGCCAAGAAATCCTTGACCCCTGTCATGTGATTACTCGCGCCATTATCTAGGTACCAAGTATCACGATTTGCTATAGTTATTGCTTCATGCGTGCATAGGAATACTTTGAATTCATTTAACAACACCATCGTAGGTTCTTGTTCATTGTGCACACTTAATAAGGTTCTTCCTCTTCCCTTTGAATTAAAATTGGCTTCATCTCCTTTTTCCTTTCCTTTCTTACATTCTGAAGCATAATGTCTGAACTCATCACAATTGAAACACTTTATGTGTCTCTTGTCGCAAGACATTCGGTTTGAGTTTCCAAAGTCTTGATGGTAGCCGCTACTCCAACGACCACCCTACCCCGGTACGAGCCCCGTCCTCTAGATCCATGTCTTCCACCTCTTTCTTTCTTGGAATGAACCACGACCCCGTCCAGCATTTGAGAAACACCTCCCGGTTCCCTTATGAATCCCCCCCACCCGTCTAGTGAGCAACAAGCTACCCTCGTTCGTTGCACTTCCAAGTCAAAGCTTTAACCTGTCTTTATAGGCCTTCAACTGACCTATTGCCTCCTCAAATGACATCGGATCCACATTCGAATACTACTCTATTGAAGCAACCCATTCCAAAAACTTTTCTAGAATCGAATCTAAAAATTTCCTTACCACTTTCTTGTCTTCAAGAGTCTCCCCAAGGCTACTAAACTTAGAAATCATACCACCAAGCTTTCCCGCGAAATCATCGATGAACTCGCCATCCTTCATCTTCAATTATTCGAACTCACTATTGAGTGTATGTAGGCGTGCTTTCTGCACCCGCTCACACCTACATATCTCATCTTTAACGATTCCCAAATTTCTTTCGCCATCTTCTTATTTGCTAGCTACGTCTTCCGGAATTGCTTGAAAGATAAAGGCACGTGTCGTTTTATCTTTCTTCTCATCGACAGTCGTACCGGTCGTTGGCTCGATTGAATTACATAAACCTTGAGCATCCATGACTGCCTCCATCTTGATTGACCAAGTCGTATAATTCGTTATTGTGAGCGGCGGGATCTGAAGAGAAACTGAACTAGTTTCCTTCGGGTTTGCGGAGGTGGTTAATTCGGTAGACATTGGTTTGAATCGGAGATATTAGGGCATAAATTGGATCTTGAATGCTCTGATACCAAGTGTTGGAAATTAGAGGTGTATTAAGCAAGAACAAAAACAATGACTAGGGAAATTTCAACTGCTGCTTCTAATTCAAATGAAAAAATACGTATAGTACTTGAAAGGGAAATTGCAAAAAAAACTAAATGATAAAAGCCTACTGCTTCTAGCCTATTTATTGAAACAAAATAGTAAAATACTAAGTCTACTTATTCCCCTTTATTCTGCAACAAACTGCAACGTTCACCATGAAGTCCATATTCCACGTGAAACTAGAAAACTCGGTCAACCTCCTAACCAAGTCTTCATTATCTCACAATTTTAAGTTGAACCGGAAGGTCAGACTAGAAAACCGGGGGGTTGAACCGAAATTTTTAGGGGTAGAACTGGAAATTGATTAAAGTTTTCTATTTTACACTATTCATTTTTGTAATATTTACGACTTCAGCCGGTTCTTATATCCGGTGGATCCGGTTGAAATGGTGCGACCAATAGACCGGTAAGGAGAAATATTATTACAAGTCATCTAGACAACCTTTACATTCAAGGAAAAAAATCAATAAATACAGATTCATGAGAAAAAGATAAAACAAATGAGTATTGATGATGTAGGTAGCTCAAGGCAAAAAGTATGATAAACCCTCACAAATATACGCTTGAAGCGTTGAAACCTACAAAGGTTCAAACGACGAATAAGCACAGATCAAAAGATGACCTGTCTTGTCACCTTTTCCTCGGCCAGCTCAAAGCAACTGTCGTGTAGACATTGCACAGCTCGGACCGCAGGTCCAAGGCCATTACCAACCTAAAGTGGCCTGTCCTCTTGTTGCAACATGGTCCAAGATAATATGCCTTCCTGAATTAGAAGACAACTCCTCTATATAATCAGGATCAAATCCACACATCTGATCCATCCTTGATTATTCCTCTTACACTCAATCTTCTATTCCTTTAGTCAACACACACACGTGAGGAGTCCATCTCCATCACATGCACACATCTCTCAAGTCTTGACAATTCTGGTATTGAGCAATACTCAGACCAGAATTCCAACACTGCAAAAACCATATTATCTTGAACCTCCTTCTACGTTTTGCAACGTAGGAGGACACCACGACCTGCGTTTGGCAGATCGAAACCCTTGAACCCTTTAACCCCTTTTTTGTGACTCAGGACTAACGTTAGGCTATTATTTGTTGTAGCAACAAGTTGGCGCCCACCGTGGGGCTGCGCCATTGTTTCCTTAAAATATCAGTTGTGTAGCTCCGACTTCCTAGCATGTCTGACCCTGAGTCTCAAGAAGAGGTGAACCAGATCTCACCAAGCACAGATCAAGCGTCTCCCAACAAATCTGTGTCGTTTTCCACTCCTGGGAGTACCCCTGCTGGTACACCAACTCCACCGACTCACCCTGAGTTCACTGTCTTCCAAACTCCACCCCCTACACGTTCAGGGGTGATGTCTCCTCTCCCTGATGACATACAAGGTCCTAAACGTATAGATCTGACCCCAGAAGGAATCGCTAGTAACTTCCTACAGCTCAGGTCTCTCTTAAACCAGCATTTTATGAGGGAAACAGAGAAAGGGGTCCGCATCCGGCTAGACTACAACGAGGAGGAAGTGTCACTTTCTCCTGGACCGCCCCTTCCTCTCACTAGTCGACCTAGCCAGCTAACTGCTTTCCGAAGTTATGAAGCAGGTCCAAGCAGCAGGCTTCTTGTACATCAAACGACCAGACCTAGTCCTACCGCTTTTTCTCTGTTCACTACCCAATCCACCACCGCTAGTGCACCCATCGGTATGAACTCACCCTGGACCAACTCCTGCAATCACCCATCGCCAGTGTCCCACCACCGGCTGCCACCTCATGGGCTTAGGCCATGGCTACTCTGCCTATGGCCCGTAGTGCCTCCATGAGTGTACCCATGGTAGCAAGCAACGTAGCGGCGACTGAGAGCCTTCAAGGCTTTAACCTCATGCCCTACATGATGTCTCAAATAATGGCCCACTTCCCCTGGCAACAACTCACCAGTCAAGCTATTGCTGCTCAACAAGGGAACACTAACGGAAGTAACGATAGGGTGGAACACACCACCCACTAACCATACAAACCTAATAGCATGTCCTGTTTCTCTCAGGAAATAGCAGATTATGAGTTCCCAAACAAGTTGAAGATGCCTGCTCACATCAGAACCTACGATGGCACTGACGACCCAGAAGACCATCTACAGATCTTCTCTGGAGCTGCTCGCATCGAAAAATGGGGTGACCCCGAATGTTGCCTCATGTTCATGCAGACTCTGGTTGGATCTGCCCAGATATGGTTCAATGACTTACCTGCCAAAAGCATCAAAACCTTCAACGATCTAGGAAAAGGATTCCTAGCCAA
This sequence comes from Ambrosia x helenae, assembly GCA_030844895.1. Classification (NCBI taxonomy): domain Eukaryota; kingdom Viridiplantae; phylum Streptophyta; class Magnoliopsida; order Asterales; family Asteraceae; genus Ambrosia; species Ambrosia x helenae. The sequence goes on from CM061223.1 coordinate 52,515,836, forward strand.
TTCCTCACAACAGAGACGTTGTGTCAAGGATGCAACGGTAATCTTTCAGATCAAGCAAAAGGATGATGAAAGCCTGAGAAGTTTCATTGAAAGATACAAGAAGGAAGGCCTCACCTATGTTGGTGCAGACGAAAAGATGAAGGTTGCAGGGTTCATGAACGCCATCAACTCGAAATACCTCACAAGAGACTTTAACAAGAGTCTCCCATGAAGTCTTGAAGAAGCCCTAGAAAGGGCTGAAGCCCACATCTGAGGAGAAGAGGCTGTAGACATCAAGGAGCAAAGAAAGAGACGCTCCACCTGGAGAAGCAACAGCCCTAGCAGAAAGAGGGGAAACTATGGGACTCATGATAGAAGACCCAGAGGGTCTGAGTCTCGAAGGACGGAATGCAGGAACCCTCCAAGCAGGGATAGAAATGTCAACTTTACAGTCCTCACCAAAACTCCTCAAGAGATTTTGGCAACAGAAGAAGTCAAACACACCTTTCAGCCTCCCCATCCCTTGCCAAAAAGCAAAAGAAACGAAAACTCCAACCAATATTGCGAGTTCCATGAAGAAAAGGGACATCACACCAACGACTGTTTCCAACTTAAGAAAAGAATTGAAGAAGCCGTTATGTCCGGGGAGCTTGCCCACTTGGTGAAAGGTGTAAAGGAAAACATGACCGACAACAAGAAAAAAGAAGTTGCTATGGTCTCGTTTGAACAAGGAACACCAAGTAAGCGTCAGAGGTTGGAAGCTTGGGAGCATCAAAGCATTTGTTTTCCTCACACAAAAGAGGACAAACATTGTGATCCCCTCCTCCTTGAAGCATCTATTGGTTCAATAAAAACACAAAGGGCTTACATAGACACAGGAGCGGCTACCGAAATCATGTTTGAAAAATACTTCAAACTCCTGAGCCCCGAGGAACGCTCCAAGCTCCAACCCACATAGGCCTCTATAAAAGGTATTGCAGACATACCCATCAAGCCCCTGGGAGAAATAACACTTGATGTGGATTTCTCTGATGGGAAAATGCAAAGAACAGAACCTCTAAGCTTTATCGTCCTGGACCTACCATCCAATTATGATGTTATCATTGGTAGACCTGGAGTAGTGGTTTTTGACATGACCATCTCCATCAGTCGAAAGAATGCCAAGATCCCCACCAAAGATGGGATTGCAACCCTTCAAGCATCAACCACAGTGCTAGTAGTCAGCGAAGATAACAATGACCGAAACAAACTCGGCCTCAGCATCAATCCAAAGTACCCAGAACAAAGAATACGGGTTAACACAGACCTCCCCATGGAAACACTTTCAAAACTTGAAGGGTTACTACGGAACAATGTTGACATTTTTGCCTGGTGTCCTAGTGACATGACTGGCATCCCTCGAAGCATTGCTGAACATGAGCTTAGGATCCCTCCACATGTCAAACCGGTTGTAAAAAATAAAATAAGTCTTGCGCCCGAACGAAGCAAGGCTGCATGTCAAGAGGTTGACAAGCTGGTCGAAGCAGGAATCCTCCGTGAAGTCAAATACCAGTCCTGGGTTGCAAACACGGTGATGGTCAAGAAACCCGATGATTCATGGAGGATGTGCATAGACTTCAAAGACCTCAATAAGGCTTGCCCAAAGGATTGTTATCCTTTACCCGAGGTTGACTTAAAAGTTGACTCATTGACAGGTTCCCCATATACATAAAGATAACTTTTAAGTTAATTCACTACCTCCAAGATTGTTATCCTTTGCATAAAGCATGCTTAAAAGTTGACTCTTTGACATGTTTCACCTTCAAGTTTTTCCTGGATGCCTATAAAGGTTATCACCGAATACAGATGAAGGCGGAAGATGAAGAGAAAACAGCCTTTCACACTGACAAGGGCATCTTTTGTTACCAAAAGATGCCTTTTGGCTTAAAGAATGCAGGTGCCACATACCAGAGGTTGGTTGATAAAGCGCTCGCTGAACAAATCGGCAGGAACATGGAAGCTTACGTGGATGACCTAGTTATTAAAAGCAAAACGGAGGAACAAATGCTTCAGGACATACAAGAAACGTTCAACAACCTCAGAAGGATCAACATGAAGCTCAACCCTATAAAGTGTTCATTTGGGTTCGAAGAAGGAAAATTCCTAGGACATATCATGGGAAAGCAGAACATAAAGGCCAACCCCAGCAAGGTTCGAGCCGTCCTAAACATGAAGTCTCCACAAACCAAGAAAGAAGTAGAAAGCTTGAACGGCAAACTCGCTGCCTTAAAACGCTTCATGTCAAAACTGGCTGAAAGATCCTTACCATTCTTCAAAACTCTCAAGGAGTGTACAGACAAGAAAAACTTCAGATGGTCAGAAGAGGCAGAGGAAGCCTTCAACCAAATGAAACAATATTTGGCTTCCCTCCCAACCATTGCAGCCCCTGAAGCAGGAGAAACCATCTCTGTCTACCTTTGTGTTACTGAAGAAGCCCTCAGTGTTGTTCTCACCATTGAAAGAGACAAAGCCCAGGTACATGTTTACTTCTTCAGTAAAACTTTAAAGTTAGTAGAGGTCAAATACCCTCCTCTTGAAAAACTAGCCTTGGCCCTAGTGCAAACAGCTAGAAGACTCAGAAGGTACTTTCAAGCACACCCCATACAAGTGGTCACCGACCAACCCATTAAGAGTGTGCTTGAAAAACCTGAAACTTCGGGGCGCTTGGCCAAGTGGGCCGTCGAACTAGGTGAACACAAAATCACCTACGTCCCAAGAAAGGCAATAAAAGCACAAATATTAGCTGATTTTATAGCTGAGGTCCCAAAGGTGGAAACCACTGAAGTTAACACAATAGACGAACCTTCCGATCCCGAAGCCTGGAAGCTTTATACGGACGGAGCTTCCAGCGTTGAAGGATTCGGGGCAGGTCTTGTCTTAATCAATCCTGAGGGATTAGAATTCACATATGCTCTTCGCTTGGAATTTCAGGCCACCAACAATGAAGCAGAATATGAGGCCCTGATCGCAGGATTAAGGCTTGCAAAAAAGATGGTCGTCCAAAAACTTTAAGTGTTCACTGATTCACTCCTGGTTTCTAACCAAGTAAATGATAGCTACATAGCCAAGGAACCAAACATGAAAAAATACAGAGAAAAGGCAAAAGAAATCATTAACACCTTCCAGTCCTGTAGAATCAAACAAGTTCCAAGATCACACAACAAAAAAGTTGACGCTCTCAGCAAGCTCGCCTAATTAAACTTTGCTCATCTTACCAAGAAAGTGCTGGTAGAAGTAATCCAACATCATTCCATATCCGAGCTCGAGGTACAAGATGTAATCACTGAAAATGAACCAAATTGGATGACCCCAAACATAGCATTCCTGAAGAAAGGTGAACTTCCTCAAGACAATGTTGAAGCCGAAAAGGTCCGGATCAAGTCAAGGCAATACATCATCCAAGAAGACATACTCTACAAAAAAGGGTATTTGGCTCCACTGCTTCGATGTGTTGGCCCGGAACAAAGCAGATACTTAATCAAGGAAGTTCATGAAGGTATATGTGGAGCTCATTGTGGTCCACGATCAGTGGTAGTGAAGCTCATGAATCTCGGCTACTTCTGGCCCTCCATGCACAGAGATGCATCGGAACAACTGAAAAAATGTGAAGCCTGTCAAATACACGCCCCAGTCCCAAAGAGCCCGAAGCATGACCTAATCCCAGTTAACTCAGCTTGGCCATTTTATAAATGGGGGATGGATATCGTTGGACCCTTCCCACCTGCAAAGGGAGGAGTCAAGTTTTTATTGGTTGCTGTTGATTACTTCACAAAGTGGCCAGAAGTGAGGCCTTTAAGAAAAATATCTAGAAAAAAGATTATCGACTTCGTTTGGGAAAGCACCATCTGCCGGTACGGCCTACCCAGAGTACTGGTCACAAATAATGGGAAGCAATTTGCAGAGAAACCCTTCAGCACTTGGTTCAAGGAATATCGAATAACTTAAGTCTTCAGTTCTGTGGCATACCCACAATCAAACGGCCAGGTTGAACGAATGAAGCAAAGTGTGGTTGAAGGGATCAAGGCAAGACTCGGCAGAAAAGGAGGAAGATGGTTGGATGAGCTCCCAAGAGTCTTATGGGCCATCCGAACCACAGAGAAAACAAGCAACAAGAAAACGCCATACAGTCTTACTTTCAGATCCGAAGCAGTTATCCCGGCCGAGATTGGGGTTACCACACCCTGAACGCTCCACGTTAACATCAAGACCAATGAGGAAGAAGCTCTGCTCAATCTAGATCTCTTAGAAGAAACAAGGGACTTAGCAGCAATTCAAGAAGCTCAATACAAACAAAAGATGGAGTCCTACTACAACACTAAGGTAAGGCACGAACGCTTCAAGCCGGGAGATTTGGTCTTAAGGAACAACGAAGCAAGCAAGAAAGAAAATCAAGGAAAATTAGGACCAAGATGGGAAGGCCCCTACACCATCTTGGAATCCCACAAAGGAGGATCCTATAAACTTGCCAACATGGAAGGCAAGAAGCTACCACGCCACTGGAACGACAAGAACCTTAAAAAGTTCTTTGTCTAGGCCTTTAAGAAATGTAATTTCCTCCCCGTTGAATGATGTAATATTGGCTTGTTAAATCAATGAAAGGATCAGTAGATCCTCTTTAGAAAATTTGTCTTTCTATCCTATTTCCAGGTTGAGAACCTTGCAAGAAACTCCATGGCAAGGGCCATGTAAGGGGATGAGCTCCCAGGCCATATCGCTCAATAGGTTCAAGGGTTGAATGAACCTATATAAGGGGTGAGTTCCTAGATCAATCCAACTCCATGAGACCTACAAAGCTCTTTCTTTACATGTCTCATAGACGGGTTTGAGCAGCCTACACCAATTGTTCCTTAAGTTTTTGAACAAACTTACGAAAAAACAAAAAACACTAAGTAGTGTATAAGATAGATGGTGACTTGTTTACCTAGACTACCTTTAGGATGAATGACTGCAGCATTCAACCATTTAAGGTGCTACCGGTTAGACATTCCCAAACATAACAAAGACAAATACCATAGAACAAACATTGTTAAAAAAGCCAACAAAGAAAGTAAACCTAAAATAGCCTTAAGGGCTCAAAACATTAAAGGCCTTAACAGGCCAAGTACTACAAACTGTTCACAAGGCTATCAAAGCCTACTACCATAAAGGAGTCCACCAGGCTCTAACAAAAGTCAAACTATTCAAACACCAGATTAATTGTTTACAGACATACTGCTAAAAAAGCTACGAATAAAAGATAAGAAGATAAGCAACATCACTAGACCCCGAAGGCTTCGAGGCCTCATCTTCCCCAACCACTTTCGCCACCTTTGTCTTCTTAGTTTTCTTTCCCTTTTTCAAAGGCCTATCCCCAACAACCCCAGCCTCAGAAGCTTCAACGCTTGCATCCTTGGACAGTAACTCTTCAGCATCTAAAGTCTCCTCACTGTCACCAGAGCGAGCCCGTTTCTTGGAAACTGACTCAAGCACTTGAGCACACACAGCTTCATTCAAACCAAGGGGCTTCATCTGTCTTAGTACCTGCAAAGGTTTTCCATAACAAGAGGACACCTGGGAAACATACTGATAGGATTTCTGCTCCATCTTCAACACTGTCTCTTTAAAAACATCTAAGGACTTGGGCTGAAACAAAGGAGACTCCTCCATAACCTCACGCGCTTCATGAGCTTTAAAACCTGCAACAAAGCCTGTATGCTTGCCATGAATAAGGAGTTTGGTATAAACCTCACCAAGAGTAGAATTAAACTCCGCAGAATGAAGCAGATAGGTGACAACTTGCTGGAAACCTTCCTCAATCAACCATTGATTGTCATCTAAGGCACCAACAAGGGAAGCCTCTAACCCAACCTTCTCTTGCTCAAACACCTTCCTCTCTGCTTCAAGGCCCAACCTATCAACCTCAAGTTTCACACGAGCAGCCTCATGTTTAGCAACCTCAGCTTCATGCCCTTTCTTTAACTCATCTATCAGCCCAACAAAGGTCTTCTCTTTCTCAGCCCATTCCAAAGCATCCTTCTTCAAAGAAGCCAAAGCTTGCTTCATCTCTCTCCTTTTCTTGGCAAATTCACTATACTCCCCCATCATCTTCCTAAACCTGCTAATACCTTCAGGAAGCATAGCAGTCAGATTACAAGTCCCAACCATCATTTTGGTCAACAGAGCATCATCATCCAACCCCTCCAAGCAAGCCTTGGCACCAGGGGTAGCAAGATGTGCAAGAACATCCTCACATACAGCGGATGATTTAAAAGTATCAGAAGGTTTCACATTCCAGCCAGGGGTATACACCCCTTCACCATCCACACTTGTGGAACCCTCACCATGCTTCATCATCACAACTTTTGCAGCCACCTTCTTACCCTTACTCTTCTTGCCAACAACTTCTTCAATAACACCTTCAACCTCCTGATCTTTCTCCCCTTCAGAATTCTCTATATCATCACTAACATCAACCGCTTCAGAAGCATCCACAGACTTCGCAGCCTTCAACAAACGACGACTAGACCTCCTAGTCGAGACAGGCTTAGAAAAACTCTTCACATTAGGAACAGCGACATAGTTACCACCATCATACCTTCCCTTCTCATACTTAGTCAAAGCATCCTCACCATCGGCAGCTTCAGCATCCTTGAAGACAACCTCTGAAGCATCATCGCCCTTAATAAAGTCCAAAGCCGACATAACTACAGGACAAACAGCAAGAAAAACAGAAAACATAAATAATGTGAAAGAAAAACCAAGTAAAAACGGTGATAAAAACAAGCATACCCCGATCACCTTCATCAACACAGGGTCTCTACCCTGTTTCTCCCAATGAGTGCTAATACCGGATAAAACGAGAAAAGGTTCGCCAAAGGGACGAAGCCTGGAAGGACATGCCCGAATAGCCTTAAGAAAAATCCCATCTAAGGCAGACTCCAACGGCTCTGCTTCGTTAAGAACAGCCTCGGGGTGTCTCCACACAAGCTTGAAGGGAAAAATAGACTCAGAAACCCAGAAAAATCTAGTCTTCCACTGACCAATGGTTGTTACATGTGAAGAAATCAAGTTTGTTTCAACCGAGGACCCTTCAAAGGTAAACCGATCACCATTCTTAGCAAGGCGAAAGAAACGCCTAAACATAAGAAGGGTTGGGCATAACCAAGAGCCCTACAAAGGATCTCAAAATGCAAAACACGGCCAACCCCATGAGGATGGATTTGACCCAAAGAAACCCTATAATACTCAAGTACATTGAGCAAGAAAATAGAAAAGGGATGACGAACGTTGGAAAACTCAAAATGACGACAATACAGTGCGATAGAACCATCGGGACAACGGGAAACAGGATCTGTCAAACCAGGAGCGGTAGGCTTGAAGGACAGATCAATGTCCCACTCCAAGCAGAACGCTTCAACTTCCTCTTGGGTCAGGGAAGAGAAGGTGATAGACATATCCTTCTTAGCACCCATAGCGTCGTGAAGGATGATCAAGAACAAAGAAAAGTAAAAGAGGAAAGACTGACCTGATGAATGCAAGCGAAACCCTAAGGAAAATGAAGATGAGTCGTTGAAGAAGAAAGTAAAAAAGTGAAATTATTTTGTGGCAATGAAATAATATAATGACAGTTATTATAGATAATGATGCACAATAATTAATACAAAGACTGAGCGGCTGACATCTGTCACATCAGTCAGTCAAATCACAATTTAAATCCATAATAAGTAACCGCCCAAAAACCTACGAACCTTCGAACCTTTCAACGAAAAAAAAAAGATAGCAAACAGTCAGAAGCCTTCTACCTACGCCACAAAGACTCCTGACTTGGGGGGCTGATGATGTAGGTAGCCCAAGGCAAAAAGTCTGATAAACCATCACAAATACACGCTTGAAGCGTTGAAACCTACAAAGGTTCAAACGACGAATAAGCACAGATCTAAAGATGACCTGTCTTGTCACCTTTTCCTCGGCCAGCTCAAAGCAACTGTTGTGTAGACATTGCACAGCTCGGACCGCAGGTCCAAAGCCATTACCAACCTAAAGTGACCTGTCCTCTTGTTGCAACATGGTCCAAGATAATATGCCTTCCTGAATTAGAAGACAACTCCTCTATATAATCAGGATCAAATCCACACATCTGATCCATCCCTGATTATTCCTCTTACACTCAATCTTCTATTCCTTTAGTCAACACACACACACGTGAGGAGTCCATCCCCATCACATGCACACATCTCTCAAGTCTTGACAATTCTGGTATTGAGCAATACTCAGACCAGAATTCCAATACTGCAAAAACCATATTATATTGAACCTCCTTCTACGTTTTGCAACGTAGGAGGACACCACGACCTGCGTTTGGCAGATCAAAACCCTTGAACCCTTTAACCCTTTTTTTGTGACTCAGGACTAACGTTAGGCTATTATTTGTTGTAGCAACAAGTATTAATCAATAATTTTTGTATTCGAACCCCTAATTTACATTCAGACAGTCAAAATAATGTATTTAATTGATTCAAACATTTAAAGCATCAAATTTAAGTTTGTATCAAACCTTGATCAGATGTCATAGCCTATTATCGAATACGCACTGTTGATTGGTTGTTTTTTCATACGAATACCCAAATAGCCGACACATTGATGATAATGGTTGTTTTCCTTTTTTTTTTTTAGTAAACTACACCTTGAACTTGACTGTTGATAGGAGGTCCATTTAAAACTTACTCACATTAATCTAGACATTATAGACTAAATTTGAAGCTCTAAGCCCAAAATCAAGGGGGCCTTGGCCCCATCCCGCCCCTTCAATATTAAGCCATTGCATTTCCTCACACATAACACACACTCTTCACCTCCCCAAACTAGGAAAGTTCCTCTCATATCTCTCTACACACAACTTGATATGTCACACCCTAACACTGTGTTTCCTAGTTTCATTTAACAAATGAAAAGAAAGGATTTAAAAGAATGTTTGAAAAAATTGTATCCTAGAGTTTTTTTAAAGAGAGAAAAGGATGGAAATGGAAGGAAAATTTTGGTTCATTTCCTTCATTTTTCATCCTTCCAAATTGGAGAGATTTGGAAGGAAATTATATTTTAAACATAAAATCTTTACTTTCCTCTCCATTTCGTTCAAACTCGGAAACACACTAGTTAATTAAATCTTTTCTTTTCACTCTCTTTATTTTCCCTTCTTTTTCTTCGTTTGTTAAACTCGGGAACATACCGTAAAGGAGGTGATATGCAAGGGTGGTTTTATTATTATTTGGAAAGAAAGGGGAGATATGCAATATTGGTTTTGAGTTGGGTGATTATGCAATTGATAGTGTTTAGTTAAAGTTATATCCACTTCTCCCCAAATTTGTAATTAATAATGTTTTAATTTTTTCTTTTAAGTACTAGTTATTACAATGAGAAAAAATAGATTATAATCTAAAAAAATATTTTATATAAAGATAAATTTACTATAAAGATTATTTTGTAATACATATTACTTTCCCAAAAAAAAGGTTTATTTTTAATGATATCAATATTTACTAGCATTTTCATTTCTCAGTGGATTTTGCATGATTGGAGCGATGACGATTGTATTAAGATACTTCAAAACTGTCGAAAAGCAATACCAATGGAAACTGGGAAGCTTGTTATCGTCGAGATTGTACAACAAGCTATAGCACAAAATATTTTCGACGACATGCGTCTTACATATGATCTGGTAATGTTTTCACACTTTTTGGGCGGAAGAGAACGAACCGAAAGGGAGTGGAAGAAACTATTTGATGAAGGAGGCTTCACACGTTACAATATTATCAAAATTCCTGCTCTTCAGTCGATTATCGAGGTCTTTCCATAATAAGAAATAATGAAGGTTCTTTTTTTTTTATGTTTAACATGATTTCATGAATTTCTATTGACTTGCATAATTTTAATCTTCAAATAATGAAAATCAAATGCTTGTTTTCGAATGTTATAGTTATTTGGTACTTATTATAATAAAATAGCACACAAAACATAAATAACTTCCGCTTTGACCAGCTGCGTGTTGCTGCGGCGTCAAAACTTAAATAACTCAAATTTATACCGTCAGATCTTTGATCCGGTTCATTTCTAAATAAAATTTACGGCAACATCTAGATTAACTGAAAACGTACATTAGAATAAGCACGAAAACGTAGAATTTACGTCAAAATGTAGATTAAATTGGATGTATACCGAAACGTACTAAAAAATAGCACGTAAACAAATAGTATTGTTTAAGTTAAAGAACGGTACTATGCGTTGTGGCAGTATCGAAACGTAAATTAACTTAAACTTTTACCGTCGTATGAAAACTTTTACCTGACTCTGTAATTAAGTAGTGGTGGTTAAAATGTTCATATTGAGAAAAAAAATTGTAGTCTCGACTTTCACTAAGTCACATATATAGTTCATACGTTGATATTGGTATTATTGTCGTGGGCAATGTTGCAGAAGGCGCTAGGCGTTAGGTGGGCGGTGAGGTCCAACCTAGGGGCTACTCGAGACTAGGCGGAACTAGACATTTTTGTATTTTTATACGTATTATACACACACACAAATTTAGGTGTTTTTTTTAAAATATGTTAAGATATATATATACACGTAATACTTAGAAATACTTAGATATATACTCATAATACTAAAACATACTTAGAAATTTTAAAAAAATAATTAACAAAATTAAAAATACCACCGCCTAGGCCCGCCTAATGGGCAAAACGCCTAGTTCACCGACTAGATCCTTATTCCTATATTTAGTCCCGACTGGCGTCGTGTAAGCAGCCGCCTAGTCCGACTTTTACTACACGGTCGTGGGTATACAAACCTGCATCTTTTATTATAAAAACAATTTAATTAATAACCGCCCTCACTTCAAAAATATAATTTGGATCTTAGACCATGTGTAGTGGGGGGCTTTATTTATAAAGCTCCCCTTCCTGATTGGTCCACGTGGCTGCTGAGTCAGCATGGAGAGAGAAACTGAAAAATGGGTGTAGTGGTAGGGCTTTATTTATAAAGCCCATGTTTCTGATTGGTTGATTTTTTTATTATTTTTTTTAATCTTTTAACTCAAAATAATTGAAATAAAAGACAAATAAATATAAAAAATTACAAATAGTATTAAAAAAATTACAAATAATATTAAAAACACACAACTAATATTAAATATAAAAAATTACAACTAATATTACAAAAAAAATTACAACTAATATTAAAAAAATTACAACTAATATTAATTTAAACACTAGATAATCCTAAATTACTTATTTAAACATTAAATAATTAATCTTAATTTTCTCCCTTATGGAGAGTAATTGTCCCAGTCCATGAGTGTGTAGTACGGCGGGGACACGGAGCGATCGCTATCGCGACTGTTGGACCTCGCATCCGAGGGGATGTAGCAGTACTTGTGAGGATGGAAAAAATTGTTTCGCTCCTCTTCTATCGCATCCCTTAAAGCTTCTAGGTCCTCCTCGGTTGGCTCCCGGTCAAGAGGGGTTGGGGTGGGGTTCGGTTGGGTCTCCACAAACTGTAGACGCCCCAATCCTCTCTCAGCCATAACGTAATCTACGTCCCACACAATCTCCTCTGCAGTGAAATCAGCATCAGGGTGTGTGGGAGTGTATCCACGGAGTGGAGGAATGACGGGGACGAGGTTGGAAACACGTGGAGGAGGAGGAGAAAAAAACTGTTGTTGGGGAGGAGGAGATGGAGAAAAAAAACACTTGTTGAGGAGGAGGATGAGGAGAAGAAGAAAACACCGGTGCACGACGTCTCTGGCGAGCGTATCGCAGGAGATTCGACGGCTCGGCAAGATCATTAGGAAATCCTCCACCCATAGCTGGTTTGTAGTGTGTTTGTGTAGTGTGGTTTTTAGTTATTTTGTGGTTGTGTTGTGTTGTATGTGTATTGTGTGTGTATATATATAAACTTCAAAAAAAATCAAAAACCAGCCAACGGTCAAAAAATTTTGACCGTTTCAACCTGCCAAACGCCACGTGTCTTCGTTTGATTGGGCCAAGCAATTAATATCCAGCATTATTTAAATAACGCTTCCCCCTATTTTTGAAAAATAGCGTCGGTATGTACCAGTGTGTCGGGCGCTATTTTTCAAAAATTTACACGAACAACGCCCCACTACGGGGTCTTAATAACATTATATGTTTCTTCTTTCTATTGGCTGAATATAATGTATATCCAAATAATGTTAGGAGTAACCGATTTTTTTTTGTTTTCACTTGAGCGAGAACATTAGTTAATACTATCAAATAAGGGAATAAATTTTATTTTATCATTTCACTTATTGTAAAACTAAAATTTACTCATACAAAAATTATGACATGATAATTGTAGGCGAAGGCATCATGTTCATGGAGCTAATATTTCTTTACATAAGTCAAAAGTCTGTTCGATCCTTTTTATTTAATATATAGATATAGATTTTATTATTTATTTTCATTTTTGTTGAGCTGAATCCAGGGCTCCATGCCTTGGTATATTTGAACGGTGACTCATCTGAAGCTTTTTTTAGCCATTCTGTCTCTTGTTTTACGTGTAACCCGTGACACTGTCTACACTCAGTCCACCTAACCGTCACCACTACAGCACCATCACGTAACTGCCACTACTAAAACACCATCATCTAACTGCCACCACCACATCGTCATCATATAACTGCCATCAGATTAGTATTCATTACCAACGTTTCCGTTCTCAGGTTCACCCTCACAAACCGCCAGATCCCAACGATTTTGGCCACCATTTACAACAATGTTTAGGGTTTCAAATCTGAAACCGATTGTGGTGCTCTTATGAGGACCGAAGACGGAGACAGTGGTTTGGATGACAGCAGTGATGGATCACTTTCTGGTTAAGGTTCCCAGTGTGATTATTGTCGTCTTTCTCGGCGGCAGCCACATGTATCAGATGCGATGTAAACTGTGGTGCCGGTAGTTGGTCCAGCGGGGTAGAATTGCCGAGTTGTGAAGGATTTAAAAAAAATTGAAAATGTTGAGCAGACCGACAGTCGTCCTTCCAATGTCTTTTTCTTCTCTTACACTCCATTCCCGAGTTTCATTTAACAAAGGAAAAGAAAGGATTTTGAAGGATCCTTGGAAAAATCGTGTTCCACAGTTTTTTAAGGAGAGAAAGGGAGGAAATGGAAGAAAAAATTTGCTTAAATTCCTCCATATCTCATCCTTTCAAATTGGAGAGGTTTGGAAAGAAATGATTTTTTTTATATAAAATCCTTTATTTTCTTCGAACTCAGGAACACGACAGTTAATTAAATCTTTTCTTTCCACTCTCTTTCTTTTCTCTTCTAATTCTCTTTTTTTTTTCCTTTTCCTTCGTTTGTTTAACTTGGAAACACACTATAATAACATCTTCCTCTTTCTCTCTCTATCGTCTCCCTATTCTCTTTCAAACTCAAGCTCCACTTTCTCTCTCTAAGATTAGATATTCTTCATGTGTGTGGGTGTATATATCAAGAGCATGTTTGGCTCTTCATTTCCACACCTATTAACTTATGATTTATCCAATAAGTCATAAGTTAAAACAAAAGTGTTTGGATGGTTATTTGAAAAGTAACTTAGGAGGAATTTTGTGTTTTGAAAAGGAGAAATTGAGGGAAAAGTCATAAGACACAATTTGTGACTTATGAGATTAAATAGCTTTTAAAGGGGAGAAATTTATAAGGAGAAATTGAGAAGGAGAGCCAAACATGGCCCAAATGAAAAAGGAGGAAAACACATTTACCTAGAGAGATGTTGACTTCAAAGAGAGAGGGAGAGAAGAACGTGGACCAATGAGTAGGCCCAAACCAAAGTTTTTTGAAAAACTCACCCAACATAATGTACAACACCTTAATGCGACAAAAAGTTGATAATTATATGATATAATGTATAACAGCTTAATTCAACAAAACGTTGCTAATTGTATGATATATAAATTTGTATATCACTCCAAAAAAGACCTAAAATTGCGTTGACGTGTTACTATTGCATAGTCTCTCTATCTCCCTCTATCTGCCTCTCTCACATTGCGCGCGTGTGTGGCGTGGGCGATGAGCGCAATGTGGCGCTTTGATGGCGCACTTTGCATTTCGCACACTCGCCTTTTTTTTAACCTCATGCGTGTGGTCTGGTACATGGCGGAAGACCAGGTAGCGTCCTGGTCTACGTCTTGGTTTCGCGTGGCAGGTTCCAAGCGCGTGCGGCATACGAGCGCAGACTGGCGTACCAGTTCCTGCGCGGACCCGCATCAGCTCCCGAGATGCTGTTTCAACCTACTAGATAGTTTCAACTCAGTCTTAATGACGGGTCTGTTGACTATTTTAATTCCATTAAATATTTTAATTACAAGATTAATATCTTGTTAATTATGAGATTAATGGTGAATAAAGCTTCATCTTTCTCTGGTATAAAAACGAGTCTCTCATCTATACAACCAATATATGAAACTCAATGTGGACACTTGTCAATCCCACATTGAGCCTCCAATTACATAGCCAATCAACTTATGCCAAGTGTCCCATTGTGAGAATTTATAAAATTTTCATTTTTATTTAAATCAAAAATCGAGTAAATATATAAACCTAATAACAAAACACGGACATAAGCTAAACAACATAATCTTCATCGCCTCCATAACCAACCCTCAACCCTAATCAGGCGATTCAAGGTTTTCCTTCATCTCCAATCCAAGGTAATCTCCATTCGATTCTTTTTTCCATAAATCGATGTTCATCCATGTTTTTTTCTGTCTTGACTTTCAGTGATTTTCCATATCTGAGCGATTCAAGGTTTTCCTTCATCTCCAATCCAAGGTAATCTCCATTCGATTCTTCTTTCAATAAATTGATGTTCATCCATCTTTTTTTTCTGTCTTGTGTTTCAGTGATTTTCCATATTTGTTTTTAAATGTATGATTCTGCAGGCCGATTACATCTAGGGTTTTGTCTTTGATTGATTTTAGTATGTTACGGTTTGTGTTTCTTTGTTATGGAGTTTATCTTTCTATTCTTCTTTCAATAAATCGATATTCATCCATCTTTTTTTCTGTGTTGTGTTTCAGTGATTTTCCATATCTGTTTTTAAATGTATGATTCTGCAGGCCGATTATATCTAGGGTTTTGTCTTTGATTGATTTTAGTATGTTACGGTTTGTGTTTCTTTGTTATTGAGTTTATCTTTGGATGATTAAATAACTAGGGTTTCATATATAGCATTATCACTAATTATCTTCATAGCTTTGAAATGTTGATTATCACATAACTAGGTATTGTTCAGGTTATTATCGATTTTTTGGTTTTATGGTTGATGGTAGTGGAAACTTGGATGAACATTTTAGTAATTGATGCTTCGATTGTGGGTTGATCTGTTTTTATAAGTGATTTGAATCCTTTATGTTATTTTAATATGTTTTCATAACGATTGTAGGTGTTGTTACTTTTATGGATTGTTGTTTGATTAGCATTTCTTATGTTTCAGCTACATGTTTGTTTACTAATACAGGTTTTTCTTATGTTTCAGCTATATATATATATATTCAGTAATAATGGTTTACGGATTTTGGGTCAAGTCTGAAGGCAACGACCGTGTAAACCTGGTAAGCAATGTAACAATTTTTGTTATTTAATACTTTTATATTTCTTGGAGTCACTCGACTATCCTAGATGTCATTTTATTAAGATTCGTTATATTTACATATGACTGTTTTTTTTTATGTGTAGGCCTTACCTTCCGAGTATAATGAATGGGTTAAGCAGTACAACTACCCAACTGGGAAAACCAGAATTCACACATTGGATGACAAAATCTTTGATGTTAAAGTGATGCAGATTGCTGGAAGGTGGTTTTTTTTCAATGGATGGAAGCACATGATTAAAACACTAAATTACCCGTCTGATTGCAACTTTGTATTCGAATACGAGGAGATTATCAACTGTTTTAAAATGATCACCTTTCATCAGGATGCTGTAGCTGCCCCTGGTAAAATTTTCTACTGCAAGCTGGACGACCCACTAACTGATGAAAGACGTCTGGTATGCGTTTTCTACTATTAGTTTATACATTATATAAGACATAAAATAGAGTAAATCGTATTAACTTTGAAAACATTGTTTACCACTTTTCAGCATATCAGTTGCTTTGTTTTTCATGGATTACACAATAGAGCCGTTCCTGCCGATTCAATTTTGTGCAGCTCATTTCCAGGTCATGTTTTCAAATCCATATTTCTAAACTGATTTGATATTTGTGCGAAGACATAGGCACATGTCATGTATAGATTAATTAGGGTTCAATGATTTGTCATGAAAATTGTTTAGAAATAATATACAGTTGCTTCAGTTGCCTTTTGTTTCGCTGATATCAACATTTTGACATATTGTTTTCCGATACTTATGTATCTTTGCTTCAGAACATGCTTTCCAAATCAAGCTAAAAAACGATCGTGGTGCGCTTTACATAACTAAAGGATGGCCTTATATGAAGAAGACGTTTCAGATAACAAGCGATCATTTAATTGTGTTTGAAATTTACAATGAGGTTTGTTTTTCAATTTCTAAATAGTTGTTGTTCTATTTATCCTAATGTAAATCGCAATACAAGATGCTTTCTATTTTTAATTAATTTGTATGTTTTCATTTTTTTCTTTGTTAATAAAATAGAAATCGTATGAGGTGTCGTTTTTTTAAGAAAAACAAGCTTACTCTGCCTCCAGAGCTTTGGGAATACAATTACAAGGTCGAGGATGATGAAAATAAGGATGAAGAAATCGTTTTTGTTTCCGATAATGATACTGAAGAGATGAGTGTAGGAGATGATATGGAGGAAGAGGTTGATGAATCTGATGATGACGAGGAGGAAGAGGCTGTTGATGATGTTGGCGTTCAAGTTGTTTTCACTGTTGACGGGCATTTTGTAAGTCTTATCTATTCAATTCCTTATAATATATAGCGATTTATGTATACGTGCCTTTTTATTAAAATGCAAATTGTTTTTATTTTTATAGCGTATGAAGGTAGAATGGGCAAGGGATAATGGTTTGAACAGGAAGAGGGCTTTGACTATTAAAGATTTTGAGGGTTGTACTTGGGGAGTTTCTGTTGGTATTGAAGGTTCGAGAAGCAGTTACCGTTACAACATTAGAGGTATGTCAGTCTTTGCTGCCGATAAGGAGTTGCAGTCTGGTGATCAGATACATTTCCTTTTTTTCAACAAACAAGGTCTGTTCCAGCTAACTAAAGTAGTTAGGGTTGATGGTAATTAGTTATGGTTGTGGTGGTAGTTTTTTGATGAACATTAACATGTTTGGTTGGTAACTTTTTGCACCTTAGTGGTGGTAGGTTTTTTGAACATGATTAACGAATGGTGGTCACATACTTTATGCACCTTTTACTGCTGATGTAGTAAAATGTGTGTTTTTTTGGTATGTTATGTCTTTTAAACCGAATATCTTGGTATGGTTTGTTGATAGATGATCATCAATATTATGTTCGTAGGAGTAGTCTAAAACTGTAAATGTTAATTTAGTCAACTTTTAATTTGGTCAACTTTTAATTTAGTCAAGTCAATTATTAATTTAGTCAACTTTTTGAATTAAGTATGAAATTTTAAATTTGTATCTTTCTAAAAAAAAGTTTTTTGTTTTGTTATTTCAAACTTAAAACTTATAAATAATATTTTTTTCATAAATAATTTCAAAGTTAAAACTCATATATTTAAATCATATTATTAACTACAATTCTAAAAACTTTAAGTTTGCATATGTCATTATTATCAAAAGCACAATAAAACGGTTAAATAAAAAGGTTTACAATCATAAAAACAGATAATCGTTATGCTTGAAAATATCAAACTAATTGGTTGTATAGATTGATATAGACACGGGATTTCATTTTTTTTTGTTTTATATGAGGCCACTTTTTTTAACATATTAAATCATATTAAACATGTCAAATTTTCCAAATTTCTTTCAAGAGTAAACGCATTTGATAAAAAAAAAAAATCAAAGTCAAAAGTTGTGTATAATTAGCCTTCCAATTTTTTGAATAACATAATAAACTTAATTTTTATTAATCTAATTTCGAAATTTTTTGATTTCCATTAACATAAATTGGTTTCCATTTCTTAAACCTATACTAAAAATACATTTCTTTAAAATTTCAATTATTAAATACGATTGATATTATTATAAATCGGTTTCCATTTCTTAAGCTTATACTAAAAATACATTTAATTTTTTCGAAATTACAATATTAAGTATGATTTACATTATCATAATTCTGTTTCCATTTATTAAACCAATACTAAAAATACATTTGGTGTGTATGTTTCTTATTACAATATTAATAACATTATAAATAGACTGATCTAATCATTATCTTTTGAGTGAATTTTTTTTTTTGCAGACTTGCTAAGGTAGTATCTACTCTTTTTTTCTTTCATTATTTATTTATATATCACTAAAAACCAAATAATGTAGCATTAACTCTGTTGTTTGTTACATAGTATAAAATTGCAGAATCATGGAACCAAATAATGTCACGTTTCTAAATGACATTACTTGGCGGCTTAATGATTATACAATAAAAGTGAGGGTACTTAAAATATGGAAGGGAGCAAATCGTAAGATACCAGGGGAAACTCTTGCAATTGATATGGTTGTTATGGATGAACAGGTTAGATTTTCTATCATCAGTTCTGTTTTCATTTATTGTTTATACAAGTGTTGTTATATTATTTCTGATTATAATTCGTTGTTTTTTTAATGTTTTAACAGGGTTCTAAAATGCAAGCTATGGTGTGGAATCGCTATATGAAGAAACACAAAATTTTTTTAAAAGAAAATGAAGCTTACTATATATTTAGACCAAAACTAGCAGATAACAAATCTACAAAACACTTTGCTAAGAGTGACATACTTTCATTTACTTTTGAAACTAATATAACCAAATGTAAAAAATTTCAAGGCAGCCTTTATGGTTTTAATTTTTCTTCATTTGAGACAATTAAATCTGGTAACCTGTCTACAGAAAATAGAATTGGTTTGTTTACTCACTGTAAAGTTTCATATACGTTTGGTTTTATTCGTTTATACTATTTTAGTTAACTTTTTATCTTTTTAGATTTCATTGGGTTTGTTGATGAATGGACTTCACCAGAGCCAACAGAAACTAAATCTGGGTGGAAGAACAAGATGAGTCTTGTGTTGATTGATCTAGAGTATGTGGTTCATCTTTTCAATTAAATGGTTTATTATTTCATCATCTATAACATTATTTTAATTTAGGTGTGTACTATCAATAGGTAGCAATCCATATTTGAATGTTTTCCATTTAATAACCAATGTATTTTGACCAGATGTTTGACTACATCAAGCATAATGAAGCGGAAGTCCATGTGGTTTTGGTTGTTCAGTTTGGTAGTTTTAACAATTACAAAGGTTTGTACTTTATTAATGTTTTTTTAGATTGTACATATTTTTAATTTTTTAATATATATAACCATTTGTTAATTTTAATCTATTATAGGGAATATAACTGTTCAAAATGGATTTAATATCACTCGACTGTTTATCAACGAAGCCATTGATGATATTCTTGCTTTTAAGAAAAGGTAAAATATTTATCTATCTTTTTGTTATAATATATATACATATATATTATATTATATATACTAAACGGATAGTCTTATTTGAATTTTAACAGTTATATTGAAAAGTTTATTGCTACCGAATCCTCCTCTGCTCAACGATCTCTCTGATCTTCTGGAAGCATGAATTTGGCTGATGAATTTCTGAACAAGACCCATTTCAGCACTATTCGTGATCTTCCGTTAATAACAGAGGTATATCAGTTTCGACTTATAATAATCTAATATGAATGTTTATATTCCATTCAAAATATTATCACTTATGTATTTTAATGTATACACTATTAGTCATTTTGTGTTAAATTATTTTTATATTAAATTTTGACATTAATATTATTTTATTTTGCAGATCAACAAACAAGTCATTGTTGTTGGTACAGTGAAGGGTGTGGATGCCAACGATGATTGGTATTACTTAGGTTGTGAGGCATGTAATCGCAAGGTTGAGCCAACTCTCATGTTACCTGATGACGAGGAGGAAAAAGATGTTAATTCATTTAAGCAAGTTTTGGTTTGCACCAACAACGACTGTCCAAAGCATATTGTATCTGCTGAACCTGTGTAAGAATTATTTTTCATAAACATAAATTAAAATTTTACGATATCATTTATTAAATAATTTGTTGTTATTACTTCCTTTAGGTTTAGAATTCCAATTAGGGTACAAGATTGTACTGGAATAACATCAATCACATTGTTTGATCGAGAATCAAAAAAAATGTTGGGCATGTCAGCGATGCAACTCCTGGAAAAATCCAAGCAGGTAATTTATTTTTTTCTGCCTTAAACAATATATCTTATTATACCTAATGTTACTTATGAAAATTTTTATCTAGGTTTCTGACCAGTCAGAGAAAATAACTCCTCCTGAATTTGCTTCATTTGAAGATAAAAAGTTTGCTTTCAAAATTAAAATTGGCCAATTTAACATTGATAAGCATATGGATGGTTATGGTAGACGGAAACTTACCGATGATTCTTCAATAGTTGCTTCGCTGGAACAAAGGTTCCCAGACATTCAGGTTATTATTATCATTGAAATATTCCTTTATTATTACTCTTATGAATCATTAGTACATTTTTATTATTCTTCTTATTAATTTTTTTTGTTTTTATTATCAACGTTTCCTTTGAAGTATTACATGTATTTTTTTTTCCAGCTCGATCAACCTGTTTTTGAACACACTGATATAGATGAATCTTCAACACAAAATGCATTGTCTTTGAAGGTTGTTCTATTACTTATTTAATCATATATTATATTTAACTTTTTTATGTAGTTTATTCTAACAAAATTTACATGTCATTTAATATTGTAGGATTCTGTTGGAGATAACAATACTCCTGAGTCATCTTCTAGGGTTGGTGTTGTTCGTGATGATGAGGAAGTCAAGCGTAGCCTAGATCAAGTGTATGACCTTGATGATGATACAAGTGAATCTACAACAAAAGCTGCAAAGAAATCACCCGAGATCCCCCTTTTGGTTCCTAAGGTTGAGAAATAGGGACAATGAACAATTTCTTTAGACATTTATGCTTCGTTTGGTTTTGTTGGACAATTTCGTTTTTTTATGCTTGGTTGTGTTTTTTGGATAATTTGTTTTTGTTTATGATTTATGTGGTTTTTTGAGACTATTTTTACATGTATAAATGACATGTGGTTGCATTTTATGTTTCTTTTTATCAAGTTGTTTACAAATACAACATTTGTAGTTTTTTTAAAAAAAAATGTAATACACTCAATAATATTAATCAAACAATTTTACAAAAACTATTATTACATTTCATTTATAACTTTATACTTAAAAAAAATATTTTTAGTAGTTTAATATACAATTTCAAAGTAATCAAATGAATTTATTACCCTTCAATTTAAACACAATTATTGTAATTAATGAATCAGCAAAAATCGAGTTTAAAAAATTCATTCAATTGTAAATACGAATTATTTAAAAAATTTCAATTTTAAGTTTTAATTACACCAAACATTCAATTGTGTAGAAATATTTAATAATGGTAAGTAATTATACCATACAGTTACTAAAATTCTAATAAAAAAAACCGAAAAATTAATTTTCGAAAAGATTCAAAATTTTTAAATTTTAAATTCAAATTACACCAAAAATTCAAATTTTTAGTCTTCTTTAATAATGGTAGGTAATTAAACATATTAATTATCATTATTAATTACTAATTTAATTCTGAGTCTATATAAACCATACTACTTTAAAAAAAATAATCACACCAAGAAATCAAATCAATCAAACCTTCAAGAGTTCTCCCTGGCTGTTTTTATTCTTGCTCAAGTCTTCTATCGTACAAGTTAAATGTATGTCCTTCTTTTATATCAATATCAATTATTTTATTAAAACATGATCATCGTGGTGTATGTTTATTTTTCTTGAATCCATATTCCTCAATAATACTTCACTATTGGTAGCCTAACTCTTGAAGATCAATCGGTAGTTTATTATTATGTATCTTTAAATCTTTATATGTAGGGGAAAGTGAATATGGGGCTGTTATATATACAAGTTAGATGTGAAACCTATCAAAACGACGTAGTTTTGATTAAAATCGAATAAATCATTTATCTTCCTATTTTATCTCCTATGCATTCTTCTTCTTTTTTTTTTTTTAAGAATTACGATGATGCTATTGATTGTTTTTAAGAATATTGAGTCTCAGACTCAAAATTGATTGTTAATATTAATTCTCAAAAACTGATTTTAGTAAAAAAATAATAAAAATTAAGAAACGAAAGCTACCCAGTTGATTCCTTTCTGCATTCATTTTAGTTTTGATTTTCTAATTTTTTGTTGCTTAACGTTTTTAAAACACACAGATACAAAACTCCAAATATTTTAGAAACCAAATACACCCAATTGATCTCTACATTGATTTTAGTCTAGAGTTTTTATTTTTTTATTACCGAACGCTTTGAGATACACGGATACAAACCTCCAATATTTTATGAAACACTCGATTTTAGTGTCCATAAAAATCTCTATCTTAATTGTTATAGAATGGATCCTTTTATTATTCCTAAAAAGATCACCAGCATCATCGTAATTCTTAAAAAAAAAAAAGAGATTGAATAAGAAATAAAATAGTGAGTTAAATAATTTAATAGATTTTAATCAAAACTACGTCGTTTTGATGGGTTTCACACCTAAATTGCATATATAACAGCCTCATATTCACTTTCCCTTTTATGAAACACTCGATTTTAGTGTCCATAAAAATCTCTATCTTAATTGTTATAGAATGGATCCTTTTATTATTCCTAAAAAGATCACCAGCATCATCGTAATTCTTAAAAAAAAAAAAGAGATTGAATAAGAAATAAAATAGTGAGTTAAATAATTTAATAGATTTTAATCAAAACTACGTCGTTTTGATGGGTTTCACACCTAAATTGCATATATAACAGCCTCATATTCACTTTCCCCTTATATGTATTACTGTTATTAAAAATTTTATTTAGAATTTTCTCTTTTTAGTTGAAATGGGACGTAAAAGACTCTCTAATACTTCAAAAGGTAACTTTTTTATTCTATCTACAATGTTTTTATATTTCTATTATTTGTGTTGTCTCATTTAACTTTTCAATTTTTGTATAAGGTGATGACAAACGAACGCCGTTATCTAATATCTCAAACGGTACACAAATTTCATATTATTGACATCTTTATTTACATTATCTTTGTTTTATGTAAGTAATTAAATTTTTTTCACAGCTTTGTCTGATGAACAAAAAAGAAATAACGCGGCCGAGTGTCGCCGAATCAGAAAATTACACTTGGATGCAAAGAGATGCAAGGTCACTAATCATACTAATGTACTACAACATTTACCGCCACCTAGAATATTCAACGATGATTCAATTCAATGTTCCAACCATTCTATTCCGCAAGGCTCAACCTTCCAAACTACATTGAATGTTTTTACACCCGGTAAACGAATAACAATTTTTAATTTATATCTATATATAAAGTTTCAACTTCCAATCCCTATTTATGATTAGAGTAAATTTTGTTTGTGTCTGTTTTTTTTATAGGTCAATTGCAATCAACGCCTTTGTCGAATATCTCAAATGGTATTTTTATTTATTTAAATAACATATTCCATCTTATAAGAAATAACTACTTTGTTATTCACTTTATTATATAAACTAATATTACTTTATATGTTCTTTATACGTTTGAAGTCAACGTGAACATTGCATCGGATTCTCGAAAATCCAGAAATATGCAAAAGGATGCTAAGAGAAAGAGTGTTAAGCAATGTGAAAATACAAATCCCTCACAATTCAAAAATAGTTTGGTTTCAATCGATATATCATCCGTTACAACAACCTTCAACAACCCTTTTAACGCATCTTTTTCGGGTAATAATTGTTTGTAACATTTAATAATTTTAAGCGTTAAATTTTTCACTTTATGTCAAATTTTTTTACTTTACCCCGTTAATTTTTTATTTACTTTATGTATCAACAGGTTCTACAGAACGCACTCCTTTGTCCAATATTACAAACGGTATTGTAATTCTATCTTACTTAAGTTTTTATCATACTTCAGTCCAAACTTATTTTATTTTTATCTATTGTTTCAGTGCCCGAACTCACAACACAACATTCTGTAGAGTTTCGAAAGTTCAGAAAATTACAACTTGATGCAAAAAGACGTAAAGTAAATTCTATTACTGGAACTCAAAAACAATCTAATTTTACAACTCCTACTTATCCAACCACATCTGGTACAACTTGCTATGTGTCTATTAATTTTCAAAATTTTTAATTTTTTTAATATAAAATTTGAAATAGTTAATATTAATTTCAGGTGGACTTACTAATGTTGATACAGTTTCACTTGCATCATCTTCTGTGCAATCAGAAACCATGAATACATCAAGAAGTAATCAACGTTGCATCTCACCTGTTCGCATGATTAGTTTGCCTGACGAAGAAGCTGTCAACCCTCAACCAACTAAAGACTTGCAATATAAGGGTTTCTCTAAAGGTAAATATTAAGTTTACAAAACAGTTACAACTATATTGATGTCTTTTATGCGTTAATTATTTTATTGGTTTATATTTGCCAAATTATCTGGATCACGGTGATCAAACGGTTGTATGTGAGATGTGTAACGCAAAATTGTGGAGATCGGAAGCTGGTAAAGGCCTTAAGGTTTCTGGAAGAACAACTTACATGCTATGTTGTTTTTATGGAAAGGTACAACTTCCAGATTTCAAAGAGAGGAGTTTAGATTATCAAAATCTTTTCAAAAACACAGAATCGAAGAGCAAATATTTCTTAAAACACATTCGCCGCTTCAATTCCATGTTTTGTTTTACTTCAATGGGAGCCAAGGTTGACTCAAATATCAATAGAGGAAAGGCTCCATTCATATATAGAATAAGTGGAGAAAATTATCACACATTGGGTGGTCTTATTCCTAAAGATGGTTCTAAACCGAAATTTTCTCAGTTATATATGTATGACACCGAAAATGAAGTCTCAAACCGGGAAATGATTTATAGGTAATATTCTTTACTTTGTTACTTATTTTTTAGTTTTTTAGGTAAATATTAATTTTTCTCAATTTTCTTTTCTTTTTTTTTTTTTTTTTGATCTTTTCAGTAATGAAAAAGGAGAGTCTAAGGATATTTCTCACGAACTTGACATTGAAATCATTCAGTACTTGAAGTCGATGTTAGACTCAAATAATCAGCTTGTGAAAAGCTATAGGATTGTACGTGATCGATTTCAAGAAAATCCTGAAGTTAACCTTAAATTACGTCTTATTGGTAGGAGATCTAAAGACGGCCGAACATACAATTTACCCACTTCATCAGAAATTGCCGCTCTTATTTTGTCAAACGATGATGACCAGCTTGACAATAGAGATATTGTTGTCGAGTCAAGAACAGAGGGTCTTCAGCGTATAAGTGAACTTCATCCGTCATATCTAGCTCTCCAGTATCCATTGATTATTCCCTTTGGAGAAGATTGTTATAGGGTTGATATACCACACAGGGAAGAAAGGAAATCTAAAAAGAAAGTAGATTCAAAATGTTCAATGAGAGAGTATTTTGCATATCATATCCAAGACAGAGTTGGTAAGTTCTCATTGATTTTGAATGCAAGGCGACTACTTCAACAGTTTTTGGTTGACGTTTATACCATGATAGAGAGTGAGCGCTTATTTTTTGTCCGTTTCCAGCAACATAAACTTAGGTGCGAGACTTATACCAATCTTCAAACGTTGAACCAAAATGGACCTACTGATTTGTCAAAAGTAGGGACGCCTGTAATTTTACCCTCTTCTTTTACTGGTGGTGCACATTACATGAGGGAAAATTATCTTGATGCAATGGCTATTTGTAAAAAGCATGGATACCCTGATTTTTTTATTACAATCACATGCAATCCCAAATGGCCTGAAATTAGAAGGTTTCTTAAGGACAAGAAGACAAATCCAGAAGATAGGCCAGACATTTTAGCTAGACTATTCAAAGTTAAGCTAGACTCAATCATGAAAGATTTACGTGAAAAATCATTATTGGGCAAGACTTCAGCAGGTATAATTATTTACGAAAAAAATTAAGTTTCAATACGTATTCATAGATTATCATGTTTATATAATTACTATCATGTTTATATTTATTAAGTTTCTAACTACATTTTTTAACTTAATATGACAGCTGTTTATACTATAGAGTTCCAAAAACGTGGTTTACCACACGCTCACATCTGTCTGTTTCTCAAAGATGACAGTAAGCTTCCCACGATTGACCATGTTGATCGTTTTGTTTCTGCTGAAATCCCTGATAAGAAAGTAGATCCTGAGTTGTTTAGTCTTGTGAGCGACTTTATGATTCATGGACCCTGCGGACGTGAATATCCCAACTGTCCGTGCATGTTTGACGGTAAGTGCTCCAAGAAATTTTCAAAGAAGTTTTCTTCTGCATCAACGTTAGATTCAAATGGATACCCGGTTTATAGAAGAAGAGACTCAGGGCTAATTGTTGAAAAAGGAACTGCTAAGTTAGACAACAAAAATGTGGTTCCTTATAACGCAAAACTTTTAAAGCGTTACCAAGCACATATCAATGTTGAATGGTGTAACCAGGCTGCTTCAATTAAGTATTTATTCAAATACATTAACAAAGGACCTGATAGGGCTAAAGTTGCTTTTGTAGAAGATGATGGAGAAGGTCAAGAAGTGGTTCAAAAAGATGAAATCAAAAAACATTTTGATTGTAGGTTCCTTTCTGCATGTGAAGCTTCATGGAGGATATTTAAAAACGAAGTGCATTATAGATACCCTCCAGTTATAAGGCTTCCATTTCATCTGCCTGGTGAGCAAAGTGTTGTATATGGTCCAGAAGAAAATCTTCAAAACGTTCTCGATAAACCAATAGTGTCTTCAACAATGTTTCTAAAATGGATGGAACTAAACCAAAGTGAGGCTGTGGCACGTGAACTATGTTACATTGAAATCCCAAGTAAATTTGTTTGGAAAACAGAAGAAAAAAATGGGACTTTCGAAAGATAGGTAAGTCAATTGGTCGTGTTCACATGGTTACTCCATCCATGGGCGAGGCGTATTTCTTGAGAGTTCTTCTCAATAAAGTAAAAGGCCCTAGATCATTTGAGGAGATAAGAACGGTCAATGGAAAAGTTTTACCAACATTTCGTGATGCATGTTATGCTCTTGGCCTCTTAGACGATGACAACGAATATGTAGAAGCTATCGAGGAAGCTCATTATACTGGTTCAGGATACTCTCTTCGTAATTTGTTTGCGACGACATTGGTGTCTAATACCTTATCTAGGCCTGAGCATGTTTGGGAAAAAACATGGAAATACCTGTCAGATGGTATTATGCGTAGACA
Source organism: Ambrosia x helenae (assembly GCA_030844895.1). NCBI lineage: Eukaryota > Viridiplantae > Streptophyta > Magnoliopsida > Asterales > Asteraceae > Ambrosia > Ambrosia x helenae. The sequence continues at coordinate 52,543,409 of CM061223.1, forward strand.
CGAAGATTTATTCGATATTGAAGGTAAATAATTTACGTTAAAAAATTTTTTTGTCCCTTTTGTTTTATATTAATAATTACACACTTTATCATTATCAGGGTTGTGTCTCACTGATGATCAAATCAAGAACATTACATTGCTTGAGATTGAGAAACAGTTGCTTCGGAATAACTCAAGCCTACGTAGATTTCCTTCTATGCCGTATCCTAATACTGATTCTATAGCAGCTGCAAATAACCGTTTGATTCTTGATGAGCTGAATTATCAAGTAGGTTCGCTTGCTGAGGAATTTGCTACAAACTCACGTTCTTTAACTGATGAGCAGCGCTCAATTTTTGATGAGATCATTCATGCGGTTGACTGTAACAAGGGTGGTCTATTCTTTGTTTATGGTTTTGGAGGCACTGGTAAAACCTTTTTATGGAAAACTTTGTCTGCTGCTATAAGATCTAAAGGACAAATTGTTTTGAACGTTGCATCCAGTGGTATTGCTTCTCTTTTGTTATCCGGTGGAAGGACGGCGCATCCTAGGTTCCGTATACCTTTGAATGTCACTGAACAGTCCTTGTGCGGTATAAAGCCAAATAGTGATGAGGCTGCTTTATTGAAACAAACTAAGTTAATTATTTGGGATGAGGCTCCAATGATTCATAAACATGCTTTTGAAGCACTTGATCGTACAATGAAGGATGTCTTGAAGTCAACTTCTTCACTTAATTCTGAGTTGCCTTTTGGTGGTAAGGTTATGGTTTTAGGTGGTGATTTTAGACAGCTCCTTCCTGTTGTTCCCAATGGTAGTAGAAGAGATATTTTAAATGCCTCAATAACTTCCTCTCCTATTTGGAATAGTTGAAAAGTGCTTACATTAACCAAAAACATGAGGTTAACGTTGGGTAACAACACATTTGAAACCGCAGAAACAAAGCTATTTGCAGACTGGCTTCTTGAATTAGGTTAGGGTAAAGTTGGTGATTCAATTCATGATGATGAGGCAGATGTGGAGATACCAGATGATCTTCTTATTAAGGATTCATCGGATCCGATTTCAAGATTAATTGACTTCGTCTACCCTTCACTTCTTCAACTTTACAAAGATAAAGATTACTTTGGAGAACGAGCAATACTTGCACCTTCAAACGAAGTAGTACATGAAATTAATGAAAGGTTGCTTGCATTGTTGCCTGGGGATGAAGTCGAGTATCTAAGCTCTGATAGTATATGTCAGATTGAGAACGCTAATAATCGTTCGCAGGAAGACTTATATTCTCCTGATGTCCTTAATGGTTTAAAAATTTCTGGGTTGCCTAATCATCGATTAACACTAAAGGTCGGTGTTCCCGTTATGTTGTTGAGAAACATAGATCAACAAAATGGATTGTGTAACGGTACGCGATTACGAATCACCAAACTTGCAAAGCGTGTTATTGAGGCCGAAATCATATCAGGTGGAAACATTGGTATCAAAACTCTTATTCCTAGAATAAATATGATACCATCTGATATCAAGATTCCTGTAAAGTTCCAAAGGCGTCAATTTCCAATAAGTGTATGTTTCGCCATGACCATCAACAAAAGCCAGGGTCAGTCTTTATCTAAGGTTGGATTGTATTTAAGAGAACTTGTATTCTCACATGGCCAACTTTATGTTGCTTTGTCAAGAGTAAAAAGCAGGGCAGGAGTGAAGTTACTTATACTGGATGATAATGGGAATGTGAAAACTAAAACCAGAAACGTGGTGTATAAAGAAATATTTAGTGATATTTGAATAAAATTTGTATTCGTTGTTTTATACTTTAATACAATATTTTTACTGTATTTTTCTTATACGTTATAATTCCCTAAATAGATGTACGTTGGTGAACCGCGTGTACACGCAGGCAAAAATATAGTATAATACTATAAGAATCGGAGACAATTTGAGAGGAGTACTCTCAGAAAGTATACAACTTTCTTTTTCCCACTTTACACGAAACACCAAATAACCTGGTGTTCTCTCGAGCGTGAGAGTCATCTCCGACAGTACACTATTGTTACGGTTGTTGTACCCTGTGAGACGGAATCTATTTTAAATGAAGCGTGTCAAATACGTGCCTCAACCAAAATCATCTACATGTTTGGTTTTTCATATTCTTGCAGCAAAGCTTTCTAACAAGATGGTATGGTTTGAAGTTCTCTAAAGACATCAGCTTGAATCAAGAATATATACATTTTATTTGTATCTTATTTTACTTTTTTAGTTTTGTAAAAAAAATTGCGTACTTTATATTTCATAGCCTAACGAGAGCATCGTTATTATATATAATTTTATTATTATCTATATCTATATCTATACTATATTATAAAGCATGAGGGAGGGATGACCGCAAAAGTTAAGAAAATACAAGTATTTATGCTTATGGTACAATAGTAAATGAGGCTATTTTAGGGGCAAAGTTGTCTTTTCTACACTCTTTATTTTAGGGGCAAAGTTGTCTTTTCTACCCTCTTTAATGTATTACTTGGTATTTATTAAAATTAAGTTAGTTTGAAACTTGAGGAGAAGTTCAAAAGTTGAAGTTAGAACTTATAAGACTGACTTTAATGCGCCTGAAGATTAGTTGTCCGAGATGATGCGGATTTATCCACATCAACAGGCGCGTTATTTCTCATCCAAAATTTCCTGAACATCCGTCTGCAAGGGCCAAGCAATTTGGGTTCTTGTGCCACTAAATACTTATTTAATATATTTTATTATTTGTCCAACTAGATATTATAAAGAACTTGAAGATTCAATGTTGGATGATATTGAAATAATTACGTTAACAAATTTTTCAACGATAGTTTTCGTCAGAGCTTGGCTGTGTTTAGAAAGCTTCATGAAGGAGGTTAATGGAGAATTGTTGTGTGAAGAAGATGAGGTACTCTAAAAGCAGAGATAGCCTTTTATTTATTATTAAAAGTTTATGTTCACCCCTTTAACTTTAAAGTAAACTACATAGTAAACCTTGAGGTATGAATTGAATTTTAAAAAAATCCGATTGTATAAAATAATTTAAAAAAAATCTGTTGAGTCTTATGCAAATTTCATGTTTTTATATTTTTTTTAAAATCTTGTTTATTTTTATTACTAATTTACTTATATTAATTATTTAACTATAGTTTAATAATTTACTTAAGTAAGTTTAAAAAAAAATGAGTGATGATGTGGAAAATATAAGGATATGTAAGGATGTTTGTATGGTTGGAGATAAAATTGAGGATTTGTAAGGATTTTAAGGATTTGTTAGGATATGATGTGGAAGCTGACTAGGCAGGTAAGGGCGTCTAAGGGCCTCCCTAGCATTGGAGATAGTCTAAGAAACCTTAGGATCAGGATAATAACTAGAAACAATGTTTACATTCAACTTATAATAAAAGCACACACTATAGGCCTACCGTGTCAACTATAGTGTTGGATCATCAAAATCTACGTATACAAATTTAATAATATAATGTACCTTAGGAGTTAGGATCAAGAAATAATAATAGGATAAACAATGTTTAGATTCAACTTGTAATAAAAGTAAACCAACAATTACTTTTAATTATCATATTGAATGAATAATATTATGGGTTAAATAGAGGCACCAAAGAAAAAAACGGTTTGTATGTCAATAACCGGCAATTACTTTTAATAAGGCACCCACCCAACACCTTTTCACCTTCTTCAGTTTCTATCCATGATCAGTGCACCACTCTCACCTCCTTCAATGGGTCAATTAAAATAATCATGAATGCCAATAAATACAAACCAGTAGCCGCTATAATAATGTAATACCTCCCCCACCGTACCTCTCGATCTCATTGCATTTGTGGTGAAGTGTTCATACACAAGAAAGTTTAACACACACAAGCTCACACAATTCTGATTCACCACCAAACCTCCACCGTCGTCACCGCCATTGTCGAAAACCTGACTACTCGTGAACCGGTCAACTCTCTACAGGCTCAGGTTCTTCTGATTACTTTAGGTAAGAAGTTCGACATTCTCTTTCTTGTTATGTCCGCTTATATAACTGTTAATTAGGATAGAGCTTTAGTTTTTTTTTTTTTTTTGGGAAGGCAATAGAAGTTGCAGCTGAATATTAAGAATGGAGATAGATACATGATGTGTGTATGTTCTGTTTGTGTGGTGGCTTTGTTTTTCCCTTTAAAAAAAATATTATATATAATAAAAATTTAGCTGGCCTATGTAATGTGTGGATGTTCTTTTTCTTTTGAAAGGCACTTCAAAGATTTTTTATAAGATTAAATTATCAATTATTTTTACAAAATTAAATTATTTACCGGACAAGATGTTTCTAATGACAGAGAAAGACAACTAAACAACATCTACATATATACACTTCCAAAATATTGCAGTACTTCAAAGGGGATGTGGGAGTAAAAGATAACTTAAACTCACTAATTGTTAGTGGTTTGCCGCCTCATAGACTTCGTTTAAAAATTGGTTGCCCCATAATATTATTGCGGAATATCGATCCATCATATGGTCTGTGTAATGGCACAAGACTGATATGTAAAGGCTTCCAACGCAATGTTATTGATGCAGAGATAGCTATCGGGCAACATGCTGGAAAGAGAGTATTTTTGCCAAGAATACCTTTATGTCTTTCTGAAGATGACATGTTCCCATTCAAGCTGAAAAGAAAACAGTTTCCCATTCGACTTAGCTTTGCCATGACAATCAACAAAGCTCAAGGTCAAACAATTCCGCATGTTGGTGTTTATCTTCCGGATTCTGTATTTTCGCATGGACAACTTTATGTCGCTTTATCAAGAGGGATCTCACACGAAAATACAAAGGTATTAGTACATCCTACCAAACATTTCAAACAACACGGAGTATACACCTCAAACGTTGTCTATCGGCAGGTGTTACGCAATGAATGATCAGCTTGTGAGTGACAACGTAAGGAATTCTTATGCATTTTGTCTTTTACCCGTTACATTATAAATAAAGCTAATAGATTTTATTTTATCAAATCCTGAAACCGTAGCACACTCGGTTTTCATGAAAATCGATTATATATTTACACACTTTGGTTACTTTTATTACGTTATATACACACACTCGGTTTAACTTGTAAACAGTCTATTGAATCGGGTTTCCAAATATTTGATTTAAAGTAGTACTTATTCCTACGTCTCACCGGATTATAAGCTATACAGCTAAACTTATACTTGTAAATTGTTCACCCCGCCGCAACGTGCGGGTTCCGTACTAGTTTTAATAAAATAGTGTACTCATCTCTTACAAATCAATTTCTCCAACAAAACATAAAATCTGAATTATTCTTAACCCAAATGAAAATATCAACCAGTTAAAACAAACATGATCTTATTCCTCAAGTTTTGTAAGATATGAATCAAGCAACTGCTGATTATTAACTAGGTAAATTTGATGTTGATAATCGAAAGATCTCGATTCAACGATTGGTCATCGATCCGATTTCCCCAATGACTTTGCAACAGTCTATGTAACTATGTTCTAGTCGAGTTTAATTTGTTTTGAATTTGTAGATATTTATTTTATTTGGATTATTGGATTTAAATTATCCCAACTATCGGCTATTGGCCGGTACCAGTCTCATCTTAAAAAAATTACTAACTATCAATCTCACTTGTTAACCTATTTTTTTATCAGTGGTCTTATACTAACTAAAAGTTAACCTATTCCTTCAACTATTAAAATTTATTAGATTTTTTATATTATTATTTTGAGTTCTACCTTGTACGGTAAAGGTGTACCAAAAAAAACGGTTTTAACAAAAAAACCGATATTATATCTGAAACCGGTTTTTTTACAACCGATTTAAAAAAAAACCGCCTTAAAAAACCCGTTTTTTTCAGTTATGCATCACCAAGGAAGAAACCGGTTTTAAAACATATTTTTTTTGTTTAAAAAAACCGATCTTTAAAATAAAATAAAAAAACCAGTTTTTTTATGATAACCGGTTTAAAAACCGATCCTAACCGATTTCATCGGTTTGGGTTTTTGTTATAAAAACCGGTTTTAAAATCGGTTCGGTTAAAAAAAACCGGTTTTGAACCGGTCCAAAAAAATGGGTTAAAAACGGTTTTTTTAAAACCGGTAAACCGATTTGTGATTTGTACACGTCTATTGTACGGTATAAGTTTTAAAGCATTGACGTATACCCTTTTAGATGTAAAATAACTAACATGCCCTTTCATAAGGGTAGAAATTAACAAAGTTGTTCTTGTGGATGAAATTAAAAGACAAAAAAATAAATAAAAATTGGTTCGAAAATGAGAATTTCACCAAAATACATGAAGTAAAACCGCAATCAACTCCTATTTATAATTAGCTTAAATTTTAAATTTACAATGACAAGGAATTAAGATTTGTAACATATCTTATACCACTACATAAGAATGCATTAGTAATCATCTTCATCTTCAGAGTTGCTTCCATCAAATATATGATATTCTTCATCACTGTTTTCAACATCTTGTAAACCTCCATTGATTGGAAAGCTACCAAATAATTCTTGCAGATATGTCTTTGAAACATTGTCTTGGTTTACATCTTTACAACAAATAGGAAAACTAGTCGAATGAAGCATCGATTTCACATTTTAACATTGCCGAGTTCTTTCTTCAACCAGAAACTTGGTTTTAAAAAGCAGGAGGCACACCGAGGTGATATGGTCCATGGAGCCGAGGTTTGAGCGCAGGCATCATGTACATGAGGCACAAGGTATTTAAATAGTAATTTTTTTTTCAAATTTCTGATAGGTGCTATCTTCATGTACAATTTAATATTTGAATAGCCTCTAGCGCAAATGTGCCCATGTACAAGGTGGACGTGCCTCATGCAGTCACCTCAAGCAGTCAAGCGATGAACCTCTCGCTTGAGGGCGCCTAGGCACGACTCAAGTGCACTTTTTAAAACTAATATCAGCAAGAATTCATTAGAAATGAAGATAACGATATAAATGTTAACATTAAAGAAAAAGTGATTATATCAAGGATACAAGATGATTCTGGTAAAGTATCTGTCCCGTCACCATCCTAGAAACACGCACAACAGAAAAAAAAATTAGACAAAATTATTATGTGATGTCCGTTTAATATGACAACAAAACAGATGGTCTGATGGATAGGGTAGCGGGTCAAAAAGGGTAATTAGGATGCAGACGAAAGAGACGAAAGAAACAGGCCGGGAACACTTTCAGAATTTTCAGAATGCGCTAAAATATGACTTAAAAAGATATATTTTTATAAAGAAGTATCTTTTATTGAAATGATTGAGTAGGGTTTATGCTTTGAAATTCATTTCGGATGAGTTGACATGTGGAACCTGTTCAACCCATTTGACCGTTTCCATTAGAGATGATCGATGTCACCTCTAGAAAATCATATGGAACCTAAACAGAAACGGGATAGGATTGTATTTACCATTTCAAGTCCCTCATACGCATCAAAATCCTCATCTGCATTTTCATCCTCAATCTCATCTTCCATGTCATCATCTTCATCGTTACTCATTTCATTCTCCTCAGCAGGAACTTCATCTGCATACTCAGCTACGTCAAACCAACATTTTTGCATGAAATCAATTTCTTAAAACGTAAAGAGGGAGCCAATTCATAAACCCACACCTCTATTGACGACGGTCTTTTCTTTTATCACATTTATTGTTCTTTTTAATTTTTCAAGATGTAAAGAAGCCGATTTCTGAAAGGACTCTGCACCAGGATTTGGATATACCGATAAAAACCTCACTTTAACGCGTAACCTCAAAATCTCAAGGATGTGTGGAGAGAACCAACCCGCTGCTAACTGCAAAGTAAATGATTTTACATATTACAAACTGACACAAATGTAAAATGAAGTAAAGCATAATATAACTTACAGTGCAAGATGTTCGAGTCACGGGCTTTTTAATCTCTTGTTGAATGTAATCATCGACAAGTTCAAAAAACTGGAATGATATTTGACATTTGTATGGGAAAACTCGAAAGGCACATAAATCCTCCCATTTGTGCTTCAACCTGCAAAACAAATCAAAACGGATATCTTAAATTATTACTTTTAGTAGTAGGAGTTCACAATGCGATTTTGACGGCTTAACTGGCTGTTTGAACCTTTTTCATTTTTTTAAAATGAGGTTACGTATATGTATTATAAATTTTTAATACAAACTAACGATTTAAAAAAAAAAAAAAAAAACATATTGAAAAGTATATTAAACTACTAAAAGCAGCCGGTCAGGCCAGCCTACCCAGCCCAGCCAGTTTCGTTTGTCAAATCCCGAAACCGTAGTTAGAGATTTGGCACATAATTTTTGTCATAACTGGCAAACCCGGATCATCGACAACCTTAAAAGTTTGTCTTATGTTCCTTCAAGATAATTGGATATCCTTCCTACAGTCTGGGAACATGAAATTTTAAAAACGCATTACCCGGATGCTATGCCACTATCACAGTAGCTTCTCAGAGCTGGTGGTACTCTGAAGTCCATCCGCTGATATCTGTGGCCAAAACCAAGATGTGATAAAACAATATTAAGATACTAAAGAAATTAAAATACCAAAACCAAGTAAATAAATAATAATCATTTATAAAGTACAAAAGCAGTTTATTATTGTAGAACCTTACATGCGAGATTCTGGATCTTTACGAGGATCATATCCTTTTCTAATCCAAAACTGACGATATGGCCCATTTAAAAAATAATACGCTGCCCTGAAGAGAAACCTGTAAACTAGATATATTAAATTAAAGATAAAAATAACGTTTTATTCTAAATTAATTTTGCAGAATTGTCAACATTGGAGATCTAAATCCCATTAAGGTAATTTCATATATCCCCTCAAAACTTGGTAACATATCATATACCCAATAAACAAATTATAATATCAAATATGCCCATTTTCATATTAATGACATTTATACCCTTTCTTTAAAACATGTGTAATGATATTATGCAAGTTTTCAAGAGTATATATGGCATTTCCCCAACATTATGTTCTTATTTAATTTTGTCAATATCTAACTTAAATTGCTCAGGTGTGATACGGCATTTATGTAAACTCAGATGTTTCCAAACATACCTTTTTATAGAGTTTTCACCAAGACTCAATCCTTTGTCAGACAAATCCTCAGACAAAGATTGTCTGATCCATATGGGACGCTCGTTAAACAAATCACATACAGCCATCTGGTATGTCCATTCTTTTGTACCTTTAGCTATGAACTTTTCCCAGTTCACTTTCTTAGGAACATGTACGAATGTTAAGGCAGCAAAAATCATAATCAGAATATATTTCTCTGCCATAGAATATTTAGCCAATCACACACACGCCGCCCACGCACAAAAAGATGATATTTCAAATTGATCCATATACAAAAAAGAATGATGATAAAAATTAAGGAGTATGCACATATAAAACTTTAAGCAATGAGGATATCTTTGATGTTGAAATCAATTGCAAGGCAAGGTTCTATGTCCATCTGCATTCAGACATTTAAATATGAAACTGAGTATACCCTTTAACCGTATAATTTATGAATTTTGATTAGTTTTTTAGTTGACATGAATACATAGTTATATAAATATAAAATAACCAAAAGGAAAAAAAGAGAATAATAAAACATTCTTGAGATTGATTGATGATACCTCCCAACGGTATTGTAGAATTCCCTCATGTTTCTTTTTCTGGCTCGCAAACATAGATGGTTGCAACCTAAAAGAAAATATAAATATACAATGAGAGAAATAATATATATATGAAAGTCATTTTTTGTTATGGTGATGAGATGAAGCATCTTACACCACATTCTCCGGTGTATTTTTCAATGAGAAAAGTGGGGGTAGTAAAATCATTAAATCCTCTTGATCAGCATCAATTAACCCATGTTTCTCTGCAGTGTGCACATACACAAAAAGCTGCCAACTTTAACAAATTTTGAAAATGCAATGACAACAAACAATATAGATAAAAAGAACATGGTAGGATGAGGACCGTACCAAATTGTGGTTCTACATCAGCCCAGTTTCTCTTCTTTTTCCGTGCAACATCAGCATGAACAGCAAGAACGTGCTGATAGTCTGCCATTCCTATATAATTCAAACACAACAAATATAAGGATGTCAGAAAAACAGCAAGAACCTGGTCAAATCAGTAATTTTATCTGCAGGTCAGATGGGTCGGGTCGGTAGAGCCAACTCACCAATACTTTTTTTTCCTTTCTAAAAATATTTTTGCATATAGCTAATGCAATAAATATCATATGAAACTAGATTAACTTAAAGAATAAAATAATCTCTTCTAAATAAAACGATTTAGGATGCCTTAGGTATTTGATTTAATGTTAGAACTTTTTGGATCTTTAACCAGTTCAACCTGTTTCATTTTCAGAGATTTATTTTATCACTTAACCCATTTTGAACTGTCACGGCGTCATAAAAAAATAAAAATTTAATAAAAAAAACAAGTTTGACATTTTTCTAACCATTAAAGTTATACATTTCCGACACATGGCCAACAATATCAGCACAAATTTTTTCTTCTGCTCCTTCTGATATCTGTCTCTCATCTTTTTGTTTCGATATTTTCAATAAAAACTGGTTGCAAGGTGTCACAACATCCCCAATTACAGGATGTGAGTAGGGATCTTCAGGGCGGAAATGAAGTTCTAATTTGTTTGATGATGATTCTCGAGCCTACAAACATCATACCGGTTTAGACAAATCATTGATTAAAACTTACAGGTGGCAGTTGTACTCATTGACAAACATAAGAAAAAAATAGCTAATAAAGAAAAGCATGTTAAAACCAGAAGTCTACTTTTAACACAGAAGTAAACAATCTCCAAAATCGTTTTATTCATACATTTTAATTCCTACAGTAATATTACTCTATTTCTAATCATAACTGGCACAAAACTTTTTGTAAGAAATTAAAACACTGAAAAAAACGAATTTGCTGGTAAACCATGCCCGTTGTGACCTACTGACATATACTAAAACAATAACCCGTATACATATTGACTGGTTACACAACCTGCCCAACTCACTCATTATGCTACATATCCTAACAGAAGTTCTTACCTTGGCAATAGCTTGAGTCCCACCAAGAGTCTCCAGTGCCCGTTCGATAGATGAAGGGTAACCAGGATAGTTAATTGTAAAGACATTGTTACTTGGTAAAACACCCGAAATAGACCCATCTTTTATCACCCCCATCGCTCTTCTTAAAACTGTTCAAATGTAAAATGTCAATATTGTTCTCTTAAAATAGTTCTAAGACTGGATTTCCATTTTAATTTCAGTGTTTGCATCTACATATATCCACAACGTTAACTACATGGCCCACGTCTAATAGATGTTATATATGTATGATATATATAGCCTTAAAGAGTGTTTGGAAGTGCGTCTAAAATGATCATTGACGGAATCACGGAAATTGGTCTATAATTTTGATTTTCTGATTATTTAGATCAAATTATTAAACTGGGAGAAGTAGCTTAAGAATTGCTGCAAGAAAACCGATTTTAAAAATAGATGTATAATAACCTAACAATCCCTAGTCATAATTATGTGACATAATTATCTAATTCATTTAGTTAGTGTAAAACTGTAACAAAAAATAGTTTAGAAAGCACATTCAAATACCCCGTTGTTAAATCTTAACATCCTGAATAGATGTAAACAAAATAGCTTATTCTAGTCTCAACAGTTGTCAAAGACGACCCAGGCAAGGTGAGGCATAGCGAAAACGTCTTGCAGCCAAACTTCTAAAATGGCCTTGAAGCAGCCTAAACTGGCCCTAAACAAGCCTAAAAGATGTCTAAAACCTCTAAAATGGTATGTTTATGTTATACGCCTTGCTTGTCTCAGGCCCTTGCTTTTTAAGCGCCTCGTACCTAGACCCACGGCTCACCCTTTGCACCTTGCACCTTCGAAAACTATGTTCTATTCGCATTTTCATCAACCCCTACACACTAAATGCTTCATATTCACTATTCAGTTAGTATCAGGGACGTAAATTGCAAGGGCTAGCGTGATACAAGTTTACAACTATATGGTACCTACACTCATTCAGCGTCATCCATCTAATCAACATCAATGATAACTAATGCTTCAAGTTCTAACACAGTCTGTGTTTATGCTACTATCTAAACTGTTGTATGTGGATACAGATGGATGTGCCGAAACTGAGAGCTTGAAGATAATTTGCTTGTTAGGGTTGGTGTCTGCTAATATGAAATGTAATACTTATATCAATAACCACCAAATGATGCTAAATAAGAATTGATATTATCAAAAAGACATAGGAAATTATTACACGCTGGATTCAAGAACACAGAGGTTAATATAGGATTACGAATACTGGATTACCATAACAAGAATACTTCATATATCATATATTCATTATATATCCAGCTCTCCTAATCAAAAGAATAAAAGATACAAATTCAAATAATCAAAATAGTAAAACGAGTGTTTGAAAAAATTTAAAAAAAAATAAATAAATAAAACAGAATCCAAAATTAAAGATTAAAAGTACTAACTTTCCGACCAATAAACAGATTATGACTCAATAAAACTTCAGTCCTCACCCAACAAGTCACAATTGCAAACAATAACATGTGTTCAACATCCAATTCTCTGAAGGCAACAATTACTTACCAAGAAATTGCAAGTTTAGTACTTCTTTTAAGTAACTGAATGATTCTTTAGGAAGATGTTAACATGAAGAACATAGAGATGTGGTGTTACAAGACTAAACCAGTTCTTAAAACCCATTAAACCATACTAGTATGGTACCCGCGCGATGCGGCGGCAATCAGTAAACCAACTTTATTTATTGTCGAACCAATCAGTAAACCCACAATCTCTCCAGTTAATGTCCCACTTGTTACAAAGAAAATGAGAACGCCAAATATGTTGACTTTTTTTGGTCAAAGCTGTAAAAGATGTTTTTAGTTTGGTCAACAAATCATTAAGAATTTAGGTCGCTGGTTTGTCTTAATTAACTAAAACCCTTGCATCTTTCACAGAAGCTCAAGCAACTAAAACAAAGATGATGCCAACAAAAGTTAATTGTAGCTTTGGAATTATTTTCTAGCTTATAAAATTCAAAGCAACAAAAATAAACATACTTATAAAATTTAAATGCTAATAACTGGTTTCTTTTTATTTTTCTAGCTTAGGAATTATTTAAAATATTTATACATATCGCGCAATTATATTTAGAGTAGGTAGTTATGGAACAAAACAAAACACTTATTAGACGCGTATGATAATAAAGTTCTCTTCCCAACTATTTACAACTACAGATCAGACTCGAATTTTTTTGCCTAACCAAGCACCTAGCTCCATTGGAGATAACAACATTCACATTGGGGTTTTCGCTATTGTGAATGGCGGATCAGTACCCAAGCACCTAGCTCTAGCTCCATCAGAGATATCAGTACGAGGTTGTCAAACCTATCAGAGATGTCAACTCATTGTCATTTCTAATGGTAATAAGTACAACTCATCGTCATTCCTAATGATGATGAGTCACAAAATCATCTTCGCCCCTAACATTTCTATCGTGCAAAAAGTTCGTCAAACTTATGCTTTTCTTACTCATCAAAAATTCAGTTTAGAGTATATTAGACAGAAACAAAATGTGTTGGTGTGATTTTTAATTGTATTAGTAACTCTACTGTAAACTATTTATTTCAACTAAAAGAAGTATAAAAATAACAATACTATATGTGTTCAACACAACAGATACCTGAAACAGACCAATATGTTGTAATGTGGTTCGTCTTCGGTTAAATATTCAAATTTTCGGGTCTAGGGTTGGCCGTGTCGAATGGACCCAGGTTTTTACATTAGAGCACAACACTTTGATTAGCAAAACAAACAAGAGAGTACATTTATGCTGCTTCTGTTTCATGCCAAACTTATAAACTGAGTTACAAAATGTGACATATCAATCAAGTAGAAGCTAATAGAAAATTTTCGCCTCCTGTTTTGTGTATAGTAGAGATTTGGTGCCATAAAATATGGTATCCTATTGGCAGTAAGCTTAATAATATATTTAAAAGATCATGATATCCTCACATAGACATTTTATCGAACAGGTGGTGTGCATATTTTCATTATGTTGTATTTGGATTCAGATTTTTTAAATTACTAAAGCACAAGTTGAAATAAGAAAAAATGAATTTAATCATGAAATTCATGGTTAAACACAAACCTTCAAAAAAAAAAAAAAAAAAAAAAAAAAAAAAAAAAAAAAGATCACCTGACTGTAGCGAGTTTGTTTATTTTGTTGCTGCCCTTGGAGCCTTTTGTTTACCTTCAGTAAAACAAACATTAAAGTTAAACAGAAAAAATAGAGACGTTTAATCGTTTCTAGCAAGAAAGCGACGGTCCGTCAGAAAGTTTTGTTTGGCCTAGTAAAGTGTAAGAAATATTTTTTAGAATCTCAATATCGCTTGTGATCGGATAGAGTAGAGCGGCTCGTTTAATCGAGCCAAAAACTGAGTGAGCATTCTTCAAGTGTAAATTTTTCCGAGTGGAGAGTAATTTAGACAACTATAAAATTGGGATGTTTCCTTCGATGTTTTCATTTCCATGTAACAACTAAGGTCGAATTCTCCAACAATAGCACTATATTGAGATCCGAGTGTCCAAGTAGTAGGCTTAGGTTGAGGCTGGTGCGGAAATGAAAACCTAACCCTCGATTGATCAAAAACTTGGAAAAATCTCATGATTTTATGTTCGATTAGTGGATCTAGGGTTTCTAGGGTTTCAACCTTTCAACAATCTGATTTTTACGCCTAAAAACCAGGAAAAACGAGTTGTGATTGATTCAAACAACTGTTAGATCGTTCAAATCGGTACCACGACTCTGATACCACTTGTGGAAACGGTTTAGGACCGATTCCATGGATCGATTAAATGGTTACAGCTGGGTTTTAGACGGAGATTGGAGACGAAACAGAACTGTCATCAGTAGGATAAACATTTATCTCGGTCCCAGGGGAGGTCGGGCATGACCTCCCCTAAAGAGCATTATAAGCATAAACTCACAATCTTAATGAACTCAACACATAAGAGTGCTATTTTAGACCACAACATGAATTTTCGTTTGACCTTTCGTGAGGGCAAACCAATTGGTTCGACCCTACAGAAGCACGAACCAAAACTATAAATTTTGGTTCGACCCTTCGAAAGCACGAACCAAATTCTGGATTTCTTGGTCGACTTAAAGAAATGCATCAGATCCATAAAATGCCCTTATGGATCACCACAATCTCATGTTATACAACATATGACTCAACCCTAGTCTATTCGACAGCGACGACCACATACAAAGTGCATCAATAATCTCCCCCTTAGACGTTGCTGGTGAATGCTGAAAACATCTTGCCCACCATCAATCAATATCACAGATCTCCCCCTCGATACATGCACTATTGTATAGATTAAAAGTATAGCATCCTTCATGGACCGACCAAGTAATGCACTACGAACCCTCAGCATCAATACGCAGGAAGTCAGCTAGACCACGTATATCATTTGCGAACTCAATCGGCTTGAATTACAGCCAGATCACGTAGTTGCGCCAATGTGAAGTCGACAATGTAATGCACTGTAGCCTCGTAGCATCAGTACCCAGGGATGTGATCTTGACCAAGTACATCACGCGCAATCCAACTAGTCATACCTGCAGTCTAATAAGACCCCTTCTAGAAGGATTCCTTACAGACAGACCAGATATTCAATGTAACACGTAGGTACCACCACTCAATTACAACTCCTACCTGAACTTACCGATGCATCACCCTTCACCCCAACTGGAGAAATCTAACTGTCATTACCCAATTAAAAATCTCATATGTGACTTTGTGCAAAACAATCCACTCGGACACTTGTACTTTCATTGAAAATCTTCATCTGTGCTGACTGTGATTCCATAAACACTTTCTTATCTTTGAACAAGTTTCCTCAATCATATTGGAACTGGGTTGACTGTTCACAACTTGCAGAATAAAATCTATCTATTTTGGCCCATAATAGTCATCTAAATCAGATCATCGTACCGCAGTACTCTTGATTCTCTTTACTACCCCGCAATATAACAATTCATCATCATAAACACCCGATCAGAAACCCATCTGTTACAATCACTAGATCTGTAAATCAATACCAATGATTAACAGTTGAACACTCGGTACCGGATTAGTTTGAATTCGAACATTTTAACTTCATTTAACAAATCAGGAATTTGGATCATAATCTTCCTGCAATACCATTTCTCTCAACAACATGTATGTTCACCATTAAAATTTTCATCAAAATCACCAAAATTTGCCTTTTCGAATTTTTTTACCACTAAAAAGTCCAAATTTTCATTCTGAATGTCGAAGGGTCGAATGAAAATCAAATAGCACGAACGAGTCTTGTTTAAGCAAGAATGAAACTTAGATAGCACTAATGAATTCTGAAATCTCTCGTTTGACCCTATCTTTAGCACGAATGAAAATAAAAATTTTGGTTCGACCTCGCGAAAGCACGAATCAATTTTTTTCATTCGACCTTTTGCAGAAAAACGTGTTCAGTTGCTATATTTTCTGCAAATCAGTCCACAAACACTCTCATAGTTCGAATTTTGTTAGGATCTGAGTTTGATTGTTTTGATTTGTTTAAGTAAAGATGTGATAGACGAAGTGAATTATGGAATCAAAGAGACCAAGGCCCCATTTCTTATAGACAGTAAATCTACCATTAGCATAATTCAAAATCCTGTTCAGTTTTCAAAAACTAAACATATTGAAATCAGGTATCATTTCATAAGGGATTGCTATGAAAAAGGCAAGATTGAAGTGAAGCATGTGACAACAGCTAATCAAATAGCTAACATTTTCACCAAACCCCTTGACACATTAACATTTTAGAAGTTAGTATCCATGCTTGGGATGCTAAATTTGTAAGTGTTTTTCATTTTCCTGCACATATTTTTACTTTCACTTACATTGTTACTAATCTGTTACAAAACTTCTGAAAAACAAAAAGAGAGAAACTAAAACATCAGTATGGGGATTTTTTCAGAAAAATGATTAACTTATGATAAAATAAACTTCAGAAGTTATGAATAAAGTGTTTATAAATGTTCTCATCAGTGGTTAACAAACTACTGAAGAGAAAATGGGAACTACTGATGAATATTGTTCTTCATCAGCAGTTTTGTCAATAAGGGTAAATCAGACATTTTCTATTTCAGAAGTTTGACCTAGGGCGGTTATAAATTTATGATAAACACCTTTTCCAACACTTATCCTTTCAAAAAGCAAAATTCCCTCCTTCTCTCTCATAAACACTCTCAAACCCTCCCCTGTAAACAACCAAAAACATTGTTCGATCCACACACACACACAAATCCACAAGGCTCTTATACTGAAACAGGGACACAATCAAAGAGGCTACTTTGTAAAAGATGAAGCCTGGTCCCAATACGACGAAATCATTGATTTAGTCGTTCAATCTCAATATTACACTGCTTTCACCATTGATCCTCCAATTCACATTCAAACTCTTAATGAGTTCTAGGCAAACACCAAGGCGGTGACAGTGAATAACAAGATTATTTCCCTCAAATCAACTATCTAAGGGAAAGTCATGGCAATCACATCTGAGAATCTCTTTACATATTTATTGTTATATGCATTCAATTGTTTAGATTCTCATTAACTACCTTTAGTTCATTATATCCAGTGGGAGTAATAACTCCTGTTGAAAGTGAAACTTTAAACTTAAACACTTCACTTATTCTGCTGTGCAAACTACTTTGATAAACTTACAACACATAAGTGTTCATGAATAATAACTATTAAAGAGCATACTGATCCAACAGAATTCGATGATGAAACTTCTACAGAAAGGTGCGGAAATGAAAACCTAACCCTCGATTGATCAAAAAGTTGGAAAAATCTCATGATTTTGTGTCTGATTAGTGGATCTAGGGTTTATAGGGTTTCAACCTTTCACAAATTTGATTTTTACGTCTAAAAACCATGAAAAACGAGTTGTGATTGATTCAAACAACTGTTAGATCGTTCAAATCGGTACCACGACTTTAATACCACTTGTGGAAACGGTTTAGGACCGATTCCATGGATCGATTAAAAAGTTACAACTCGGTTTTTACGGATATTGGAGACGAGATAGAAATAGATGAAAACAATGTCAACACAGATTCGTATTACATTAGAAACGGTTACAGACACTGTCATTAGTAGGATAAACATCTATCTCAGGGCTAGGGGAGGTCGGGCATGACCTCCCCTAGAGAGCATTCTAAGCATAAACTCACAATCTTAATGAACTCAAAACATGAGATTGCTATTTATGGACCACAACATGAATTTTCGTTCGACCTTTCATGAGGGCGAACCAATTGGTTTGACCCTTCGAAAGCACGAACCAAAATCCTGATTTCTTGGTCGACTTAAACAAATACATCAGATCCATAACATGCCCTTATGGTTCACCACAATCTCATGTTATACAACATATGACTTAACCCTAGTCTATTCAACAACAATGGTCACACACAAAGTGCATCAACTTATAAGGGATAGAAAGTGGTTGATTTTGATTTAAATAAGTTATTTTTTATTTTATATTTTATTAAAGGATGCACTTTTGTCATTTCATACAAATTTAACAGATTTAGTTATCAGAGTTACAAATTTGAACTCAAATGATTAGTTAATTTCTAGTCAGGGATTAAAGTAGTTAAAGTTTTAAACTTTTGTTCAAATAGTTAAAACTATTACAACATAATAACTCAAATAGTAATTAACTCGGATTACAATTAAAGAATGCACAATTTTTAAAAAAACGTCGTGGATGAATTAACTTATTTAGTTAAGTTTTATGTATAACTACGTATACAAATTTCACATGTGACTTGAAAATTTCGTTTCTAGAAACTCATGTCAAATCCAAGCCATCCTCATGACATAATCTCACTCTCATTATTTCTGGAGGCATCATTTGACCACATGATGGTCAAGATGCAAACTACCATCGTTTTTCTTTATAAAGGAAAGTCAACTATAGTAAATATGTAATGGTCAATGTACATTAATTTGATTGATTATGTGTTAATGTATTTCCATATATCATTGTAATCCTCTATTATAAATAAAAGCTCCTATCAACCTCTCAATCATTGAGGTTGATTATTACTCATTACATGGTATCAGCCTAACATATCTCTCCCCCCAAAATTCCTTTTCTCTTTCCTTATAACTGCTTCCTGCGACCTCTTCTTTCTCAGCCATGGCCGCCGCTGAAGCTTCCCCTATCACCACTCCTTCTGTTCCCCACCTATCTCCCATCAAACTATCATCATCCAACTACCTTGTGTGGCGCAATCATATGTGGTTGCTTATTGCCCTACATAAACTCACCGCCCACATCGACGGTGTCTCAAAACCCCCACCGGAATCCATTATTTCCGGCGATAAGACTGTTGAAAACCCGGCATATCAGACCTGGTCGTCTGATGACCAGAAGGCAGCCCTCTTACTGCTGTCTTCCTTATCTGAAGAAGCCGCCGCAGAGGTTTTGGGTCTCACCTCTGCCCACCAGATCTGGCTTGCTCTTGAACAGGCTTACAGCAATGCCTCAGTGGAACGTGTTCAGTCTCTTCGGGATTCTCTCCGGCAACTCACGAAAGGTACCTCTACTGTTACTGATTTTTCACGAAAGTTTCGGAACATTTGTGAACAGCTTGCAGCGATTGGCCACCCTGTGGCAGATATTGACAAACTTCATTGGTTTTTGTGTGGACTCGGACCTTCATATGAGGTTTTTTCGACTGCTATTCGGGCCACTAAACCTGCCCCGTTGTTTCGTGACCTTGTTGCACAAGCGGAAAGTCACGAGATGTTCTTGCAGTCCCTTCATGGCTCTGTCACCCCACCGGCTGCATTTCATGTTCAGAATCGGCGTGATTCTGCCACGCCTAACAGGGGCCGTGGTTCTTCTTCTAGGGGTGGTTATTCTCGGGCTCCTAATGCTAAGGGTCGTGGAACACGTCGACCTCCTCATTGTCAGTTATGTCGCACTACGGGCCATTATGCCTCGTCGTGTCCACAACTCAATACCTTTGCCACTCAAGCCCCTGCTGTTGATGAAGATTTAGCAAAGGCATTCCATGCTCAATGCCATGTTCACAACACTACCCCTGATTGGACCGGCGACTCTGGAGCCAATGATCATATGGCTCCAAATCAGGATTGTCTTCACAATACTACACCATACAAAGGTAAAAATCAAGTTATTTTTGGTAACGGTAAGACACTACCAATAACTCATAAGGGATCTTATAATCTTTGCAAAAATATTACATTGCGTAATGTTCTCGTTGTTCCAAATCTCACAAGAAAATTATTATCCATAAGCAAATTGACTAATGATCACCCTGTTGATGTCCTATTCTCTCGGGATTATTTTAATATTCAGGATCGGAAGACAAAACAGGTTCTTGCTCAAGGGAAATGCGTTGATGGTTTTTATTTGCTCAAAGAAGATCCTCAAGCTTTTGTTGCAACAGTTTCAAATAAAGCCTCTTATGAGTTATGGCATGCTCGTTTAGGCCACGTTTCTTTTGATGTTATTTCCGTTTTAAATAAACTTGGTTTGTTATCTGTTACATCGGTATTACCGAAACCTGATCTTTGTACTTCGTGTCAACTTGCCAAGGGACAAAGATTGCCTTTTGTTTTGAATGAAAAACGAGCTTCATTTCCTTTAGATTTGGTACATTGTGATTTATGGGGCCCTGCCCCTATTACCTCTGTTGATGGTTTTCGTTATTATGTAATTTTTATAGATGATTACTCAAGGTTTACGTGGCTTTATCCTCTTAAAACGAAGACAGGTTTTTATGCGGTTTTATCTGCATTTATTAATCTTGCTCAAACTCAATGCTCCAGAAAAATCAAGGTTTTCCAGAGCGATGGTGGCACTGAGTTTGTAAATCATACTGTTCAGAAGATATTTGAGGATAATGGCACATTTCATCGTTATTCTTGTCCATATACGCCACAACAAAATGGCCGCGCAGAAAGAAAACATCGGCATATTGTTGAAACTGGACTTGCTATGCTTTTTAACTCTCATGTCCCGGCTCAATATTGGACTAATGCCTTCATTTCAGCAACTTATATTATTAATCGAGTACCTACTCCTATACTCGATAATAAGTCGCCATTTCAAGTATTATTTGACCAAATGCCATGTTATGATAATTTTCGGGTCTTCGGTTGCCAAGTTTTTCCCTATTTGCGTGATTATGCTAAACACAAGCTTGAGCCTAGAAGTCTACCTTGTATCTTCATTGGTTATAGCTCAACACACAAAGGTTTTCGATACTTAGATCCATCTACTACTCGGGTTTATATTACTCGCCATGCTCGTTTTAATGAAACATTATTCCCCTTTACCACATCTACTTCTACATTACCATCTCCAACCTTAACACTTAGTACTTTCTGTGACGACCTACCAAGCCAAAATAAACAACCTAGCCCACCCAAATCTTCACCTTCACCTGGCCCAATACCAAATCAAACCCAACACAAACACCCTAGCCCAACCAACCCTACGCATACACCCGGCCCAATTTCAAACCACAACCAAAACAACCCCTGCCCACTTTGTCCTACAACCGGCCCACCAAGCCCACCTCTTGAAACCAACCACCCCACTCCATCTAGCCCACACTCTGATCCTAACCCGGCCGAACCAGCCGAACCAACAACACTTAACCATATACCTCCTGCTTCCCCACCACCTTCACCCGTAAACCATTCTGTCCCTTCGAACAACCCGGCTTCTCCCAATCTACCACCCGCACCACCTGGCCCATCTCATCCAACGGACCCTACACCTCCCACATCCACCTCCAACACTCATCCTATGCAAACTCGAGCTAAGGCGGGTATTTTTAAACCAAAGTATCAACCGGATCTTACTGCTCTCTATTCTCATGCTTTACCAGCAGCCGTATCTTCCATTGTTGAACCACGAGGCTTCAAATCCGCCTCTAAGGATCCACAATGGCTTGCCGCCATGAACGAAGAGATTACGGCTTTACATAAAAATAAGACATGGACTTTGGTTCCCAGGCCTTCTATCTCGAATGTAGTGGGCTCCAAATGGGTGTTTCGAGTTAAGTATCATTCGGATGGGTCTATTGAACGTTACAAGGCTCGCTTAGTGGCTCAAGGCTTCACGCAAATACCAGGGTTGGACTATTCTCACACATTTAGTCCTGTCGTCAAAGCCTCTACAGTTCGCATTGTTTTATCTCTTGCGGTACTAAACAAATGGAAGTTGCATCAACTAGACGTTAAAAATGCCTTTTTAAATGGTAATCTCACTGAAACGGTCTTTATGGAGCAGCCCCCTGGTTTTATTGATCCGCAACTTCCACACCATGTTTGCAAATTATCCAAAGCCCTGTACGGACTTAAGCAAGCCCCTCGTGCCTGGTTTCAACGACTTAGCACATTTCTTATTTCCTACGGTTTCACCTGTAGCCGAGCAGACACCTCTCTCTTCGTTCTTAAGAAAGACAACATCATCATGTATTTGCTCGTATATGTGGACGATCTCATTCTAACACGAAATAATGAAGCCGAGATTAGTACGTTTATTTCTCGATTGGACCGTGAGTTTGCCATTAAAGATCTTGGAGATCTAAGTTACTTTTTGGGCTTAGAGGTTCTGTATACCGATACTGGTCTCTTTCTTACACAGGCCAAGTATGCTAAGGACATTCTTCTTCGTGCTAAGCTCTATGATTCAAAACCTTGCAGCACTCCTCTTGCTCCTCACGAGTCTTTTACTTCTCAAGGGGTACCGTACTCAGATCCTACTCTATATAGGTCTTTGGTAGGGGCCTTGCAATACTTGACTATTACCAGACCCGACTTGTCGTATGCAGTGAATCAGCTCTCTCAATTTCTTCATTGTCCGACTATTGATCACTTCAGGGCTGTTAAGCGTCTTCTTCGCTATGTTAAAGGAACACTTTCCTTTGGTCTCACATACAGTCGTCCTCACATACCTTCCATTGTTGGTTATTCTGATGCTGATTGGGCCCGTTGTCTTGACACACGCCGCTCCACTTATGGTTACTCGATTTTTTTGGGAGGAAATTTAGTATCTTGGAGTGCTAAGAAGCAGCCCACTATTTCTCGCTCCAGTTGTGAGTCTGAGTATCGGGCAATGGCTAACACTGCAGCAGAACTCGTTTGGATCACTCACCTTCTTCGAGAGTTGCATGCCCTTCCTCCTACTCGTCCTACACTTTTATGTGATAACAAAAGTGCTTTGTTCATGACTCAGAATCCAGTCTCTCACAAACGTGCAAAACATATTGATCTGGATTATCATTTTATTCGGGAGCTTGTTAACTCAGACAAACTGTATACCAAGTTTGTCCCAACCAATCTTCAGGTGGCAGATATTTTCACCAAAAGCCTTCCGCGTGCTCAATTTGAAGTTTTTCGTAACATGCTTCGTCTTGGACCGCCACCATTCCGATTGAAGGGGGGTATAAAGGAAAGTCAACTATAGTAAATATGTAATGGTCAATGTACATTAATTTGATTGATTATGTGTTAATGTATTTCCATATATCATTGTAATCCTCTATTATAAATAAAAGCTCCTATCAACCTCTCAATCATTGAGGTTGATTATTACTCATTACACTCTTACTGGTCAGCGTTATATCCATAAGTTAAATAAATGATAAATAGAGGGGAAAAAACAAATTCTAGTAAAAATAAATAAACAACAACCTTACACAGTGAATCCCACAATTAGCATAGCTAAGAGTAGGGGCTAAGAATGGTGGGATGTAGGCAAACCTTACCCCTACCCTCGCGGATAGAGAAACTGCTTCCAGAGAGACCACCGACTCCATAACACACAAACGACAAACAAACAACACTAAAAAAGTAATAGAGAGCTACTAATATAAATAAACAATGAGAGCGTCACATATTTAAAACAAGGTATATGTGCCAATCATAGAACAACAAAAACCATAAAAACTCACATAGAAAACACCTCTATAGGCATCCTACCAGTGTAAGAGAGAGTCTAAGCTTCTAGAATCATGCTACGATACAACCAAAACTCACCCCTACAACTCCTTAACCTTAATCTTATGTCTCCACAAACCCGTATCCTCGACCATGTCCTCAAAGAGGTGCATCTCTACTAAGTCCTGCCTAATCCGCTCATCCCAAGTCAGTTTGGGTCTCCCCCTATACCTCTTTCCCTCTAGTAAAAATAAATATGTATACTATATTATAAATTACCAAAGGTGTCTAAAACGTCATGTAACATATATTTTAAGATGACATATAAAAAGTTCCCTGCTTCACATAAAAAATGTCATGAAAATTCTTTCAATTCTAGTATTTACAAAACTAACTTGTACATTTTTATCATAATCCCCCCAAATTTCACATTAATTAGTAAAACGTTTATTATGTATAATATGAGTTTAAGCAATTTAAAATGTTGCAAACACTTCTTAAAAAAAATGCTCATTTTTTTCTTTTAGTCAATTTTACACAAAAATACATTTTGGTTGAGTTCTAACTGTTTAACCCCTTTCATTTTATATTATATATCAAGCTCACTCATCCGACTTGTTAGAGACACAGTACAACTATAACTATTTCTACATAACTTTAGCCTTTTACGACGTTTGCTTTAATTTAAAATTAGTGACTTAATCAATATTTCTATTCATAATTGTCAGGTTTGATGTTATTGTAAATACAAATAATTTTAATCAACACGTCTAACTTTAGGATGAGTGTACAATAATCAACAAAATTGTATTATTTAATTTCAGTCTCAGTCTAGGGTGACGTTATTAACTTATAACCGGGTGTCTATAAGAAAAGTTAGCTTCTAGGTATCGACGTTCTTGGTGACCTTGTGTAGTCTTTCTTTGTCCTCACAGACCGGACTTCAACTTTTCAAGTTCTAGACACCAAAAAGAACCGTTGGAAGGGGTCTCGAGACAAAGCCTCATAAACCACCATCTGTGATCCGATCGAGCATGAAGTCAGCAAATATCTATCACGAATTAAGTTTATGTGTGTGTATCATCATGTATATTGCACGTGAGAGATAGATGAACATAGTGAGAGATAAGGGAGAGAGAACCGATGGAGTTTGTTAGTGTTTTGTTTTTTAAGTTTATTAGAGCATATCCAAATGCAAGTGGATGAAAAATAAAACCATCTCCTCACTTGACGCTAAAATTATACCGTTATTGCTCCCATCGAATCGAAGTCCGAAGATGGTAATAAAATAATAAGTCTTATCAAGCCACTTAACTAGTATTATAATTATAATTTTACTTGAAAAATTAACTAACCGAATATAGTATTTAACGTTTTACCTTATTGGGGTTGGTGGCCCAATGGTGAAAGCAAAGCTTCTAGGAACATTTAAGGGGGAGGTCATGGGTTTAAGTCTCACAAGGAGTAGAAATATGTCGTTAAAAAAAAAAAAAAAAAAAAACGTTTTAGTTACCTTATTTATTTTAACCCAATCATTTTATATAAAAATAATGATTTCGTTGATCCCTATGCGGCTTGCATACACATGACAACACTTATTTTTATCATTTACGCCAATAAATTGATATTTTGACCGGCCTCACACAGTTCCTTCCTAGAAGACACAAACCCGCCCACCAATGAAGAAAAAAATATATTCAACATCTCATGGCTACTTTTTTTTAATCACATATTTATACACAAACTACCCTACTTCATTTCAACCACCACCCTCAAATCTTTATCCACACACCATACCAATCATGAACACTCTAGCCCGAACCACCACACTCAGCCGCATAAACCGTCGTATGACCGCCTACGAGCACTTGGACAAACCCTCTAACGAGGGTCGTAGGTGGAGAGCGTTTTCGACTAGAAGAACCACAAATTTTGGTAAACTAAAGACACTAAACCATGACGCAACCATGTCTCCTGTTTATGAAAAGCGCGAACGCGCTAGAAGTAGGCATGTATTTCTTCAAGGATACAACCTTTCTATGTATGCAACCAAAGAGAAATTGAGGTCTGAGATTAAGCTCAAGAAAGCCATAGCTAAGGTCAAAACAATGGTTGTTTCGGTTCTTTCGTTCATGCGGGCCGCCTCGTTAAACAAGTGCAACTCTAAAGCAGCCATTGATGTTGCTTCCGCAACTCCTATTCATCAGAGTTTTTGATTCTTTATAATGACTTCAAGAATTTGAGCATGTTTTCGTGCTATTTTTAGGTTATACTATATCTATTATTCGGCTTTCTAATATGTTGAAATAACCTAAAAGGGGATAATGTACAAATTTAATGCATGGTATACATAGTTAGCAGCACAAGATACAAGTTTTATGGAATGAGATAAAAGTTTACCCAAAGTATTGTTGTTTGCTGTGTATTTATTTGATATATTTCCATTGTTGACTTAGCAATTCAAATAAGAAATCTATTTATCTATCTATCTATATATATAAAAGAAAACGTATATGCTGACGTGGCGTACAATGGAGGCCTCAACCTCTCATTGAGAGTGCCACGTGGCTTAATAATTGAGTGTTTTTGGTGTTTTTGAGTATTTTCCTTATTTAACAAAAAAAAACCCGATAACCTAAAAAACCCTAAAATTTCATGCACCTCTTTTCATTCCCATTATCTCAAAACTACCAATATATGTCCAACTGCCAACACCAGCGAACACACAAACAAAGCCACTTCCGCCGTCGTATACCCACCGCTAGCTCCGCCAAACACATCGACGCCTTAACCGACCCAAACAATAAAGAAACCACCGAACAAACCCTCGCAGCGTTTGAAAACAGAATTCCCTTTATATTCAAGCAAATATTACTCTTTTTTTCCAATCAAAATCAATTTGTTGGTGATCGCCTCCTACGGTTTATCAGAAGTCACAACGATTCTCTTCAACGTAATGTTTTCTTTTATATTTGATGATAAGTAGTCTTAGGCTTTGTTTAAGTGTGTGTATTTAAAAGGAGTAATCACAAATAGATAATCGCTGGTATGGATTTAGGATTGCTCATGGTATTGAGAATTTAATAAGTATTAATGATAATATTTTATTCTGTTGCTTTTCTTTTTATACTTAAATTAAGGAAAAGTGATGCATATATCATAATGAGCTTTATGACCAAAGGTATTTGTTTGTGCACTAATATGAACACTATATAAAACATGATCATCACAACCTATTCATTGTAGTTAATATATTATTTTAGACAAAGATACATAACATCATGTAAATTGATAACAACCCTATGTTACTGTGTAAATGGTATAGCAGCACATTATGCAATGATTCAAGTAGGTTTAAATTAACATATAGTTTCCACACTTAAGGCTTATTCGTTTGGTTTCCGTTACTATTGAACTCGAATTTGATTGAGGTAAGACGTTAGTCATACCGACAACTGTAATTAGGTTCAGCATTGGAATTATGTGCTTTGAGTTAAATGCTATTCAGTTAATTGTCTCATAGGCATTATTTCAGTTGATTGCAAACTTGGAGAATGGGGATATGTAAGAGATTCTCATTAGATTATACTTGAAAAGATATTAGGTCAGATAGAGAATAAGTGACAGGTTTCTTTATTATTGCAACTTAAGTGATTGTTTAGTTCATTAAGTTTTATATCAGGTTAGGTTTAAGGTTATAGGAGCGATTGGAATGCCATAAACATGTAGTGATTAAATGCGAGGGATTAGAGAGATGTGATAAGTGTTTGAACTGTTGCAACTTAGTTTAGTTATTGTTTACTTTATTAGGTTATAGGTGAGGAAATATGGGAGTGGTTAGAATGCTATAAACATGCAATTATTGAATGTGAGAGATTAGAGAAATGAATCATGTGATAAGTTTTTGAACTGTTACAACTAATTTAATTAAGTGATTGTTTAGTCGATTAGGTTTTAGATATTATTGCAACTTAAGTGATTGTTTTGTTGATTAGGTTATGTTAGTTTAGGTTTAAGGTTATAGGAGTGATTAGAATGCCATAAATATGCATGTGATAAGTTTTTGAACTATTGCAACTTATTTGATTAAGTGATTGTTTAGTTGATTAGGTTTTAGATTTTTCAACCCTGGGACTTTCCCGAGGTAATCAACTAGTTATTAATATAAAAGTTTTAGATTTTACATTTTGTGATACTTTGCCCTGTGTTGTGTATTCTAGCTCTAGAATAAACCACTAGTTTATTTCCCGGGGCCCCATAGCTATCTCTCTCAGTTTGGATTAGATCTTCTTATTAGTAGTGTCTTCCGCTAAAACTAAAACTAAATTATCAATAATTTTGCTATAAAAAGATTTTGAATTGTTAGATAAATAATTATTTAGTTAAGCTTATGAACTTTTTCTTAGATTTGTTATTTGTTAATAGTATTCCCTAGTTTGTTAGTTGTTAGTGTTCTACATGCTTGTAATCATGAAGCTTTGTAATCATTAAGCTAGTAAATATAACTAGGTGTATTATACACGCGCGTTGCGCGTTTTTCGTATTGTGTTTTAAAAGACCGTATTCACATATTATCTAACAACATTGCAACTTACAACCATCAAAATTCATCATCAGTTCCGTTAAACTCGGTATCCGGCCATAAGTTTTTTCTACCAAAGTCACCAACAAAACCATTTAGAAATCACGCCAAGAGGTTTAAAACCACTTCAAAATTTAACCCCACAAATAAAGAATAAAAAATAACAAGGTTTTAGTACAATCTATAGTTTGAAGTGTTAACATAAACTAACAACAATAAAAAAAAAAAAAAAAAAAAAGACTCAAACGGGTTTTGAACTCAAGACCTCAAAGAACACATATGCACCACAAACCACTCCACCACTACCCCATTTTGTTATTTCTTATTGAACCATATGTATTTATATATAAATAAATGTTGCATAAAAAAATCCAGAAAAAGACAAAAAACATCAAGCCAAAAAAAAGGCAAAAAGAGAGATGGTTGCAAGAATCGAATCCAGGTAATCACCATGTAAACCAACAAACACAACCACCACACCACTAATAAAGATGTTAAAAGTATTTAAAATTATAAGTATTTAAGATAACAAAAAGAATAAAATAATAATAAAAACACTATTCAAATCAAGTTGTCTATTAATAATATATAATTTCTAGCTCTATCAACCAACTCATCATCTTCTCAGATCAAATTTCCGACCTTTTTGATCATCTTCCCTCACATCTTTTATCTAGCCTTCTTCTTAACCACAATGGCGGACCTAGAAATTTTTTTTATGGGGTGTGGAATCTCTAAGCCCTTAGGTCATTTCTAAGCCCATAGGTCATTTATCCATCAGGTGTCTCAGGTCAGGTCGACTTGTATACAAAAAATAAGAATACTAAAATTATATAATCAACAAAAAAAAACCAAAAGCCAAAAGTAATTTAAACGTCGTTACATATGCATAACAAAATTCTAAAATCTAAAGTCATGGATACATCTCGGCTAATCGTAGTAGTTTTGGAACATCAAACGCACCAAAATTATCACAATGACTCAAGCTATTAATACAAACAAGTAACTCAAATGTTACCTCGTTAAAACGGTTTCCAAATTCTTGGATTTACATATCTATAATCGAACAGAATAGTTAAATTCATTTGAATTATCTACACTAGACTATAGTCTCACTCATTGTACTTGATCTTATCTACCTGAAATCTTATTAGACCTTAGAAAAAATAATAGATAATAATCTAAACGAAAGGACAAGTAAAATAAAGTAAAAAATTAAATAAAAAGAAAAACATATTAAAAGTTAACGTGACTTTGTCTGTCACCATACTTTTACATATTTTAACTTCTTTCACATAAAAAAGACAAAACTACACAGATTGTCCCTTATTTATTACCTAAATTGCACCTTCTGTCCCTTGTCTTTCATTTGCACTCATTCTGTTCTTTATTTTATCAATTTGCTACACCTTCTGTCCTTTAGCCTAACTAAGTTAAAAAAAAGTTGGTTAATTTTATTTTCTAACATTACACTTTTAACCCTTGTAGTTTTTCCTAAGCCTTAACTCCAAATAAAACGAAAAAACTAAGGCGTGGCATGAAACGAAATCATAGGGCTTTTAAAATACATCAAATTCCGATCAAAACCATAATTTTGAAGTAAAACGATTGATGAAAAACATATATTGTTTTTACAAAAACTCATTTTATATATAAACATACACACACACACACACACATATATATATATATATAACCGAAGTTAAGCGAATTCACATCAAACATAACCCGTCAAAAATGAAACCTGACCGTTAAAAACTTATATCGAATCCAATTGATACAAACCGGATCGAAAAAACGGGTCAAAACCCGAACCGAACTTGACCCGCGTTAACAAAAACAGATCCTACTCATTCAAATCGCACCTAAACTTAGATCTGAGCACACCCACCTGTTTCTTGATCCAAATCGCATTTACATCTAGTAATCCGCACTAACATCTGTAAAATCATGCGTCAAAAATTTCCGAATTTAAAACTTTAACGAACCCATTTGTAAAACCAGTTGATTATACTATAAATTGGAACCTTGTATAGATTCATACTTCATAATCAATTAGTTCTGTGCAAAAACATATAAAAAACATCCACTAAATTGTTCACAATTTGAAGAACAATAACAACCCAGTTGCAACTTTAATCGGTCAATTACACCTCTAAAACAAACAAGTAAGTATCATGTTATATATGGTTTTGATCGGAATTTGATGTTCTATAATAGCCCTCTGATTTCGTTAATTACCGTGGTAGAATTTGAGGTCAATCAAAATGGGTTCAAGGGTTAGGGTTTCATCAAAACTACAGGGGCTAAAAGTGTAAAGTTAGAAAATAAAGTTAACCAACTTTTTTAACTTAGTTAGGCTAAAAGACAAAGGGTGTAGCAAATTAAGAAAATAAAGGGCAAAATGAGTGCAAATGAAAGACAAGGGACATCAGGTGCAATTTGGGTAATAAATAAAGGACAATGTGTGTAATTTTGTTAAAAAAAACAAATAGCTCATCTTCTACACATCAAATTAAGAGAGACCTGCAACCTTTCCACCAAGACCTTACTCGCCGAAAAAAAACACGAAAAAATATATACACACCAACCTTAATTTCTACCAAGCATATGGATTGTGGATTTAACGCTTATAAAGAGGGAGAGGAAGACTTGTTTCCTAGCTTTTCCTCAGTTTCAAAAATCCTTTGGTTCATGCTTCTCGTCGGTGGGGTCGTCATTTAAATTGATACCGGGATTGTTGCTTAACAACCCATTTGTTGATGTTGTCCAATTTTCCTGAATCGGATGTTTTAGATCGTTTTTGAGAACGACCACGACTACCCATTGGCCCATGTTCGGTCACTCCCGAAATGAGAACGGAATCCACTTGGGATGATTTCTTGCAATTTCTCAAGCATTTAACGAATGAAACCCACTCTTTTTGTAGGATTTATATAATCGCTGAGGGTATCCGGTATGATATCCGCATCATTCGTTCCACTTGGCCAAATACGTTTTTATTTAGAAAAATAAATCAAAGTTAAGATTTTATATAAAAAAAATGTAAGTAATATAAGAAAATATATAAATGATGAATAATATAGCTTTGTAATGTATAATCCATTGAACTGACACATTTTTTTAATTTAAATAAGACTATTTATCAGTTATTTGATCTTGGAGCTATGTGTTTGTAGCGATAAGTTGTTCAAAGTGAGCGATGACTCGCTTCCAAAAGATTTCTTTTGGTCGTTGATTTACGTTTTGTTTGTCCTTCGTAATATGTAAGTACGTCTTTGCCAATGCCACCTTTTCATCTTATGACCAACTTTCCTTTGGCCCTGTGATTGCCATTTTCTTTTTATTTTTTGAACGGCTTGGTTAAGGAGCTTGCCCTTAAATTTCTTCCTCTTCCTCATCCCCCAAAGCATATTCTTCTTGTTCATCCTTATCCGAATCATGGACGGGAACCGGGTTACGATATGGATTATTTTGGTGACTCGGTTCGTGATATGCGAAACGGTACTATCATTAGCTCGTTAATCGAGTCAGGAGGTAAGTGGAACAACCGGATGCAACTTGGGTTGGCATGTTGGGTTGGGAGTAGTGTTGTGGATATTGGGTTGGAAACGGTTGGAACGATTATTATTGGGTTTGAAACATAAGGTTTTGAAAACTTTGGGTTGGAAAAGGTAGGCTTTGTTGGGTTTGAAATGATAGGTTTGGAAAAGGTTGAGTTATAATAGGTTGTGGCTTCTGTGTTCGTCTTTACGAAATTTATTCAGTTCGCCTAGATTAGACGCATCCTTCGGTCTAAATCTTCGTCTCGTAGCCGACACTTTTTATAACACCCTAAACCGTTTTAAAGAAAATATGCAGCGGAAATACAGACTAGAAAAATTCTTTTCATATAGAACATTCTCAAATGTTTGGAAAACATATCTAAGAGATACGTTTGGTGTTACATCTTTTAGTGTTTCTTATTACGTTTAATGTGACTCATCTTATTAGGTTATGTGACTGTGACCATGTACAATCCGCTTTCTCGCTCGATCTCCATCCTTTCATTACTTCATTAGGTAGACAAGACAACCTGCAATCACCACATAACCGTTTCGTTAGTTCATTAGGTGAATTCATGCACATTACTCATGATGCGGAAATAACATCCAACAATACTCCATAATCCTGTTCAAGCGCCTTTTTGCAAGTTCGGGTGTGATATTCCGATCCGAACCTCCAAGTCTCATGCATTCATACTTACATACCTGCATCTTCATTACCATTCTCATAACAAAGGTTAATAACCCTACAATACATACAAGCGTACAATTCCCACATACAACTTACCTTGACCCGTCATGTTACTCTTCCTTCAAGAATTCTCTAAGACAAATATGACGTTTCGAATCCTATACTCAATCTACACATAATTACCAACCCTTACATACATAAAACTCTCACTCAAACCCGAGTATAAGTGCCCATACATACATCACATTCTCAATCTACAAAGGCATGACAATCTACTGCATTTGATACCATTATACAAACGTATCAATTAAATTACATACACATGCATCATTCCGTACTTGAGTCATATTTTCAAATCCGATATTCCTATTACTTATTACACCCATACCCAACATTCACAAGGTCCAACAGTGTTATTCGATGCGTTAAACGCGAATACGGGTTGCGCACATAAGCGAAACATCAAAATACGATAAAATCTGACAATTAACCTCAGGCTCCACCGTAACTTATGGTGGCCACCGTAAGTTACGGTGGACATCATGAAGTTACGGTGGATCTCCATTGTGGTACGGTGGAGAATTGTGCCAGGGGCCACCGTAAGTTACGGTGCCACCGTAACTTACGGTGGAACCCTGAAATCCACCTTTTGTTTCTCCTTTCCATCCTTTCTTGACCCATCCCACGCCGGTCCATCCGAAGTTGCGTTTTACCCATTATAAGCTCCAAAACATGCCTTGGAATTATTATTAATGTTCCATCATTTCATGATTCCCATTCTACTTACACACACGTATACATGTATAGATTCATTATTCTAAATGGAATAGGAATCACTTACCTTAAGTCCTCCAAGTTGATGCTTGTTACTTGCCTTCTCTTGACCCCTTAGCCACTCATGCTTGAGCCCATCTTACCTATGCTTTCATGTCATCATTCCCACCATTCCGTTAGCATACATAATTATGCATACTATCAATCATATTACATTTACTTGTTCCCATGACTTTCATTGGTCAATTACTAATATGCACATCACATAATTAACTACCACATTGTTTATCAATCAAGCAATCCAACATACCATCATGTATGATGCTTAGATAATCTAACATATATCACATGATCTCCTTAATATTCACAATCATGTTGGGTAGCCTAACTTTGTTAGTCATACATTGTTGACTTTTCAGAAAGTCAACTATCAAGTATGCAACTTTCAATACTTAGATTCATACATCCATATCGATATACTACTCCATATCAATTTTATCCTAAGCATTACATTAGCATGTTATAGGACACATATCATCACATGACTACTTATGTGCACATAGAATTCATTCGACACATACTAGTGCTTCCATGATTCTATAATCGGCAATTACAAATCCAGGGTTAGTCAACATCATATAATACCAACACTTGGTGTGCATCATACTATCCAAACATAGAATACAACATCCTAACGCACACTTCTTACCAAATCATATAATTCTATAAATTCCCACATGAATACTATCTAATAAAATCCTTTTGTTAACCTACTATCAATTGTATCAATTATCATATTGCTTTCATATTTGCCAAGTCTTGCATACAAATTCATACATCATGCTCATCTAGACATTTCTTCAAACACATGGTGTGTGTACAACATTCTAAGCTCAATGTACAAGCTCCTAATACACAGATTCAACTAAAACGCATAGTCACCTCCAATCATGACCAATTTCCACGTGCATATCATCAACTACACATTATTCCTACAATTGCATGGATTTACAACTAATCTAGCAACATTAAGGCTCTAATGAAAACCCAATATCCTCATCTTTTGCAAACAAGCAACTTCTAGTGATTAGCTCATCTCTAAACCATTAGAGGTGATCAATATCACTTACAATCAAGCAATAATACGAATTTAACATCATTTGTTCAAAACCCACATGTGGGGTTCGAACCCTACACGAATTTGGTGGTTAGGGTTCTTACCAAAGCTCAATCCTTGAAAATTAACCTTCTAGAACACACCCTTCATCCATTACTTCAATCTCTTGCATTAACTTCTTCAATTGAGGGATTATTAGGTTTGGTTTTTGGCTCAAGGATGCCCCTTTGGGGCTGAATACGTATGACCCCAATTGGGTCTTCTTGATCCTCTTATTTTGACCATATAATTATAATAATGGTCCCTCAAGTTTTCCCTTCTTCCATTTTATTATGAAACTTAACAAACCAAGTTAATTCCTAGTGTTATTTTACTTACATATTTAGATAACACTAACAAGGTTGTTTCCATATTGGAACATAGCCTACATTCTTATCATCCCGTTTTATTATCCGTATGGGTTCATTCTACTATTTAATTCATTTTGTCATTTCTTATTCACGCCTAATAGCGTAATTAAGCGAAACGGATTTTCGGGATGTTACACTTTTTTTTTGCCCAAATCTTCCATTTTTTGTAGCTAGAAATGTACTTCGATTGTGGTTGTAGTATTTTTTTTTTTTTTTAATTTTTGTTGGTAGTAGATTTTGGTTTAAAATGAGAAATATATATAGTATTAACTGGAAAATGTTTTTTTTTATTCCTTAACGGTAATATGAGCGTTGCCAATGACTATATCACGCTCACGATGGTCATCGCGAGCTATGATGTAAAGGGCCATCACGGTCCAAACGGGTCGGTGTTTGTAATGGTCACGGCCATTATGACCAGCCCATCACGGACCACCCCGAAATTTACTTGCAATGTATGCATGTCCAAGTTTGGGTCATGGGTAGTTTTTACTAGTCAAATAGGGCTGACATCTATAATTTCCCTTTTGTATATATATAAATATATATTTTTTTTGCATCCAAAAGATACCAAAACATTGCAATTAGAGCTTACACATCCTCGGTCCTTCTTCATTTCCACCATGGCAAGAAATCAAGAACTGAGACGAACCTGGCTAAACATACTCAAGCCTTAACTCACTTCAAGACCTTCGAAACAAACACCATAAGAACCTTAGCTTCTAGCCAAGTCTCCTTGGCAGAACTGACCAAGTGAAAGTCCGATTGTGCATCCTTTTATTTTGACGACATTAAGATGATGTGGGTGGATCCAACTGCTTTGAAAAAGTTTAATTCCCGCGCTTCAACGAAGTGGATTTGGAAGGTTGGTTGTACCCTTGCCGTTTTCCTTTTACACGATCCACCCGTGCTAAACATGAATGAATTTTAAGCCCAAAAGTCACTATTTGTGTCATAATATATTAGATTGAAAGCCCAATAGTTAATTTTGTAGAGTTTTATTAGTTCAATTTATTATTACTTGTTCTATTTTAGTATTTTATGTAATTTCAGTATATTACCTTACAAAGCATTATATATGCCTTTCCAATTCCAAACATGGTCTCTTTTATAACTAGAAAATAAAAAGCAATGAACTTTAACCAAAAAAACAAATAACAAAAGTAACATATAAAAAAAATGAAAGCCTAGTCCGTGATGAACAGAATGGCCCATTTTAAACAGAATTTCTGAATCATACTATAACCAAGTCTTTCCTACAAGATCGTATTGGGCCAGTGAAGTTGAGATAGCCCATTTAGTTGTCAAGACTCGACCCAAATAATCATAATCAGATTATAATTTCAAAATTTCAAGGCACCCAATTTTAAGTGGGTTAGACAACGCCTCGACTCACATAGCCCAAATCACCAGACCTAATAGAAAATAAGCTTATGCTTTATGACCACAAAAGGGAATGACTTATAAGGTCACACATATAGATTTTTGTCAATGACATGAAACTAATTAGACATTTGTGATATTGGATTATTGGGGTTAACCTAAAGGGTTAGATCAAGGGCGGCTTACTATTTTTATAGGTCCAAAGCATTATATAGTTGAGGCTTTAATGATTAGAATTTGGTAATTCCATGAACATTTCTTGCTAAAACTTGCCAATATTCGATGCAACTTTGTTATAAAAATTTAAAGCTTGTTCTTGTATTTCATCTATTAGATTTTTTTATTGTTGCGGGTAATTTAATACTAACTAGGTTGTATATCTCGCACGCGTTGCGCCGCGGTAAAGCGCGATATGGTAACGGCAGTAGACTGCCATTCATATTAAATAAAGTTATGATATGGTATCGGTGTTCGGTATTTAAATTTGTGAATACTTTTAGGTATGCTTTCCAACTAAAAGATATAAATATATATCACAAATCAAAGATGCAATATACATTTTTATACCAAAAACAAATCAACAATATACAAGTTTGAATGTTGGTTTATTCGAGAATAGGCCTAAACAGGGTGACCCAGTTGATTCAAATGGTGTGATAGAGTTGCTATTTGGGTTTGACCCATTCCTTCCATGCTTCTTCTAATGTTCCATCATATCCTAGTTAGTGGGAAGTTTTAATAACTGCTATATCAGATTAGAAATAGGGCCTTTTTACTACATTTTTTATGATCGTATGTTTGATGTGGTTATGTTATTGTAACAGGAGACTCGTCCATCTCTAATAAGGCCAATTACCTGTGTACTGAAATCAGATCTTCCCTATTAATTACTGTTCCTATCACTGCATCTCTTATAATAATGCGTAAAAAAGAACATCAAGATAAACATTAATAATTTGTTCTTATCATTGCCACGTTTCCAGTTGCTAAGATATTGGAGTCTTAACTATCCAAAAGGAAATCATATGTCAAGCAAAAGAACATTAAGACAAAGGTTAATAATCTCTTATAGAAGAAGGCAAAAAAAAAAAAATGCAAAAATAAGCGGGCTGAAGAAGCTTCGAACCTAGGTCACACCACACACACAACAATGATGCAACCATCTATACCAACACAAGTTTTGTTATCAATCTTAAAACCAATAATATTTATATTAATGATATATAATATAATAATAATAAATTACTGTTTAAATCAACTTGTCTATTAATAGATTGTAATTAGAGTTTCAAAATATTGTTATTTCATAGTTCCACGACATTTCACAAATTTCTTTGTTTTATGGATTAAAGGTATGTAAAAAGCAATACGAAATAAATCATTAATTCAAATTAATCAAAGTTGGGGTTAAGGCTAGCCGAGGCGCCCTTAGCAAAGGGTTTGCGGGTTCGAACCTGAGGAGCAACACCACCACCGCCCCTTGCGGGTAGGCGTGCGAGTACCACCTCACAGGTACCCAATTGCCGCAACAACAAACACAAATATGACTGTTGAGCAGTCATTTATTTATTTTGGGTAGATATGATTTTGTGGTGTAATGGTACTTGAAGGTTATGTTGTCACTGATTTTGTGATTGGTATGTGTTAGAGTACAGTAGGATAGTGTTCCTTCCACCTTAATCAACCATTTAAATATTTACGGGACATCACATAGTCAAACATTTTGTACTAATTGTTTTCTAGGTTAAAGGGCATGTGTTGTCCCGCTTCCTAAAGTAGATTTACCTTCTTAGATAAAAAGAAACAATCCAAAAGTATACGAAAATATGCTTCGGTCATATTAATATTTATTAGAGCATTTCCACGTTCTCAATGATCAAGACCCTTAAATTGTCGAGAATTACATGCTTGCTGAGTTCATAGGTCATGCTGGAAGAAAAAATGTAATTCCTAGTCATATATAGGACAACTTAACATGTTCGCAAATTCACCTATATATTCTTATAATTGTGTAAAAAAATTATAGTAGTTGTGTTCTTTTCTTTTTTTCTATTTCATCAAGTTCTTGGTTAAATTAGTATAATAATAATAATAATAATAATAATAATAATAATAATAATAATAAATAATAATAATAATAATAATAATAATAATAAATATAAAACCTTCCCTCCTGTACGCCTCTTCATCCACGCCATCAGTCGTGGCCCGATGACGTAAAAAGGACAGTTGCTGTTGTCGGGTAGGAGGTGAGCAATTTTTGGTTGTTCCCCTCCCAACTCCCTTGTTCTTGCGGGGGTGGTTTAGACCCGCGTTATTTTGGCCCAACTCGTCTCGAGTAGGGGTTTCTTATTATTATTATTATTATTATTATTATTATTATTATTATTTTATTCTTGCTGATTATTGGGTTTGGCGTTTGCTTGCATATGGCTCCTAATAAGAGGGTTCGGAATGTTAACCAACGAGGTTTTGGGCCTAGCTCGAGTAGTGGTATGAGAACATGCCCCTTTAAGCATCTCCATGAGTGTAAAGATGGTAAGCCGGGGTCTTCAGGGTTTTTACGCCTCCTAGAGCACATGCAGAGTTTGCATTTCAAGACAGAAAATAGGAAGGCGTCTTTGCAAGATGCAATCTCCAAAGACTTGGACCTCTATATGGATGTCGGGGGTGCCCTTAGGGACGGGGCTAAATGGCTTTGTGGAAGGTGCATGGTGATGCATGCTCTTAGCAAAAGGTGCAATCACAGTGCTGATGATGTCCTCTCATTCTCTGTGGTTACGGGAGATGTGGAAGATTTCATTGTTGGGATCCAGAAACCTCGCTGCGTGACTGTTGACATGGAACCTGGTCCTTCAGGAGGTGTGGTTGGGGATATTTCCCTCTTAGAAAAGGTTTTCTCACTGCCCATTCAAACTGTTAAGAGCATCCCCCCAAGCTGTCGGTTGGCTTTTGTCCAGGCCTTGACAAGTGCCTTACGCAAGGTGGTGGCTTCACCAGGCTCCGTAGAAAGCTAGGTCAAACTGCTTTTATTACCCCGGTGTACCCTGCGGGTGGTCAAACCGTCCACTAGGCAGGAGCGAAGGTCTGGGAATAGGAAATCATTGCAATGTAGCAGCATCCTGCAATCGCTTTCTTTGTGGAAAGATGGTTCTGGGTTTGCAGATTTGATTCCTTCTCTCTTTGATTGTGTGGGGGGTGTTTCTTTTAGCAAGCAGGAAGCAATGGGGAGTAAGGCTACTGAAAAGAGCCCCAATGTCAAACAATGCCTCCGGAAAGTAAGGGATGGTCATTTCACAGCTGCTGTCAAGGTGTTGTGTTCTAGTGGGGTTGCTCCTTTTGGGGATTCTACCATGAAAGCCCTCATTGATAAGCATCCTGTGATGCCTCCTCCGTCATTGCCCTCTAACTCCGACATCATGCCCGCGCTTGTTGTGGATGAGGACTGTGTGCTTCGATGCCTCCGATCTTTTCCTAAAGGGACTTCCTGCGGGAGGGATGGGTTGAGGGCCCAACATTTGTTGGATGCCCTTAGCGGAGAGGGGTCTGTGGCTTCCACGGGGTTGCTTTCAGCTATTACTGAAGTCGTCAACTTATGGCTAGGGGGGTTGTGTCCCAGGGTACTTGCTGAATTTATTGCTTCGGCCCCCCTTACACCTCTTCTGAAACCTGATAACGGGATCCGACCCATTGCAATAGGGGCCATTTGGCGCAGACTTGTATCTAAAGTGGCTATGAGGAAGGTTGGTAAGGAAATGGCTGAGTATCTGGGGGACTTCCAATTCGGGGTGGGGACTCCTAATGGGGCAGAGGCGGTGCTTCACAGTGCGAACAGGTTTCTTAACTCCTTCCATGAAGACAATTCTTTGGCTATGCTCACTGTGGATTTTTCAAACGCGTTCAACATGATTGACCGCACTGCCCTTCTTCGAGAGGTTCTTCAGCATTGCCCGTCTATCTATTTGTGGGTCCAGTTCTTATATGCCCAGCCAGCTAGGTTGTATGTTGGTAATGATTGTATAGGGGCCACTACGGGGGTTCAGCAGGGGGACCCTTTAGGTCCCCTCCTTTTCGCCTTAGCACTACACCCTATGGTTCTCCGGGTGCAAGAAAATTGTAACCTCCCGTTTCATGCGTGGTACCTTGATGATGGGACGATTATTGGGGAAGCCACCGATGTGGCGAATGCCCTAGACATCATCCAGAAGGAGGGGCCATCCCTGGGGCTTCAATTGAATATTAAGAAAACTGAGGTTTTCTGGCCGTCTTGTAATGGAGTGAAACTTAGGGATGGGCTCTTCCCCAGTGGAATTGGTAGGCCTGAAAAGGGGGTGAAGCTCCTTGGGGGGGCTGTTAGTCGGGACTCTTACTTTATACGGGAATTGGCAGGGCGAAGAGCCTCGCGCGCGGTTGATCTTATGAAACTTTTGCCCTGCCTTCGGGATCCTCAAAGTGAACTCCTCTTGCTCAGATCTTGTATGGAGTCGCTAAGTTGCTTTTTGGTTTGCGGACCTGCCAACCCACCATGATGGATGAAGCGGTATCATGTTTTGATAAGGGTCTGCGGGAAGCTATTGAAGACATAGTGGTATGTGGGGGTCCATTCTTTGGCGACCTCCAGTGGCGACTAGCTTCCCTGCCGATGCGTTTGGGAGGATTAGGGCTTCTCTCAGCAAAGGATGTTGGGGTGTATGCTTTTGTGGCATCCCGAGCTCAGTCTTGGAATCTCCAAGACCACATCTTAAGGAATAGCGGGGTTGTCGAAGTGGACTTGGACTACGTGCAGGCCCTTGACAGGATAAATGACTATCTCCCAGGTTTTGATATTGGCGGTTTTTCTAACAAGGACACCGCCCCCCAAAGCCTCAGAAAACTTTGGCGAATGCCCTTTTTGGCAAAATCGCACAGAGCCTGGGTGAAGCTTTTGATCTGTCTTCCCGCCAAAAGGCAGTTATAGCATGCTTGCAAAGCCCCCATGCCCAAGATTTCCTGAATGTTATCCCGATCGAAGGTTTGGGCCAAACCATGTCTGGGGTTGAATATAGGGCCATACTCAAATATCGTTTGATGATCCCCATGTACCATGAAGATGAAGCCTGCCCGATTTGCCGTAAGGCATGCTT
Source organism: Ambrosia x helenae (assembly GCA_030844895.1). Taxonomy (NCBI): domain Eukaryota; kingdom Viridiplantae; phylum Streptophyta; class Magnoliopsida; order Asterales; family Asteraceae; genus Ambrosia; species Ambrosia x helenae. The sequence goes on from CM061223.1 coordinate 52,585,157, forward strand.
GGACAAATACGGGGAACACGCAGTTCACTGTAAGGAGTTGCCTGGTTTCAAGTATAGGCATGACTGGGTACGGGACGTTCTTTGGGATATTTTAAGAAGGGCTGGGATCTCAGCAAAAAAGGAGGCGCCTGTGAATTTCCTCTCGGACCCCGCAGAAGGGAGATCTACCCTACGTCCAGCAGACCTGCTTGTCTTTGGGTGGGCCGGGGGGAAACACGCTTGTGTCGACCTAACAGGTATATCTCCCCTGGTTGGTTTGAGGGATAATGGTTTTGTAGTAGGGCAAGCGGTGCGGAAATCAGAGGTGAAGAAAGTTGAGAAACATGCTAAAGCTTGTGAGGAGAACCAACATGTTTTCGTACCCCTGGCATTTGATACCTTTGGCTCCCTGGCACCGGAAGCCATCCGTTTCCTGACTAGAGTTCAACGTGTTATTCATAGCAATGTCTCGTCGCCACGAGGGCATGGGTTTGTTTTTAGTAGGTTAGGATTTGCCATTCAGAAGGGGTTGGCGGCGCAACTTGTTGCCCGTCTGCCCGCTATCTTGATGTAATTTTCCACGGTTATGTGTTAATTAATAAAATTACGATGGTATTTCATTATAAAAAAAAAAAAATAATGTATAAAAAATTTGAGTTAAAAAAAGATGGGTAAAGTTATTGGGGTTTGAATCTACAAACGGGTCTTAACGTGAGAAGTGAAGGAAATATTTTTTTATTTTGAAACATTTTTTCCCATCTTGTTAAACATGTCTTTTAATTAGTCTTGAAATCTAAAAAATATGTATAAAATTGAGTGATTACACAATTTTTCTTTAAATTTTTTGATTGTATTCATCTAAAAAAATGCTTGAACAAATGGAAAAATAAATAAATAAAAAAAAATCCATTCACTTTTCATGTTTAGCAAGTTAAAACTTATTTGTATTTGAGTTTTACCCATAAATTACACATAAATATGAAAGTTGTGGTTGGATTTATGTAACCGACACGGTAAAGTTTTTCAATATATTCCATAATATATGAAAATCATGTTGAAAAGTTAAATAAAATGGTGTTACGTATAAATTGGTTAAAGTTAAGTGGAAGATTAATCATCATTATGTAACTGATTAAATAACTAAATATCCAAATCTATCCATTACGATGTGGATAAGGAGTGGTTTACCACAAAACCTATAACCAAAATGCTTTTTAGTGTCATCAAACATTACTAAGAGTTGACTTTTATTTTAATTGAATATTATATTAAAAAGGAATTGACCATTTCAATAATAAAGTATATTTTCGTTTGTAAGTTCTCAACTTATAATATCGTTTGGAGGTGTTCTATGTTTCAAGGTGATGCCCAATGGAGCCTTACCAACTCACCATGCATTATTGCGAATTGAATTACACAATTTTGCAGTTATTTTATTATAAAATAAATATAAAAATAATCCATTTATTCATAAGTCAACATAAGAAACTCATTTTAAATACGAATTGCTTATTTACTCACCCTCTTAAAATCTATAGTAATTTAATGTCGTAAAAATAAAAAACGGTAAAAGCTTAATTAACTTAGAATTTGAAGGTATGAGTTTTTTTTAAAGGCTTAGTTGGAAATCTTTGAATAACCCTAACCTAGTGGTTCCAAGTTCGAATCCCTACCCACACACCGGTGTCCTCCTTGCCTAAGCTCAAACTGTTACCGGGAATTTTTTGTGGTGTGCATGGATCGAACCTGTGACATACCTCCAGGATAAGAACCCTAAAGGAAAATTCACCCTACCTCAAACCAGCTGGGCTGGAGATAATTGGCCGAAGGTATGAGTTTACACTAAACAAGTTTATGTTAATTTCAAGTAAAACCAACAAATACCTTTAGCTAAACTTGTGGAATTCATGTTAACATGACGGGTTCATAACTTGACCCATTTAGTTTATAATTTTGTTATGTTGTGGCTGATGTCACAATTGAGTTTTTATACCAAAAAGTTAAAAGATAATTGACATCAATTTTAAAATTTATACCTAATTAACTTATGGGTGTTACTAAATACACTCCCTTTATATCATTTTTACTGATTACACTCCCCCCTTAAAGTTTTTAAATAAACATAATTAAACCTTATATTTTTTTTTATAGAATTTCCTCTTCTATCCTGATCTAAGTTTGTCTGAAACTATAGTAATTAAATCATAAAGATTAAAACTAACAATATTTCAGATGAGGTTTTTTTACCACCAAGATGATGACGAGATTCATGGGACGATGATGCTTCAATTATGTGATGAAGATGATGTTCATGGGGTGAGTAACTTAAAAATGGTTGATTACACGAAGAATATGAGTTACTAAAATGATTTTTTTTAAGTAGAAGGATAGAGTTTGATAACTTTTAATCTGTTTTTTTAGAAGGGAGTGCAATTAGTAAAAAAGGGGAGTGCATTTAGCCAACCCCTTAATTTATAGACGTTTGTATTTTTTTTTTTGTAAATTTATAATATTGGAACATTATAATGCAAGATAAAGTAAAAATAAATCAATTGAAATAAGGCATGTTTGTGTCAACTCGTGAACATATGTGTCGCGGTCTGGTCAAGTGTATATTATGACTTTTAAGTTCGTATGAGTTAGAAGCATGACAAACACATTAAACATCTCTAAAAACAATAAGTTAAAGAATTATTAAACACATGAAGTACAAAATAATCGAAGTTTATGTTACACTTTATGAGGATTTAACTTTAACTTAAATTCCTACTATCTTGGGAACATGAGAAATTTTGAAAAATATGCCTCTGACCAGGACCAAGACATCCTTTTTTTTTTTTTTTTTTTATCGGCGAACAACTGTGTGGCAACCATCTTTGCGGGGCGCCGTGCCCAATAATCGACTACTCGACCTCCAGCAGCCCCCGCCTTCTCCCGATGCGCGGAAACCCGAGCCCCACCCGCCCGAAGGCACGACAGTGTTATAGAACTCGGTAAAACCTCGCCGCCCGTCAGATTCGAACCGGCGCCACCCGTATTCGATCTTCACCCGGATACACCAAGACATCCTTGAAACAACTAGTTTTGTCTTGCTTATTTTTACATTCATACCCTAAAGAAGTCTTAATCCAGATCATAATGCAAAATATCTCCTTCAAAGTATTTACTTTTCTAATATATATTTAGAAACCTAGAACAGATACAATCATTTAAACTGAAACAAATTAGCTCGTTCAGCAGGGTTGGCATTCTAATAGTTTTACTTGCGATTTGGAATTTGAAATTAGTCGCTAACCTTAATTTATTATTTATTTAGTTTTGTTATTCCTATAATATGTATTTTAGTATATGCAATTATGTATTATAGTCATAGTCATCTTTATCGTATAAGCATGTTTAACACAAACTTTTGATTCATAAAAAAAAAAAACAGTTCAAATCGTATGAATTGCTTTTAAGATTTGACCCAACCAACTCAGCTGGTTTGTTTTGTCATTTTCTAAAATCGTAATTAATAGTTCAGCTTAATTTTTTTAATCAAAATAGGTAGATTAATCAAAGGAAATCCTGTCTTTATTATTTTTAGAATATTGATAAGCACAATAAAATACACAAATTATTTGTGTAAGAGCAATGCAATAGGGATTCATTGACGCCACAGATGTCGATGTAGAAGAGACGGTCGGGTTCGAAGAGAGGGGAAAACATCGTTCGTGTTGGTTTCGAAGACAAACGTCTACCTGCACGAACATACAGAGTAGTTGAAATATTTAACTACCAGTACGTTGCTATAACGCTACAAGGAAAATAAAAACAATTTAGACAACCTAACGAACATAGTAGTCGTATGTTAGGGTGAAATTTTCAAAATGTAATCATGAAGTCTCTCTCTGATATCTTGGTGAGATTCTTCTTGAAATTATACTCAAACCATAGTGGCCCGAATACTATCATTACACTAACTTCTACAATCTATTTGCACTATATCTTTTTACTCTTTTATATTCCTTTCACAACTTCATATTCCTTTCACAACTTCAGATTGTAAACCACTATGCAAAAAGACAGCAAGAAATAATATGTAATTAACCAACAATCTACAAATGGCTTATAGTCTAATGGTACTGATGACGTGTGTCCTAAAACGACAACGTCTAGACCCCTCGTCAAAAAGATAAGCAAAATAAGTTTGATTAAGAGGTTGCCTGACTTAGTGGAGCTGATATAAGGCAGCTGACCTGCCGCATCGGAGCCTCAGGGCAGAAAGTAAACAGTAAAATGTCTTGGAAATGTAAAAAGGGATTTTGGCTTATTACCTTTGCAAGGGACAAAACATCACACAGCTCCATACCTTGTGTTGGAAAAGGTAAAAGCTGAAAATATCCCAAAAGGGAAAAGTCTCACTGCTGGGAACCAAAAGAGGGTCAAAATACATCCAGGTATGATAAGGAAGCTACCCTGAGGGAGCTCCTGGGCAGAATTCGACTGCCTATATAAGGAGACCCTTGGGTAGACATTCCACACACACTTCTCACTTCTTCTCTCTACTCTTATACTCTCTACTTCATTAATTCCCAACTCCAAATGAATATGTACTTATTCTCACGCCGGAGTCCAAACGCAGGAGGCTCCCTCCTGCGTTAAGGCTAACGGTGTCTGCTACCTTTGTGCAGGTCCCTTCCAGGAGCTTGAAGACCCCCATTCTCAGAACCAAACCCAAAACCTTAACTGAATCCTATCTTAAAACCTAAACCTTAACGTGACATACCCTTAACCTATAATCCTAAGCATCTCCTAACCTAATACCGGTCATTTTCCTTGTTGTAGCAACAAGTGGCGCCCACCGTGGGGCTGTCGCTACTTTGAACAAACTGTTGAGAGTCTCTACAGTCCCATTTGTTCCTAAGTAACCTCCTTTTGTGATGACTGGTGGAGATAACCGCCTAGGAGGGGGTCTTCCAGAAACACCGGCCACTAGCCACACCTCAGGTGATGTCTCTGGTCATGAAACGCCTGGAACGGACGGACAACAAGTCGAACCGTCTCTAGGGGACATGCTCAACTTCCAAACACCGCCATCCTCAAGGGCTGTTAACTCGTCTCCTAGAGACGACTTGTTGTTTCCAGTTGAACGAATGGATATCACCCCGGAGGGAGTACGAAGAAATTTCTTGCAACTCCGAGACCTCCTGAATGGTTATGTGCGAGAGGAGAGGTCTAGAGGAGTCAGGGTCAGGTTGTCCTATGACGAAGAGCCTGTTGTCACCCTCTCACCTAGCCCTCCGTTACTAGGAACCACCACCTCGCCAGCAACCCAGCGTGACTACACTAACAATCACCCCTACTTGAACAGCCGAGGGGACATTTACTCAGGAGGAGGAGGTCCTAGCAGCTCTGTGCTCTCTCCGGGGACCTCATTACCACTTTCCTATGAAGAAGCTTTAAGATCGTTACCGTTGGCCAGCAGTGCCGTATCCACCTCCCTTGCAGGAGCAGGGAGTCTTGCTGGAGGATTCGTCGTTCCTCCAGGAGCTATGTATCCTAACTACTCACAGTCTCAATACTTCCCTATATGGCCGGGAGGATATCCCTGGCAGTATCCTTCGCCTTTGAACCAAGTACCAGCAACTCCCCCTGTGGGAGGGCAAGGTCCCATGACCTCCCAACCCTTGGTTCAAACTCCTGTAGCTGAAGTTAGAGCAGAAACTACACCTTCTAAGCCGTACCGACCTAAGTCGTTGGAATGCTTTGCTGAACACATCGCTCATTTCGATTTCCCCAACAAGATCAAGATGCCGGCTAATGTGAAAACATACGACGGCACAGAAGACCCGGATGACCACTTGAACGTCTTCTCCGGGGCAGCCACTGTAGAAAAATGGAATGATGCCGAATGTTGTCACATGTTCATGCAGACCCTGGTAGGGCCAGCTCGCCTATGGTTCAGCGGCCTACCGTCTCGGAGCATCTCTTCGTTTGATGATTTAAGGAGAGGTTTCACCTCAAACTTTAACCCCCTCAGGAAGTGTACCAAAGATGCCGCCATATTGCATCAAATCCAACAAGGGGAGCACGAAAACCTCCGTAGTTTCATTGAGAGATACAAGAGGGAAGGTCTGCAGTATAGTGGTGCCACCGAGAAGATCCGGGTGTCGGGATTCATGGGAGCCATCCGTCCCAAGAAGTTACTAAGAAGATTTCATGAAGATGTTCCCCAAACCATGGAGGAAGCTTTCGAAAGAGCAGAAGCCTTCCTCAGGGGAGAGGAAGCACTAACTCGACAGGACACCAGGAAGAGGGATCGAGGAAGTTGGAGAGACAGCTCAACGAGCTCCCGGAGGCCTCACTTTCAACCCTACAACGAAAGACGATCAGGGAGATCCTATGACAATCAAAGGGGGAAGAAAGACGACGGTCCCCAAGATCAGGAAGGTACCATGACAAAGAAAAACAGGTTTTCACTGTCCTCACTAAGACCCCTCAGGAGATACTCTCCACAGAGGAAGTCAAGTACACCTTCCGACCTCCCAGACCTCTGTCTAAGCCAGCTAGCAAGAGGGATGCCAGTAAACATTGTGCCTTCCACAATGATACGGGGCATCACACAAACGATTGCTACCAGTTGAAGAAACGGATAGAAGAAGCTGTTAAGTCCGGGGAACTCGCTCACCTGATCAAAGACATCAAGGGGAGGAGAGATGAAGGGAAGAAAGATAAAGAGGTCAACATGGTCAATCTTGAAGGAAACCAGCAGGTCAAGAAGGCTCGAACCGAGCCCTGGAACAAACAATACATCTGCCTCCCTCCGGCTCCCGATGAACTGATAGTCACACCCGTGATAGTGGAAGCCGAACTTGATGGCCTCCCTGTGGACAGGGTATACATGGACTGTGGAGCCTCATCAGAGGTGATGTATGAACGATGCTTTGAATCCTTGAGCCCGGAGATCAAGTCCAAGCTCAAACCATCCGACGCCTCACTGGTGGGTTTCTCAGGGGAACGAGTACATCCCCTAGGGAAGCTCACACTTAGCGTCTGTTTCCGTGACGGAGACTTATCAAGGACTGAGGAGCTAACATTCTCCGTTATCAGGTACCCTTCAAATAACATTGTCATCTTTTCACTGTCAAGGACAGAAGAGTTGACTTTCTCTGTTATCAGGTACCCTTCAAGCTATAACGTTCTCATTGGAAGAATGGGAATCGCCACTTTCGGTGCGGTCGTGTCAACAACTCATGGCTTAATGAAGCTCCCCACTCCTAACGGAATTGCAACCCTGAAGCCAACGGCAGAGGCTCTTTTGATAGCCTCCGTGGAAGAGAACAGAGGTTCCAAGAGTCCGGAAACACCAAGCAATGGTCCCATCCGGGAGGTTAGCATTAATGCTGCCTGTCAGGAGCAGACCATCAAAGTAAACAACCTGCTTCCCGATAAGGTTATGAGTGAACTAATTAACCTTTTGCAGGATAGTCAAGACGTGTTCGCTTGGTGCCCCGGAGACATGACAGGTGTCCCCAGAGATATGGCTGAACACTCCCTCAACATAGCTCCCTCATATAAACCAGTTGTCCAAAAGAAAAGGAGCTTGGCCCCAGCAAGGAGCCAAGCTGCCTGTCAGGAGGTGGAAAAACTGGTAGAAGCAGGCATCCTAAGGGAGGTTCAATATCATTCGTGGGTGGCAAATCCGGTCATGGTTGCCAAGCAAGACGGATCTTGGAGGATGTGTGTCGATTTCAAGGATCTCAACAAAGCCTGCCCTAAGGATTGCTATCCCTTGCCCGAAATTGATTGGAAGGTGGATTCTCTCGCCGGCTTCCAATACAAGTGCTTCTTGGATGCCTACAAGGGATACCACCAAATTCAGATGAAGCAAGAAGATGAAGAAAAGACAGCCTTCCATACCGACAAGGGGATCTTTTGCTATAAGAAGATGCCCTTCGGTCTAAAGAATGCGGGAGCCACCTACCAACGGTTGGTGGACCAAGCTTTCTCGAAACAAATTGGAAGGAATATGGAAGCTTATGTGGATGACCTTGTCATCAAGAGCAAATCTGGGGAGGCCATGATCCAAGACATCCGAGAAACGTTTGACAACCTTCGAAGAATAAACATGAAGCTCAACCCTGTCAAGTGCTCCTTTGGGTTCGAGGAGGGGAAATTTCTAGGCCACATTGTTGGAAAACAAAGCATCAAAGCAAACCCAAGCAAGGTCCAAGCAGTCCTTGACATGAAGTCTCCTACCACAAAGAAAGAAGTGCAGAGCCTCAACGGTAAAATTGCTGCCTTAAAACGTTTCTTGCCCAAGTCCGCGGAAAGATCCTTACCTTTCTTTAAAACACTCAAAAACTGTGTCGATAAAAAGGATTTCCGGTGGACAGCTGAGGCAGAGGCTGCCTTCTTGGAGCTCAAAAAACACATAGCTTCCCTGCCTGAAGTGGCAGCCCCTGAGGTAGGGGAAGTAATAACAGTTTATTTGTCTGCAGGAGCGGAGGCTGTGAGCTCAGTCCTCTTGGTTGACCGAGGAAAGGAACAAGTCCCAGTATACTTTGTCAGCAGAGCCCTCAAAGATTCTGAAATTAACTACACTCCCATAGAGAAGCTTGTATTGGCACTTGTGCACACCGCCAAAAGGCTCAGACGGTACTTCCAGGCCCATCCCATGAAGGTCATCACAGATCAGCCCATACGAGCCATCTTAGAAAAACCAGAAGACTCGGGGAGGTTAGCCAAATGGGCCATTGGCCTAGGAGAACACAAAATAGAGTACCTACCGAGAAGGGCTTACAAGGGACAAGTGTTTGCTGATTTCCTTGCCGAGTTACCCTACCTGCAGGCAGATGAAGAAATGAACGAGATTGAGGAGCAACCTGATCTTCAGGGGAAATGGTGCCTTTTCACTGATGGAGCCTCAAGTGTAGAAGGTTCCGGGGCTGGTCTCGTCATCAGGGACCCTCACGGAACCGAATACACTTATGCCCTCCGTCTGGACTTCCCCTGCACCAACAACGCTGCTGAATACGAGGCCCTACTGGCCGGGTTACGATTGGCAAAAACAATGAAGGTACAAGAGCTAAAAGTCTTTGTTGATTCAAATCTTGTGGTCAAGCAGGTGAATGGAGGATACACAGCCAAAGAACCCTCAATGATTAGGTACAAGGACAAGGTCAAAGAACTCATCAAAGAATTCAAAGAGTTCTCACTGGAGCAAGTGTCAAGGACTAAGAACAAGCAGGCAGATGCCCTCAGCAAGCTGGCTTCCTTGACTTTCGCTCACCTTACCAAGAAGGTCCTAGTTGAGGTGCTGAAAGAACCATCCATTGATGACAGAGAGGTACAAGATGTGGTCACCGAAACAGACTCCACATGGATGACACCCATAATGTCCTACTTGAAGGAAGGGAAGCTGCCAGAAGACGAGCTGGAAGCTAAGCGGTTGGTCCTAAAGGCAAGGCAATATGTAATCGAAGATGACAAGCTCTACAAGAAAGGGTACTTGGCACCCCTACTAAGATGCGTGGGCCCTAACCAGAGTAACTACCTCATCAGGGAGGTACACGAGGGCATATGTGGCATGCATTCTGGGCCACGATCCGTGGTATCAAAGCTCATGAACTTGGGCTACTACTGGCCCACCATGCACAAGGATGCCTCCGAAACAATCCGAAGATGTGAAGCCTGTCAGCTACAAACACCGATCAAGACCAACCCCAAGCATGACCTTGTCCCCATTATCTCAGCATGGCCCTTCTACAAATGGGGGATGGACATTGTGGGTCCCTTCCCGCAGGCCGCAGGAAAATTGAAGTTCCTTCTCGTGGCAGTAGACTACTTTACCAAATGGCCAGAGGTTAGACCATTGGCTACCATCTCAGGAAAACATGTGATAACCTTCGTATGGGAGCAAATAGTCTGCAGATACGGCCTACCAGGGGAGATGGTGACAGACAATGGGAAGCAATTTGCCAACAAACCTTTCAGCAGCTGGTGCTCCGAGCTAGGCATCAAGCAGGTCTTCAGCTCAGTAGCTTACCCCCAGTCCAATGGACAAGTTGAGCGGATGAACAGAAGCATCGTTGAAGGAATTAAAACGAGACTAGGGAGATATGGCAAGAAATGGATTGATGAGCTCCCCAGCGTCCTGTGGGCCATAAGGACCATGGAAAAGACAAGCCATCAAAGGACCCCATATAGCCTCGTCTTTGGAAGCGAAGCTGTCATACCAGCCGAGATAGGGGTAAGCTCAAGAAGAAGTACTCGCCAAGATGCTCACCACAATCAAAGGGAGGTCCTGCTCAATCTGGACCTACTCGAAGAATCAAGAGACCAAGCCTCCATCAGGGAAGCAAGGTACAAAAAGAAACTCGAAGCATACTACAACACAAAGGTGAAGAAAGAGGCCTTCAGGCCAGGAGACCTCGTGTTGAGATGCAATGAAGCCAGTAAGCAGCAGAATGTAGGAAAATTGGGTCCCCGATGGGAGGGTCCCTATGTCGTAAAAGAAGCCCATAAAGGAGGATCCTATAAGCTAGCTGATCCTAATGGCAACATGATTCCAAGGCATTGGAGCGACAAGCATTTAAAACGTTTCTATGTTTGAAAGTTGTAAACGTCTCTATTGTACCATCAAAAGTTATGATGAATGAATGAATTATGTTTCAAATTATTAACTTGTCGCTTATCTTATCAAAGGGTGAGCCCCTCCAAACCAGGCTCCATGGGATCCGGCGCTATACCTACCCATGAAACGGGGATGAGCTCCCAGGCCACAACTGCTCAACAGGTAACAAGGCTAAGTAACCTTCCTGTATACAGGGTGAGTCCCTAATACAATCCACGACTCCATGGGACAAGTCCTTAGAAGGAATACCTAAACCCATGAAAGAGGGTGAGCTCCTCACACCAAGACAGCTCCCACATGTTCACACTTAATATAAAACGAACATAACACTAAGAAACCGTTTGAAAAAAGTTTAAAACATAAACGAAAAAAGCTGATAGGATGAGCATTGCATCGGTTCCTTAGCTAAGTATCCTAAGTTGGATGACTGCAGCATCCACCTTTGGGAAAAAAGTTAAAGACATTGCAAACACTATGAACGACAAGTAACAGAGTCAAAACAACGAAGCAACAAACATAGATAAAGCATCACCCCCTAAAGGGGGGAGCATTCCATTAAAAGACAATAATTAAAAGCCCCAAGGGCTGAGTACAGCATAGTTCGGTTACAAAAGACATGCTAAAAACTTGAAAACATAACTAAGGCAAGTCACGGGGTAGCTGGGTCTTCGGCTTCATGGGTGGCAGCATCCTCACCAGGGGGAGCCAAGGCTCGGTTACCAACATCATCATAAAGGCCCTCTGTGTCAAGACCGGCAAAGGGATCATCTTCGCTAGAAGGAGGGAGAGACTCAACCTCCAGAGCCTGTAGGGGGGAAGGACTCTCAAATACCTGCTCTAAATTTGGAACTTTAGAAGAACTAGCAGGTTTCATACGTTTGGAACTGCCCTCCCCACCGTCGGCTCCCTCCAGCATGATCATAAGAGGCCTTTTTGACACATAAGAGCCAAACACCTGGTCGGCCACATCCTTTTTAAGGCCTTCCGGCTCCAAGTCTTGAAGGAAGGAGAGAGGCTGCTCAGAAGCCTTGGCAATAGCAGAGATATAGGGGTAAGTTGCAAGCTCCATTGCCTTCACAGCATTCACAAACTCATCACCGGAAGAAGGCTTAAAGGATGGCAGCTCTTCAATATCCTGACCCTCCCGAGCCGCTTTAAAGCCGGCTTGAATCCCTCCATGGCGACCGAAAGCTATGGCTTTTGCATAAATGTCAGCCAGGGGAGCATTAAATTCTTGGGAGTGCAGGAGGTTGGTGACAAAGCGAGCTACCCCCTTGGAGACTAACCACTCTTTCTCTTCGGTCAAACGGTCCACCTGGACTCGAAGCTCTGTACCCACCCTCTCCACCGAGGCCAACTCCTGCTTAACTGCCTGGCGTGCCCGAGCCAAACCCTCCCTCTCCTCTGCAACTTTAGCCTTCTCATCATGAAGACCCTTGAACATCTTCTCAAATTTTTCCTTCTCTAAACCAAGCTGAGTCTTTGACACAGCCAACTCTTGAACCAAGTCTTTCTCCCGAGCAGCAAGCTTGGTCAACTCCTCCCTCGCCTTCACCAGCTCAGCCTCATGCTCTTCAAAAAACTCTTCCACTTGTTCCCTCCTTGCCATCAACTCACCCCATCTGGCCATACCATCCGGGAACAAAGATAGGAACTGCCCGAAGTGGTAATACATCTTCTTCATCACGTCCCTGTCTGTCCATTCCTTGTGGAGCTCTCTCTCAGCATCTGGAACACAATGGTCTATCAGATCACGGCACACAGAAGCTTTCTTCAACAAATCAGTAGACTTGATATCCCAATCTGGCACAAACACTCCTTCAACAGGCTCCTGCTGGGCAGGAACATCAGAAACATCTTCAACGGCAGCTTTGGAACTTTCACCACCTTCAACTGACAATAACTTTGAACTTGGACTTGGTGCAGCAACATCCTTCGGCTTCTTGAAAACAACATCGTCTTTCTTCGGGGAGGATAATGTCAGCTTGCCCTTCCCAGGGGCAGGGGTATACCCCAACGCTGAAGAAATCAGAGAAGAATCTTCATCTTCATCTCCTAGGACCAAGGGCACAGCAGTAGAAGCCCCCTGACCCGAAGAAGCAGTTTGAAGTCGCTTGCTGGAGCGACGGGCAGTAACGGACCTCTCCACAGGAGGCTCTGTAGCAGCAGCAGACGATGTGATCACACTTGTGTACACTCCCTTGAAACGAACATGCTCAGTCTTCACAACAACATTCTGACCCTCAGCAACACTCCGAACCTTGAATTTCACGTCAGCAATATCATCCAAAGCCAGAAAATCCAAAGTGCTCATCTCTGCAAAAAAGACAAAGGGTTAGACAACATAACAAGGATAAGGGTACCAAAGAGGAGACAGGGAGACACCTACCCTTCCCACCATGATATATCACCGGATCAGTCCCAAGATCATGCCAGTTGGCACTCAAACCCACCATCACCAGAAAATCCTCAGGAAAGGTACGAAGACGAGTAGGGAAGCCACGCAGCTTCTCCAACAACACTTGGTCGAGAGTACCAGGTTCAGGCTCCTTCTCATTCAGGGGAGCATCCGAAGACCTCCGAGGAGTTTTAAAAGGTAGGAAGTCAGAGTTCAAGAAAAAGAATTTGTCTTTCCAGGAGGAAACAATCCCGATGACACTAGAAATAAGAGCCGGTTCACATTGAGTCTTCTCAATGGTAAACCAGTTCCCATTTTTAGCCAATCTGAAAAACCGCCGGTACATGGCCAAGGAAGGCTTATGACCAAGGCAGCGACACACTATCTCGAAGTGCAAAATCCTTGCAACTCCGGATGGACACAACTGATCAAGGGAGAGTTGATGATATTCTAAAACGTTAAGAAAAAAGGTGGAAAAGGGATACCTAAGGTTACCCTGATCAAACTGACGGGTATACACCGCCACTTTGCCAGTAGGAACGGAGGTCACAGGGGTTTTCCCCTTTGGAACAGTAGGATTAAAAGACAGAGGAATACCGATCTCGGTACAGAATCGTTCAACATCGGACTTAGACAGCCGAGTAAATTGATTTGCGAGATCAGTTTTCGACATAATGAAAGGAAAGGTATGACAAAAGAGAGAAGTTACTTACCAGATTTATAGGGAAGAAAAGAGGATCGCCGGTTGAGAAATAGTCGTGGGAGAGAATGTGACGGTTTTCTAGTTTAGGAATGAAATGGAGAAGAAAGAGGGTTTATCTCTTTATAAGAGATTTAAAATTTGAATTTAATGGCATTTAACGGTTATCAAGGGAAACCATCATTCAGCTGTCCTAGGGGATGACATCAGCCTAGACCCTTGTCATGTCAACAGTCGCCTGAAACGGCTGATGGGACACTCGCCTGCTCCCTAGGGAGTAATGGTGGACAGCCATATTAAATTAAAAAATCAGACCATCATGACAAATGCAAGGCCAAAAGCTTGCACGAAATTTGATGAAGGAAAAAATAACACACCAACGCTCCCATAAGGGAGCCAGGGGTCTGTAAAAATTACCCGGTGCTAACCTCAGCTCGAGCAGCGTTACCACCAGGAAATAAGACAATGAACAAGTCACAAGCACTTCTAACTTCTTTACAAATGCTTATGACTGGGGGGCTGATGACGTGTGTCCTAAAACGACAACGTCTAGACCCCTCGTCAAAAAGATAAGCAAAATAAGTTTGATTAAGAGGTTGCCTGACTTAGTGGAGCTGATATAAGGCAGCTGACCTGCCGCATCGGAGCCTCAGGGCAGAAAGTAAACAGTAAAATGTCTTGGAAATGTAAAAAGGGATTTTGGCTTATTACCTTTGCAAGGGACAAAACATCACACAGCTCCATACCTTGTGTTGGAAAAGGTAAAAGCTGAAAATATCCCAAAAGGGAAAAGTCTCACTGCTGGGAACCAAAAGAGGGTCAAAATACATCCAGGTATGATAAGGAAGCTACCCTGAGGGAGCTCCTGGGCAGAATTCGACTGCCTATATAAGGAGACCCTTGGGTAGACATTCCACACACACTTCTCACTTCTTCTCTCTACTCTTATACTCTCTACTTCATTAATTCCCAACTCCAAATGAATATGTACTTATTCTCACGCCGGAGTCCAAACGCAGGAGGCTCCCTCCTGCGTTAAGGCTAACGGTGTCTGCTACCTTTGTGCAGGTCCCTTCCAGGAGCTTGAAGACCCCCATTCTCAGAACCAAACCCAAAACCTTAACTGAATCCTATCTTAAAACCTAAACCTTAACGTGACATACCCTTAACCTATAATCCTAAGCATCTCCTAACCTAATACCGGTCATTTTCCTTGTTGTAGCAACAGGTACGAAAATTCTTGTTAAGATATAGCTTGTCCCTTTTAAGCAGTGAGGGTTCAAGTCTCATTTTGAGCGAAATTAAGAGTCTTCGAAATTAAGATAACGATATTTCATGATTTGTAAGGTAGTCTGCGAAAGAGTTTTAACCTAGAAACTATAGCTTGTATATTTTTAGAATCTACGATCTTGAAAAATCACATTTCAGATCTATTATGACTGTTTATTTTGTAAATTTGTTTTTACCGCTTGAGAATTATGTAACAGTTTACTATGGTTGAATATGGATTCCAATACTTTTTCGGGGTCTCAACTCTCAACATTGGTTTTTAAAAGGTACATCAACAAGGAAAATGGTAAGCTTCAATATTTACACAGATCTTATACAAATAGTTCTTAATATGAGAATTCAATATTTACGCAGTTCTTATACAAATAGTTCTTATCTTATAAATAGTTCTTAATATGAGAAGTGAAGGAGGGTGATTTTTTTTTAAACTTTTTTTTCCATATTGTTAAACATGTATTTTAATGTTGAAATCTAAAAAAATAGTGTAGAATAATTACGTAATTACTGCTATAGAGTAATTACTATAGTGTAAACTACTGTAAATACTCTAATAATGTAATTACACTATTTTTTTTTATTTTTGTTAATAGTATTCTTCTAAAAAAATATATATTTTCCCCTTCACTTCTCATGTTTATTGGTTACACTACTAGAAAAATACCCCTATCTTGACGCGCATTGCGCGTCATAAAAGGGTGTTTATGACACACAACAAAGTGTCAAGGAAGAACATGTCATTAAATTTTTATGACATGCAAGCGTGTGTCATCTTTTAATGACACGTGTTAATGACACTCTTTTTTGACACGCATTTATGACACGCATTTATGACACACTTTCATGACACTCTTTAATGACATACATTCTTGACGCTCATTTACGACATTCATTTTGCGTGTCATGGTTTTTTTTAGCTAAAAAAAAAATTTCCTGCAAAATGACTAATATCCCTGGATTTATATTTATAATTACAAAATCAATAAATTTGATAATAAAGATGCATATATTATATATACCACCAAAAAACCCATTACAATCATTTGTCGAATCCTACCACAAGTATTAACGGTTACAAAAACATTGTGTCAATACATTACGTTAGTCGATATAGACCTAAACAGACATAACTTGACCATTTTTCACGGATAAAATCAATATCCGCATCCGTGTAAACATCCTCTCCTCCCCCAACCAGAGACACAATTAAATTAATAAGATTAAAGGTTAAGGTTCGCGATGGTTTTAGTTTCAAGAAAACAAGAGTGACTAGAATGTGACTCGATCAACTTACATGTTTTGCGAATCGTACGCACTTAATCAACCAAATAGCAGTATTACAAACACTTGGCTACGTCCTAATCATAACCCCACCATGTCCATCAGACCAGTTTAGATTTTAGCATGGTGGATAGAATGGTACGATCTAATACCTTTTGGAATGTAAAAACCTATGCAATTGCAGTAATTCACCTTTTAGAGTTTCGTGTGAGAACACAAATGTAACTAATTAACAATTAACAATATGTTAAACATGGCGTTTGTAGTTTCATATAACAAGGCGTTTGTAGTTTCATATATAGTTGGACGTACAAACCTGTAATAGCTAAAGAGTGATAATATCCAGCCGAAATTTTTGCAATTCCAGAAACTTCAACTGGGTCCTGCAATGAGAAGATAAATAAAATACTAATACAATTAGAGAAAATCCTACTTTCTCGGTTCTTCCTAACAAACTACCTTTCAGACTCTTAGACCAACGAGTGTTATTTAGGGATAGGTATGCATATGTGGCGAGTGTGACGTGGGGTACCGCTAAGGCCTAAGGGACACCGCCCCACCCCATGCGGGATGTTGGGTAATGGAGCGTGTATCTACACCGATGAAACCTGTTTTCATTTTATATTTTTTATTAGCCAGTATTATTTAACTTTGGTACCTTTTATTCACATTGTACACGCCAATTATTTACAATGTGAAAGATGACCATTTCCATGGTTTAAGCATGGTTAAGGGATGCTAAGGCAACGCCCACACAGTTAGAGTACATAAGACTTTCCACATTGTTTAATGCCCTGGATATGCTTTTAACAAAACATCATTCAATTATATATAATTCACACTCCTAAATAGTAAATACTAACTGAAATAAAAATTCTAATGCAAAACATTATTATTTACCCATGACAGACACACACACATTCAACTAGAAAGATACCATACAATTGTGAAGCTTACTACAACTCCAAACATCCATTAGTATGTGAGCTTACACATATTCAAGTTTGTTTTTTTTTTGTTTTACAAAGAAGCTGTAACAAACTATCAAAAAATATTTATTCATACCAAACAACTAACAAGTTTATGCATCCTCATAAATAAATAAAAAGAATATGACAGAAAATAAATTACTAAATGCAAAGTATGGACCACATGTATGGTTGAATTGTTTAAGTAAATGCCAAAAATATTATTACGAAGAGTAACATAAGTATAACAAACATACCTGGGTAGAAATTGCTTGAGTTTCTTGACCAAAGCAGTTCAAAAACCAGATTTGAGAAACGAAGAACTGATAAATTCTCTACTAGTTCCTTGCCCAAATAATGATCAATCCTGAAACAGTCAAGAAGTTAATATCTTTCCAACTTCACAAATCAATAGAGGTTGAAATGGGTCGGTTCGGGTCAGTTGGTAGTGTTGACCCGTAACACTTTTTGTCCAAAGTTCTTTGAATTTTTTGTAAGTAATTAACGTGTCAAATTTGATTACAGAAGTATACTATTCCAATAACGATCTGATATGTTATACGAAATCACCACATCTATCCGACACACACCCATTAATTGGTACTCTCACTTTGCTCCTTGGACTCTGTCTGTGCTGACTCAGTTTGTGGTGAGTTTGTGTCTGAACTTGCTCCTGTATTGGCAGACTCTGTGCTCTCAGCTTGCTTGTTGGTCTGGTCTCTGTTGACTCGTTTTGTGATGAGCTCGACTCTGAATTTGCTTCATTATTGTTACTTTCACTTCGCTCCTTGGACTCTGTTTGTGTTGACTCGCTTTGTGTAGAATTCACATCTGAACTTGATCCATTATTCGCGGACTCTGTACCTTCAGTTTGTTGTTGTGTCGACTCAATTTGCGTTGAGTTTGCCTCTGAACTTGATTCATTGTTGATACAGTTGTTACCTTCGGTAGAACGATATTTAGGAAAGTTACTCCATATGTCAAACATAGATCATTATCAAGCTTTTTTTTAGTTTTTTCAATTTCCACATATTTTACATCTGGTGCGTATCAAACTGTTATCAGACATTCAGACTCCATTTTGAAACCGCATCAGCAAAATAGGTCGAAGAGTTGAATAAGAATTTAGAAAAGGAAATTAGAATGGTTTTTTTCAAAGCGTCTATTAGGGTTGAGCATGATAGGGCCGAACCGGAAAAAAAAAACAAGGACCGATCCGTACGTGTACCATAACCGAACCGAGATATTGGTTTAGGGTCTGTTATCAGTTCTTAATATTGACCCATTCGGGTATCGAGTCGGTACAGAATGAATCGACACAAACAGAGCTTTAAAAAGTATCTCATTAGTATCTGAAATCAAATTAGAATTTTTGTGGCTAATTACTCGTACTGAGCACAACATAAAAAGTATCATCCATAATCAATAAATTTCGAAGTACCTTTACCTTAGAGTAATATCAACTTATCTTTGCCACAAGAATCTGTCTTCTTCATTGTAATCTTTGACGAGTCTATCTCCATTTCTTCACACATATGTAGATTACGATTTTCCTACATCCCGTCTAGACTACAAATTGAAGAATCATTTCAATTCACATTAGTATCTGAAATCAAAAAATGATTTGCATCAAGTTTATATGAAAAAAAGCAAATTATTAATAATTTTTTTCTTTGGAGCATTTTGTCGAACATCTTGGAGCAAATTATTAATAATTTTTTTCAGCAAGTATATCTGTACCACTGTAACTTAAAAAACTAAAACTCAAAGAAAATATCATTTTCAACATAAACCAATATTATGCAAATAATGCAGAAACCTATATAAGTAAAATTAAAATGTAAACAATAATAATAATAATATACTTGATCTCAAGGTAAAGAGGATCAGAAGAGCCAGAAACCAAAGCATCAATAAACAACTGTTTATTCATAACAAGACACTTCACAAGCACTTTCTTTGAACCATCGTTAGGGCTTGAGTAAACAAACGTGTAATTATCTTCAATCTCATTCCACACCTTAATTCCCGCCTCATCTAACCACATATAAACAAAACCCTAATTTAAAAATAATGATAATAATAATAAATAAACCTAAATATTGAAAAAAATACAGGGAAAAGGAGCAGAGAGAGCGTGTGAAAGCAGGGGGACTGGTGGCGTTAAGATTGGAGCCTGAAGCGAGGAAGATTGAGTGTATAGCGATTGCCCTTGCAGATCTTTCAATTGAGGGGTTTCAGAATGAGGGTTTCTGATAATGGAGAGATTTCGATTGAGGGTTCAGAATGAGATAGGGTTTCGATTGAGGGGTTTCAGTATGTATGAATGTGTTTGTAGAATGAGGGTTTCTATTGAAGATTGGATATAGTACATGATAGATGAAAGGTAGGACTTAAATGTGTGGGAGGGAAATTAGAAATGTGTGAAATCTTGACGCTAAACATGACACACAATTGTTATATTGTCATGGTTTTTGAATTCTTGACATCAGATTGTTGACACGCAAAAAAGCGTGTCATTATTTAACCAATTTTTATAAACCATGACACTTTTTTATGACACACGCTTTGAGTGTCATAAATAGGTGCGTGTCATTAAATGTGTGTCAAGATAGGTTATTTTTCTAGTAGTGTTAAGCCAATTTGTATTTAATCTTTACTCTCTCTCTATATATAAAAATTAATATATATATATATATATATATAAGAGTTTTGTGACATTCTATGGTTTTAATTAGAAGATTATGTGTCCATTCACTAGTAGAAAAAAACACATTTCTTGACGCGCATTGTGTGTCAAGAAAGGGGTCCGATGACACAAAAAAGAATGTCATTGATGGCGGTGTCATAAAGTTAACATGAAATGCACGCGCGTTGAATATATAATAAATAATAAAAAGGAAAACAAATGTTATAATTATGCAACTCATACTGATAATTACGCAACATATACATAATTAAATATGATATATGCAAGGAAAGTACATCGACTTAGAAAGTAAATTTTTTAAAACTATAGCAAAATCATACTCAAATTAATGATAATAGTGAGAATTGAGGCTGTAAATGAACCAAACGTTCAGCAAACAGCTCGTGAACTGTTCGATGGGAAGTTCGTTTGTGTTCATTCGTTCATTTAATAAATGAACGAACACAAACGCGGAATTTTGTTCATTTAGTTAAACAAACAAACATGAACAGAGACTACGTTTGTTCACTTATGTTCGTGAACATTCAGTAACATGTTCGTTTATTTTGCTAGTGTTCGATAGTTCATGAGGGTATTAACATTTTATTTTTAATTTAAGTACTTAGGGTTCATTAGGGTTTTTAATTTCCAAAGATAGATTATTTAATATATATTAATGTATTACATATTTCGATTAACTATTATTTTGGGTGGATTAAATGGGGGTTTCAAGTTTAATATATGATAATTTTGTGTTTTTATGAGTCATTGTTTTATGGTAATTATGTGATCAAGATTATGTCAAGTATGTTTGTTTAATTGGATTAGTATATTTTGGACGGAAAATGTTTGTGATGAAAAATGTTGATTTTATTTAAAATTTAATGTGCTAGTTTGTCCACTTTTTGTTTATGAACGCATGTTTGTGTTCCTTTACGTTCATTTGTGATTGTTTCCATTCACTTTTGTCCGAAACCTAACTTTAACAAACAAACACAAACAAACATGAACAGAAAATCTCGTTCGATAAGTGTTCATGAACAGTTTGTGAACAAGCTATTTCTTTAACAAACGAACACAAAAATGTCCTTGCTCATGCCCAATGAGAATTCTTGATCTCTCTCAATTCTAAAATTTAGGATTTGAATTCATGCCCAATGTTGTCATTTCTAAAATAAGAAATTGAGATAACTTTGAAAAAAAGAGAAAATGAAAAATGTTAAATAAAAAACTTGATGTTTAATTAATAAACAACATATGAAATAAAGGCAAAGAATAGTAGCTAAATTGAAAAAAATGCCTCATAGGGAATCACAAGAACAGTAGGTAAATCCTCACGATAAAAATGGTCATAGTAATGAACTATGATTAGTATGAACGAGAATGATAGCAAATGTGGTTTAAAAGGTCACGTTATGAAGAATAAAAGGAATTGCACCTTCATGAACCATTGGCTCATAATGGATGAACTAGCGTGCAAAACCAATGTATAAATGGTCGGGGGTCATAGAAACGAAGGTTTTGTCATGATAATAAACCGAATTTGGTCTATAGGACCGAAATATGCATATTAGCTAATAAAAGAAAGTGTGTGTGAATACATGCATACATATGCGGATAGACATATGTATGGTCACAATAAAAGTAAGGGGATACAAAAAAACCCTTCAGAAAAACATGTTGAAATAAATATTTGGATCAAGACGTTCTTCTAGATTATAACAAACAAAAAGGGATCATAGGAACAGAAACAGACCATAGATAAGTCAATTGGTTGGGAAATGATCTTTAGAATCAAACAACCTATGAGAAAATAAGTAGAAAAACAATCCTCCTGTAGGGATAGGAAATTAGATGTTATATGATGAGATAATATCTAAATAAATAAAAGAGTCTAGTGACTCGGGTTAAGTAGTGAATAACAAGCTTTTTGAAGCGAAAATAAAATTGAAAAGTCGGATAAGAAGAGATCACGAGACCCAGACCTAGAAAGTTATCTTTAGGCAACTTAAAATGAGTGAATTAAGATTGAACAATGCTTAACTGATACGAAAATCGAATTCTTTGGCTTAGCGCCAAGAAATGAAAAAGAAAAGTTTTGAGGGTGAAACTTCTTTAAGGGGGGCAGAGTTGTAACACCTCGAAAATCCGTTTTATATAATTAAGCTAATAGGCGTGATTTATAGTTAACGAAACAGGTTAATTAGTAAAACGAACGTTTTATGGATAAATAAAACGGGGCTTAGATGTAAAACGAAGGGTTCTGTTTCTAGTAGAAAATAACCTTGTTAGTTTTATTATGTAAAAATGGGATACAAACCTTAAGGACTCAATTAGTCTATTTATGTAACTAATTTATGTTGACAAACATTTGTCAGGTTAAAAAAGGATAAATAAAAGACTTAGCTCTGGGTTAAAATGGATGGTTATATAGGATTTTGAGGTTAAATACCCACAAGAGTTTATAGGAGCTAAGTTGAGAGGTCATTAGGGTAAATATCTTGTTAAAATAAGATGACCGGGAACCCACTTGGGGGTTCATATGAATTCAACCCCAAATGGGCATTCCAAAGCCTACAACCTAACCTCAAAAGCTCCAAATTGAAGATAAAGTTTAAAGGATTTAATGATGGTACGAGGGGGGTGTGATCTAGAGGGTTATCTTAAAAGTTTAAGCTTTTGGTAAGAACCCTAACACCAATTTCATCTATAAATTCGAAACCCACAAGTGGATTTTGACTAAATTAGGTTAAATTCGTATGATTGATTGAATATGGGTGAAATTTGATGTTTGATCATCTCTAATGGTTTAGAGATGAGTCAATTACTTGAAATTGCCTGTTTTCAAAAAATGATGATTTTGGTTTTCATTAGTAGCATTGATGTTGCTAAAATGGTTGCAAATCAATGTTATTAGCCTGGGTTGTGTGAGAACTACACCTTTTATGTATTGCATTATACTTGTGCGCTAAGTTGATTTGCAAATTGAATTGAAAGGCAACCTAACTTGATGGATACAATAAGTTATAAATGATAGGTTCATAGATTGGTTACATGATAGCTGACTACTAATTGAAATAACCATAGATGATATAATATGCATACTAGGTATTTGTGAGAATGCCTAGTTAGGAATAATGAATGAAATTGTATACTAGAACCTCACAGGCTTGAATGTTATGTGGGGGTAAATGTAATTGATAAAGATGAAATAAATTGCCTAAAATTGATTTGGAATCAAATGTACACTAGTTTAATTGAATTTGATATGCGGAATGAAGGTCTAGTTCTTTTGAGGATTATTGCCGTACGCTAGTGCACATGAGTATGTTAAAGGCAGTTTGCCTTTTAAAAGTTAAACTGACCTAAATTGAGGTTTTGATGAAATGGTGTGTATAAACTCATGATATGTGGTAGTCACTTGATATGACGACTAACTAGACTAATCATGTAAGTATTGTGTAGTTTGATCTTGGCAAGCTAAGTGAAAGTTTGGGAAGAATGGGTCAAACGAGGTAACGGGTCAAGAAGTGCGTAAAACAAGGCCAAGGTAAGTGGCTTATCCCAAATAAGTCCATTTAAGATTTAAAAACCTATGAAATATTGTAGAAGTTAAATTACTACTTTATTGTAATAAATAGGAAATCACTCGAAAGTGATTAGTATTCAACTATTAGGAACGATGATGGGTTGAAGTTTTAAAAATTAATTGGAAAATGGTAATGTGACAACTTGACCCTTCATTTTACATTAATGTACACTTTTAGTCCCTTGACTATATTTAATTTTCACTTTCAGTCCTTATTATCATTATTTCATTTTATTTTAAAATATCATTCAAAATGAACCTATATATGTTTACAAATGCAATCTATTTTAAAGATATATAAAATTTGGTTTATAAAAAAATGATCATATGTTTTATAGAGATTTTTAGTTAAAATAATTAATAATATGATATTGAAACAAAATGTCAAGATATGAGTAGTTGTGATGGTCAAATTTTGACAACCTAAAATATATGTTTTATTGTTATTATTAAATGAGAATTGATTAAGCAATAAATATTGACAACCTATTCTTAATTACTACTGAAAGTTTCATGTCGGTTTCATGGCTTACTTTATGGTCATAATGACCATGAAGGTATATTATGATCATTTCATGAACCAAACACAAACCTTTAGTCTCTCAAATGCCTTTTGGCGTTTTTTTCTAACACTAAGTCATAAATAATAATTGACCATCAATATTTCAATAAATTTTTGACTATTAAAATGTATGTTAAAATTGTGAATTCATATTCTTATTAGTCTCTTGCATTCCTCTCAGTTATAATCTTTGGATTCGTTCTATAATATGTCGTAGCCGCACCATCGATCACCCCGTCTTGCTAGTCACCACCAAACACACACCACCGAACCTGTCTCTCTCACCATTTCTAGTTCAAGTTTTATGTTCACAAATTCAAGCTCAAAGCCCTCAAGTATTAAGTCTTAAACCCTTGTTTCCTACTAGTTTTTTTTGTATGGTTTCCATCTGTACTTTTTTGTTTATATTTTATATACATTTTTCTAGAACGAATCTTTGTCACCCAACACATTTATATAGTAAATGTTATGTTATAACAATACATAAAGGCTAATCTTTCATCCATGATTTTTTCAAACATATATGTACACACAATAATAATTACTTTTGATGTCAAAATATATATACATACACACAATGTTAATTTTTAACAGGAACTAAATATTGGTTCACTACACTTATCCATTTTTTTGGTATATATGTAAACATTATACATGATTTTAGACAAACTACAAAAGTCTTGGCATATGGATTAATTGTTTTATGTATTCATGCAAGGTCAAATTTATAAAAATAAGTTCTTCGTTTTCTATAAACTTTTACATGTAAATCATGATTTTAAAAGTTAAAGAAAACGAAGAAACCTTGATGTCTTTTATGCGAGTTATGACTCGGGTTAAAATAAATATTATTAGTTGTTAAATAAATAAATAAACACCAAACATGATTCACATACAAGAGTACATGTTTGTGTTATGACATTTTACCATATAATCGTGTATATATATATATATATTACATATATATATATATATATATATATATATATATATATATATATAGGATTTGGATCATTTGAGAACCACCATTTAGGAAGAGAACCAAAGAACCAGTGTGAACAGATGGTAATTTTGTAAATATGGTGAAGACATAAAAAAAAAAAAACCAAAACAAAACAAGATGCGTATCTTCATCTTCCCCCTTTTCATACAAAACCCTAGTTTCCTCCATATCCACCATCATTCAACCTCTTATACCACCGTATCATCATCGAACCACCACCGCACCACCACCATACCATTGTCATAACAACAACTAGATCGTTTGACACCATTATATCCATGGCATCATCTGATTCTTCCCGTGTTGCTCCTAATCTAGCTACCAATGATAGTGCAATTCATACGTCTAGTAAAGGCCCTGTGTCTAATTCATCTGGAAATCAACACAATATTCGTATATTAGAATCTATGTTTGCAGAGTCCATGTCCACCGCATCTATTGTAAGTGTTTCTACTGAATCTGTTACCTGTGATAAAAGCTCACCGTCAACCGCAACAACATCCATACCTGTTGACGATCGTTTGCAATGCATAAGATCAGAAACTAAAGGTATAATACCCTCCTTACTAATATAATGCATTCATACACATGCGTTTATGACATATAATTACAAATTGAATACAAAATAACATCCATTTTACAGACCCCCATACATGCACATGTGCATAAGCCACTATTTTTTTTCATGTTTTATATGAATATGCCATAATTGAGTTTCAATTGATTATTTTTGTAAATTTTTCTAATATGTAATAAATCGTGTTTATGAAAATATGTGGTTTGGTGTTTTTTTTTATCTAAGTATGATACTATTTTTTGGTTTAAATAATTGATGTGTAAACTTGAGGAATAATTGATATGTATGGTTAATTGGTTGGTTAGTTAGTTAGTTAGGACTAGTGTGCGGGTTAGATACATTGGTGATTGCTCCATGTTAATGGTTCATCTTTAAATGATTTTTTATTTATCTATCGTGAAACAATATATATATGCTAAGCTTAATTGTTTATTAATTACTGTAATTATGATAATATTTTTTTGATGTTTTGGTATTGGTATATGGATTACAAACTGAATACAAAATAACATCCATTTTACAAACACAGTATTCATGCACATGTGCATCACGCACTGTTTTGACATATTTTACATCAACGTACATGAACATATCGATATTTTCAGACCACACAATATAACTTGCTTAATAAATATACAGGAACAATCACGACTTCTGTGTATGCTACGCCTAAGTCCGCATTTACTGTGTTCTAAAGAGATATATATGGGCATGATGCATTGTCTTCCCATTGAAGGCCAACTACTGAATCTACCAACATCAAAAGTTATAATGTCCGTCATTGCAAACAAAACATGGATTATGTAAATGAATTTGAGGTATCATTCTACACATTTATTTTTTATTTATTAATATAAACAATTGCCAAACCAACCCTACTGCACATGTGCATCAGTAACATTCATCCATTTACCAACATTCACCAACCACGTTAAACGTGTATATGTCAGACATTCATATAACACTACCTGCTTGTATCAGTACAATTACGCCATTACCCTTCAAAAACATCAATATGCACATGTGCATACCTACAATAAATATGTATTTTAACTTATGACTATCACATATTTGCAGGTTGTCTTTAATGTTACTGATAAAACAGTAAGTTGTACATGCATGGAATTCGTTCGTCTTGGGTACCTATGTCGTCATGCATTCTGTGCGTTTCGATACAATTAAATAAAATGTATTCCACCACATTACATTCAGCCAAGATGGAGACGGGATGCACTTCCATCAATAGTTCACAGTATATCCAACATGTACCCATCCGACACTAGTGAGGTTGCTATTCTACGAAATGAAATATCAGAAATTGTTTCACAGTGATGGGGCATGTGAAATCTGGAAGGGTGAGCACCTGTATCTTGAGTTTTATGTCTAGGCCTGGTATTTCGTATAAATCTCAATCAGACGAGGGACCCGTATACCTACCTGGGAACTCTCGGGATGAGCATTCACTTATAGGCCAAAGTACGCCCCCACAAGTCACTGGAATATTTCAAATACTTGAATTAGTCAAAGTTTTCTATGGAAACAATTCCAATGTTTTATATCATCGATATATATGTTTGTTTATCATTTGAAGACTCAATTTAATCACTTGATGTTTCATATGCCATTATTCCTTGATCATTCGCTTTTGAATTCCTTATCATCATTATTAAAACTTTTTGTTCGTTATATTATCGCCTTAAAGCTTACACTTTGTGACTTTTTACACTCTAAGGTATTACTATTTTTGCGTTAAAACATTTTTACCCACGACTTAAGTTTTAAACTCTGTGTTTAACTTCGACCACGTTCTGATTTTAGGAATGTTGCATCATCATACAGTTAAAAATGAACATGGTTTCCCAAACTTATTATTTCAACCTGTTTTATACCTTCATGTTTACAAACTTGCTTGATCGAAGTCACAGTATATCCCTAAATTATGACTTTTGTATCCACTTATGCACTCACAATACTCTCAACACAATAAATCCTTATATACCAAATACTAATATAGCTACACCCAGTCGCCTAAGCCATCGCCAACTACCATTAGTTAGCATTTCTTAGTCAGACTAAACTCATACATAAATGTCTACCTACATAATACGCACTAGTACACTACTCTCTAAAACGATTAACTTGGCAACTTATCCTGTATGTCTTTTCACAAAGCCTATTCGCCAGATTAGAACACACTTTATATACACCTTGTGCCTTTAAACAAGTAGCCGCTATGAGCTCAAAGAGATGCCTTAACGATCCTTACAAACCAACGATCTTTCAATGTATAAATTTCGTAAAAGTTTGGACAATTAAAAGGTTTCAAGTTTACCCAGTCCTAACGGGTAACACTTAGATTTTCTCGAACATTTCATAACAATTAAATTTTTTTGACTTTAATGAGATTTTAACCTATAATTTAAAGAAATGTTTAAATACAGTAAATTCTATTTTCCAAAATTCGTCAAGGCATTTGGGATCATTCACAACCCTCACGCCATTTTAAATCTTGGTCTTTTGAAACACATTAGATTTACATATATTTCATGAAATGGTTTCATCTTGCATTTTATAAACTGGTAATGCATATTTTACAGGTCAAATGTAAATCTACATGTTTTCATATAACGGATCCAATATATGTTTCGGGAAAAAAAAACTTGCGACTGATAATAAACCTTATAACAATTTTCAACACGACTTCTCGTAAACACATGAAAGTGTGAACTTACGAAGTCTTTTCATGTGAAACTGTTTTGAATCTAAAACATTCTCTGATTCCTAAAAAGTTATTCTCATGCATTACTATTATTCTTTCAACTATATCACAAAGTTTGAGTAAACTATGTTTTTATAAACAAAAATTTATCTGTTTACACTTGCACTCTTTCAGTCGCAAAACTTTTGGTCTAACAAAATATTGGACATATCCTTATCAAAATGTTGCCAATTGTCTTTTATCATATAATAATGCATATATGTAAAACTAATTAAATTTAAACCCTCATGTCAGTAGACTATACGTCTGTTCTGCGTACTTTCATTTGCCGTAAATTTCATTATTTTATTCTTGCACCATTTTTATTCATAGTTATTTCTAACACGTTATTTGTGATTATTTTCACACTGCTTATTTACAAGAGTTCAACTCGTTTACTTTCATTTTGTGCAATTGTGCGATTACTCGAATTTATGTTATATGTTCCTTTCGAATGAAAATTTCATGCTGTACTTATATACTTTTCATGCACGCATACATTGAACGTATATTTTGGACGTATATTTTGAACGCATATTTTATACGTACACCTTCCTATTTTGAGCAAAACCCTGTTATACTTTACATTATGTTGTTCATCGTCATGGCCAATGAACATACTAGTTGATAACTCGTATGAGATTTAATCTAGTGCCCACGTATGTGACATCTGTCACTTTTCTTTTATTTTTGTAATAATAATAATAATGATAATAATAATAATAATAATAATAATAATAATAATAATAATAATAATAATGATGATAAAAGTTTATGTTGGTTTTTGATCATTAGACTTAATAAACCATAACCAAACCCACCACTCTAACCTATTAACTCAACCCAACCCAACCATTCCTTTTAAAACATCTTAGGAGCCCAACATCACGAGCCCAATAAACTCGGCCCAACTCACCCGGCCCAACACCTCCTTTTCCCCTATCTGTTTTTTTAAAAAAAAAAAAAAAAAGAAATAGCCTTGCTCCTGCCGGGACTCGAACCCGGGTAGGGAGCCGGCTCAGCAGTTCCACACGCAAGCATACCAACTGAGCTACACTTGATTTTTGAAATTAAACCCAACTATAATTGTTTTAACACCTCCTAAAAAAAACCTGTTTCCCTTTCTTTTTCCCTGATTGACGCGGCTGCAGTCATGAGGCCATTGACCAACTAAATCCAAGGTGTTAAGCTGAAATCTTGGAATCAATCAAGGCAAATGACCGAACATCATCAGACGCGTATAACATATACTTTAATTCGTGTAAATAGCCGTTAATCAAGCATAATTTCTCGTTCTTTTGACCGAACTCGATGCCATCGTCAAGACTTTCCCTTTACGCGTTATCTGTATAAATTACACACTTCTGGTGAGCCTAGAGAGGCCGAAACACAAACCCCTACACACAAATCCGTTTTCAGATCCTCTATGATTCTAAATCTGCGAATATATGGTTTTGTCTTGGTTCGTGACTATGCATCTCTTACGATTCAGGTTCGTTTTAATTATAGAATTCTAGACGGTCGACTGATGTTGTAGAACAAAAGCCCTAACCTTAATTACATGTACATAATCGTTTACATGGGTAATTGGTTTGATTTTTGTTCTAGGGCTCGTAATTGAAATTGGGGATAACTGAACATGATAGTTAAAATGTTTTCTGAAACAAACTAACACAACCATCTGACCCAGATCAGATGGTTATGTTCACTGATGTACAAACAGAAGGCGCGGGTTCGAACCCCACCACACACAATTCTTTTTTTTGAAACTTTCCTTTCTTTATATATTATTGTTTTATCTTTCAAATTAATTTTAAAATACTAAATCTATATTATAAATTCTACAAAATTTATCCTATGTTGTATAAACAATAAACTTTGTTATAAAATTTTTAGATTTCCAAAAATCATTTATTTAGTATATATTATAAATATTACAAGTTTATTCATTTAAAATTATAAAATTCAATAAAAATATCTAAACGATTTTATAAAATTCCACAAAAATTATTCTAAACTTGTGTAACAATATACATTTCAGAAATAATTTTTATTTCTGAAAAACCGTTTGTTTAATATTTTTAATCAATTTTTGTTGGTTGTAATCATAAATAATTCATAATAAATTCATTTTACAATATTTTTGTACCAAAATTTTACATAAATTATTTCTTTCCCTTTGGAACAGAAATACAATTTTTAATTCAAGAATTCTTTAATTTTAATATTTTTAGATATTAAAATCATATTTTGACAATTTGAAATAAATAGATTAAATATTCTATTTTCAAGAAAATAATTTTATAAAAATTATTTTCACACTTAAAACTTTATATTGTGACCATATTTGATTTAAAATTTACAAAAAGACTTTGGTTTATATATTTACCAAATTTCTCTTATTTATTAAACAATTTATTTATTAATCAAAACGAATACTTATCCCCAATTCGAAGCCCTAGAAAATACTTGTAGATAGACTTAGACTTATTTGTTACCATATACATAGGGTGATACTTGACAACGTTGGATTACACATATTCAATTACACAAGACTTACCACTTTGCTAAGGTGAGTATTACTTATCCCCTTTTTCTGTTTTTACAACTTTTGGGGTGATTCATGCACAAGTATACAAAATTTTCGTGTTCATTTACACATACATTTTATTCATTTACAATTCATATACGTGTCTTGTTTATCTTTGTGCTTATGCTTGAACATGAACGTAGCTTACATACAAAATCATACATACAGACATAACTTTGTGTTATGGTGCTCTTTACATACAGACATAACTTTATGTTATGGTGCTCTTTACATACAGACATAACTTTGTGTTATGGTGCTCTTTACATACAGACATAACCTTGTGTTATGGTGCTCTTTACATACAGACATAACTTATGTTATGGTGCTCTTTACATACAGACATAACTTGGTGTTATGGTGCTCATTATCAAATTCATTGTATAATTTTACATGTGCTTCTTTGTCTTGTTTGTTTACTTGCGTGTTTACATAATGCCTTGGTAATGCTAGACACATGAATTGTACTACTTTTCAAAACTTATACTATACGTACAAAACTAAGTAGTACTCACCAACATCATATGTTGACAAAATTATTTTCGTTCATGTTTCAGGATAAGCTGCTTGACGCTTCACATAGGACTTTGGACTTAGATTAAATCAATCAATTATCTTTACTTTTGTTGTATTGTACTTCATTTCACATGTTGTAAAACAATATTCAATAATCATATTTTTACATTTTAGTACCATGAGCTTTTGAACAATCGTCACTACGTGGCACCTCGATGAGTCCGCCATCGGTTGGGGTGTTACAACGTACGACTCGGATTAGAGTATTACTCCAATCCGATGGGAACGGTGAAATTCTCGGAGTTTATCAATATGGGTGTTTTAGAGTCCAACGATGTGAACATAAATTTACCAGTTAAAGGTGAACCCGAAAGGTGAAGAACCTCTAACCATGTCTTATACTTACATGTTATTCTCATTACGGTTAAAGGGAAAACCCGAAAGGGAAGGACCTCTAACCATGTCATGATTGAATATTATTTCATTACAGTAGCTATTACATATTGGTTGCACGCATTTGTTTCTGGTATTTTTTATGTTAGGGTTATGAAAAAGCATAACACCCTAGTGTAAGGTAAATCGATGATTACGGTCCGGAACGCAATCATGGGTTTACATGTACATAAGGGTGGTGTGTAATTCTATTTAGGCTGTTTGTAGACAATCAGTACGAGTCCAAAGTATCGGGAGTGTGGTGGGTTAGCTGCGGTACACCCTATATATAAGCATAAACGATACCGCGGGAGCGAACTAGGAGTCTGACCAAGAACCTACCCACTACTATCTCTTCATTTGATCGTTGACTAATAGCTAGCATTTTCGATAAGAACGTTCTTATGTGAGCTTCAATTCGTCTTCCTAGAGTCTTTCTCTTGACCACCCACACAGAAAACAGAAACCTTTTATACTCTTACACTCTCGGTTACTTGGATTCTTGTTGCATACTCTAATAAAGTTCGGTTAGAAACCTTTCTAAATTAGGGGAGACTGCTTCATTAGTACCACTGCCCCTCACCAGTTACATACTTTCCCAATTTTTTTTCCATTGTAAACTCTCAAGTTCCTAACCTCGGGTCAAACGTCAAAGATATTCGCTTTAAACAACTACTTCAAACTTTGTCAAAACATGGCTGATGCATTTCTTAAAATCTATTTGCCTTTTACAAATGACTTTTGAAACCCTCACTTGAAAGTAATTTCGGGACGAAATTTTCTAAAGTAGGGGAGACTGTGATAACTTGACCCTTCATTTTTCATAAATGTACACTTTTAGTCCCTCGACTATATTTAATTTTTACTTTCAGTCCTTATTATCAATATTTCATTTTATTTTATTTTAAAATATCATTCAAAATGAACCTATATATGTTTACAAATGCAATCTATTTTCAAGTTATATAAAATTTGGTTTATAAAAAATGATCATATGTTTTATATAGATTTTTAGTTAAATAATAAATAATATGATATTGAAACAAAATGTCAAGACATGAGTACTTGTGGTGGTCAAATTTTGACAACCTAAAATATATGTTTCATTATTATTATTAAATGAGAATTGATTAAGCAATAAATATTGACAACCTATTCTTAATTACCCGGAAGTTTCATGGCTTACTTTATGGTCATAATGACAATGAAGGTGTATTATGATCATTTCTTGAACCAAACATAAACCTTTAGTCTCTTAAATGCCTTTTGGGGTTTGTTTTTTTTTTTTTTTTTTTTTTTTTTTCTAACACTAAGTCATAAACAATAATTGACCATCAATATGTCAATAAATTTTTGACTATTAAAATGTATGTTAAAATTGTGAATTCATATACTTATTAGTCTCTTGGATTCCTCTCAGTTATAATCTTTGGATTCATTCTATAATATGTCGTAGCCGCACCATCGACCACCCCGTCTAACTAGTCACCACCAAACACACACCACCGAACCCGTCTCTCTCACCATTTCTAGTTCAAGTTTTATGTTCACAAGTTCAAGCTCAAAGCCCACAAGTATCAAGTCTTAAACCCTTGTTTACTACTAGTTTTTTTTTGTATGGTTTCCATCTGTACTTTTTTGTTTATATTTTATATACATTTTTCTAGAACGAATCTTTGTCACCCAACACATTTATATAGTAAATGTTTTGTCATAACAATACATAAAGGCTAATCTTTCATCCATGATTTTTTCAAACATATATGTACACACAATAATAATTACTTTTGATGTCAAAATATATATACATACACACGATGTTAATTTTTCACAAGAACTAAATATTGGTTCACTACACTTATCCATTTTTTTGGTATATATAAACAATATACATGATTTTAAACAAACTACAAAAGTCTTGGCATATGGATTAATTGTTTTATTTATTCATGCAAGGTCAAACTTATAAAAATAAGTTTTTCGTTGTAAATCATGATTTTAAAAGTTAAAGAAAAAGAAGAAACCTTGATGTCTTTTATGCGAGTTATGACTCGGGTTAAAATAAATATTATTAGTGGTTAAATAAATAAATAAACACCAAACATGATTCACATACAAGAGTACAAGTTTGTGTTATGACATTTTACCATATAATCGTGTGTATATATATATATATATTCCATGTAAATTTATATTTTCAAGAAGTTTTACACTATATTTCAACAGTCGTTGAGTTAAAACATTTGGAAACATAACTAGTAAATCATGATCAGTTTAGTTGGGTGAATAGGATACGTAACCAACATGCACGCTAGAAATACTCATATAGATCTTAAAGTGATAATGTATACTTTAGGGCATGGGTAGCGTGATGCACATATACATCTTCAGACTTTGTTACATGGTTGCTATATGCTTGCGTTTGCTTTTTGCTTACATGTGAGTATATCTTTCCCCTTTTTTCATTTTACTTTTTGGGGCTACTCATGTACCTTATATCAAGTTTCTATTTCTTTTTACTAAAGACCAATTTTCATGTGTGTTTACTTGTGTTATTTTGTGTATCTATGACTTGTCAAATCATTAACCGTTACGGCCTATCATTTCAATGAATAGTACTATGGTATATACCCCTTGTGACTCTGTTGAGAGACCTTGGTCATTGCTATGTGTTTCATTACTACTGTTACTAGCGCATACTATACATAAATTTCATTTCATTTTCATAGGGTTGATTTTACCCGGATACCACTTATTACATATTCGCAAACACTATATAACACATGAATTGCTAACTTTTCTTTACTATATGTATGAAATGGGTATGCTCACCAATACATTTTGTATTGACCAAATTATTTTCGTACATGTTTCAGGTTATAAGATTACTGTTAAGCTTTTGGAACTTAGACTTAGACTTGGGATTTACTGTATTTTAGTTTAGATTGCTAGTTTTTAATTGTTGTATTTCTTTCAATCTAATAAACTATTCCATTTAATGTATCAATATTTACATTTCTAGTCCATGAGTTATTGAAGAATCGTCACTACGTGACACCTCGATGTTTCCGCCATCGGTTGGGGTGTTACATGTAAGCCTGGTATAAGGCACTTATAAGGAAGATCCTTGTTTTACTATTTGAAGATCTCATGGGTCCCACAAGAGTTGACCACGACCCGTGCTGATCATGTACGAAGATCTGGTCACCTTGTAAGTGAGGCACGGGCCGTGCCCGACCACCTAGTTCAGTCTATAAATAAGATGCTTCCCTAGCCATTTGCATTTCTTAATTCTTTCCTTCCCTTCTAGATTATACTCTAGTTCTATCCCATTTCTACTACGGTATTGTAATCCTAAGATTGTAAGAACAAGTGTAATTATTTTCCAATCTTGTGATAAGATAATCAAATCAAGTCTGTAAATGACCATTAAAGCCATCAGTTGATTTAGTTCTTTTGGTTACCTGGGGAAACAACCCTTTGATAAGTGCACAACTAAATGGGTTACAGATAAACCATGGCCGTGTCTTTATGAATGACTTTAAGTACTAATTAATATATTGACAATGAGTTTTCCAAGTCCTCAAAAATATATCATTAACCTTGTGTTTATTGAGTCAAACATTCATATTTCCTATATCTATGTAGTAATAACATATTAACTACTTAAAAGGGTGTTAGAGGTTACAGTTTAGGACTTCGGGTTTGGTAAATTTTTACTTTACCGTGATGACAAAATCTATCCGCTATGGACTTGGTTTGTTTCATCCTCACTACTCTTGCGGAGATAGGATCAAACCAAGAGGTCCATAGTTATAGGTGGAATAAATCCTTTATGAATATTTTTTTACTTAATACTAAACCCCAATAATGGATAGTCGCTCTGCTGCTCCTGTTCAAGATTACGGGTTTAATTCCGACCTTGTGGATTAGTCACCATGTTACTTCCTTCCAAAATGGTTTAGATGTGATGATGCTCACGAAATGGAGTCCCTCTACTCTAACCATTAACATACACAACAATCCACTAGGTCTTAAGAGAATGTTTTTGGATGGTTGTATTGCAGGGTACCCAAAACAAATTTCCAAAGGCATATGGTGTTTTCTAAAAGTACACTTTTTGGAATCCATGACTAACTTAGGGGTTGTGCCAATAAGTTTTGAGCCATTAATAGGCCTGATTTGGTAAGAGACTCTGAATAAATAAAAGGTTTAACTTGGCTCTACCTGACTAGTTGGTGGTGTAGGAGGTGGTGCGTGAGTAGCCGACTGAGGGTTATTAAACAGGTTAACAGATAAAGACGTAAAGTTTTCATTCCACATCATTTTTGAAACATAATGGGTAAGAGGCTTACTAACTGACTCAGATGTGTCCTATCAGTGAACCTAACACAATTAATGCTGACTGATTCTAAGGTAGACTCCTAATGGAATCATTAATTGGCTACCAAATAGCCCCTTAGTTAACAGTACTATCAAAGGGCATTGAAAGCCTAAGTGTTCCTTTCTTAACCTGATTTCAAAACAATCTATAATTTATTTATTTTCTTTTTGTAGAAATGTCGGATCTTGAAGAACAAGATATTAGAGACTATGCGCGAGCCAATTCAAAGGCAGACTCAATAGGCTGACTTGACCCCCGAGTATTCCCCCGATTAGTCCGAGTACTCGCTCAAGGGTAGGTTGCCAAGTACAAGGCCAAACCGAGTTTTACAACACTGGTTGTTAGACACGTGAAACTTAGAATGATATGAAAATAAAGAAACACAAAGTACACATGACACACAAGCAACAATTCGACGTAATATGATAAATGAACAAACGTTAAGCAATTCAAGAGCACAAGGTACCTATATATAGTCTTCCTCCTCATGCATGGACTATTCTAGGAGTAAGGGCTCTTACACCTGAGGGTTCCAGGCATCTGAAACTCATACGCCCTAACCAAATCAAATACAAGTAATTATATCATTTAAGAATCCGAATTGTTGCGCTAATCAATACGAAACATACCTAAATATGAATCTAAGCAAGCATGAAAGCCTTTAATTTAATGGATGGAGTGGGCACTATTGAAATGGTCTAATATCTAGTGGCGATCGGAAGAGAGCTAAGCAGTTAATACGGTAAAATATCGGTTATCGGTCAAGGACCGATATTTGATATATCGGTTTTCGCGGTGAGATATTGGTGAGATATCGGTAGTTTTATATTGTGTGTGTATATATATTTGTGTCTATATATAATGTACAACACTTAAACTTATATAGTATTAATACTAATAGTTAAGAGGCCCAATAAAAAACAATTAAATTCAGATGGGTTTTTGGCCCAATAGAAACCCTAAACTCCTAATAACCCATAACCATATAAAACATAAAGCTGTCAAAACATAAAGCCGTCATGTAGGTTACAAAACCCTAACTTCAGAGAAGAGCAAGAGCAAGACTTGAAGCAACAATCGACCCATCTCAGCCTTTCCTCTGCTCGTTTGCTCCTCTACACATCAATGGAACCTATATCAGCCTCTCCTCTGCTGCTCTACTCTTCTGTAAGTTTAGTTAGTCTGTAGAAGTTATATAAAATGGGCCAAAAAAAGCTCAAAACGATATCTCGGTTGGACAACCAATATTTTTTATGTGTATATCGGCCGAAATATCAGTCATATCGGCCGATATTATGACCGAGATTTCTGACCGATACAGACCTAAACCACCGATAACCGATATATCGGACCGATATAACCGATATATCGCCGATATTAACTGCTTAGGAAGAGAGAGAAAGAGATGGGGAAATATGTTGTTTTTAGACAATTGTGGATATATAACTCTTATGTTGGTATGATTTTTGCGGTGGAACAAATTCTAAAGTATGTTTTTGGTTGAAAAGTTGAGGCCCTTGATTTTCACCGATTCTTAAATCAGTTTGTACATATGTAACCATGATTATAACTTATTTGGGTTGTTGCCCCATATCGAACCCATGTTTGTATTGCTTTTTTTCTTTGTTATGCATCACATTTATTTGATGATTTTGTATAGTTTTGAGTCGTTTTCTGTTAGTCCCAGAAGTATCAGCCTCACTTTTAATCAAATGGTAATGTGATTTCAACAATATGCAAACAATGTGCGGAATAAGAAATCAAAATTTTTGAATAAATAGAACACAAAGTTTTTAAAAAGTTTTGAGTTTATGTATCGATCACCTTACAAAAGGATCACGTTTAACTTTACCAAAGAATGACTCATCGAATTCTTATGGCTTGTGTATGTGTAAAAGATATATCTATGACTCAACTGTATTTGCTTTGTATATCACACGCTTTCATATTCACACTTGGCCCTCTTCTCCAACGAATGATGTATTCTATTTATAGAGAAAAGTTGACCCAAGTTGATGAATACAAAATTAGTTTATCTTAAACTTGTACTCTCTACAGGATAACGGGGTGAAGAAAATATGCATGAATGATTGGAGTTAAGTTTCATGCAATTTTAACTTTTCCACTTGTCAAGGTTCTAGATTTCTTTCCAGAAATCTAGAAATCTGAGGTCTTTATCTGGGATTGGTGTACTTAGTTTGTTTCAGAGTCTGTCCAGAAATCTGGTTCGTTCGTCTTAGACTTCAGTCTTCTTTCCCAGATTTCATCAAATAGGAGTTGTACTTGTCTTTAATTGTCTAATTCTTCAAAGAGATCATGCTTTTTAATCTTTGCTGGTCTTGATCTCTTCGGCTAGAACCTGTTCGGGATGTTCTTCTTTAAATCAGCTTTTGATTCCTAACTTCAGTTTTCTTCAATACTTCATATTTCATATTTAAGTTCTAACAATTCCTTCCGAAGTATTGTAAGTAAACTGATGCACTATAGACAATTACATTAAAAGACAAAACAAAATTAAAGTATTGAATCTGAAATAACAATACAATAAGAAAAAAACAGAATTCAATGTTCAACAATTACACAAATAAATTTCAACAACTTTAGGAGATCTTCTTCTCACGTGGCTTGATCTTCTTCTTCTTCTACTTCTCTAGGACTGGTCCTATGCAGATGTGCAACATCTTCTTGAATAAATTTGTTGACTCAATCCATTTGTCAAGTAGCTCATCCAGCTTCTTCTTCTTTCCTGATGTCCCATTGACTTCCAGCTTATCTTGAAAAGCTTTGTTGGGTCTGCTGACCTGGAGAAGAACAGATGATTGAAAAGCCAAAATATGCTAATAGTTGATTCCACAAGTAAACAGTCTTTACAACATGCTCTTCCCAAAAGACTGCTGACCCTAACAACTGTTCCATCCAAACAACTGCTGATACAACTGCTGATACAAAGGACTGCTAGAGAACAACTGATAGAGAACAACTGCTGACCAAAGGTCTGATGAAGAAACAACTGCTGATCAAGTACTGAAGACTAAAAGTCTGTTGGAGTCAACAGCACTTTGACTCCAACAGATGTTGCAAGACCATCAGAGTTTTCCCTTAGCAGTAGTTTACCTTACAGTGTTTTGTAATGTAATAGTAGATTGTATAGGGCAGATGTTTTATGTTGTTATTCTGTTAGAGGTCACTATCTTAGGTGACGTCAACACATGTCACCAGTGGTTTAGGTTTGTCTATAAATAGAACAGTGCTTGTACTGTTCTATTACATCACACACAAACATTCTCTCAAACAAACAATCATTGTGTGATCAGGCTGAGGGGGAGTATTTGTATTGATTGTAATCTTTCAATAAATGAAAGCATTTGATCATTGATAACAATTATTCCCATTGTTTTGATTATAGTTTATTATTCCGCTGCACTTTCCATATATACTTACATCATTCATTTCTCATCTTATTCTAAATACATCAAAACAATCAAACTCAGATCCTAACAAGCTTCCATACAATTATTCAGATACTTTAAATTTTGGTTTGAATACTTACTAATCTCATTCATTCTGAACATCTTCTTGATCAACTGGTCATCCTTGAAAATGATTCCTTGTGCTGTATATAGTACTATCATTCCAAATCTAGGCTTGTTGGCTTCTACAGGGATGTCTTCATTGGGTGGTGTCAGGTTGATCTTGGTTAGTATGTGGGGGTGAGTCAAGTCAAGATGAAAGTCATTCTGAGTATTTCTCATATACTGTTTTCTGGCTGCATTGACTATTGCATCCAGTGCTCTTCTGATTTTGATGTTTGAAGAACTATCATCCATAAATTTATTTCTCCTCATAATCAGATCTGTTGGATGAAAGTTCTACAGATCTCCATCATTGATCTTCATTGGCTGCAATCCTTTTCTCTCAATCTTATATTCATTGTACTTTTATCTGGTTACTCCTACAGTAACCTCTTTGTCTGTGATATTCAGGAATCTTTTGATTGGTAACTTAAGGTGTTCAGTAGGCAGTCCTTTTGGATCTTCAGATACTCCTCTTTTGAGATTGAACTGGGAATTCGGGCTCATGTTTCCTAGAGGTTCATATTCTCCTCTGTAGATTTCAATGAAGTATTTTTCTGGAAACACATAGTCAGTAGGGTTTAGTTTTACACTTTCCCTTATGCCTCTAGGAGCTACTTCCCATTGAGAGATTAAAGTCTCTATCATGGTGTCTGTTATAATGGCCTTCATCTTCTTGTTGGCCTCCTCTGCTACATTTATTTCCAAGGCTTCTTTATCCGTTTTGTGAAGCTCCTTTTCTTAGCAGAGTTAAGTTAAGATTTGTACAACTGTGAGCGTTGGATTTTATCTAAAACAGGATTTTATGATCATACAAGTCACAAATCTAGGTGCGGAAACCCTAGATCTGAACAAATTAATAAGATGCTA
The DNA here is from genome assembly GCA_030844895.1 of Ambrosia x helenae. Lineage (NCBI taxonomy): Eukaryota > Viridiplantae > Streptophyta > Magnoliopsida > Asterales > Asteraceae > Ambrosia > Ambrosia x helenae. The sequence goes on from CM061223.1 coordinate 52,625,930, forward strand.
ATCACGACACAATCAAGATCATTTTCAATATCATTTTCATAGATTAACTTTCAATTAATAAGCATTTACAACGTTTATGTTAATCTAGAATCACAAAGACACTTTCTCAAAAACACTCCTAAACCTGAACTGAACCTGGACACAAATGATAACTCTCTTACATAATCAAAAACTCAAAATCTATATATAGCCTCTGCACATTCGCCCCTTTCAACAGGTCGAATGTGTGCATTTTCCACATTCGCCCACTAAGAGTGGTCGAATGTGATCTTCAGTCTAAATCCATTCTTCATTCGTCCGGTTCCTTTCTACCTTCGCCAGTTCTGATGCACCTTCGCCCTTTCTGATCTACATTCGCCCATCCAAAAATACCTTCGGCTGCCCACTAACACATGTTAATAATAGTATATCCAATCCTTAGTCGCAAAATGCATCAACAAACTCCCCCTCGACTATTGATTGGATAGTCTTCTTTGATAGTCCATCGTCCTGTTCATCAGCTTTATTCTGAGCTGCTTCTTCTGCTCATCAGTCATTGGCGGCTCGAATGTTTTCTTCACAGGCTTTGAAACATTGGCGATCTTCACAGTCTTGCCAAGTTTACCCTCCAAGTTGCTTCCAGCGTTTATGTCATATGCAAAACAAACTCCCACAACTTGAGTGTACTTCCTTGCCTGAGCAAAATCATTAGGTTCATAATAGATCGGATTAAAGAACAACATGATGATGTCTTCGAATGTGCAGTTTATCAGCCACATAGGATCAAATACATGAACATGCTTGTATTTGTCCTTTCCATCCCTCAACACAATCACTGCTTCTGCCTCCTCCAATCGTAATACCAGAATATGAAATCAGCACTGAAATGCTGTGGCATTGGCATCAATGGTATCTTTCTCATCACATTTGGTGCTTTATATATCAAAGTCACACGCTTCATGTTGGTTTGAGGATCAATATCCCTATGTTCTTTTCTTCTGGGATATTGAGGCTGAAATCTCTTCCATCGTGTACGACTTTCCCAAACCAACTTGTCTGCGCACCAACCGACATGCGATCCATTTACCTCAGCACCTGACATTGGGAATCTGCACAAATCTCTCACCGCCCAATACGGTAGAGTAAGCAAATCACAGAATCTGTTAAAATACAGAATTCCGGTTTCCCATTTCGCTGCAATACACTTCAGTCTGCCAAGATAAGTCCACCCGAGAGCTCTGCCTTTGAACTTGGCATTATGAAATCGATAAAAGTTACCTTGAGCTTCAGGTTTAGGTCGGTTCTCATCCATCTCCTTCAACTTCTTCAGATAATTCTTCAACTCATCAGACTGGTTGGAAGAATCTTTCTTTTCATCACCAAACACCTTCTCAACAAACTCTTCGCTTCTTCTCTTCGCTTTCTGTTTCGCTGACTTGTTTGGTATCTCTGTGAAGTCAGGAAATACTTCGTTCTCATCTTCTTTTCTGAAATACTGGGGAAACTCCTCATGAGTAATATCTTCAATCTCAACTTCATTGTTTTCAGGAGTCTGTACATCATCTGAATGACTTCCCATATCCTTTTCAGGAATATCAGGAATCGATTCATCCATCATGAACTCCTCAAACGTCTTTCCTACCCTCTGTGCAAGACCATCTAAAATTTCTTTCGCCACAGATGCAGGTAGTTCCCCTTCTTCAAGATCTGGATCTTCATATTCCAGCTCATATCTTAGATCATCCGTCTGGAATATTTCAGCGAAGCATCCAGTGAACTCAATAGTCCACTCCCTCTTCTCCAACATGTTTTTGTATATCAGCTTAGCATCATCAGAAAGAGATCTCACTTTTTCGTTCAAAAGATACTTTCATCCGAATCTACATTTCCTCCTTTCTTCTTGGAACTCGATTCTCCAGTATCTTTCTTCTTCTGTGATGTTCTCTTCTCATAACTAAACTTAGAAGTATCATCTCCTCCTTCATGATCACTTCCACTGCTAAATTCATCACCTTTCTTCTTCTCAGTACCCTCAGCACCATCATCATCATCATCATTGTCATCATCATCATCATTGTTGTCATCATCACTTTTATCCGATCCATCATCATCCTCTTCATCATCATCCTCTTTCAATTGAGGTGCTCTGCTATACAACTCTTCAATCAAACCACTCAAGCGTTTGTTTTCCTTCTTCAATTCTTTGTTATCAGCCTTGATTAGTTTGATCTTGTTCTTGTTTCTATCACATCTCCTCTCAAGCTTCTCATTCTTAGCTTCCAACATCTGAATCTTTTCATTTATCTCATCCTGATTCGATTTTGAAGCAACTACAATTTGGAGCATCTTCTCCTCATTCTGCTTGAACTTAGTGATTTCAGCTTGTTGAGCAATCAACATTTTCATCATGTCCTCCATCTTCTTATTGACTTGTTTCATAACATCATCATCAACAGTCATTTTCTTTGACTTTGATCTGGAGGGCTCAACTTCAACAGCTTTCTCCTTTTGAGGCTTCCTAAACATATCGAGCACTTTATCCATATCGATATTAAACTGATCGATTGGTAAAGTCTCTGCCTCCTTTCCTTTCTTCTGCTTCTTAGCAACTGGTGAAGATAACTTGGAAGGTGTTCCAGCATCAGGCAATCTCTTACCCTTCAACAACTGAGCCAACTCCTTCTCTCTCAGTTCTTTCACACTAGATTTCTTTGCCATCGTCTTTTGTTTCTTTGTCTTCTTTGGCAAATTCACAACTACAGTGTCTCCAACACTCAACTCAGCTAAATCAACTCCCAAACCTTCATCTTCAACTGATTTCCTTCTTCTCTCAGACTCTTCAATCGACTGGTTCAATAATTCAGACTCACCAACCATAGTGGCCTTACGTTTGGTGGTCCTTACGTTCTCGTCATCCGAATCCCACTGTTCATCAACCTCAGTCTCTTCCGAATCCACAGACTCTTCATCCACCAAACCCGAACCTTTCTTTGCAGTCGATTTCTTTCTAGCAGCCTGTTGCTTTGTGCTCCCTGATCAATAGCCTTTCCTTTGCCCTTCCCTTTGGCTCCAGGATTGACTACTTGACGCTTCCGCTTAGTGCTTGAATCAGCATACACTAAGGGATCGTCGTTGTCTGAGTCACTATCATCATGTCTAGCTTTGTTCTTGCCTGGATCAGTGTAATCCGGACGAGCCAAAGCTCCAAACAATCTCCTGTTGGGTGGTTTCTCATTGTCAGCAACACCCTTATAACCTTTCATCCTCATCAAGGTTCTAATATTCATGTGATCTTGCCCTAGAATCATTGTCGGATCCTTCTTCAGCATTGGATATTGTAATCAAATATCATCATTAGAAACCTTGGATACAACATAAACTTCTTGAACTTTATACCCTTCAGCATCTCCAACATGTGGTCAAGTATCATCCCAGACACATTAAATGGTTTGTTGAGTGTCAACGCAACCATTAATGAACTCAAACTCTTCCTCATCACGTCATAACCACCACTAACACATCCAAAGACATGGATCAGAACATGTGCAAAGTACTTGTACTGCACTCCCAGCTTCCCCTTATACATCGATCCGTCAGTGATAGGACCTTTGTATTTCATCCTTAAGAAGCACGCCTTCTGTTCTGTCCAAGATAACTCCCTAGGATCTTCTCTATCTTCGAACTTAATCTGTAAAGCTTCCCTAATGTCGGCTTCAGTCAAGAACATATCTATCTCCTGAATCTTGCTCTTGATAATGGTTTGATTATCCCAGTAGTCATACTTAGCGTTCTGGTAGAAATCTTCTATTATGTCTTTGTAGATGATGGTTGGTGTGGCTAGAGCATGTACAATCCTGCTCCTCTTCAGAAACTCAATAATGCCAGTAAACTCCGTGTTCTTCTCCACGTCTCCTAGATACGCGCAACAGTTGTGCGACCGTTCGAAAGGCCAACTGCTCGGTGTAGATGTTTCAGCTACGGGAACTGGATCTTGAACAGCTATCTCTGCTGGAGTCTCAACATTCACTGCTGGAGTGTCAATATTCTCTGGTTGTTCAGCCATCTGCACATAAAAATCAATAAAACGCGTCAAAACACAAAAACGACAAAAATATAAAAATTTTTGGTCAAAAACATCTGCACATTCGTCCCTTTTGGATTGGCCGAATGTGAGATTTTGTGGTCGAAGGTGAAAATATCTGGACGAAAGTGAAAATGATCTTGACAAAAAGTCACATTCGTCCGTTTTGTTATACCTTCGTCCACCCCGTTCCACTTTCGCCCGGTTTAACCAACCGAAGGTGGAAAGTTTTCCCCCAAAAATTTAAAATTCTGCCATGTTTAGTTTTAATCCGTAATTTTGATTCTAAAACATACTAACAAGGCCGAATAACCCTTGTTTATAACCAATTTTATCAAAACATCAGTTTACATAGGTTTTCAATTTGAATTAGGGTTCATCGTGTTCAATCGATCAAATCTGTTATCTAAACACGTTATTATCCTAATTCCTTCCATACTCTCCCCCTAAAACCTATGTGAAATGATCGGTTATCAAAAACATTCATCAACAATCAACAAAAATCCCCAGATTTAAAACCCTAGGTCCGGTTCATTAAACAGTCAAATTTGATCTGTTCTTTCGTCCATTACCTGCAATATTATGGTTAAAATGATCAGAATGAACAAGGGAATGATTTGCACAATCACAGAAAAACACAGCAACAAGGTCTTGTTATGAGAGAATTTTTGAAAAATTTCAGAATGAATAACTCGAATGTGACTGACATATATATATAGTGCCACTTTCGACCGGTTAGGATGGACGAAAGTGGGAAATAATCACATTCGCCCGTTTTAATGGCACGAATGTGAAAGTGGTCCACCTTCGCCCCTAATGAAAGACACGAAGGTGAAACTTGGTACCCGGAAGTGGAAATCACACCCGGAAGTGAAAAATCCACCTTCGCCCAAAATAAAAACGGCCGAAAGAGATAGTTTTTCCACATTCGACCCAATTAAGGGGCGAATGTGAAATGGAAAAACTGAAAATTTCGCCAAATCACGAATTCGAATCCCGTTCAACATTTTTCAATCCGTTAAGCTTCCAAAACTCAGATTTTCACATTTTGAATGTCACAAAGACCAGATGGTGTTATCAAATCTCAGAAATCGACCATCAAGCATCCCCAGATATCAAAAATAAAGCAGAATTGCAAAATCTTTTGGATTTTCTGAAATTTATATTAAAACACACCTAAAATGTTTTTGGATTTTGTAACTTTTTGACAATAGAAGTAAAATGCAACAAAGTAAAATGCATTAAAGTAAATGAAAACAGTAAACATTTTGTGATTTCCGGTAAGAGGATCATATCAGTTTTCTGAGAAATCTGAACACAGCGTTGATCTGGTTCAATATTATCATTAGAAACAATATGTGATACGGCAATTGCTGATATTGTTGTCCACATAAACTCACATGCAGACAATTACGCAATGCTTTAAAATGATACGAATTAGATGTATTAGACTAACACATTGTGGTTCCCACACACATGACATACTCCCGTATCAAGAAGTGATTTGCACAAAGACTCATTGTAAAGCGTGATTATGCTTTCGTCGTCTGTAATTGTACAAGATATAATGCATAGAGGTATACAGGTCAGCAAATTAATGCAGCAAAGTAACATATGCACCATACCAGGTTGAGGACTGATATTAATCATGATTTGCATCAATGATCAATACGATATTATAGATAATCTTTGATCATCATATAACATGGAAAGTTCCTCAATTCGGTAACTTTAGGTTTTGGCATAAAGCTCTTTTATAAAGATATCCTGTCTGATCTAGGTCCGTAATGACTTACAGCAAAAGATCAGAGAGTCTATCCCCAGACAACTAATAACATAACGACCCTAAACCTCCGAGTTTTGTACAAACACCCTATCAAACGAAATTACGGTACTAAAACCATATGCCCATGAGGTGTTCATCCACAAACGCGTAGTTTGTTATGTTTGTATCACTAATGCACGCAATATAAAGTCTACGAAGCCTATCAGCATATCACACGTAATCAACATACGTCTCATTAAAACTATACAATTCTTTAGCCTGTGTCAGATCCCCACTGATGTACTATCATTTCCTCTTTTTATCCAGGAAATCATTTTGGGTTTTTCTAATTTTTAGGTATTTTGAAAATTTTTCAATGTTTTTGGTTTTTCTGATAAAATGACTCCCCCTAAAATAAAGAACATATTTTTGGGTTTTTAATTTTTCTGAAAAACAAAAACAAAACAAAATTTGAAAGAAACAATCCACTTGAAAGCATCAACTTCTTTGAGGATTAAACAACCCCCTCGAAAGCATCTACTTCTTTGAGGATTATGATAGTAAAGAGAAATTCCCAATTAGCAAAATTTTAAAACTAAAATTAAAAAAAATGATAAACCGAGGAGCCGATTAGTCCTGTTTTTCCTTTATATTGTTTACTTTCAAAAGATATTCAAAGCGGGATCTGTCAAAAGCTTTTGTAAACAAATCTGCACGTTGGTAGTCAGTATGGATTTTGACCATGTCAATCAATTCCTTAGCATAACAGTCACGGATAAAATGATATTTAATCCGGATATGTTTAGCTTTAGAATGATTTTCAGTATTTTTAGTTAAAGCAATTGCGGCTTCGTTGTCACAGTGTATAGGGGTTTTAAGAAACTGCAAACCGTAATCGACCATCTGTTGTTGGATCCAGAGCACTTGCGAACAGCAACTCGAGGCTGAAATGTACTCGGCTTCACATGTAGACAGTGCGACGGAAGTCTGTTTCTTGCATTGCCAGGTAATTAACCTGCTCCCTAAAAACTGGCAACCGGCTGTTGTTGATTTGCTGTCTTTGTCACAGCCGCCCCAATCTGCATCACTAAAAGCAATAAAATCAAAATCATCATCATTAGGGTACCAAAGTCCTTTTGATGGACAACCCTTCAGATATCGAAGGATACGCTTGACCGCCGTCAGATGACTTTGTTTCGGCTTCGATTGGTAACGCGCACAGAGACACGTTGCATACATAATATCTGGTCGAGACGCTGTCAAATACATCAGAGATCCGATGATTGCTCTGTATGTAAATGGGTCTGTCAGCTCCCCCTTAGCGTCGACTCCAATCCCGTGATTGGGTTGTATCGGGGTATCCATCGGCTTAGAGTCCTCCATCTGGAATCGGTTCAAGATGTCGGCAACATATTTCGTCTGGTGAATGAAGATCCCGTCGGGTCTTTGATCCACCTGTAAGCCGAGGAAAAACTGCATTTCTCCCATAGCGCTCATTTCGAACTTCTCCTGCATAACAGTTTCAAATTCCCTGCACAAGAGTTCGTTAGTTGAACCAAATATAATATCATCAACGTAAATCTGTACTAGAAGCAAGTCATCTCCCGTCTTCTTCGTAAAGAGGGTGCAATCGACGAGGCCGCGCTTGAATCCTTTGGAGATGAGGTATGTGCTTAGCTCCTCGTACCACTGTCTTGGAGCCTGGTGCAAACCATATAAAGCTTTGTTCAGCACGTAGACCTTATCCCGGTGGATTGGGTCCTCAAAGCCTGGTGGTTGCCCGACATAAACCTCCTCCTTGACTTTACCATACAGAAATGCGCTCTTGACGTCCATTTGATAGACTTTGAATTTCTTATACGAAGCAAACGCAAGGAACATCCGAATAGCTTCCATTCGTGCTACTGGTGCATAGATTTCGTTGTAATCAATTCCTTCAATCTGATGGAAACCCTGCACAACCAATCTGGCTTTGTTCCTTACAATAACTCCACGATCATCTTTCTTGCACTTAAACACCCACTTAGTGCCAATTTTCTTTCGTCCCGGCGGCAAATCTGTGAGCGTCCATACTCCCAATTTCTGGAATTGCAATAACTCTTCCTGCATTGCCTCAACCCAGGCATCTTCTTGCAAAGCGTCTTTGTATGTCCTTGGCTCTACTTGTGACACATAACATGCAAACGACCAATCATTTTGGTCACCAGATTTCTGAATTTTGGCATACAATGCTAAAGCACCAAAACTCTCTGGCGTATTAACGCTTTTAAGCTGCCCTCTGGTCATCACTCCACTACCAGGATCACCGATTACTTGCTCCAGCGGGTGAATACGATGAATCCGAGATTCCGGATTAACAGGTACAATCACTCCCGTCTGAGCAGTCAAGTTCTCTACAGCATCCTGATCATTACCCGAGTTAGACGATGAAGCAATATCTGGATTTGGAGTTGGGTTCACAGTTTGCTCTTCTAAGTCTTCTGCATTTTCAAGAACAGCTTCTTCAAATTGTTCATCTTCAGATTCTGAAGTGTCTAATGAAGTTGAAGCTTCTTGAAACAATTCTTCTTCTTGTGTAGGAACACTGGTATCACTAGAAGCTGGTGGGGGGTTTACGGTAATTGGACGCATCAACGGTGAAGTTGCCGCGTTTTCACATTCGTAAAGTAATCGGATCACAGCTTCTTCAACCAGGCTATCTAGGTTGAATGACTCAAAGAAATCTTTGTAATCAAACATCCAATCAGGGCCCGTGCCTTGCAAATTTTGTGTGTATCGTTGAACTTCCACGTTTGCCCAATCCTCCACTTGACGAGTTCGCTTGTTGAATACCCGTTTGAGCGGGGTTGCATATCCAACAAAATATCCCTCTTCAGCTTTAGGACTAAACTTCTCGCTTGGATTCAACATCGTACATGGCGCCCCAAATGGTTCTAGATACTCTAGATTGGGCTTTCGTCGGTGTAACAGCTCATAAGATGTTTTTCCAAACTTCTTCACTGTCATAACCCGATTTAATGTATAGTTTGCTGCATAAATCGCCTCGTTCCAGAACATTACTGGAAGATTTGAGTCAGCGAGCATTGTTCTTGCAGCCTCAATCAGAGTCCTATTCTTTCTTTCAGCAACACCGTTCTGTTGCGGGGTATACGGAGCTGAATATTCATGATGTATCCCTTTGCTTTCACAAAGTTCATCCATCTTTGCATTTTTAAACTCCGTCCCGTTGTCACTCCTGATCCTTTTGATCTTCAAGTTGTAGATATTCTCCAGCCGAGTGAACAGAACTTGTAAGTTGGTAAAGGTGTCGCTTTTGTTCTTCAAACACATCACCCATGAAAATCGTGAATAGTCATCTGTGACGACTAAACAATAAAGCTCCCCAAGATGACTTTTGCGCTTGACTGGTCCAAAAAGGTCCATGTGCAATCGCTCAAGCGGCATCTCAACAGAGTTAACCTTCTTCAATTTATGGGATTGTCTGTGTTGTTTTCCTTTCATGCAGCTCACACACTTGTCGTTCAGATGGAAATGTTTCACGTTAACTCCATCGACAAGTCCATTTCTCACTAACTGATTCATTTTCCTCAGATGAATGTGCCCCATCCTGCGGTGCCACATTATTGATTCTTTTTCGGTCGCCTTGGAAAGAAAGCATGTTATCTGCCCCTGTGGTGTCATTGCCTTAGACATATCAAGAATGTAAAGATTGTTGACTCGAGGTGCCATCAACATAACCCACTCCTTTGGAATCTTGAAGCCCGGTTTGAGGATGTAGCAGGATTTGTCATCAAAATGCACAGAAAATTGTTTATCGCATATTTGACTGACGCTCAACAGATTATAGTCTATCTGTTTGACATAAGATATCCGCTCGAAAGTCACAATCCCGTTACTCACGCTTCCTTCCATTGTGATATAACCTCCTTTATTGCCCGCGAACGCAACATATCCTCCATTGATATTCTTCACATCAAACAGCAACGCCAAATCCCCCGTCATGTGGCCTGAAGCTCCACTATCAACAATCCAGAGACTGCTAATAGGGCCAACTGAAGCTCCCTGCACACAAAAAATAGACAATTAGTTCTTTCGGGGGACCCAAGCCTGAGTCTTGGGCCTTTGAACTTTGGCTTTCAAAGAATCATTCTCAATGACTTTCTCAACAACTTTTTGTTTTGAATCAACCGTTTTCTGATTTTTCAAAACAGTTTCACTTTTCTCACTCACCTTTGATGTAGAGGCTCCTGGAGAACCGTTAGGTGTCCAAGATTGTTCAGACCTTTTGAGAATACGAATTTGAGATTTTGGTTTCTCAATAGGTTTCTGAACATTGTTACTGAAAGTAACTTTCTTAGCAACCTTATCTGAATGAACAGACTTAGGTCCAACATTTGACTTGACAATTGGTTTTTGTGAAACCTTTTGTCTATCAGCTGTTGTGTTCACCACTGGTTTTCTCCAAGATTGTTCCATTGCAATCCGATTCCTCCGATCATAATGAAATGGACGGTTGTTCCTCATTTGAAAATTGTTTTGATTTTGAAAATGTTGTTGTTGAGGAACAGTCCGTCTATGCGGTGGAATATAATGATCAATCGGCTTTTTCATGGAATTCTTAACCTCAACTTCATGTCTCTTGTGCCTTACATATGGACACTGAGCAAGTAAATGCCCGCGTTCTCCACATTTAAAGCACTTTCTATATTCCTCAAACACATAATGAGCATTCGGTGAAGCAAATGATCTTACAGGAAATTGATCATTATATTGTTGATTTCTTAAACTCTCAGGAAGTGGTCCTTTCGAGTAAGAAGGTTCATGAAAACCATTTGCTTTATCATCAGGTCGAATAAACTCAGTGACATGTATTTTTGGCTCTTGAGGAGTTTCTGAAAACAGTTTCTTTAAGATTTCTGGTGGAATTTCATTGGTTCTTTCATGTTTTGGAAACCAAATTGTGCTTTCTTGCCAGATTTTATCAAGTTTAGAATAGTTAACATTTTTAATCGGAAATTCCTCATCAGCAATGATTTTATCGGATCCTTCCATCCGATAAAACACCTTTACAGGTTTGTCACTGGTTTCATTCAGCTCATTCTTTTCAATCACATTCTTAACAACATTCTTTTTCTTAACATCAATCTTTTCAGATTTCTTATCATGAATAGCTTTTGCCATCGGATGAATATGATCAGATGGTGACACTGGTTCGGTAGTAATGATGTGATTTTCTTTTGGAATCTCACATTCATTATCAGATTTATCACTACCAGTATCATCATTATCCGAATCTGAACTATCACTCTCAGCATAAACACCCTCATTGTTCAAGCCCAAAATCGGTCTCACATCTTCAGGATATGGTTCACCAATACTCGAGGTATTAGATTCCATATCTGATGATGAGTCTGATTTCACCGAACTCTCCGGTATAACTTGATGATAGTTATGGTTCTCAAAAAGAACCGGAGATGGTACAGACTTGTAGTTGGTGGTGTTATCATCAATGATATGATCCACGACATAAGCAACATTCTTATAGCTTTCTAACTTCTTGTTAACCTTTTCAGCAAAGCATTTAATGGCAGCCATTTCTAACTTGGTGTTTTCAATTTCATTGATGTAGTTATTTATGGCCAATTGTTTTAATGACAAAGTGGTTTTCAAGTCAGAAATGTCCTTTTTATAGCCATCTAATACTTTGTTAAAAGCATTTAACTCTTTGCGAGTAGATTGACAGTTTTGGATAGCACTATCACGTGAAATTCGGAGTTGTTTATTCTCCTCTGTCAACCTATCACAAGTCCCACAGCATTTATCACTCATGACATCAGTGCTAGATTCAGAACTTACAGGTTTTGGCGGTTCGGTCATGGCCATCAAAGCAAAATGAGCTTCCTTTCCAGTGAAAAACTTTGAGTAGTCGATCTTGGTGAAAGCATCATCAGCTATGCACGACTTCCTCGTCATCAAGAAATCAGCTTCTGCCAGCAACTGGTCAATATCATCATCCAAAGAATCAACACTTCCCTCTGTGTCTGATTCGCTCTCACAATCTGAATAGACTGATTTACACTCCTCGGGAACCTCAGAAACTGAATCAATCACCATCCCAGATCTCTTCTCCTCAGCTTTAACCTCAACAGGTTCACTCTCCACTTCCATCTCAGTCTCAGAATCATCACTCTCACTCTCCTCAGTTTCTTTCTTCTCATCAACTACCACCGACTCTTCCAGATCAACCTGATAAGCAACACAAGCTACATTCCCACCAGTAGTTACTTCTTCAACCCCTATTTGCATACCCGACCAGTCAAACCTCTCATCCTGCTGAGTAACCAAAGCTTGGTTCTGATTCGCATTTTGTTGAGTCTCAGTAGGTGTAGTGATAGGCACAACTGTTCGGTTTGGGTGATTAGGAGATTGATTTTGAATCTGGTTTTGTGTGTTTGGTTGTCTGTTTTGGTTGTTAAAATTTCGGTTTTGGTAGTTGTTGTTATTTTGGTAAGAAACTTGGTTTTGTTGACGGTTCTGGTAATTTGCATTGAAAGGGTTTCGGTTACCTTGTTTAGGTGGCTGGGTGCATTCCCGTTTGAAGTGTCCTTTCTCTCCACAATTAAAACATGTGACCTTCTCCTTATTGAAACCATAGGTCGTGTTGGGAGAAGTTGCCAAGTCAGTCCTTCCAGTTTTCTCTATGAACTCTGTTGCTCTCCTCATTATACTCGCAAAAGCCCATTGAATGTCAATGAGTTCCATCTCTTCTTTATCGATCTGTGCGTAGTCTTCGTTGGTCAAGTTGTTGTTCCCAATCTGACTAGCAACCAATCCATTGTAGGATGAAACCATTGCAGAGACTAATGCAATGTGTTGCTGAGCAACCTCCACAGTCACATTTCCTAGGTTGGAAGTATCCAAAACCACCGGTTGTTTATGTTGAGTAATTTGGTTTGATGGTTGTTGTGTTTGGTTAGCGGTGTAAAAACTAGCTTGTTGCATTGGAGAGACTGGTGAAATGTAGGAAGTATATTGTGGTGGTGTGTATGATGGTTGTGTGTAAGAATTGTATTGTGGTGGTGTGTAGTTGGTGGTTGGTTTTGATGAATCCATGACATTGGAAATGCATGCAACATGTGGTGCAACACTTCCAGAGCTCGAGTTTCCAGCTGAAACTGAAGTACCTCCAAAATACAGACTCGGATTCTGAGGAATCTGCGACCTTCTAGCTTTCCTCCTATCCTCCAGCTCTTTGTTCTCCAACTTCTCAATAAACTCTGAAATGGTCCAGAATTGATAAGCATCCTTCTCTCTAAGTACCTCCACATGCTGATCCCATTGTGGTGGCAAAGCATCTGCAAACTTATCCACCTGCTTAGTCATGGGAATCTGTACACCATAGCTAGACAATTCAGACAATAAATGCATATATCTCGGTGTTAGTTCTTTCAAAGTTTCATTATTAATGAAAGAAAAATTATCAAACTCTTTAACCAACTCCTCCATTCTCAAACTCCTGGTCTTTTCGTTACCATCATGCTTCCTCTTCAGCTTATCCCAAAGCTGCTTTGACGTAGTACATGTCCCAAACTGATGCAACAGGTCACTTGTGATCGCCTGTGTCAGTTGAGAGAACGCCTTCTTCTCCACCACGTATTTCTTCTTTTCATCCTCAGCCAAGCTCTCCAGAGGAATCAACTCACCGGTATTCTCCAGAATCGGTGCTGTATATCCTTTCACGATCATGCTCCATGCCTCAGCTCCTTCAACTCCCATGCCCTCCAGATGGATCTTGAACATGGTGTGCCACTGGTTGTACTCTTGCATATCCATGAGCTTCGGTGGCCGAGTCCCACTACCTGTAGACAAATCCTTAATCAAGGTAGAGATAGCGTTAGTGGTTTGAGTATTTACCGCCGCTGCAGCTACTCCCCAGTAATCTGATTGTAATGCCGGATGTGCTACATTCTGAGGCAAAGTGCTCGATGTTGTCATGTAGTTCAGTGGTTGTGAGGATTGCGTGTTCGTCTTTTGAGCTGCCACAGTCCATGGGTCCATTGTCTGCTGTTGTGGTTGTGTTGGTGCTGATCCCTGAGTAGTCTGAAAACGCCACATGATCACAATCTGAAAAACTCAACACTTAGAAAATTTTCAGCAAAAAATACTACGTTCGCCCGAAAAGTACTACTTTCGTCCAAAATTTTCTAAGTTCGTCCAAACTGACACACTTTCGTCCCTTATAACTCACTTTCGTCCAAACAGTTATACCCGAAGGTGAATATGATCAGAATGTAAATCACACAAACACAATTTCCACTTTCGTCCGAAGCAAAACGGTCGAATGTAGAATATACCACCCGAATGTGAAAAATGTCAAACAAGTTTTCAGGTTCGTCCACTCACACTCTCAGGTTCGCCCACTTTTATGTCAGGTTCGCCCACAAACTCAGTCCAGGTTCCAGGTTCGCCCCATATCAGCAGATCTCACTTTTGAAAAACGGTTATTGTTTGAAAAACGGTTATTTTGATCTGAGATTTTCAAAAGTTCATGGATTTCAATGATCTCAATCAGGTTATGTTTCGGATTTGATTTGGAACAACTTTAAGTCTTGGAAAACTTGAATTTGACCACAAAATCACCTTTAAATCGATCAAAAACTATGTTTTATAAAAGTTTTTGTAAAAACAGATGATAATTTGTCTAAAACATGTCCAAATCAACTCTGATCTTATCGAATTTGTTGTTGTATGATCCTCTATTCTCTGATACCACTTTGTGAGCGTTGGATTTTATCTAAAACAGGATTTTATGATCATACAAGTCACAAATCTAGGTGCGGAAACCCTAGATCTGAACAAATTAATAAGATGCTAATCACGACACAATCAAGATCATTTTCAATATCATTTTCATAGATTAACTTTCAATTAATAAGCATTTACAACGTTTATGTTAATCTAGAATCACAAAGACACTTTCTCAAAAACACTCCTAAACCTGAACTGAACCTGGACACAAATGATAACTCTCTTACATAATCAAAAACTCAAAATCTATATATAGCCTCTGCACATTCGCCCCTTTCAACAGGTCGAATGTGTGCATTTTCCACATTCGCCCACTAAGAGTGGTCGAATGTGATCTTCAGTCTAAATCCATTCTTCATTCGTCCGGTTCCTTTCTACCTTCGCCCAGTTCTGATGCACCTTCGCCCTTTCTGATCTACATTCGCCCATCCAAAAATACCTTCGGCTGCCCACTAACACATGTTAATAATAGTATATCCAATCCTTAGTCGCAAAATGCATCAACAACAACACCATAAAGTTTCCTTCATTGGGCTGAGGTGAGACTTCAGTTTCTAGCACTGATGTAGTCTCAGCAGCCCTTTCAGCTTCAAGATCTCCAGATCTTCTGTTAGGTGAAGTGATTTCTGCTACACGTGTCTTCTTCTGTTATTCAGTGGTAGGAAAGGGCGTCTTCATTGGTTCGGTAAATCTCTTGACTGCCCTTGCACCATGTTAAGTGTCTCCTTAGCTTGTTCTATGGTTACATCTCCTTTCTCCTTCACCTGCTCTAGATTCTTGAACATTTTTCAATTATTTTGAAAGAACATTTCAATCGTTTTCTATAGTTTCAATTGACTTGAACAATTTTCAATTATTTTGAAAGAAAATGACATTCTTTGGTCACAATGTCATTTCTCTGAATGACTTCCTTTTTCTAGATTTGACCACCGGAAAGTCAAACTGACTTCCAAAAGTCAAAGATTACCACTTATCCTAGGCATAATTTTCATTTTGTTGCCTTTTTGGGTCCACATTTTCCCATTTTCCCTAGATTTTGAATCTAGTTAGTTAGATTTGTCCAGATTAAGTGGGATTAACAATTTTTTTTTTCATATTTTTGTGATCAGTTGTTTGTTCCCCGTCAAAGTTAGCTTTACTAACTTAAAATGTAATTTCTCTTTCCCCTATTTTTCTTTCCCATAAAAAACATATATATTAAACAGAAATTTAATACATACTAAAACAAACAACACAAACAACACAAATAACCACAGATTCTAGTCTATATCCACAATGAGCATATCATACATGATGCTCTCATGAACTCTGTGAGTCAGGCTTAACATCAGGGCCCCAAATGTGACATTGGCCTGGCTTACCATTGGTACTTTGCTAAATCTCCTTGGTATACCGCCAAAGTTCAATTGACTTGTGATGATCTTGGCCACAAATCTGGGATACATCACTAACTTGGTCCTATTCTCCTTCATGTCCTTCAAAATTTAGTATGAGTAGTTGTACGGTTCTCTCCATACTAAGGAATGAATGACTTCCTGAACTCTGAGAGAAATCAGGTTAAAGTTGGAGGTCTTTCTGCTGAAGCAAACACCCGCCTGAGTCATCAAGAACTGTCAAGGCAGTCTTTTCCACCTGCTGAGCTTTCCAGAGACCATTGTACCCCATTTGCTTGAAGGTTTTGGCGACTTGGTTTCTGTGGACTCTCAGGATGTCTCAGTTATCATTGAGGTAAAGAGCACTCCGGATGGTGTGCTCATCACTGCTATCCCGACTCACTGGATAGTAGCCTCAAGAACAATGTGTCGGAGGTCATCAACCATGACTACTACTGTGTTTCAGAATTGCTGGAGGATCTCAGCATACACATCAATGTGTACATTGATGGCAAATCCAATGGGGCTTTTCAAGAGGAAGGCCAACATTAGAGCGCACAGTTGGAACTCCCTATCCAAGCTGGTTTTCACTATGAGATCGTGATAAGTAGCCATTTCTAGTGCCATTTTTGGTAAATAGGGTTAAGGTTTTCTTTTGGAGAAGAAGAAGAAGTACAAAAAATATGTAGTGAAAGTGAAATGAAGTGTGGGTTTATTTCACTATGAGATTGTGATAAGTAGCCATTTCTAGTGCCATTTTTTTGTAAATAGGATTAGGGTTTTGTTTTGGAGAAGAAGAAGAAGTACAGAGAATGTGTAGTGAAAGTGAACTGAAGTGTGAGTTTATTTATGGACAATCCAATCTGTCCCATTAATGGTAGATATGGAAGATCCACTTGCACCCCTTACTTGAGTTGATCTCTGTAATCTAGTAGTTATGTCAGGAGACTTTTCGGTATATAGAAATCTTTGTGAGAGACCCTGCATTAATTACTAATGCTCTCCATTTACTTATTCTCCAGATGGCAAAGCTACTATTCGTTTAGACTAGACGTAGTATATACGAAAATAAAAAATAAGTTAAAACTAATCATTATCCCTTTAAAATGTTAAAAATTATATTAATTCCTAAAAATAAATGAGCAAAAATAAACATAAAAGAACTTAAACTTATATGCTATAACTATATATACATACGTGCATGCATGCCTGGTTTATGAGTCACATTTCTCTCTCCTAGATATCTGGGATGGTTCAGAAGTTTCCATTATATATTTCTGGGATTTATCCAACAGTTCACCAGAAGTCTCGTTTTCATCTGAGATTTTTGTTCCAGATTCTGGCTTTTCATTTAAGATAACTGTTTCAGTTTTTAGATGATCATAGGAGATGAACTCTCCAATTTTTTCTATTTGTGTGTCATCTAAAGTTGAATTGTCACACCCTCAAATTCCACTTGTGGGGTTTTACCGCGAGGCGCGTGACATACCAGGATCCAAGTCAACGATCACAATAAACAAACACTAAATATATAGATTGAAACCAAAACATTATGCTTTGAGCCATAAACCAGCAGTGGAAGCATTTCTTGTTTACAACCAAAAGGCATATTATAGTTTACAAAACATTGTTTAAAATGCGACAAAACTCTAGACGCTGTGCAAGACTCCGTGCGCCTAGTCCATTAACTACTACCTTAGCGACCTGAGAAAACATGCCAAAAATGTCAACTTATAATGCTGGTGAGTTCACAGGTTTTTATAAAAGAGTTGTTATAAGTTTGCAAAGATCATATCCGTTACTACTAGGTAATAAGAACGTTAGCTAGACGTTAAGTGTTTTTACTACTACGGTTGGGAACCTATTACTTAACATGTACCAATAGATGAAGCGTTCCCAGATGATTGGGTTACCGATGCCTCGATAAACCCGGAACTAGAGACAATATGCTCCCGCCCGGCCCCGCCGTCGAGTGGGGTTTGTGAGGCCCAAAGATCTATCCACATTTCCCTCGTTGTGCAACCCGCACATTCACGGTTTTCCCCTGGGACTTTCCATAAAAAGTCGTATAGTAATGTAAAGTAACCATAGTATAACATGACCTTTAGTAAGTAAGTATGTAGCATGTTTCTCCCCCGAAAGAAAAACAGTAAAAGCTGGGCTGTGACACTCACCTTAGATTGCGTTACTTGAAAACAGTTAAATCAGTAAGCTATGATAGCCCCAGATAGCGGCGACCTATCATAAGATGTATATAAGTACCCAGACTAATAACCCGTAGGTTAACTAGTCCCCGAATGTCCACACCATAACCATGTACGTTTGAAAACACCTTTTACTGTTAAACCAACCGTACCAGACAAGACCCGACAGCCCATTGGTGACCCGACATCTCATGTGTTAGCCAAATGCAAAATATCATGCAACATACGTAGTTAAACACTTAACACGCGCAAGAGTTCACATAGTCTAGCATAACGCCCAATTAATGCATAAACGAGTCCGAACACGTGTTACTAAGTCATTATCCCTTTAAAAATAAGTTAGTGTATACGAAAATAAAAAATAAGTTAAAACTAATCATTATCCCTTTAAAATGTTAAAAATTATATTAATTCCTAAAAATAAATGAGCAAAAAAAAAAACATAAAAGAACTTAAACTTGTATGCTATAACTATATATACATACGTGCATGCATGCCTGGTTTATGAGTCACATTTCTCTCTCCTAGATATCTGGGATGGTTCAGAAGTTTCCATTATATATTTCTGGGATCTATCCAACAGTTCACCAGAAGTCTCGTTTTCATCTGAGATTTTTGTTCCAGATTCTGGCTTTTCATTTAAGATAGCTGTTTCAGTTTTTGGATGATTATAGGAGATGAACTCTCCAAATTTTTCTATTTGTGTGTCGTCTAAAGTTGAATTGTCACACCCTCAAATTCCACTTGTGGGGTTTTACCGCGAGGCGCGTGACATACCAGGATCCAAGTCAACGATCACAATAAACAAACACTAAATATATAGATTGAAACCAAAACATTATGCTTTGAGCCATAAACCAGCAGTGGAAGCATTTCTTGTTTACATCCAAAAGGCATATTATAGTTTACAAAACATTGTTTAATATGCGACAAAACTCTAGACGCTGTGCAAGACTCCGTGCGCCTAGTCCATTAACTACTACCTTAGCGACCTGAGAAAACATGCCAAAAATGTCAACTTATAATGTTGGTGAGTTCACAGGTTTTT
The DNA here is from genome assembly GCA_030844895.1 of Ambrosia x helenae. Taxonomy (NCBI): domain Eukaryota; kingdom Viridiplantae; phylum Streptophyta; class Magnoliopsida; order Asterales; family Asteraceae; genus Ambrosia; species Ambrosia x helenae. The sequence goes on from CM061223.1 coordinate 52,645,188, forward strand.
ATAAAAGAGTTGTTATAAGTTTGCAAAGATCATATCCGTTACTACTAGGTTATAAGAACGTTAGCTAGACGTTAAGTGTTTCTACTACTACGGTTGGGAACCTATTACTTAACATGTACCAATAGATGAAGCGTGCCCAGTTGATTGGGTTACCGATGCCTCGATAAACCCAAAACTAGAGACAATATGCTCCCGCCCGGCCCCGCCGTCGAGTGGGGTTTGTGAGGCCCAAAGATCTATCCACATTTCCCTCGTTGTGCAACCCGCACATTCATGGTTTCCCCCTAGGACTTTCCATAAAAAGTCGTATAGTAATCTAAAGTAACCATAGTATACCATGACCTTTAGTAAGTAAGTATGTAGCATGTTTCTCCCCCGAAAGAAAAACAGTAAAAGCTGGGCTGTGACACTCACCTTAGATTGCGTTACTTGAAAACAGTTAAATCAGTAAGCTATGATAGCCCCAGATAGCGGCGACCTATCATAAGATGTATACAAGTACCCAGACTAATAACCCGCAGGTTAACTAGTCCCCGAATGTCCACACCATAACCATGTACGTTTGAAAACACCTTTTACTGTTAAACCGACCGTACCAGATAAGACCCGACAGCCCATTGGTGACCCGACATCTCATGTGTTAGCCAAATGAAAGATATCATGCAACATATGTAGTTAAACACTTAACACGCGCAAGAGTTCACGTAGTCTAGCATAACGCCCAATGAATGCATAAACGAGTCCGAACACGTGTTACTGAGTCATTATCCCTTTAAAAATAAGTTAGTGTATACGGAAATAAAAAATAAGTTAAAACTAATCATTATCCCTTTAAAATGTTAAAAATTATATTAATTCCTAAAAATAATGAGCAAAAATAAACATAAAAGAACTTAAACTTGTATGCTATAACTATATATACATACGTGCATGCATGCCTGGTTTATGAGTCACATTTCTCTCTCCTAGATATCTGGGATGGTTCAGAAGTTTCCATTATATATTTCTGGGATTTATCCAACAGTTCACCAGAAGTCTCGTTTTCATCTGAGATTTTTTTTCTAGATTCTGGCTTTTCATTTAAGATAACTGTTTCAGTTTTTAGATGATCATAAGAGATGAACTCTCCAAATTTTTCTATTTTTGTGTCGTCTAAAGTTGACTTGCCACACCCTCAAATTCCACTTGCGGGGTTTTACCGCGAGGCACGTGACATACCAGAATCCAAGTCAACGATCACAATAACCAAACACTAAATATATAGATTGAAACCAAAACATTATGCTTTGAGCCATAAACCAGCAGTGGAAGCATTTCTTGTTTACAACCAAAAGGCATTTTATTGTTTACAAAACATTGTTTAATATGCGACAAAACTCTAGACGCTGTGCAAGACTCCGTGCGCCTAGTCCATTAACTGCTACCTTAGCGACCTGAGAAAACATGCCAAAAATGTCAACATATAATGCTGGTGAGTTCACAGGTTTTTATAAAAGAGTTGTTATAAGTTTGCAAAGATCATATCCGTTACTACTAGGTTATAAAACGTTAGCTAGACGTTAAGTGTTTTTACTACTACGGTTGGGAACCTATTACTTAACATGTACCAATAGATGAAGCGTGCCCAGATGATTGGGTTACCGATGCCTCGGTAAACCCAAAACTAGAGATAATATGCACCCGCCCGGCCCCGCCGTCGAGTGGGGTTTGTGAGGCCCAATAGATCTATCCACATTTCCCTCGTTGTGCAACCTGCACATTCATGGTTTCCCCCTGGGACTTTTCACAAAAAGCCGTATAGTAATGTAAAGTAACCATAGTATAACATGACCTTTAGTAAGTAAGTATGTAGCATGTTTCCCCCCGAAAGAAAAACAGTAAAAGCGGGGCTGTGACACTCACCTTAGATTGCGTTATTTGAAAACAATTAAATCAGTAAGCGATGATAGCCCCAGATAGCGGCGACCTATCATAAGATGTATATAAGTACCCAGACTAATAACCCGCAGGTTAACTAGTCCCCGAATGTCCAGACCATAACCATGTACGTTTGAAAACACCTTTGACTGTTAAACCAACCGTACCAGACAAGACCCGAGATCCCATTGGTGACCCAACATCTCATGTGTTAGCCAAATGCAAGATATCATGCAACATATGTAGTTAAACACTTAGCACGCGCAAGAGTTCACCTAGTCTAGCATAACGCCCAATTAATGCATAAACGAGTCCGAACACGTGTTACTGAGTCATTAGGCATATCACGGGGTTCCTATCATGTTCCTAGGTGTCAAATCATGATTCGAGATGTCAAAATACGCTTACAACAGCCGCACACACGATTAGGAAACGAACATGCAATTAGGAAAAGTCAACTGGTGATTAGGAGTGGTCAACAGGCGATTGGTGGTGTAATTGCCTGATGTTACTAGCGATTAGGAGCCTAATCGCCCCTGTATCAGGCGATTAGGATTCCTAATCGCCTGCTGTAGCTGCGCGGCGCATTTTCGCGTGTTTAACCCTCCAAATCAGGTCCAAAACATGTATAAACACCCAACATCCAAGCAAAAACCCCTAATTTATTACTGCTCTAACACCCTTGGTGCAATTATTTTCAAAAATGGCAAAGTACTAGGTTTCATTAACTATGCATATCTTTCCTAAAATGGCAATAATCAGATTTCACAACCTACAACCTTGCAAATCATCATCCCTCTGTTATAATACCCTCCTAATGTGAATCCTAACAACAAACAATCATCAAATCTTATCATAACATCCTAAATCTTCAAGAATCATTCAAATGGGTCAAAATGTATATTTTCATCAAAACACCATAATAATCGCTCAAATACTTAGATAAACATCCTAATAACTCCTACACATCAGAAGTACATCGATTACATGGTAACATTCATGTTTTAACCATCAAAAATCATTTCTTGCATGAATACTTCACATATAGCAAGTATAAAGGTTTAGACTTGTTTTAGAAACTCATTTCAAAGGTTTTTAAAGACACAAACTTGGTAAAACAATGTCTGGACCTTTGAGAACCAAAACAATAACATCTCAAAGGTTTGGGATGAAGAACACACCTTGGATTTTATCAAAGAAAGGAGTGTATGCTTTGAAATGGTGAGTTTTGAAGTAAAACATGTTCCAGAGGTGTTCTAAGGTGTGAGGGAGGCTTAGGATCAGTAAGGGTTGCACAAATGGTGTTTTGCAAGTCAAGGGTTGTATTTATAGGTGTTTTTAGTCATCCAAAACTGATCAGGCGATTACAAGCTGCAACAGGCGATTGGGGCTCCCAATCGCCTATACTGACTAGCGATTGGGCCCAATCGCCCCTAACAGCTAGCGATTGGGGCCAATTGCCCCTCCCTAATCGCCTGATCCCTCCCTAATCGCCCCCTAGTATCCCGTTTTGGGTTTTCGGTGCGTTAAACACTATTTTAACATATATAAACACGTATTCACATACCGACAAGTCATATAATGATTATAAACACATAATGCATGATAACTAACACGTTCACCATCGTTCACCAATTCCCGGGACTCGAGACTTGCGTGTGTGCGTTAAACCCGATGATTCCATAAATCACCAATCCTTGTACACATGGTTATGGACCGACTCCCAATGACTCCATGGATCATTGTAACGACTCCCGATGATTCCCAGAACCATCGTAACGACTCAACTGACCCAGTTAAGTATGTAATATGCATGACTCGCTAAGGTAGACTTACTAGTTTGATCAATGTTACTAACCTGAGTTTGCCGGGTGTCACATGACTCATTGGTTTTAAGTCCAGATTCTGTTATTTTCATACCAGATTCTTGACTTAAATCCATGTTTAGCATGCCCAACTTACTCATGATATAGCTGTGATGTTTTTCATCCAAAGGTTTGGTGAAAATATAAGCAAGTTGTTCAGCTGTGGGAACAAAATACATTTCTATATCATTTTTCTCTATATGGTCCTTTATAAAATGATACCTGACATCTATGTGCTTAGTCTTTGAGTGTTGAACTGGATTTGATGTTATAGATATTGCATTTTTGGAATCACATAGAATTGGTGTTTTTACAATGTTTAATTCATAGTATTTCAATTGGATCTGCATCCATATCACTTGTGAACAATAGCTTATTGCTGCTACATACTCTGCTTCAGCTGTGGATGTTGATACACAATTTTGTTTCTTTGATACCCAACACACCGGTTTTTCTCCCAGCATTTGACAACTTCTAGGTGTACTTTTTCTGTCCAGTTTACAGCCTGCATGATCTGCATCAATGTAAGCTATAAGCTCTAAATTTGTATCGTTTGGATACCATAATCTAAGATCTAGAGTTCCTTTCAAGTACTTGAACACTCTCTTTACAGCAGTTCGATGAGATTCCTTTGGGTTACATTGATATCTTGCAAGAAATCATGTTGCAAACATAATACCTGGTCTGCTTGCGGTGAGATATAGAAGAGATCCAATCATGCATCTATATTTTTGAATGTCCACTGGAATTCCATCTGGATCAGATGCCAATGTGGAACCAGTTTCCATATGTGTTTTGGATGAACTACATTTTTCTAGAAGGTATTTCTTTAAAATTGTTTTGACATATTTAGATTGACAAAGAAATATCCCATCTAGAGTTTGTTTGACTTGTAAGCCCAAGAAAAAGTTTAATTCACCCATCATACTTATTTCAAAAAGGGGCGGTCATCAGTTTTTCAAATTTCTTGCAAAAATCTAGATTTATTGACCCAAAAATTATGTCATCTACATAGATTTGTACAAAATTATGTGACTTTATGAGTTTTTGTGAAAAGTCGTGTATCAATAGTTCTCTTGTTGAAACCTGATTCCAACAAAAAATTGGACAAGGTTTCATACCAAGCTCTAGGAGTTTGTTTCAAGCCATATAAGGCTTTGTCCAGTAATTGTAGACATGTTTTGGAAAGCTGGGATCTATAAACCATTATGGTTGTTGAACATAAACTTCTTGTTTAAACTTTCCATTCAGATATGCTGACTTCATGTCCATTTGGTAAACTCTGAAGTCTTTGTGAGCAGCATAAACAAGAAAGATTCTCACAACTTCTAATCTGGCTACTGGAGCAAAGGTTTCATCAAAGTCAATTCCTTCCTTTTGACTGTAACCTTTCACTATCAATCTGGCTTTGTTTATTTTGATAACACCTTGTTCATCTAATTTATTCTTAAAGATCCATTTTGTACTAATGACATATTTGTCCTTTGGTTTTGGAACAAAGGTCCATATCAATTATGAGTTTTTTTATGAGTAAAGGTACAATATTCTCATTGAAGAACATACAATATATACAAACTCGAAGCTCTAGTTTAGGAGGGAAACAAACTATTGACCTTGACCAAAGACTAAGAAATAACTTCCTAAGACTAAGTTATTGACCTTGACCAAAGACTAACATAAATACAATAATTACAAGGTATGGTTAATACGCCCCCGCAAGATGGAGGCTCCATTGGAGACTCCAATCTTGGATCGAAAGAAAAGAAACGGTGATCGTGGAAGTGGTTTGGTGAGGACATTAGCTAGTTGATCCTTTGAGCTAATGTGAAAGACCTTTCAGTGACCGACATTAACTTGTTCACAAACAAAGTGGTAGTCGAGGGCCACATGTTTCATGCGGGAATGGTACACCGGGTTGGCACAAAGGTAGGTGGCACCGGTGTTGTCACAGAAAAGAGATGGTGTGGGTGCCGTGCGAAGACCGAGTTCTTGGAGAATATTTTTAACCCATAAGATTTCAGCTGCGGTGTTTGCTAGTGCTTTGTATTCTGCTTCAGTGGATGATCGCGAGACCGTTTTTTGTCTTGATAAATGCCAAGAGATGATGTTAGATCCAAGATATAATATATAACCTGTAGTAGATCTGCCTCCGTCATGTATGCCTCCCCAATCAGAATCTAAGAAAGCATGTAAATCAAGTGAGGACTGTTTATTTAACAATAACCCATGGTGCAATGTTCCTTTCAAATAGCGGAGAACTCATTTGAGAGCTTGCCAGTGTGACTGTTTTGGGTGGTGCATAAACTGGGAGAGTTTGTTGACAGCGAAAGAGATATCAGGGCGGGTGAAGGCAAGGTATTGAAGTGTGCCACCAAGTTTGCGATAAGGAGTTGGGTCAACGGGCGGAGAGGTATCTGAGGGGATAAGCGGATCATAGACGCTTAGGGGGTGAGGACCTCTTTGGCACCATCCATTTTGAAAGTGGTTAAGATGTCCTGAATGTGCCTGTGTTAGGAGAGGAATAGACAATGAGGAGTTGGAATGACTTCGATTCCTTGGAAGTGATGTAGAGGGCCTAAGTCTTTGATCGAAATTTTTTTGCTTAGGGCTTGAACAAAGATGTCCTTGAACGGATTATTGTTTCCAGTGAGAACAATGTCGTCAACGTAGACGAGTAGGTAGCCAGTGTTACCATTTGTGTTGTAGACAAAAAGAGACGGATCAGAGAGACATTTTTTTAAAAAACCAAAGCTAATGAGGAAGGCGGTTAATTCATTGTACCAAGCCCGCGGGGCTTGTTTAAGGCTGTAGAGAGATTTCTTGAGTTTGCAAATGTGATTAGGAAACGCCAAATTTGCAAATCCGGGTGGTTGAATCATGTACACATCCTCATGTAAGGTGCCATGAAGAAATGCATTATTGTCGTCTAGTTGGCGTAACGACCACCCGAGAGAGAGTGCGATGGAAAGAACAGTACGAATGGTGACAGGTTTCGTTATCGGACTAAAGGTATCAAAACAGTCCTTACCGTACTGTTGATGAAACCCTTTTGTGACTAGGCGCGCTTTAAATTTATTAATAGTTCCATCGGGTTTTTGTTTGGTTCGGAATACCCATTTGCATCCTATTGGATTTTGGTTAGTATGAGGGACAAGCTCCCACGTATGGTTTTGAAGAAGAGCGTTGTATTCAAGATCCATTGCTTGTCGCCATTGTGGATCTTTCATCGCTTGGATGTGAGTAGAGGGCTCAATGGATGTAGGAAGTGGGTAAAGTGTGGTGGAGTTGATGAAGTTGGAATTGTAATATTTAGGGTTAGGATTGTGAGACCGTTGTGGACGAGTAGAGGTGGTAGGAGAGGGGTTAGTTAAAGGAGTTTGAGATGAGGAGGTAGCAGAGTCATTGGAAGGTTGTGTAGGTGAATTAGGCTGTGTAGGAGTGGAGGATTTTGTAGGAGATGAGGATTGTGTATGGACAGTGGAGGACTGTGTAGGGATAGCGGAGGACTGTGTAGAGGACAAGAGTTGTGTAGGGTTAGGGGAATGTTGTGTAGCTGTAGTAGAAGGTTGTGTGGGGTCAGGAAAGGGGTGGGTAGGAGGTATGGGTTGGGGTGTGGGACCGATGGGAGGTTGTGTAGGGTGTGAAGGCTTTGGAGGATTTGATATGTTGTGAAGAAATGATTCACAGGTGACAGTGGGAGAGGTAGAGTTATTGGTCTGGGATGGGAATATGTGTGGTATGAATTCAACATGGCGAGAGTGATATATCCTGTTGGTGGCTGGATCCAAGCATTTGTATGCTGATCTGGAAGAGGAGTATCCAAGAAAGATACATGATGCAGAGTGAGATTGTAACTTGGAGGTGTTGTGTGGGCGGAGCCAAGGATAGCAAAGACATCCAAATGGTTTTAGTTTAGAGTGGGTGGGAGCAACATTGAATAACATGTCATAAGGTGATTTGTTGTTCAGGGTGGTTGTGGGTAGAAGGTTGATGAGATAAGTGGCGGCTTGAAAGGCATGGAGTTGAGCATAGTGGAGGAGGGCAAGGTCCGTTTCAACAACGTGTCGATGACGATGTTCGGCCACCCCGTTTTGTTCGGGTGTATGAGGGGGTGTGGTGTAATGATAAATTCCATGAGTTGTGAGAAATGGTTTAAGACCTATGTATTCACCACCATTGTCGGTAAATAGAAAGATAAGAGGTGTTTGAAAAACTTTTTCCACTAGTGATTTGAATTGTGGAAAAAGGATTGAGACATCGGATTTTCTTTTTATCGGATATAACCAAATGTATTTAGAAAAATAATCGACAAATATGACATGGTACTTGAAGCCGTCAATGGATGTTTGGACTGGAACCCATACATCTGAGTAAACGAGTTGCAACGGTTTATTTGCAACAAATGAGTTTTTACCAAAAGGAATTTTGTGGCTTTTATTTAACGAACAAGATTTGCAATGAAAATACTCGGGTGACACTTTATTACCATTAAGTCCTAATTTAGAAATTAAGGACTTGAAGACTTGAAACGAAGGATGTCCAAGGATATGGTGCCACACAAGTAGAGATCTTGTTGTTGTTGCATTGATATGAGGATAGAGTGTGGTTGGTCCGTAGTAAACGTCATTGACGTTCACGCCCCGCATGAGATGCGCCCCCGTGCGTAGATCCTTAACCAAGAAATGATATGGATAAAATTCAACAGAAACTTGATTAGTACGACTAAGTTTTGCAACAAAAATAAGATTATTACAAAGAGATGCAACGATTAAGACATCGTTTAAGAAAAGCGGTCGTGAGTTGGTGTGAAGGGTTGTTTGACCAATGTGTGTGATAGGAAGTGTTTTACCATCACCTAAAACAATCTCATCTGGGCCACCATATTCGAAAAGAACATGCATTTGGTTGTTGTTGTTGTTGTTAGTGTGATTGGAAGCACCGGTATCCCATATCCATGGAGTGTTTGGAACCGCGGTGTGAGAAGATGTATTGTTCACAACCGGGTATGAGTAGGAATCATGAGTAGAGACTTGATGGTCTCTTAGGAAGAGACTAAGTTTGCGACAATCTTTCGTTACATGACCGAGTATGCTGCAAAAATAACAAAAAACGTTAGTTTGGCTATTGTGGGTCGGGTTGTTTTGAGTTTGGGTTGCGGATTTGTTTGACCATGAGGAGGGTCAGTTTTGTAATGAGGGATTTGAGGCTAAGGAACAAGGGTTCCGATTGTAGTTACGGTTCGATTGATGAACAAAAAAGGGAGCCATTGAGGCTACAAATCAGAAAAAAAGAAAGATGAAAGGGCTGTGTAGGCTGCGGACAAAAGGCTGTCGAAAGCTGTGATGGATCGGTTGGCTCAAGGGAGCTTTAGGCTCTTGATACCATATCAAATATGAGTTTTTTTATGAGTAAAGGTACAATATTCTCATTGAAGGACATACAATATATACAAACTCGAAGCTCTAGTTTAGGAGGGAAACAAACTATTGACCTTGACCAAAGACTAAGAAATAACTTCCTAAGACTATGCTATTGACCTTGACCAAAGACTAACATAAATACAATAATTACAAGGCATGAATCATGGCAAAAGTCATGTATGGTTAATAGTCCAGACTATGCTCTTTTCAAACTAATCCAATTCTTCATACATAGCATATATCCAGTTTGGATCCTGCAAAGCTTCAGACATAGATTTTGGTTCTGTTAAAGCTTAGAAAACCTGCACAAACATTCATTTGCAGCTGCAGCCCTGGTTTGAACACCTTTTTGTGGATCACCTATTATATTTTCAGGTAAATGATCTTTGATCCACCTTATGTTGTGAAAAGGGTTAATATTGTTAATATCTGTTGAGTCATTATGTTATTCCCCCTGAGTTTGTGCATTATTTGGAATCAATATTTCCTGATTTAGATTTTCCGCATTTATTCCAGATCTTTTACCTATCTCATTACTACTCAGGTTGTTTTCAAAATTTAAGCTTAACTCATTTATGCCTTTGAATTTACTTTCCCAATGACATCCCAGAAATTCTTCACATGTTTCTTTAACATTTGTTCTGTATTATCTTGAACTTTGAAAAGTTTTCTGTTTTTAGATTTTGAGTTTTCTGGACTGAGTCTTAATGATGAATGATTAAAAGACACATAGATACTTTCTCTACATGTTTTAGAGCTTAAAATATAAACTTTGTAAGCTTTTGATACTAGAGAGTATCCTATAAATATTCTTTTTCAGCTTTTATGTCAAATTTCTCTAAACTTTCAAAATCATTGAAAATGTAACATGTATATACAAAAACATGTAAATATTTGACACTTGGAAGTCTTTTGAAAAGTATTTGATAAGGTGTTTTATGAAGTCTTTTGTTGATTAGAGTTCTGGCTTGAGTGAAGCAGCCATTAGCAATTTCCTCAGCCCAGAAATATGTTGGCAGATTTGAGAATGTCAACATAGTTTTTGCTGCTTCAACAAGAGTTCTGTTCCATCTCTCTACAACTCCATTTTGTCGTGGAGTTCTAGGAGTTAAGAAATCATGTGAAATTCATTTTCTTATCAGAAATGTTTCTAATATGGAATTTTTAAACTTAGTTCTATTATCACTTCTTATTCTTCTAACTTTCAACTTTAAATGATTCTGGATTTTTCTGATAAAGTTTATTAGTAATTATGGAGTTTCACTGTTGTTTCTCAAAAAGTCAATCCATGTATACCTTGAATAATCATCAACAATGACAAGTATGTATATATTACCTTCCATGCTTTCTCTGCTGATTGGTCTACACAGATCCATATGAGGTAGTTCCCAAGGTTGTGTTGTTGAGGATCTAGATAATGATTTATGTTGGCATCTTCTTGATTTCCCCATTTGACAAGCTTCACATATGTTTTCCTTTTTAAGTTTAATGACAGGGAGGCCTTTTACTAGCTTTTTGTTGGTCAGGATGTTTAAAGTTTTGAAATTTACATGAGCAAGTTTCCTATGCCATATCCAGTTATCACTTGAGTTTTGAGAAAATAAACCCAGTGGTTCTTTTCCTAGTTTTTCATTGGAATCAAATTAATAAATAGATTTTCTAATTCCTTCTCCTGTCAATTATACCACATTATCTAGAATCCCTATTACTTCACATTTATTAGGCCAAAAAATTACTTTAAAACATTTATCACAAAATTGCCCACAACTTAACAGATTATATTTTTATCCTTCAACATATAAGATTTTTTCTATAGTTAGGGGACCTATAGTAATATTTCCATAACCTAAGCTTCTACCTTTTGTTCCATTTCCAAAGTTGACCATTTGACCAACTCTAACTACATTCCTACTCAATAGGCTCTTGTTTCCTGTCATATGAGACTTTTTCTATTTCAACATATGAGACTTTTTCTATGGTTAGAGGTCCTATAGTAATATTTCCATAAGCTAAGGTTCTACCTTTTATTCCATTTTCAAAGTGGACCATTTGACCAACTCTGGCTACTTACCAACTTAATAGGCTCCTTCTTTCTGTCATGTGCTTAGAGCTTCCAGAATCATTATACCAAATCTGGGGCACGTGAAGGTCCTGTAATGTTGAGAGTTAGAGATTTTTTTGGTGCCCATCTCTTGCTGGGCACTGATTTAAAGTACATTTTCTCAACATTCATTTTAATCTTCATATTCTTGTAGTTTTCAGCTGCCAAAAAATCAGAGTCCTTGTATGTTTTCTTGATGATGTGTGCTTGGACTACTTTCAGAATATCAACACACATGCAACAATTAATATCAGATATGTTATCTGATATTGTATTCCAGTATTTTTGGGAATATCTTGATACAATTTGATTAAATCAAGGTTTTATTTTGTTTTCATTATTTTATCTGGTTCTGTTAGGTCTTTCTTTTCAATTCCAGATATATCATCTTTTGCTTTTATGAAAATAGTTTTTGTGTCTGAGCATGTCTCGTTTACATATCCCATGCCGTGTCCATAATTTTTGGGCTTAGCCTCAATGTAGTCAATGAACTCTTTTGCTTGTTGAATACTTCTGACATTGATTGAATTATCTTGCAAGTTTTTATACAATTGTTGGCTTTCTGTTTCATAAAAACTGATTTTGCTTTTAATGAAAAGTTTTATTTTTCTAGAATTTTTCCCTTTTTGAGTTCATCAGATTTAAGTTCCTGAATTCTGGTTAGCTCCCAGATTGTACTTTTAAACTTGTTAGTTTCTCTTTCGAGCTTTTCTTGCAATTGTTTATGCTCTTGTTTTAAGTTTTCAATTTCAAAATCATGACTAGAGATTGTTACATGTGAATCTTTAGTTTCATCCTCAGATTCATCTCTAGCTATCATGAGACAAAAGTTAGCCATCTCCTCTTCATAATCTGATAGCCATGTATCTTCTCCAAGAAGTCCCATTTGTTTGCTTCTTCAAGCTTCCTCTCAAAGTAAGCAACATCTCTTAGTTATTTGCTCTTGCACTCATTTGAGTAGTGACCTTTTTGTTTGCATCTGAAATAGGTCACTTCAGTCTATCTACCTTCCTATCCTTGGATCTATCTACCTTACCTTTGAATGTATAGTTTCCTGACATTCTTTGTTCAAAGATTTTGGTAAGTAGTGCAATGGCTTCTGTGAAGGCCAGATAGTCTGATGTAGGATCATATGCTTCTGCTTCATTGAATGTTGGAATGGTTTATGTGGAGTTAGGTTCTGGTTTCTGGGTTGAAGAATATAGAGTTATTTGACCACCTTTATGACCAGAATTTTCAAATATTTCATCTTCCATGTGGATAAGAATGCTATAGAGAATATGGAGGTTCATATTATCAGCTAGCTCTAAGGTTGAGGCTAGAGTCATGGTTAGTGTTCTCCATTCTCTGGGTAAGGGTCCTAAGAACTTAACATTCTTTTCATCATTTGACTTTGTTACCCCATATTTCTTTAACTCATTCAAGTTTTTGAAAATCTGTTATAAGTTTCAGATAAAGTTTCATTTGGAAGACTTTTGAAATATTTATAGCTAGAAACACAATTTGTACTTTTGTTTCTTCTCATTTTCTCTCCTCCTTCACATAAATTTTCCAACTGATCTCATATTTCCTTTACAGATGAACAAGCATCTACATGAGAAAATATGTCATTTGGAAGAGCCATAATCATTAAAGATTTGGCCCTATCATTTATAATCATCACTTCCTTGTCCTCATCTCCCCATAATTTCTTATCTTTGGGGGCCCGAGTGAGACGAATCGTTGGTGTTCTATGAGTTGCTGGAACTTCTGGAATTTCAATCATTGGAATGTATGGTCCATTCACAATGGATTGTACAGACAATGATCATTTCCATTTAAGAAGTTGATCATCCTGACCTTCCATTGGGGGTATTCCTCTCTCACAAGAGTGGGAGGCTTAGACATTACCCATCTGAAATGCAGAATTCCAAGATTGAAAGCTTGCCATTTGTAAATGTGGTGCTTAAGATACTTGGTTAAAATGTTTAAGATTTGAGCTTAAATAGTTCTTTAATTGATTAGGATCTTTTTAAAAATAACTTATTCAAGCTACTCTGATACCAAGTGTTGGTCCCAGAAGTACCAGCCTCACTTTTAATCAAATGGCAATTTGATTTAAATAATACGTAAACAATGTGCGGAATAAGAAATCAAACTTTCAGAAACAATAGAACAATGTTTTTAAGAAGTTTTGAGTTTAAGTATCGATCACCTTACAACAAGGATCAAGTTTGACTTTACAAAAGAATGACTCATAGAATTCTTATGGCTGGTGTGAACGTTGTATGGAGTATGTGTAAAAAATATATCTATGACTCGACTGTATTTGCTTTGTATATCACACACTTTCACATCCACACTTAACACTCTTCTTCGATGAATGATGTCTTCTATTTATAGAGAAGAGTTGACCCAACTTGATGAATAACAATTAGTTTATCTTCAACTTGTACTCTCAGCTGGAAAACGGGGTGAAGAAAATATGCATGAATGATTGGAGTCAAATTGCATGCATTTTAACTTTCCCACTTGTCAAGATTCCAGATTTCTTTCCAGAAATCTAAGGTCTTTATCAATGTGACATTTGTCACCCTCATATGTTATCAAGTTGCCAAAATCAGTCCTCGTACTTTTCGGTTTCTCAAATTAATAATTTTTTTGAGTTGTATTAAACTTATATAGATATGTATATGTTGTTGGGTCTGCTGACCTGGAGAAGAACAGATGATTGGAAAGCCAAAATATTCTATTCAGTTGATCCTTAGAAATAAACAACATTTACAAGATACTTATCCCAAAAGACTGTTGACCCTAACATCTGCTCTACCCAAACAACTGCTGTGACAACTGCTGCTTCAAAAGACTGCTGGATAACAACTGATAGAGAACAACTGCTGACTAAAGGTCTGATGAAGAACAACTGCTGATCAAGTGCTAAAGACTAAAGGTCTGTTGGAGCCAACAGCACTTAGGCTCCAACAGATGATACAAGACCATCAGAGTTTTCTCAACAGCAGTTTACTTTTCAGAGTTTTACAATGTAACAGTAGTTTGTATATAGCAGATGTTTTATGTTTGTTAGTCTGTTAGAGGTCGCTATCTTAGGTGACGTCAGCTTAGATCATCAGTGGTTTAGATTTGTCTATAAATAGAACAGTGCTTATACTGTGAAATTTATCACTTAAAACACTCTCTCAGAAAAACATTCACAGAGTGATCAGGCTGAGGGGAGTACTTGTACAATTGACTGTAATAATTTAATATTATGAAAGCATTCGATTGAAAACATTTATTCTCTTGTTTTGATTTATAGTTTATTATTCCGCTGCACTTTCCATTTATAATTCACTCCGTCTGTCACATCTTTACTTAAACATGTCAAAACAATCAAACTCAGATCCTAACAATTGGTATCAGAGCTTGGTCAATTAAATTCGATCTAACCAATGAATTTAATATAAACAGATCAGCTCACAATTATTGATATCGTTTGTTTGTCGGATTGAAAACAGAGTAATAGTTTATTTTCGATTCAACCGTTTTTAAACAGACTTTGTTTTTGAAAAATCAAAGAATGGCTTCAATCAATCACGATCCACACAACAATGGCACGAACAACAAGCTACCGATGCTTGTCAGATCCGAATACAATATCTGGCAACGTCGGATGAGCCATGTTCTAGCTCAACAGAATACTGGGTGTTGGAAGTCAGTTATCTTTGGACCACATGTTCCGATGGTGCCGAGTACTGAAGATCCCAAGGTTCAGGAGCCTAAGAAACTTGAAAACTACTCCGACCAGGATTTTCAGAAAATTGAGTTAGATGCCAAGGCCTTCAGTATTGTGGCCATGGCTCTACCCAATGATATATATGGTGGGCTGTTACACTGTAACAGTACAAAGGAGTTGTGGGATGCACTGAAAGAACAATTTGGTGGGACTGAAGAGGTTATTGAAAACAACCGTGAAATACTTAACCAACAATATGAAACATTCAGTCATGTTAAGGGAGAGTCATTAACTCAAGAATTTGAGAGGTTTAACTATCTCATTAGTGAACTAAAACTGGTTAGTCTAACTTACCCACATTCAACTTTGAACCATAAGTTTTTAAGATCACTACCAGATAAATGGGACACTATTGCTATAGTTATGAGAAACTCAATTGGATTCAAGGACCTATCACTTACCCAGCTTCATGGTAAGCTCTTGACCCATGAGAGGGAGCTTAACCAGAAAAAGAAGCTCCATGACTCTGGAAAAGTGTTTGATGACTATGTATTTGGTAATACAACACTTCTGGGTCATGATGAGGTGCCTGGTAATAATAAGGATCAGAGTTATGATCATTGCATTGACATAACTTCAGGTTTTAACTCTGATTCTTATTCACCAAACTATGCTTTTACAGCAAGTGGTGGTGATATCCAGGCATTTGATAACATATCCTTTGAGTATGATGACTTAAAATACTTTGACCCTGATGATTTGGAAGAAATGGACATTATGCACCAATTGGCCCTTCTCAGTGTAAGAACTAACAATTTTTACAAGAAAACTGGGAGAAGCTTTCCAGGGTTAACTGGCAGGTCAAAAGTGGGGTTGGATAAATCAAAGATTAAGTGTTATAAATGTCATAGACTTGGTCATTTTGCTAGGGAATGTAGGAGACAACATAGTAGACCTATGATTACCTATCCAAATCAAAGGCCACAGACCAACACTTATCAACTTTCCCATAATACCAAATGTGCAAAACACTGCTCATTTTGCACAATCCTCAAACACTGTTCCTGTCCAGTATGTCCAAACCACTATTCCTCAGATCCACTATGTGCAAACACCTATTGCTCAGGCACCAGTGCCAATGACTGTTGCTCCACCCTCTACTAATGCAGAGACCAGTCAACAGAGTTTCTTCACACAAGGCTTTGTTGATTAGAGCAGTCTACCAGATGAGTTGACAGATGAAAATTTTGCATTAGTTGCCAAAGCTGAAAATGAACGAGAAAATTTTTGTTTCATGGCTATGGTAGAAGAGGTTGAATCTGAGGAGGTGGTAACTGAATCTGTAATTGTGACTGATGATATTGTTGATAAGGTAGTTGCAGGTGAAAAATCTGAAGAAGAGGTTGTGAGTCTCTCAGATCCCTGGGGTGCATCTGATGATTGTGAGTGCAAGTGTGATTGTGCATTGATGGCTGCTGCTAAGGTATCTCCTCAAATCCTTAAAGATTTGTGTTCTAACAAATGTGTAATAGCATTTGCTAACATCAAAGAGGTAAATGAAAACCTTAGGAAGAAAATTTTAGATGATGAAGTTCAATTTGAGAAACTTTCAAAAGAGTTAAAATCAAAATTGACTGAAAAAAGAATCTGAAATAAGCAGCTTAAAACATGAAGCAACTATAACCAAAGACCAGCTCCAAACTATGATAACTAAATATCATAGTTGCAAAAGTGAGCTTGAGACCACCCAAGTTGAATGTCAGAAATGGGTGGAATCATGTAAAGGTTTTGAGATGCTCCTCAACAAACAAACCAAAAGTCATGTGAAGTTTGGTTTTGGTTTTGAAACCACTGCTCCAGCTTTTGAAAACACTGACAAAAGGGATCAAAAGTTAGTTGAGGTAGTACCAACTAATTTGAAGGGTCAAGAGATTAAAATCACTGAACCTAATGGCAAGAAAATTGTTCTTAAAAAACCAGAAGGTTCCTCATCATTTACTGAACTAGAAAAATATGAATTTAAACCTACTTGGTCTGGTGAGTGTGGTACTCTTGAAAACTTCAAACCAGTTGAATTCAAAACCCCTGATGGTAAGAAAGCACCACAGGCAAAGGTCATTCCCTTGATAGATCTTCCAGCAGATGATCAAACATCTGTTGAAAAGAAGACTGAAAAAGGAAAAAAGAAAGAAAAGTCTGTTCACTTGTTATGTGATTTCTGTGAAAAGAAGAATCATATTACTAAAAACTGTTGCCTTCTAAAAGCATATGATATCAACAAAGGAACAAGTGTGTGTGATTCTAAGACCACATGCTCAATATGTGGTAAAAAGAATCACAAAACCAAAGAGTGCCTGCATCTCAAAAATTTTGATGTCAAAATACAAGAATACAAGGCTAAAACTCTTGCAAATCAAGTGGTAAGTACTTCAAAAGGAAAACCCAAACAGACTTTTACTCCAGTTCAAACATCTGTTATCAAAAATTTGGAAACATCTGCTTCCAGGGATGTTCAAGTAACATATGCTCCACCCACCAACAAGTACCCAAGGGGATATGGACAACCACCTTGTCATAATCTGTCACATGTTTATGAAGAACCCAAAAGGCCTTCTAAACCAAGAGTGAACAGAAATCCCTATGGATACTATCATCTGTCAGGAAGTGATAAAACATCTGTTGCACCAAGTGTTGACATCCAAGCACTGGCAAATGGCCAGCAACAGTTGTTGAACTTGATTCAAAAACTAGTTCAAACCACTGATCACCTTCCTAAGCTTGAGGATGAAAAGTCTGTGGACCCATCCAAGGCCAACTTGGCTTTGGACACTCACCAAAACTGATCAATTACTGATGTGCAGGGAGCTTCTGCTTGCTTAGATAGCCTTTGGTATGTAGATAGTGGAGGCTCCAGGCACATGACAGGATGTGGGCCCTTCTTCTGGACTTCTTAGCTCATGGAGGGGGTGATATATCCTTTGGTAATGATTCAAAAGCTAAGGTGTTGGGTTCAGGGACTGTTCAGGCTGGGAAACTCAAGTTTGAAAATGTTAATTTTATTGATAATCTTAAATTTAATCTTCTTAGTGTATCAGTAATTGATCAGTTCAAACCACTGATCACCTTCCTAAGCTTGAGGATGAAAAGTCTGTGGACCCATCCAAGGCCAACTTGGCTTTGGACACTCACCAAAACTGATCAATTACTGATGTGCAGGGAGCTTCTGCTTGCTTAGATAGCCTTTGGTATGTAGATAGTGGAGGCTCCAGGCACATGACAGGATGTGGGGCCCTTCTTCTGGACTTCTTAGCTCATGGAGGGGGTGATATATCCTTTGGTAATGATTCAAAAGCTAAGGTGTTGGGTTCAGGGACTGTTCAGGCTGGGAAACTCAAGTTTGAAAATGTTAATTTTATTGATAATCTTAAATTTAATCTTCTTAGTGTATCACAAATGAGTGACAAAGGGTATGGATCATTCTTCACTAAGAAAACTTGTAAGATTATTGGGCCAGAAGTGGTGAAAAAGATTGATACCATCATTGCTGAGAGCAAAGCACAACTTGTTGCTCACAGGAGTGGCAATGTGTATGTGGTTGATATGTTGAAGGACAATCCTATGGCAAATGTTTGTCTGTTTTCTGTTGCCTCCACAAAAGAGACATTATTGTGGCATAGGAGACTGGGTCACACCAACCTTCAAACTATCAACTCACTCTCCAAACAAAGCCTTGTCAGAGGTTTACCATCAAAAGAATTCAAATGTGATGAGCATTGTGTTTCCTGCTTAAAAGGAAAACAACATAAAAGCTCTTACAAATCCATTGATGAGTCCAAAACAAGTCAATGTCTACAATTGTTGCACATGGACTTGTTTGGCCCAGTTAAAATCATGAGTCTAAGAAGAAAGAGATTTTGTCTTGTCATAGTTGATGATTTTTCTAGGTTTACATGGACTTACTTTTTACACTCTAAGGATGAGACTACAAGTATCTTGAAGGACTTTGTCACCAAAGTTGAAAAACAATATGACTTGCAAGTAAAAGTCTTTAGAAGTGACAATGGAACAGAGTTTAAAAATAAGGAGTTGGATGATTTCTGCATGTCAAAAGGGATTGTGAGGCAGTACAGTATCCCAAGAACACCAGAGCAAAATGGGGTGGTTGAAAGGAAAAATAGAACTCTCATTGAAGTTGTAAGAACCATGCTAGCAGATTCTAGTTTGCCACTGTCCCTCTGGGCAGAAGCTGTAAACACTGCTTGCTATGTTCAAAACAGAGTTTTAATCAACCCAAGACATCAAAAGACTGCTTATGAAATTTTGTTCAAAATCAAACCATTAATCTCATTTTTCAAAATCTTTGGCTGCCATGTTTCATTTCAAATCTTAAAGATTCCATCTCAAAATTTGCAGCCAAAGTAGATTGTGGATATTTTCTGGGATATTCTTCTACTGCCAAGGCCTACAAAGTGTTTAACACAAGGACCAAGACAATAGAAGAAACTCTGAATGTAAAGTACAATGAACTTTCATCCCTAAAATCCCAGCAAATCCTGCTGAGTTGTTTGATTTAGATAAATTCAAATTTGAAGATATTACTGTCAAAACTAACAGTGCGGGTATTTCACAATCTCCACAACAAGATTACAGAACAGATGTTGTGATTCCAAGTCACTATAAAGTCTATTCTGCATCAGGGAAGCAGCTATTCAAAACACCTGTCAAAACTCTGCAACAGCTGAGTCAGCCACTGTTGCCAATCTTATCCTCAAACCACTGCTTCACCAACTACATCCACTGCTCAATCATTTGTTGACAAAAGTCAAACCTCTGTTGACAAAAGTCAGTCCAGTTTCACACCACTTGGACCCATTCCCCCACCTCCATTTCAAACATCTGTTGGCACTACAGAAGTGCAAACAAATGTTACATCAACAGAGTCACCAAACCTCTGTCCTTCACCTCAAAATGCCATCATACCATATCAAATCATTGGCAACATCAGAGAGGGTGTGCTCACAAGAAGCCAATCCTCAAATATCTGTCTTTTTGCAGGCTTGCTATCTCTCACACAACCTGTCAAGTACCAAGAGGCACTAAAAGACAACAGTTGGGTAGAAGCCATGCAGGAAGAGCTCCTTCAGTTTAAAAGATAACAAGTATGGGAACTTGTACCACTGCCTAAGGATGTTTGTCCAATTGGCACAAAGTGGGTCTTCAAAAACAAAACTTATGAAAGGGGTATAGTTGTCAAGAACAAAGCCAGGCTTATGGTTCAAGGCTTCAGACAAGAAGAGGGGATCGACTATGATGAAACCTTTGCTCCTGTAGCAAGGCTAGAAGCTATCAGACTCTTCCTAGCCTTTGCTGTCAACCACAACATCAAGGTGTATCAGATGCACATCAAATGTGCATTCCTATATGGCAAAATTCAGGAGGAAGTCTATGTTTGTCAACCACCTGGTTTTGAAGACACATTCCATCCTGATTATGTCTACAAGCTTAACAAAGCCCTGTATGGACTCAAGCAAGCAGCTAGGGCCCAGTATGAAACTCTTTCCACCTTTCTCTTATCCATTGGTTTCACAAGAGGTAAAATTGATAAAACCTTATTTTTGAAATGGAGAGGGAAAGACTTAATGTTTGTTCAAATATATATGGATAACATCATTTTTGGATCCACGTGTAACAAAATGTGTGAAGAGTTTAGGGAACTCATGACAACAGAGTTTGAAATGAATGCTATGGGTGAACTTCAGTGCTCCCTTGGTCTCCAAGTGAACAACTACAAAATGGCACATTCATTCATCAAAACAAATATGTGAAAAATTTGTTAACTAGATTTGAGATGAATGACTGTAAGCCATGTAGTACACCCATGAGTACAGTCAAGCTACTCACTATTGATGACAAGGATGAACTGGTTGACCAGACACATTATAGATGCATCATTGGGTCTTTATTGTACTTAACTGCATCAAGGCCAGACATTACGTTTGCCACTTGTGTTTGTGCAAGATCCCAGGCTTCACCCAGAAAGTCAAACCTTATTGCTGTGAAAAGGATATTCAGATACCTAAAAGGTGCTCCCACACTTGGTATCTGGTATCCTGCTAATAAAAACATTGAGCTTTCACGTTATTTAGATAGTGATTTTGCTGGCTGCCACACCACAAGGAAGTCTAGATCAGGAGGGTGCCAGTTTCTAAGGAATGCCTTAGTCTCATGGCAAAGCAAAAAGCAAGCAGCTGTTTCAACTTCAACAGCTGAAGCTGAATACATTGCTGCTGCAAGCTGTACAGCCCAACTCATGTGGCTTCAAAATCAACTGCTGGATTTTGGGATAACTACACTAAAAACTCCACTCATGTTGGACAGTCAAGCTGCTGAAAATATCATCAAAAATCCAGTATCTCATTCAACAACAAAGCACATTGTCACACCCTCAAATTTCCACATGCGGGGTTTTACCGCGAGGCGCGTAACACACCAGGATCCAAGTCAACGGTCACAACAAACGACAACTAAATGTAGGAAAATACGTAAGACATTCCACCAAACAACCAAAACATTATGCTTTGAGCCATAAACCAGCAGCAGAAGCATTTCTTGTTTACAACCAAAAGACATATTACAGTTTTTCCAAATCATAGTTTAATATGCAACAAGACTTCTAGACGCCGTGCAAGACTCCGTGCGCGCCTAGCCAATAACCGCTACCTTAGCGACCTGAGAAAACATGCCAAAAATGTCAACATATAATGCTGGTGAGTTCACAGGTTTTTCTTTTTCAATAATAGTTCCATTAATCCTTTGAAAACTGTTACCGTTACTGTTATTGTTACTGTTCATACTATGCTTGTTCGTACGCTAGCTAGGCGTCAAGTGTGTTACTCATACGGGCGAAACCATTGCTGACTGTGTGATACCCCTGTTTACAGACTACCTCATCTTCGGTAAGCCTAGTGTGATTGAGACAACATGCACCCGCCCGGCCTCCAGCCGTCGAGTGGGGTTTGTCAGGCCCAATAGCGCTATCCATATTTCCCCGCTACATACCCGTATTAGTGGTTTCTAAGGGACTTAGATGAACCGTATAGTAATAAGATGTGAGCCATAGTATAACATGAAAACGTGCGTTTATAACTTATAACATGTAAATGTGTGATCCAAAATGTATACGCATGTTTCTCACCCCGAAAACAAAACCAATAAAGTATGGGGCCGTGAACTCACCTTGGATCGCGTTACTTGAAAACAGTTAAATCAGTGTGCTATGATAGCCCCAAATAGCGGCGACCTATCATAAGATGTATGTAAGTACCCGGACTAATAACCCGTAGGTTAACTAGTCCCCGTATGTCCAGACCGTGACCATAAACGTTTGAAAACACCTTTAACGGTTAAACCGACCGTGCCAGACAAGACCCGACATCCCATTGGTGACCCGACATTCCACGTGTTAGATAAATGCAAGACATCATGCAACATATGCAATTAAACACTTAATACGCGCAAGAGTTCACCTAGTCTAGCATAATGTCCAATTAACGCATAAACAGGTCCGAATACGTCTTACTAAGTCATTGGGTGTATCCCGGGGTTCCTAGCATGTTCCTAGGTGTCAAATCGTGTTCCGGGATGTCAAAACGCGTTCACGACAGCAGTACATGCGATTAGGAAAGTCAACTGGTGAGTAGGCCTGGTCAACAGGCGATCAGGGGCCTAATCGCCTGACACTTCAGGCGATCAGGGCCTAATCGCCCCCTAACATTCCTAATCGCCCCTGCTTCAGGCGATTAGGATTCCTAATCGCCTGTTGCAGCTGTGCAATGGGTTTTCGCGCGTTTAACCCTCCAAATCAGATCCGAAACATGCAACGACACCCAATATCAAACCTAAATCATTTACCAACCCATTTCAAGCAAAAACCCCCAACATATCACTGGTCTAGCATGTTCTATGCAATTATTTCCTAAAATGGCAAAGTACTAGGTTTCTTCTACCAACCTTATCTTTCCTTAAATGGAAACAATCAGATTTCAAACTTTACAAACATGTAAATCATCAAACCTCTGATCTAACATCTTCCTAGCATGAATCCTAACAACATTGCATCAACAATCATACCATAATCATCCTAAATCCTCAAGAACATACAAATGGGTCAAAATATGCATTTTCTTCAATACACCATAATAATGGCTAAGATTCTAAGACAACCCTCCTAATAACCTCTACATAGCAGAAGTACAATCATATCTTGAAAACATTCATGTTAAAATCACCAAGAAGACCAACATATGCATGTAAACTTCACATATAACAAGCATTAAGGTGTAGACTTAGTTTAGGACTCTTTTGAAAGGTTTTTAAAGACACATTTTGGTAAAACAAGGTCTGGAACTTTGGGGAACTCAAAATAACAACTTTACAAAGGTTAGGGATGAAGAACACACCTTGGATTTTGCTAAAGAAAGGTGTGTAAGCTTGGGGATGATGATTTTTGTAGCAAAAAGAGTTCCAGAGGTGTTTCAAGGTGTGTGGGTGGTTTGGGAGCAGCTAGGGTTGTTCTAGAGGTGTTTGGGGAGTTAAGGGTTCTATTTATAGGTGTTTTGACCCGGACCCTGCAGTATAGGCGAGTAGCAGAACCTTATATGCGATTGGGGGCCTAATCGCGTATAACATCAGGCGATTAGGTCCCAATCGCCTCTAAACCCTCCTACTCGCATGAAGATATAGGCGATTAGGGGTTCTCCCAGCTCCTAATCGCCCCAGTGATGCTGGAACGGGTTTTTGGCGCGTTAAACACTATTTTAACATATTTAAACACGTATTCACATACCGATAAGTCACATAATGATTTCAAACATATAATGCATGATAACTAACACGTTTACATCCGTTCACCAATTCCCGGGACTCGAGACTCGTGTGTGCATTAAACCCGGCGATTCCACGAATCGCCGATCCTTGTACCCATAGTTATGGACCGACTCCCGATGACCTCGCGGATCATCATAACGACTCCCGATGATTCCTAGAATCATCATACCGACTCGACTGGCCTCGTTAAGGACGTAATATGCATGACTCGCTAAGGTAGACTTACTAGTTTAACAAAAGTTATTAACCGGAGTTTGCCGGGTGTCACATCATCCCCCAGTTGAAAGAATTTTCGTCCCGAAAATTTCCCGAAGCAAAATAGAACGAAGCGATAAAAAGAAAAATTTTCCCGGTCGTCACATCATCCCCCTGTTGGAAGGAATCTCGCCCCGAGATTCGCTCTCCGACAGTAATGAGTGTCAGCCCAAGTACACGGGAACCGTAATGAATCTAGTTAACACAAGAGATGACCCACCAAGCACGCAACTGAGCATCCAGCGCCCAAGGCAACGTTCCCCGAAAGTACAGGAAGATATAAGGGTCGCGACTAGAGATGTTAAGAATGAGTACTCCAACCCGAGAAGCTAATTCCTCGACACGGATATGGAACGGTTGTAGTTAACTGTCACATAACCAACCCGACCCGACCGGAGGTATGCTGAAGACCCTTGAGATCGGTATAAACGAAGTATCAGGTACCGTCCAAGCAGTGCTTCCAGACTACCTCCTCACATCGAATTTAGACACTCGAGACCCGAACAAAATGCAACACGATGCACGATAACCAAGGACTTACCCTCCCAAGGTGTAGACACAAAGGATAGTAACAGATAAAGTTTAACGGATATGAAACGCTTGACAGTACGAAAGCCAAAGTAAAAGTGAAGCAACACGACGAATAAAGGACGTACCGGTAGTAGTATCAGGTTCCCCTTTGCCTCCGTCATTGTCCTGTTTCATCATAGGACAATCGCGCTTGAAATGCCCCGTTTCCCCGCAGTTGTAGCAGCCCTGATTTCCCCACGAAGCGGGAGTAGCACCTGTAGCCTGAGCCGGCTTAGTTGGAAGACTGGCCCGACAATCCTTAGCAAAATGGCCCGTCTTATTACAGCGCTCGCAACGAAACCTGTCACAATTCCCATAGTGATGAAACCCACACAGATCGCACCTCGGTTTCTTCCCGGTATACCCACCCTGTTTCAGGTCGGACGACGATCCCAAAGCTTCAACCCTCTTCACCTGCTGCTGCGGTTGACCCGAACCCGAGCTCTTACCAGAACCATCCCACTTCCTCTTGTGGTCCACCGGTGCTTTCACAGTGGTGCCCCTAGGAGGTAAAACACCCTCAGCAACCTTCATATTCGTCAGCCTGTGAGCCGACCGAACAACCTCAGAATACACCGCAAGATTTCCCGCAGCTACTAACCCCCTAACCTCCGGTACCAGCCCCGCAACATAATGCTCGATCCTTCTGTACTCCGGCGTGTGCAAATCCGGGCACAACACCGCCAGCTCATTATGCCTAGCCGTATACACCTCAACCTCGGACCCCACCATTTTGTGATTCCAGACCTCGTGCTCGAGCTTTTGGACCTCGTCCCTCGGACAGTACTCGCTTTTCAGGAGTCGGACAAATTCTCTCCAGGGCATAGCGTGGGCTTCCCCAATACCCAAGGTCTGGGTGGTGGAGTTCCACCAAGTCAGAGCTTGACCCTCAAGGGTCGCCGAAGCATACTTCACGCGGTCGCCCGCCGGGCAACTGCACATAGAGAACACGGATTCAACTTTTTCCAACCACCGAAGCAGTCCCACTGCCCCTTCGGTCCCATTGAAGTTGTGGGGTTTGCAATCCATGAACTTTTTGTAAGAGCACTGAGGTGGAGGGGGATTAACAGCGCCACCTGGGACAGAACGCTCAGGTAAACAATCAAGAAGAGAAATAAGATGCCCAGAAACAAGGTAGAGTGGGTAGCAATCGACTTACCACCCATAGCGTTGTGGGCAGCTTGGAACGCAGCTAAAGCCACATTCACATGCTGTTGCATCAGATTGTTCAGCTCCTCCTGGGTCATGTTAATGTTGCCACGACCGCCACCACCGCGGCCGCCAGCACGGCCACCCCTACGACCGCCACGAGCTCCCGACATCTTCTGCCAGAACAAGAACAAAACACTCAGTCCATCACCAACGCTAAACCAACAGGAATCAAAAAGGAACAAAGGATTGGGTCCAAACGTGACCATTGATCCCAACGCGAGGTCCACCAAGTCTTCCATGCATTTCAACTTATGATTTCGTGTGCACCCGAAATGATAAATTGCTCTACATGGTCCTCTTGGCGTGCCCCGAGCTTGAACCTCAAGCCACTCTATACCCTCAACTTAGAAGAAACGACCAACCCAAGGAATTTCCAAGTGACTAATCACTTAGAGATAAATTTCAACGAGCGCATGTGCAAGTTAGTGTGTGTAGGCAGGTGTGTCCATTGGAGCATAGAAGGGAGATGTCCGAATCCTGGACAGATCTCAAGAATGAGTCGAAGCTGCTCCAATGTACACCACCGCCGTGTAGAGTCCAACAAACAAGTCCCTCTGACTTTAACCCGAAAGGAAGGATAGAGTAGAGTCAGAAACAACAAAGACAAGGGATATAATATGCCACTGTGTTAAGGATACCGACACCCCGACAAAGTTATATGCTTACCCAAAGACACGACTCATACGTATGTGACCGTCTAGTGTGTGCAAGACTCGGCTATAGACTAGACTCTACATGCAGTCCTAGTTCACTATAACCATTGGCTCTGATACCAATCTGTCACACCCTCAAATTTCCACATGCGGGGTTTTACCGCGAGGCGCGTAACACACCAGGATCCAAGTCAACGGTCACAACAAACGACAACTAAATGTAGGAAAATACGTAAGACATTCCACCAAACAACCAAAACATTATGCTTTGAGCCATAAACCAGCAGCAGAAGCATTTCTTGTTTACAACCAAAAGACATATTACAGTTTTTCCAAATCATAGTTTAATATGCAACAAGACTTCTAGACGCCGTGCAAGACTCCGTGCGCGCCTAGCCAATAACCGCTACCTTAGCGACCTGAGAAAACATGCCAAAAATGTCAACATATAATGCTGGTGAGTTCACAGGTTTTTCTTTTTCAATAATAGTTCCATTAATCCTTTGAAAACTGTTACCGTTACTGTTATTGTTACTGTTCATACTATGCTTGTTCGTACGCTAGCTAGGCGTCAAGTGTGTTACTCATACGGGCGAAACCATTGCTGACTGTGTGATACCCCTGTTTACAGACTACCTCATCTTCGGTAAGCCTAGTGTGATTGAGACAACATGCACCCGCCCGGCCTCCAGCCGTCGAGTGGGGTTTGTCAGGCCCAATAGCGCTATCCATATTTCCCCGCTACATACCCGTATTAGTGGTTTCTAAGGGACTTAGATGAACCGTATAGTAATAAGATGTGAGCCATAGTATAACATGAAAACGTGCGTTTATAACTTATAACATGTAAATGTGTGATCCAAAATGTATACGCATGTTTCTCACCCCGAAAACAAAACCAATAAAGTATGGGGCCGTGAACTCACCTTGGATCGCGTTACTTGAAAACAGTTAAATCAGTGTGCTATGATAGCCCCAAATAGCGGCGACCTATCATAAGATGTATGTAAGTACCCGGACTAATAACCCGTAGGTTAACTAGTCCCCGTATGTCCAGACCGTGACCATAAACGTTTGAAAACACCTTTAACGGTTAAACCGACCGTGCCAGACAAGACCCGACATCCCATTGGTGACCCGACATTCCACGTGTTAGATAAATGCAAGACATCATGCAACATATGCAATTAAACACTTAATACGCGCAAGAGTTCACCTAGTCTAGCATAATGTCCAATTAACGCATAAACAGGTCCGAATACGTCTTACTAAGTCATTGGGTGTATCCCGGGGTTCCTAGGTGTCAAATCGTGTTCCGGGATGTCAAAACGCGTTCACGACAGCAGTACATGCGATTAGGAAAGTCAACTGGTGAGTAGGCCTGGTCAACAGGCGATCAGGGGCCTAATCGCCTGACACTTCAGGCGATCAGGGCCTAATCGCCCCCTAACATTCCTAATCGCCCCTGCTTCAGGCGATTAGGATTCCTAATCGCCTGTTGCAGCTGTGCAATGGGTTTTCGCGCGTTTAACCCTCCAAATCAGATCCGAAACATGCAACGACACCCAATATCAAACCTAAATCATTTACCAACCCATTTCAAGCAAAAACCCCCAACATATCACTGGTCTAGCATGTTCTATGCAATTATTTCCTAAAATGGCAAAGTACTAGGTTTCTTCTACCAACCTTATCTTTCCTTAAATGGAAACAATCAGATTTCAAACTTTACAAACATGTAAATCATCAAACCTCTGATCTAACATCTTCCTAGCATGAATCCTAACAACATTGCATCAACAATCATACCATAATCATCCTAAATCCTCAAGAACATACAAATGGGTCAAAATATGCATTTTCTTCAATACACCATAATAATGGCTAAGATTCTAAGACAACCCTCCTAATAACCTCTACATAGCAGAAGTACAATCATATCTTGAAAACATTCATGTTAAAATCACCAAGAAGACCAACATATGCATGTAAACTTCACATATAACAAGCATTAAGGTGTAGACTTAGTTTAGGACTCTTTTGAAAGGTTTTTAAAGACACATTTTGGTAAAACAAGGTCTGGAACTTTGGGGAACTCAAAATAACAACTTTACAAAGGTTAGGGATGAAGAACACACCTTGGATTTTGCTAAAGAAAGGTGTGTAAGCTTGGGGATGATGATTTTTGTAGCAAAAAGAGTTCCAGAGGTGTTTCAAGGTGTGTGGGTGGTTTGGGAGCAGCTAGGGTTGTTCTAGAGGTGTTTGGGGAGTTAAGGGTTCTATTTATAGGTGTTTTGACCCGGACCCTGCAGTATAGGCGAGTAGCAGAACCTTATATGCGATTGGGGGCCTAATCGCGTATAACATCAGGCGATTAGGTCCCAATCGCCTCTAAACCCTCCTACTCGCATGAAGATATAGGCGATTAGGGGTTCTCCCAGCTCCTAATCGCCCCAGTGATGCTGGAACGGGTTTTTGGCGCGTTAAACACTATTTTAACATATTTAAACACGTATTCACATACCGATAAGTCACATAATGATTTCAAACATATAATGCATGATAACTAACACGTTTACATCCGTTCACCAATTCCCGGGACTCGAGACTCGTGTGTGCATTAAACCCGGCGATTCCACGAATCGCCGATCCTTGTACCCATAGTTATGGACCGACTCCCGATGACCTCGCGGATCATCATAACGACTCCCGATGATTCCTAGAATCATCATACCGACTCGACTGGCCTCGTTAAGGACGTAATATGCATGACTCGCTAAGGTAGACTTACTAGTTTAACAAAAGTTATTAACCGGAGTTTGCCGGGTGTCACACACATAGACATCAGACATCACTTTGTCAGAGATAGCTATGAAAAAGGTTTGATTTCTCTGCACCATGTTCCAACAGAGGATCAGTTGGCAGATGTGTTGACAAAAGCTTTAGACACATCTACCTTCACAAATCTGATTTCTAGAATTGGTATGCTTAACATGGACTAAACAACAAAATGTTTTAAATAAAAGCATTAAAATGCTTCAGAAATATCAAAATTCATCCTTAAAAATAGCATTTTGGTTGAAAAATCTGTTAAAGATAAAACAACCACTGTTTCATCCATTCTATCCACTGTTGGTTGAAAAATCTGTTTCATCCATTCTATCAGATAAAACAACTGTTTCATTATATATATATATATATATATATATATATATATATATATATAATAAAAAAGTGCTGTTAGCATCAGCACTTTGGCAAGACAACAGCTGTTTGCATCAGACCTTTGGCAACAGCTGTATGCCACCAGATGTTTGCCACGTCTGCTCTCAAAAGCAGAGTTTTGGCAACATCAGCGGTTTCACCAGAGCCTATAAAAACCCTGTTTTACCAAAACAGTTGTTACACTGTCTCATTGTATTCAAAATACTGAAACCGCCTTCTTCGACCTCAAACCCTTACTCCAATTCCTCTCATTCTCACAATCAAAATCCATTAAATGGATCTTCAAGCAAAAGCCACCCACAATTATCTCCCATATCTAGTGAAAACAGATGAAAACGTTCCATTCCATTCCACTATTGACATCATCCTAAATTCCAAATACCTAACAATCCTAACCGCTAATGCTCCCATATATCTCGACACCCTCCAAGAATTTTGGTTAAACGCTGAGTTTCTTCTTCAAGACAAAAAGCCTACAACCATAATCTCAAAAATTGGAGAAACAAATGTCGCCATTACCCCTGAACTGATATCCATAACCTTCTCACTCAATGACCTGTCAGGTAACGACTCCTTCCCTAAGGCTGAACTTCACACAGAGTTTCAGGAAAGAGGCTATGATGCACAAATGACTGGGTCAACTCTGTTCAAAAAGTTTTTCCCACCAGTCATGAAAATTTTCTTTCATACCCTCCTTCTCTGTGTCTCTGCTAAGTCTACTTCCTTTAATGAAATCCCATTGAGGATTCAGTACTTGGGATATGCTATGTTGTCAGACTCTGACTTCAATTTATCCCAAGGCCTGTTTATGGACTTAGTATCCAATGTGAAGGCCATAAAGTCTGGGTCAAATAATGTTTTTCTACTTTACCCAAAAATTTTGAGTGTAATCCTTCAAAAGGTTTTACTAGAAAAAGATTTTAAAAAGGGTGAATCTGTTAATATGAAAAGTTTAACTGATGAAACTTTCACAAGAATGTTGGGTTCAACCACCCAAGATAAAGTATCAAAAGTGTCAAAATTATCTCCCATATCTAGTGAAAACAGATGAAAACGTTCCATTCCATTCCACTATTGACATCATCCTAAATTCCAAATACCTAACAATCCTAACCGCTAATGCTCCCATATATCTCGACACCCTCCATGAATTTTGGTTAAACGCTGAGTTTCTTCTTCAAGACAAAAAGCCTACAACCATAATCTCAAAAATTGGAGAAACAAATGTCGCCATTACCCCTGAACTGATATCCATAACCTTCTCACTCAATGACCTGTCAGGTAACGACTCCTTCCCTAAGGCTAAACTTCACACAGAGTTTCAGGAAAGAGGCTATGATGCACAAATGACTGGGTCAACTCTGTTCAAAAAGTTTTTCCCACCAGTCATGAAAATTTTCTTTCATACCCTCCTTCTCTGTGTCTCTGCTAAGTCTACTTCCTTTAATGAAATCCCATTGAGGATTCAGTACTTGGGATATGCTATGTTGTCAGACTCTGACTTCAATTTATCCCAAGGCCTGTTTATGGACTTAGTATCCAATGTGAAGGCCATAAAGTCTGGGTCAAATAATGTTTTTCTACTTTACCCAAAAATTTTGAGTGTAATCCTTCAAAAGGTTTTACTAGAAAAAGATTTTAAAAAGGGTGAATCTGTTAATATGAAAAGTTTAACTGATGAAACTTTCACAAGAATGTTGGGTTCAACCACCCAAGATAAAGTATCAAAAGTGTCAAAATTATCTCCCATATCTAGTGAAAACAGATGAAAACGTTCCATTCCATTCCACTATTGACATCATCCTAAATTCCAAATACCTAACAATCCTAACCGCTAATGCTCCCATATATCTCGACACCCTCCATGAATTTTGGTTAAACGCTGAGTTTCTTCTTCAAGACAAAAAGCCTACAACCATAATCTCAAAAATTGGAGAAACAAATGTCGCCATTACCCCTGAACTGATATCCATAACCTTCTCACTCAATGACCTGTCAGGTAACGACTCCTTCCCTAAGGCTAAACTTCACACAGAGTTTCAGGAAAGAGGCTATGATGCACAAATGACTGGGTCAACTCTGTTCAAAAAGTTTTTCCCACCAGTCATGAAAATTTTCTTTCATACCCTCCTTCTCTGTGTCTCTGCTAAGTCTACTTCCTTTAATGAAATCCCATTGAGGATTCAGTACTTGGGATATGCTATGTTGTCAGACTCTGACTTCAATTTATCCCAAGGCCTGTTTATGGACTTAGTATCCAATGTGAAGGCCATAAAGTCTGGGTCAAATAATGTTTTTCTACTTTACCCAAAAATTTTGAGTGTAATCCTTCAAAAGGTTTTACCAGAAAAAGATTTTAAAAAGGGTGAATCTGTTAATATGAAAAGTTTAACTGATGAAACTTTCACAAGAATGTTGGGTTCAACCACCCAAGATAAAGTATCAAAAGTGTCAAAAGTTTCCAAAACACAAACAAAGAGGACTAAGACAACAACTGTTGTCCAAACCTCTGTTGTTGAGCCCACTGCTCCTGGTGATCATGGCACTACATCCAGTGCTGTGAAACCCACACCAGTCACCTCCAAAAGAAAACGTGCATCCACAAAAACCACCACTAAAACCAAAAGGGGGCCTCTGGAAGATGAGATACCAGAGGAAAACCCTGTTGCAACACAAAGGCAACAAGAAACCACTCTTGTTACTTCCTCACAACAAATGGATATATCTTAACCTGAGCAAACTCCTCATGAATCCTAACAAAAGGATCATGTTGTAAGCCAAAGGGAACCACATCATGAAGAATTTGAGTCACTTGATCATATGCTCATCAGCCCTTCTCCCAGGGCTTCTTCTCTTTTCACTCCTCCACCTTCACCAAAACATGTCCCTCCAACCATGCAACCTATGTTTAAGGTTATTGATAAAACTCAGGACGATCCCAGTTCCTCTCCTTCACCCATCAATGAGAGTATACCTCCACAAGTGACTGGGACTGAGGAAAATCAATCAACTCTCCCACAAGCAGAAGAGGAGGTTACACCCTTAGAGTTCAATGAAACTCTAGGTGAGTTTTCAAGTGAAGCAGCCACTACTGATGTAGAGACCATTGTCTCACAACAGGACAGTGGTTACATAACTAAGACTTCCTTGAAGGCAACCACTGATGAGGCCACTATAGTGCCCCCAAAATCAGTTGGGAGTCCCCAGAACCAAGAAAAAGGGGGCATATGGTTCTCATCCTTTGGACTCACCTCCTAGGACTGCACCAGATACAACTACCACTGGTAGGAACCCAGATGATCCTATTAACTTAGGTGATGGGTTAAAATACCAAGAATTGACGGCCAGAGTACAATCCATAGAAACTTCTGTTGCTGATATTAAATGAGATATCAAGACAATATTGGGCGCATTGGCTACTCTCACCAAGAGTCAACCCTCCATAGAAGATATTGCTAGTAAGCTATGGAAATCTGTTTCCCCCATCATCATAGCTCACATAAAACTAGCAGATCAGACTCATGAAACATACATGGCTCAAATCAGAACTATGGTGGATGCTAGGTACAAAGATACCCAAGCTGACATTAAAGCCATTAAAGATCATTTGCTGAAGACCAATGGCTCTGCCCCTACCACAATTCTCAGAGATGAAGATGATGATGATGAATTCACTGCTGATGATGCCAAAAAGGGGGAGAGTGGCAGGGATAGATTGCCATAACTAGATCCTTTTGGTTGTCCACCCTCACAAAAGGGAAAATCAAATGCTGCCAACAAACCAGGGTCTACCCACACAGCACCACAACAACAACAACAACCAAATGTTCAAACCTCTGTTGCTACTGAAACTGCCAAAACCAGCAAAGCAAAGGAAGTTGATACCTCTGCTAATGAAGAAGCTGAAAAGGCTGCTGAGGAAAAGAAAAAGAGGGCTGACACTTTGGAAGTCAAGGTAGAGTTTTTGGTGCAATTAAAGAAAGAACAACAACAAGAAGTTGAGGATGTGGGTTCCCCTAAAAGGAAGAAAATGCCTGCCAAACATGTCAGACAACCACCATCCAAACTTGCTGCTAAAACCACTGCCACCAAAACCAGTGCTGCCACCAAAACCACTGATACCACCACAACATCTGAAGCTATCACTACAACCACCAAACCAACAACTAATCCTACTACCACAACTACCAATACACCTCCTACAACCACTTTACCACCTAAATCCCAAACATCTGCTGGTTTTACAAAAGTGCCAACAGATGTTGACACAACCACTGCTCCAACACCACCATCACCAAAAATCCTGTACAAAAGGAAGAGAAAATCTACTTTTGTGGTACAGGATGAAAACATAAAAACAGCACCACCTACTACTTCAACCACCACACCTACACCCATAACTGCCATTCCACTTTCATCATTCTCACCACACACCTCACAATTTACATCCCATAGACCACCACCAACCATTACACCATTGGTTGTTCAGTATCCTCTTGAGCTTGATCTACTCAAGGGAGAAATTCAATCCTTCTATAATACTGAACATCCATCTGAAAGATCTTTCCCATCTCTCCCAAATTTTCCTGTTCCATTGAACTTAGAAACATATCTTAAATACAAAACTGAACAGGCAGATGCAATTATCAAAGAGAGATGTAAAGGGAAAGATGACAGGACTGCTCAGGGCACTCATTCAGCAGAACTTAGCAAATTAAGAAGGATTGAAGACTTTGCTAAGACCCTGAGCAACTCCAGGTTGTAACAACCGGCAAAATTAAGGTAATTCCGTACTAATTAATTAAACGCGATTAACGTAATTAACCGTAATTATGTGCTGAACATTTAATTGAGACCTTAGAAAGATAGGAATTCCCAAATAATGCATAGGAATGCATGAGTTTAATAGCAAAGCATGATAGGATCGTGCGCAGACAAAACTATCCGGTATGGACACTGGCGATTACCCGGTAAAAACTTAAATAAGCGAAACGAACACCGGACACCCGGAATATAAAATAAATAATATTTTCACAAAATATTATGAGTTTTGGAAACCCAAAGCCATACGAGAAAGCTTATTGCACAAATCTCCCGGCAACGAATAAAGTGCGCGTACCGCACCCGATACGCGCGTAACACGTGAATTCACCCGACAAAAACCGAAATAAGTTATCAGTGATTAAACTAGGCTATGTTTAAGGGTTATTAAAAGTATTTTTAATATCCGGAGGACGCGCGATAAAAACTCGAGAAACACCCGGACGGCACCCGAACAAGATTAACTTAAACTTAACAAGTAATGGGGTATTATTTAGCAAAGTGGACCCCACCTAAACACCCCTTGGGGCCGGCCATGGCCCACTCAAGTGGGAGATTACTTGTGTTATCTAATTAAATCATTGGAGATAATATCAATCATAAGCTTGCATGTCATGGCATTGGGCAATAATATTCACCAAATCCCTTCCTTTCTCTCTCTAAATTTTCGGCCCAACACCCCTTAATATTATTAAGATCATCTCCAAATCTTACATAATCCTTCCAAATCCTCCATAATCTTACACTAAGATATCCACCCAATCCAAGCAAGATTGCATGATCTTGGAAGATTTGAAGGTGATATTATAAACCATTTGTAGAACACTTGAAGAAAATCACAAAATTCTTCCTCTTTTTCCCCTTGTTGGCCGTAACATTCACCCCCACATTATACATTTTCTTTTCAATTTTTACAACTCCAAATCATCTCTAGTTCATCATCATTCAAACCCCTTCTTGTGTGTTTAAGAGCTTGGAGCATAACCCACTTGGAAGAACACACCAAACCACACCCAAAATCCAAGATTTTGTCTTCCCTAGCCTTGAGCTAGTTGTAAGTCTTGCATTGTTTTATTAATTAAAATGTCATATTTTTGTGCTATGAATGCAAGTTGTACAATGTGGGTAATAAAAATGAGTTTTATAGAAGTAATGGGTTTTATTGAAAATGATGATGAAAGAATAATAATATGATGAAATCTTAGTTTATTATTAATAAAAGTGGTATTTTGAAGAAAGTGTCATAATAAGAACATACTTGTATGTTGGAAGATGAGAAAAGCTATATTTTGGAAAGTGACTTGAATATGATGAAAAGTGGTTTTAATTATCATAAGATGACTAGATGATGGCAAAAAGTTGTTAAAAAGAATTAAAGAATCATAGATGAAAAAGTTTCATCTTCAAAGTCCACTCACTTAGATGAGTAAAAATTTGATGTTTTGAATTAAAATATGGAATAAGCATATTATTGACATCTAGGATGTATTAGAAGACCATTAAAAGTAAAAAGAAGTAAAAACAACTAAACATGATGAAATTGGTTCTTCAAAGTCCACTAAAGTGGAAGAAAAATATTAACTTTGAAAGATTGAGTGAAAAATGCTACAAATGTAAGTTAAAGGATTAATATGACAACATTGGAAGCCGATGGACTAAAATAAACATTTTAGAAAATTATTGGACCAAAAACACAATGATGGAAATATTGGTGTCAAAAAGTGTAAGTAATGATTTACAAGGTTGATTTGGTAAATAATAGTAGCCTACTTGGGTATTTTAAGTAAAAAGTATATTTTTATAAAATGGACGTTTTATAAAAATAAATGGAGTAACGCGAGTATTTTATAAAGTAAGATTGTATAAAATAAATACTTGGGAAGACTTGTACAAAAATGGGATACTTTTATATAAATGGGAATATAAAAGTATCGGAAACATTTTTGGTAGCAAGTTGGACGAGTCGGGCTAAAACGTACATAATATATTTTTCCGAGAAATAAACGTTCGGAATCGGAAGTTGGAACAATACTTCCATAAGAACGCGCAACGGGAATAAATATGAAAAACGCTAACTAACTTAGTTACACGTACCAACGTAAACGGACTTATGTGGAAAAGGCCATTACGTCGAGATAAAAATATACATATATATTTTAAGGAAATAAAATATATATAACAAGGGTGAAACGTGCGTGACACTTTCCTAAGTGTAGTGACAATATTCGTGGGAAAGGAGAAACATAACGTAACAAACTAAAAACGCTACACGACACATGAACTTAACATGTAGTATCCACGCGACGATATATGTACATATACTCGTTTCCGACGAAATTCTAGTATATCTATTTAAATGGGAAAATAGATATACGAGAAGGAAAACCGAGACGAGTAGGTGAGATATATCTACGAACGCGTGAATACCGACAAAGATCCTAGTACATTTATTTAAATGGGAAAATAAATGTACGGTGTGGTAAGTCTAAGTCGGGCGTTAAGATTATGTTACCAAACGACAAAGACTTAGCATATTTATTTAAATGGGAAAATAAATATGTGGCAAAGTAAGTCGGGTCGGTTAATAAGAAAACACTTTATATCGAGCGAAAAGATCCTAAGTATAATTATTTAAATGGGAAAATAATTATACGTTGGATGAAGTCGTGTCGAGTATAATGTCGTACAAGTCATAAAGAATATTAATGAGAATAATATATGACTTGTAAGGAAAGGGTAATCCATCGCCATTGAACCTAGGATACGAAACTATTAAACGGGAATTGGGATAAAGACGTGGTCGGGAAGTTGGGTGTACAACTTGCCAAGGCACATACACCATAGGTGTAAGTGACTTATACGCCTAGAACCTTTGTAGGTACGGGATCACAAACTTTACTATTTTCTTTGAGCCGAGCACAGTTACAGGTGAGTCTCACGACCCCATTTCTAAAACTATTTAACGTTTTTACGGGGGAAAGATATGTTGGGATTGTATGACGGATTGGATACTTGAGTAAAGATCGCCACTCGGGGTTGAGACCTCCCCACTATAATCATTTATTCAGGAATGAGAAACCAAAGGGATATTTGGATAGTACTATTGGTGCCTGACAAGGCCCACCCCTAATCGATAGCGTCGATTATGCATCGGCGTATGCCTGGGGTGCACTTATTCTGAAATAAAGTCGTAGGAATACCGAGTAACGACTTTGGGCGGGGGCATTATTAATTGTCTTGGTTTGGTTATAGGCTCAAGTAAATTGTAGGACTTTGCAACTCCTATAAATGTCATAACAAGGATATTCCCACTTTATAAAGACTTATTAAATTAAAACCTGTGAACTCACCAATATTTATATATTGACGATTTTCAAACATATCTTTCAGGTAATTGAATGATGGAAGTTAGCATGGCGAGCCGGGTCAGGGATATCTCCAAGTTGGGCGTTGGAAATGTCGTAAAAGGGTCACCTCTCTTTATTCCATGGACTTAGGGATAAAGGGAGTAGACTCTTTATCAATTTCAAAAACAATTTATAATTATGTATGGATAATTTGATATGGTTATTAGCATTGAATAAATGCCCGTTTTTCTAATTACTATTGTGCTTTGCATTAATCTTGGCTTAATACTTTTGAACCGTCACGCCACGTGTTTCCGCCTTAGACGTGGTGTGACAGAAAGTGGTATCAGAGCCAAGGTTATAGCGAATTAGCATTTTAAAAATCTAAACTATAACCGGATTTGGTTCAAAACCTTTCAAATAAATGCGAAACGCAATAAAATAAATTTTTCCAACGACCATTTGGGTATATGGAGATTCCGACCAAGCTAGCCGTGGTAACTGTGCGTATTATTGTGTTAGAAGGTTAGGAAGAGTACCTTAGATATGTGCCTTAACTACCTAACGAATAATACTTAAATATTAGTACGGTTCTTTTGCCAGGATGTCGAACGCAGGGAGCGTAGCACCGAGCTACGACAGTAGCCTCCAGATCATCCCAGCACCGCCAGCGGAGCCGATCGAAGTGGTGATACTCGATCCCGAGGATGACGAGATGGATATTGATGCCGCCATGGAGGGCGATGACGGAGATAGCTCCGACGAGACGGACCCGAGCGAGGACCCAGCGTGGGCCCCCGCTGGAGACGCCATGGCCGCCGTGGCCGACCTACCGATGGCCGAGGCCGACTTGCCTCTAGTGCCATTCCAGGCAGCACCACTGCCAGCACTACCTATCCGCGCCGTCAGGGACTTCCCTGTAGGTTGCGCAGGTCCTTCGAGACCTATCCCTACACAGTCGGAGACTGTCGAGTCTCCATACGACCGACGCGCACCAGTCGATCGTGAGCCTTTACCCACCCCACCTATCCCCGTTCCCTCTGGCATGAGACTCGTGCCTGTCTGCCGGGGACACAACGGGTGGATATCCGATGACTCTGACGATGAGTCAACTGCATCGGTGGAGCACATTGCTGTGCCTATCCCACCAGCAGGCCAGGAGGAGCACGTTGCTCCGATGATAGGGCATGCTACCGCTACCCCAGCCACCTTACCTATCATGCCCGAGCCCATACCACAGGATGGGCCAGCTTCTACTGGGCTCATCCTTGAGGGCAGCTCAGCCCGCAGTTCTGAGTTGCACCGAGCAGGACTGGCAGCTCACGCCACTGCTAGCCCTCCCACCCCTACCACTGTGATATCCGCTTCAGAGTGGGTCGCTATCACCCAGCCACTCATGGTCCCACTCGCCGAGCTCATAGTCCCCACACCCCTATCCATGACACTACCCATCACCACTTTTCCCACACTACCACCCCTACCCGAGATGCTCCCTACACCACCACCTGCACCATTCACTATGGATGCAGGAGCCCCATTTCTGATACCCCCATTTGCACCGTATGCTCTAGGTGCGGGAGACCCATACCAGGTACCACCCTACTACTTCACTGGACTACCGGGCTTTGCCCCACCCTTCACACCACTACCCATACCCGATATCGTCGGCCCGTCTCAGCCGACGTACACTGACATCCCCGGGCCGTCACAGCCCCACGGGATGGCCCCACTGTCAGGACCCGCATGGTCCACGGTGATCTCACTGGAGAGAGATTTCCAGACCCTCACCGACACGGTGCAGCGCACCGTGAGTCAGATGGAGCAGCATGCCCAGCTCATGTGGGCCATGATCATTGATGCCAGGGATGCACTGGCACATTACGCTGAGGAGCTGCTGAGCATGGATGCTCATTGTGGCCTTACGGGCGACGCACACTTTGCGCATCGCCAATTCGTGTACGATCGCATTATGGCGATCAGTATGACCATTAGCATGTGCGCACCCCAGTACCAGTACCAGCACTCGCCGCCGCCACCGCCACAGTAGCGATACATCAGGGACGCTTGGGAGATCACGCACGGACATAGTAGTAGTAGTAGTATGATAGCACAGCATGGGTTATAGCACCCATCTGCATTTTTGCCTAGCCGAGCGGGATTGTGCCGGCATATGACATTATATTTCTAGTGTATTTCAAAGAGCAATGTATGAGGAATGTATCCTCGGTTTTTGTTATTATGAACAAATCATTGTACTTGGTATTGAAATTAATGAAAATTTTGTTATGGTAAAATATGTGTTGTGATTGTCTACGATTATTATTACTTGTTCTGTTTATATTGTGATTGTGTGACGTTGTTATGGTGATTATTGTGTTCATATGTTGTGTGGTTGTTTATACTATATATGTGATGATACTGTATGAAGGTTGTCGGAAATTAACCTTTGATATTGGTTATTGAAGAAACATGGCACCAGCCACAAGAAGCAACAGTGGAAACGAAAGACTGCCCACGACACCCGAGGAGCTTGAAACCCTAGTTTCAGGACGTATCGCTCAAGCTCTCGCAGAACACAATGCCACGCGCACCGAAAGGTCGCGAGACCGAACCGGGAGCGACAGACGCGAAACCTCCCCTACTGGTAAGAAGACGTCGGGTATATGCAACAGGAGTCTTCGTGAAACTCCTACCTTATATTTAATATTGCTTTATTATTGCAGAAACAGCCTCACGAGAACGTGGCTGCACGTTTAAAGCTTTCCTGGACTGCAAACCACTGAACTTCAGCGGCACTGAAGGTTCTGTCGGACTAGTCAAGTGGTTCGAGAAGACCGAAGCCGTGATTCGTATCAGTAGCTGTACCCCACGACAGGCCGTCATGTATGCCACCAACCTGTTTCTGGACCAAGTTCTGACCTGGTGGAACAACCAAGTGCAGACACTGGGAGATGATGCTGCTTACTCCTTATCATGGTTGGAGTTGAAAGAACTAATGATCGCCGAGTACTGCCCGGCAAGTGAAGTGCAGAAGCTAGAGACTGAGTTCTGGAACCTCACCATGGTTGGACCGGACGTAGCTGGTTACACGTCCAGATTCCATGACCTCTCCCGGTTAGTGCCTCGCCTGGTCACCCCGGAAAGCAAAAAGGTGGAAAGATACCTCTTCGGACTGGCACCACAGATACGCGGCATGGTCACTGCTTCCAAGCCTACAACCATGCGCGAAGCTATCGACCTCGCCTTGAGCCTCACTGAAGACGCCATCCGAATGGGCACTCTAATCCGGAAAGTGTCAGGGTTGAAACTTACTGAGTCCAGCAGTGTTGAGGGTAAGAATCTGGGTACAAGTTCAGCCGTTGGGTCAAGTGAACAGGGAAATAGGCCAAGGTTTGGGAAGCGTAAGCGCGATGAAAGGAAGAAGGATGGATCATCAGGTTCAGGGAAGAAAGGAAAAGGGTATGTAGCCACTGGACGTGGAAATAATGGGAAGCAAGGTTATCAGGGCAAGAACGAAGTAATCTGCGGTAAGTGCCGTCGTTCGGGGCACAAGACTGAAGACTGCAGATCAGGAGCGCCAAAGAACAGTGGAGCGAGGCCCTGTTTCTCATGTGGATCGCTCGATCATTGGAAGAGGGACTGCCCCAAACTTAACAACCAAGCCCGTGGGCGAGCGTTCGTGATTGGTGCCGGTGACGCACGGCAAGACCCTAATGTAGTCACTGGTACGTTCCCTCTAAATGGTCATTATGCTTCAGTATTGTTTGATACTGGCGCCGATTTTAGCTTCGTATCTGTCGAATTTAAAAGATTACTTGGTTTAAAGACTAGTAAGCTAGACACCCATACTCTATCGAACTAGCTAACGGTAAAACTATAGAAACTCGAGAAGTAGCAAAGGATTGTAAGTTGGATCTCTGTGGTCATGAGTTTGACATTGAGCTATTGCCAGTCGTACTGGGTAGCTTTGACATAGTCGTTGGCATGGATTGGCTATCCGCACACCGCGCCATCGTCGTGTGCAATGATAAAGTAATTCAAGTTCCCCTCGCGAGTGGTGAAACTCTATCGATCCAAGGGGAAAGGTGTGGAACGCCATTGAGAATTATTACCAGCATGAAAGCCAGGAAGTGCCTAAGGAAAGGTCTCGTCGCATTCTTGGCGCATGTGGTAGACAAGAAGGCTGACGAGCGAAAGCTAGAAGACATTCCAATAGCCAGAGACTTTCCAGATGTGTTCCCAGAAGATTTGCCGGGATTGCCGCCACCCCGACAAGTCGAGTTTCGCATCGACCTTGTTCCAGGAGCAGCACCGGTAGCGCGATCGCCATATCGCCTAGCTCCTTCTGAGATGCAGGAACTGTCTGAACAACTGCAAGAGTTGTTGGACAAAGGTTTCATAAGACCAAGCTTCTCACCCTGGGGAGCTCCCGTCTTATTCGTGAAGAAGAAGGATGGCACTTTTCGAATGTGCATCGACTATCGAGAACTGAACAAGCTAACTATTAAAAATCGCTATCCTCTTCCCAGGATCGACGATTTGTTTGATCAACTTCAAGGATCCAGTTTCTACTCCAAGATCGATCTAAGGTCCGGTTATCATCAATTGCGTATTCAAGAAGAAGACGTGCCGAAGACAGCGTTCAGGACTCGTTACGGGCACTATGAGTTTCTGGTTATGCCTTTCGGCTTAACTAACGCACCAGCTGTTTTCATGGACTTGATGAACTGGGTGTGCAAACCGTACTTGGACAAATTCGTCATTGTCTTCATTGATGACATCTTGATCTACTCACGCACGAAGGAGGAACACGAGGAACATCTCCGATTAATCCTCGAGGTACTTCGCAAAGAGAAACTCTATGCTAAGTTTTCAAAATGTGATTTTTGGATTCGAGAGGTTCACTTTCTAGGCCACGTAGTGAATGAAAAGGGTATACATGTCGATCCCGCCAAGATCGAAGCAATCAAGAATTGGGACGCCCCTAGAACGCCTACTGAAGTACGACAATTTCTTGGCCTTGCGGGTTACTACAGAAGGTTCATCGAGAACTTTTCTAAAATAGCACAGGCTTTAACCATGCTAACCCAAAAGGATAAGAAGTTTGAGTGGACGGAAAAGCAGGAAGCAGCGTTTCAGTTGTTGAAGGATAAGTTATGTGGCGCACCAATACTATCACTCCCCGATGGTACGGAAGACTTTGTAGTTTACTGTGACGCCTCTCATCAGGGATTGGGTTGTGTATTGATGCAGCGAGAGAAGGTCATAGCCTATGCTTCCAGACAGCTAAAACTTCACGAGAAGAATTACACTACACATGATCTGGAACTAGGAGCCGTGGTATTCGCACTCAAGATATGGAGACACTATCTGTACGGAACCAAGTGTACAATATTCACTGATCATAAAAGTTTGCAGCACATCTTTGACCAGAAGGAA
Organism: Ambrosia x helenae; assembly: GCA_030844895.1. NCBI lineage: Eukaryota > Viridiplantae > Streptophyta > Magnoliopsida > Asterales > Asteraceae > Ambrosia > Ambrosia x helenae. Next base: position 52,688,611 of record CM061223.1, read on the forward strand.
TTGAACATGCGACAACGGCGATGGGTCGAATTATTGAACGATTACGATTGTGAGATAAAGTACCATCCCGGGAAGGCAAACGTCGTAGCCGATGCCTTGAGTCGCAAGGAACGGGTTAAGCCACTGCGTGTCCGAGCTTTGGGTCTAACCATCCACACGAACCTGACTGACCGGATTCGTGAAGCTCAAACCAACGCTCTTAAACCCGAGAATGTCAAGGGTGAAAGGTTGCGGAAGATGGTTGATTCACTGGAGTCAAAAGCGGATCAAGCTCTGTATTTCATGAAGAGAATTTGGGTACCAGTGTACGGTGGATTGCGTGAACTGGTATTAGCCGAAGCCCACAGTTCGCGATATTCGGTTCACCCTGGAGCAGACAAGATGTTCCATGATTTGAAGGAATTTTACTGGTGGCCAAATTTCAAGAGAGATATAGCGGCATATGTTGCGCGATGTTTAACTTGCGCGAAGGTCAAGGCCGAGCACCAGAGACCATCCGGTTTGCTTCAGCAACCGGAAATACCGGAATGGAAATGGGAAAGGATCACTATGGACTTCATTACCAAATTGCCCAGGACAACAAGCGGCCATGATATGATCTGGGTAATCGTTGATCGATTGACAAAATCCGCACACTTCCTCCCCATTCGCGAAACGGATAAGTTGGAGAAACTAACCCGTTTGTATATTAAGGAAGTTGTGTCAAAACACGGTGTACCTATTTCTATCATCTCCGATCGAGATAGTCGTTTCACCTCAAGATTTTGGGAAAGTTTGAATGAAGCCCTAGGTACTCGCCTTGACATGAGTACCGCATATCATCCACAAACCGATGGTCAGAGTGAACGAACCATCCAGACCCTGGAGGATATGCTACGTGCATGCGCAATCGATTTCAGCGGAAATTGGGATACTCACTTGCCACTGGTAGAGTTTTCGTATAACAACAGCTACCACACGAGCATTCAAGCTGCACCCTTTGAAGCTTTATATGGACGCAAGTGCAGATCGCCTCTATGTTGGGCCGAAGTTGGCGAAAAGCAACTTACCGGGCCCGAAATTGTTCAAGAAACGACGGATAAGGTCTTTCTGATTAGAGAACGTCTCAAAGCGGCACGTGACCGACAGAAAAGCTACGCAGACATGAGGAGGAAGCCTTTGGAATTTCAAGTCGGAGACAGGGTCCTACTAAAGGTATCACCTTGGAAAGGTGTCGCGCGTTTCGGGAAGCGCGGAAAACTAAACCCGCGATATGTTGGACCATTCGAAATCCTGTCCAGAGTAGGCCCCGTAGCATACAAGCTCAAGTTACCACAAGAACTTAACGGTGTACACGACACGTTCCACGTGTCGAACTTGAAAAAGTGCTTATCCGACGAAACCCTCATCATCCCCGCAGACGAAATCCACATTGACGACAAGTTACACTTCGTCGAAGAGCCAATCGAAGTAACCGATTGGAAGGTCCAAAAACTAAGACGCAGTAAGATCAGATTGGTCAAAGTGCGTTGGAATGCCAAGCGTGGACCGGAGTTCACGTGGGAAAGGCTGGACCGGATGAAGCAAAAGTATCCCGCCCTATTCAAGAAGACCCCTATACCGGAGAGCTCAAAGTGAATTCCGGGACGGAATTCTCTTAACGGGGGGAGAATGTAACAACCGGCAAAATTAAGGTAATTCCGTACTAATTAATTAAACGCGATTAACGTAATTAACCGTAATTATGTGCTGAACATTTAATTGAGACCTTAGAAAGATAGGAATTCCCAAATAATGCATAGGAATGCATGAGTTTAATAGCAAAGCATGATAGGATCGTGCGCAGACAAAACTATCCGGTATGGACACTGGCGATTACCCGGTAAAAACTTAAATAAGCGAAACGAACACCGGACACCCGGAATATAAAATAAATAATATTTTCACAAAATATTATGAGTTTTGGAAACCCAAAGCCATACGAGAAAGCTTATTGCACAAATCTCCCGGCAACGAATAAAGTGCGCGTACCGCACCCGATACGCGCGTAACACGTGAATTCACCCGACAAAAACCGAAATAAGTTATCAGTGATTAAACTAGGCTATGTTTAAGGGTTATTAAAAGTATTTTTAATATCCGGAGGACGCGCGATAAAAACTCGAGAAACACCCGGACGGCACCCGAACAAGATTAACTTAAACTTAACAAGTAATGGGGTATTATTTAGCAAAGTGGACCCCACCTAAACACCCCTTGGGGCCGGCCATGGCCCACTCAAGTGGGAGATTACTTGTGTTATCTAATTAAATCATTGGAGATAATATCAATCATAAGCTTGCATGTCATGGCATTGGGCAATAATATTCACCAAATCCCTTCCTTTCTCTCTCTAAATTTTCGGCCCAACACCCCTTAATATTATTAAGATCATCTCCAAATCTTACATAATCCTTCCAAATCCTCCATAATCTTACACTAAGATATCCACCCAATCCAAGCAAGATTGCATGATCTTGGAAGATTTGAAGGTGATATTATAAACCATTTGTAGAACACTTGAAGAAAATCACAAAATTCTTCCTCTTTTTCCCCTTGTTGGCCGTAACATTCACCCCCACATTATACATTTTCTTTTCAATTTTTACAACTCCAAATCATCTCTAGTTCATCATCATTCAAACCCCTTCTTGTGTGTTTAAGAGCTTGGAGCATAACCCACTTGGAAGAACACACCAAACCACACCCAAAATCCAAGATTTTGTCTTCCCTAGCCTTGAGCTAGTTGTAAGTCTTGCATTGTTTTATTAATTAAAATGTCATATTTTTGTGCTATGAATGCAAGTTGTACAATGTGGGTAATAAAAATGAGTTTTATAGAAGTAATGGGTTTTATTGAAAATGATGATGAAAGAATAATAATAAGATGAAATCTTAGTTTATTATTAATAAAAGTGGTATTTTGAAGAAAGTGTCATAATAAGAACATACTTGTATGTTGGAAGATGGGAAAAGCTATATTTTGGAAAGTGACTTGAATATGATGAAAAGTGGTTTTAATCATCATAAGATGACTAGATGATGGCAAAAAGTTGTTAAAAAGAATTAAAGAATCATAGATGAAAAAGTTTCATCTTCAAAGTCCACTCACTTAGATGAGTAAAAATTTGATGTTTTGAATTAAAATATGGAATAAGCATATTATTGACATCTAGGATGTATTAGAAGACCATTAAAAGTAAAAAGAAGTAAAAACAACTAAACATGATGAAATTGGTTCTTCAAAGTCCACTAAAGTGGAAGAAAAATATTAACTTTGAAAGATTGAGTGAAAAATGCTACAAATGTAAGTTAAAGGATTAATATGACAACATTGGAAGCCGATGGACTAAAATAAACATTTTAGAAAATTATTGGACCAAAAACACAATGATGGAAATATTGGTGTCAAAAAGTGTAAGTAATGATTTACAAGGTTGATTTGGTAAATAATAGTAGCCTACTTGGGTATTTTAAGTAAAAAGTATATTTTTATAAAATGGACGTTTTATAAAAATAAATGGAGTAACGCGAGTATTTTATAAAGTAAGATTGTATAAAATAAATACTTGGGAAGACTTGTACAAAAATGGGATACTTTTATATAAATGGGAATATAAAAGTATCGGAAACATTTTTGGTAGCAAGTTGGACGAGTCGGGCTAAAACGTACATAATATATTTTTCCGAGAAATAAACGTTCGGAATCGGAAGTTGGAACAATACTTCCATAAGAACGCGCAACGGGAATAAATATGAAAAACGCTAACTAACTTAGTTACACGTACCAACGTAAACGGACTTATGTGGAAAAGCCATTACGTCGAGATAAAAATATACATATATATTTTAAGGAAATAAAATATATATAACAAGGGTGAAACGTGCGTGACACTTTCCTAAGTGTAGTGACAATATTCGTGGGAAAGGAGAAACATAACGTAACAAACTAAAAACGCTACACGACACATGAACTTAACATGTAGTATCCACGCGACGATATATGTACATATACTCGTTTCCGACGAAATTCTAGTATATCTATTTAAATGGGAAAATAGATATACGAGAAGGAAAACCGAGACGAGTAGGTGAGATATATCTACGAACGCGTGAATACCGACAAAGATCCTAGTACATTTATTTAAATGGGAAAATAAATGTACGGTGTGGTAAGTCTAAGTCGGGCGTTAAGATTATGTTACCAAACGACAAAGACTTAGCATATTTATTTAAATGGGAAAATAAATATGTGGCAAAGTAAGTCGGGTCGGTTAATAAGAAAACACTTTATATCGAGCGAAAAGATCCTAAGTATAATTATTTAAATGGGAAAATAATTATACGTTGGATGAAGTCGTGTCGAGTATAATGTCGTACAAGTCATAAAGAATATTAATGAGAATAATATATGACTTGTAAGGAAAGGGTAATCCATCGCCATTGAACCTAGGATACGAAACTATTAAACGGGAATTGGGATAAAGACGTGGTCGGGAAGTTGGGTGTACAACTTGCCAAGGCACATACACCATAGGTGTAAGTGACTTATACGCCTAGAACCTTTGTAGGTACGGGATCACAAACTTTACTATTTTCTTTGAGCCGAGCACAGTTACAGGTGAGTCTCACGGCCCCATTTCTAAAACTATTTAACGTTTTTACGGGGGAAAGATATGTTGGGATTGTATGACGGATTGGATACTTGAGTAAAGATCGCCACTCGGGGTTGAGACCTCCCCACTATAATCATTTATTCAGGAATGAGAAACCAAAGGGATATTTGGATAGTACTATTGGTGCCTGACAAGGCCCACCCCTAATCGATAGCGTCGATTATGCATCGGCGTATGCCTGGGGTGCACTTATTCTGAAATAAAGTCGTAGGAATACCGAGTAACGACTTTGGGCGGGGGCATTATTAATTGTCTTGGTTTGGTTATAGGCTCAAGTAAATTGTAGGACTTTGCAACTCCTATAAATGTCATAACAAGGATATTCCCACTTTATAAAGACTTATTAAATTAAAACCTGTGAACTCACCAATATTTATATATTGACGATTTTCAAACATATCTTTCAGGTAATTGAATGATGGAAGTTAGCATGGCGAGCCGGGTCAGGGATATCTCCAAGTTGGGCGTTGGAAATGTCGTAAAAGGGTCACCTCTCTTTATTCCATGGACTTAGGGATAAAGGGAGTAGACTCTTTATCAATTTCAAAAACAATTTATAATTATGTATGGATAATTTGACATGGTTATTAGCATTGAATAAATGCCCGTTTTTCTAATTACTATTGTGCTTTGCATTAATCTTGGCTTAATACTTTTTGAACCGTCGCGCCACGTGTTTCCGCCTTAGACGTGGTGTGACACAGGTCTACCATGCCTCTCAGCAGTGACATGAAAAGGGTGGTTAGGGAATCACTTCTTCAACAAATCTTGGCAACCATGCCTTACAAAGCAAACAGGAAACAGTTTGCAGGCTGGACTACTCATGCTCTCAGAGAAGAACTCATAAGAATTGAGGACATGACCAAGAATCCCCCAACTAAGGTCTCTGCCCTAGATTTCAGTAAAGGCAGAGATCCAGCCAGAGCCTTAAAGTTCAAAAGAATGAGACAAGAGATTGTGGCTGCAAAGTATGGGGAAATGAAATCTGTTGCAAGATGGTTAGAGCTGAGGCTGGTTGAAACTTACATGAAGTTAGAAGAAAACAGGAAGAAGGACCCTACATTGCCCAGAAAACCTATCTACTCTAATGAACCCATGATGAAGAGACCTCAACAGGCTTTTACATTAGACAGCCTACTTGATACTTCTGATCTATCTGCTACTGCAAGAAGACAATTCAAAACGATGAAAGAAATGTATGAAGAAGATCAGAAGAAGTTTGCTGATACTTTTATAAAGGAGGGCCTCTACAATCAAATACAATATTTCTCAGATCCCACTACTGAAGAACTCAGAAGACTCATTGGGAGACCTCCATCACCAAACTCATCCAGAATAAAAATGCATCTCAGCAAATCCTCTGTTTCAAAAATTCTAAAATGGAAGGTCAACAAAGACACCCATGAATTGACTCTTCTCAGATCAGATGGAGAAGCTCAAAAGCTAAGCATAAATGATGCATATGGCCTGTGTGCAGATGACCTCCAAACACTGCTGAACCTTGAGCTTGAAAGAGATGTAGAAGACCTCTACTCATTGAACTTTGAGTTACAAATCAAAGCTCAAATCAGAGAAAGTCTGATGAGGAAATAAAGATAAAAAATAAAGCTTAGTTTTGGCATCATCTGTTCTAGGGGGAGATTGTTAGGTCTGCTGATCTGGAGAAAAACAGATGATTGGAAAGCCAAAATATTCTACTCAGTTGATCCTTAGAAATAAACAGCATTTAAAAGATACTTCTCCCAAAAGACTGTTGACCCTAACATCTGCTCTACCTAAACAACTGCTGTGACAACTGCTGCTGCAAAAGACTGCTGGATAACAACTGATAGAGAACAACTGCTAACTAAAGGTCTAATGAAGAACAACTGCTGATCAAGTGCTTAAGACTAAAGGTCTGTTGGAGCCAACAACACTTAGGCTCCAACAGATGATACAAGACCATCAGAGTTTTCTCAACAGCAGTTTACCTTTCAGAGTTTTACAATTTAACAGTAGTTTGTATATAGCAGATGTTATATGTTTGTTAGTCTGTTAGAGGTCGCTGTCTTAGGTGACGTTAGCTTAGATCATCAGTGGTTTAGATTTGTCTACAAATAGAACAGTGCTTGTACTAATCTATTTATCACTCAAAACATTCTCTCAAACAAACATTCACAGAGTGATCAGGCTGAGGAGGAGTACTTGTACAATTGACTGTAATCATTCAATATTATGAAAGCATTCGATTGAAAACATTTATTCTCTTGTTTTGATTTATAGTTTATTATTCCGCTGCACTTTCCATTTACAATTCACTCCGTCTATCACATCTTTACTTAAACAAATCAAAACAATCAAACTCAGATCCTAACATATGTGTATATATATATATATATATTAGATTCATATTCCATTTGAAAATACATATAAGAATCCATATAATTTATTTCAAAAATGTAATCATGATAACCTTTATATGAGTTTTAATTTTGATATGTTTAAGCTAAATCTTTTGCTAAAAGTTTATAAAAGTTTAAATTTATAAATGTTATGAATGTTTTGGTAAGAAAACAATAAAATCTATACATAAATGTTGAAATTTAAACTCAAGGGACCATTCTTGCAAATTTTTGAAAACTGAATTCCCTCATTTCACCATTAACGTTTTTTCCGGTCGGTTGGGTTCTGGCCGGCGACTGTTTTCCGTTGACCCTATAAACTAGTTTTTAATACATATTTAATGTTGGGTTTTAGTTTCTCCATCATTTTCAACCTCTTCCAATCATTCTTATGCGCTTTATCCATCATTTAAGGAAGAATTCGATTTGTTAAAATGTAACCGACGACTTTTCTGGTGAAGACCAAGAAAACCCACTTTAATACCTTAATTTTTGTACTAATGATCAGTAAAAATTTCTTCAGCAAGTTAAAGCTGGTTCCAACTGTTGGTCTTCGATATTAACATGTTAAAATTGATCTTTATAATCATAGTTTAGTAACCGTCGGGTCCTTTAATTCAACCTAAACGATAACTTTAATCGAATAGCACTATAAATTGATCATTGAAAATTGATCCCCAACCATTGAACATCATAAACCCACAAAACAAACGTCCTAATCGTGTCTAGATTGCCTGTAATTCGGCTCTAAATGTCTAACCCTGTACACTTCGTTTTCGGCCTTTATCGAGCTTGTATGTATAAATTCTCGTTGATGTTTTTTTCTTTAGTTGTTACTCTTTAAAAGCCCTCTGGTTTCGGGTTCATTGCTTTTAGAATTGATGATGCTAGAAATCTAGGGCTAGGGTTTGTTCATGGGAAGAAGATGAAGTTTTCTTTGTAGAATATATATATTATCGAAGCCTAAATCTCTCAACAAATTAACTTGTGGTGTAGTGGTTGATAGTTTGGGTGTGTGATAATCAGGTCCGGGTTTGAATCCCACCCAGACCGGCCTGTTTTAGCCTTTTTTTTATTTCGTTTTTATTTATTATAAATAAATATAATTGGTTTAATCTTATAATATTCATAGAAACTTCATTTTTGATCCAAAAATCATGAAAATTTAGGTGTAGGTTAATGACACCTCATAGAAAATTATGATATTTTTATATTCTGGAAAATAAAATATTTTTGGCATATTTATTAATTTAAATTTGTTTTAATCATAATTAATTGATTAAAAATTCATTTTAATGATTTTAATCTCAAACTTTTTGGGAACTTATTTTCAATTATAATGAACTTAAATAAAAATTATTAGTCCAGACAAAAATTTTTTTTATTAGTTTTCCTATTTTAAATCATTTAAATATGATTTAAATTCATTAAATCGGTTTAAAATGAAAATAAATTGAAAAAAAAGTTATGGGAAAAATGATTTCATCATTTTATATCAGAAAATAAATTTTTTCCACAAAAATATTATTTTTGGATCATACTTTATATTTTTAGTCTTATTTGCTTAATTTGACATAATAAACCATTTTATTATATAAAAAAAATTATAAAATCTATTTTATAAATATTTTTCGTATAAAACAGAAATATTCTTGAGTTGAAAAACCATAAGTGTTAACGTTGGATTCATTTGTGTAATTTATATTTATTTACGTAATAAACCTTAATTATTATTATGCATTTTAGTTAATAGAATTAACTAAAATCTTTGAATATATTACATGGAATATTTTTTTTATTCAAATAGTAATAATTATTTTTCTCTGTCATACATTTGAACTTAAATCATGTTGTACTTTATGAATACGAAATTATTATTTTTGAGTTATCGTAAAACTTCATTTTCCCAGGATAGCCTAGCAAACCCTAATGCCTTAGATTCTAGATGCCTTAGACTTTTTAAATCATTTCCCTCATTAGGATTCTTATACGTATAGGTTGAGTTCTTCGAAAGTACCAGTTCTTGTCTTGTACAAGCTTTGTTTGGATTTATCGCGCCTAGCAAAACTATGAGTATACTTAACCCCTTTTTGTTTTCTTGCACTTTGGGGTGAAACATGTACACCTATGAAACTTACACTTACACATATTCATAAACGTTTTTACATGCAATTAATACACGTGTTATGCTTTGAATTCTTGTGCTTTATGCTTAAACATAAACGTAGTATACTTGCAAACATTACAAAATCATTAACTTAGCTAGCCAATTTTAACAATGGATAGCGCTATTTGGATTGACAACCCGCCTAGTGGAAAGTACCTATGTGTGTGGGAAGTCCTAGGTCATTGATAATGCTTTAATCTTTGTCGTATAAGAGGTTTGATTTTGACCCGTGTTGTGTACTTATGTGTTTTCCATATTTGCCTTGAATGATTCATGACACTTGAATTGTAAACATTTTATACTTATACTATATGTACACAAAACTGAGTGTACTCACCAGCATTATTGTTGACGTCTTATTTTTGTACATGTTTCAGGATACGCTTGATGATTGTCACTTAGGCTTACGCTTGGACTTAGACTAAATAAACAAGCATTATGTTTCATTTTGTTTTGAGACTTGATGCATTTCCTATTTTCGTTGTTTGGCATTTGATTTTGTAATTAATAATATTTACACTTTAGTACCATGAGCTTTTGAACAATCGTCACTGCGTAGCACCTCGATGTTTCCGCCATGGGTTTGGGTGTTACAGATTGGTATCAGAGTCGTGGTTATAGGGAATTAGGTTATTGGTAAATGACCTGGACTATAACTAAGAACCTATACTTGCCCTTACTTGTGTTTATTTGTTTATTTGCTCCACTAACCTTTCTCCTTTGTCACCTCTCATTCTTTCCTCTACCCCTCTCCATTTCTTTCTTTCTTCATCAAGGGCTTTGAGGATGACTTCACTTGGGGAAAAGGTCTACATTTTGGAGCATGCTGGATATTCTTGGCTTATTTGCTTAACGTCATTTTTTTCATTGATTTTTCAACCCTTCAAAGTGTTGAACTCTACGTGGGAGAACACGTGCAATCTAGAAAGGTGGATGCCTGTACACTGGGTTTTCTGACATGGGCAAAGCATAGCGCATAAATCCGAATCAACCGATGGACTTGTTGTGCTTACATGGGGATTCCTAGAGTGAGTGTCCACTTATAGGCTAAAGCGCGTATTAATTAATCTCCAATTGAGTTTGATTCCTTGAATAGTCAAAGTTTTTGTTGGGTCTTATGACTATACAGGAACAATCCAATGTTTTATGTTCCATCGTTGATCTCTAGTTTTCATAATGAACTACTTTATACATTATAATCCATGAGCGTCATGTTGCAATTTATAATTATATTTAAGGTCCAGTTTTCATAATAATCAAATGTATAAATTTCTTATTCCAAGTATTTTTGTAAACATATGATTCTTTTGCGTGGATTCTTGAAAAATATCATACCGACGTCTCATAACCTTTGTCGTTGTTATTCTTTGCTACATTCCCCCATGATTATTCATGGTTGTTTAGTGATTTTTATCACAATACTTAGTCAAACCATTTGTGAACCCAAAACTCCTAATTCTTTATGATTGCTTTTTGTGATATTTTTCCATGACGACATAAAAGTATACTCATTTTATCTAGTGAATGCATTAATACCCCACAAGTTAATAATCGTTTGTGCTTTTATTGTACTTTCAAATTATTTTCATTGACTTTTTCATGGGAGGCTTAGTTGATATCCTGAAGGAGTTAACCCATCACCATTACTATCCTAAACAAATTTTTACCAACATCCCATCACCATTACTATCCCAAACAAATTTCTACCAACATCCTTAACCTAGTGTCTGACATATAAAGTTTTGGGATGTCCTGATCAACCATTGCAATGAAAACATATGTATTTAACCAAAGCTTATATACACTTACTTCTTATACTCAGTACATTGCACCACTACGACAACCTATATACAAACAACCTTCCATATCTCATTATTATATCCCAAGGGCACAACACCTCACTATCCAATATTGGAAGGATTTTGTCATTCATCCAGTACACATTTTATGCAACTACAGTATACTATACCTGACCTATTACCTTGTGTGGGGACACAGTCCGATCTCAAAAAGGATGCCTTGACAATTTCCATATTAGTCTTATCAAATAGTTTATCAACTCATGGTTTCTTCAAATTACCCACCATTAACGATTTGTGGTAATAAATATTTTGAAAGTACTCACGTCTAACTTGTAGTTTGGAATTCGTCAAACATTTTGCATTTAAAGCAAAGAGTTAATTGCCAATTTAGTCCATGAGGTTTGTCAAAAATTCCCATTTTCATCCAAATCTTTTTTTTTGTCAATTTAGTCCCTGTGGTTTCATTTTTTGTCATTTTAGTCCCTGAGGTTTGTCAAAAATTGCGACTTTCATCCAAATCTTGTTAGTCCACAGGGACTAAAATGACAAAAAAAATTTGGATGAAAGTGACAATTTTTAACAAACCTTAGGGACCAAATTGGCATTTAACTCTAAAGCAAATAAATGATAGTTTTCAACAAATGAAATGGGATTTACACAGGTAACATGAAATTTAGATATACAAAAGAATTTCTTAAAAACTTATCAGGGCACCTGGGATCATCCTTAATATTATCCAAACAACCACCTTTCGGCACGTGCCAAGTAAAAGTCTACAAGCGAACCAAAATACATGAGCCTTATTGGTCAATTATGGAGCAATTTCATCACCTTGGTATCAGCGTGGAGTGATTTCATTTAACACATTCGTTTTATTTTGCCAAAACACTTATTTTCCTCTTATATGGATTTTAATTTTGTATTTGATGGAAGTTGTAGCCCCATGACATGTAATGCATGAGTCTCTTGTAACATGATTTTTTTTTCTAACGCTCCTCGAAATCTTAAATTCGAATTCAAAATTATTAACATGGTCATTTATTATGTTTAAAATAAAAAGAATTTTCTTAAAACCTACAAATTTGATTTATTTTGTGATTTAGACATTCTCATGGAGACTTGAAAATTGGAACTTCACTCTAAATTCGATCTTTGATCATAAAACTTTCCACACTCACATATTTTCTTAAACTCGAAATCATTAGGCAAGATCAATTTGTACTTTATGTTCATAGATGGAAATTCTTAACATGCTATCGTTTCATCAGGATGTTACATAAGTGTAGACCTAGATTGCAAGTTGTTTGTTATCTTTGCACGGATTCTGTATGCCTTAGTCTTCATGTCATAGCTAGAACTTACGTGAATCTTGATTACACATAAACAACCTATATGTCTATTTGTGTTACGATCTTCATACACATAAATGAATGTTATAATTGGTTTGATACAATATTGTGCTACGTGATTACCTATGCCTTGTTAATACCTTATTTCCAAAATATGTGATTTGTGAACATTAATTATATGATTTACTTATGAGCAATCATAATACCTGCATATTCTTGGATTCACATGTCATTAGCAAGATAGGTTATTCATATCCATGAACTAAATGTGTGTAAGTTTCTCTTTGCGAAAACATTAGGACTGTGGACACTTGATACAATAAATAACATAGAGAATTGACGAATTAAACTATTGTTCATGATAGAGTTGAGGTGCACTTGTGACTTAATGGACTAAGTTAGTGCTCATGTTGACATGTTAAGTATTCTTTTAACATGGAAGCTTACAAGGAAAACTATTGCTCAGGTAGGAATGTGTTTTTCGACTTGAAGGAAACTAAGCTTATGCATACTCTGTTATAGTGCGTGTCTAGTGTCTTGTAGTCTAACGGAGTGAATGGGTTAGCTTAGGAGGTGAACCTAGCGAAGGGAAAGACCTCATCATACTCTTGCTGTGCATAAAACATGACACCCTTCTTTTTGCATAGTCTTCAAACTTTCAGTCGTTTTAATGTGTTGAGTTAGTGTCGTAGACGGACATAACACCCCAATGTAAGGTAATTTGGCAATTGCAGTCTGGAACGTAATCACAAATTTACAGGTACATTGAGGTGGTGTGAAATTCTAATTGGGTTTTAGGGGAGATTTCCAGTACGATTTTGAAGTATCAAAGGTGTGATGGGTTAGCTGTGGTACACCCTATATATAAGCACTGATGGTGCATCGGGAATGATACTGGTAATCAAACCAAGAACAAACTCTAGTCAATCCTTGGTCCAGATTATTCATTTCAAACCTAAACTTAAACATTGTGTTTGACTTCAACCTCTATTCTTTGGTATGGTGATAGTCTCTGCGAAGTTCTTACCATTCATCTAAGTCCTGAGTAATCGTAGTCATTCTCTCCATGATTAAAACTTAATCATCGCATCTTTCTCAACCATTATTGTGAGCGTTGGATTTTATCTAAAACAGGATTATATGATCATACAAGTCACAAATCTAGGTGCGGAAACCCTAGATCTGAACAAATTGATAAGATACAAATCACGACACAATCAAGATCATTTTCAATATCATTTTCATAGATTAACTTTCAATCAATAAGCATTTACAACTGTTTATGTTAATCTAGAATCACACAGATAATCTCTCAAAAACACTCCTAAACCTGCACTGAACCTGGACACAAATGATAACTCTCTTACATAAACAAAAACTCAAAATCTATATATAGCCTCTGCACATTCGCCCCTTTCAACAGGTCGAATGTGTGCATTTTCCACATTCGCCCACTAAGAGTGGTCGAATGTGTCTTCAGTTCAAGTTCTGTCTTCCTTCGTCCACTTCAGTTCTACCTTCGCCCCTTCCTGATTCACCTTCGCCCAGATTATCTTCATTCGCCCATATCCATACACCTTCGGCTACCCACTAACACATGTTAATAATAGTATATCCAATCCTTAGTCGCAAAATGCATCAACAAACTCCCCCTCGACTATTGATTGGATAGTTTTCTTTGATAATCCATCGTCCTGTTCATCAGCTTAATTCTGAGCTGCTTCTTCTGCTCATCAGTCATTGGCGGCTCGAATGTTTTCTTCACAGGCTTTGATACATTGGCGATCTTCACAGTTTTGCCAAGTTTACCCTCCAAGTTGCTTCCTGCATTTATGTCATATGCAAAACAAACTCCCACAACTTGAGTGTACTTCCTCGCCTGAGCAAAATCATTTGGTTCATAATAGATCGGATTAAAGAACAACATGATGATGTCTTCGAATGTGCAGTTTATCAGCCACATAGGATCAAATACATGAACATGCTTGTATTTGTCCTTTCCATCCCTCAACACAATCACTGCTTCTGCCTTCCTCCAATCGTAATACCAGAATATGAAATCAGCACTGAAATGCTGTGGCATTGGCATCAATGGTATCTTTCTCATCACATTTGGTGCTTTATATATCAAAGTCACACGCTTCATGTTAGTTTGTGGATCAATATCCCTATGCTCTTTTCTACGAGGATATTGAGGCTGAAATCTCTTCCATCGTGTACGACTTTCCCAAACCAACTTGTCTGCGCACCAACCGACATGCGATCCATTTACCTCAGCACCTTACATTGGGAATCTGCACAAATCTCTCACCGCCCAATACGGTAGAGTAAGCAAATCACAGAATCTGTTAAAATATAGAATTCCGGTTTCCCATTTCGCTGCAATACACTTCAGTCTGCCAAGATAAGTCCACCCGAGAGCTTTGCCTTTGAACTTGGCATTATGAAATCGATAAAAGTTACCTTGAGATTCAGGCTTAGGTCGGTTCTCATCCATCTCCTTCAACTTCTTCAGATAATTCTTCAACTCATCAGACTGGTTAGAAGAATCTTTCTTTTCATCTCCAAACACCTTCTCAACAAACTCTTCGCTTCTTCTCTTTGCTTTTTGTTTCGCTGACTTGTTTGGTATCTCTGTGAAGTCAGGAAATACTTCATTCTCATCTTCTTTTCTGAAATACTGGGGAAACTCCTCATGAGTAATATCTTCAATCTCAACTTCATTGTTTTCTGGAGTCTGTACATCATCTGAATGACTTCCCATATCCTTTTCAGGAATATCAGGAATCGATTCATCCATCATGAACTCCTCAAATGTCTTACCCACCCTCTGTGCGAGACCATCTAGTATTTCTTTGGCCACAGATGCAGGTAGTTCCCCTTCTTCAAGATCTGGATCTTCATATTCCAGCTCATATCTCAGATCATCAGTCTGGAATATTTCAGCGAAGCATCCAGTGAACTCAATGGTCCACTCCCTCTTCTCCAACATGTTCTTGTATATCTGTTTAGCATCATCAGAAAGATATCTCACCTTTTCGTTCCAAAAGATACTTTCATCCGAATCTACATTTCCTCCTTTCTTCTTGGAACTCGATTCTCCAGTGTCTTTCTTCTTCTGTGATGTTCTCTTCTCATAACTAAACTTAGAAGTATCATCTCCTCCTTCATGATCACTTCCACTGCTAAACTCATCACCTTTCTTCTTCCCTGTACCCTCAGCACCATCATCATCATCATTGTTGTCATCATCACTTTTATCCGAACCATCATCATCCTCTTCATCATCATCCTCTTTCTCAGATTCAGAATACTCATAATCAACCTTCTGTTCATCTTCTTCTTCATCTTCCTCACCCTCTTTCAACTGGGGTGCTCTGCTATACAACTCTTCAATCAAACCACAAAGACGTTTGTTTTCTTTCTTTAACTCTTTGTTATCAGCCTTGATTAGTTTGATCTTGTTCTTGTTTCTATCACATTTCCTCTCAAGCTTCTCATTCTTAGCTTCTAACATCTGAATCTTTTCATTTATCTCATCCTGATTCGATTTTGAAGCAACTACAATCTGGAGCATCTTCTCCTCATTCTGCTTGAATTTAGTGATTTCAGCTTGTTGAGCAATCAGCATTTTCATCATGTCCTCCATCTTCTTATTAACCTGTTTCATAACATCGTCATCAACAGTCATTTTCTTTGACTTTGATCTGGAGGACTCAACTTCAACAGCTTTCTCCTTTTGAGGCTTCCTAAACATATCGAGCACTTTATCCATATCGATATTAAACTGATCGATTGGTAAAGTCTCTGCCTCCTTTCCTTTCTTCTGCTTCTTAGCAACTGGTGAAGATAACTTGGAAGGTGTTCCAGCATCAGGTAATCTTTTTCCTTTCAGCAACTGAGCCAATTCTTTCTCTCTCAGTTCTTTCACACTTGACTTCTTTGCCATAGTCTTTTGTTTCTTTGTCTTTTTAGGCAAATTCACAACTACAGTGTCTCCAACACTCAGCTCAGCTAAATCAACTCCCAAACCTTCATCTTCAACTGATTTCCTTCTTCTCTCAGACTCTTCAATCGACTGGTTCAATAATTCAGACTCACCAACCATAGTGGCCTTACGTTTGGTGGTCCTCACGTTCTCGTCATCAGAATCCCACTGTTCATCAACCTCAGTCTCTTCCGAATCCACAGACTCTTCATCCACCAAACCCGAACCTTTCTTTGCAGTCGATTTCTTTCTAGCAGCCTGTTGCTTTGTGCTTCCCTGATCAATAGCCTTTCCCTTGCCCTTCCCTTTGGCTCCAGGATTGACTACTTGACGCTTCCGCTTAGTGCTTGAATCAGCATACACTAAGGGATCGTCGTTGTCTGAGTCACTATCATCATGTCTAGCTTTGTTCTTGCCTGGATCAGTGTAATCCGGACGAGCCAAAGCGCCAAACAATCTCCTGTTGGGTGGTTTCTCATTATCAGCTACACCCTTATAACCTTTCATCCTCATCAAGGTTCTAATATTCATGTGATCCTGCCCTAGAATCATTGTCGGATCCTTCTTCAGCATTGGATACTTGTAATCAAAGATCATCATTAGAAACCTTGGATACAACATGAACTTCTTAAACTTTATCCCCTTCAGCATCTCCAACATGTGGTCAAGTATCATCCCAGACACATTAAATGGTTTGTTGAGTGTCAACGCAACCATTAATGAGCTCAAACTCTTCCTCATCACGTCATAGCCACCACTAACACATCCAAAGACATGGATCAGAACATGTGCAAAGTACTTATACTGCACTCCCAGCTTCCCTTTATACATCGATCCGTCAGTGATAGGACCTTTATATTTCATCCTTAAGAAGCACGCCTTCTGTTCGGTCCAAGATAATTCCCTGGGATCTTCTCTATCTTCGAACTTAATCTGTAAAGCTTCCCGGATGTCAGCTTCAGTCAAGAACATATCTATCTCCTGAATCTTGCTCTTGATGATAGTTTGATTATCCCAGTAGTCATACTTAGCGTTCTGGTAAAAATCTTCAATTATGTCCTTGTAAATGATGGTTGGTGTGGCTAGAGCATGTACAATCCTGCTCCTCTTCAGAAACTCAATAATGCCAGTAAACTCCGTGTTCTTCTCCACGTCTCCTAGATACGCGCAACAGTTGTGCGATCTTTCGAAAGACCAACTGCTCGGTGTAGATGTTTCAGCTACAGGAACTGGATCTTGAACTGTTATCTCTGCTGGAGTCTCAACATTCACTGCTGGAGCTTCAATATTCTCTGGTTGTTCAGCCATCTGCACATAAAAATCAATAAAACGCGTCAAAACACAAAAACGACAAAAAATATAAAATTTTGGTCAAAACTGATCTGCACATTCGCCCTTTTTGGATTGGCCGAATGTGGAAATAATTGGTCGAATATGAACATAAATGGACGAAAGTGAATATGATCTTGATAAAATGTCACCTTCGTCCGTTTTTGAGTACATTCGCCCTAACATTTTCACTTTCGCCCGTTTTTATAACAGCCGAATGTGAAAAGTTTTCCCCCAAAAATTCAAATTTTTGCCATGTTTAGTTTTAATCCGTAATTTTGATTCTGAAACATTCTAACAAGGCCGACTAACACTCATTTATAACCAATTTTATCAAAACATCAATTTACATAGGTTTTCAATTAGAATTAGGGTTCATCGTGTTCAATCGATCAAAATTATCAACTAAACAAGTTTTTATCCTAATTCCTTCCATCATCTCCCCCTAAAACCTATGTGAAATGATCGGCAATCAAAATCATTCATCAATAAACATCAAAAATCCCCAGATTGGAAACCCTAGGTCGTGTTCTTAAACAGTCAAATCTGATCTGGTTTGTTGTCCATTACCTGCAATAGTTGTGTTAAAATGATGAGCAAAGTTCAGGGAACAAATCAGTGAGTTATTAAAAACAAAAGCAACAAGGTCTTGTTATGAGAGAATTTGTGAAAAATTTCAGAATGAAGGAATCGAATGTGACTGACATATATATAGGGTGCCACCTTCGACCGGTCAGGATGGACGAATGTGGGTAATAATCACATTCGCCCCAATTTAATGGCACGAATGTGAAGTTGGTCCACCTTCGCCCCTAATGAAAGACCCGAAGGTGAATGTGAATACCCGGAAGTAGAAATTCCACCCGGAAGTGAAAATAACCACATTCGCCCGTTTTCACAATGGTCGAAGGTGATGATTTTTCCACATTCGACCCAATTAAGGGGCGAATGTGAAATGGAAAAATCTGAAAATTTCGCCAAATCACGAATTCGAATCCCGTTCAACATTTTTCAATCCGTTAAACTTCCAAAACTCAAATTTTCACATTTTGAATGTTACAAAGTCCAGATGGTGTTATCAAATCTCAGAAATCGACCATCAAGCATCCCCGGATATCAAAAATAAAGCAGAAATGCAAATCTTTTGGATTTTCTGAAATTTATATCAAAACACACCTAAAATCTTTTTGGATTTTGTAACTTTTTGACAATAAAAGTAAAATGCAACAAAGTAAAATGTATTAAAGTAAATGAAAACAGTAAACATTTTGTGATTTCCGGTAAGAGGATCATATCAGTTTTCTGAGAAATCTGAACACAGCGTTGATCTATTTTAATATTATCATTAGAAACAATATGTGACACGGCAATTGCTGATATTGTTGTCCACATAAGCTCACATGCAGACAATTACGCAATGCTTTAAAATGATACGAATTAGATGTATTAGACTAACACATTGTGGTTCCCACACACACGACATACTCCCGTATCAAGAAGTAATCTGCACAAAGACTCATTGTAAAGCGTGATTATGCTTTCGTCGTCTGTAATTGTACAAGATATAATGCATAGAGGTATACAGGTCAGCAAATTAATGCAGCAAAGTAACATATGCACCATACCAGGTTGAGGACTGATATTAATCATGATTTGCATCAATGATCAATACGATATTATAGATAATCTTTGATCATCATATAACATGGAAAGTTCCTCAATTCGGTAACTTTAGGTTTTGGCATAAAGCTCTTTTATAAAGACATCCTGTCTGATCTAGGTCCGTAATGACTTACAGCAGAAGATCAGATAGGCTATCCCCAGACAACTAATAACATAACGACCCTAAACCTCCGAGTTTTGTACAAACACCCTATCAGACGAAATTACGGTACTAAGACCATATGCCCATGAGGTGTTCATCCACAAACGCGTAGTTTGTTATGTTTGTATCACTAATGCACGCAATAAAAAGTCTACGAAGCCTATCAGCATATCACACGTAAGCAACATACGTCTCATTAAAACTATACAATTCTTTAGCCTGTGTCAGATCCCCACTGATGTACTATCATTTCCTCTTTTTATCCAGGAAATCATTTTGGGTTTTTCTAATTTTTAGGTATTTTGAAAATTTTTCAATGTTTTTGGTTTTTCTGATAAAATGACTCCCCCTAAAATAAAGAACATATTTTTGGGTTTTTTTAATTTTTCTGAAAAACAAAACAAAACAAAATTTGAAAGAAACAATCCACTTGAAAGCATCAACTTCTTTGAGGATTAAACAACCCCCTCGAAAGCATCAACTTCTTTGAGGATTATGATAGTAAAGAGAAATTCCCAATTAGCAAAGAGAAATTCCCAATTAGCAAAAATTAAAACTAAAACTAAAAACGAAAAATGATAAACCGAGGAGCCGATTAGTCCTGTTTTTCCTTTATGTTGTTTACTTTCAAAAGATATTCAAAGCGGGATCTGTCAAAAGCTTTTGTAAACAAATCTGCACGTTGGTAGTCAGTATGGATTTTGACCATGTCAATCAACTCCTTAGCATAACAGTCACGGATAAAATGATATTTAATCCGGATATGTTTAGCTTTAGAATGATTTTCAGTATTTTTAGTTAAAGCAATTGCGGCTTCGTTGTCACAGTGTATAGGGGTTTTAAGAAACTGCAAACCGTAATCAACCATCTGTTGTTGGATCCAGAGCACTTGCGAACAGCAACTCGAGGCTGAAATGTACTCGGCTTCACATGTAGACAGTGCGACGGAAGTCTGTTTCTTGCATTGCCAGGTAATTAACCTGCTCCCTAAAAACTGGCAACCGGCTGTTGTTGATTTGCTGTCTTTGTCACAGCCGCCCCAATCTGCATCACTAAAAGCAATAAAATCAAAATCATCATCATTAGGGTACCAAAGTCCTTTTGATGGACAACCCTTCAGATATCGAAGGATACGCTTGACCGCCGTCAGATGACTTTGTTTCGGCTTCGATTGGTAACGCGCACAGAGACACGTTGCATACATAATATCTGGTCGAGACGCTGTTAAATACATCAGAGATCCGATGATTGCTCTGTATGTAAATGGGTCTGTCAGCTCCCCCTTAGCGTCGACTCCAATCCCGTGATTGGGTTGAATCGGGGTATCCATCGGCTTAGAGTCCTCCATCTGGAATCGGCTCAAGATGTCGGCAACATATTTCGTCTGGTGAATGAAGATCCCGTCGGGTCTTTGATCCACCTGTAAGCCGAGGAAAAACTGCATTTCTCCCATAGCGCTCATTTCGAACTTCTCCTGCATAACAGTTTCAAATTCCCTGCACAAGAGTTCGTTAGTTGAACCAAATATAATATCATCAACGTAAATCTGTACTAGAAGCAAGTCATCTCCCGTCTTCTTCGTAAAGAGGGTGCAATCGACGTGGCCGCGCTTGAATCCTTTGGAGATGAGATATGTACTTAGCTCCTCGTACCACTGTCTTGGAGCCTGGTGCAAACCATATAAAGCTTTGTTCAGCACGTAGACCTTGTCCCGGTGGATTGGGTCCTCAAAGCCCGGTGGTTGCCCGACATAAACCTCCTCCTTGACTTTACCATACAGAAATGCGCTCTTGACGTCCATTTGATAGACTTTGAATTTCTTATACGAAGCAAACGCAAGGAACATCCGAATAGCTTCCATTCGTGCTACTGGTGCATAGATTTCGTTGTAATCAATTCCTTCAATCTGATGGAAACCCTGCACAACCAATCTGGCTTTGTTCCTTACAATAACTCCACGGTCATCCTTCTTGCACTTAAACACCCACTTAGTGCCAATTTTCTTTCGTCCCGGCGGCAAATCTGTGAGCGTCCAGACTCCCAATTTCTGGAATTGTAATAATTCTTCCTGCATTGCCTCAACCCAAGCATCTTCTTGCAAAGCATCTTTGTATGTCCTTGGCTCTACTTGGGACACATAACATGCAAACGACCAATCATTTTGGTCACCAGATTTCTGAATTTTGGCATACAATGCTAAAGCACCAAAACTCTCTGGCGTATTAACGCTTTTAAGCTGCCCTCTGGTCATCACTCCACTACCAGGATCTCCGATCACTTGCTCCAGCGGGTGAATACGATGAATCCGAGATTCCGGATTAACAGGTACAATCACTCCCGTCTGAGCAGTCAAGTTCTCTGTAGCATCCTGATCATTACCCGTGTTAGATGATGAAGCAACATCTGGATTTTGAGTTGGGTTCACAGTTTGCTCTTCTAAATCTTCAGCATTTTCAAGAACAGCTTCCTCAAATTGTTCATCTTCAGATTCTGAAGTGTCTAATGAAGTTGAAGCTTCTTGAAACAACTCTTCTTCTTGTGTAGGAACACTGGTATCACTAGAAGCTGGTGGGGGGTTTACGGTAATTGGACGCATCAACGGTGAAGTTGCCGCGTTTTCACATTCGTAAAATAATCTGATCACAGCTTCTTCAACCAGGCTATCTAGATTGAATGATTCAAAGAAATCTTTGTAATCAAACATCCAATCAGGGCCCGTGCCTTGCAAATTTTGTGTGTATCGTTGAACTTCCACGTTTGCCCAATCCTCCACTTGACGAGTTCGCTTGTTGAATACCCGTTTGAGCGGGGTTGCATATCCAACAAAATATCCCTCTTCAGCTTTAGGACTAAACTTCTCGCTTGGATTCAACATCGTACATGGCGCCCCAAATGGTTCTAGATACTCTAAATTGGGCTTTCGTCGGTGTAACAGCTCATAAGATGTTTTTCCAAACTTCTTCACTGTCAAAACCCGATTTAATGTATAGTTTGCTGCATAAATCGCCTCATTCCAGAACATTACTGGAAGATTTGAGTCAGCGAGCATTGTTCTTGCAGCCTCAATCAGAGTCCTATTCTTTCTTTCAGCAACACCGTTCTGTTGCGGGGTATACGGAGCTGAATATTCATGATGTATCCCTTTGCTTTCACAAAGTTCATCCATCTTTGCATTTTTAAACTCCGTCCCGTTGTCACTCCTGATTCTTTTAATCTTCAAGTTGTAGATATTCTCCAGACGAGTGAACAGAACTTGTAAATTGGTAAAAGTGTCGCTTTTATTCTTCAAACACATCACCCATGAAAATCGTGAATAGTCATCAGTGACGACTAAACAATAAAGCTCTCCAAGATGACTTTTGCGCTTGACCGGTCCAAAAAGGTCCATGTGCAATCGCTCAAGCGGCATCTCAACAGAGTTAACCTTCTTCAATTTATGGGATTGTCTGTGTTGTTTTCCTTTCATGCAGCTCACACACTTGTCATTTAGATGGAAATGTTTCACGTTAACTCCATCGACAAGTCCATTTCTCACTAACTGATTCATTTTCCTTAGATGAATGTGCCCCATCCTACGGTGCCACATTATCGATTCTTTTTCGGTCGCCTTGGATAGAAAGCATGTTATCTGCCCCTGTGGTGTCATCGCCTTGGACATATCAAGAATGTAAAGATTGTTGACTCGAGGTGCCATCAACATAACCCACTCCTTTGGAATCTTGAAGCCCGGTTTGAGGATGTAGCAGGATTTGTCATCAAAATGCACAGAAAATTGTTTATCGCATATTTGACTGACGCTCAACAGATTATAGTCTATCTGCTTGACATAAGATATCCGCTCGAAAGTCACAATCCCGTTACTCACGCTTCCTTCCATCGTGATATAACCTCCTTTATTACCCGCGAACGCAACATATCCTCCATTGATATTTTTCACATCGAACAGCAACGCTAAATCCCCCGTCATGTGGCCTGAAGCTCCACTATCAACAATCCAAAGACTGCTAATAGGGCCAACTGAAGCTCCCTGCACACAAAAAGTAAACAATTAGTTCTTTCGGGGGACCCAAGCCTGAGTCTTGGGCCTTTGAACTTTGGCTTTCAAAGAATCATTCTCAATGACTTTATCAACACCCTTTTGTTTTGAATCAATCGTTTTCTGATTTTTCAAAACAGATTCATTCTTATCACTCACCTTTGATGTAGAGGCTCCTGAAGAACCATTAGGTGTCCAAGATTGTTCAGACCTTTTGAGAATACGAATTTGAGATTTTGGTTTCTCAATAGGTTTCTGAACATTGTTACTAAAAGTAACTTTCTTAGCAACCTTATCTGAATTAACAGACTTAGGTCCAACAGTTGACTTGACAATTGGTTTTTGTGGAACCTTTTGTCTATCAGCTGTTGTGTTCACCACTGGTTTTCTCCAAGATTGTTCCATTGCAATCCGATTCCTTCGATCATAATGAAATGGACGGTTGTTCCTCATTTGAAAATTGTTTTGATTTTGAAAATGTTGTAGTTGAGGAACAGTCCGTCTATGCGGTGGAATATAATGATCAATCGGCTTTTTCATGGAATTCTTAACCTCGACTTCATGTCTCTTGTGCCTTACATATGGACACTGAGCAAGTAAATGCCCGCGTTCTCCACATTTAAAGCATTTTCTATATTCCTCAAACACATAATGAGCATTTGGTGAAGCAAATGATCTTACAGGAAATTGATCATTATATTGTTGATTTCTTAAACTCTCAGGAAGTGGTCCTTTCGAGTAAGAAGGTTCATGAAAACCATTTGCTTTATCATCAGGTCGAATAAACTCAGTGACATGGATTTTTGGCTCTTGAGGAACTTCTGAAAAGAGTTTCTTTAAAATTTCTGGTGGAATTTCATTGGTTCTTTCATGTTTTGGAAACCAAATTGTGCTTTCTTGCCAGATTTTATCAAGTTTAGAATAGTTAACATTTTTAATCGGAAATTCCTCATCAGCAATGATTTTATCGGATCCTTCCATCCGATAAAACACCTTTACAGGTTTGTCACTGGTTTCATTCAGCTCATTCTTTTCAATCACATTCTTAGCAACATTCTTTTTCTTAACATCAATCTTTTCAGATTTCTTATCATGAATAGCTTTTGCCATCGGATGAATATGATCAGATGGTGATACTGGTTCGGTAGTAATGATGTGATTTTCTTTTGGAATCTCACATTCATTATCAGATTTATCACTACCAGTATCATCATTATCCGAATCTGAACTATCACTCTCAGCATAAACACCCTCATTGTTCAAGCCCAAAATCGGTCTCACATCTTCAGGATATGGTTCACCAATACTCGAAGTATTAGATTCCATATCTGATGATGAGTCTGATTTCACCGAACTCTCCGGTATAACTTGATGATAGTTATGGTTCTCAAAAAGAACCGGAGATGGTACAGACTTGTAGTTGGTGGTGTTATCATCAATGATATGATCCACGACATAAGCAACATTTTTATAGCTTTCTAACTTCTTGTTAACTTTTTCAGCAAAGCATTTAATGGCAGCCATTTCTAACTTGGTGTTTTCAATTTCATTGATGTAGTTATTTATGGCCAATTGTTTCAATGACAAAGTGTTTTTCAAATCAGAAATGTCCTTTTTATAGCCATCTAATACTTTGTTAAAAGCATTTAACTCTTTGCGAGTAGATTGACAGTTTTGAATAGCACTATCACGTGAAATTCGGAGTTGTTTATTCTCCTCTGTCAACCTATCACAAGTCCCATAGTATTTATCACTCATGACATCAGTGCTAGATTCAGAACTTACAGGTTTTGGCGGTTCGGTCATGGCCATCAAAGCAAAATGAGCTTCCTTTCCAGTGAAAAACTTTGAGTAGTCGATCTTGGTGAAAGCATCATCAGCTATGCACGACTTCCTCGTCATCAAGAAATCAGCTTCTGCCAGCAACTGGTCAATATCATCATCCAAAGAATCAACACTTCCCTCTGTGTCTGATTCGCTCTCACAATCTGAATAGACTGATTTACACTCCTCGGGAACATCAGAAACTGAATCAATCACCATCCCAGATCTCTTCTCCTCAGCTTTAACCTCAACAGGTTCACTCTCCACTTCCATCTCAGTCTCAGAATCATCACTCTCACTCTCCTCAGTTTCTTTCTTCTCATCAACTACCACTGACTCTTCCAAATCAACCTGATAGGCAACACATGCCACATTCCCACCAGTAGTTACTTCTTCAACTCCTATTTGCATACCCGACCAGTCAAACCTCTCATCCTGCTGAGTTACCAAAGCTTGGTTCTGATTTGCATTCTGTTGAGTCTCAGTAGGTGTAGTGATCGGTACAACTGTTCGGTTTGGGTGATTAGGAGATTGGTTTTGAATCTGGTTTTGAGTGTTTGGTTGTCTGTTTTGGTTGTTAAAGTTTCGGTTCTGATAGTTGTTGTTGGTTTGGTAAGAAACTTGGTTTTGTTGACGGTTCTGGTAGTTTGCATTGAAAGGGTTTCGGTTACCTTGTTTAGGTGGCTGGGTGCATTCCCGTTTGAAGTGTCCTTTCTCTCCACAATTAAAACATGTAACCTTCTCCTTATTGAAACCATAAGTTGTGTTAGGAGAAGTTGCCAAGTCAGTCCTTCCAGTTTTCTCTATGAACTCTGTTGCTCTCCTCATTATACTCGCAAAAGCCCATTGAATGTCTATGAGTTCCATCTCTTCTTTATCGATCTGTGCGTAGTCTTCGTTGGTCAAGTTGTTGTTCCCAATCTGACTAGCAACCAATCCATTGTAGGATGAAACCATTGCAGAGACTAATGCAATGTGTTGCTGAGCAACCTCCACAGTTACATTTCCTAGGTTGGAAGTATCCAAAACCACCGGTTGTTTATGTTGAGTAACTTGGTTTGATGGTTGTTGTGTTTGGTTAGCGGTGTAAAAACTAGCTTGTTGCATTGGAGAGACTGGTGAAATGTAGGAAGTATATTGTGGTGGTGTGTAAGATGGTTGTTGTGTGTAGGAATTGTATTGTGGTGGTGTGTAGTTGGTGGTTGGTTTTGATGAATCCATGACATTAGAAATACATGCAACATGTGGTGCAACGTTTCCAGAGCTCGAGTTTCCAGCTGAAACTGAAGTACTTCCAAAATACAGACTTGGATTCTGAGGAATCTGCGACCTCCTAGCTTTCCTCCTATCCTCCAGCTCTTTGTTCTCCAGCTTCTCAATAAATTCTGAAATGGTCCAGAATTGATAAGCATCCTTCTCTCTAAGTACCTCCACATGCTGATCCCATTGTGGTGGCAAAGCATCTGCAAACTTATCAACCTGCTTAGTCATGGGAATCTGTACACCATAGCTAGACAATTCAGACAATAAATGCATATATCTCGGAGTTAGTTCTTTCAAAGTTTCATTATTAATGAAAGAAAAATTATCAAACTCTTTAACCAACTCCTCCATTCTCAAACTCCTGGTCTTTTCATTTCCATCATGCTTCCTCTTCAGCTTATCCCAAAGCTGCTTTGACGTAGTACACGTCCCAAACTGATGCAACAGGTCACTTGTGATCGCCTGTGTCAGTTGAGAGAACGCCTTCTTCTCCACCACGTATTTCTTCTTTTCATCCTCAGTCAAGCTCTCCAGAGGAATCAACTCACCGGTATTCTCCAGAATCGGTGCTGTGTATCCTTTCACGATCATGCTCCATGCCTCAGCTCCTTCAACTCCCATGCCCTCCAGATGGATCTTGAACATGGTGTGCCACTGGTTGTACTCTTGCATATCCATGAGCTTAGGTGGCCGAGTTCCACTACCTGTAGACAAATCCTTAATCAAGGTAGAGATAGCGTTAGTGGTTTGAGTATTTACCGCCGCTGCAGCTACTCCCCAGTAATCTGATTGTAATGCCGGATGTGCTACATTCTGAGGCATCGTGCTCGTTGTCGTCATGTAGTTATGTGGTTGTGAGGATTGCGTGTTCGTCTTTTGAGCTGCCACAGTCCATGGGTCCATTGTCTGCTGTTGTGGTTGTGTTGGTGCTGATCCCTGAGTAGTCTGAAAACGCCACATGATAATAATCTGAAAAACTCAACACTTAGAAAATTTTTCAGCAAAAATACTACGTTCGCCCGAAAAGTACTACTTTCGTCCAAAATTTTCTAAGTTCGTCCAAACTGACACACTTTCGTCCCTTCTTCCTCACTTTCGTCCAAACAGTGATACCCGAATGTGGAAATGACCAGAATGTAAACAAACCAACACCCTTTTCACTTTCGCCGGAATCAAAAACGGTCGAAGGTGAAACTGTATACCCGAATGTGAGAATTTTCTAGACAAATTTTCAGGTTCGACCACTTTTTCCTCAGGTTCGCCCACTTTTATGTATGTTCGCCCACAACACTCAGTCCAGGTTCCAGGTTCGCCCCATATCAGCAGATCTCACTTTTGAAAAACGGTTATTGTTTGAAAAACGGTTATTTTGAGCTCAGATTTTCAAAAGTTCATGGATTTCAATGATCTTAATCAGGTTATGTTTCGGATTTGATTTGGAACAACTTTAAGTCTTGGAAAACTTGAATTTGACCACAAAATCACCTTTAAATCGATCAAAAACTATGTTTTATAAGAGTTTTTGTAAAAACAGATGATAATTTGTCTAAAACATGTCCAAATCAACTCTGATCTTATCAAACTTGTTGTTGTATGATCCTCTAGGCTCTGATACCACTTTGTGAGCGTTGGATTTTATCTAAAACAGGATTATATGATCATACAAGTCACAAATCTAGGTGCGGAAACCCTAGATCTGAACAAATTGATAAGATACAAATCACGACACAATCAAGATCATTTTCAATATCATTTTCATAGATTAACTTTCAATCAATAAGCATTTACAACTGTTTATGTTAATCTAGAATCACACAGATAATCTCTCAAAAACGCTCCTAAACCTGCACTGAACCTGGACACAAATGATAACTCTCTTACATAAACAAAAACTCAAAATCTATATATAGCCTCTGCACATTCGCCCCTTTCAACAGGTCGAATGTGTGCATTTTCCACATTCGCCCACTAAGAGTGGTCGAATGTGTCTTCAGTTCAAGTTCTGTCTTCCTTCGTCCACTTCAGTTCTACCTTCGCCCCTTCCTGATTCACCTTCGCCCAGATTATCTTCATTCGCCCATATCCATACACCTTCGGCTACCCACTAACACATGTTAATAATAGTATATCCAATCCTTAGTCGCAAAATGCATCAACAATTATCAGTAGGATTTAGTGTTGCTAAGATCCTGCGAAACTCGTAGTGCCTCTTGAACTTCGATCGTCCTGGTAGATTTAAAAAAAAAATCAACTTTGATACTTTGGTATTTCAAGTCTTTTGTCCTCCTTAAACCTAACCTCATAATACATAATAATATTTCCTATTTTATCATATACCAACAAAGCCATTTAATCATTTCCTGGTGTTATTGAGTAAGGTTAACTAAAACTTAAAAAAAAATGCTTGCCCGACAATTCTTAAATTCTTTAAACTTTGCGTTCTCTTAACCAATCATAAAGTCAGTAGTAATATTTTAACCGTTCCTCAAACCAAATAGTTTTCCTGTAAATAAATTTCGAGACGAAATTTCCAAAAGTATGGGAGACTGTGACATCCGTTACCCTCATCTTTTAAAAAGTTTCCAAAATCAGTCCTCGTACTTTCTGTTTTCTCAAATTAAAAAAAAAGTTGAGTTGTATTAAATTGTTGTGTGTGTGTATATATATATATATATATATATATTAGATACATATTCCATTTGAAAATACATATAAGAATCAATATAATTTATTTAAAAAATGTATTCATGATAACCTTTATATAAGTTTTAATTTTGATAGGTTTAAACTAAATATTTTTGCTAAAAGTTTATAAAAGTTTAAATTTATAAATGTTATTAAAGTTTTGTTAAGAAAACAATAAAATCTATACATAAATGTTAAAATTTAAACTTAAGGTTCCATTCTTGCAAATTTTTGAAAACTGAATTCCCTCATTCCACCATTAACGTTTTTCCGGCCGGTTGGGTTCCGAAAGGCGACTGTTTTCTGGTGACCCTATAAACTAGTTTTTAATACATCTTTAATCCGTTTTAATGTTGGGTTTTAGTTTCTCCATCATTTTCAACCTCTTCTAACCATTCTTATGTGTTTTATCCATCAATTAAAAAGGAATTCGATTTGTTAAAATGTAAACGGTGACTTTTCCGGCGAAGACCAAGAAAACCCACTGTTGGTCTTCGATATTAACATGTTAAAATTGATCTTTATGATCATAGTTTAGTAATCGTCGGGTCCTTTAATTCAACCTAAATGATAACTTTAATCGAATAGCACTATAAATTGATCATTGAACATTGATCCCCAACCTTTGAACATCATAAACCCACAAAACATACATCCTAATCGTGTCCAGATTGCCTGTAATTTGGCTCTAAATGCCCGACCCTGTATACTTCGTTTTCGGCCTTAATCGAGCTTGTAAGTATAACTTCTTGTTGCCATTTTGTTCTTTAGTTGTCACTCTTTAAAAGACCTTTGGTTTCGGGTTGATTGCTTTTGGAATTGGTAATGCTAGAAATCTAGGGTTACGGTTTGTTCATTGGAAGAAGAGGAAGTTTTCTTTTTAGAATATATATACTATCAAAAAGTAAATCTCTCAATAAATTAACTTGTGGAGTAGTCGTTAATGTTTGGGTGTGTGATAATCAGGTCTGGGTTTGAATCCCACCCAGACCGACCTATTTTTGCCTTTTTTTTTCGTTTTTATTTATATTATATATAAATATAATAGGTTTAATTTTATAATATTCATAGAAAATTATTTTTTGATCCAAAAATTATGAAAATTTAGGTGCATTTCTTGACACCTCATAGAAAATTATGATATTTTTAGATTCTAGAAAATAAATTATTTTGGCATTTTTATTAATTTAAATTCTTTTAATATTATTTAATTTATTAAAAATTCATTTTTAATGAATTTATTCTCAAACTTTTTGGGAACTTATTTCTAATCATAATGAACTTAAAATAAAAATTAATGGTCCAGAAAACAATTATTTTTATTAGTTTTCCTATTTTAATTCATTTAAATATGATTTAAATTCATTAAATCAAGTTAAAATGAAAATATATTGAGAAAAATTATGGGAAATATTCTTTCATTATTTTACATCAGAAAATATTTTTTTTCCATAAAAATATTATTTTTGGATCATACCTTGTGCTTTTAGTCTTATTTATGCTTAATTAGACATTATAAATCATTTAATTATATAAAAAATTATAAATATGTTTTATAAATATTTTTCTTATAAAAAAGAAATATTCTTGAGTTGTAACACCATAAGTGTTGACGTTGGATTCATTTGTGTAATTTACATTCATTTGCGTAATAAACCTTAATTATTATTTTGTATTTTAGTTAATAGAATTAAATAAAATCTTTGAATAAATTACTTGGAATATTTTTTTTATTCAAATAGTAATAATTATTTTTCTTAGTCATACATTTGAACTTAAATCATTAGAATTCTTATACGTATAGGTTGAGTTCTTCGGAATTCCCAGTTCTTGTCTTGTACGAGCTTTGTATGGATTTATCACGCTTAGCAAAACTATGAGTATACTTAACACCTTTTTGTTTTCTTGCACTTTTGGGGTGAAACATGTACACCTATGAAACTTACACTTACACATATTCATAAACGTTTTTACATAAACTTCATACACGTGTTATGCTTTGAATTCTTGTGCTTTATGCTTAAACATAAACGTAATATTCTTGCAAACATTACAAAATCATTAACATAGATAGCCGCCTTTAACAATGGATAGCGCTATTTGGATTGACGACCCACCTAGTGGAAAGTAGCTATGTGTGTGGGAAGTCCTAGGTCATTGTTAATGCTTTAATCTTTGTCATATAAGAGGTTTGATTTTGACCCGCGTTGTGTACTTACATGTTTTCCTTATTTGCCTTGAATGATTCATGACACTTGATTGTAAACATTTTATACTTATACTATATGTACACAAAACTAAGTGTACTCACTAGCATTATTGTTGACGTCTTATTTCTGTACATGTTTTAGGAAACGCTTGATGATTGTCACTTAGGCTTGGACTTAGACTGAATAAACAAGCATTATGTTTCGTTTTGTTTTGTTTTGAGACTTGAAGTATTTCCTATTTTCGTTGTTTGGCACTTGAATTTTGAAATTAATAGTATTTACACTTTAGTACCATGAGCTTTTGAACAATCGTCACTGCATAGCACCTCGATGTTTCCACCATGGGTTTGGGTGTTACAGTCTAGGATTGGTGTACTTAGTCTGTTTTAGAGTTTGTCCTAGAATTCTGGTTCTTTCGTCCTAGATTTCAATTTTCTTTCCTAGATTTCATCAGATAAGAGTTGTACATGTCTTCAATTGTCTAATTCTTCAAAGAGATCTTGTTCTTGAATCCTTGCTGGCAGGGCTGCAAATGAACAGAACTTTCAGCGAACAGTTCATGAACCGTTCGGCGGGAAGTTCATTTGTGTTTGTTCGTTTACTAACTGAACGAACAAAAGATTTTGTTCGTTTAGTTAAACAAACGATCATGAACAAAGTTCACGTTCGTTCATTAATGTTCATGAACGTTCGGTAATGTGTTCGTTTATGTTCGTTTTTGTTCGATAGTGTTTATACTTTTTATATTCTTTTATTTTTATTTATTTTACCCAATAAATAATATATATATGAGGTAAATATATGACTATATGAGATCAATAAACCTAGTTTTTGTATCCAAGCTCATTATATGTTTCCACGTTTCAGCGTTGATGCCCTCCACCTCCAACACCCTCCGCCATCTACCTCCAATGCCCTGCTCTAGTACTAAGTATGTTTGGAAAATTATGTTATAGTTTGGGTGGATCTAGCTATTGTCTTAATGTATGTGAATTCGATATAATACAAAAGTTAATATATGTCCATTTGTGTTTGTTTCTATTCTGTGTTCATTTGCGTTCATGAGCACTTGTTTGTGTTCATTAATGTTCGTTTGTGTCCGTGTGCGTTCGTGAAAAAAATTAATAAACGAACACAAACGAGCATGAACAAGAATGTTTTCTTAACAAACGAACACGAACAGAATATCTCGTTTGGTAACTGTTCGTGAACACATAATTTTCTTAACAAACGAACACGAACATGGCTTTGTTCGTGTTCGTTCGGTTCGTTTGCAGCCCTACTTGCTGGTCTTGATTTCTTAGGCTGGAACCTGTTCTGGATGTTCTTCTTTAAATCAGCTTTGGGTTCCTAACTTCAGTTTTCTTCAATACTTCATATTTCATATTTAAGTTTTAACATTTTCATTCTATTTTTAGATGGTTTTAGATATTTATTAGTTTGTATGTGTTGGGCAGGTGTTTACGCGCTAAATAATGAAAAACGAGCTTTATTGGAGAAGAAACGAGCACACAGATGAAAGTGGATTGATTGAATCATTTAGTCAAACACTAACCACGTATTCCATATGGATACGGCCTTAACATGTACTCACGTAGGTATGTAAGTCGATAAAATACTTATTTTTTATTAGCTCACGACAGATACAATATGTATTCTAAAAATGTTGCATTTTAAGGAGAGTGTTCCATTCTGTTGGGTGACTACTGGGTTTTGTGTTCTATAAATGTTGTATTTTTTAAAGCCCTAATCCATAACTTAGAAAAACTATTAGTGCATCTTGTGTGACATTAGCCTTCTAGATAGTTAGTCATGTTTTGTGTTTGATGTAATCGTTAATTAGATATTTGTTTGTCTAGTTATTGTATTAGGAGAACATTTGTTAAGCAAAGAAACCCCTGGGCGAACATAAGGCTTGGAAAAACATGCTAGACTATATATAGAACACGTAGGTTTAGGGTTTCAAGCTAGTTTTTGTTAAGTAAGTTTGTGGTTGGTATTGAGTTGATTATAAGCTGCATTATCATCAATAGAAAATGAAGTTTAAAAGTATTCTGGTGTGTTTTACGTTTTCCATTATCTTGTCTGTGCACTTAATGATTATCTAGAGAATTCTGCACTCTATAGGAGAAAGAAGATATTTGGCAACAAAGGAAGAGATTATGGTTTACAAGAGAGGTACCTAAATGTATCAACTTCAAGGCTAAGTATGATGTAAATAAGTTAAGGGATAGTGGGATTATTATCTGGTTCTTTACATAATTGTGGATTGAAAGAATGTCAAGATTGTATCTTATCAATTATGGTAGAGAAGGAAGAACGAATGTTGTAGAAACACAAATTCGACTGGATTTTAGAACAGGTTTGAGTGGATAAAGCCAAGAGTTGGGAAGGGAATACCAGACAAATCTAGAATTGATACAAGAAATAAATAAGCCTTAGATGAGGATGGTATACAAGCCCATTAAATGGCTGAAGAAAGTTCCTATAAAAAAGATGACACCACATATTTTGGGTAACATGAAGTGGTGGTATGTTGAAAGTGGCCCTACTTAAGCGGTTACGAAAGACCCAGATGAGAAAGTGCTGCTAAGAGTTTACGATTCAATTCACCTGCTGAACTTATCTCAGTCTAATTTAAAGATTCTGCATGAAAACATGATTTATGTATAGGAATTACTTGAGGCATTAAGGAAGAGGATATCATGGTGTGATTGAAGTTTGTGTTAGAGCTGTTTTGCATGGTGGAAGTCACGGAATGAGTGATGATCAAGACGTAGACATATAGAAGTTGTCTAATGGGAGGTTTTTTAGTGCATCTTGTGCGACAATAGCCTTCTAGATAGTTTGTCATGTTTTGTGTTTGATGTAATCGTTTATTGGATAATAGTTTGTCTAGTTATTGTATTAGGCGAACATGTGTTAAAAGAAGAAACCATGGGCAAACATAAGGCTTGGACGAACTTGGTTAAGTTCGCTCCAAGGTCCAGCCCAACGAATATGTTAGAGTATATATAGAATATGGGGGTTTAGGGTTTCAAGCTAGTTTTTGTTATGCAAGTTCATGGTTGGTGTTGAGTAGATTGTAATATGCATTAGACGAAGTTTAAAAGTATTCTTGTGTGTTTCACGTTTTCGTTTATCTTGTTTGTGCACTTAACAACTATCTAGAGGATTTCATACTCTAGGTGATTGATCAATCTTGTATTGTTTCAGGGACCTACACAAAAATTGTAATTTAGTCTAAAAATATATTTCTGTGGGGGCATGGTGTTGGTGTGGGAAGTGTGTAAAAGTTAGGAAGACATGTGTGACAACAATAGGATTTCATAAAATATGAAAAATATGTTTCATTATAAGAACTTGTATATTGGAATTTGGTGCAGACTTGTACAAGGACGTATTAGTACATACTAGTAACTGAACTTATATAAGGATTTTGAATTTATTTTAACATTATACTTACAAGAGGGAGCTTCGTGGGACGATATTGAGGTAAAGGGTCGTGTATGATGAGGCGACCCATTGGCTTTATCACCTACCTGGCCAAAGGCAGTTTTCATCCTAGCATGGATTACGAGTAAGACTCGAAAGGGTTCGGGTTGTTTTGTCTTAACAAGTACAATGACTATTTCATTGAACTCATGGTGTTATTAATTTGTTTTTTTTTTTTTTTTTTTGGGGAAAATGTATGTTTTCAATAAGCCTCTTATGGTGGGTATTTTGATTATATTTGGTTTGCATTTGGACTCTTTGTGAGCTATCCAAAGTCTAGTGTGGATCAGTTTGTATACACGCTTTTGCTCAAATATATTTGAAATACATGTATAACAATACTAACATCTTACCTCAATATGGATATTACCATGATTTAGAAAACCACACAAATATATTAAATTCTTTATTTTAACCTCTTATTTCCTTACTTTTTTATTTTTATTCATTGTTTGGTTATATAAATGTTTTAGTTTACTTGAGGACAAGCCAAAACTCTAGTATAGAGATATATGATGTGTCGTCATCCACAGTGGCAGATCCAGAAATTTTTTCCAATGATGTCACTATTTTAGATATTCTAATTTTGTAGAACCGGACATAAATATTTTCGGGTGGATCGGTTTGACGATGTTTTTTTTATTATTGTATAATATTTTTATTATGTGATCACGGGCAGAGGTATGTATACAACACACTTCATTTCGCAATTTCACACATATCACTCCAGGGGACAGTGTTGGATCAGTATTGCTCTTTGTATGAACTTGCTAGTGAACACTTAAGTGTTTAGCAAGTTCTTAATCAGTAATAGCACAGCGGAATAATATGAGTTTAAAGCTACACTTATCAACAGGAGTTATTACTCCCCCTGGACGTTTGATAAAACTAAAGACAAGTATTTAATGAGAATCTAAGCAATGAATGAGAATGAACACTTAAACAGATTCTCAGTAAATGAAATGGAAATAACAATGATAAGCTTTGAAGGATTTTTTTATTAAAAATCAATGTCTAAAACAGAGGGATGAACCCATCTATTTATAGACTTTACAAATACATGAACCTTGCCAAAAAGCAAGTTCAGAGACAAGTTGCAACAAGTTGCAATCTTGGAACTTGTACAAAAAGTTAAAGTAATACTAAACTAATAAACTACTGAAACATAAGGCGGTGGAAAGATTCTTGAACAAGTGCTGATGAATGAGAAACTACTGATGAGTAGTTTGTCTTCAGTAGTTCTTCAAAGAACTGTCTGGTTTGGACTTCAGAACTTCTGATGTATTTCTTCTTTAGTACTTGTAGAATCCTTCTTCAGCTGTTTAGTCTTCTTTCTTCAGTAGTTCTATACTTAGAATAATTTGACAGAAGTGAATTAGACTAAGGTTTGCAAAAGTGGTTTCACCAATCCTTTTTGTCCTAACAATCTCCCCCTGGATTGATGAAGCCAAAACCTTTCTAATTCCTTATTGTTTTCTTCTGTCATTCACAATCTTTCATATTCCTTTGAACATGGAATTCTTCAACTGGTTCAGCTGTTCATCAGTGAGAGATCCTTTTTGTGGTTCTAGATGTTGGATTGTAAGCAGGTCTTGAGTTGATAGCTTCTTCAGATCATTCATCGACTTATAGGCTCTGCTTGTTTGGTCTCTTCTTGTCACTTGTACTGAGTTGTTATTAGTAAAGGATGATAGGTACTTTAGACTTGTCAAAGTCTAAAGTATAGGGAACCATGCTGGTACCCTGGGATGCTCCTGAGTGTTGGATGTCTTCGACTTCAGTGACTCTCAGGTGGGATTCTCTTCCTTGTTCTTGTTGCATCACATTAGGTAGTTGAAAGGTTGGCAAGTGATGCTTAGTAACTACCTTAGTGTGCAGTTTGTCTTTAATGGTCTTTTGAATTTGATAGGCAAAGGTGGAAGGATCCCTGAATTGAGTTACCAGAGGTTTCTCTTCTATGTCGAAGTCAGAATGGACTACTGTACTTCCTTCTAGTAGTACCATCCTGAAATCAGTCTTCACATTCTCCTCTGTCTTTTTCTTTGTAGCAGGTTTTCTTGAAACACCAGAAGTTCTAACTACTGAAGTTGACACTTCAGCAGTTTCAAACTTCTCTGGATTCGCGGCCCTTGCAGCCTTGTATTTTCTATAAGTGTCCACTATTCTTTCTTCTTTACATTTGGACACAGAGGCTTTTGAACCATAACCATTTGCTACTACTTCTTCAATCATCTGGGCTCTCTTGGCTTTTGCATCTTTACTTGTTGCAAGTTTGTCTGCAATAAGTTGAGCTCTTCTTGTTAGCTCTTCCATGGAGAGTCCCTTTAATGTATAGGTTTTGGTCTTGCTGTTCTTGGTAATGTAAGACATCAGTTGTTGTCTTTTGTCTTCCTCAGCAATTCTTTCCAGGTTAGCCTGCCTTTGAAGTTCTGCTTCATAAGCCTGTAACTTTTCATTGAGGCTTAGGTCATCCCTTGTTTCCAAAGCATTCCAGATCTCATCTTCCTTAGCCTTTCTTTCAGCTGCAATTAAACTCTTCTCAAGTAATTCTTTGGACATTGATAGAGGAGAAGGGTTCAGCACAGTCATTGTTGTAGTTGTAGTAGGCTTTGGAATAGGAGTTGGTTGAGTAGATTCAGTTGACCTGGAAGGCTGTTCAGTAGTTTCAGTGTTGGAAGTGTTGACTTCTGATGGGTTGACAACTACTGAAGGATTGTCTTCAGTATTTTCTGAGTCTTCATCAGAACTTTCACCATCAGAGGTTTCTTCATTGTGGCCTTGGGATTCATCAGGCTTTTCAGCATCTTCTATTTCTTGTACAGAGACACCAAATTGTTAGGCCAGTTTTTCTTTTCTGGCTTGGTTTCTCTGTTCTCTTTCTTGGATAGCCACTCTTTCCCTTATCCTGGCTTCGAGTGACTCCCTAGGTTCCTTAGTTTTCTCCCCCTTTTTGGATTCATCAAGCTTTTTCTTTGAGGGTTCAGAGAAATGACATGTAAGAGTAGCAATCTGTTTGGAGTTGAAGTCAATCTTGTTGGACAGATCGTTCATCTTAGTCTGTATCACTCCAAATTGGTTTTTGATGGACAGCTCCAAGTCAGCTGTGTAGGTTTGGAAGTGATTTTTGATGAGGGTGTTCATCATGTTATATAAGGGACCATCTGGGCTGCATAGCTGGTTCATGTCTATGCTGGATGGCCCAGGGAATTGGGTAGGCATTTGTAGTGAGGGGTGTGTTTTTGGGAGATCTTCTTATTGTACAGAAGATGCCACTATAGGGGAATCAGGGATTAAGTGGACTTTAACCTGATCTGGTGTGACTAGCTTCTTGAGCATAGATACACCAGGTGCAGGACCTTCACTTGTAGCCGTCAATTCAGTAGTTTTGTGTTGTGAAACATCATCCAAGTTAATGGAATCATCTGAATCCCTGACTACATCCTCAATGAGGACTGTATCAGTTACATCATGAGCTGAGCCCAACTCAGTTGTCTCATGTACCTCTTTTTCTTGGTTCAGTGGATTTCCTACCTCAGGCATTAAGCCTTCATCAGTAGTTGCCACAGTTGAGGTCTTAGCTATGTTGCTTCTTTCCTCAGATCCACCACTGGGTGGTAAATGAGTAGTAGCAGCCTCAAAAGTACCAAGAGTTTCTAAGTTTGGGCTTAGAGACCCTGGTTCATCCTCATCTCTTTGGTTAGGGCTTTGAGTGTCCACATCCATGTCAAGTTCTAAGGCTATGTCCCCTGTTTGATGTGGTTGTTGGGGACTGACATGTTCAGATGGGACTCTCTCTTTTAGCCCAGAGAGAAGTTTGGCTATTTCTATATCAGGTTCAGAAATTTGGGGTGCTAGTTCAGTAGTTTGGTCAATGGGTTCAGCAGTTTCAAAAGAGGAGTCAATGGGAATAGTTTTCTTTAGTCTTTTTCTTTTGAAAAGTATGGTAATTGGTGCTCTTGTTGGGGTTTGAGATGGATGAGACTGAGAGGATGTTTCAGTCAAATCTTTATCAAGTGCAGATTGCACATTAGTTAGTTCAGGCATCTCAACCTTCTGAACTGCTTTTCTTTTTGGGTTGGTGGGTTTTTGTTTTTGTTGCTTGGGTTTCTTGGCCTTTGGGGGTGTAGGTTTGGAAGATGAGGGTTCCATGGGGACTGTTTCTGGTTCCCCTTGGTCATCTTCTGGCCAGGCAGCCTTTTTGTTGTGCCTTGAGTATGCTTGTGAGGACAAAGAGTTTAAAATTGTAGTTTTACCCACAAGCACCTCTTCTCCAAGTTCTTTTATTATGCAATGCATAATAAATCTTGGGTACAACAAAAACTTCTTTTTAGTATTGAGATGATGTAACACCAACTCGTTAAAGAAAAGTGATGATGCCCTGAATTTTGTTTCATTCACTATGGAATGAAAAATAGGTTGAAAAGTTGAGGGCATCTGATCATAAGATCCAGTTTTTGGACTCAAACACATAATAATATAATGAAAAAGCAGTTTATACTTTGTTTCAAAATATTTCTTAAAGATTGTAGCATGTGAGAGAGTACCTTGGTAACCACACTCTGTCATGGTTAAATGAATTTGAGAGTTTGGAAATTGGTCTGGGGCATTTACATCACCCAAACCCAGCCTAATTGCCAAAATAGCCGGTGTGATTGCCATTCTTCTCCCTTTGATGGTTGAATTGAGGGAGATTACTTTGTTGTTCACCGTTACCGTCTCTGCGTTTGCCCAAAACTCATTTAGAGTTTCAGTATGGATTGGAGGGTCGATGGTGAGGGCGGTGAAGTATTGGGATTTGACGACTAAATCAATGATTTCGTCGTATTGGGACCAGGCTTCTTGTTTTTCGAAGTATCCTCTTTGATTGTGTCCCTATTTCAGTACTAGAGCCATGTGGTTTGTGTGTGTGTGGATCGAACAGTGTTTTTGCAGGTTTAGGTCTTGAGAGTGTTTTGTGAGAGAGAAGGAGGGAATTTTTGCTTTTTGAAAGGATAAGTGTTGGAAAAGGTATTTATCAGAAGTTTTTAACCGCCTAGGTCAAACTTCTGATGTGGGAAAAGTCTGATTTACCCTTTTTGACCAAACTGCTGATGAAGACAAATATCATCAGTAGTTCCCACTTTCTCTTCAGTAGTTTTGAACAACTGATGAGAATGCTTTATAAATACTTTATTCATAACTTCTGAAGGTTGTTTTATCAGAAGTTAATCATTTTTCAGAAAATATTCCCATACTGATGTTTTGTTCATCAATAGTTTCTCTCTTGTTTGTTTTTCAGAAGTTTTCAGACTTAAAAACAAATGTAAGTGAAAAATGAAAATATGTGCAGAAAAATAAAAAGAAACACTTAAAAATTTAGCATCCCAAGCATGGATACTAACTTCTGAAATGTTGATGTGTCAAGGGGTTCAGTGAATATGTCAGCTATTTGATTTGCTGTTGCTACATGTTTCACTTCAATCTTGCCTTTTTCATAGCAATCTCTTATGAAATGATACCTGATTTCAATATGTTTGGTTTTTGAAAACTGAACAGGATTTTGAATGATGCTAATGGCAGATTTGCTGTCTACAAGCAATGGTGTCTTGGTCTCTTTGATTCCATAATCAAGAAGTTGATACTGGAGCCATTGTATCTGTGGTGTACAACTTGCAGTTGCAATGTACTCAGCTTCAGTAGTTGAAGTTGCAACAGATGTTTGTTTCTTTGATTGCCAGGACACTAGACAGTTTCCCAAGAATTGACAACCACCAGATGTTGATTTTCTTGACATTTTACACCCTGCTTAGTCACTATCTGAAAAAGCTGATAACTTGGTATTGCTTGAAGCAGGATATCAAATTCCAAGTGTTGGAGTTCCTTTCAGATATCTGAAGATTCTTTTGACTGCAATGAGGTGTGATTCCCTAGGAGCTGATTGATATCTAGCACAAACACATGTTGAAAACATAATATCTGGTCTAGAAGCAGTTAGATATAAAAGGGAACCTATCATACATCTATACATGGTTTGATCAACCTGTTTTCCTTGATCATCTGGTTCAACTTGTGTGGTTGGTGTTATGGGAGTGGAACATGATTTACTGTCTTGTAAAGAAAATTTGTTTAATAATTCTTTAACATATTTTGATTGATGTATAAAAGTTCCATTTGTTTGCTGTTTAATCTGCAGTCCCAGAAAGTACTGCAGTTCTCCCATTGTACTCATCTCAAATTTTGATTGCATGAGTTTCTTAAATTCATCACACAGTTTTGTGTTTGTTGAACCAAATATGATATCATCAACATATATTTGAACAAGTAAGATATGATTTCCAACTTGTTTTATGAAAAGAGTTTTATCAATGGAGCCTCTTGTGAAATTATTTTTGAGTAGAAAGTTAGAAAGTGTTTCATACCAGGCTCTTGGAGCCTGTTTGAGCCAATAAAGAGCTTTTTCTAGTTTGTACACCCACTCAGGATGAGAAGGGTCCTAAAACCCAGGTGGCTGACAGACATACACTTCCTCTTTTATTTTTCCATACAAAAATGCACTTTTAACATCCATTTGATAAACTTTTATTTTGTTGGAAATGGCATAGGCCAGAAATAACCTGATGGCTTCAAGCCTTGCAACTGGAGCAAAGGTTTCATCATAATCAATTCCTTCTTCTTGAGAGTAACCTTGTACTACCAGCCTTGCCTTGTTCTTTATAATCATACCAGCCTCATCTTGTTTATTCCTAAAAACCCATCTTGTGCCAATTGGTTGCTTGTTTGGTGGTAAGGGACAGATTTCCCAAACCTGTTGTTTTTTGAATTGAAGCAATTCATCTTGCATGGCTTGTACCCAGTTGTTGTCTTTGAGGGCTTCTTGATACTTTTTAGGTTCCAACTGAGAAATAAATGCTAAGAAGAAGCAAAAGTTGGAAAGCTGGTTTCTTGTAAGAACACCTGATGCAATATCACCCATGATTTGTTCAAGTGGATGATCTTTGTGTTCGATCAGTTGTTGTAAACCACTGACAGGTGTAGGTGGCTCTTGTACTTCATCAAACAAACCACTGAGGTTTATAATGTTTGGTTCAGCAGTTTCAGTATCTTCAGTAGTTTTAGGTGCTGAAGCAGATGTTTGAGTTTGTACATCAGCAGTTCTTGAATCAGAAGTTTGTGAGACTTCTGATGGTTTGGAAGTTGACTTAATGACTGTCTGAGGAGTCCATGGTGCTGGATCCTCATCATCAAACCTTTGATCACCATAATAAGTAGGTTTAGATGAAGTAACAGTCTTTTCAGGTCCAAAATGGAAGCTGTCAAGGTCAAAAAGTTCAGCAGGATGTGCTGGAATAAGAGTGTGTTTTGACTCATTGAACTTGACATTCAGTGTTTCTTCTACTATCCTGGTTCTTGAGTTAAAAACCTTGTAGGCTTTTCTAGTGGAAGAGTAACCAAGAAAGTAACCTGAATCAACTTTGGCAGCAAACTTTGAAATAGAGTCTTTGATGTTTAGAATGAAACATTGACATCCAAAAGCCCTGAAAAAGGAGATAAGGGGCTTTATGCCATGAAGAACTTCATAGGCAGTCTTGGAGTGTCTCTTGTTGACAAGGACTCTATTTTGAACATAGCATGCAATGTTAACTGCTTCAGCCCAGAAATACAATGGTAGGCCTGAATCAGCTAACATTGTTCTTGCTCCTTCAATTAAGGTTCTGTTCTTCCTTTCTACTACACCATTTTGTTCAGGAGTTCTGGGAACACTGTATTGTCTAATAATCCCTTTAGACAAGCAAAATTCATCCAGAGTTTTGTTCCTGAACTCTTTCCCATTGTCACTTCTAATGGCTTTGACAGATTGAGAATATTGTTTCTCTACTTGTAGAATGAAGAACTTGATGATTTCAGCAGCCTCATCCTTGGAAAATAAGAAGAATACCCATGTAAATCTTGAATAGTCATCAATGATGACCAAACAGTACTTCTTCTTACCAAGGCTCATGATTTTTACAGGCCCAAATAAGTCCATATGGAGTAATTGAAGACATGCAGTTGTTTTTTATTCTTCAATAGACTTATAGGAGGACTTATGCTGTTTTCCCTTTAAACAGGATACACAGTGTTCTTGACACTGGTATACCTTTAAAGGTAGACCTCTGACCAAGCCCATTTTTGTGACTTTATTTATGGTTTTAAAGTTCACATGGCCAAGTCTCCTGTGCCAGAGATCAGTCTCTGAAGTTGATGCCTTTGAGAAGAAATAGGCAGTGTTGTTCAGTACTTTGTCCTTTTCAATGTCCACTGCATAGACATTGCCACATCTTTTGGCTATCAACAAAGTGTGATCTTCAATGATCTTCTCTATCAACTTATGGCCTTCTGGTGATATGATCTTGCATGCTGTCTTTGTGAAAAAAGGAAGAATATCCTTTATCACACATTTATGACACACTCGGCAAGTTGTACTCAAGGTTTTCAACCTGATTGACCTTGTCAAACTGTATTTTGCTAGAGGAGACATTGCCATGTCCTAGCACATATCCCTTAGCATTGTTCCCAAAGGATACAGATCCTTCTCTTTGACTGATAAAATTGTTTATCAAGTATCTGCATCCTGTCATGTGCATTGAGCCTCCACTGTCTACATACCAAATGCTATTTAAGCCTCTGGAAACTCTCTGCACAAGATAGCAAATTAGTTAGATTTGGGAACCCAAGCCAGTTTGGCTTTGGGTTTGCTCTTGAGAACATTTACAGTTTGTTCTTGACCAAGTTGAGGAATCCATGTCTTTTTGGCAATGGATTTTTCATTAAGAGCAATGGTGGTATCCTTTTGAGGACCACCATCAACTTTGGTCATCAGTATTTGTACCATGTTCATGAGATCTTTAATCTCAGCAGTTTGTGAAACTGCTGATGATTTAGGTCTAACTACTGAAAGAGAATTTTGAGAAAAAGATTTTTGTTGAGATTTTGTCTTTTTCTGAGAAAAGGTGTTTACTGGTTTTTGTTTCCTGGGAGAAAAAGTTTCTACAAAATCATTTCTGATTTGTTTTCCCACAACCAGTTGTTGAGTTTTCTTGTTATACAGAATACCTTTTCTGTATCTGCAAAATTCTGTCTTGTGGTTGAACAGACCACAGATTTCACATTCTTTTGTCTTTTCTTTTAAAGACAAGTTTCTGACTGTATTCATTGGTTTTAGGTCATCAGTAATTTTTAGGTTCTCAACTCCTGATGTAGTTGAAACTACTGATGGCTTAATGTCAGATTTTATCAGTACTTCTGAAGAACTTTCTTTGAGAGTTTTTAGAAAGTTTT
Source organism: Ambrosia x helenae (assembly GCA_030844895.1). Lineage (NCBI taxonomy): Eukaryota > Viridiplantae > Streptophyta > Magnoliopsida > Asterales > Asteraceae > Ambrosia > Ambrosia x helenae. The sequence continues at coordinate 52,732,956 of CM061223.1, forward strand.
CATGGAAAGATGTGCATTCTTTCTCTTCAGAAGTTTCACCTGAAACAATTTTTCTCCCATCTTCAGTTGTTTTGGGGGAAAAATCTGTTGGTGTTTCAGTGTGATTGTACCCTATGCCAAACCTAACATTTGAAGCACTTTGTTTGTTTAGCAATAGTTGGTACCCTTTACAAGATTCAACCCATTTTTCACATGTGACCTTGGTGTCAGCAAGCTCTTGTCTGACATTTCCTAGGTCATTTATCATGATTTTAATTTGTGCTTGGGTTTCAATATTAGTGTTAGTTAATTTAGAAACTTCTTTTGTTTTTGTAGAAAGTTTTCTTTCTAAATCACATTTCATCTGAGTGAATTTTCTCTCAGAGTCATTTGCTTTACCTTGTAAGTGCACATTAGTCTCTCTTATGAGAGCAAAAGATTCTTTGCAAGAATTTGAACAAAGTTTTGTCAAATATTCTTTTGATACCTGTGACAAGGCAGATTTTGAGGTGCATCCCTCAAATGCCATTAAGGCAAAGTTCTTTCTGCCATTGTTAGGCTCTCCCCAGTTGATGTCAAACATCTTGTTGTCTGCATCAGGATTACACTCAGTAGTGTCAAAAGGAAGACTGCTCCAGTCAACATACCCTGAAGTAAATAAACTTTGTTGTGAGGGTTGCTGAGTCTGTGGAGGAGGTTGAGCAGCTGGAAAGGGAGGGATTGATTGTTGGCTCTGCATCTGTTGAGCAGGCATCTGTACATATTGTACTTGTGGCACATATTGGTGTTGTGGAGCTTGTGCCTGTACAAAATGTGCACTCCCTTGTGTTCCATTATTCCTGTTATAGTTGGGGTTAAAATTATTTCCAGACTGAGATTGGTTAAAGCTAGAGCTTCTACACTCTCTAGCAAAGTGTCCCAACTTTTGACACTTGTGACATCTAAGTTTAGATTTGTCAAAACCAATTTTTGTTGAGCTGTTGAGTCCTGGAAACTTCCTTCCTGACCTTTTGTAAAATTTATTTGTTTTTAAACTTAACATGGCCAGTTAGTGTAGAATATCCATTTCTTCCAAGTCATCACTGCTGAAATTTTTTAAATCATCCATGATAAAACACATGTTATCAGCAGTTTGACTAAAATCATTATGTCATAACCTGGGGATGATCTTTCAGATGAGATCCCAACAGTTATGTCAATATGGTCAAAAGATCCAAAATTATTTGAACAAGTTGGTGAGTCCTGTCCCAATAGTGTTGTACTACCTGGTAGATAGTCATCAGCAGTTTTACCAGAACTTTGTAACTTTTTCTTTTGATCAATTTCTCTTTCAAAAGTAAGTAATCTCCCATGAAGTTTTGTAAGAGTGAGGGAGCTAAAGTCTGGTGAAGATCTTAAGACTATAGAGTATGTTTCCCATTTTTCAGGTAAAGACCTTAAAAATCTATGAAGCATAGATACAGTTGTGTAGGTCTGACCATTTAATTTTAGCTCAGATATTAATGAGGAGAATCTTTCAAATTGTTGTGTTAAAGTTTCCCCATTAATGTGAGCAAAAGTTTCATATTGTTGAGCCAGGATTTCTCTGATGTTGGCAATCACCTCTTCAGTTCCTCCAAACTGTTCTTTGAGGCAATCCCAAAGCTCTTTGGCACTATCACAATGTAATAGGCCAGAGTAGATTTCATTTGGGAGTGCCATTGCCAACATAGAGAAAGCTTTAGCATCAAGCTCAAGTTTTAGGAAATCATCATCTGTATAGTCTTTTGGGTCTTTTGGAATTTCTTCTTTAGTTTCAAGATTGATATTTACTCGTTTATGAGGACCATATATCACAGATTTCCAGCAACCTGTGTTGGTCTGTGATAAGGTATGTGCCATTCTCCTTTGCCAGATATTATATTCATTTCTTACTAGCATAGCAGGTTTATTGGCAGAACCAGTATTATGAGGATCCATTTTTAAGAGTATGGATTTGTCAAATATCTCTTAAAGTGATGGATGTTGATAAAAGTGAACTTTTAATCCTTTATTGAATATCAATAAGAGCCTGTGTCTGATTCTCAATGTGTTAGATTGATATGTGATCAGATAAACCAGTGCTCTGATACCAATTGTTGGATCAGTATTGCTCTTTGTATGAACTTGCTAGTGAACACTTAAGTGTTTAGCAAGTTCTTAATCAGTAATAGCACAGCGGAATGATATGAGTTTAAAGCTACACTTATCAACAGGAGTTATTACTCCCCCTGGACGTTTGATAAAACTAAAGACAAGTATTTAATGAGAATCTAAGCAATGAATGAGAATGAACACTTAAACAGATTCTCAGTAAATGAAATGGAAATAACAATGATAAGCTTTGAAGGATTTCTGTATTAAAAATCAATGTCTAAAACAAAGGGATGAACCCATCTATTTATAGACTTTACAAATACATGAACCTTGCCAAAAAGCAAGTTCAGAGACAAGTTGCAACAAGTTGCAATCTTGGAACTTGTACAAAAAGTTAAAGTAATACTAAACTAATAAACAACTGAAACATAAGGCGGTGGAAAGATTCTTGAACAAGTGCTGATGAATGACAAACTACTGATGAGTAGTTTGTCTTCAGTAGTTCTTCAGAGAACTGTCTGGTTTGGACTTCAGAACTTCTGATGTATTTCTTCTTCAGTACTTGTAGAATCCTTCTTCAGCTGTTTAGCCTTCTTTCTTCAGTAGTTCTATACTTAGAATAATTTAACAGAAGTGAATTAGACTAAGGTTTGCAAAAGTGGTTTCACCAATCCTTTTTGTCCTAACAGACAGTGCCCTGCCCATTCTACCACTCGGTATAAGATAAGGCTGTCTTCTTTGCTTAAGAAGCATTTTCTATAACCACATTTGGCTTTAATTGGCCTTAGTTGATCAACTGTGATCAAAACATAATTATACCACCAAGTGTTGTTTATTTTATGTTTATGGCCACTTTTTATTGCTCTTGTATCAGTTTTGTGTAAATGAACCTTGATGTTAATTTATAATGTTTTATTTTTAGTTCAAATTATGCGTTTATGCTTTTCAATTCTTAGTCAAGATTATACTTCGTGAATATAAGTTCTTAATCTTTGTTAACTTAAGTTTTGAACTTATGTATGTTAGGCGGCTGATGTGTCATGAAAAGCAATTCAATTTTATACAGTTTATATTTAAAAACTCAGGATGTTACACTGATAAGTGGATAGAGTTCTTTTAAACTTCAAGTTGTTCTGATTAATATGTTATTTCAAAGTCATGGTACAATAGTAATCGTGGAATTGGGTCCTTTGTCGTAGATTGGTAATTAATCCTCTCCACAATTATAGTATCGGGGCTCATAGTAATTGTTGTAGTGACTCTCGGGATCTTCTAAGTCGTGCATTGGAACTTCACACTTAAAGTTAGTCATGTTTAAGATGTTTTTAATGTCGAATTTCGCGGTGGCTAGCCTGTCTTTTCATTCTAACTTCCAATAATGTTGTGGGAATTGTTAGCACGATGGTTCTTTTCATGATATGAAAAAACGAGTTTTGGGAGAGCTAGTTAGATGTGTTTTACAAGTATTGTGTGTTACATAATAGGGATTCAAAGCCCCAAGTGATATATATCTTAGATTGATTGCTTCCTATCTTTCCTTTTATTTTAATGTTTTTTAACTTGTTTATGTTTATTTTTCACATTCAACCCTTATGTTTGGCTAAGATCTACCGTGTCCTTTGAAATGATACATGTTTCTTACGAGGACTACACTGCATCGTGATAGATGCACTAGTTTTATTGTGTGCACTTCTTTAATTTGTGTGGCAGTGTTAAAGTATTAATCAATTTATAAGATTAAAACGCCGATTTATGAAAGTTGATGTTGAACAAACCCTTGTACAACTATGAAAGTTGATGTTGAAGATATACAATGCATGACTTTTTATTATTAAGTGCCTGTGTATAGGATTATGATCATTTGAAACTACTTATGTAGCTGTTATGGACCATTCATTTTTTATAAACATTTTTTTTTACTAATTGCACATATTCCATTTTTTATTGAAATTCTACACATGTATACATACGTATTTAAAGTTAAAAAATTAAGTATATCGTACATATATGTATAAATGTGTAGAAATCATTGTACATATATGTATATAAAGGAAAATTGTTCTCAACATGTTTTTAAGTACATATGTGTATATGTGTGTTAAAATTTGAAAAATAAGTATTGCACATATATGTTTGATAATGTACACAAATGTATAGCTAAGAAAAATGGAAAATGTGCGATTAACAAGAAAAAAAACATTTCTTTGAGGAAATTTTCACGGTTCTTAATTATTATATGATTTTCTTAAATTTTCATGACAATTACCATCATACTCAATAATGTTACAAACAACAAACCAACCTAATTAACCTTGCAACTTCAACCCCTTAGATTTTAAAGATGTAATTTTTGTTTAAACCACATAGACTACAAACTCATTTCATAAATTGAAAACGTTGTCGAAGTAAATTAATTAGTATTTTTTTTTTAAATAAATGTCATTTACTAGCAAAATGATCAAAAGAAAAATCATTTAATTTAACCAATTTCCAAACGTTTTAAAGTTCGATACTTCGATCCACATGTCATGATACATGAAACATCCGGAAGGAAGTAACATGTTGAAAAGAGATATTTGGTGAGATGAGTGGACAACCGACACTCGTTGAATTCCACCGACTTTCAGTTGACTATTTCAATCCCAACGTTTTATATTTAAGAGCTTTGAGTTCATTTTTTTTTTAAACGGCCAACAAATAAATATTGATACAGTACTACATAATTACTACAAAATTATTCATTCATAAATACATTGTTACTTGCTGTTTTTTATTAACGGCCAACGAATCAATTTCCGATTACTCTCGGGCACCTTTTTGGCGAATCAGGTACTCGAGAGTACCCGGGCCACCAATTGCCACCAATTCCCGGAAAAACCCGACCACTCACCCGCCCGAAGGCACGACAGTGAAATAATCGGTAAAACCGGTCGGGATCAGGACTCGAACCTAAGCCAATGGCCGGGTCATCCCTCATTTCCCCTTCACCAATGTCCTCCAAATGTAGCTAGTGGAAATTAAACCCAAGTCTCCTATAGGAATCTATTGGCCCTCAACCAACTGGGCTACAATTGTTGAACACTTGCTGTTAATATGGTGTTTCGTAAAGCAAAGGGATTGTTTTAATTGAGAATTCAACCAACAAACCTTAAATTCAAACTATTTCAAGATTTTTTTTTTTAAATATCGTATTCTCAATATCATATATATGCATTTTTAATAATTAATATATTATTTTAAGGTGTCCTACTGAATTTAAAAATAAGAAAACATCCATGCATAAAAACATCATCCAATTGATCGAACGGTATTAAAGTAAAAAATATTTAAAGAGTACTCGTAAATTTTAAGTAACTTATTCAGACCCATGGACTGATGAAAGCATCTCTAGTTGGACTGTCGTGATCTCATGTTAGCATGTCATATCATTCTAAACTAGGGTTGCAAACGAACTGAACATTCAGCGAAAAATTCATGAACTGTTTGGTGGGAAGTTCGTTCGTGTTCGTTCGTTTAATAAATGAACGAACACGAACAAAAAACATTCAGCAAACAAGGCTTTGTTCGTGTTCGTTCGGTTCGTTTTCAGCCCTATTCTAAACTATAACCATTTTAAATCCATTTTTTCATACAACAATAAACTTTTTCAAACATCCACCTCATTATCATCAAGGTTTTCAGAACCGGACCGGACGTCGAACCGGACCGGACGTCGAACCGGACCCCCGGCCGGTTCACCGGTTCGACCGGTCCGACCGGTTCGACCGGTCCAACAAACCGGCCAAAAAACAAAAAAAAATATAAAAAAATACAAAAAACCGGTCCAACCTCCCGGTTTTCCGGTCCGACCTCCCGGTTTTCCGGTTCGACCGGCCGGTTCACCGGTCCGAAGCCGGTTCACTGCACCAGCGGTCCGAACACCCGAACCCGGTCCAGGCCCCGGAGCCCGGTCCGGCCGGTCCGGTCCGGTTTTCAAAACCATGATTATCATCTCATCACATACTTTTCCTTTTTATTTAAAGGTTATATGACGGTTTGAAATAAAATGGTTATAGTTTAGAATTATATGACCTTTAAACCTAAGTATCATAATGTTGTATTACAACTTATTTATGGATCCCGCTGCAACGCGCGGGTAAACCCACTAGTTTGTTACATTCTGGTAAATAATCCTTCAATTATAGGGTCAACCTCTAGTTATGTATCCCCAGCCGCTACTCCTCCAGCTAATGCTCTAGTTAGGATGTTTCCACAATTCCACCTAAAAATTTGAACATTTAAGGACCGTTTGGATATGTGTTTGCAAAAGTGATATTGTTATATTAAATACCCAAAATCAAATAATCAAATAATAACTTGGAAAAAGCACATCCAAACACCACCCTCATAAAGCTAATAGTGGATTTTTTTCTTAGCGAGATTGTATGAACTGGTGATAAGACTTTGGAAGACTTTATACTCATTAGAATTGTTTAGTTAACTAGAACACATCGATCTTGTATGAATATCATCAATAATTTGTAGTGACAACAGTATATGTGTTAACAAACCATTAGAAGCTAAATGATTTATTAATTACCTTCTTTGCGCAACCTTTGGCGGTGGACTCTCATGGTAGAAGCTTGGCATTGGGTTTGCCTTAAAGAACAAACTCTTTCTGAGTTGCTTCATGTTTGCTTCCTTTTCTTCATTTTTAACACAATATAAACTTCAAACTGAAAATAGATGAAAAAAATAAACTGATAAAAGGTCATAGAAATTTTACCTTCGTTCTTGCCTCCCATCGAATTCTCTACCTCCAACGCTTACTTTTTCTCTGATTTGGAATAAAACTGAAGCGAAAAAGAACTAATATGTGTGTGTGTGTGTGTAGGCATCCTTATAACATCATTAAGAGATGTTAACAGGTCAAAAGATGCTAGCGTACGGGTTGAAATTTGTCGATCAAGTAGATTAGAAACATTTTTGTTAATAATTGGTGTAGCATATATGGTTTTGTACTTTTGTTCATTAAAAATACACTTTTGAGTTTTTTTTTTTTTTTTTTTTTTACTATTTCCAACTAATTATCATCTACAAGTTTGTAATCCAAGACAATGATTGATTAGGCATTTTTTGGTAATTGGAGTACGTTTCACTGGTAAAGATGAGTTGTTCACATAGACTGAATCATCTAGAACAAAGACTGGACTTGGATATATTTGAAATAATAATTTTCAGACCATGAAATTTCTCCTACCAAAGCAGATCAATAAAAGACTACACCAACCTTAAATTTTCTGAACAAGCAGGCAATCCTTTAATCAATACCTAATGAACGACACGTATATCATATCATCAGTCTATCATAAAATGCCTAAAAATTAATCAACTAATAAAAAGCTATAGAGCCTAATTTCACGTAATTATCATGAATAAAATTGAAAACAAAAATGATTGTGTTGAATGATATAAAAAAGGTGCTCTGGTTAGCTTGATTTTAACTCTTGGAAGACTTCAGTCACTATATTTTAAAGTTTTAAAACTCATACAAGTTTAGTTGATATAACTTTATTCATTGTGGTAACATAAATTATTATCTTTCATCATCATTATATGAAATTTGTTCAAAAATATTGTTATCTCGTGTGTTTATTTAGTTTGGGTGAGTTCCATTTTCATATAAAAGTTGATTATCTTCTAAGGGCATTTAGGAAAAAAAAAGTTGTAAAATTTAGAAAATTGTAAAGAAACCCTTGGTATACCATCTTAACTTTTAGCAATTTAGACATATTTCTCATGTCTCCTCATTTATAATGTAGTATAGATTAATTATATAATAGTATATTAAATAAATAAAGTAAAGTTTAAATAATAAAAAAATATATATAATATTTTTAATGGCTACTTTTCAAAGGTTTATTTTCCCAACGGCTACTTTTAGTGACTATATATTAAAACCAACTTTCCATTTCTCATCACACAATTCACCAACACTCATAAGACATGGCAAGAAGAGGTTGGTTTGAAGATATAGCTTTGGTTAACTCTTGGATTCACCTCTGCGAAAATGACTTACAATGAGATATACCGTTTAAAGAAGCCACATTTCATGAATTACAACATGTAGGTGAAACCGATTGCTCTTTGGTTTAAGATCTTTTAAGGTTGAGGCTTTTGAGAATGAATGTTACTTGGCTTAATCAACACATCAACACTGTGATGGGTTGCGGTAATGGCGGAACGGAGGTTAAAGCAATTGTTGAGGCCGTTCGCCTATACTAGATGTAATACAATAGCGTATTTACTCACATCGCTTGATGGCAATTACTAAGAGTAAGATTTGTGCATCCAGATTTTAACTCTGACAGATCAGGAGTCGAAGATTGGTTTAATAATATAGTTTGTTTAACTTTAAGTATCTATTTTGTTTAATTGTGCACTCTTTGTAATGTTTTTAATTGTAAATTTTATGTTATTTTTAATTTTATGTATTTATTTCTTAAATTTAAATTTTTTATTTTTGTTTTATTGATATTTTTAATTGGTTTGAAATGAAGTTTTTATTTTAATTTATAAATGTGGGTTAAAAAATAAATAAATGATTTTTTTTTATTGTTAAAACCAATTATTTAATGGTGGGGGACCCACTACTACACATCCGAGCCAGTCGGGTATACCAAACCAACCCCCACCAGACTACTACTCCTCCGACCGTGTCATCCACTTTTACTGGTTCCATTTAACGGGCTGGTAACCGTGAATTATTTATTTTTTAATTTAGTATAATTCCATTTTTATTATTTATAACCGTCGTCAAGCAACATTTTGGTTATTTTTTTTACTTAAATCGTTAGGTTTAAACATAAATGAAACCAAAAGTAAATAAAAAACATAAAACATAATTTATTAATATTAAACATAAATAAAAATACATAAAAACATAGAAGATAAAGCTTAGAGTTGGCGCATGAGTTGCCAGGCCTGGATATGCTCAAAGTTGCCGCGGTAACGACCCGCATAGCTCACCAGGGTCAACTCCACAGCCAACTCCGGCACAATGCCTGGGTGCCGGCTCATGGTGCAATCATAGCAGGTGGTCCACCGATCACATTTGTTGTTTAGATCGGTCCATTTTCTCTGTAGGTGAGAATCCGGTTAAAAACCGAATCCATGGATCGATTACGTGAAAACAACTCGGTTTCAGACGGGAGATTCGAGACGAGACAGAAATATACGATAACAAAGTCATCACAGATTCATATTAATTCAGAAACGGTTACAGACACTGTCATCAGTAGGATAAACATCTATCTCGGGGCCGGAGGTCATGTTGAGAGCATTCAAAGCATAAACTCAAATCTACAAATGAAAACCAAACATGAGATTGCTATTTATAGTCCATAATCATAAAGCCACCTTCGCCCATTTAAGGAGGTCGAATGTGGAACTTTTCCACATTCGACCCTTTCGAATGGTCGAATCTAGCTTATGATTATGGTCTATATTTACAAATGCACCAGATCCATAAAATGCCCTTATGGATCACCACAATCTCATGTAACATAATACATGACTCAACACTAGTCTATTCGACAGTGACGTCCACATAATAGTGCATCAACAATCTCCCCCTTGGACATTGCTGGCGAATCCACAAATCTCTTGCACATCAACAGTCAAAATCACAGGTCTCCCCCTCAATACATGCACTATTGCATTGAGTAGAAATACAATATCCTTCGTGTATCGACCAAGTAATGCACTACGGACCCTCAACATCAATACGCATGAAGTCAGCTAGACCACGTATATCATTTGCGAATTCAACGAGCCGCTGAATTACAATCAGATCACCTAGTTACGCCAATGTGAAGGTGACAATGTAATGCACTGCAGTCTTGTAGCATCAGTACCCAGGAATGTCATCTTGACCAAGTACATCACGCGCAATCCAACTAGCCCGATAAGACCTCTACTAGAAGAATTCCATACTGACCGATCAGATATTCAACGTAAAACGTAGGTACTACCACTAATTCACATCTCATATTTGCACTTAACCTTTGCATCACCCTTCACACCAACTGGAGAAATCTAACTGTCAGTACCCAATTAAACATCTCAAATGTGACTTTGTGCAAAACAATCCACTCGGACACTTGTACTTCTATGAAATTCTTCATCTGTGCTGACTGTGATTGCATTAACACATTCTTCTCTTGAAATGTTCTTGAGTAACTTCATCTGTTCGACAGAATACTAGCCGTAGACGAGTGAATCAAGCAATCAGAAGTTTTCAGCAGGAACTACCGGTACAATTGTTGACTTGAAAAGCTTCAGAAACTAAAGTTTTCTATAGGGCCAGCAATAACCACCAACAGCTCTTGAAATTCTTCAGGACTGTAACCTTGAAACTTTCGTTGAATCTACGTACCACATGACTTCTACTGGGATCCCTCATTACTTTCGGAACATTGAGATCTCAGTCTTGATATGCTTGTACATAACAACTTTGTTTGAACAAGTTCCTTCAATCACACTGGAACTGGGTTGACTGTTCTTCATCTTGCGGAATAAAATCTGTCTATTTTCTAGCCCATAATAGTCATTTGAATCTGATTATCATACTGTTGATTCTCATGACTACCCCACAATAAAACGTTTCATCATCATTTCTTCAACAATTTATGTAGACATCATCACCATTCTCCCAAAAATCTTCAAAAAATGCCTTTTCGAAATTTTTTATACCCCTTAAAATACCAATTTTTCATTTTCTATGTCGAAGGGGCGAATGTGGAAATAAACCTACATTCGACCCTTGTGTATGGTCGAATGTACCATGATTGGGTCGAATGGAGTTCATTTAAACCTGACTAAAATTAAGATTCCACATTCGACCAGTCGTGAGGTCGAATGTGGAAAACTTCCAGGTTCGACCGTTCTTATCAATTCAATTAGCAGATTCAACCTTCAAAACCTACGTTCGATCGTTTACAAGTCGCATTCGACCACTCGTAAGTTCAAATCTGCTGCACATTCGACCGTTTGCAGAAAACGTGTTCTTCTTCAATATTTTCTGCAAATCAGCCCATAAAACACTTTGATTGTTCAAATTTGATGATGAAACTTGTACAGAAAGGTGCGGAAATGAAAACCTAACCCTCGAATTCACAAAAACATGGTGAAATCACATGATTTTGGGTTCAATTAAGAATCTAGGATTTCTAAGGTTTCAACCTTTCAATCAAAAACTGAATTTTAACGTCTGAAATCATGAAAACGAACTGTGATTGATTCAAACGACTGTTAGATCGTTCAAATCGGTACCATAGCTCTGATACCAGTTGAGAATCCGGTTAAGAACCGAATCCATGGATCGATTATGCGAAAACAACTCGGTTTCAAACGGGAGATTCGAGACGAGACAGAAATATACGATAACAAAGTCATCACAGATTCATATTAAATCAGAAACGGTTACAGACACTGTCATCAGTAGGATAAACATCTACCTCGGGGTCGGGGGAGGTCGGGCCTGACCTCCCCCTTGAGAGCATTCAAAGCATAAACTCAAATCTACAAATGAAAACCAAACATGAGATTGCTATATATAGTCCATAATCATAAAGCCACCTTCGCCCATTTAAGGAGGTCGAATGTGGAACTTTTCCACATTTGACCCTTCGAATGGTCGAATCTAGCTTATGATTATGGTCTATATTTACAAATGCATCAGATCCATAAAATGCCCTTATGGATCACCACAATCTCATGTAACACAATACATGACTCAACCCTAGTCTATTCGACAGTTACGTCCACATAATAGTGCATCAACAGTAGGCTCTCATTTGTGCGGTCGCTTTCGCCAACTTGTTGTTTGAAGTCAACCAAGACACGGTCCCAGAAGCTGTTAGGATCTGAGTTTGTTTGTTTTGATTGTATTTAACTAAGAATGATAAGAGTGATGTGAATATAGATGGAAGTGCAGCGGAATGATAAACTATTAATCAAAACATGAGAGTAATTGTTTTCTGATCGAATGCTTTCATTTATCTAAAAGATTACAATCATACAAGTACTCCCCCTCAGCCTGATCACACAGTAATTGTTTGTCTGAGATAATGTTTGTGTGTGTGATGTAATAGAACAGTACAAGCACTGATCTATTTATAGACAAACCTAAACCACTGATGACCTAGGCTGACGTCACCTAAGACAGTGACTTCTAACAGAATAACAAACATAAAACATCTGCCTATTACAAACTACTGTTACATTGAAAACACTGAAGGTAAACTACTGTTGTAGGAAAACTCTGATGGTCTTGTATCCTCTGCTGGAGCCTAAGTGTTGTTGGCTCCAGCAGTGCTTTAGTCTTCAATACTTGGATCAGCAGTTGTTCTTCATCAGACCTTTGGTCAGCAGTTGTTCTTCATCAGTGTTTATTCAACAGTCCTTTGTATCAGCAGTTGTCATAGCAGTTGTTTGGATAGAACAGTTGTTAGAGTCAGCAGTCTTTTGGGAGAAGTATGTTGTAAGGACTGTTTATTGTGTGGATCAACTGTTAGCATGTTTTGGCTTTTCAATCATCTGTTCTTCTCCAGGTCAGCAGACCCAACAATCTCCCCCTAGAACAGATGATGCCAAAACTCAGCTTTATTTACTGATCTTTATTCCTCATCAGACTTTCTCTGATTTGACCTTTGAATTGTAGTTCAAAGTCCAGAGCAAATAAGTCTTCTTCATCTCTTTCAAGCTCTAGATTTAGCAATGTTTGAAGATCATTTGCACATAGGCTGTATGCATCATCCATGCTAATCTTCTGAACTCTTCCATCTGACCTGAGCAGAGTCAATTCATGGTTGTCTTTGTTGACTTTCCATTTTAGAATTTTTGAGTCAGTGGATTTGCTGAGATGAACTTTTATTTGGGATGAGTTAGGTGATGGAGGTCTTCCAATGAGTTCCCTGAGTTTCTCTGTTGTGGGATCAGAGAAAAAATGTATCTGATTGAAGAGCCCTTTTTTGATAAATGTATCAGCAAACTTCTTCTGATCTTCTTCTGACATTTCCTTCTTTTTCTTGAACTGTCTTCTTGCAGCAGCTGATAGATCAGAAGTTTCAAGTAGGCTGTCTAAGGTAAAAGTCTGCTGGGGTCTCTTCATCAGTGGCTCATCAGAATAAACAGGTTTTCTAGGCAGGCTGGGATCCTTCTTTCTGTTTTCTTCAAGACTCTTGTATGTCTCAACCAGCCTCAGCTCAGACCATCTAGAGACAGACCTCATTTCCCCATAGTTAGCAGCTACTATCTCTTGTCTCATTCTTTTAAACTTTAAGGCTCTGACTGGGTCTCTGCCTTTGCCAAAATTAGGAGTAGAGACTTTAGCTTTGGGGTCTTTGTCCAATTCTTCTATTCTGAGAAGTTCTTCTCTTAGTGCATGAGTAGTCCAACCATTAAACTGCTTTTTGGTTGCTTTATATGGCTTGGTTGCCAAGATCTGTTCCAGAAGAGAATCCCTAACCTCCTTTTCCAAGTCAACACTGAGAGGCATGGAGGACATGGAGTTGCTCAGGGTCTTAGCAAAGTCCTCAATCCTTCTGAGTTTGCTAAGCTCTGCTGAATGGATGCCCTGAGCAGTCCTGTCATCCTTCCCTTTGCATCTCTCCTTAATGATGGCATCTACCTGTTCACCCTTGTATTTAAGGTATGTATCAATGTTTAGGGGAACAGGGAAATTTGGGAGAGAAGGGAAAGATCTGTCAGATGGTTGTTCAGTATTGTAGAAGGATTGTAATTCCCCCTTGAGTAGATCAAGTTCAAGGGGATACTGAACAACCAATGGTGTAATGGTTGGTGGTGGTCTATGGGAACTGAATTTGGATGTGTGTGGTGAGAATGATGAAATTGGAATAGCTGTAATAGGAGTGGATTGTGCAGTTGAGGTGGTGTTTGGTGATGTGTGTATGTTTTCATCATGTACAACAAAGGTTGATTTTCTCTTCCTTGTGTACAAGATTTTAGGGGATGGTGATTTGGAATCAATGGTTGGATTAACATCTGTTGGCCTTTTAGTAGGTCCAGCAGATGTTTGGGATTTGGTTGGTGATGTAGGTTTGGGTGTAGGTTTGGTGGTTGTATGTTCAGATGTGCTTGTAGGTTTAGGTGCAGTGGTTTGGGAAGCAGTGTTTTGGGTAGTTTCAGTGTTTTGGGTGGCAGTGGTTTCAGCAGCAGTGGTTTTGTCAACAGAGGTTTTTAGCTTGGATGGTGGTTTTCTGACATGTCTAGCAGGCATTTTCATCCTTTTTGAGGATCCCACATCTTCAATCTCCTGTTGTTGTTCTTTCTTGAGGTTCACCAGCAACTTTGCTTTAGCTTCCAAGGTGTCAGCCCTTTTTTGTTTGGCCTGAGCAGCTTTTTCAGCTTCTATGTTTACAGAGTTGTCTACTGCTTTGCTTTTGTCAGTGGTTTGTTGTGGTGCTGTTGGTGTTGATTGTTGTTGTTGTTGTGGAGCTGTTTGACTAGCCTCTGGTTTGTTGGCAGACTTGGCTTTGCCCTGTTTAGAAGGTGGACAACCAAAGGGATCTAGCTTTGGTAGCCTATCTCTGCCACTCTCCCCCTTTTTGGCATCAGCAGCCGTGAAGACATCATCATCTTCATCCCTGAGAATGGTGGTAGGGGCAGAGCCAGTGGTCTTCAGCAGGTGATCCTTGATGGCTTTAATGTCTGCATGTGTATCTTTGTACCTTGCATCCACCATGTTTCTGATCTCAGCCATATATGTTTCATGGGTCTGATCAGCTAGTTTTCTGTGAGCTATGATGATGGGGGAAACGGATTTCCATAGCTCACTAGCTATATCAGCTGTTGATGGTTGACTTTTGGAAAGGTCTGCTATGGAACCCAGTATAAGCTTGATGTCTGCTACAGAGGTTTCAATTGCTTGAACTCTGTCCGTCAAATCTTGGTATTTTGACCCATCTCCTAAGTTAATAGGATCATCTGAGTCCCTACCAGTGGTAGTTCTACCTGATTCAGTCCTAATAGGTGAATCAGATGCCCCTTTTTCTTGGTACTGGGGACTTCCAACTGATTTTGGGGCACTATAGTGGCCTCATCAGTTGTTTCCTTCAAGGGAGTCTTAGCAATGTAATCACTGTCCTGGTGTGAGACAATGGTCTCTACATCAGTAGTGACTGCTCCACTTGAAAACTCACCTAGAGTTGCATTGAACTCAGGTGGTGTAACCTCCTCTACTGTTTGTTGGATGGCAGATTGAATGTTCTCAGGACCAGTCACTTGTGGTTATGCTCTCAGTTATAGGTGGAAGAGAGGAACTGGGATTTTCCTGAGATTTCTCAATTGCCTCAAACAGAGGTTGCATGGTTTGTGGAACATGATGTGATGGTGAGGGTGGAGGAGTAACAACAGAATCAGCCCTAGGAGAGGGGCTTGTGAACATTTGGCCAAGTGACTCAAATGTATCATGATGTGTTTCCCCTTGGCTTACAACATGATCCTTTTGGGAGAATTCATGAGGAGTTTGGTCAGGTTGAGGTATGTCCAACTGTTGTGAGGAAGTAACAACAGTGGTTTCAGATTGCTTTGGTGGTGCAACAGAGTTTTCTTCTGCTACCTCATCATCCAGAAGTCTCATTTTTGGTTGAGTGGTGGTTTTTGTGGATGGATGTTTTCTTTTGGAAGTGGCTGGTGTGGGTTTCACAGCACTGGATGTAGTGCCATGATCACCAGGAGCAGTGGGCTCAACAACAGAGGGTTTGACAGCAGTTGTTGTCTTTGTCCTCTTTGTTTGTGTTTTAGAAACTTTGAACACTTTTGACACTTTTTCTTGGGTGCTTCCACCCAGCATTCTAGTGAAAGTTTCATCAGTTAAGCTTTTCATTTGCATTGCCTCACCCTTTTTGAAAACCTTTTCTGGTAAGACCTTTTGTAGGATTACACTAAGAATTCTTGGGTAAATTAGAAAAGCATTGTTTGACCCAGACTTAATTGCTTTCACATTTGACACTAAGTCCATGAACAATCCCTGGGAAAGATTGAAGTCAGAGTTTGACAACATGGCATAACCCAGATATTGCATCCATAATGGGATTTCATTGAAGGATGTGGACTTAGCGAAGACACACAGAAGAAGGGTATGGAAGAAAAATTTCATGACTGGTGGGAAAAACTTTTTGAAAAGAGTTGATCCAGTCATCTGACCATCATACCCTCTTTCTTGAAACTCAGTGTGAAGCTCTGTTTTTGTGAAGGAGTCCTTACCTGCCAGGTCATTTAGTGAGAAGGTTGTGGATATGATTTCAGGGGTAATGACGATACTTGTTTCTCCAATTTTGGAAATAATGGAAGTAGGCTTTTTTGTCTTGCAATAGAAACTCAGCATTCAACCAGAACTCTTGGAGAGTATCAATGTAGATGGGGGCGTCAGCGGTTAAGATGGGTAGGTATTTGGAATTTAGAAGAATGTCAATGGTGGAATGGAATGATATGTTATCATCTGTTTTAACCAGATATGGGAGACAATTGTGGGTGGCTTTGGCTTGAAGATCCATTTTAATGGATTCCGAAAGTGAAGATGAATGAAATCTGATTGAGGGTTTGAGAATGGAGAAGACGGTTTCAGTATTTTGAATACAATGAGACAGTGTAACATCTGTTGTGGTAAAAACAGGGTTTTTATAGGCTCAAAAGAAACCGCTGATGTGGCCAAACCTCTGCTTGTATGAGCAGACGTGGCAATCATCTGATGGATGAAACATCTGGAGGAGAACAGCTGTTTTGGCAAACAATTGATATAAACAGCTGATGGAACCAACTGTTGTGATTTTTTTTTGTATAGATATAGTATAGATATATAGCGAAACAGTTGTTTTATCTGATCAGATGATTTGAAACAGATTTTTCAACCAACAGTGGATATGAATGAAACAGTGGTTGTTTTATCTGATCAGATGTTGGAAACAGATTTTTCAACCAAACAGCTATTTTTAAGAAATTTTGATTTTCTGAAACATTTTATTATTATTATTATTATTTTTAAATTTTACTTGTTTAATCCATGTTTAACATACCAATTCTGGAAATCAGATTTGTAAAGGTAGATGTGTCTAAAGCTTTAGTTAACACATCTGCCAACTGATCCTCTGTTGGAACATGGTGCAGAGAAATCAAACCTTTTTCATAGCTGTCTCTGACAAAATGATGTCTGATGTCAATGTGTTTGGTAGTGGAATGAGAGACTGGATTCTTGATGATATTTTCAGCAGCTTGACTATCCAACATGAGTGGAGTCTGTAGTGCAGTTATCCCAAAATCCAGTAATTGATTTTGAAGCCACATAAGTTGGGCTGTACAGCTTGCAGCAGCAATGTATTCAGCTTCAGTTGTTGAGGTTGAAACAGCTGCCTGCTTTTTGCTTTGCCAGGAAACTAAGGCATTCCCTAGAAATTGGCACCCTCCTGATGTGGACTTTCTTGTGGTGTGACAGCCAGGAAAGTCACTATCTGAATAACCAGGCCCTTGGTGCTTGTTTGAGACCATACAGAGCTTTGTTAAGCTTGTAGACATAGTCAGGATGGAATGTGTCTTCAAAACCAGGTGGTTGACATACATAGACTTCCTCCTGAATTTTGCCATAAAGGAAAGCACATTTGATGTCCATCTGATACACCTTTATGTTGTGGTTGACAGCAAAGGCTAAAAATAGTCTGATGGCTTCTAGTCTTGCTACAGGAGCAAAAGTTTCATCATAATCTATTCCTTCTTCTTGTCTGAAGCCTTGAACCACAAGCCTGGCTTTATTCTTGACAACAATACCCCTTTCATCAGTTTTGTTTTTGAAGACCCACTTTGTTCCTATAGGACAAACATCCTTAGGTAGTGGTACAAGCTCCCATACTTGTTGTCTTTTAAATTGAAGGAGTTCTTCTTGCATAGCTTCTACCCAACTGTTGTCTTTTAGTGCCTCTTGGTACTTGACAGGTTGTGTGAGAGATAGGAAACCTGCAAAAAGACAGATATTGGAGGATTGGCTTCTTGTGAGCACACCCTCTCTGATGTTGCCAATGATCTGGTCTGGTGGGTGAGCTCTTATGTAAATAAGATCTCCCTGATATGGTATGATGGCATTTTGAGGTGATGGACAGAGGTTTGGTGACTCTGTTGGTGTAACATCTGTTGGTACTTCTGTAATGCCATCAGATGATTGGAATGGTAATGGAGGAATGGGTCCAAGTGGTGTAAAACTGGACTGACTTTTGTCAACAGATGATTGTTCAGTGGTTGTGAGAGGTGAAACAGTGGTTTGAGGATAAGACTGGCCAACAGTGGTTGACACAGCTGTGGCAGAGTTTTGACAATTGTTTTGAATAGCTGCTTCCTCTGAAGCAGAATAGATTTTGTAGTGACTGGGGATCACAACATCTGTTCTGTAATCTTGTTGTGGAGACTATGGAATACCTGCATTGTTAGTTTTAACAGTGATATCTTCAAATTTGAATTTATCTAAATCAAATAGTTCAGCAGGATTTGCAGGGATTTTTAGAGATGAAAGTTCATTGAACTTTACATTCAGAGTTTCTTCTATTGTCTTGGTCTTTGTGTTAAACACTTTATAAGCCTTGGCAGTAGAAGAATATCCCAGAAAGTAACCACAGTCTACTTTGGCTGCAAATTTTGAAATGGAATCTTTGAGGTTTAAGATGAAACATGGGCAGCCAAAGATTTTGAAAAATGAAATTAATGGTTTGATTTTGAACAAAATTTCATAAGCAGTTTTTTGATGTCTGGGGTTGATCAAAACTCTGTTTTGAACATAGCAAGCAGTGTTTACAGCTTCTGCCCAGAAGGACAATGGCAAACCAGAATCTGCTAGCATGGTTCTTGCAGCTTCTATAAGAGTTCTATTTTTCCTTTCAACCACCCCATTTTGTTCTGGTGTTCTTGGGATGCTGTATTGCCTCACAATCCCTTTTGACACACAGAAATCATCCAACTCCTTATTTTTAAACTCTGTTCCATTGTCACTCCTGAAGACTTTTACTGGCAAGTCATATTGTTTTTCAACTTTGGTGACAAAGTCCTTCAATATACCTGCAGTCTTATCCTTAGAATGTAAAAAGTAAGTCCATGTAAACCTAGAAAAATCATCAACTATGACAAGACAAAATCTTTTTCTTCTTAGACTCATGATTTTAACAGGGCCAAACAAGTCCATGTGCAATAATTGTAGACATTGACTGGTTTCGGACTCATCAATGGATTTGTAAGAGCTTTTATGTTGTTTCCCTTTTAAACAAGAAACACAATGCTCATCACATTTGAATTATTTTGATGGTAAACCTCGGACAAGGCTTTTTTTGGAGAGTGTGTTTGATAGTGTTAAGGTTGGCGTGACCCAATCTCCTATGCCACAATTCTGTCTCCTTTGTGGAGGCAGCAGAAAACAAACAGACATTTGCCATAGGATTGTCCTTTAACATATCAACAACATACACATTGCCACTTCTATGAGCAACAAGTTGTGCTTTGCTCTCAGCAATGATGGTATCAATCTTTTTCACCACTTCTGGCCCAATAATCTTGCAAGTTTTCTTTGTGAAGAATGAGCCATAACCTTTGTCACTCATTTGTGAAACACTCAGAAGATTAAACTTGAGATTATCAATAAGATTGACATTTTCAAACTTGAGTTTCCCAACTTGTACAGTCCCTGACCCCAACACCTTACCTTTTGAATCATTACCAAAGGATATATCACCCCCTCCATGAGCCAAGAAGTCCAGAAGAAGGGCTCTACATCCTGTCATGTGCCTGGAGCCTCCACTATCTACATACCAAAGACTATCTAAACAAGCAGAATCTCCCTGCACATCAGTAATGGATTAGTTTTGGTGAGTGTCCAAAGCCAAGTTGGCTTTGGATGGGTCCTCAGACTTTTCAGACTCAAGCTTTGGAAGATGATCAGTGGTTTGAACTAATTTTTGAATTAAGTTCAACAACTGCTGCTGACCATTTGCCAGTGCTTGAATGTCAACACTTGGGGCAACAGTTGTTTGATCACTTCCAGACAAATGATAATACCCATATGGATTTCTGTTCACTCTTGGTTTAGAGGGTCTTTTGGCTCCTCATAAACATGTGGCAGACTATGACATGGTGGTTGTCCATAACCTCTTGGGTATTTGCTTGTGGGTGGAGCATCTGTTACTTGGACATTCCTAGAAGCAGATGTTTCAAGTCTTTTAGTAACAGATGTTTGGACAGGGGTGAAAATTTGTTTGGGCTTTCCTTTTGAAGTACTAACCACAGGATTTGCAAGAGTTTTAGCTTTGTATTCTTGTATTTTTACGTTAAAATTTTTTAGATACAAGCACTCTTTGGTCTTGTGATTCTTTTTCCCACATATTGAACATGTGGATTTGGAATCACATACACTTGTTCCTTTGTTAATGTCATATGCTTTTAGAAGAAAACAGTTTTTAGTGACATGATTCTTCTTCTCACAGAAATCACAGAACAAGTGGACAGTCTTTTCTTTCTTCTTCCCTTTTTCAGCCTTCTTTTCAGCAGAGGTTTGAACATCTGCTGGAAGGTTTTTCAAGGGAATGACTTTTGCCTGAGGAGCTGTCTTTCCTTCAGGTGTTTTAAAATCAACAGGTTTAAAATTCTCAAGAGTATCACACTCATCAGACCAGGTAGGTTTAAATTCATACTTTTCAAGTTCAGTGAATGATGAGGAACCTTCTGGTTTTTCAAGAACAATTTTCTTACCATTTGGTTCAGTGATTTTAATCTCTTGACCCTACAGGTTTGTTGGAACTATCTCAACAGACTTTTGACTCCTTTTGTCAGTGTTTTCAAAAGCTGGAGCAGTGGTTTCAAACCAAAACCAAACTTCACATGACTTTTGGTTTGTTTGTTGAGTAGCATCTCAAAACCTCTACATGATTCCACCCATTTCTCACATTCAACTTGGGTGGACTCAAGCTCACTTTTACAACTCTGATATTTTGCTATCATAGTTTGGAGCTGGTCTTTGGTTATGGTTGCTTCATGTTTTAAGCTGCTTATTTCAGATTCCTTTTCAGTTAAACTTGTTTTTAAATCTTTTGAAAGTTTCTCAAATTTAACTTCATCATCTAAAATTTTCTTTCTAAGGTTTTCATTCACCTCTTTGATGTTAGCAAATGCAATTACACATCTGTCAGAACACAAATCTTTAAGAATTTGAGGAGATACCTTAGCAGCAGCCATCAATGCACAATCACACTTGCACTCACAATCATCAGATGCACCCCAGGGATCTGAGAGATTCACAACCTCTTCTTCAGGTTTTTCACCTGTAACAACTTCATCAACAACATCATTAGTCACAACATCAGATTCAGTCACCACCTCCTCAGATTCAACCTCATCAACCATAGCCATGAAACAAAAGTTTTCTGGTTCATTTTCAGCTTTGGCAACTAATGCAAAATTTTCATCTGTTAACTCATCTGGTAGACTGCTCCAATCAACAAAGCCTTGTGTAAAGAAGCTCTGTTGACTGGTCTCTGCAGGAGCAGAGGATGAAGCAACAGTCGTTTGCACAGGTGCTTGAGCAACAGGTGTTTGCACATAGTGGATCTGAGGAACAGTGGTTTGGACATACTGGACAGGAACAGTGTTTGAGGACTGTGCAAAATGAGCAGTGTTTTGCACATTTGGTCCAGGGGTATTATAGGAATTCTGATAAGTGTTGGTCTGAGGTCTTTGATTTGGATAGGTGATTATAGGTGTACCATGTTGACTCCTACATTCCCTAGCAAAATGACCAAGTCTATGACATTTGTAACACTTTATCTTTGATTTATCCAACCCAACCTTTGATCTGCCAGTTAACCCTAGAAACCTTCTCCCAGTTTTCTTGTAAAAATTGTTAGTTCTTACACTGAGAAGGGCCAATTGGTGCATAATGTCCATTTCTTCCAAATCATCAGGGTCAAAGTATTTCAGGTCATCATACTCAAAGGATATGTTATCAGATGCCTGGATATCACCACCACTCGCTGTGAAAGCATAGTTTGGTGAATAAGAATCAGAGTTAAAACCTGAGTTAAAACCTGAAGTTATGTCAATGAAATGATCATAACTCTGATCCTTAGTATTTCCAGACACCTCATCATGACCCAAAAGTGCTGTATTCCCAAATACATAATCATCAGACACTTTTCCAGAGTCCTGGAGCTTCTTTTTCTGGTTAAGCTCTCTCTCATAGGTCAAGAGCTTACCATGAAGCTGGGTCAGTGATAGGTCCTTAAATCCAATCGAGTTTCTCATCACAATAGCAATAGTGTCCCATTTGTCTGGTAATGATCTTAAAAAACCTATGGTTCAGGGTTGAATGAGGGTAAGTAAGACCAACCAGTTTTAGTTCACTAATTAAACAATTAAACCTCTCAAACTGTTGAGTTAATGACTCTCCTTTGACATGACTGAATGTTTCATATTGTTGGTTAAGTATTTCACGATTGTTTTCAATAACCTCCTCAGTCCCACCAAATTGTTCTTTCAGTGCATCCCACAACTCCTTTGCACTGTTACAGTGTAACAGCCCAGCATATATATCATTGGGTAGAGCCATGGCCACAATACTGAAGGCCTTAGCATCTAACTCAATTTTCTGAAAATCCTGGTCGGAGTAGTTTTCAAGTTTCTTTGGCTCTTGAACCTTGGGATCTTCAGTACTCGGCACCATCGGAACATGTGGTCCGAAGATAACCGACTTCCAACACCCAGTGTTCTGTTGAGCTAGAATATGGCTCATCCGACGTTGCCAGATATTGTATTCAGATCTGACAAGCATCGGTGGCTTGTTGTTCGTGCCAGTGTTATGTGGATCGTGATAGATTGAAGCCATTCTCTGATTTTTCAAAAAACAAAGTCTGTTTAAAAACGGTTGAAACGAAATTAAACTATTACTCTGCTTTCAATCCAACAGACAAACGATATCAATAATTGTGAGCTGATCTGTTTATATTAAATTGATTTGTTAGATCGAATTTAATTGACCAAGCTCTGATACCAATTGTTAGGATCTGAGTTTGTTTGTTTTGATTGTATTTAACTAAGAATGATAAGAGTGATGTGAATATAGATGAAAGTGCAGCGGAATGATAAACTATTAATCAAAACATGAGAGTAATTGTTTTCTGATCGAATGCTTTCATTTATCTAAAAGATTACAATCATACAAGTACTCCCCCTCAGCCTGATCACACAGTAATTGTTTGTCTGAGAGAATGTTTGTGTGTATGATGTAATAGAACAGTACAAGCACTGTTCTATTTATAGACAAAACCTAAACCACTGATGACCTAGGCTGACGTCACCTAAGACAGTGACTTCTAACAGAATAACAAATATAAAACATCTGCCTATTACAAACTACTGTTACATTGAAAACACTGAAGGTAAACTACTGTTGTAGGAAAACTCTGATGGTCTTGTATCCTCTGCTGGAGCCTAAGTGCTGTTGGCTCCAGCAGTGCTTTAGTCTTCAATACTTGGATCAGCAGTTGTTCTTCATCAGACCTTTGGTCAGCAGTTGTTCTTCATCAGTGTTTATTTAGCAGTCCTTTGTATCAGCAGCTGTCATAGCAGTTGTTTGGATAGAACAGTTGTTAGAGTCAGCAGTCTTTTGGGAGAAGTATGTTGTAAGGACTGTTTATTGTGTGGATCAACTGTTAGCATGTTTTGGCTTTTCAATCATCTGTTCTTCTCCAGGTCAGCAGACCCAACAGAAGCCTGTTTGGATACCTCTGAGCTACCTAAGCCCCTCCGGGGTTGGCGTTGCAACGATGGATTGTTTTGTGCGTCCTTAACACACATAACCAAAGCCATTTCTTCGTTTTCGGTCCAGCGAGTCATTTTGAAGGTGTGGTTGTTGTTGATGTTCAAGTGTGTTTTCACCACCGTGGTATGGTGGTTTATATACAAAAAAATCTCAACGGTTTTGCATGTGAAATTCGATATTTCTGACGGTTAGATGAAACCGATTTTAATGCACATAATGATTTTTGACCGTGTTGGTAGGACGGTTTATGATAAGTCTGACCGTTTGGTGGTAAAACCGTGTGAATTTAAAAAAAAAAAAAAACAAAGATTACATTTTAATTTAAAGAAACAAAAAAAAAATAGTAGAGTGGTGCCTTAAAAAAATATATCACTAAAGTGATATGGTAATATATAATTGATTAAAATCAATGCAGTTAAAAGAAACACCTACAAGCACCCCTTCCCCTTACCTATGGCTTTTCACTTAAAACTGCTTATTGTAAAAACTCATTTATTGAATAGTCTCCACCATCATAGTGATGTCCATGGTGTCATGAAACTTTTACTAAGAGCGAACCCACAAGCTCCACCAATAACAAAGTGCTAGGAGCGTGTTGGGCTTTCCATGGGCCATAGGTTCGTGTTCTATATTAGGCAAAGCATGTTTGTTTATACACCATTTTCATTGCAATAATAAAAGAAAATTTTAATTAGATTTTTATGTCATATGTGTTGATTTAAACTTGCATGAATTAACGCAAAATTTATAAATTTTATTACATATGTTACTTACGAAATACTAATAACTCCTGTAATTACATAGTTCCTTAAAAGACAAACTTTTTTTTTTTATTAAAACTGAGTTTTCATATCATAAAGGGTAAATTACATAAAAATAGCAAGTAGGCGGGCAACAAGCTGCGCCGTCATCCCTTTCGGGATAGAAAATCCCAATCTGCTAAAAAACAAACCTCCGCTCTTAAGGGGTGAAAAAGTTGTTGTGTACTACTCGCTAAACCCGAGCAAAAAAACCGCACCGCTTATGATGTCAAGAAACCATAAATCTCTTATGCTTAAATAATAGTATGAAAAAAAAAACATTTTTAAATAATCTTAAACCAAAAAACAGTGAATTCTATATATCAACGTTTATGTTAGGAACTAAAAATATATATGCAAAAAGAATAGTAGAAAACCCAATATAAACAACTTTCATCCGCTAAACAAAATTCAACATCTTAATGTTATCTCATTAAACATAATTAAATTTAAAAACTGTTAAATATCTCATGTTAAACAAGACAAACAATAGACGGTTTCAGAAAGGTTAGAGTAGAAGCAACGGAACCTTGCAAAGAAATAAAATAAACCGTGTGGGTCCCAAAACATTTCCCTCTCTCTCTCCATAGACTTTCTCTCTCTAAAAAATCTTTTTCTCTCCTCTTATAAACCCACATCCTTCACCCTCCCTCTTTCACCACCAAAACACACACACTCACTCACACACATAAAACACACACTCATCACACCCACAAAGTCCTCTGCTTTTTTTGAACTTCCTTATTCCCCTGTTCTTCGTTTTCACACAAAATCAATCAAAATTCGCATACAAAATCAACAAATTCCACTTTGGATTCACTGTTTTTTGTTATTTTTCGCCGCTCGCTATCGAATCTGTTCTTAATTTTATAAAAAATGAATCTTTATTCTTCAATTAAAGATTCCTCTGTTTTTCGATTTTTCACACTCTGTTTCTAAACTTTTAAATTAACCTTTTTTTTCTTATTTTCTTCAATTGGGTTGTTGTTTAATCTGGATTTAAGCTAGTTTTTGTGCTTAATTCCAGTCATTAAAAACAGAGCGAGCGGCAAAAACTTTTTTTTTTCCTTTTTTACTTCAATTTTCTTCAATTTTGTTCGATTTTATTGCGAATATTTGTCGAATGGAGACTGCGCGAAACAGCGGAAAATCGAAACAATTTGAGCAAGAATCACAGAATTTGACACAGATGGACTTTGATCATATGGGTTTTGATGACACTAGAGGATGGAAGCAAGTTTTTGATGAAGCTTCCACACACACAAACACACAATCACATGTTACTAGACCATTGAAAAAGATTAAAAGCCCTGACCATCATCAATCATCGTCTTCTTCTTCATCTTCTTCTTCTAAATTGTTTCCATTTGCATTTGATGGAAACAATCAACCCACAATTGAGTACTTACAACAATACAGAACAAATAATTCAAATCTTCCTTATTATCCACAACCATCACAGCAACAACAGATGATATCTTTTAATCCTCATCAGAATGCACCAATGATCCACCAGAATTACGGGTTTCCGCCGTATTTTTCAGGCGAAAACTCGGGTTTATCTCAGCAACAGCTGCTGAATTACTGAGTGATGCGTTGAACTTGAGTCCAAGAGGGAGGATGATGATGATGAACAAGATAAGGCCGCCGATACAGCCGATTCACACCACGAAGTTGTACCGTGGTGTGCGGCAACGGCATTGGGGGAAATGGGTGGCGGAGATCCGGCTTCCGAGGAACCGGACCCGTCTCTGGCTTGGGACTTTTGACACTGCGGAGGATGCTGCTATGGCATATGACCGCGAGGCTTTTAAGCTTCGCGGGAAAGTGCCAGGTTGAATTTTCCTGAGAGGTTTCTCGGGAAAAACAAAACAGAAACTGAAACTGACTCAGTTTCAGTTTCTGTCTCCGCTAGTCAAAGTCCTGGGCCAGAGTCGGAGTCTTCGTCTCCGCTTGGCATGGAACTAGCGAAAGACGAAGCTGAAAATGTGAAATTAAAAAAGGCGGAGGATATCGCGACGGAGAATGAAGGTTTTCGTGGGGATGGACCGATGACTGGAGCAGGGGATTCCGGTCCAGCATGGGGGGAAATGGCGGAAAATTGGTACAATTCGGGTTGGGGACCGGGGAGTGCGATGTGGGATTCGATTGATCCGAATAATAATCTGATGTTTCCTTCGAATTTTAATTTCGAAAACGTTCAAGAACCGCGGCAGCAGGAAGAAACAGAACAAGAACAGGGGAATTATGATTTTTTGTTTTTGAACCACAAGTGAATCCTTTCTTTTGGAAGGATGAAGCTTGATTTTAGTGGCAGAAATGGGCTGCATATTACAAGTTTATTTCTGCAAGTGTTTTAGGTGTTTGATTTGATTTTAGTAGTCTATGTAATTGGGGAAGAACACAAAGAGACAGTTTTTTGGTCTCTTTGTTGGAGTTAGTTGTAGTCCCCTCAATCTTTATCAACAGCAAGATCTAGTTTTTTGATCTTGCAAACTGATTTAGATTTTATATTTTTTGTTTGTTTGTTGCCTTTTATGTACTTTGTTTGTGTATGATATATAGTGTTATTTTAGTTATATTCATCTTGTTTTAATTTTTGGTAATGTTTTGATAACGTGTTGATTATTGAGTGTTGCTTTATTAATATGCTGGTTGAAAAAATCTTAGACCATCTCCAACGCTCCTATATTAAGGAGTATGTTAGGCGTGCACTTGCTGTCGAGGGGAGGGAGAGGGGAAGCCCGAAAAACAGTGGCTACCGCAAAGGACGGTGAGAGGTGAGGATTGAAGAATAGGGAAGAGGGGGCCATATTAAAGTTTGTCAGGACAAGAAGGGTAGTCCGATGTAAAAGGGGAAGCGTTCGAGATATTCTTACTTTTAGAATCGTCTACGTCATAACTTTGTATAGACATAAGTCGAATTTGATTGTGGTGTTTGAATAGACACATTCCATTTATTTGTTTTGACAAATAAATTTGAGGCATTTATGCAAAGGACTTAGAGCATTCACATTCGGTCCACTAAATGTAGGTGAGTGTGTCCACCAAATTATATAGGATGAGTGTAAGTGGTTGTGAGTGAAGGAGAAAGAAAATATTTGGTGGAAGCACTGTTCCACCCTAAATATGAAAAATTACTGTTCACCCCTATATATATTTTAATATTTTTGTAACTAGTTGTGAGTGAGGAGAGAGAAAATATAATGATAAAAGTATTATTATTTTAATTAGGAGAGAGAAAATTTAGGATGAAGTAATGATTTTTAATGTAATTTAATGGATGAGATTTGGTATAGGGGATGAGAATTCTCTTATGAATCCAAATAATAAATCAAGTTAAACTAAAATTCATGGAAATTCAGAATATCATCATGTTGGTTTGAATATGAAACAATTTAGTTAAGTTGTACAAATTTAATGTATTTATGATGACCAACAAAAACAATGGTCTAGGCACGTGATAATGACCCGACACGTGATGTGAGTAGAACATTACAAAAACCAAATGAAGCATATTGTATTTTTAAAACAGATAATATGTATTTTGCACATTTGAAGAATTCGATTATAATTAAATAAAAATGGTCCCGAAATAGAAATAATTTATATTCGATGGCGAATATACATGTTATGATTTTTTTGAACTCTATATAATTTTCTTTTTATCAACTTGAGCACTATATACTTAAAATGACCATATTAATTAAACTTATCTTATTGTACGGAAACCAACATTAAATTACAAATTGCTAATTGCTAAAGTGGAATTATAAGAAATATCTAAATATTCTTGTCCAAACAACATGGGACAAATAATGTATGAGATGGGCTAAATGTATTCTTTCTTATTATTTTTTATACCATCTTTTTTAAAATATCACTTTAAATTTGTTAAATTTCACCTCTTTAAAAACCTTCAATTTTTTACTACATTTTTAAAAGTTAAAGTGGTGAAACTAATACTAAAACTACACAAATCCTTATTTATATAACCTAATCAATTATTGGTTTTAAATTGTTTTCAATGTCAACGTGTTCATTCTAATCATACAATTAGTTTGAAATCATAAAACTGTAAGGATTCACTCTCTTTTAATTGGTATATACAAACATTTTTATTTGATTTAGTTGCATCATTTAAGGTCACATATTAATGGTTCACTAAGTTTGAGAGGATTTTACCGATGAAATAAGAGTCACTAAGTATCCATGTGATATAATGTAATATGTTAGTCTAATGTAAGGAAGTTTGTACCGCATGTTTCTCCCCCCAAAAGTAATAAAAACAGTAAAGGATGGGGCTGTGACATTCACCTTAGATTGCGTTAAAGAATAAAAGGCACGCCTCGATAATCCTAAACACCGGAGATCTATCATAAAAGTTTGCATAAGTGTTTTGGCTAATAACCCTAAAGGTTAACTAGTCCCTGATTGTCCAGATCATGACTAAGTATGTTTGAAAACGTGTTTGACTATTAAACCGACACACCAGACCGACTCGACATCCCGTTGGTGACCCATTACATAAACTAATCAAGTACACATAGATTACATGTAAGGTTCAAGCATAAAATACTTAGTTTGCATCAAAAATCGCACATATGAGATAGTTGGGTCGAATCAGAATGGAAATGGGTTTGGTTCGACCCCATTAGTTTTGGTTCGACCCATTTCCTGTTCATTCGACCCCTTTCATAAGTTCATGCAACCTAACATAAGTTCATTCGACCTTAACACATGTTAATTCGACCTTAACACGTGTTAATTCGACCTAAATCAAGTTCGTTCGACCAAATAAAGTTCATTCGACCAGTTAAATTTTTGGTTCGACCCCAAGGCCCCACATTCGACCCCACGACAGGTCGAATGGGGCTTGGTTCGACCCAGTCTGCTGCAAATGTTCTGAAACACATCAAATCGCATCAAAACAGTCTGAAAACATCACGAAACACAGCAGTCAAATTTGAGTAACATATCCCCATGAAAACCCTACCAATTTTACTCCAAAATCAGTCCATTTTAATGTTTACCCAAAATGGCAAAATTATGGAAATGTCACATCATGCATGAAAACTTTACCTAATTTGGAAACTTTATGAAATCATTCAACAATTCACCCAATATACTCAGATTATTATGTGTATGAAAACCCCCAATCATTTCATTATCATTAACACCAAGAATCAAACCCTAGATCTATCAAAAATCCCCAAATTAGACAAAACATCATCATCCAACAACTTGTGACCTCAGATAATCAAAACTCATCATCAATAACAGCCCTAGAACATCTCTATATCATCTACACAATATTCAAACATCAAAAAACACATAACACAACATAAAGGATCATTAACACATGTTAATTTATATGAAAACTCATGTTTTATGATAAGTTTTGTTTAGAAAGATGTTAGAAAGGTTTTCAATCTTAAAACCTATCTCCAATCAGATTTGGACCTTAGGGGTTTTATGAAAACGAATTAAAATTGCTCAAAAAGATTTTGGATGAAGAACACACCTTAGATCTTCACTTGTTTATGATATAGAAGGTTAGATTGTGAAAAAAACAAGCTCAAAACTCCTTCCTAGTGATTAAAGTCGAGAAAGGGTGTTTAGAGGCGTTTAGGGTTTGTGAAATGATGAAAAATGACAAAGTATGGTATTTATAGTATTGCCTGGTTTCGACCATTGCAGGGGTCGAATAAGGCTTTAGTGAGGTCGAATGAGATTTTTAAAACAACGCAAGTTCTGGTTCGAATAAGGCTTAGTCTTTTCCAGATTTTCCAGTTTTGTCGTTTTAATGCATTTAGACACATCTTAACATATGAACATGCAATCCTAACATATGTTAATCATATAGAATCATGTTTAAACATCGTTAAAACACGTATTTGCATATATATATATATATAACATATACGAATCAATCTATGCATAAACACTTAATTTAATTCATGTAATTCACCAGCAACGGGACTCAAGACTCATGTGTACATAAAATAACACCAATGATCCTCCAGATCATTTAACCTTGGACAATACGTAAGGTAACCCAACTCATCTGACCCAGTTAAGTACGTTAATAAAATGTTTCTTGCTAAGGTAGACTTATAAGTTTATAAAATGTTAAATTGAATAGGTCAGGTGTCACATATAATACACTTGAACTTATCCTCTTCAAGTTAACCCCTATGCTATGAGTACTATACATCACCACATAAACCCCTTTATCAACTTAACTCTTATGCTATATACACTCTATATGACCACATAAACCTCTATCAAGAACAACTTCAACCTAACTCCTATACTATTCTATATCATCACACAAACCTCTATAATGCTATATAAACTCTGCATCACCACATAAACCTTTATCAACAACAATGAACCTAAATCCGACTTCCAAAAATATCAACTTATGTATTCATCAAATCCTCTTAAACTTATCAAACGTAAACACAGAAACACAAATAAATATCAACAACACAAAAACTTAAATACTCCAAAGATAACAAACAATGAAAAGCAATGATCGAAAACCAGTAGGCTTACATAGGCATGAACATCAACTCCTTCAAAACTGTGCTGTTCGCAACACAAGCATTTGAACCCGGATATACCTACGTAAACAAAACAACAAACAATCTGATTCAGCTGGGCAATGACAATGCATGAACATGGTTTCAACAAATAATAATAATAATATAAAATAACAACAAAACAACAACAACAACAACAGCAGTAGCAGTAGCAGTAGCAGCAGTAGCAGTTAGCAGTAGCAGTAGCAGTAGCAGTAGCAGTAGCAGTAGCAGTAAGCAGTAGCAGTAGCAGCAGCAGCAGCAGCAGCAGCAGCAGCAGTAGCAGCAGCAGCAGTAGTAGCAGTAGTAGCAGTAGTAGCAGTAGTAGCAGTAGTAGCAGTAGTAGCAGTAGTAGCAGTAGTAGCAGTAGTAGCATAGTAGCAGTAGTAGCAGTAGTAGCAGTAGTAGCAGTAGTAGCAGTAGTAGCAGTAGTAGTAGTACTAATAACAATAACAATAACAATAACAATAACAATAACAATAACAATAACAATAACAATAACAATAACAATAACAATAACAATAACAATAACAATAACAATAACAATAAAACATACCATTTGGAAGAGAAACCGTTACACCCTAGGAATCCACCCAACATATAGTCATAGATCTGGTTAAAAGATCTAATGGTTAGAACTCAGATTGATTGGTTATCAATAACCGGTGCCGAACGTATAAAGGACAGTGGACGACGATGGTTACTGGTGTTGATGACAAAAGAGTCCGACGCCGGCGTTTTGGGTTCAGGTGGCGGCGGTCAGTGGTGATATTAGAAGAGACATGGAGAGAGAGAGAGAGAGGAGATCGTGTGTGTGTGTGTGAGATCGTGTGTGTGTGTGTATGATCAGTTATAATGATCGTGTGTGTGTTAGTGTGTGAGACTGAGAATACGTAAGGGTGTATGTATGAGAAAGTGTAGGGAAAAGACATGTGTACAATAAGGGACAACTTGAACGTTTTCAAAAAAAACCCACAACTCGACTGACTCGAACCCGGGTAACACACAAACATAAACAACACTGAAACCAACTGATCTGCAACATGACTTGTTTACATATACCTAATCTTCTATATAAATAAACTAATAAAAATAACCTTTGAAATCAGCCTAAAAAAAGGGACACAAAACGGACAAAGCTGGTATTCGAACCGGAGCAACACCAGAAACACACCTTTGAAATCAGCCTAAAAAATGGGACACAAACGGACCAAGCTGGGATTCGAACCGGAGCAACACCAGAAACACACCAACACCCTAACCAACTGCACTACACATTCGATTGATTAAATTATCAAACAACATAGTATTTAACATGTTTACAAATTAAGGGAAAAAAACATTGTTCAAATCCGGACGTCTATTATTATAGTGTAATTTAAATCCTGTGTAGAAAAAAAATGTTGTCCTTATTCGAAATAAGAAAAAAACTTACTTAGGAAAACTAAAAGCGAAGGTTTTAACACAATATAAAACTGTTTTAAAAAACATTCAAAAACATCAAAATAATAAAAAAAAACATACTTAGGAAAATTAAAGGAAACCGTTTTAAAACAATAAAATATTATTTTAAAAAACATTAAAAAAGATCAATAAAACATAAAAAAGCTTTTTTCAAAGTTGATAACAAAATATTAAAAATTGGCAATATAAAAATAAAAAGGTTTGAATTGTATTAGATTGAAACTTAAGTGAGGGGGTATGTTTAGTAAAAATAAATAAGAGAGGGGTACGTTTAGCAACTTCATGTATTATTACAACAAAAATCACTTGTTAGATATTCGTTCTATATATTTTATGATTACAACCGATGCTAGGCGCTAGCCGGTCAGTGATGTACTGATTAGTGATTAATCGGGATAATTATGGATTAATCATGATTAATCAGATTAGGATTTTATATGTAATTTTCAGTTTTATACACACACACACACACACACATTTGCTCATTTTCAGCCCATGTTTTTTAACACTGAAACTGTTAGGAATCGTACAGTCCGTCTGGGTCAAACCGCGACCCGGGCCCGTCTATTCGGTTTAATATAAAATCACTATTTTATACATTTTTTTCAAATATTAATAACCCTTTATTAGCATATATTTAGGCGGAAGCGTGTTAATAAAATACATATTTCTTAAAACCGAATTTGAGTCCCACTCTAGTGATCCAAATACAAACTCAAATAATCACAACCATAGGTTGTTCTAGATTTGTTACCTTGACAAAACACTAAAGATCCATATGATGGATGCTAGTAAGCCCAATCACCAAACTTCAAGAGCCAGTCATTCAAGCACCCGAACACCCATAAATCTAACACAAACCATGAGGCACGCAAAACGAGCCAACCTGAAAGACAAGCTGGCGGCGTGTGGCTCACTTGGATGGTGCGTGGCCGTGGTTTTGATCAGGGCACATAGGACGGGATGGTGGTGTGGGGTGGCGCATAGTCGCGCATAGGGTGTCGGCTGTAACACCCCAACCGATGGCGGAAACATCGGGATGTCACATATTGATGATTGTTTCAGTAGCACATGGTATATATTGAAATTTTAAATACTTTATTGATAATATAAATATCCAAATGAAATGATGTCTAAAAATCCCAAAATACATAACATCAAATAAAACAAATAACTTCATAGAATCCATCATGCATACTCTAAGCCTCAGCTTCATTGTTACCTGAAACATGTTAATTTTGAAAATATTTTTGGGTCAACAAAAGTTGGTGAGAATTAGATAGGTTTTGATAATCGAATAAAACTTGTACAATTCAAGTGTCATGGCAAGTCTAGTCCATATGTGAAAAACATACTATCAGGTAAATCGAGTGCATAATCAAACCTTGTGACTAGAATATTGTGGTCCATCCCATACGCTCATGGTTCACTCGATTATGTTATAAATTCGATAACAATCACCTACGCTACCTATGTAGGAGGTACACTATCCGGGTGGATTGTCAGTCCAATAGATCTATCATTGTATACCATCGGCTGATCAATGTTAATGATTATGCTAGAATAATGTGCTTTACCCTAGTAATGTTTAAGACATAATGCAACATAGAATAACACATAGACACTTATGATTGAATTGTAAATTGAATGTTGTAACATGTTTCACCCTAAAATAGTGAAATGGAAAAGGGGCTATATAAACTCACCTTAGTGTTAAAATGGAGACCCTTGTTATATAAGTAAATGTGGCTCGTGTGTATCCAAATATCACCCTATTTCAAGGTAATGAATAAGTGTTGGGAAAACTTAATAAGTCTAAGTTTTCTAGTCTAAAATGCGCTAGGGTTCCTAATTTGGGGATTATTAATTGATTTATGATTAAATTTGAATAATTTAAATAAATAAAGAAATAATTAGTGAAAATGTTTTCTGACCAATATTATCTAAAAGTAGTTGAATTATAATGTAATAAATGTAAAAATATTTTTTATAAAATTATTTTCATAATTAATGAATATTTATATATTAATAATTATTTGACAAAATATAGACTTAATATTTAAAAATATTAAAATTTATAAATTTCGAATCAAAAATTTATATTTCTGATCTAAATGATTAATAATAATTTATGTGAAATTTTGATGTAAAAATAATGAAAAATGAATTTATTATGATTTATTTATGATTAAAATTTCAAAAATCGATTAAAATTATTAAATAAATGATTTTTAAATAAAAATCATTTCAGGAATATTTATTGTTTTATAAGTTTAGGATAATTTTTGTGGAATTTTATAAAATCGTTTTGATATTTTTATAGAATTTTATAATTATAATTGAATAAACTTGTAATATTTATTATATAAAATAAATAAAAGATTTTTGAAAAACTAAAAATTGTATGATAAACTTTTCTATTAGAATATCATAAAATAATTTTGTAGAATTAATAAACATCTTTAGTATTTTAAAACCATTTTTAAAAATAATAGTGAATATATATAAGTATAAAGGGTTAAAAAAAATGGTTTGTATGTGCTAGGGATCGAACCCCGGGCCACAGGCCGGTTCGTGGTTTAAATCACAAGCCTAGACCATCTGGTCTAGACCCTGAGAACGATTAATCTTGGTTTGAATTAATTATATAGTTTTCTGTTAAACTAATATATTGTTTTTAAAAGAAAAGGAAAGAAAAGGATAGGACGGGGGTCGAACCCAGGCCTGAGGCCGTTCCCCGCGTCTTATACATAAGGTAGGTACCAACTGATCCACAGATCATTTGGTGTTAGATTCCTATTCGTTTAAATTATATAATTGTGTCTGCAAGTTGTTTATCCCCAATTTGAATCGCATGAACCCTAGGATTTTTTACAAAATTAACGAGCAATAACCCGATTATTCATGGGGTTATTGCTGACATAGGGCCGATAAACAAAATCAAACAAGGAATTGTAACTTACAGTGCATGATGATGCTCGATGAACAAGTCAAATGTAACACCCCAACCGATGGCGGAAACATCGGGGTGCCACGTATTGATGATTGTTCAGTAGCTCATGGTGAATAATAAATTCCATTAAATAATTTAAATGAATTACATACAATTGTTCTAGAATTTGTACATCAAGATAAAAAAAAAAAAAATATATACTAGCTACGCATCTTCAAGCATTAACTCTAATCTTCGAGCAAGCTATAACCTGAAACATGTTAAGTTTGAAAGTATTTTGGGTCAACAAAAGTTGGTGAGAATTACATAGGTTTTTGATAATTGAGTAAAAATGTTGTGCAATTCATGTGTCATGTCAATCTAGTCCATATGTGAGAACATACTAGAAATAAATCGAGTGCATAATCAACCCTGATGACTGTTATAAAATGATACATACCATACGCTCATGGTCCAAAATGTTATACGATAACAAACACCCACGTAACCTTTGTAGGAGGCACGTATCCGGGTGGGATTGTCAGTCCAATAGATCTATCAATGTATACCGCCGGCTGATCAATGTTAATGATTATGCTAGAATGGTGCTTACTCTAATCATGCTCAAGACATAATGCAACATAGAAAACACATAGACACATTGATGATTGAATTGCAATGATGATGTTATAAACATGTTTCACCCCAAAAATGGTGATAAATAGAAAAGGGGCTATGTAAAACTCACCTTGATTGCGATGGACTTGCTAGAATTCAACAAGTATCTATAAATTATTCTTGAACCTAAACAAATTTAGAATGATGATTTAGTGTCTATTAATTTTATTTTATTAGTATTATTAGTATTATTTCAATAATCGTTCTACGTAAACCAAAGCTTTACGAAATAAAACGCCTTGTTTTAGAATGTATATCCTATTCATTTTCCAAAAACAAAACTCCTATAAGAGCTATCGTTTATTTCAAAATGAGCCAAAGAAATAGTGCGTTTCTTTATTTCATACTCATAAGAATTTTAAATGGTTGTCTTCACAACTTGGTATTTGACAAACCCATTTTAGAATTCTTGTCTTTTACTTAAAACATTTATCAAAATATAATATACCATAAAAGTTAACATATTCACTGTATTATCCATCCAAATTGAGAACCATCCTGCGTAAGCATTTTTTTTTTTTTTCAAGTGTGTGAAAATATATATATGTATATATATTGGCTTCTTTACTCCAGTTCGTAAAAATTATATATTTAAGTACCTCACTTAGAACGAAGCCGATCAAAGGATGACGTTGACGGTCAACGGTGGCTAATCGGAGATAGAAGGTGGTGTCACGACGGGACAACTGTGTGCGTTCGTTCGTGATGGTTTAACCGAAATGGGGTGGTGCGTGATGGAGGTTTGTTAAAGTTTGTTTCAACTGTCCTTAATGGTTACTTCTGTCGTCAACCGTAACTGCTTGTGCTAAGCCACTACATGCCTTCGGCCGAAGAACCAACATTGAATATGAACCGTTGTTCTCTTGTCAGGACGTGGAAGGTGTCGGATAGACAAGAGGAGGGCCAAGATTTGTGAATTGATATTATAGTTTAATTTGTTATTGGTGATAGTTTTATTTATACAAAAACTTAAACACGTTGGAATGATTTTTCGGGTCAAAAGTCAAAGTCGTGATAATCACGTCAATATATAAAGTTGATTGACATTAAATGGTCAAATGCGGGTGGAACGATGTCGATGATGATGGGGATAACGAGTTGCCATATTTAGTTGTGTTTGATTTGGTTTGGTCAAACGCGTATGTTACGAAGTTTCTTAACAGGATAGATTAGACTAATGGTTGGGTTTTTGGTTGTGACTTACCATATGGAATGGATTTTGATAAAGGTTAAGGTGGAAGGTGTAAATGTGATTGACTCAATTTATGGATTTTATAAAAATAGGATATCCATTACTTTCTATACTTAATCATATCAACTACTAGAATGATATTCATGGTTGGTTTTCTTTGATTGGATGAAAAAAAATTGTTTTAATACTAAGAATAAATCAAGAGAAGGGTTATGATTATTGACCATGGCTTGGTCAAATGGAGCTAATCAAGCTGTCATGAATGGATGGGTTACGCGACATTAAATTATTGGTCAAAGGATCATGAATGCTTTCCAAAAATAATGCAATCAAATGGTCAATGTGGAAGTCTTCTTGGTCAACTCATCTGGTGTCTAACTTGATTAAGTGCAGCGAATAGTGCCACAAAGAAGAAAGAAGGAAATGGGCAGATTCATATTTGGGCCGAATATGGGTTTTTTTTTTTTTTTTTTTGGGCTGGGCTCCGAAATCTGTAAGGAAAAAGGTGGGGTTTGGTGGGTTTTAATCATGTTTGGTTATGGGTTTCAAGTGATTGGGTCTTGTATGGTTTTTGTTCATTTGTTTGAAGAAAATAACTAACTTTATTATTATTATTATTATTATTATTATTATTATTATTATTATTATGTTTTTAAAAAAAGTATGATCTAGACATGACTAGACAAGAAATTTAATATAATTAAAGTGATGATTTTCTAATATATATATATATATAATATGTACGCGATGTTACAGTCTCCCCTACTTTTGGAAACTTCGTCCCGAAGTTTATTGAAAGCACAGGGTAGAAGTGAAAATGATTGTGATTCAGAAAATTTGGGTTATATTATGACATGAATAGACTAAACTGTCTCATGTTATGTGTGAGTTGATGAACTACCAGACAACTAGAGTTTATAACCTTGATAGAACTTCACACTACCTTAATGTACCTGTAAATTCATGATTACGTTCCGGACCGTAATTACCAATTTACCTTACATTAGGGTTTTGCGTCCTTTTATGACTTTACCGATTGTTGAGCAGATCTGATAGTCTCCACCAGTCGTTGAGCAGGTGGTAGGGCCTCTCCCGACTGTTGGAAAGACATGATGACCTCTACCAATCGTTAAGCTGGTTGTCTGGTAGTTAACTAATTGTTGTACAAGCAAGTATGATTATAGATATAGCAATTAGTTCATATTCAGACAAACATGCACACAGATGTTATGATAATACTTTGAATTTTATTATTTGAATCAAAAGGTGTTGATACATAGAATTAAAAGCAAACAACATACAAATGGTGGGACTTGTTGTTATGTGGCTGGAGGGTCTTGATCTCGGTTTAGTTTAGGGCATCGGTTACGGAAGTGATTTGGGTCCCCACATTCATAGCATTGACCATAGTTGTATTGATTAGGGTTAGCAGCTTGAGCAGGGTTGGTGGGTTGATTGGCATTAGGGTTTGGGGTCTCGCGACATGTGTTGGCCAAATGGCCATACCTACCACAATTGATGCACACGCGACATGCTGAAACAGTGGGATGATGTCGATTGCATGTTTTACACAATGGAAAGTTTCTTGTATAAGGCTTCTTGTTAGAGGCTTGTGTAGTGAGGTTTACATTAGGATTCCTGGTCTTACGCTTCTGGTTCTTGGTAGTTACTGCGGCCACAATACTTGTTTTCTCGCTTTTCCAAACTAAGGTTCTGTTCTTTATGTGATTTCCATCGCCATTTCCATTTCCATTGCCGTTCCCATTCATTGGGATGACTTGAGCCAACAAGTTAGAAACCAGAGTTGTGATTTGTTGTGCCAATTGTTGAGAGATAATTGTAGCTAGTTGGGCGTCACCTCCATTGTTGTGGTTAGTGTTGTGGTCGTGGTTGTGGTTGCTGCTTTCTTCTTCATGATTGTCACTACTGTTAATGCGAGTGCTGTGGCGTGGAGACATGATCTTTAAGGGACACAATGAAGTCTCAATGAGGCATGAAATGAATGAGGTAATATAAGGAATGTAATCTTTTATTCATTAATTAAAACGAATAAACGAAAACGTTGACTTATCAAAGATTCCAGATTCTAATAACATATGAA
Organism: Ambrosia x helenae; assembly: GCA_030844895.1. Lineage (NCBI taxonomy): Eukaryota > Viridiplantae > Streptophyta > Magnoliopsida > Asterales > Asteraceae > Ambrosia > Ambrosia x helenae. The sequence goes on from CM061223.1 coordinate 52,772,645, forward strand.
GACATGCTTTAGCCTATAAGTGAACACTCATCCCGAGAATTCCCAGGTAGGCATCCGGGTCCCTCGTCTGATTGGGATATATGCGCAATGCCAGCCTAGACAGAAGACTCAGAATACAGGCGTTCACCCTTCCAGATTGCACGTGTTCGTTATTAAGATCTAGAACTTCGACGAGATTTCAAGGGGGTTCAGGTTAAACCTGAGGATTTTGTCCTATTAGTCTAAGAGTAGATCCAGTGATGTAGAGCAGCCTTCTTGTAAGGATGAAAGTAGGGATAAGAAGTAGGAGGGAGATAGAGAATAGCAAGTAAAAGAAGCAAGTACTTGTTAAATCCTATGGTTATAGACTAGATTATTTTTCTAATAACCTAATTCCCTATAACCATGGCTCTGATACCAATCTGTAACACCCCAACCGATGGCGGAAACATCGGGGTGCCACGTATTGATGATTGTTCAGTAGCTCATGGTGAATAATAAATTCCATTAAATAATTTAAATGAATTACATACAATTGTTCTAGAATTTGTACATCAAGATAAAAAAAAAAAAATATACTAGCTACGCATCTTCAAGCATTAACTCTAATCTTCGAGCAAGCTATAACCTGAAACATGTTAAGTTTGAAAGTATTTTGGGTCAACAAAAGTTGGTGAGAATTACATAGGTTTTTGATAATTGAGTAAAAATGTTGTGCAATTCATGTGTCATGTCAATCTAGTCCATATGTGAGAACATACTAGAAATAAATCGAGTGCATAATCAACCCTGATGACTGTTATAAAATGATACATACCATACGCTCATGGTCCAAAATGTTATACGATAACAAACACCCACGTAACCTTTGTAGGAGGCACGTATCCGGGTGGGATTGTCAGTCCAATAGATCTATCAATGTATACCGCCGGCTGATCAATGTTAATGATTATGCTAGAATGGTGCTTACTCTAATCATGCTCAAGACATAATGCAACATAGAAAACACATAGACACATTGATGATTGAATTGCAATGATGATGTTATAAACATGTTTCACCCCAAAAATGGTGATAAATAGAAAAGGGGCTATGTAAAACTCACCTTGATTGCGATGGACTTGCTAGAATTCAACAAGTATCTATAAATTATTCTTGAACCTAAACAAATTTAGAATGATGATTTAGTGTCTATTAATTTTATTTTATTAGTATTATTAGTATTATTTCAATAATCGTTCTACGTAAACCAAAGCTTTATGAAATAAAACGCCTTGTTTTAGAATGTATATCCTATTCATTTTCCAAAAACAAAACTCCTATAAGAGCTATCGTTTATTTCAAAATGAGCCAAAGAAATAGTGCGTTTCTTTATTTCATACTCATAAGAATTTTAAATGGTTGTCTTCACAACTTGGTATTTGACAAACCCATTTTAGAATTCTTGTCTTTTACTTAAAACATTTATCAAAATATAATATACCATAAAAGTTAACATATTCACTGTATTATCCATCCAAATTGAGAACCATCCTGCGTAAGCATTTTTTTTTTTTTCAAGTGTGTGAAAATATATATATGTATATATATTGGCTTCTTTACTCCAGTTCGTAAAAATTATATATTTAAGTACCTCACTTAGAACGAAGCCGATCAAAGGATGACGTTGACGGTCAACGGTGGCTAATCGGAGATAGAAGGTGGTGTCACGACGGGACAACTGTGTGCGTTCGTTCGTGATGGTTTAACCGAAATGGGGTGGTGCGTGATGGAGGTTTGTTAAAGTTTGTTTCAACTGTCCTTAATGGTTACTTCTGTCGTCAACCGTAACTGCTTGTGCTAAGCCACTACATGCCTTCGGCCGAAGAACCAACATTGAATATGAACCGTTGTTCTCTTGTCAGGACGTGGAAGGTGTCGGATAGACAAGAGGAGGGCCAAGATTTGTGAATTGATATTATAGTTTAATTTGTTATTGGTGATAGTTTTATTTATACAAAAACTTAAACACGTTGGAATGATTTTCGGGTCAAAAGTCAAAGTCGTGATAATCACGTCAATATATAAAGTTGATTGACATTAAATGGTCAAATGCGGGTGGAACGATGTCGATGATGATGGGGATAACGAGTTGCCATATTTAGTTGTGTTTGATTTGGTTTGGTCAAACGCGTATGTTACGAAGTTTCTTAACAGGATAGATTAGACTAATGGTTGGGTTTTGGGTTGTGACTTACCATATGGAATGGATTTTGATAAAGGTTAAGGGTGGAAGGTGTAAATGTGATTGACTCAATTTATGGATTTTATAAAAATAGGATATCCATTACTTTCTATACTTAATCATATCAACTACTAGAATGATATTCATGGTTGGTTTTCTTTGATTGGATGAAAAAAAATTGTTTTAATACTAAGAATAAATCAAGAGAAGGGTTATGATTATTGACCATGGCTTGGTCAAATGGAGCTAATCAAGCTGTCATGAATGGATGGGTTACGCGACATTAAATTATTGGTCAAAGGATCATGAATGCTTTCCAAAAATAATGCAATCAAATGGTCAATGTGGAAGTCTTCTTGGTCAACTCATCTGGTGTCTAACTTGATTAAGTGCAGCGAATAGTGCCACAAAGAAGAAAGAAGGAAATGGGCAGATTCATATTTGGCCGAATATGGTTTTTTTTTTTTTTTTTGGGCTGGGCTCCGAAATCTGTAAGGAAAAAGGTGGGGTTTGGTTGGGTTTTAATCATGTTTGGTTATGGGTTTCAAGTGATTGGGTCTTGTATGGTTTTTGTTCATTTGTTTGAAGAAAATAACTAACTTTATTATTATTATTATTATTATTATTATTATTATTATTATTATTATTATGTTTTTAAAAAAAGTATGATCTAGACATGACTAGACAAGAAATTTAATATAATTAAAGTGATGATTTTCTAAAATATATATATATATATATATATATGTACGCGATGTTACATCAAACAAAAAGTAAAACGCGAGCAAAATGCAGTTTAATACGAAGTTTTTAGAAAGAATTGAGAGTATAGGTTGTATTATCGGCGAGTAGAGGCTGTGAATGAGGGCTCAATTTATACTAACATCAATGGATTGGGTTATTTGGAAAGTTTGACCCGTCATAATAACAATACGCGTGATTGGGCTACAATTTGGTATGTTTTGATTGCTAATAGGCGTGTATGATACGCGAATTGGTCAGTCAATCAACCATGTTTACCATAACGGGATTAAAAACGCGAATGGAAGGTTAATTATGGAAGATAATCATCGCAGTTGACTTTCCAAGTCAACTGGTATGATTCAAACAACTTATATAATTAAAACGTGTAGGATATTGAACAGATAAGAGATGCAACTCAGCTGGTTGTGTTGTGTGGTTTGTGTGAGCCGGCCATGGGCACGGGTTCGATTCCCGGCCCAGGCATTTATTTTTTTACAATAATTTCACCAATATATAGTTAATATATGGTTATAGTATGGTACTAAAAGTCCAAAAGTGTCACGAAATATTTTTAGAAGGTACGATAATGATAAAAATGCGACGTTTTATTAAAAAATGTCACAAACGTACATAGAAATAAATACGAAATGATACAGTCTCCCCTACTTTTAGGAACTTCGTCCCGAAGTTAGAGTTGGAGAGTTTGGTGGAAAAGGTGTGGTATTTAGACTTCATCTGATCCTTGCGTTCCCAAGTGAACTCTGGACCTCGTTTAGATTCCCAACGAAGCTTAACGATCGGAATGCGACTGCGCTTGAGTTTCTTGACTCCAGTATCCACGATCTCGACAGGTTTCTTGACAATGTGCACAGTTTCATCGATTTGCACATCTTCAAGAGGGACATGGAGGTTCTCATCTGCTAAGCACTTCTTGAGATTCGAAACGTGAAAAGTTGGGTGAACATTGCTTAACTCAGGTGGAAGATCAAGTTTGTAAGCCACTTTTACAATCCTGTCAAGCACTTTGAATGGGCCTACGTATCGAGGAGCTAGTTTTCCCTTTCTACCGAAGCGAATTACTCCCTTCCAAGGAGATACCTTAATAAGTACAAGGTCCCCGACTTGAAATTCCAAGGGCTTTCGACGTTTATCAGCATAGCTCTTTTGTCGACTTCTAGCCTTGAGAAGATTATCCTGGATGAGTTGGATTTTATCTGTGGTTTCCTGGATCAGTTCAGGTCCAGTGATCTGGGCTTCACCAACCTCAGTCCAACAGACAGGTGAACGACACTTACGACCATAGAGTGCCTCGAAAGGAGCCATGTTAATGTTGGCATGATAACTATTGTTGTATGAAAACTCAACCAAGGGAAGATGAGAATCCCATGCGCCACCAAAATCAATGACACATGCCCTGAGCATATCCTCAAGTGTTTGGATGGTCCGTTCGGTCTGACCATCTATTTGAGGGTGATAAGCAGTACTCAGGTTTAGCTTGGTACCCAAAGCGTCTTGTAATGAATCCCAAAAGTGAGAGGTGAAACGACTATCACGATCAGAGATAATGTCCAAAGGTATACCATGGCGACATACAATTTCACTCACGTACATCTTCGCCAACCTTTCCACAAATATTTCTCACGAATTGGTAAGAAATGAGCTGACTTGGTTAAACGGTCAACGATTACCCAAATGTTGTCATAACCTTTGGGTGTACGAGGGAGTTTAGTGATGAAGTCCATTGCTATGCTCTCCCATTTCCATAGAGGAATTTCTGGCTGTTCAAGCATACCAGATGTTGATGCGTTTTGCGACTAAGGATTGGATATACTATAATTAACATGTGTTAGTAGATAGCCGAAGGTAGTTCAGACTAGGCGAATGTACAGGATTGTGGGCGAAGGTAACAAGAACTGGGCGAAGGAAGACTTGAACTGGACGAATGAAGAATGGACATGGACTGAAGAACACATTCGACCACTTGCAGTGGGCGAATGTGGAAAATGCTCACATTCGACCATCTGTAAGGGGCGAATGTGCAGAGCCTATATATAGTTTTTGAGTTTTTGATTATGTAAGAGAGTTGTCATTTGTGTCCAGGTTCAGATCAGGTTTAGGAGTGTTTTTGAGAGATTATCTGTGTGATTCTAGATTAACATAAACAGTTGTAAATGCTTATTGATTGAAAGTTAATCTATGAAAATGATATTGAAAATGATCTTGATTGTGTCGTGATTTGTATCTTATCAATTTGTTCAGATCTAGGGTTTCCGCACCTAGATTTGTGACTTGTATGATCGTATAATCCTGTTTTAGATAAAATCCAACGCTCACAAAGTGGTATCAGAGCATAGAGGATCATACAACAACAAATTTGATAAGATCAGAACTGATTTGGACATGTTTTTGACATAAAATCATCTGTTTTTACAAAAACTCTTAAAAACATAGTTTTTGATCGATTTAAAGGTGAATTTGTGGTTGAATTCAAGTTTTCCAAGACTTAAAGTTGTTCCAAATCAATTCCGAAACATAACCTGATTGAGATCATTCAAATCCATGAACTTTTGAAAATCTGAGATCAAAATAACCGTTTTTCAAACAATAACCGTTTTTCAAAAATGAGATCTGACTGTTTTGGGCGAACCTGGAACCTGGACTGAGTGTTGTGGGCGAACCTGACAAAAAGTGGGCGAACCTGAGTTTTTGAGTGGACGAACCTGAAAATCTTGTTGAAATTTTTCACATTCGGGTGAAAATTCCACCTTCGACCGTTATAACTTGGGCGAAAGTGGAATAGTGTTTAGTCTTTGTTTACATTCTGGTCATTTCCACTTTCGGGTGTTACTGTTTGGTCGAAAGAAGATCAAAAGGGACGAGAGTGTGACAGTTTGGACGAAAGTGAAAGAATTTGGACGAACATACTAGTTTTTGGGCGAACCTAGGATTTTTGCTGAAAAATTTTCTAAGTGTTGAGATTTTCAGATTGTGATCATGTGGCGTTTTCAAACTACTTCGGGATCAGCACCAACACAACCACAACAGCAGACAATGGACCCATGGACAGTAGCAGCTCAAAAGACGAACACGCAATCCTCACAACCACTTAACTACATGACAACAACTAGCACGATGCCTCAGAATGTAGCACATCCGGCACTACAATCAGATTATTGGGGAGTAGCTGCAGCGGCGGTAAATACTCAAACCACTAATGCTATCTCTACCTTGATTAAGGATTTGTCTACAGGTAGTGGAACTCGGCCAACTAAGCTCATGGATATGCAAGAGTATAACCAGTGGCACACCATGTTCAAGATCCATCTGGAAGGCATGGGAGTTGAAGGAGCTGAGGCATGGAGCATGATTGTGAAAGGATACACAGCACCGATTCTGGAGAATACCGGTGAGTTGATTCCTCTGGAGAGCTTGACTGAGGATGAAAAGAAGAAATACGTGGTGGAGAAGAAGGCGTTCTCTCAACTGACACAGGCAATCACAAGTGACCTGTTGCATCAGTTTGGGACATGTACTACGTCAAAGCAGCTTTGGGATAAGCTGAAGAGGAAGCATGATGGTAACGAGAAGACCAGGAGTCTGAGAATGGAGGAATTAGTCAAAGAGTTTGATAATTTTTCTTTTATTAATAATGAAACTTTGAAAGAACTAACTCCGAGATATATGCATTTATTGTCTGAATTGTCTAGCTATGGTGTACAGATTCCAATGACTAAGCAGGTGGATAAGTTTGCAGATGCTTTACCACCACAATGGGATCAGCATGTGGAGGTACTTAGAGAGAAGGATGCTTATCAATTTTGGACCATTTCAGAGTTTATTGAGAAGCTGGAGAACAAAGAGCTGGAGGACAGGAGGAAAGCTAGGAGGTCACAGATTCCTCAGAATCCAAGTCTGTATTTTGGAGGCACTTCAGTTTCAGCTGGAAACTCGAGCTCTGGAAGCGTTGCACCACATGTTGCATGTATTTCCAATGTCATGGATTCATCAAAACCAACCACCAACTACACACCACCACAATACAATTCCTACTCACAACCATCATACACACCACCACAATATACTTCCTACATTTCACCAATCTCTCCAATGCAACAAGCTAGTTTTTACACCGCTAACCAAACACAACAACCATCAAACCAAGTTACTCAACACAAACAACCAGTGGTTTTGGATACATCCAACTTGGGAAATGTGACTGTGGAGGTTGCTCAGCAACACATTGCATTAGTCTCAGCAATGGTTTCATCCTACAATGGATTGGTTGCTAGTCAGATTGGGAACAACAACTTGACCAACGAAGACTACGCACAGATCGATAAAGAAGAGATGGAACTCATTGACATTCAATGGGCTTTTGCGAGTATAATGAGAAGAGCAACAGAATTCATCGAGAAAACTGGAAGAACTGATTTGGCAACTTCTCCCAACACAACCTATGGTTTCAATAAGGAGAAGGTTACGTGTTTCAATTGTGGAGAAAAAGGACACTTCAAAAGGGAATGCACCCAGCCACCTAAACAAGGTAACCGAAACCCTTTCAATGCAAACTACCAGAACCGTCAACAAAACCAAGTTTCTTACCAAACCAACAACAACTACCAAAACCGAAACTTTAACAACCAAAACAGACAACCAAACACTCAACACCAGATTCAAAACCAATCTCCTAATCACCCAAACCGAACAGTTGTACCTATCACTACACCTACTGAGACTCAACAAAATGCGAGTCAGAACCAAGCTTTGGTAACTCAGCAGGATGAGAGGTTTGACTGGTCGGGTATGCAAATAGGAGTTGAAGAAGTAACTACTGGTGGGAATGTGGCATGTGTTGCTTATCAGGTTGATTTGGAAGAGTCGGTGGCAGTTGATGAGAAGAAAGAAACTGAGGAGAGTGAAAGTGATGATTCTGAGACAGAGATGGAAGTGGAGAATGAACCTGTTGAGGTTAAGGCTGAGGAGAAAAGTTCTGGGATGGTGATTGATTCAGTTTCTGATGTTCCCGAGGAGTGTAAATCAGTTTATTCAGATTGTGAGAGCGAATCAGACACAGAGGGAAGTGTTGATTCTTTGGATGATGATATTGACCAGTTGCTGGCAGAAGCTGACTTTTTGATGACGAGGAAGTCGTGCATAGCTGATGATGCTTTCACCAAGATCGACTATTCCAAGTTTTTCACTGGAAAGGAAGCTCATTTTTCTTTGATGGCCATGACCGAACCGCCAAAACCTGTAAGTTCTGAATCTAGCACTGATGTCATGAGTGATAAATACTGTGGGACTTGTGATAGTTGACAGAGGAGAATAAACAACTCCGAATTTCACGTGATAGTGCTATTCAAAACTGTCAATCTACTCGCAAAGAGTTGAATGCTTTTAACAAAGTATTAGATGGCTATAAAAAGGACATTTCTGACTTGAAAAATACTTTGTCATTGAAACAATTGGCCATAAACAACTATATCAATGAAATTGAAAACACCAAGTTGGAAATGGCCGCCATTAAATGCTTTGCTGAAAAAGTTAACAAGAAACTGGAAAGTTATAAGAATGTTGCTTATGTTGTGGATCATATCATTGATGATAACACCACCAACTACAAGTCTGTACCATCTCCGGTTCTTTTTGAGAACCATAACTATCATCAAGTTATACCGGAGAGTTCGGTGAAATCAGACTCATCATCAGATATGGAATCTAATACCTCGAGTATTGGTGATCCATATTCCGATGTGAGACCGATTTTGGGCTTGAACAATGAGGGTGTTTATGCTGAGAGTGATAGTTCAGACTCAGAAAATGATGATACTGGTAGTGATCAATCTGTTAATGAATGTGAGATTCCAAAAGAAAATCACATCATTACTACTGAACCAGTGTCACCATCTGATCATGTTCATCCAATGGCAAAGGCTATTCATGATAAAAAGTCTGAAAAGGTTGATGTTAAGAAAACTAATGTTGTTAAGAATGAGGTCAAAAAGAATGAGCTGAATGAACCAAGTGACAAACCTGTAAAGGTATTTTATCGGATGGAAGGATCCGATAAGATCATTGCTGATGAGGAATTTCCGATTAAAAACGTTAACTATTCTAAACTTGATAAAATCTGGCAAGAAAGCACAATATGGTTTCCAAAACATGAAAGAACCAATGAAATTCCACCAGAAATCTTAAAGAAACTGTTTTCAGAAGTTCCTCAAGAGCCAAAAATTCATGTCACTGAGTTCATTCGACCAGATGATAAAGCAAATGGTTTTCATGAACCTTCTTACTCGAAAGGACCACTTCCTGAGAGTTTAAGAAATCAACAATATAATGATCAATTTCCTGTAAGATCATTTGCTTCACCAAATGCTCATTATGTGTTTGAGGAATATAGAAAATGCTTTAAATGTGGAGAACGCGGGCATTTACTTGCTCAGTGTCCATATGTAAGGCACAAGAGACATGAAGTTGAGGTTAAGAATTCCATGAAAAAGCCGATTGATCATTATGTCCCACCGCATAGACGGACTGTTCCTCAACAACAACATTTTCATAATCAAAACAATTTTCAAATGAGGAACAACCGTCCATTTCATTATGATCGAAGGAATCGGATTGCAATGGAACAATCTTGGAGAAAACCAGTGGTGAACACAACAGCTGATAGACAAAAGGTTCCACAAAAACCAATTGTCAAGTCAAATGTTGGACCTAAGTCTGTTCATTCAGATAAGGTTGCTAAGAAAGTTACTTTTAGTAACAATGTTCAGAAACCTATTGAGAAACCAAAATCTCAAATCCGTATTCTCAAAAGGTCTGAACAATCTTGGACACCTAATGGTACTCCAGGAGCCTCTACGTCAAAGGTGAGTGAGAAAAGTGAAACTGTTTTGAAAAATCAGAAAACGGTTGATTCAAAACAAAAAGTTGTTGAAAAAGTCATTGAGAATGATTCTTTGAAAGCCAAAGTTCAAAGGCCCAAGACTCAGGCTTGGGTCCCCCGAAAGAACTAATTGTTTACTTTTTGTGTGCAGGGAGCTTCAGTTGGCCCTATTAGCAGTCTCTGGATTGTTGATAGTGGAGCTTCAGGCCACATGACGGGGGATTTGGCGTTGCTGTTCGATGTGAAGAATATTAATGGAGGATATGTTGCGTTCGCGGGTAATAAAGGAGGTTATATCACGATGGAAGGAAGCGTGAGTAACGGGATTGTGACTTTCGAGCGGATATCTTATGTCAAGCAGATAGACTATAATCTGTTGAGCGTCAGTCAAATATGCGACAAACAATTTTCTGTGCATTTTGATGACAAATCCTGCTATATACTTAAACCGAGCTTCAAGATTCCAAAGGAGTGGGTTATGTTGATGGCACCTCGAGTCAACAATCTTTACATTCTTGATATGTCCAAGGCAATGACACCACAGGGACAGATAACATGCTTTCTATCCAAGGCGACCGAAAAAGAATCGATAATGTGGCACCGCAGAATGGGGCACATTCATCTGAGGAAAATGAATCAGTTAGTGAGAAATGGACTTGTCGATGGAGTTAACGTGAAACATTTCCATCTAAACGACAAGTGTGTGAGCTGCATGAAAGGAAAACAACACAGACAATCCCATAAAGTGAAGAAAGTTAACTCTGTTGAGATGCCGCTTGAGCGATTGCACATGGACCTTTTTGGACCGGTCAAGCGCAAAAGTCATCTTGGAGAGCTTTATTGTTTAGTCGTCACTGATGACTATTCACGATTTTCATGGGTGATGTGTTTGAAGAACAAAAGCGACACCTTTACCAACTTACAAGTTCTGTTCACTCGGCTGGAGAATATCTACAATTTGAAGATAAAAAGGATCAGGAGTGACAACGGGACGGAGTTTAAAAATGCAAAGATGGATGAACTTTGTGAAAGCAAAGGGATTCATCATGAATATTCAGCTCCGTATACCCCGCAACAGAACGGTGTTGCTGAAAGAAAGAATAGGACTCTGATTGAGGCTGCTAGAACAATGCTCGCTGACTCAAATCTTCCAGTAATGTTCTGGAACGAGGCGATTTATGCAGCAAACTATACATTAAATCGGGTCTTGACAGTGAAGAAGTTTGGAAAAACATCTTATGAGCTGTTACACCGACGAAAGCCCAATTTAGAGTATCTAGAACCATTTGGGGCGCCATGTACGATGTTGAATCCAAGCGAGAAGTTTAGTCCTAAAGCTGAAGAGGGATATTTTGTTGGATATGCAACCCCGCTCAAACGGGTATTCAACAAACGAACTCGTCAAGTGGAGGATTGGGCAAACGTGGAAGTTCAACGATACACACAAAATTTGCAAGGCACGGGCCCTGATTGGATGTTTGATTACAAAGATTTCTTTGAATCATTCAATCTAGATAGCCTGGTTGAAGAAGCTGTTATCAGATTACTTTACGAGTGTGAAAACGCGGCAACTTCACCATTGATGCGTCCAATCACCGTAAACCCCCCACCAGCTTCTAGTGATACCAGTGCTCCTACACAAGAAGAAGAGTTGTTTCAAGAAGCTTCAACTTCATTAGACACTTCAGAATCTGAAGATGAACAATTTGAAGAAGCCGTTCTTGAAAATGCAGAAGATTTAGAAGAGCAAACTGTGAACCCAACTCCAAATCCAGATGTTGCTTCATCATCTAACACGGGTCATGATCAGGATGTTGTAGAGAACTTGACTGCTCAGACGGGAGTGATTGTACCTGTTAATCCGGAATCTCGGATTCATCGTATTCACCCGCTGGAGCAAGTTATCGGTGATCCTGGTAGTGGAGTGATGACCAGAGGGCAGCTTAAAAGCGTGAATTCGCCAGAGAGTTTTGGTGCTTTAGCATTGTATGCCAAAATTCAGAAATCTGGTAGCCAAAATGATTGGTCGTTTGCATGTTATGTGTCGCAGGTAGAGCCAAGGACATACAAAGACGCTTTGCAAGAAGATGCCTGGGTTGAGGCAATGCAGGAAGAGTTATTGCAATTCCAGAAATTGGGAGTCTGGACGCTCACAGATTTGCCGCCAGGAAGAAAGAAAATTGGCACTAAGTGGGTGTTTAAGTGCAAAAAGGATGATCGTGGAGTTATTGTAAGGAACAAAGCCAGATTGGTTGTGCAGGGTTTCCATCAAATCGAAGGAATTGATTACAACGAAATCTATGCACCAGTAGCACGAATGGAAGCTATTCGGATGTTCCTTGCGTTTGCTTCGTATAAGAAATTCAAAGTCTATCAAATGGACGTCAAGAGCGCATTTCTGTATGGTAAAGTCAAGGAGGAGGTTTATGTTGGGCAACCACCGGGCTTTGAGGACCCAATCCACCGGGACAAGGTCTACGTGCTGAACAAAGCTTTATATGGTTTGCACCAGGCTCCAAGACAGTGGTACGAGGAGCTAAGTACATACCTCATCTCCAAAGGATTCAAGCGCGGCCTCGTCGATTGCACCCTCTTTACGAAGAAGACGGGAGATGACTTGCTTCTAGTACAGATTTACGTTGATGATATTATATTTGGTTCAACTAACGAACTCTTGTGCAGGGAATTTGAAACTGTTATGCAGGAGAAGTTCGAAATGAGCGCTATGGGAGAAATGCAGTTTTTCCTCGGCTTACAGGTGGATCAAAGACCAGACGGGATCTTCATTCACCAGACGAAATACGTAGCCGACATCTTGAGCCGATTCCAGATGGAGGACTCTAAGCCGATGGATACCCCGATTCAACCCAATCACGGGATTGGAGTGGACGCTAAGGGGGAGCTGACAGATCCATTTACATACAGAGCAATCATCGGATCTCTGATGTATTTGACAGCGTCTCGACCAGATATTATGTATGCAACGTGTCTCTGTGCGCGTTACCAATCGAAGCCGAAACAAAGTCATCTGACGGCGGTCAAGCGTATCCTTCGATATCTGAAGGGTTGTCCATCAAAAGGACTTTGGTACCCTAATGATGATGATTTTGATTTTATTGCTTTTAGTGATGCAGATTGGGGCGGCTGTGACAAAGACAGCAAATCAACAACAGCCGGTTGCCAGTTTTTAGGGAGCAGGTTAATTACCTGGCAATGCAAGAAACAGACTTCCGTCGCACTGTCTACATGTGAAGCCGAGTACATTTCAGCCTCGAGTTGCTGTTCGCAAGTGCTCTGGATCCAACAACAGATGGTCGATTACGGTTTGCAGTTTCTTAAAACCCCTATACACTGTGACAACGAAGCCGCAATTGCATTAACTAAAAATACTGAAAATCATTCTAAAGCTAAACATATCCGGATTAAATATCATTTTATCCGTGATTGTTATGCTAAGGAGTTGATTGACATGGTCAAAATCCATACTGACTACCAACGTGCAGATTTGTTTACAAAAGCTTTTGACAGATCCCGCTTTGAATATCTTTTGAAAGTAAACAATATAAAGGAAAAACAGGACTAATCGGCTCCTCGGTTTATCATTTTTCGTTTTTAGTTTTAGATTTAAATTTTTGCTAATTGGGAATTTCTCTTTGCTAATTGGGAATTTCTCTTTACTATCATAATCCTCAAAGAAGTTGATGCTTTCGAGGGGGTTGTTTAATCCTTAAAGAAGTTGATGCTTTCAAGTGGATTGTTTCTTTCAATTTTTTTTTTGTTTTGTTTTTCAGAAAAATTAAAAAAAAAAAAAAAACCCAAAAATATGTTCTTTATTTTAGGGGGAGTCATTTTATCAGAAAAAACCAAAAACATTGAAAAATTTTCAAAATACCTAAAAAAATTAGAAAAACCCAAAATGTTTTCCTGGATAAAAAGAGGAAATGATAGTACATCAGTGGGGATCTGACACAGGCTAAAGAATTGTATAGTTTTAATGAGACGTATGTTGATTACGTGTGATATGTTGATAGGCTTCGTGGACTCTATATTGCGTGCATTAGTGATACAAACATAACAAACTACGCGTTTGTGGATGAACACCTCATGGGCATATGGTCTTAGTACCGTAATTTCGTTTGATAGGGTGTTTGTACAAAACTCGGAGGTTTAGGGTCGTTATGTTATTAGTTGTCTGGGGATAGCCTATCTGATCTTCTGCTGTAAGTCATTACGGACCTAGATCAGACAGGATGTCTTTATAAAAGAGCTTTATGCCAAAACCTAAAGTTACCGAATTGAGGAACTTTCCATGTTATATGATGATCAAAGATTATCTATAATATCGTATTGATCATTGATGCAAATCATGATTAATATCAGTCCTCAACCTGGTATGGTGCATATGTTACTTTGCTGCATTAATTTGCTGACCTGTATACCTCTATGCATTATATCTTGTACAATTACAGACGACGAAAGCATAATCACGCTTTACAATGAGTCTTTGTGTAAATTCTTCTTGATACGGGAGTATGTCGTGTGTGTGGGAACCACAATGTGTTAGTCTAATACATCTAAGTCGTATCATTTTAAAGCATTGCGTAATTGTCTGCATGTGAGCTTATGTGGACAACAATATCAGCAATTGCAGTGTCACATATTGTTTCTAATGATAATATTGAACCAGATCAACGCTGTGTTCAGATTTCTCAGAAAACTGATATGATCCTCTTACCGGAAATCACAAAATGTTTAATGCTTTCATTTACTTTGATGCATTTTACTTTATCGCATTTTACTTTTATTGTCAAAAAGTTACAAAATCCAAAAAGATTTTAGGTGTGTTTTGATAAAAATTTTCAGAAAATCCAAAAGATTTGCATTTCTGCTTTATTTTTGATATCCGGGGATGCTTGATGGTCAATTTCTGAGATTTGATAACACCATCTGGACTTTGTAACATTCAAAATGTGAAAATTTGAGTTTTGGAAGTTTAACGGATTGAAAAATGTTGAACGGGATTCGAATTCGTGATTTGGCAAAATTTTCAGATTTTTCCATTTCACATTCGCCCCTTAAATGGGTCGAATGTGGAAAAATCTTCAAGTTCGACCGTTTTTGTTTTGGGCGAAGGTGGTTATTTTCACTTCCGGGTGACATTTCCACTTCCGGGTATAACATTCCACCTTCGGGTCTTTAAATAGGGGCGAAGGTGGAGCAGGTTCACATTCGGGTCTTTAACTAGGGGCGAATGTGGCCTTAACCCACATTCGACCATTTCATACGGGCGAACGTGGATCCCTATATATAAGTCTGTCACCTTCGAACCCTTCATTCTGAAATTTTTTCAAAAATTGCATCCTAACCAGACCTTGTTGCTCATGCATTTTATGTTCCCTTGATTTGTTCCTTGATCATTGCTCATCATTTTAAGCCTAATTTTGCAGGTAATGGACGACATAACAGATCAAAATTGACTGTCTAAAGAACACGACCTAGGGTTTCTGTTCTAGTGATTTTTAATGTTGATTGATGTTTGATTTTGATTGCCGATCAATTTTCATAGGTTTTAGGGGGAGATTGTGGAAGGAATTAGGTTTATAACATAGTTAGATGTTGATTTGATCGATTGTACACAAATGAACCCTAATTCCATTTAAAAACCAATGAAAACTGATGTTTTGACAAAATTGGAAATAGACGAGTGTTAATCGGCATTATTAGCATACATTAGAATCAAAATTACAGGTTAAAACAAACTATGGCAAAATTTTAAAATTTGGGGATAAATTTTTCACATTCGGGTGTTTTAAAAACGGGCGAAAGTGAAGTTGGATGGGCGAATGTACTTTCAAACCGGACGAATGTGATTTCAATCAGAAACTTTTTCATATTCGTCCATATATGTTCACATTCGACCAGTTATTCCCACATTCGGCCAGTTTCAAAATGGGCGAATGTGCAGATGTCTTTGACCAAAATTTTTATATTTTTGTCGTTTTTGTGTTTTGACGCGTTTTACTGATTTTCATGTGCAGATGGCTGAACAACCCGAGAATATTGAATCACCAGCAGTGAATGTTGAGACTCCAGCAGAGATCACAGTTCAAGATCCAGTTCCCGTAGCTGAAACATCTACTCCGAGCAGTTGGCCTTTCGAACGATCGCACAACTGTTGCGCGTATCTAGGAGACGTTGAGAAGAACACGGAGTTTACTGGGATTATTGATTTTCTGAAGAGGAGCAGGATTGTACATGCTCTAGCCACACCAACCATCATTTATAAAGACATAATTGAAGATTTTTACCAGAACGCTAAGTATGACTACTGGGAGAATCAGACGATCATCAAGAGCAAAATTCAGGAGATGGAGATGTTCTTGACTGAAGCTGACATTCGGGAAGCTTTACAGATTAAGTTTGAAGACAGTGAGGATCCCAGGGAGTTATCTTGGACTGAACAGAAGGCGTGCTTCTTAAGGATGAAATACAAAGGTCCAATCACTGACGGATCTATGTATAAAAAGAAGCTGGGAGTGCAGTACAAGTACTTTGCACATGTTCTGATTCATGTCTTTGGTTGTGTGAGTGGTGGTTATGACGTGATGAGAAGGAGTTTAAGTTCATTAATGGTTGCGTTGACACTCAACAAACCATTTAATGTGTCTGGGATGATTCTTGACCACATGCTGGAGATGCTGAAGGGTATAAAGTTTAAGAAGTTTATGTTGTATCCGAGGTTTCTAATGATGATCTTTGACTACAAGTATCCAATGCTGAAAAAGGATCCGACTATGATTCTAGGTCAAGATCACATGAATATTAGAACATTGATGAGGATGAAAGGTTACAAAGGTGTAGCTGACAGTGAGAAGCCACCTAACAGGAGGTTATTTGGGGCTTTGGCTCGTCCGGATTACACTGATCCTGGCAAGAACAAAGCAAGACATGATGACAGTGACTCAGACAATGATGATCCCTTAGTGTATGCTGATTCAAGCACTAAGCGAAGCGTCAAGTAGTCAATCCTGGAGCCAAAGGGAAGGGCAAGGGAAAGGCTATAGATCAGGGAAGCACAAAGCAACAGACTGCTAGAAAGAAATCGACGGCGAAGAAAGGATCGGGTTTGGTGGATGAAGAGTCTGTAGATTCGGAAGAGACTGAGGTAGATGAACAGTGGGATTCTGATGACGAGAACGTGAGGACCACCAAACGTAAGGCCACTATGGTTGGTGAGTCTGAATCCTTGAATCAGTCGATTGAAGAGTCTGAGAGAAGAAGGAAATCAGTTGAAGATGAAGGTTTGGGAGTTGATCTAGCTGAGCTGAGTGTTGGAGATACAGTAGTTGTGAATTTGCCAAAAAAGACAAAGAAACAAAAGACTATGGCAAAGAAGTCTAGTGTGAAAGAACTGAGAGAGAAAGAATTGGCTCAGTTGCTGAAAGGAAAGAGATTACCTGATGCTGGAACACCATCCAAGTTATCTTCACCAGTTGCCAAGAAGCAAAAGAAAGCGAAAGAGGCAGAGACTTTACCAATCGATCAGTTCAATATCGATATGGATAAAGTGCTCGATATGTTTAGAAAGCCTCAAAAGGAGAAAGTTGTTGAAGTTGAGCCCTCCAGATCTAAGTCAAAGAAAGTGACTGTAGATGATGATGTTATGAAACAGGTTAATAAGAAGATGGAGGACATGATGAAGATGTTGATTGCTCAACAAGCTGAGATTACTAAGTTCAAGCAGAATGAGGAGAAGATGCTCCAAATTGTAGTTGCTTCGAAATCGAATCAGGATGATATTAATGATAAGATTAAACTGATTGAAGCAAAGAATGAGAAGCTTGAGAGGAAATGTGAGAGAAACAAGAGCAAGATCAAACTGATCAAGGCTGATAACAAAGAGTTAAAGAAGGAAAACAAACGTCTTTGTGGTTTGATTGAAGAGCTGTATAGCAGAGCACCCCAGTTGAAAGAGGGTGAAGAAGATGAAGAAGAAGATGAGCAGAAAGTTGATTATGAGTATTCTGAATCAGAGAAAGAAGATGATGAAGATGAAGATGATGATGGATCGGATAAAAGTGATGATGACAATGATGATGATGATGACAACAATGATGATGATGATGATGCTGAAGGTACAGGGAAAAAGAAAGGTGATGAGTTTAGCAGTGGAAGTGATCATGATGGAGGAGATGATACTTCTAAGTTTAGTTATGAGAAGAGAACACCGCAGAAGAAGAAAGATACTGGAGAATCGAGTTCCAAGAAGAAAGGTGGGAATGTAGATTCGGATGAAAGTATCTTCTGGAACGAAAAGGTGAGATCTCTGTCTGATGATGCTAAACAGATATACAAGAATATGTTGGAGAAGAGAGAGTGGACCATTGAGTTCACAGGATGCTTCGCTGAAATATTCCAGACTGATGATCTGAGATATGAGCTGGAATATGAAGATCCAGATCTTGAAGAAGGGGAACTACCTGCATCTGTGGCGAAAGAAATACTAGATGGTCTCGCACAGAGGGTAGGAAAGACGTTTGAGGAGTTTATGATGGATGAATCGATTCCTGATATTCCTGAAAAAGATATGGGAAGTCATTCAGATGATGTACAGACTCCAGAGAACAATGAAGTTGAGATTGAAGATATTACTCATGAAGAGTTTCCCCAGTATTTCAGAAAAGAAGATGAGAATGAAGTATTTCCTGACTTCACAGAGATACCAAATAAGTCAGCGAAACAGAAAGCAAAGAAAAGAAGCGAAGAGTTTGTTGAGAAGGTGTTTGGTAATGAAAAGAAAGATTCTTCTAACCAGTCTGATGAGTTGAAGAATTATCTGAAGAAGTTGAAGGAGATGGATGAGAACCGACCTAAGCCTGAAGCTCAAGGTAATTTCTATCGATTTCATAATGCCAAGTTCAAAGGCAGAGCTCTCGGGTGGACTTATCTAGGCAGACTGAAGTGTATTGCTGCGAAATGGGAAACCGGAATTCTGTATTTCAACAGATTCTGTGATTTGCTTACTCTACCGTACTGGGCGGTGAGAGATTTATGCAGATTCCCAATGTCAGGTGCCGAGGTAAATGGATCGCATGTCGGTTGGTGCGCAGACAAATTGGTTTGGGAGAGTTGTACAAGATGGAACAGGTTCAAGCCTCAATATCCCCGTAGAAAAGAGCATAGGGATATTGATCCTCAAACCAATATGAAGCGTGTGACGTTGATATATAAAGCACCAAATGTGATGAGAAAGATACCATTGATGCCAATGCCACAGCATTTTAGTGCTGATTTCATATTCTGGTATTACGATTGGAGGAAGGCAGAAGCAGTGATTGTGTTGAGGGATGTAAAGGATAAATACAAGCATGTTCATGTATTTGATCCTATGTGGCTGATTAATTGCACTTTCGAAGACATCATCATGTTGTTCTTTAATCCGATCTACTATGAACCTAATGACTTTGCTCAAGCGAGAAAGTATACTCAAGTTGTGGGAGTTTGTTTTGCATACGATATAAATGCAGGAAGCAACTTGGAAGGTAAACTTGGCAAGACTGTGAAGATCGCCAATGTGTCAAAGCCTGTGAAGAAAACATTCGAGCCGCCAATGACTTCTGAGCAGAAGAAGCAGCTCAGAATAAAACTGATGAACAAGACGATGGACTATCAAAGAAAACTATCCAATCAATAGTCGAGGGGGAGTTTGTTGATGCGTTTTGCGACTAAGGATTGGATATACTATAATTAACATGTGTTAGTAGATAGCCGAAGGTAGTTCAGACTGGGCGAATGTACAGGATTGTGGGCGAAGGTAACAAGAACTGGGCGAAGGAAGACTTGAACTGGACGAATGAAGAATGGACATGGACTGAAGAACACATTCGACCATCTGTAAGGGGCGAATGTGCAGAGCCTATATATAGTTTTTGAGTTTTTGATTATGTAAGAGAGTTGTCATTTGTGTCCAGGTTCAGATCAGGTTTAGGAGTGTTTTTGAGAGATTATCTGTGTGATTCTAGATTAACATAAACAGTTGTAAATGCTTATTGATTGAAAGTTAATCTATGAAAATGATATTGAAAATGATCTTGATTGTGTCGT
Source organism: Ambrosia x helenae (assembly GCA_030844895.1). Lineage (NCBI taxonomy): Eukaryota > Viridiplantae > Streptophyta > Magnoliopsida > Asterales > Asteraceae > Ambrosia > Ambrosia x helenae. The sequence goes on from CM061223.1 coordinate 52,792,588, forward strand.
GATTTGTATCTTATCAATTTGTTCAGATCTAGGTTTCCGCACCTAGATTTGTTACTTGTATGATCGTATAATCCTGTTTTAGATAAAATCCAACGCTCACACCAGATGGTCGTTGATGTTCAGCCTTGACCTTTGAACAAGTAAGGCATTTTGCAACGAAAAGAGCGATATCTTTCTTCATACCAGGCCAGCAATACGAATAACGAAGATCTTGGTACATCTTTTCAGCTCCAGGATGAATAGAATAACGAGACTTATGAGCCTCGTTCGTAAGGAAAGTACGAAGATCATCACGGTTAGGAATCCAAAGTCGATTGAGAAAATAAAGTAGACCATCAGGTTTGGTTTCAAGTTGAGTCTCAGCACCACAAGACATTTCCTCGTACATGTTACCTTGGGTAACTGAAGTATGTTGAGCCTAGAGGATACGATCCTGAAGATCAGTACGAACTCTCGCACAATGCAGTTTGATGCGCTCTTTACGACTGAGTGCGTCAGCCACAACATTCGCTTTGTCAGGATGGTAGCGAATCTCGCAATCATAGTCGTTAAGTAATTCAACCCAACGTCGTTGCCTCATGTTAAGATTTTTCTGGTCGAAGACATGTTGGAGACTTTTGTGTTCTGTGAAAACCACACATTTGGTTCCATAAAGATAGTGTCTCCAAATCTTAAGAGCAAAGACGACTGCGCCCAATTCAAGATCATGGGTGGTATAATTCTTTTCGTGGGTCTTGAGCTGTCTAGACGCGTAAGCAATAACCTTGCCTCGTTGCATGAGAACACAACCAAGACCTTGGTTTGATGCATCACAATAGACCACGAAATCATCATTACCATCAGGTAGAGACAGAATAGGAGCTTCACAAAGTTTCAGCTTAAGAGTCTCAAATGCTTCCTCTTGTTTTGGTCCCCATTCATAAGGTTTACCCTTGTGAGTTGAGGCAGTGAGAGGAACATCGATCTTGGAGAAGTTGGCAATGAATCGACGATAATAACCGGCTAAACCAAGGAAGGAACGGACTTCTGTTGGAGTTTTAGGAACACTCCAATCTTTGACAGCTTCGATCTTCGCAGGATCAACATGAATTCCGTTCTCATTGATGACGTGTCCTAAAAATTGAACTTCTTTAAGCCAAAATTCACATTTTGAGAACTTGGCATACAGTTGTTCTTTCTTTAGGAGACCCAAGATTGAGTGAAGATGTTGTTCATGATCGGATTTTGATTTTGAGTAAATCAAAATGTCGTCAATGAAGACGATCACGAATTTGTCAAGGTAGGGTCTACAAACCCGATTCATTAGATCCATAAACACTGCGGGAGCATTGGTCAATCCAAACGGCATGACCATGAATTCGTAATGACCATAACGTGTACGAAAGGTTGTCTTGGGAATGTCTTCTTTGTGAACTCTAAGCTGATGATAACCAGAACGAAGATCAATCTTCGAGAAGTGGGTTGCTCCTTGAAGTTGATCGAAAAGATCGTCAATCCTAGGCAAGGGATAACGATTCTTGATGGTGAGTTTATTAAGCTCACGATAATCGATACACATCCTGAGAGATCCATCTTTCTTCTTGACGAACAATACAGGGGCTCCCCATGGAGAAGAACTGGGGCGAATGAAACCTTTATCAGAAAGTTCCTGCAACTGACTGGCAAGTTCTTGCATCTCAGAGGGTGCAAGACGATAAGGAGCTTTGGCGACTGGATTGCACCAGGAACAAGATCGATCCTGAATTCAACTTGACGAGCAGGAGGCAAACCAGGTAAATCCTCTGGAAAGACTTCAGGATAGTCCCGAATGATTGGAATATCTTGGATACTCTTGGCCTTGTCTTTCTTTTCTATCACGTTAGCCAAGAAAGCCATATACCCCTTTCGTAAGTATTTTTGAGCAGTAGTACAAGACATGAGTTTAAGCTCACCACAAGGCTTCTCACTATAGATCTTCAAAATGTCACCAGATTCAAGGTGTCCATACTTTTGACACTTAGTGCAAAAACGACATGGCACTTGCGCTGGGTGGTGGTACTTGCAAGTGTTGCACAAGGGGTGAGGTCCGGTGTATGGCTTCTTATTGGGTGCGGGGGTGGCAACCACTGTAAATTTTTGGGCCTTACGTTTCTTATTAACAGAGTGTTCAGTCTTAATCTCCTTTGCTGGCTCTGGTGTAGCTTTGTTCATATATTTCTTAGCACCTTTGCGAAACAGAGTACCATTCTTCACGTGATTGTCAGTTAGTGTAGCCGCTAAACGTTTGGCTTCCTCCAAGGTGGCAGGATTCCTTCCCCATACCGTGTCCTGAATTTGCATAGGTAAACCACCGATATACTTCTCGATGGCTACTGATAGGGGAGTGGCCTTATGGGGCAACAACAGACTGAGCTCATGGAAGCGGGTATTATAAGCAACGTTTTCCCCACTATCCTGAGCAAGGGTGTGGAACTCGTCCTCCAATTTCTTGACCTCGTTACATGGGAAAACTCAGCTTTCATTATCTCCTTGACTTGATCCCAAGTCATAGCAAGTGCAACTTCAGCTCCGCGGGTGCGCTTTTCCTCATTCCACCAAGTGAGTGCTCGTTTGTGAAGAACACTCATAGCATAACGGACCTTGAGGTTATCGGGACACTCACTATTTATGAACGTATTCTCGATACCCTCGAATCATTGTAGGAGTCCAGTAGCTCCTTCATCCCCACTAAACTTAGGAGGATTGCAGGTATTAAAGTGTTTGAGGGTGCAGACTGGGTGACCATTCCCGTTTCCATTCCCGTTCCCATTATGATTTCCATTTCCATTGCCGTTTCCATTTCCATTCATTTGGATGACTTGAGCCAACAAATTAGGAACCAAAGTTGCTATCTGTTGCGCCATTTGTTGGGAAATGATCGCAGGAAGTTGGGCATCACCTCCATTGTTGTGGTTAGTGTCGTGGTTGTGGTTGTGGTTGCTGCTCCCTTCATCATGATTGTCACCACTGTTAAGGCGAGTGCTGCGACGTGGAGGCATGATCTGTAAGAGACACACTGAAATGAATGAGGTAATATAAGGAATGTAATCATTTATCCATTAATTAAAACGAATAAACGAAAACGTTGACTTATCAAAGATTCTAGATTCTAATAACATAGTGAAGTCATGCTTTAGCCTATAAGTGAACACTCATCCCGAGAATTCCCAGGTAGGCATCCGGGTCCCTCGTCTGATTGGGATATATGCGCAATGCCAGCCTAGATAGAAAACTCAGAATACAGGCGTTCACCCTTCCAGATTGCACGTGTTCATTATTAAAATCTAGAACTTCGACGAGATCTCAAGGTGGTTCAGGCTAAACCTGAGGATTTTGTCCTATTAATCTAAAGGTGGATCAGGATTGCAGCAGACGAATAAGAGCAGTCATCTTGTAAAGGCTTAGGGTTGTGTAGGGTAGGGGTAAGAATAAGGAAGCAATTAGGGTTACAAGTAAGAGAGGCAAGTACTGTTTTAAATCCCTAAGGTTATAGTCTAGATTATTTTTCTAATAACCTAATTCCCTATAACCAAGGCTCTGATACCAATCTGTAACACCCCAACCGATGGCGGAAACATCGGGATGTCACATATTGATGATTGTTTCGGTAGCACATGGTATATATTGAAATTTTAAATACTTTATTGATAACATAAATATCCAAATGAAATGATGTCTAAAAATCCCAAAATACATAACATCAAATAAAACAAATAACTTCAAATAACTTCATAGAATCCATCATGCATACTCTAAGCCTCAGCTTCATTGTTAGCTGAAACATGTTAATTTTAAAAATATTTTTGGGTCAACAAAAGTTGGTGAGAATTACATAGGTTTTGATAATCGAATAAAACTTGCACAATTCAAGTGTCATGGCAAGTCTAGTCCATATGTGAAAACATACAATCAGGTAAATCGAGTGCATAATCAAACCTTGTGACTAGAATATTGTGGTCCATCCCATACGCTCATGGTTCACTCGATTATGTTATAAATTCGATAACAATCACCCACGCTACCTATGTAGGAGGAACACGTATCCGGGTGGGATTGTCAGTCCAATAGATCTATCATTGTATACCGTCGGCTGATCAATGTTAATGATTATGCTAGAATAATGTGCTTACCCTAGTAATGTTTAAGACATAATGCAACATAGAATAACACATAGACACTTATGATTGATTTGTAAATTGAATGTTGTAACATGTTTCACCCCAAAATAGTGAAATGGAAAAGGGGCTATATAAACTCACCATAGTGTTAAAATGGAGACCCTTGTTATATAAGTAAATGTGGCTCGTGTGTATCCAAATATCACCCTATTTCAAGGTAATGAATAAGTGTTGGGGAAACTTAATAAGTCTAAGTTTTCTAGTCTAAAATGCGCTAGGGTTCCTAATTTGGGGATTATTAATTGATTTATGATTAAATTTGAATAATTTAAATAAATAAAGAAATAATTAGTGAAAATGTTTTCTGACCAATATTATCTAAAAGTAGTTGAATTATAATGTAATAAATGTACAAATAATTTTTATAAAATTATTTTCTTAATTAATGAATATTTATATATTAATAATTATTTGACAAAATATAGACTTAATATTTAAAAATATTAAAATTTATAAATTTCGAATCAAAAATTTATATTTCTGATCTAAATGATTAATAATAATTTATGTGAAATTTTGATGTAAAAATAATGAAAAATGAATTTATTATGATTTATTTATGATTAAAATAACAAAAATCGATTAAAAATATTAAATAAATGATTTTTCAGAAATAAAAATAAATCATTTCTGGAATATTTATTGTTTTATAAGTTTAGCATAATTTTGTGGAATTTTATAAAATCGTTTTGATATTTTTATAGAATTTTATAATTATAATTGAATAAACTTGTAATATTTATTATATAAAATAAATAAAAGATTTTTGAAAAACTAAAAATTGTATGATAAACTTTTCTATTAGAATATCATAAAATAATTTTTGTAGAATTTAATAAACATCTTTAGTATTTTAAAACCATTTTTAAAAATAATAGTGAATATATATAAGTATAAAGGGTTAAAAAAATGGTTTGTATGTGCTAGGGATCGAACCCGGGCCACAGGCCAGTTCGTGGTTTAAATCACAAGCCTAGACCATCTGGTCTAGACCCTGAGAACGATTAATCTTGGTTTGAATTAATTATATATGTTTTCTGTTTAAACTAATATGTTGTTTTTAAAACAAAAGAAAAGAAAAGGATAGGACGGGGGTCGAACCCAGGCCTGAGGCCGGTTCCCCGCGACTTATACATAAGGTAGGTACCAACTGATCCACAGATCAGTTGGTGTTAGATTCCTATTCGTTTAAATTATATAATTGTGTCTGCAAGTTGTTTATCCCCAATTTGAATCGCATGAACCCTAGGATTTTTTATAATCAAAATTAACGAGCAATAACCCGATTATTCATGGGGTTATTGCTGACATAGGGCCGATAAACAAAACCAAACAAGGAATTGTAACTTACAGTGCACGATGATGCTCGATGAACAAGTCAAACGAAAAGTCAAACGCAAGCAAAATGCAGTTTAATACGAAGTTTTTAGAAAGAATTGAGAGTATAGGTTGTATTATCGGCGAGTAGAGGCTGTGAATGAGGGCTCAATTTATACTAACATCAATGGATTGGGTTATTTAGAAAGTTTGACCCGTCATAATAACAATACGCGTGATTGTGCTACAATGTGGTATGTTTTGATTGCTAATAGGCGTGTATGATACGCGAATTGGTCAGTCAATCAACCATGTTTACCATAACGGGATTAAAAACGCGTATGGAAGGTTAATTATGGAAGATAATCATTGCAGTTGACTTTCCAAGTCAACTGGTATGATTCAAACAACTTATATAATTAAAACGTGTAGGATATTGAACAGATAAGAGATGCAGCTCAGTTGGTTGTGTTGTGTGGTTTGTGTGAGCCGGGCATGGGCACGGGTTCGATTCCCGGCCCAGGCATTTATTTTTTTTACAATAATTTCACCAATACATGGTTATAGTATGGTACTAAGTGTAACACCCCAACCGATGGCGGAAACATCGGGATGTCACGTATTGATGATTGTTCAGTAGCTCACGATAATACATATGTTTAAATAATCCTTTATTACATTACAATATTGAATTACATTAAAGTCTACATCAAATAATCAAACAAAGCTTCAAATATCTCCTCATGCTAGCTCTAGACTTCATGCATCAGTATTTCCTGTTGAGTTTGGAAAAATAGGGGGGTCAACTAGAAGTTGGTGAGAATACATAAGCCATGTCAAGCAAATAGTTTAAGTATAAAAGTTTAGCAATTCGTATGTCTATCGTAAATTTAAGTCTACATGAATAGTATAATATGTTGACATAATCAAACCTCCAACTAGTTTAGGTCCATCCCGTCATCTACGGTTCACCTTAGTAATATGTTGAACGATAACAATCACCCACGTTACCTATGTAGGAGGTACACGTATCCGGGTGGGGTTGTCAATCCAATAGATCTATTATTGAGTATCGCCGGCTTAGCCATAGCTAATGATTATGTAAATGTTGAAACTCGTTGAAACTCGTTGAAACTGTTGACTAATTCATGAGGCAATAAAGTTTACTACTAGACATGCATGTTGAATTGCTTAAATAATTGTTGCAAGTATAAAGAATTGCATAAACATGGTTACGTAAACTCACCTTAGCAAAGTATTATGTCTCGAGAAATAGAATATGTGTAGCCCCAAAGTTGCCAATTACAAGAGCTTATAATCAAAGCTTCAATTGTAGAAGTAATAGACTATAGAAGAAAGGTATGAGGGAAAGTTTAATCGGATTGAAACAATCGATTTAGAGGTGCAAAGTATAATGGGTCATAGGTGGGTTTTTATACTAGTTTTGGATTCAATTAGCCATTAAAATTGGTCAACACCATAAAGTAAGGTTTTATGATGAATTGACTATTTGACTCAAGGCTTTATTTAAATAAATAAAAAAAATCTTGTTTGTGAAAAAAAAAAGAATTTAGAATCATATTATTATTATTATTATTTATATACATTTATGTATGTATATAAGTTGTGAGTTAGGATAAATAAAGACTTAGGCATATTTGTATAATATTAATGATAAAGGTGTAATAAAAATATATATATATATATATATATATATATATATATATATATATATATATATATAAGGGCTTTTTATGTATTAAAATTTTGGGGAAAATTTTGCACTGTTACAGTCTCCCCTACTTTTGGAAACTTCGTCCCGAAGTTTATTGAAAACACAGGGTTGAAGGTGATTGGGTAGAAATTAGGACAAGGGTGGTTTGGGAAGTTTCGAGTTAAGGCATGACATAAATTTATAGGTAATAGAATAAACTGTTTCGAATAATTTGGGTAAGAGTTTTGAAATGTGTGAGTTTTAAGGGTTGGATTAGGTTCATCAGAAATAGCAAGGAGAATAAGAATCTTAAGTTTTAGGAGTCCTAAAAGGAATGAGTTGATGGACTATTGAAAGACTAAATGAACTACCAGATAACTAAGGTTTATAATTGGTCAACTACCGAAAACCTTGATAGAATTTCACACTACCTTAACGTACCTGTAAATTCATGATTACGTTCCGGACCGCAATCACCAATTTACCTTACATTAGGGTTTTGTGTCCTTCTATAACTCTAGACACACATGTAAAATAATATGATTAACCATGTATCCAAAAATGAGTCCAACTGTTGAGCAGGAAAAAGACTTCTACCAGTCAGTGAGTAGGAACCTCTACCGATTGTTGAGCAGGTATGATAGCCTCTACCAGTCGTTGAGCAGGTTGTAGGGCCTCTACCGACTGTTGAGCAGGCATGATGACCTCTACCAATCGTTGAGTAGGTTATTTTGTACTCTACTAACTGTTGAGCAAGTACTTCATCCTCTATCAGTTGTTTGATTAAGTGTACCAATTATTACACACATGAATTGCAAATTGATAATATGTACATGTAAGAAATCAAGTATCAAGTATAGCATACGAGTTGTAATAGAGTTGCACTAGATAAGGTTAATGACTCTAGGTGTGTCTATAGTAAATAGCTTATATTCCATGAATTCTAGTTTCAAATGTTCAAATAAGGCAAATAGTCGAATCCTCATGTATAACTAAGGATTATGTTTGATGCAACACACAATCAAGTTTCAATAGTTTGGTTATCATGGGTAACTAGCTCATGTGTGAGAAGGTGAAGGATATGAATTTAGTTCTTGAGAGGATGATGAAAAATTCTTGAAGCAGAATCAAAGTTGTGAGAGATAGTGAATGTGAAGGTAGTTGATAAAGAGTTTATTTTATAGTATGGAGATTATATGATTTGAGTAGGGTGTTGAATATTTAAAAAGTGGCTAAGATGGTAAGGTGAAGTGTGATTGTGAAATCCATGGATGGTTATGAAATGAGATTGATTTAAGCTGTAAAATTTTGAGATTTTTGAGCTTAGTTTAAGGAAGGTGAGTGTAATCATTTATTCATTAATTAAAACGAATAAACGAAAACGTTGACTTATCAAAACTTCTAGATTCTAATAACATAGTGAAGACATGCTTTAGCCTATAAGTGAACACTCATCCCGAGAATTCCCAGGTAGGCATCCGGGTCCCTCGTCTGATTGGGATATATGCGCAATGCCAGTCCTAGACAGAAAACTCACAATACAGGCGTTCACCCTTCCAGATTGCACGTGTTCGTTATTAAAATCTAGAACTTCGACGAGATCTCAAGGTGGTTCAGGCTAAACCTGAGGATTGTCCTATTAGTCTAAGAGTAGATCTTGTGATGGAGAGCAATCTTCTTGTAGGGGTTGAAGTAGGGATAAGAAGTAGGAGTGAGATAGAGAATAGCAAGTAAAAGTTGCAAGTAAAAGGAGCAAGTACTGATTAAAATCCTATGGTTATAGACTAGATTATTTTTTTTTTCTAATAACCTAATTCCCTATAACCATGGCTCTGATACCAATCTGTAACACCCCAACCGATGGCGGAAACATCGGGATGTCACGTATTGATGATTGTTCAGTAGCTCATGATAATACATATGTTTAAATAATCCTTTATTACATTACAATATTGAATTACATTAAAGTCTACATCAAATAATCAAACAAAGCTTCAAATATCTCCTCATGCTAGCTCTAGACTTCATGCATCAGTATTTCCTGTTGAGTTTGGAAAAATAGGGGGGTCAACTAGAAGTTGGTGAGAATACATAAGCCATGTCAAGCAAATAGTTTAAGTATAAAAGTTTAGCAATTCGTATGTCTATCGTAAATTTAAGTCTACATGAATAGTATAATATGTTGACATAATCAAACCTCCGACTAGTTTAGGTCCATCCCGTCATCTACGGTTCACCTTAGTAATATGTTGAACGATAACAATCACCCACGTTACCTATGTAGGAGGTACACGTATCCGGGTGGGGTTGTCAATCCAATAGATCTATTATTGAGTATCGCCAGCTTAGCCATAGCTAATGATTATGTAAATGTTGAAACTCGTTGAAACTCGTTGAAAATGTTGACTAATTCATGAGGCAATAAAGTTTACTACTAGACATGCATGTTGAATTGCTTAAATAATTGTTGCAAGTATAAAGAATTGCATAAACATGGTTACGTAAACTCACCTTAGCAAAGTATTAAGTCTCGAGAAATAGAATATGTGTAGCCCCAAAGTTGCCAATTACAAGAGCTTATAATCAAAGCTTCAATTGTAGAAGTAATAGACTATAGAAGAAAGGTATGAGGGAAAGTTTAATCGGATTGAAACAATCGATTTAGAGGTGCAAAGTATAATGGGTCATAGGTGGGTTTTTATACTAGTTTTGGATTCAATTAGCCATTAAAATTGGTCAACACCATAAAGTAAGGTTTTATGATGAATTGACTATTTGACTAAGACTTTGACTGTTTGACTAAGACTTTGACTAGGACTTTGACTATTTGACTCAAGGCTTTATTTAAATAAATAAAAAAAATCTTGTTTGTGAAAAAAAAAAAAGAATTTAGAATCATATTATTATTATTATTATTTATATACATTTATGTATGTATATAAGTTGTGAGTTAGGATAAATAAAGACTTAGGCATATTTGTATAATATTAATGATAAAGGTGTAATAAAAATATATATATATATATATATATATATAAGGGCTTTTTATGTATTAAAATTTTGGGGAAAATTTTGCACTGTTACACTAAGAGTCCAAAAGTGTCACGAAATATTTTTTAGAAGGTACGATAATGATAAAAATGCGACGTTTTATTAATAAATGTCACAAACGTACATAGAAATAAATACGAAATGTTACATCGGCCGAGGGAAGGGACAGTGCTAGTGGGGTGGTGGTTAAGACGTGGTGCGACGTTGGTGATTGTGGTTATTGGTTGTGTGGTGTTTCGATTAAAACCTTAATCAAACTTTATGGTGGCTAATGTTATAATTAGAGGCTTCTAGGTTTTAAGTGTGTGAGATTATATAATAATCACATTTACACTTTAATCCCGAGTCTTATAGCTTGCTCCCTAAGGGGTTAACTCACATAATTAACTTTTAATTATTTGTCACATTTTATATAATTAACTCTTTAATTATACAACTTTATGTTTTATTAATCTATATAATAAAACATAATATTATTTAATCCTTTAAACGATAAACATCTTTAATAACATCTACATCTATAATTATCGTCCAATGACAATTATCAAATCACTGTTAATACTGAATAATGACTATTCGATCATTCAACACCATTATTATCCAATGATAATTGTTCTTTCGTTCAACGATTTAAATGATCTAATTAATTAATTCAATAAATTACTTCCTGCTCAATTATTTCTTTAAACAATTATCAACAATTATTTGAAATAATCTTTCACTAAATATTTCTATAAATATCTATTTCACAATGGAAGTTATTTGGATTAATAATATTTAACAATTAAATGTTATTTCTTTCTTCAGAGTCCAAAGTGTAATTCTTTGGATCGTACTTTAATAGTCACATTAAATGATCATTACTTGGACACCTATTTCCAACACTCTCCCACTTGGACAAATCACGATTATATATAGTATAATGCTCATCAGAGTTGGGTGCCTAGTTGCACTGCACTGTCCCTATCAAAGTATAACGCCTTACATTCGTCAATTATACCTTTTACATTTAAGTAACCCTTTACTTAAACAAGCTTATAGACGTGGATAACCATATCATTTATCCTTTCTATTATAGAAGAACTTTATTGAACATGAGAAATGGATCTGTTTCATTCTCATATAGTGTTCAACCATTTCCATCTCGTACCAGATTCACAGTGATTTGACAAACTACAGTTAATTTGAGTATGACCATACATTTCATACCAGTCGAATTATCGAGGGTGCCAGAACGTTCTACCCTCTTTGTAAAGAAGCACATAATCCTTTAGACAACATACAATTCCAACTTAGCTTTAGAATTATCCACAACCAAATACCCATATTGCTATCCTTTTACGACATAGCGCATGTAAGGTCAATGAACAATCTTAGGCCAGTAGATGTTAAAATATGATTGTAAGGTCTTAGGACAAAAGATCATATCATTATCAAGACTTCTCTATGACTAGGATCCATGAAGATAGTTTTGAAGCCAGTTACATTCAATATTCATTCTCAAATGAATATCCATGAATCCTGGATCTCATACACTCAAGCCCTTAATCTCTAATGAACTACCAACAATTCAAAATAGTCTTAGTTCAAACTAATTCCCGTGAGTTTGATCGACCCCGGACATTTAGAATACTTTATTCAAGGATACTTTAAACGTACTAAAACATTGAACATCAATCATTGTTTACGAGGCATCTAACCATTAGATATAGATAACTATCATAATGTTTCCATATCGTTCAATTAAAGACCAAATACTAAAACATACATATGTATCTAGGCATGCATACATACATATATATATATAGTTCATTATATTCTCCAATATCTGCCATTTTTTCCTCCACATGCATATTATGCAATGCTCATACAATTAGTAGCATTGATCTTTATTTTGTTGCATCAAGATTCTACCTCTTAGTCACTACTCTTAGAAACCTTTCAATGTTTTAGGGGTCAAATTTGTCTTTACAACATCACACCTACATCAACATGAGTTGGAGCAACTTTACTATATTTGCCACTAGATTTTATCCCGGTAGCGTCCCGGGTTGAAAAATATAACAATTCTAATAATACTAATAGTAATAATTATTACTCTTGTAATTAACTAAATAAAAAAATAACTTTGCTATAAGGTGACACCATGTGTTGCAGTGTTGCACGATTCTTTCTCATAGATTCTCTTGATGAAGTATACCTATGCATCTTTAAAAGAGTAAAATTTTAATTAAGCATGGCGATTGGGCTGAATTTTAACATTGTAGATAAGAACCTGGTTTAAAAGAAAAAACATTATTAATGAATAATCTGAGCACTTTGTGTTTTTTTTCCTGTATGAACGAAACCCCACAAAAAATAGTCGTTTTTTTCTCCGTTTTTTATATAGCACTATGATACTCATTGGAAAGATAATAAAACGCTCGTTAATTTGGTGTAATTTTTTTCTTTAAAAAATCTCGTATATAAAAGATATTAACATTTAAAAATTATGGGAGGAAACATAAGAGAGAAAAATTTAAATTTTTTTTTAAATTCTTTTTTCCTAAAATAACTCAATTTAAATTTAGTAGATTAGGTTTTATATTATTATTTTTTTTTATTTGCCATATAGCATGACACATGGCACACTCAAGGAGGAGAATGCCTCCTTGAATGCCATGTTATTAAAATGGCATTCTTAAGCCTTTATTGAATGACAACTCATCAATCTTCAATTCTTTTATTATAAGCTAGCTGATTACCCTGGGAAGATCCCGGGGTTGAAATTTAATATGATTTAATAAAAAATGATAAAAGAAGAAAACTCAAATCACGAAAAGAGTAAATAACTTAAACATAATCAATCTTAGTTAAAAAAAACATTTATTTAAAAAGTTAAAAAAATAAAAAGCATAAACCATATTAAACATAATACATTATTAAAAGGATAACCTTCAACATATAATCATCTTCATGTAATTTAAAATATGTTACAATTTGACTTTGACTTATATAGATGTAGAATTCATGAAGGGGGTTGAAAAATATAACCATTCTAATAATACAAATACTAATAGTAATAATTATTACTCTTGTAATTAAATAAATAAAAAAAATAACCTTGTTATAAGGTGACACCATGTGTTGCAGTGTTGCGCAATTCTTTCTCCTAGCTTCTCTTGATGAAGTATACCTATCCATCTTTAGAAGAGTAAAATTCCAATGATAGCATGGCGATTGAGCTGAATTTCAACATCGTAGATAAGAACCTGGCTTAAAAGAAAAATCATGATTAATAAATAACCTGAACGCTTTGTGTTTTTTTTTCTGTACGAACATAACCCCACAAAAAATAGTCGTTTTTTTCTCCGTTTTTTATATAGCACTATGGTACTCGTTGGAAAGATAATAAAACGCTCGTTAATTTGGTGTAATTTTTTTATTTAAAAAATCTCGAATATAAAAGATATTAACGTTTAAAAATTATGGGAGGAATATAAGAGAGAAAAATCTAAATTTATTTTTAAATTCTTTTTTCCTAAAATAACTCAATTTAATTTTAGTAATTGAGAATTGAGAGATAGAGAGATAAATTTAGGGTTTTATGTTTATCTTTTATTTAATTATAAAAGGAAATAATTTAAAAACACTAAAATCTTTCAATTATGATGCCATGTGGCAGTTTTATGGAGAGGTTGAAGGCATCATTGCACGCCACGTCAGCAATGTTCAATTCTTTTATATATATTAATAGATTTACATAGATAATATTCTATTGGCATGTAATAGTTTAGACATGTTGCATGACTTGAAGCGAGTAGTGTCGCATAATTTCAACATGAAGGAACTCGAAAAGGCTTCTTATGTTATAGGTATCAAAATACATCTAGATAGACACAATGGGATCTTAGGTCTATCCTAAAGGGCCTACATTGAGTGTGTTCTTAACCGTTATAACTTGCAGAATTGCTCTCCTTTTGTAGCTCCAGTAGTTAAGGGAGATGTTTTTGGTTCACTTCAACGTCCGAAAATAGAGGCCAAAAGGAGAAGATGAGAGTGATACCTTATGAATCAGTAGTTGAGAGCCTTATGTATGCTGAAGTTTATTCTCACCCAGCTATCGCTTTTATTGCTAGAATGCTACACTAGTATAAAAATAATCCTGGCCTAGGATACTCGAAAGCAGTAATAAAGTACTTTGATATCTGAAAGGGATAAAAGACTATAAGCTGACCGATAGAAGAAGTGACAATTTGGAAGTGGTTGGTTATTCTGATTTTGATTTTACCAAGTGCAAAAATGATAAGAAATCCACTTCGGGTCTATCTTTATGTTAGCTGGAGGACCCATCTCATTGAAGAGTCATAAACAATAGTTGACCATATCATCCAAAATGATGGCATAATACATTGTTGTTTATAACACAACGTGTCATAGAATGTTGCTTAGAAACCTTATTATTGGATTAAAAGTTGTTAATTCCATATCTAGTACATTGAAGCTTTACTATAATAACCCAGCTGCCAGTAGTTTCTCGAATAGTACCATTTTGACTGGCGTAAGATTATATATTGATACAGAGTATTTATTTGTACGTGAATGAGTTGAGGAAAATAACCTTTTTATTGGGTATATAAGTACCAAGAATATGCTTACGGATACGATGGCTAAAGGTCTCCATCTAAAGTATTTAAAGAACATGTTTCGAAGATGGACTTTATTAAAGACCTTATTCAATAGCATATTGTAGTTACTTACGTTTATTATCAATAAAAATTTCCTCATTTATTTGATTTTGTTTGCCCCTAAATATGTTATGCTAGCCTTAATACATATATACAATAATTATATAAATCAATAATTAAGGGTTAAATTGTCTATTTGACCCTAACTACTTCGGTTTTAAATTGGAATGTAATATGATTAATGGGATTCTTGAGTTGAATACTAACTCCAAGCCTATATTTCTTTGTTGCATTTTGGGTTTAGAGCTAAATTGAGTATTAAATCTTAATCATACTTATCTAGTGCTCATAATAAATTGTTACTTAGTTAAGTGAAAGAATGTAATAATATATTTATAATGCTCATATTTCGTCCCTCTCTCCTCTCTAAAACCGACATCCTTAATCTCCTTAGCCATTATTACTTTACATAGTAAACGGGAACCCGACCAGACTCTTCTACATGACATCGTCTTCCTTCATCATAGTTACTGGATTAACTTGCACATCTGATTTATTTATTATTATTATTTTTGTATTATTATCAAAGAATTGACCAACACGATATGAAGGTTTAGGTTTTATCATGTTTGTTATATATACTTTCCCCTCATGTGTCTTCTATATAATGCTTTGGGTGTAAGAATATATTTATATATTCTAATTAAATGGCCCTTATAATCATTTATCTAATAAATGATCAATGACCTAAATACCCCTATTGGTTTAACTAGTCTTTATGTGATGGACGTAATTACCCTTAATGAACCATTAAATAGGGTTTCCCCTTGGTTGTATATATAGAGATTATTAGGAGAGGTTAAAGGCTAATGAAACACCAATATTCTAAACCCTAATGCCTCCCTCTCCTCTCTAAAACTGAGATCTATGATCATCCTGTAGATCATGAATCTTCCCTCTCTACTGGCTAATAAGGTACTTATTCGATTTACTTATTCATGTTTATGTACTATTATCAAAGAATTGATCAACATTGGGAGCTTTTTAACCTAGCATGCTTTTGCGATGGCTACTTAATGATACTGAACATACAACAAAAGCACATATTGAGATTTGACAAACGACAATTCCATAATTACTAAAGCTAAAGAACTGTTATAAGTTAGAGTTACCTACACAGAAAGTCCTTATGGTTTAATATGTTAAGGTTTATGGTTTTAGTTTGGCAACATATTGAGGTACTAAGGCCATCTCCGTTAGTTTTTCTAATTAAATTTTGAAAAAAAATGACTAAAATGCCCAATAATAACTAGAGGGTCAATTCTTGTAATTAATTCTATTTTATTACAAGGATAATTTTTGCAATTTATTGAAATATAAATTATCTATTAACATTAAAAAACTTAACACTTTTAAATTATAAAAATATACTACATTAAATAATTATACACTATACATTTTAACATATATTTTTTTTTATAAAACAATACTTTTATCTATACAAACCACCGCCATGAAGCCTAATTCGTATCTGTTATCAACCACCACGTCAATTCTCATATCCATCGCCATTGCTGCCAAACTTAATCTCTATTTGACACGGTCGTTATGTTCACATGTAGCAACTATTTTGCATATCTAAACCACCTCCGCCATCGAGCACCACCACCTATAAGCCTGATCAAACGCCGGCCACCACCCATAAATTGTATTTCCGCCATCAACCACCACCCAAGCTAAATAGAGTGAAGAGAGAAAGGGGAGATTGACCAGCGACGTCGAAACCATCATAAAGGCCATGGTGGATGGTGTTGAATGTGGCTTAAGCAATAACACTTTCAATGATATTGTTAGTATATATTTATAATTTAATTTTTTTAGGTTTTGTTTTATCAAAACAATACTTTTAATAACTTTAATATTTTTTATAAAACAATAAACCCTTTTAATGGCCATTTTAGTCACTTTTAATGACTAGTGGGAATACCCACGTGTTGCCGCAGGTACGTGTGCTTTATTGTTGCACAACCTCCAAACCAATTATTAATTTAAGTAATTTTAATTATTTGTATGGTTACAATTAATTTCTATGCCATTTTAAGCTGTTAATTCTCTTATGTACTCGCATACCAGAATATACTTATGTGTTTTCTATAGTGGGGACCCACATGTTACGACGTAGTCAACCACTTGCAGTGTTTGTTTGTGAGTTGTTCGCTTTATGTTTAGTTATGAATGACTTAAAACAATCAGAAATTAACAATTTAGAAATACAATGACTAATACCTTTGTTTAAGCCTACCATAAACCCTTATAAAATAAACATTAAAACCACATAATCACTTTCTAATTTTGTAGTTTAACAAATCAACTAAACAAGCCTACAAAAACACCACAACTCATGAACAACACTATACACCACATGCGGACTTCAAGCTGCTATCTTTATGGCTCATATGTCATCAATGTTTGAGTTATTATGCTGCAAAGTATATTCAATCTATTAGGCTACACGTCTATACTAATCTCAATTATTAGTTGCGCGTAAATAAGCATTAACAAAGAAACACATCCACCGGTTCATGTGCCTAAACTATATTTAGTCATTTACAACCTACGAATTTTACTTATCAAGGAACATGGTTCAACATGAAATAGGTTTATGTAATTATATTTAAAATAGTAATTGTTAAACGGTTCCGTGAACATGATCATAGTCAACAATTTTGAACATTACATAAACAAAATTGAACATGTACAACTCTTTTATCTATGAAACATGCTTGTAAAAATATCCATTAGCATAATTTGTTTTTACATATAATAATGTCCACTTACAAAATTGAACATGTACAACTCTTTTATATACTAATAAGCCTCCGCTTTAAAAGATTTTAAAAACCGGATATTGACTCAAATATGCAAGAAGTAATTTTCAATTGAAAATGGGGTTGAAACCATCTATATCAAAATCGAAATAGAAAATCTGACTTCCTAATTATTAAGAGCAAGCAATTTTACCCACATGTTTGCAGTGTCATGTAACGACTGAGTTGTGCCAAAGCATTTGTTACCCAATAAAATGTTGAACAATATGGCGTGATTCTTTTCTACCTGTTATATCGCCAACATATTTTGACCCGTTTAGTTATATCAAGTTATCAACCAAAACAGATGTTAGCTGCTGTTAGAACAACCTTTAGTAGAAACATTTCATGTGAAGCTAAATGCAAACTTCAGTATATGACTATTAGAAAAAAAAACAATAAATAAGTAAATAAACTAACACTCAACAACAAATAAAAGATAGTACCTGTGCAAATGAAGCCGCAACTGTTATGTATACGCGAAGCTCTTGTCACCACCCAACCGTTATTTATCTGTATTTATGAACATGAATATGTAAAATCTTCCAAAAAATCTTGACTAATTTATTTATTCTGAGTCATCTAAATGCATGCATTTAATCAACATTGTCTCAATCATTCAACACAGTTATGATATAACATTATAACATATGAAAATAAGAATACTAACATTAAAAAATGGACGTTAAAATGAAATGAAATGAAATTTTGATTTTCAACTCAGAATATAATTTTTAAAAGACATACATTTATCTTCGAAAATTTAATATATATGTGTCATGTTTATACTAAAATCAATATAAAGAACACATTCCTCTGTACATTTCACTTTCGATAACCTGTTTCTAGTTCAAAGATCCTTATTTTGTTGGAGTCCATAATCTTTTAAAACCTTAAATAGCTTTCATTGTAGTTTTTTGTTTGAAAGTTACTTGACCCAATACATTGCAATATTGCACAAAGTTGAGAAACAAACACAAAAGCCAATCAAGAGACCGAATAAACTTGAAATTAAAGCAATCGGTTCAGGAACAAAGAACAATAAACTCAATGATAAAGCCTATAGCACAAACATAAACCAAATCAAAGTGATTAAACCACAATTGTTTCAACCACAACTACAAATGCAAACACTTGATATCATCACAACCACAAAAGTATTAGAACATCTACACAATCTTCATAGCCGCATAAAAGAGTGAAAACATTAACCTATGATACAGCTCCCAAGCACTTCTTTCGATTCACCGTTTGTGCAGATGAACAACAAAGATTGTATAATTCATAATATATGTTGTAGGAGAGATATGATTTGAAACTGAAATGAATCTAGGGTGGGCCGATTGAAATTCATGATTTTGGTATTTAATTGTTCGTTAGTTATAATGAAGTCATAAGAGCTGCCTTTTGGTTTTCATTGGGTCATGAAAAGTTGTCGTTCAAGATGAAAGCATTGAATCCACAAAATTGGGGTTATGATAATAATGTACAAGTGGATTTTGCAAGGAGGGGTAACACTGGAAAGATTTTCATGACATTTTGGGTGTGAAGCAAGAAACTCTTCACATGCCATCTTAAAATATGGGTAAAATTACCTTTATATCCATCGAGTTTCTTTAATATAGTACTAGTGGGTTTACCCGCACGTTGCAGCGGGATTTAAAAACGAATTGCAATACAATATCATGGTATTGTACAAAACTTGAAATTGTTGATTTAATTGTACAAATGTGGGCTTTTAAAATAGTCCTTCTGAAATTTATACTCAAAGGCTCGAAGTTTATTGGACAAACTTATCATTTCTCATTTAATACGCACACGATTTTACATGTATTAATAGAGTAAAATCAAATGTGAAGTGTATGTAATTCTCAACATATATTAAAGCGTGCTCAAAGGTATTTCATCATTCACTTACAAATAAGACATGTTTATTGAATTTTTAGTTGCGTTAAAACATATATCAAATCACCCTTGGACCTTGGGATTAATTTTATGAATATTTAATACGTTTTCCTTAGTTGGATATATGCTTATTTGGTTGACACTGTAAGGAACATCAACGAAATATTATAATAAATGAAGAACAAACATACATGTGTATGAACTTTATGTAGATCAAGAAAACCCTTGCTTAGATTAAAAAAACAATATTGCTTCAACATATTATAATATGGATAGTGAAAATAAAAGTCAAAAACTACAATTACATAAAAGAGTGTAAATTGTAATGCCAAAGCCAGGCGCTTTGGCTTTTTTTTTTTTAAATTAATTTGTTTTAATTCATTTTAAATACTTGTTATTGATAAAAACTAATTTTAATTCATTTTTAAATATTTTTAGTTGTTCCCAATACAACAAAATTCGTTTGAGTCGTTCGGGTCGTTTATTGCTCGTTTGTGTGTTTTGGTTGAAACATCGGAGTTTATACAACTTTCATGAATCATTGTATGTAGTGCTCCGAATATACAGTCGATACCCATATTTTTTATACAACATAATTTTTGCATGTCTAATCGACATGCTGGACTCTCGGTCTCTGTTTGACGCGTTTTGTAATGTCTAATCGACACGCTTCATACTTTCATAAATCGTTTTACTAATTTCCGATTCTTGATACTTTCATAAATCGTTTGTCAAATCATAACCATCATCATCATTACCCCCTCAAAATAGAAATAAAATAACAATAAATAAAATAATAATAATAAATCATTGCTCCAACATAACTTGCATCAGCTTGAGATATGAGTTTGATTAGCTTAAATCTCTTTGATCCATGGTATCCACTAACCGATCAAACAACGAGATCCATATTTCAGACGTTAGGGTTTGATAAACACAATATGTCACACCCTCAAATTTCCACTGCGGGGTTTATACCGCGAGGCGCATGAAAAACCAGGATCCCATAGCCATTAGTCACATGAACGACTCTAAATGCCCAAACCGTTTAGTTCGTTATTGAAAAACCAAGTTTAAAAGTTAACCAAACCAAGTAAGTAATAGCGGAAGTGAAATAGAAAAAAACAGTTAAGTAATAGTATGTGCAAAACACCGCGCCCAAAACCAAACTTAAATAAGTAACTATTCAAAAATAGTTTAAGTATTCATATCCCAATGACACTATATGATGCATGTCCTACGCGTGCTCCATACCTAGTGACCTGCAAAAGCATGCTAGTGTGTGTCAACATAAAGTCGGTGAGTTCACAGTTTGGATAATAGGTACAAAGTTGTCAAAAACCTAAATGTTAAAGTGTCATCAGTTTAAGCTTGTTAGGGGTAGCTAGCCCACTCATTGTAACAAAACATGTGATTATTGGGAACCTTCAGAAATGTGTTAACATACATTAAATGGCCTTAGTACTAGTGTCTATCAACACTAGTAGAAAAGATATGGTCAGAAGTTCATGCCCGTGACACAAGCACCTCAAGCATGAGGTTGCTGCACAACCTAATAGCGCTATCAACTAATACCCCGTCCGTCTCCAGCGATTAACCCAATAATGTGCAAGGACTTTAAGTGATAGAGTGTGTTTAGTACACAAAGGACAGTTAAAGTTGTAAACTGATAAAAGCGCGATACACACAAGGAATCGTAAAACCCGACCCACACAAGGAGTCAAAATCCGACCCACAAAAGGAGTCATGTCCGACCCACACAAGGAGTCAAAACCTGAGATGTGAGAGTTGTTAGGACAAAGAGGATTGGTGAAACCACTTTTGGAAACCTTAGTCTAATTCACTTCTGTCATTTTGGCTAAGTATAGAAGTACTGAAGAGAAGACAAGAAATTGCTGAAGAGAAGATATGAGAAGTGCTGAAGAAGAAACTTCATCAGAAGTTCTGAAGTCCAAACCAGACAAGTTCACTTCAGAAGTACTGAAGACAAACTACTCATCAGTAGTTTGTCATTCATCAGCACTTAGCATCAGATATTTTCCACCGCCTTTTGTATCAGTAGTTTATTGTTTATTATTACTTTTAGCTGTAATTGATAGTTTCAATGTTGCAACTTGTGCAACTTGTTTCTGATGTTTCTGTACTTGCTTTATGGGCAAGATACATGTATGTAAACGTCTATAAATAGGAGGCTTCAACCTTCTATTTTAGACATTGATTTTCATAGAAAAATCCTTCAAACACTTTCACTGTTCTATTCCATTTCAGTATTTATTGTGAATCTGTCTAAGTATCTAATTCTCATTTACTGCTTAGATTCATAATAAATACTTGTCATTATTAGTTTCAATCATCAAGGGGGAGTAACAACTCCTCTTAAGTATAAAAAGTGTTGCTTTAACTTATACATTCCGCTGTGCTTATAATCTGATATACAAGAGCTTGCTAAACACTTAAGTGTCAAAGATAGCAAGTTCTTACTTAAACAAAAGAGCAAACTGATCCAACAATTGGTATCAGAGCATTGGTTTATCTGATCACATATCAATCTAACAAATTGAGAATCAGACACAAAGCTCTTATTGATACTCAATAAAAGATCAAAAGTTCACTTTTTATCAAACATCCATCACTTAAAAGAGTCATCTGACAAATCAATACTCTTTAAAATGGATCCACATAATACTGGTTCTGCTACTAAACCTGCCATGCTTGTAAGAAATGAATACAACATATGGCAAAGAGAATGGCACATACCTTGTCACAAACCAACACAGGTTGTTGGAGATCTGTGATATATGGTCCTCACAAACCAGTAAACATAAATCTTGAAACTAAAGTTG
This sequence comes from Ambrosia x helenae, assembly GCA_030844895.1. Classification (NCBI taxonomy): domain Eukaryota; kingdom Viridiplantae; phylum Streptophyta; class Magnoliopsida; order Asterales; family Asteraceae; genus Ambrosia; species Ambrosia x helenae. The sequence continues at coordinate 52,815,148 of CM061223.1, forward strand.
AGGTTCCTAAAGAACCAAAAGACTATACTGATGATGATTTCCTAAAACTTGAGCTAGATGCAAAAGCATTCTCTATGTTGGCAATGGCTCTCCCAAATGAGATATACTCTGGCCTTTTACATTGTGAAAGTGCCAAAGAACTCTGGGATTGTCTTAAAGAACAGTTTGGAGGAACTGAAGAGGTGATTGCCAACACCAGAGAGATCTTAGCTCAACAATATGAGACATTTGCTCACATTAATGGGGAAACTTTAACTCAACAATTTGAAAGATTCTCCTCATTAATATCTGAGCTAAAGTTAAATGGTCAGACCTATACAACAGTATCTATGCTACATAGATTTTTAAGGTCTTTACCAGACAAATGGGAAACATACTCCATTGTTTTAAGATCCTCACCAGATTTTAGCTCCCTCACTCTTACAAAACTCCATGGGAGATTACTTACTTTTGAGAGAGAAATTGATCAAAAGAAGAAATTGCAATCATCTGGTAAAACTGCTGATGACTACCTACCAGGTAGTACAGCACTTTTGGGACAAGACTCACCAACTTGTTCCTATGGATCTTATGAAAACATTGACATAACAACTGGGATCTCATCAGAAAGATCTTTCCCAGGTTATGACAATGATGACCAAAGTCAAACTGCTGATAATCTATGTTTTATCATGGATGATTTGAAAAACTTTAGCAGTGATGACTTAGAAGAAATGGACATTTTACACCAACTGGCCATGCTAAGCATTAAAACTAACAAGTTTTATAAAAGGTCAGGAAGGAAATTTCCAGGATTGACCAGTAATACAAAAATTGGTTTTGACAAATCTAAACTGAGATGTCACAAGTGTCAAAAGTTGGGACACTTTGCTAGAGAGTGTAGAAACTCTAGCTTTAACCAATCACAATCTGGAAATAACTTTAACCCCAATTATAATAGGAATAATGGAACTCAAGGGAGTGCTCATTTTGTACAGGCACAAGCTCCTCAACAGCAATACATACCACAAGTACAATATGTTCAAATGCCTGCTCAACAGATGCAGAGCCAACAATCAATCCCTCCCTTTCCAGCTGCTCAACATCCTCCACAGCCTCAACAACCCTCTCAACAAAGTCTTTTCACCTCAGGGTATGTTGACTGGAGCAGTCTCCCTTTTGACACCACAGAGTGCAATCCTGATGCAGACAACAAGGTGTTTGACATCAACTGGGGAGAACCAGACAATGGCAGAAAGAACTTTGCCTTAATGGCATTTGAAGGCTGTACTTCAAAATCTGCATTGTCACAAGTATCAAAAGAATCTTTGACAAAACTTTGCTCAAATTCTTGCAAAGAAACTTTTGCTCTCATAAGAAAGACAAATGTGCACTTACAAGGAAAAGCCAATGATTTAGAAAGAAAATACACTCAGATGAAGTGTGATTTAGAGAGAAAACTTACTGCTAAAACAAAAGAAGCCTTTAAATTAACTAACTCAGCTATTGAAACCCAAGCACAAATTAAAATGATGATAGAAGATCTTGGGAATGTCAGAAAAGAGCTTGCTGACACCAAGATCAGTTGTGAAAAATGGGTGGATTCTTGTAAGGGGTACCAACTATTGCTAAACAAACAGAGTGCTTCAAATGTTAAGTTTGGCATAGGGTACCATCATGTTGAAACACCAACAGATTTCTCTCCCAAAACTACTGAAGATGGGAGAAAAATTGTTTCAAATGAAACTTCTGAAGGGAAAGACTGCACATCTTTCCATGAAAACTTTCTAAACAGAAATCCTGGTATTTTCAAAGAAAGTACTTCAGAAGTATTAACAAAATCTAACAACAAGCCATCAGTAGTTTCATCTACATCAGGAGTTGAGACCCTGAAAACTACTGATGAGCAAAATCTTTACACTAATGTCAGAAATTTGCCTTTAGATCAAAAACAAAAGGCAAAAGAGTGTAAAATTTGTGGTCTGTTCAACCACAAAACAGAGTTTTGTAGATACAGAAAAGGAATTCAGTTCAATCATAAAATTAAACAACAGGTTGTGGGAAATCAAATCAGAAATGATTATGAAAGAACCTTTAAACCCAAGAAACAACAACCTGAAAACACCTTTTCTCAGAAAAAGATAAAATCTCAACTAAAATCTTTTTCTCAAAACTCTTTGTCAGTAGTTAGACCTGAATCATCAGCAGTTTCACAAACTGCTGAGATTCAAAAACTAATGAACTTGGTACAACTACTGATGACCAAGGTTGATGGTGGTCCTGAAAAGGATACCACCATGGTTCTTAATGAAAAATCCATTGCCAAAAAGACATGGATTTCTCAATCTGGTCAAGAACAAACTGTAACTGTTCTCAAGAGCAAACCCAAAGCCAAACAGGCTTGGGTTCCTAAATCTAACTAATTTGTTATTGTGTGCAGAGAGTTTCCAGGGGCTTAAACAGCATATGGTATGTTGATAGTGGGGGATCTATGCACATGACTGGATGCAGATACCTGATAAACAATTTTATCAGCCAAAGAGAAGGATCTGTATCCTTTGGGAACAATGCTAAGGGATATGTGCTAGGACATGGCAATGTCTCCTCTGGCAAAATACAGTTTGACAAGGTCAATCTGGTTGAAAACCTTGAATACAACTTGCTGAGTGTGTCACAAATGTGTGATAAAGGATATTCTTCCTTTTTCACAAAGACAGCATGCAAGATCATCTCACCAGAAGGCCAGAAGTTGATAGAGAAGATCATTGAAGATCATACTTTGCTGATTGCCAAAAGATGTGGCAATGTCTATGCAGTGGACATTGAGAAAGACAAAGTAGTGAACAACACTGCCTGTTTCTTCTCAAGGGCATCAACTTCAGAAACTGATCTCTGGCACAGGAGACTTGGCCATGTGAACTTTAAAACCATAAATAAAGTCACAAAAATGGGCTTGGTCAGAGGTCTACCTTTGAAAGTGTACCAGTGTCAAGAACACTGTGTATCCTGTTTAAAGGGAAAACAGCATAAGTCCTCCTATAAGTCTATTGAAGAATCAAAAACAACTGCATGTCTTCAACTACTCCATATGGACTTATTTGGACCTGTCAAGATTATGAGCCTTGGTAAGAAGAAGTACTGCTTAGTCATCATTGATGACTACTCAAGATTCACATGGGTATTCTTCTTATTCTCCAAGGATGAGGCTGCTGAAATCATCAAGTTCTTCATTCTACAAGTGGAGAAACAATATTCTCTACCTGTCAAAACCATTAGAAGTGATAATGGGACAGAGTTCAGGAACAAAACTCTGGATGAATTCTGTTTGTCTAAAGGGATTATTAGACAATACAGTGTTCCCAGAACTCCTGAACAAAATGGTGTAGTAGAAAGGAAGAACAGAACCTTAATAGAGGGAGCAAGAACAATGTTAGCTGATTCTGGACTGCCCTTGTACTTTTGGGCAGAATCTTGTCGTAAAATCCCAATATTTTACTGCTCTCACAATCGACCCACCAATTCATACTGAAACTCTAAATGAGTTCTGGGCTAATGCTGAGACGGTGACGGCTGATGATGAAATCATTTCCCTCAACTCAAGAATAAAAGGGAAACCACTGACCATCACACCGGCCACACTGGCAACAAGACTGGGCCTGAATGATGTAACTGCCCCTGATCATGTTGCTAACTCTGATATTCACCTAACCATGACAGAGTGTGGTTATCAAGGTACTCTCTCCCATGCTACTATCTTTAAAAAATATTTTGAACCAAAATACAAGCTTTTGTTTCATTATATTATTATGTGTTTGAGTCCAAAGACAGGGTCTTATGACCAGATGCCCTCTACTTTTCAACCAATATTTCATTCCATAGTGAATGAAACCAAATTCAGGGCATCAAAATTATTTTTCAATGAGTTGGTGTTACATCATAATAATACCAAGAAAAAGTTTTTGTTATACCCAAGGTTCATTATGCAATGCATAATAGGGGAACTGGGTAATGAGGTGCTTGTGGGAAAAGTTTCAACTTTAAATCCATTAACCTCACAAGCATACTCTAGGCATAACAAACCGGCTACCTGGCCAGAAGATGATCAGGGAGAACAACAACAAGTCCCCATGAAGCCCACATCTTCCAAACTCACACCACCAAAAGCCAAAAAGCCCAAGCCAACAAAGACAAAAACCCACCAACCCAAAAGAAAAGCTGTTAAGGAGGTTGAGATGCCTGAACATGCTCATGAGCAATCTGCTCTTCAAATAGGTGAGACTGAAACACCCTCTCAGTCTCATCCATCTCAAACCCCACCAAGAGCACCCATCACAATCTTATTCAAAAGAAAAAGACTTAGAAAAACAATTGCAACTCACACTTCTTTTGAAACTGCTGACCAACCTATTTCACCTATTGCCCAAACTACTGAACCAACCCCTCAAATTTCTGAACCAGAGGCAATAGAGATTGCCAAACTTCCCTCTGGGCTAAAAGAGAAAGTCCCATCTGATTATGTCAGTCCCCTACAACCACAACAAACAGGGGACATAACCACAGCATCAGACATGGATGTGGACATCACTAGCCCTAACCCAAGAGATGAGGGTGGACCAGAGTGTCACACCCTCAAAATCCCCGGAGTTTTACCGCGAGGCGCATGACAAACCAGGATCCAAGTCAACGATCACAATAAACAAATCTAAATGAACATATGCAATTTCAAAAACATAGTTTAAAATCCCCAAGTACAGCGGAAGCTTATTCTCAAAACATAATCCAAAAGTAACCTAAATATTCAATGTTTGAAAACCATGCAATCCTAACTAGACGCCGTGCAGACGCGTGCGCCCTAGTTCCGTAGTGCTACCTTAGCGACCTGAGAAAACATGTAAGAGTTACGTCAGCACAAAAATGCTGGTGAGTTCACAGGTTTGTAATTAAAGCACCAAGTTCAACCTGTCCATACTATATCAATTTGCAAACCAAAGTACGCTAGCTAGGCGTATGTTTTGTTACTTCTACGATTGGAAAACCATTACTAACTCGCAAACCAGATGTCGTGCCTGAATAGTAAACCTGTTCCTGTTTGAGACAATATGCACTCGCCCGGCCCTCCAAGCCGACGAGCGGGGTTGGTCACTCCCAATAGATCTATTCACATTTCCCCGTTGTGCTAACCCGCACATTCATGGTTTCCCCCGGGACTTCCAAAGATCGTATAGTAAACCATAGAAACCCATAGTATGACAGTTGTTACCAAAACATAAGTTTAACACATGTTTTCTCCCCCAAAAAGTGAAACCAGTTAAAAGAGGGGCCGTAAACTCACCTTAACGTGCAAGCAAGGAATCCGAACAGCAAGTAATATATGCTACCGACACCCTAATAACAGTGTCATTAAGTGAGTATAGGTGTAATATCATTACACCATATAACTCGTTTGTCCAAGGCGTTTTAAATGTTCAAAAGCGTGTAAGTGACACCTAGTGATTCTACATGTATAAGTAATTCCTACGGACCCGTTGGTGAATACGTTGGTTACAATTAGTTTCTACATTCCGTATGTGTCTCAGACAAGTGTACTTCAGTTACATGTCAATTCCATACCACCTAAGACCTCAATTAATCACATAAGCACATAATACACAATCTGTGTTTTCAGGACAGATTGTGCGCCATCAAAACGAATTTATTTAAAATAGAAAATCAGTGAGTTAACCTCCCAAATTTTTACTAAATTTTCTTTGGAATTCACTTAACAATACCAATTTTTGTTTTGTCTTAAATCCAAACACAAAAATAATTAAAATTCGTCTAATACATCTATGTTCAGAAACCTTCCTAACAGGTCAGTTTGGTAGATAAATTCCCAAAAATTGTGTATTCATCCAAATGGGATGAATCCACTTGGAAAACTCATATTACTCCAATATTAACCTTCTGTAAAAATTTCACAACCCAACTCTTTATAAAACTTGATTTATGATGTTTCAAAGTTGACTCAGTTTGATACCCGAAATTCTGACCTGACCTATTTTAAATGAAAATTCCAAAAACATATCAAACGACATCCAAATCAGATGATTTTGCCCATTCTAAAAAGCTAAGACTATGTACAATCTATTCATGCAAAGAATCGATCAAACCAATTATTTTCAAGCCATGAAACAGGCCCTACAAGTCGACATTCAGAATCTGTCCAGATTTTAATCATGCAATATTATCAATTATATCAAATCCTAGTTGCATATTATCAATCAATAATACCTAATAATCATCATACAACATTAGTAAGAACCACATCTGATCAAAACCCTAATTATACATCACAAACATCATTATTCACAAACCATAGAAGTCTAAAACATCAAGAACATGCATAATCATGCAAAACATATAACATTCATTATATAACAATGTGCTTGACCCTTTTAATCTTCGTAATCATCATGTTTTAACTTTTATAAAATACTTTCAGACCTGGACAAACAAGGTTTTGATGTTTTAAGACAATTTAAAGAAGATTAAAACATAAGGGAATGAAGATTATACCACAAACACTCCAAAACAACCAACCGAACGCTCTCCAAGCTTCCCGATTGATGTTCTTGAGCTTTAGCAGGTGGTTTAGGGTTAATAATTCGTGTGGGGCAGAAAGGGGGCGATTAGGGTTGAGTTTAGGGGTTGCATGGGGGGTAAGGATGCTTAAATAAGAGTTTAAGGCGATTTAAACCCGTCAGACATGAGCGAGCGGCCGCTCGGGCCCTGTGAGCGGCCGCTCACAGGCCCGAGGCCCTCGTTCGTGTCTCGTTTCATCACCCGACGCGTTATCCTTTGACGTTTTCGTTATTTCGGACCGTAACAAGTGCAACCCCATGCGTTAAGACCCTAATCAACCTCATACTCCACTTTTAGTGATTTTTATTAACGTGTTCGGTTTAGGTTCACATAATCACGTATGGTTTTCACATAAGTTTGTCAGATATCACCGAGACACATAAGTTTATTATTCACCAACGTCCGAGGTTCACTAATCATGTAATCACATATTAACTCACAACAATGCACGTATGTCCTATCTAGTTATCTAGCTAACCCTAGTTAAGTATAATATACGCGTGACTCGCTAAGGTAGACTTTAATCTAGACAACGTTGTTAACCAGAATTTGCCGGGTGTCACATCATCCCCACGTTAAAAGAATTTTCGTCCCGAAAATTGCACAAGTACCAAAAGGAATAACAAAAGAAACAGACAAAAGATAGAAACCAAGAGAGAGATTTACCCGAGTTGTCACATCATCCCCACGTTAAAAAGGAATCTCGCCCCGAGATTCATTCAGCTGCAGTGGTAACATATCTCGATTCGAACGCTTCCTTAGGAATGAGATGAGGATACTTAGACTTCATCTGATCCTCCCGTTCCCAAGTGTACTCTGGTCCCCGGTTCGAGTTCCAGCGAACCTTAACAATGCGAATCTTGCTATGACGTAGGCTACGAATCTTGTAATCAAGAATCTCAACAGGTTCCTCCACAATCCGAAGACGATCATCAACCTTGATCTCTTCCAGTGGAACAATAAGAGACTCGTCAGCCAGACACTTCTTTAAGTTGGATACATGGAAGATGTTATGTACGTTGCCGAGCTCCGTCGGTAAATCAAGACGATATGCCACCGGTCCAATCCGTTCCAGGATTGTAAATGGGCCGACATATCGAGGGTTGAGTTTGCCACGCTTCCCAAAGCGTATGACGCCCTTCCACGGTGAAACTTTCAGAAGTAATTTGTCATCAACTTGGAATTCCAATGGCTTGCGACGCTGATCGGCATAACTCTTCTGCCGATCCCGTGCCGCTGCCAACCGGTTACGAATCTGTACGATCTTTTCCGAAGTTTCGTACACTAGCTCAGGCCCAGTGAGTTGACTCTCACCCACCTCAGCCCAACAAAGAGGAGACCGGCATTTCCGCCCGTACAGTGCCTCGAACGGAGCTGCCTTGATGCTCGTGTGGTAACTGTTGTTGTAAGAGAATTCTACTAACGGTAGGTGGGCTTCCCAACTTTTGCCAAAATCGATCGCACATGCCCGCAGCATGTCTTCTAAGGTTTGAATCGTGCGTTCACTCTGACCGTCAGTCTGTGGGTGATAAGCGGTACTCATGTCTAGCTAGGTACCCAAAGCCTTGTGCAAAGACTTCCAGAAGTGAGAAGTAAAGTGGGATTCACGATCCGAAATAATAGAAACCGGCACCCCGTGCTTAGAAACAACTTCCTTCAGATAAAGACGAGCCAAACAATCCATGGTGTCGGTCTCCTTAATAGCGAGAAAATGGGCTGATTTCGTCAACCGATCTACAATCACCCATATCTTATCATTCCCGCTCGGTGACTTAGGTAGTTGCGTAACAAAATCCATTGTAATCCGTTCCCATTTCCACTCCGGAATTTCAGGATGTTGCAAGAGGCCCGACGGTTTCTGGTATTCTACCTTGACTTTAGCACAGGTCAAGCATTAGCTCACGTATGAGGCTATATCCGACCTCATGTTTGGCCACCAGTAAAGCACCTTCAGATCTTGGTACATCTTATCCGAACCAGGATGAATAGAATACCGGGACTTGTGAGCCTCATCTAAGACAAGCTCCCGAAGTCCCCCAAATAAAGGAACCCATATGCGTTCTGCGAAGTAGTGCAGGCCATCAGGCCTTCGCTCGAGGTGCTTGTCGGCACCGTGCATAGTCTCAGTTTTAAGGTTTTCCTCCTTCAAAGCTTCTAACTGAGTAGAACGGAGTTGGTCAGGTAGAGAGGAATGAATGGTGAGCTGCAACGCCCGAACGCGACGAGGATTAATTAATTGATTCCTTCCTGCTCAAGGCGTCTGCTACTACATTCGCCTTGCCAGGATGGTACTTAATGGCGCAATCATAGTCGTTCAGGAGTTCAACCCAACGACGCTGACGTATGTTCAGATGTTGTTGGTCGAAAATATGTTGAAGACTCTTGTGATCGGTGTAGATGGTGCATTTGGTACCGTACAAGTAATGTCTCCAAATTTTCAACGCGAAAACCACTGCACCCAACTCCAAGTCATGGGTGGTGTAGTTCCTCTCGTGCACCTTGAGTTGACGAGAAGCATACGCAATCACTTTCTCGCGTTGCATCAACACGCAACCGAGACCATGAATAGAAGCATCACAGTAAACAACGAAATCATCAGGGCCTTCAGGCAAGGACAGAATAGGAGCAGAACAAAGTTTAGACTTCAGTTTTTGAAATGCTGACTCTTGTGGTTCACCCCAGGCGAATTTTCTATCCTTCTGAGTAAGAGTGGTGAGGGGTTGAGCGATCTTCGAGAACCCCTTTATGAAACGACGATAATAGCCCGCAAGGCCTAGGAATTGCCGCACCCCAGTTGGCGTCTTTGGTGCTTCCCAGTCCTTGATCGCTTCGATCTTAGCAGGATCGACATGAATTCCTAGTTCATTAACCACATGTCCTAGGAACTGAACTTCGCGTAACCAAAAGTCACACTTTGAGAACTTAGCGTAAAGTTGTTCCCGTCGCAAAAGTTCCAAAACCAAGCGCAGGTGTTCCTCGTGTTCGGTCTTGTTCTTGGAGTAAATCAGGATGTCATCAATAAACACGATGACGAACTTGTCAAGATACGGTTTGCAAACGCGGTTCATCAAATCCATGAAAACCGCCGGTGCGTTTGTGAGACCGAAAGGCATGACCAAGAACTCAAAATGGCCATAACGTGTACGAAAGGCAATCTTTGCAACGTCAGCTTCCCTTACGCGCAACTGGTGATAACCGGACCTCAAATCAATCTTAGAGTAGTAGCTAGAACCCTGGAGTTGGTCGAATAGATCATCAATATGTGGAAGAGGATAACGGTTCTTGATGGTCACTTTGTTCAATTCTCTGTAATCCACACACAATCAAAACTTCCATCCTTCTTCTTAACGAACAGAATCGGGGCTCCCCAAGGGGAAGAATTTGGTCTAATGAAACCCTTGTCCAAGAGTTCCTGTAACTGACTGGACAATTCCTGCATCTCGGGAGGTGCAAGACGGTAGGGGGCCCGAGCAATAGGAGCAGCTCCCGGTACAAGATCAATACTGAACTCAACCTGATGATGGGGAGGAAGACCAGATAAATCATCGGAAATACATCAGGAAACTCGCGTACAACAGGAATATCGTCGATCTTCTTCTCATCGGTAGAGGAAACAGATAAAAGTGCCAAAACGGCCGAATAACCCTTTCGAAGATACTTAAGGGCTTTCATGCTGGAGATGAGATTTAGCGGAGCACCGCCCTTGATACCGTATACAGAAAGGAATTCTCCATCAGGGAGGGGAATCCGAATAATCTTGTCGTAACAAACGATCTCAGCGCGATACAAAGACAACCAATCCATGCCTACAACAACGTCAAAACTACCCAAAGGTACCGGCATAAGGTCGATGGGGAAAGACAAACCCGACAACTCTAGTTGACACTCCCGAAGGATACAAGTAGCTTCAATCTTTTTACCATCAGCCAACTCAATTACATACTTAGCCTCTAATGGCTCGGGTACTACATCTAGAAGTCGACTAACTTCCATAGATATAAAACTTCTATCGGCACCGGAATCAAATAAAACACTAACAAGCGATTATTGAGAAGGAATGTATCGGTAACTGTGTCAGGATCCTGTCTAGCCTCTGCGGCTCCAATGACGAAGGCACGTGCATTCCTGCCACCGCCCCCGTTGTTCCCGTTACCGTTTCTATCCCTCCCATCCCCGCCCTGCTTCAGTTTCGGGCACTCCTTCTTGTAATGCCCAGTCTCCCCACAGTTGTAACAACCCTGTTTTCCCGTAGTTCCTTCAGCAGTAGGAGCCGGGGTAGTACTTGGGGCCTGGGTCGATGGAAGTGTCGCCCGACAATATTTAGCAAAATGCCCAAGTCGCTGGAAACGATGGCAACGATTACGATCGCAGTCCCCCTGATGATGACGCCCACATTTGTTGCACTTAGGTAATTTCCCCGCATAACCACCCGGTTTGGTACCAGAAGAAGAAGAACCCGCTATCGAATCTCTTACCCTGTTGTGCTGGTGCTGGCACAGATCCTTTCCCCTCATTATCCCATTTACGCTTGTTATTCTCCGGGGCCTTGACAGTCGAACCCTTAGCAGGCAAGATACCCTCATTCACCTTCAAGTTTGTCATCCTGTGAGCCGATCGGACCACCTCTGAATATGTAGGAAGATTCCCCGCAACCACCAACCCTGCGATCTCTGGTACTAGCCCCGAGATATAGTGTTCAATCCTCCTGTATTCTGGCACATGCAGATCAGGACACAGCACTGCCAACTCATTACGCCTTACCGTATACTTTTCAATCTCTGACCCGGTCATCTTGAGGTTCCATACCTCATGCTCTAGCTTCTGAATTTCTTCCCTTGGACAGTACTCTCGCTTCAGTAGTTGAACAAAATTTTCCAAGGCATAGCATAAGCCTCCCCTATACCCATATTCTGGGTGATATTGTTCCACCAGGTCAAAGCAACATCCTGGAATAACGCAGCAGCATACTTGACTCGATCCTCTGGGAGACAGTTGCACATCAGAAACACTGACTCCACCTTTTCCAGCCACCTGAGCAAGCTCACCGCACTCTCAGTGCCAAAGAATTCCTGGGGCTTACAGTCCCGAAACATCTTGTAGGTAACCACTAGCGTTCACAAGATCAAAGCTAGATCCAACCCAGGACTATCCATTCAAACCCAGAGCTCACTAGGGCTTTCATGCATTTCAGTTTATGATTTTGTGTGCACCCAAAATGATAAACCGCTCTACATGGTCCTCCAAGTGTTCTCCTAGTTCAAAGTTCAAATCACCGAACATAGACTCTTAGCTATACACCGTAATGCTACGGTAGTTTATGGCAAGTGTTTCTATTGGAGTATGAAAGGGAGATGTCCGAGCCTTGGACAAATCTCAAGAGTACACGATTTACCCCAATATACCACACTGACTAGAGAGCAAGTAACCCGACCTAAGATAGAACGGATGATGTAACATAGGAAGGTCAGATAATTTAGAGACACTCCGACAAGGCCATACGTAATCCACCATAATGTTTAGTACTATGTGATCGTCTAGTGTGTGCGACTCGGCTATAGACTAGACTCTACATGCAGTCCTAGTTCACTATAACCATTGGCTCTGATACCAATCTGTCACACCCTCAAAATCCCCGGAGTTTTACCGCGAGGCGCATGACAAACCAGGATCCAAGTCAACGATCACAATAAACAAATCTAAATGAACATATGCAATTTCAAAAACATAGTTTAAAATCCCCAAGTACAGCGGAAGCTTATTCTCAAAACATAATCCAAAAGTAACCTAAATATTCAATGTTTGAAAACCATGCAATCCTAACTAGACGCCGTGCAGACGCGTGCGCCCTAGTTCCGTAGTGCTACCTTAGCGACCTGAGAAAACATGTAAGAGTTACGTCAGCACAAAAATGCTGGTGAGTTCACAGGTTTGTAATTAAAGTACCAAGTTCAACCTGTCCATACTATATCAATTTGCAAACCAAAGTACGCTAGCTAGGCGTATGTTTTGTTACTTCTACGATTGGAAAACCATTACTAACTCGCAAACCAGATGTCGTGCCCGAATAGTAAACCTGTTCCTGTTTGAGACAATATGCACTCGCCCGGCCCTCCAAGCCGACGAGCGGGGTTGGTCACTCCCAATAGATCTATTCACATTTCCCCGTTGTGCTAACCCGCACATTCATGGTTTCCCCCGGGACTTCCAAAGATCATATAGTAAACCATAGAAACCCATAGTATGACAGTTGTTACCAAAACATAAGTTTAACACATGTTTTCTCCCCCAAAAAGTGAAACCAGTTAAAAGAGGGGCCGTAAACTCACCTTAACGTGCAAGCAAGGAATCCGAACAGCAAGTAATATATGCTACCGACACCCTAATAACAGTGTCATTAAGTGAGTATAGGCGTAATATCATTACACCATATAACTCGTTTGTCCAAGGCGTTTTAAATGTTCAAAAGCGTGTAAGTGACACCTAGTGATTCTACATGCATAAGTAATTCCTACGGACCCGTTGGTGAATACGTTGGTTACAATTAGTTTCTACATTCCGTATGTGTCTCAGACAAGTGTACTTCAGTTACATGTCAATTCCATACCACCTAAGACCTCAATTAATCACATAAGCACATAATACACAATCTGTGTTTTCAAGACAGATTGTGCACCATCAAAACGACTTTATTTAAAATAGAAAATCAGTGAGTTAACCTCCCAAATTTTTACTGAATTTTCTTTGGAATTCAATTAAAATACCAATTTTTGTTTTGTCTTAAATCCAAACACAAAAATAATTAAAATTCGTCTAATACATCTATGTTCAGAAACCTTCCTAACAGGTCAGTTTGGTAGATAAATTCCCAAAAATTGTGTATTCATCCAAATGGGATGAATCCACTTGGAAAACTCATATTACTCCAATATTAACCTTCTGTAAAAATTTCACAACCCAACTCTTTATAAAACTTGATTTATGATGTTTCAAAGTTGACTCAGTTTGATACCCGAAATTCTGACCTGACCTATTTTAAATGAAAATTCCAAAAACATATCAAACGACATCCAAATCAGATGATTTTGCCCATTCTAAAAAGCTAAGACTATGTACAATCTATTCATGCAAATAATCGATCAAACCAATTATTTTCAAGCCATGAAACAGGCCCTACAAGTCGACATTCAGAATCTGTCCAGATTTTAATCATGCAATATTATCAATTATATCAAATCCTAGTTGTATATTATCAATCAATAATACATAATAATCATCATACAACATTAGTAAGAACCACATCTGATCAAAACCCTAATTATACATCACAAACATCATTATTCACAAACCCTAGAAGTCTAAAACATCAAGAACATGCATAATCATGCAAAACATATAACATTCATTATATAACAATGTGCTTGACCCTTTTAATCTTCGTAATCATCATGTTTTAACTTTTATAAAATACTTTCAGACCTGGACAAACAAGGTTTTGATGTTTTAAGACAATTTAAAGAAGATTAAAACATAAGGGAATGAAGATTATACCACAAACACTCCAAAACAACCAACCGAACGCTCTCCAAGCTTCCCGATTGATGTTCTTGATCTTTAGCAGGTGGTTTAGGGTTAATAATTCGTGTGGGGCAGAAAGGGGGCGATTAGGGTTGAGTTTAGGGGTTGGATGGGGGTTAAGGATGCTTAAATAAGAGTTTAAGGCGGTTTAAACCCGTCAGACATGAGCGAGCGGCCGCTCGGGCCCTGTGAGCGGCCGCTCACAGGCCCGAGGCCCTCGTTCGTATCTCGTTTCATCACCCGACGCGTTATCCTTTGACGTTTTCGTTATTTCGGACCGTAACAAGTGCAACCCCATGCGTTAAGACCCTAATCAACCTCATACTCCACTTTTAGTGATTTTTATTAACGTGTTCGGTTTAGGTTCACATAATCACGTATGGTTTTCACATAAGTTTGTCAGATATCACCGAGACACATAAGTTTATTATTCACCAACGTCCGAGGTTCACTAATCATGTAATCACATATTAACTCACAACAATGCACGTATGTCCTATCTAGCTATCTAGCTAACCCTAGTTAAGTATAATATACGCGTGACTCGCTAAGGTAGACTTTAATCTAGACAACGTTGTTAACCAGAATTTGCCGGGTGTCACACAGAGTCTTTAAGCCCAATCTCAGAGACTCTTGGGGCATCTGAGGCTCCTAGTACTCAGTTACCACCCAGTGGTGGATCTGAGGATAGAAGTAAAACAGCTAAGACCTCAGATGTGGCAACTACTGATGAAGGCTTAATGCCTGAAGTAGGAAATCCTCATAACCAAGAACAAGAGGTTCATGAGAGAACTAAGTTGGGCTCAGCTCATGATTTAACTGAGACAGTCCTCAATGAGGACAACATCAGGGATTCAGATGATTCCATTAATTTGGATGATGTTTCAAAAACCAAAACTACTGAATTGACGGCACTTTATGAAGGTCCTGTTTCAGGGGTATCCAAGCTCAAGAAGCTAGTCACCCCTGAACAGGTTAAAGTACACTCAATCCCTAAAACCCCTAGAGTGGCATCCTCTGTACAACATGAGGATCTCCCAAAAACACACCCTTCACATCAAATGCCTACCCAATTCCCTGGGCAAACAAGCATAGACATGAACCAGCTATGCAGCCCAGAGGGTCCCCTGTACCACATGATGAACACTCTCATCAAGAATCACTTCCAAACATACACAGCTAACTTGGAGCTGTCAATCAAAAACCAATTTGGAGTGATCAAGACAAAGATGAATGATCTGTCCAACAAAATTGAATTCAACAGCAAACAGATTGTTCATCTTCAAGGTCAATTCTCCAACCCTCAACCTCTATACTTGATGAATCCAAAAAGGGGGAGAAAATTAGGGAACCTAAGGAGTCATTCGAAGCCAGGATAAGGGCAAGAGTGGCCATCCTTGAAAGAGATCAGAAGAATCAAGCCAGAAAAGAAAAACTGGCCAAACAGTTTGGTGTCTCAGTAGAAGAAATTGAAGCCACAGAAAAGAAGATGAGACCCAAACCTCTGAAGAATCCCTAAGGCATAATAAAGAAACCTCTGATGGTCAAAGTACTGATGACTCAGAAGATACTGAAGACAATCCTTCAGTAGTTGACAAACCATCAGCAGTTGTCAACCCATCAGAGGTTAACACTTCCAAACCTCAACATACTGAACCTTCCAGATCCACTGAACAAATCAAACCAACTTCTGCTCCTCCAAGGCCTACAACAACCACTACCATGACTGTCCTAACCCCTGCTCCAATCTCTCAATCAACTGAACTTCTTGAGCAGAGGTTAAAGGCAGTTCAACAAAAAGCCAAGGAAGACCAGATTTGGAAAAGTCTGGAACAAAGGGATGACTTGGAGTTTGAAGAGAAGCTCCAGGCTTATCAAGCTGAACTGGAGAGACAGGCTGAAATTGACTATGTTGCTGAAGAAGACAAAAGACAACAACTGATGTCTTACATCACCAAGAACAGCAAGACTAAAGCCTACACACTCAAGGGACTCTCTATGCAAGAGCTAACAAGAAGGGCACAACTCATTGCAGACAAACTGGCCACAAGTAAAGAAGGAAAGGCCAAGAGAGCCCAGATGATAGATGAATTAGTAGCAGATGGCTATGGTTCAAAAGCCTCAGTATCCAGATTTTAAGAAGAAAGACTGATGGATACTTATCGAAAATACAAGGCTGCCAAGGCTGCAAATCCAGAGAAGTTTCAAACTGCTGATCCTTCAAGATCAGTAGTTAGAACTTCTGGTATATCAACAAGAAGGCCTGCTACTCAAAGAAAGAAAGCAGAGGACAATGTCAAAACTGATTTCAAAATGGTACTACTTGAAGGAAGTTCAGTAGTTCATTCAGATTTTGACATTGAAGAGAAACCTCTGTTAACACAATTCAGGGATCCTTCCACTTTTGCCTACCAAATCCAAAAGACTATCAAAGAAAAGATGCATACCAAGGTAGTGACTGAACACCATCTCCCAACTATTCAGATGCCTGATATGCAACAACAACAACAAGGAAGAGACTCCCACCTGAGGTTAACTGAAACAGAAAGCATCCAACACTCAGGATCATCAACCCAAGGGACAAGTCTGGTTCCCTATACCTCTGACTTTAACAAGTCAAAGGTACCTATCATCAGATGGTCACTTACTGATAACAACTCAGTATTATTGACAAGAAGAGACCTTTCAAGCAGGGCTTACAAGAAGATCAGTGATCTAAAGAAACTGTCAACACAAGACCTGCTCACAATTCAACATCTGGAACCACAGAGAGGATCTCTATCTGATGGATAGTTAAACCAGCTCAAGAACACCATGTACAAAGAGATATGGAAGATTGTTCAAGACAGAAGAAGATCATAAGGAATTAGTAAGGTTTTGGGTTCATCAATCCAGGGGAGATTGTTAGGACAAAGAGGATTGGTGAAACCACTTTTGGAAACCTTAGTCTAATTCACTTCTGTCATTTTGGCTAAGTATAGAAGTACTGAAGAGAAGACAAGAAACTGCTGAAGAGAAGATATGAAAAGTGCTGAAGAAGAAACTTCATCAGAAGTTCTGAAGTCCAAACCAGACAAGTTCACTTCAGAAGTACTGAAGACAAACTACTCATCAGTAGTTTGTCATTCATCAGCACTTAGCATCAGATATTTTCCACCGCCTTTTGTATCAGTAGTTTATTGTTTATTATTACTTTTAGCTGTAATTGATAGTTTCAATGTTGCAACTTGTGCAACTTGTTTCTGATGTTTCTGTACTTGTTTTATGGGCAAGATACATGTATGTAAACGTCTATAAATAGGAGGCTTCAACCTTCTATTTTAGACATTGATTTTCATAGAAAAATCCTTCAAACACTTTCACTGTTCTATTCCATTTCAGTATTTATTGTGAATCTGTCTAAGTATCTAATTCTCATTTACTGCTTAGATTCATAATAAATACTTGTCATTATTAGTTTCAATCATCAAGGGGGAGTAACAACTCCTCATAAGTATAAAAAGTGTTGCTTTAACTTATACATTCCGCTGTGCTTATAATCTGATATACAAGAGCTTGCTAAACACTTAAGTGTCAAAGATAGCAAGTTCTTACTTAAACAAAAGAGCAAACTGATCCAACAAGAGTAGTCCCAAACCGGACTACAAAATGTTTTGTAAGTTGTCTCAAACCCGAGACGCATGCTTTCAAGAAAAAGTAGTGAAACTCACCTTAGAATGCAAGCAATTAATCCAAACTGCCCAAATAGGATGTGCTACCGACTCCCTATTACATGTGTCACTAAGTGAGTATATGTGTAATATCATTACACCATATAACCCGTTGGTCCAAGATGTTTAAAAGTTCAAAACCGTGTAAGTGTCACCTATTGATTCTACATGCACAAGTAAACCCTACGGACCCGTTGGTGAACATGTTGATTATTATCCGTGTTACACTTAATATACATCTCATATAAGTGTCCATTCAAGTTCATGTCAAATACGTACCATATAAGACTCCAAATAGTCACATAAATGTACAGTACACAATATGCGTTTTTAGGACAGATTATGCGCCGTGAAACCTAATTTATTAAAAATACTTATGAAGTGAATTAGACTCCCAAAATATTACTAAATATTCCAGGGGGTCTACCGGACCAGTCCATGTTTTTAGTTCGTGATAAAACCATGCTAAAAAATTATGAAAAATCACACAATACAGCTATGTCCAGAAAATACACACAACAGATCAGATTAGTAGAAAAATTCCCAAACATTGTGTATTCATCCAAACAGGATGAATCCACTTGGAAAAGCCAAGTTATTCCAATATTGGCCTACTTTCCAAATTTCATAATTTAATTCTTTGTAAAACTCAAGTTATGATCGTTTAAAGTTGACCCAGTTTACTAATCCGAAAATCTGATATAACCTTTAATCAAAGAAAATTCCAAAAACTTATCAAACGGCGTCCAAATCAGATGATTTTGCCCATTATGAAAATCTAAGACCATGTATAATACAACTATGAAAAGAAATTGTCAAAAATAATATTTTAAGTCATGTAACAGACCCTACAAGTTGACCCAAACATTCAGTCCAAATTTTAATCATGCATAAACTCTTATTAAAACTACTCATATACGCATATAGTCGATCAACAATACTCAAAAACCATCATACAACATTCATAAGACATAACATGATCAGAACCTTACAGAATTCATGCTAAACATCATCAACCATAAACCCTAGAAGTCTAAAACATCATAAACATGCATATCATGCAACCTATCAAATAACAATCACATAAGATTATGTTTAGCCCATTCAATCTTTATAAACATCAAGTTTTAATCTTTATGAAAATATTTCAGACCTGGAAAAACTTGGTTATGATGTTTTAAAAACATGTTAAAGAAGATTAAAACACAAGAGATTGAATATTATACCGCAAGCACTTCAAAACTATCAACCGATTGCTCTCCAAGCTTCCCGATCGATGTTCTTGAGCCTTAGCAGGTGTTTGAGGTTAATATTTTCGTAACTAGGCAGTAGGGGGCGATTAGGGTTGAGTTTAGGGGATACATGAGGCTTACGATTGCTTAAATAGGTGTGTAAGGCGGTTTGGTTGCGTCAGATCCCCGTGAGCGGCTGCGCGGGCAGAGTGAGCTGCCACTCACTCTCCCCCGGCTCGCTCCGGGTGGTCTGGTCGGTTGTACCGCGTGTTTTCTTCGATGTTTTCGCTATTTTGGACCATAACAAGTGTAACCCCATGTGTTAAGACCCCAACCATCCTAACGGTCCACCCATTACGATTTTTATTAACGCTTTCGGTTTAAGTTCACGTAATCACATACAGTTTGCACTTAGTTTCACAGAGTTTCACATAAACACGTAATTGCAATCAATCACAATCAATTAATTCACAATTATCTAATTTCACCATTCACCAACGTCCGGGGTTCACTACTCATGTATATAGTCTGGTAATTCCCGAATTACCACTTCATGCAGTTATTAACCTATAGTTGTGCAACGTGTGACTTATCTAGCTAACCCTAGTTAAGTAGAATGCATAGAATGTAACTAGAGTTTAGTTAAAATGAGAACCTGAAATTGCGGGGTATCACACAAAACTTATTATTAAAAAGCAACAAAAACAAAACTGGAACCTTAAATCGTACCGTGATGTAAAGAGAGGCCTATTAGGAGTGCCTTGGAGGAAGATCGTCGGTTTGCTGTAGTCTATGATGGCGCAGAGATTAGCGGGAAGTTGAAATTTTGAATGATGTTCGTCGGTTTGCTCTCTATATACTAATTCATAACAGAGGTAGGAAAGTATTCATATATAAAACATTAAACAGTCACTATTCAACGAAATGTATCCACTCACAGTGACATCGAACACTTTATAAAGCAACAAATTCAAAACAGAGGTAGGAAAGTAAAGCTTCAGGTGAAAGTGGATACCATGGATCAGAGAGATTTAAGCTAATCAAACTCATATCTCAAGCCGGTGCAAGTTATGTTAGTGATATCTGTCATCTTCTTCTTCAACTTGCATCCTCTTGATCTTCACACTTGCTTTTGGAACTCTGATCTTCATCCTAGGAAAGTAAATCTTCAGGTGAAAGTGGATACCATGGATCAGAGAGAGATTTAAGCTAATCAAACTCATATCTCAAGCCGGTGCAAGTTATGTTAGTGATATCTGTCATCTTCTTCTTCAACTTGCATCCTCTTGATCTTCACACTTGCTTTTGGAGCTCTGATCTTCTTCCTATTATGTTTGTGTATCACAACTTAAAGCTCTGATCATGGGTCACATGATTGTGTTTATGTTATTTTATAAGATGAGACGAATGTCGCGTGTCATGAGTTCGACCAAGATGACACTTCTAGGAGATTCATGAAGATATTCATCAAGACCTCTGCAGAGGGTCACTATTCATATATAAAGAACATTAAGTAACCAATTACCAAAGGGTCACTATTCATCAGAGTTTCCAACCACTAGAAAATTTATCTACTCACAGTGATATCGAACACTTTATATGAGTTTGATTAGCTTAAATCTCTCTGATCTATGGTATTTGAAAATAGAGAGTTCTTATGGAAGTTGCTAAAATAGTTAAACAAATGTATTTGTGAATAATACATTCATCAAAAAGGCCATCTCTTTGTTAGTCACCCTCATAGGAAAATCGACTCTCACACTTATGCGTAGATCAAGGAGATTCATGAAGATATTCATCAAGATTTTTGCAGAGGGTCACTATTCATATATAAAGAACATTAAGTAACCAATTGCCAAAGGGTCACTATTCATCAGAGTTTCCAACCACTAATACCATACAATGACCATGTTTGAAAATGGAGAGTTCCTATGGATGTTGCCAAAATAGTTAAACAAAACTTTAAATGCATGGATCATTTGTTAATTTAATGAGATTTGGTGTTGGATCATAAGCAAAAAGGTAGACCACACCACTAGACGACTGCTCAAATCCAAAACAAATACTGTTCATGCAAGCAAGTGATATTAAGTTGTTGGACATTGTGATCGGGTACAAAGCAAGTTGTCGTCGAAGATATATCTGTCAACGATGAAGGCAACTTGAAACAACCGGATGCTTGGTAGCTCTAGGTAAGAACATTGTGGATAATGATGATAATAACTTCTCTCAGATTCTGATTGCACCGAATCTAGTCTTCAGATTATGATCGTATTGTATGGTGTGTGGGAATGTTATATACCTGAAACTAATATGTTACATTATTATTACTATTTAAATTATTATTATTATACAATAACAATGACAGACTCTTTTACTTGAGAAGAAGAATGAACAACGGTGGAATTGGAATTAGAATTGGAATTAATGTTAGGAATTGGAGTGGACAAACCGAGGCCTAAGGTGAATCCGTTTGGTGATGGTAAACCTAGAGAGGTTTTGCTTCAGGAGAAAGGTGTGGATTATCGGAATTGAATACTTAGAGATGACACGCGAAGCTTTAGACTCCAAGTGGATCCCTTGATTGCCAACTCACCTGAACTTTAGAACATAGGCCTCTACAAAGTTTGATTAATTCGCGTTTTTCACTTATTTAATGAAATTTAACGCGCATACCGCATTCGAATTGGTTTTTTATTTTTTCTAAAAGTAGAAAAAACTAGAACAACATTAACAACTAATAAAAATATTGTAGAACAAAAGAAGAAAGTGTTCCTCTCTGTTACCAAGCATGTCAAGAAATGATAATTTTCAAATATTGCAGATCAAGGTCTTCATTATTACTTAACGATGGTGAACAGTTGTTAGGAATTTAATTCTTAGAGATGATAAAGGATAACGAAGATTAATGTTGTATTTTTCCTGGAAGTACTAAATCTATTGTTCAAGCTTCCTGAATCTATTGTTAAAATCTTTGACTATACGTGGTTGATGATGTCGTTTAAGTCGTTGATTCATTTGGAAATCGAAAACGCCTATATAGACGTTTGATTAGGGTTATTTACTTTGTTTTTAATTTTTTTAACTTTTTAAAATAATTTTATTAAAAAATTAAAAAAATTAAAAAACCAATTCAAAACACCAAAAAAATACCCCAAAATAAAACTTTGATTCAAAGCGCCTCGCTTTAGCCAAAGTTAGGCGCTTTGGATAAAAAAAAATTCAATTTTTCCTACCACCTCGTACACCTCGTTTGATTTGACCTGAAGCGTCTCGCTTTGACCAAATCAAGGTGTCTGGAGGGATTGGAATAGAAGGGTACGGGGTGTGAATAGCTGGAGCTTTTATAAAAGCTTTAGCCTTTAGGCATATAAAATGTTTGTAGTGAACTATTAATTAAGTTATCACATAAAAAGCGCTTTCTATCAGAACATTCTTTTTTTTTTTTGAAAATTTACTTTCATTAACACAACCGCGAACACGGGCCTATAAACAAGGACCGGCCGCACAAATTACAATTACAACAAAAACAAAGGACATCTAATCCAATCTTTCCAAGCCCTTGGATACATTTACTTCTACTTCTAAACCAAAGAAAGGACCTAGATTTAACTCTAGAAACGATGTCCGGTACCGTAGCTCTCTTCCCGTTGAAAATTAAGTCATTTCTAGCGTTCCATAGTGTCCATAGTGTCACCAAGATAATGCCATGAACCAACCTCTTCTTCACTTTGTCACCTTGAATAATTGTTTTTTATTTAAGTTAATAAAACACAATTATAACTTAAAAGAAGGCCTTTTACATTTATCTTTTTTCTATAACAATATAACTTATTATAATATAATAACTCAACAATGAACTACAATATTTAACAACATAAGGGTACATTGAGGCACCGTGGCATTCACTCCTATCATTTTATCATCCTATTGGGGCATTTATGTAGGGCCATATCTATAGTCTTACTTAACATTTTGTATCATATATTTTTAACTAGATTATACCTGGAAGCGTCCTGGGTTGAGAAATTAAATATGATACATTAATTTTATATATAAAATAGACTGATGTATAACTCTAATATTAATATCTAACCTAAAACAAATTAACAATGTACAATTCCAATGCTAACACCTAACCTAAAAGAATGTATAACTTTAATGTAACTATAATATTAACACATATCCTAAAGACTAAACAAATGTACAACTCTAACATACTAATATTGATACCTAACTTAAAACAACGTATAACTCTATTAACCTATTCGGCTCTAGATGAAAAAAAATAATTCATATTTACTGATTTAAACATAATTAGTGACTTGTCTATACATGATTAATGATTTACCTGAACACTTTGTGTTTTTTTTCCTGTATGAACAAAATCCACAAAAAAATTTCTCCGTTTTTTATATAGCACTATATTACTCGTTGGAAAGATAATAAAACACTCGTTAATTTTTAAACATAATTAGTGACTTGTCTATACATGATTAATGATTTACCTGAACACTTTGTGTTTTTTTTCCTGTATGAACAAAACCTCACAAAAAAATTTCTCCGTTTTTTATATAGCACTATGGTACTCGTTGGAAAGATAATAAAACGCTCGTTAATTTGGTGTAATTTTTTTTCTTTAAAAAGTCTCGTATATTAAAGATATTAACGTTTAAAAATTATAGGAGAAAACATGAGGATGAAAATTCTAATTTTATTTTTAAATTATTTTTTTTTCTAAAATATCTCATTGCCACATGGATGACATATGACACACTCAAAGAAGAGAATGCCTCTTTGAGTGTCATGTCATTAAAATGGTTTTGGTTTATTATATGTATATAGATAGATGGTTAGGTACTTAGGTAGATGCTAATTTATCAGTAAATACACCATAAACCAACCAGGCAGGTTGATATCCAGAAGCTGGTTGCGAAAATGATGCACATAAGCAGCAGTGACCGTTGCTGATTTGTTTCCGTGCCCAAGTAAATCACTGTTATAGCAAAGCCGCAAAGGCGATAAAAACTCATAATTAAATGCTTAAAATAAGATGGCTAAAATCAATTAAACAAAATAAATCACATCAATTAACCTAAACGTTGAAGAACTCGTTCCATTTTCCCATATTATGTATCAGAAGAGTTTCCCTTGAAGTCCACTTCTAAGTTCTAACTCCCTGGTTTGAAGTGCTACTAGCACCATGAGGTCTAGATTCTCTTGTACTCTTAACCTAAACGCAAATAAAACCAAGATAAACTATTCAAAATTCAAATGTACAAATAACATCAAGATTCCAAAACTTATTTTAGTTAGTGTACCTTTTTCTTTTCTCTTTTGCTCTTCACCTTGTGAAAATGATCTAGATATATAACCAATAATTTCATATTAGAAGTTATTTAGACATTAAAAGAATCTTAAACTATAGTTCAACTAAAGCTAAACCAAACTAAATATACCATTCTCTCAATATGATATTAGGGGCTGTTTGGTAGCCTCTTAATGATCATTCAGAGACTACCTCTTAATGGTCCATAACTTCTGAATGGTTAAGAGTTAACCTTAATTCTGAATGGTTAAGAGGCAACCATTAAGATGTTACCTCTTAACCATTCATACTTAATATTACATCTTAACCATAAAGAAACTATAAACCATTCAGATGTAACCTCTTAATGACCATTCAGAGGCTACCAAACAACACCTAAAACAAGATTAGAATAAGCTAGGATAACAGTGATTTTGGCCAATTACTAGCTGCATATCTTACTTCATCAAAATAAAAAATAATAACAAGAATAATAAATAAAACAGATAACAAAACTTAAACACTAGAAATTAAATATTACAAACATGATCGATATATTCATTCCATAAACACAATCATCAACATATACATAACATAATAAACATATTAAATAAAGAAATAAAATAAACGTTGGGAGAGGAGGCGATTAACAGCTTCATTAGGGTCCATTTGACACTCCACCACCGCCTCCATCTTCGCGACCCACATTGGACCACCACAACTGCCAATAAGGGCTGAACACGAGGTGGTGCTGCTGTCGTGCAACAACGTCATTTACCGAGGTGGTTCTGTGGTGTTTGGTGACCGTGGGTTTTTAGGAGAAGAACGGTTTTGAGAGGGCGGGAGAGTGTGATTCGGAAGAAGAAGGGTTTTAGGAGAAGAAGGGTGTTGGGAGAAGATCAGAATGGGATTCGGAAGAAGAAGGGTGGATATTTGAAGATATTTGGTGATGTTATCAAGCGTGTGGGAAGGAAATTGTATTTTTGGGTACACAAGAACATGACACACAATCTTTCATAGTGTCATGTTTTTTTACTTTTTGACAAAAGATTCTTAGACACACAAAAATGTGCGTCATATATTTATTAGATTTTTAAAAATATAACATTTTTTTATGATACATATTTTTAAATGTCATAAAAGGAGATGTGTCATTATTCGCATCTCAAGAAAGTCACATTTTCTAGTAGTGTATATAGGGTTCACTTTCCTTATTAGATAAATGATCGATTTAGAAATAGGATTTTAGTTGGTGTGTTGAAGGTTAAAAAACCCAAATACGTTATAAATGTAAAATTATTCAACAAATAATGTGTTTACTGATGATACATATGCCCATCAATGAATAAAAATTTATAAAAAACTTTGATGAGGATAAACACTAAAATTGGGTGTGTTACATTGAATCAAAATTGGCGTGACAAGAGATGTGGGTTCAACTTTTCAAGTACACAGAGCGAGTATTGGATGGATTTTAAGAGTAAATTTTAAAGAAGTGTTTGTTTGCTCTAAAAATAATAATAATAATAATTGAATCAAATAAAAATAATTTTTTTTACATATATTGGCACAATATATATCATAACTCATAAGTCTTAGGTAGATTAAATGTATCAGTTACGCAGCTTCACATACGGCTAAAGAGGCTTACGATATTTTTATTTTTTTGATATAAAAAAATATTATTCGTTAGCTTGATTTGATCTATTTAAATAGAAAACTATCATGAAGACCAAATAATTAATATGATTTTGTTGTATTTTTTTATTAGAAGTTTCTTTTTCAAGAGGATTTTTTAAATGAGTGTTGCGATTAAGGTCCTACCTCAAATGGAATGTACCTTAACTATATACCATTTAATTAATTTCTTAATTTGTTTACTTAATCTCATCTTGTAATGTCAATTATTGGGGACTTTAACAAGATGAGTGATATTCAAATGCTAGTTTAAAAAATTTAGAATCTTTAAACCTTATTTTAATATTTAAGTACAAGAACTCCCCATAAATTTTATATATATATATATATATATATATATATATAGGGCAAGGATTAAATAAAAACCCTCCTATTTTGAAGAAACTTGGTAAACTTAATCTAAACCATTGATCTAAAGTGATCAATGGCTTAGATTGATTCTACATTATTTTAATAAAATAATTAAGGTAGATGACAAAAAAAGGGCACAATGGTCAAATGCCATTTTCTGAAAAGCAGATATGACAGTGTGGACCCCACACATGTCACATCATCTCTCTCTTACTTTTTCCACATTCTTATATAAGCTGTCAGACGCCCGTGTTACATATGTAACATATGCAGGGTTGCGTACGTTAAAATTGCACAGATTGTATATAATCAATTAAAAACTTTATAGATCAAAAAACATTCAAATGTACACAAAAATTGTTTCTTACAAAGTGCTAAAACAAACAAAACGGTCATTACAAATCGACAAAATGCTAAAAAAAACTATCATAAATAAAAAAAATTGTCTACACTTCATTCTTGATAATCATCTTCATCTTTAATGCAAAAAAATATGCTCACCTGCAAAAATAAAACAAAATTCATCAATTTACATGAAAAAATCAAAACTTTGTATATAGTAAAAAAACAGAAACTAATGTATACCAACTTAGTGGTGCTGTTACATACGAAACATACGCAAACATATATTTCATCCCATGATCAATGACATTCCATTCAAGAATTTTTTTCCAAATTCTTCCTCTATAATATGCAATATTACATTCCTGATAAGGTGCAAAAAACACGAGTGTTACATGTGTAACAGGATTTTTTTCTGGAAACACAGACAAACTTTTGTAGTCTGCACCCAGCATACATTTTTTACTGAATTACAAGCAACCTTTGACTGCAAAACAGATACGCTACACACGTAACATCCTACCTTAACACAGAAAAAAAAACACACTAAGTAAATTCACAAAGATGATACGACCATATAGACGAGAAAAACACCCTAACTAAACACAGAGAAAACACAAATAACAAACATTCTGAAAAGTCATTCTTAAAACAAATAATAACACATTTTCTGTCTTTAGTTATAGATAAGACTATATGAGAAAACACAAAAACAGACATTTTCTGTAAAAAAGACATAGGTAACATTAAAAAAAACTCATACATGAGAAAACAAAAAAAAACTAGACAGACATGGTGCAAAAACACACGAGTGTTACATGTGTAACAGGAAAACACAACAAAAACTTTTGTAGTCTGCAGTAAACATAGAACAAAATTTGATATGCTAGAAAATATAGAACAGAATTTGACTGCAAAAAACAAATATGCTACACACGTAACAGCCTAACTAAACACAAAGATTATACGAAAATATAGACGATAAAAACACCCTAACTAAACACGAAGATACTATGAACATAAAACACAAAACGAAAAATCATTTTCGATGTTTAACATAATAAACACCCCTAAGTCAAATCACAGAGATGATACGAACATATAGACGAGAAAAACACCCTAACTAAACACAGAGAAAACACAAAATAACAACATTCCGAAAAGTCATTCTGAAAACAAATAACAACACATTTTCTATCTTTAGTTATAGATAAGACTATATGAGAAAACACAAAAACAGACATTTTCTGTAAAAAAGACATAGGTAACATAAAAAAAAACTCATACATGAGAAAACAAAAAAAAAAGACAGACATGGTGCAAAAACACATGAGTGTTACATGTGTAACAAGAAAAACACAGACAACTTTTGTAGTCTGCAGTAAACATAGAACAAAAATTGATATGCTAGAAAACATAGAACAGAATTTGACTGCAAAAAACAGATATGCTACACACGTAACAGCCTAACTAAACACAAAGATTATACGAAAATATAGACGATAAAAACACCCTAACTAAACACAAAGATACTACGAACATAAAACACAAAACGAAAAATCATTTTCGATGTTTAACATAATAAATACCCCTAAGTAAAATCACAGAGATGATACGAACATATAGACGAGAAAAACACCTTAACTAAACACAGAGAAAACACAAAATAACAACATTCCGAAAAGTCATTCTGAAAACAAATAACAACACATTTTCTATCTTTAGTTATAGATAAGACTATATGAGAAAACACAAAAACAGACATTTTCTGTAAAAAAGACATAGGTAACATAAAAAAAAAAACTCATACATGAGAAAACAAAAAAAAAAGACAGACATGGTGCAAAAACACATGAGTGTTACATGTGTAACAGGAAAAACACAGACAACTTTTGTAGTCTGCAGTAAACATAGAACAAAAATTGATATGCTAGAAAACATAGAACAAAATTTAACTGCAAAAAACAGATATGCTACACACGTAACAGCCTAACTAAACACAAAGATTATACGAAAATATAGACGATAAAAACACCCTAACTTTTGTAGTCTGCAGTAAACATAGAACAAAAATTGATATGCTAGAAAACATAGAACAAAATTTGACTGCAAAAAACAGATATGCTACACACGTAACAGCCTAACTAAACACAAAGATTATACGAAAATATAGACGATAAAAACACCCTAACTAAACACAAAGATACTACGAACATAAAACACAAAACGAAAAATCATTTTCGATGTTTAATATAATAAATCTACCAAAAAAAAGAGATGCTAGTAACACACAAAAAAACAACAATTATTTCCAACTTAAAAAAAAAAATTAAACCACCTAACCCCTAACATAAAAAAAGGGATGCTAGAAACACACAAAAAAACAACAAAATTTTTCAAACTAAAAAAAAAAACAAAACACATAGATGTCACAAAAAAAGGGCTGGAGCAATCTCAAAAAGTTGTTTGCCTCGAAAAAATCCTTATGAAAAAACCATGGTTTTCAGTTGAATCTATAATCGTTTTTTAACTAACATCCACCAAAAACAGGGCTGGGACAATAAAAAAACTCGAAAAACAGATACCCCCTAATAATAAACCTAAATTACACTTACAATTAAATAATAATAAATAAATTACCAACCATGCTTCTTGAAAAGTTTCACCCTCTGTTCTTCTTCGTCATCACCATCTTCTTTAGTTTCTATGATGGAAATCTTCTTTTTTAATGGTGAATACAGAGAGCCAACAGATCTTGTGTATAACTCCCATTTATCTGCTCCAAATCTCCACTGTCACCCGTCACCATCATTGTCTCCGACGAGAACCACCACCGCTATACCACCGCCTTCCGTCCTCACCATTACCAAGATTGACCTCCTTATCTTCATCTTGATCGTAAAAACATATCAGATCTGATTTTTTTTTTTTTTTTTTGAAATAAAAAGAGAGATAAAGAGAAGGGATGAGAGATAGAGATGATGGAGAACAATCAGATCTGGAGAACAATCAGATCTACCTTTGATAGAGATGAGAGGAGAGAGGGAATGGAGAGAAATCAAATTTTTGAAAAAATCAGAGAGAGAAGAAGAAGATATATACCTGACATTTGATAGAGAGAGAGGGGAGAAATGACTGAAATACCCCTTAGGTTAATAAAAAATAATTTGTTTTGGTTGGTGATGTGGAGCATTGTGGTCCACTAGTTAGGTTTTTGGGAGTTTCTTCAAAATTTTGGGTTTTTTGTATATACTTAGCCTATATATATATATAGAGTAAAGATCAAATACATATAGTTTTTTTGTAAGAACTGTGAGAATCAAAGGGGGTAAAAAAAAATTATTTTTTTTTCCCATGTGCTTAAACATTCTTTCTAGATGAATAATACAAAAAAAAATTTTAAAATTTTTTTTTATAGTATAATTACGTCATTAAGGTAAATACATTAGTTTACACTAGAGTAATTATGTAATTACTCTACACGTAATTACTCTACACCAATTTTTTTTTTTTTTTAGTTTTCAATACTATAATACTTGTTTAACAATATGGGAAAAAAAATTTGAAAAAAAAATAAAAAAAAATACCCTCCTTTGATTCTCACAGTTCTTACCAAAAAAACTATTTGTACCGGATACAGATATTAGGGTTTCATTCTTTAGACCCCTTCTCTCTTTCTCTCTCTTGATTCAAGAACAACAGCGTTCCTTTGTTAGATCTAGGATTTTGTTCGATTTATGACTTCAAGAACACCAGCGATCATCATCATAATCGGTTGTTAGTCATCATCCACATCCTTTGTTCCATCTAGGGCTTCAAGTAGACCCACAAAATTTGGATCTCTGGTTTCAACTTTCAAGATCGGCCTCATCTATACATAATATTCTTCCTTCTTATTTCAACTTTCGGACTTCATGGTTCATACTCCTTTACTGATATAAACTTTCTGGATATGGGGTTTCATCTTTCTGAGTTCATGGTTTGATCTTCGACCACAACAGTTGTATCTACACCCCTATCAGGTATGGTTACTCTTAATATTCTTTTCAATACCCCTCTCAAGTATGGCTGCTCTTACTTTGTTTGTTTGAACTAATCTGCAGACTTATTATTACTATTATTATTATTTGAACTAATCAGGTATGGTTACTCTTAATATTCTTTTCAATACCCCTCTCAAGTATGGCTGCTCTTACTTTGTTTGTTTGAACTAATCTGCAGACTTATTATTACTATTATTATTATTTGCCATCAATTAGATCTGGTTTTTGCTACTGAACTTAACAAATATATCGGTGCTAACTATTTCAGTTAAAAATGAAGCCTGAATTGCACTATGGTGAAGATGACTGTCCTGTTTGGTGAAGAACAATAACGAGGAGAATGACACTCTCGAGTCGATCTGTTCAGGTTAGGACTTCGAATGTGTTCTTGAAGCCTAATATCGTCAATGTTTTGATTCGTTCCAGTGTTCTTAGGTGAAAACAATTTTGAACTATATGATTGAGGTTAATTTTAGTAATTCATATGCATCAAGTGTAGTGAATTGGGGCCTAGGGTTTGGGAACTTTGAATAATTGAGGAATTTTGCATTCCACTAACCTTATCTATTATTTCGATAATAAGCTTTGATTTCAATATGAAATTTTCTATGGTGAAAACAAGTTCTTTGGGTTTAAATTTACCCACCTTCTTTCAAAATTTTTGAAAAAAAAAGTAAAATTAGTGGATCTGCTTTTAGTTTCCTGGTTGTATACCTTCTGAAGTTTTTTTCTATCCATCTACTATTTTACCTTTAACCTTTCTCTGGTTAAAATCATAGGTATCCTTAAATTCATTGCTAATTGACATAGTTTTTTAATGTGTATATATTGTCGTATTTTACCAAGTTTAGGATAACTTCATATTTTAAAGTAAAATACATGTTTCTATGATGATGAAGGCTGTGTTTTAAAAAGCGCGCTTAAGCGCGAGGCGCACTGAGGCGCAAGAATCTGCGCCTTATGTATCCCTAGGCGCACCTTGTACAAGAAGCGCAGGAAAAGCGCGATTTTTTGCCCAAAAAATCCCCTGAGGCGCACGCTTTTTGTACGGGAGGTGTTTTTATGCTTAAAAATGTTATATATGTAGCTAAAAGGGTTGCTAAATCATGTATAAACCTTATTTGTATCTATATTTTGGGTAAATGATGCTAAAAACCTATAGCATATATAAAAAAAATTATATATTCGTCTTGCGCTTCGCGTACGAAAATCCCACCGCTTTTGCGCTTTGCGCCTCGGTTTTGGACCTCATCGCTTTAGTGCGCTTCGCGCTTTTTAAAACCAAGGATGAAGGTCATGAATGCAATTCTTTTTGTGTTAACCTTATACTCTCAACAACTTCTTACCCTCCTTCATTGCATGTTTTAAGTTGACTAACAAGTGAATTATAAGAAATACTAAATCTGTTTTCATCTTCGTAGCTACAAAGAATAACAGAGCAATAAAAGGTAAGTTCTCAACTGCCTAAGGATGTACAGAATGTTGTGATACTTTGGGTTTTAAAAGGCGCGCCGAGGCGCGAGGCGCTGCCTAGGGCGCCTCAGAGATATACGCTTACCCATTTTCCTGAAAGCGTATGAAAAGCGCATTTTTTAACCTTTTTTTTTTGTTTTTTTGGGCCCTGAGGCGCACGCCTCTCGTACACAATTTGTTTTTATGCATAAAAATGTTGTTCCTTGGTGTTTTTGGCTTGTACATATTGGTAAAATTATATAAAAACATTAGTGCGCGCTTCGGGTACGAAAAGCCCACCGCTTTTGCGCTTTGCACTTCGCCTTTGCGCTTAGACCTCATCACTTTTGTGTGCCTAGAACTTTTTAAAACCAAGGTGATACTAATATCTAAAAAACCATTGATTTTATTCTTGAGGTATAATAAAGGAATTTATTTCTTTATGTATTCTGAGAAATTTTTATGCTAAATTAAAAATGGGTACATTGTTATTTTTGCCCTGAGAAATTTTAATTCACTATTATCTCGCTACAACAATTTGAAATCCTCGTCATATTTATCCCTTTCGAGGGTTATCATCTTGGTTAAAAAAAGCGAGAGGCGCAAAAAAGGTAGCCTTGTTGCGCCTCGCGCCTAGGTGCGCCTTATAAAACCAACGTTGCCAGATAATCGAATTCATGTTTTGGTATTATTCATCAAGTCAATCTTGTAGTTATCGATTTCATAAACCTAATAGCATAATTTTGTTGTTAATTAACAAGTATGCCTGAAGAACAGTTCACAAAACTTATGTTATTATCTAACAAATTGCCAATAAGATGCAAATCACTTGAACTTGTCTTAAAGACAAAAGCTCAAGTATTTCAAGTAGCCTTGTTTCCATGTTGTAAGTGAAAGGTGGTGTATATATTTACCACTATTTATGCTGACGGAATAATTTTTTCCGACTCACAGTTTGATGATGGTGGTTCAGCTTTGCTTATTTTAACTTACGGTTCGTAGTTACTCGGTACCGAAGCTCCTTAATCCTCAAAGTTGATAGATTCAACCACTCTTGTGTAAGTTTGCTGATAGTAAGATGATAAAGATGTTATTTTGGCAGTTGTGGTTGATTTGTATGAAAATAATTTTCAGAAGACAATAATCTTACCATAACTTAACGTGCTATACGATATCAAATTAGTGTTTGTCATGTGATAATTGATCGATTTTGTTGTTTTATTTATTTAGGCTTTATAAAGGCAATGTCATAAAAAAATAGATGGAAACCACTTGGAAGGGGGAAGTTTGATCATGTTTATACAGCTAATATAAAAGAGGTTTAGTATATTAAGTTCAGTTATTATGTTTAAGTCTTATCACATCAGATTTTAGATCTTTATTAGATGATAATGTCACTTATTGTGTTAAAGTTTTTTAACTGTTTTTTTAGCTCAACAAGTTGAGTGTTTTTCAATTACATTTGTTATTTTATATAGGCATTGAGTGCAGAAAATGGATAGAGATAGTAAACGTCACATGTGAATCAAGCAACAACAGAAAGCTAACTCTCTTTGTGAACGATTAACTAAATATTATTTGTTGGACACATATATTTAGTCATTTTTATGCAGATTTTCAACCCGCGAAAGTTTTTTTTTTTTTTTTTTTTTTTTTTTTTTTTTAATAATGCACATTGTTTCCTTGAAAATGCAGAGCTAGCTTGAGTCCAAGCTCAATGGAAATATGGTAAAAATTATTTTGCTACTCATTTCTATTCATATTCTCAAATCCCCCTGCACAATAATATACATTCTCCTACTAGAGTTTAATTTTCAGTTTTTACAGGTTATAGTATAATCTTATAACTAATACATGTTCTTTTAGCAAATGCTAATGAATACATTTTCAGTTTTTCACGTTATAGTATAAACTTATGATACATGTTCTTTATAGTAAATGCATAATGACTCGGCTCCAATAGTTGTCCTAACTTTTGCTTTACCAAATTCTTCAGACCTATTTTAGGCTTTCTAATCTGTATTCTTTTTAACTTTTTTCTGTTTCATAGGACCAGTCACTTTCGAGTTAAATCAGTATGATGGAAGTCAATTAAATCAAAGGACCAAACCCGCATGACCCATTTTCAGCTTTCGATCTGTAATTTTCACTTTGAATCTATATTTTTAGACTGCAGTATGGTTGATGAAAATAGGGTCAAACATGAGAAAGGCTAAAGTCTAAACCACTGGAGGTTGCTACCCTCTAACCATATCATGTTGCCACCACTATATAAACTTTGACTTAAATATTTATTTACTGTAAGTATTTCAAACACTGTATTTTATATAATCTTCAAATTGTTGAAATTTACATGTTAACATGTTTATTTTTCTTATGAAGTTAATATGTTTTCTATTTTGCTGTTGTGCCAGTTTTCATATTTGGCAATGTTTATAACTAGACCGGATACGAATAGGACGTCTTATTGGTCCACACTGAGCAATATCATAAATATATTTTATTTATACTTATTTTATACAATGTACAGCAGAAGTCCATTAGCACATTTCGTGTATAACTGCCATTAGCCCATTTTCTAGACGTATAGCAAAAGTCCATGAGGCCATTTTTGTATATTTAGTGTTAAATTTTAGTTTTCTTCCTCATACAAAAAAAATGCTAATTTGACCTAAAGGTTATGAATAGAACCCACACATATCTTAGAGTAATGTTTAAATATTTGTACAGTTAGATGGAATTCAAAAGCATATAAAGTAAAATCAGGACACGCAAGAGCTTGAACCCAAAAGAATATATTTGTACATTTAGCATATTAATCCCAAATAAATTACTATAATATAAATAAATTACTATAATATGTGTGTTTATAAAAACTTACATGTACTCTACTCGCATAGGAATCCACATGCCGAATGTAGCATGTGACGATTGATATGTTAATTTAATTTAGTTGTAGCATATTACACGAATATGTAAACTAACTTAACTACTACGTACAATATGTGAAGAAACAATTGATAAGCTAAAACGAGTAAAACGTTGTAAATTTTCGTCACCGCCGCATCGCGCGGGTTTTCTGCTAGTGTGTGTGTGTGTATATATATATATATATATATATATATATATATATATATATATGGGAAAGTTAATTTGAGAACACCTATATTTCGTGCGAACCGTGAGAACGGCATCTAAAATCATTCAAATTCAAAATTTCTTTTTACACTTGTCTTTATTACTAAAATACAATCTCAAAAACACAATTTACGCGTAAAAATTCAAACGTATACGAAAATAATTTGTTTTTACACATGTGTAAATTTACTGTTTATACATGTGTAAACTGTTTCATTTACACATGTGTAAAAAGTTAATTTGAAAATGTTTTTTCAAGAAAGAGGAATTATTTGGAAAGAAAAATCATTTATTAATGTTGTATTTTGATTATAATGAGGTTTGTGTTAAAAAAAATTGATTTTGATTGATTTTTTTACTTGTTCTTACGGTTGTCACAATATTTAGCGTTCTCAAGATAACCCTCCCATATATATATATATATATATATATATATATATATATATAGGGCAATTATAGATTGAAAACCACTTCCACTTGAGCAAACCTGTCACACCCTCAAATTACCACTTGCGGGGTTTTACCGCGAGGCGCATGACAAACCAGGATCCAAGTCAACGATCACAATAACAACTCTATATGGAAACGTAAAAACCATAACAATGATTTTTATAAGCGGAAGCATTTAAGAAGAATTTAATCAGCTACAATAGTATTCCAGAGTATTCAAAACACTTTATTTCAACACATGCAACTAAGCCTAGACGCCAATGGAGACCCGTGCGCCTAGTTCCATTTGTTGCTACCTTAGCGACCTGAGAAAAACATGCCAAAAAGATGTCAACATATAATGCTGGTGCGTTCACAGGTTTGTTCAATATGTTACCAAAACGTTACCATGTCCATACTATATCAATGTTACCAAGTACGCTAGCTAGGCGTATGTTTTATTACTACTACGATTGGAAACCATTACTAGACACGTTTAGCAATGTTTAGCATGTTTAAGCAGCCCGTATGTTCAGCATGATACCAATGTTCCTGTTCGAGACAACATGCACCCGCCCGGCCCTCCAAGCCGACGAGTGGTGTGGACAACTCGGGTAAATCTCTCTTTTGATTTCTATCTTTTGTTTGTTCCCTTCGTTATTTCCTTGTTCTTTTGGTACTTGTGCAGTTTTCGGGACGAAAATTCTTTTAACGTGGGGATGATGTGACACCCGGCAAATTATGGTTAACAACGTTGTCTAGATGAAAGTCTACCTTAGCGAGTCACGCGTATATTGTACATAACTGGGTTAGTTAAGTCGGGTTATGGTTCGGGAACTATCGGTTTAGTCTAGAGGATCATTGGATGTTGGTCTAGAGGTTCATTAGATGTCCGTCCTTAACTAAGTGTACAAACGGTGACGATTTGTAGGATCGTCAGGACATACGGAACATACGAGTCTCGAGTCCCGGGAATTGGTGAACGAGGGTGAATATGTGTATTTACATGTGTTATGTGTTTACAATCATTATGTGACTTGTCGGTATGTGAATATGTGTTAACATATGTTAAAACGGGGTTTAACGCACAAAACGCAAGAAACCAGCCCTATAGGCGATTAGGCAAGCCTAATCGCCCATAAGGGAGGCGAGTAGGCATCATGTGGGGCGATTAGGGGACTGATCGCATGACTGTTCATGCGATTAGGCCCCAATCTCATGAACTTACATGCGATTAGGCTTCCTGATCGCGTGTAAAGCTGCATAATCGCATGTTACGTGCTGGACGACTAAAAACGACTATAAATACCATACTTGACCTCATAAACTTCATTATACAAACCCTAGTCGTCCCATAACCTGCCCCAACACACACACAATCTCTGGAACGCGATTTTTTGATCAAAACACAAGGATTCAAGCATAATCCATCGTTCTTTCATAATCCTAAGGTTTGGTTTCCATCCATGAATCTTTATAAACGTTTTTAATCAATCCCTAATGGTCCAGACCTGTTCTAAAACGAAAAAGCTTTCTGAAAATCGTTAATAAGGTTTGTTAATCGGATTCTAACTAGTATACATGTGTTATGGGTGTTTATGATTAGAAAGCTAGGGTTTTTATGATTCATAATGATGGATTAACATGTTACTAGGTTAAATCAGAATAATATTAATGTTATGATGATAATATCTGAGTAATTGATTATTAGGGTTATTGTTATGCATGTTAGTATGATGATTGCATGCTATGTGAATGGTGTTTGGATTACGTGATTGCATGCAGGGCTGATAATACGAGGCAAAACGAAGGGTTTTGGTTGAAACATGTTTAGGATGGGGTTTGGGATGATATTGGGTAGTTACACACGTTCTGGATCTGATTTGGAGCGTTAAAACGCGCGAAAAACCGGAACAGCAAGGTTACAGGCGATTAGGATTGCTAATCGCCAGTTTTTCATGCGATTAGGCCCTAATCGCATGAACTTATATGCAATCAGCCCTAATCGCATGAACTTATATGCAATCAGCCCTAATCGCATGAACTTATATGCAATCAGCCCTGATTGCTAGTTTTTATATGCAATCAGCCCTGATTGCTAGTTTTTATATGCAATCAGCCCTGATTGCTAGTTTTTATATGCAATCAGTCCTAAATGCTAGTTTACTTTTCCTAATCGCGTGTACTGCCGC
Source organism: Ambrosia x helenae (assembly GCA_030844895.1). Taxonomy (NCBI): domain Eukaryota; kingdom Viridiplantae; phylum Streptophyta; class Magnoliopsida; order Asterales; family Asteraceae; genus Ambrosia; species Ambrosia x helenae. The sequence goes on from CM061223.1 coordinate 52,853,218, forward strand.
TGTAAGTGTAAATTAGCATTTCCGAGACCCGATTTGACATGTAGTAACATGCTAGGAACCCCGTAACTTGGTAACATATGTTTGGATGTAATTCGGTGATACGTGAACTATGTGCTATAACTTGGTGTGCGTTAACGTATGTTAAGTGTGATTGCATGATGGCATGTTTGAGAGCATAAACATAACACGGGGAGTCTCGGGTCACCAATGGGATGTCGAGTCTTGTACTTTGGGTCAGTTAAACAGTCACGGTGTTTTCAAACGAACTTGGTTATGGTCTGGACATCTAGGGACTAATTAACCTGCGGGTTATTAGTCTAAGTACTTGTAACTGTCATATGTTAGGTCGCCGCTTTACGGGACTAGCATAGCAGCTGAGTTTACTCGGGTTAAGGAGTAACGCAACTTAAGGTGAGTTTACGGCCCCTCTTTTAAACTGGTTTTATACTTTCGGGGGAGAAAACATGTGTTAAAACGATTATTTGGTAACTACTGTCATACTATGGGTTTCTATTGTGTACTACACGATCTTTGGAAGTCCCGGGGGGAACCATGAATGTGCGGGTTTGCACAACGGGAAATGTGAATAGCGCTATTGGGAGTGACCAACCCCGCTCGTCGACTTGGAGGGTCGGCGGGTGCATATTGTCTCAAACAGGAACAACAGGAACAACAGGGTTACTACATCGGGCACACATTTGGTATTCGAGTTAGTAATGGTTTTCCAATCGTGGTAGTAACAAAACATACGCCTAGCTAGCGTACACTGGTTTTCGATTTGTTATAGTATGGACAGGTTGACTTGGTACTTGGATACAAAACCTGTAAACTCACCAGCATTTTGTGCTGACGTAAACTTTTACATGTTTTTCTCAGGTCGCTAAGGTAGCACAGTGGAACTAGGGCGCACGCGTCTGCACGGCGTCTAGCTAGAGTTGCATGATTTTACAAACGTTGAACATTGGTTTATTATTGGATAATTGCTTTGAATAAGCTTCCGCTGTAAACGGGGATTTTAAACTATGTTTTGAAATTGCATTTATATTCATTTAGACTTGTTTATTGTGATCGTTGGTTTGAATCCTGGTTTGTCATGCGCCTCGCGGTAAAACTCCGCAAGTGGATTTTGAGGGTGTGACAGATTGGTATCAGAGCCAATGGTTATAGTGAACTAGGACTGCATGTAGAGTCTAGTCTATAGCCGAGTCGCACACACTAGACGATCACATGGTACTAAACATTAAGGTGGTTTACGTATGGTCTTGTAGGGGTGTCTCTAAATCATTGGGTCTTTCTACGTTACATCATCCGTTCTATCTTAGGTCGGGTTACGTACTTTCTAGGCGGGGTAGTATATTGGAGTAAATCGTGTACTCTTGAGATTTGTCCAAGGCTCGGACATCTCCCTTTCATACTTCAATAGAAACACTTGCCATAAACTACCGTAGTATTACGGTGTGTAGCTAAGAGTCTATGTTCGGTGACTTGAACTTTGAACTAGGAGAACACTTGGAGGACCATGTAGAGCGGTTTATCATTTTGGGTGCACACAAAATCATAAACCGAAATGCATGGAAGCCCTGGTGAGCTCTGGGTTTGAAGGGATAGTCCTGGATTGGATCTAGCTTTGATCTTGTGAACATTAGTGGTTATCTTTAACTGCGAAACTAAATTTTCTCGTTCTTTCTACCAGAATCATGTCTGGAGTACGAGGAGGACGTGGAGGTGGTCGCAATGGTGGATGTGGTGGTGGTCGCGGTGGTGCTGGTGGTCGTGGTGGAGGTATTAACCTATCGCAGGCTGATCTGAACAACTTGCTCCAAGCTGCCTTTCAGTTAGGGCACAACGGTGGTGGTAAGTTGATTTATCCATTTTCTTTGCCTCATTGGTGAACCTTGTTTACATCATTCGTGGTTTCTCATAAGTTTCATTTCAGGTGGTCCTGTTGACCCACCCCCACCCATGTGTACCTACAAGATGTTCCGGGACTGCAAGCCCCAGGAATTCTCTGGCACTGAGGGTGCGGTGAGCTTACTTAGGTGGTTGGAGAAAGTGGAGTCAGTATTTCTGATGTGTAACTGTCTCCCAGAAGATCGGGTTAAGTATGCTGCTGCATTATTCCAGGATGTGGCATTGACTTGGTGGAATGGCATCACCCAGAATATGGGTATTGGGGAGGCATATGCTATGCCATGGGAGAATTTTGTACAGTTGCTGAAGCGTGAGTATTGTCCGAGGGAAGAGGTACAGAAGCTGGAGCACGAGATATGGAACCTCAAGATGACTGGGTCGGAAATTGAGAAGTATACTGTGAGGCGGAATGAGTTGGCAGTGCTGTGTCCCGATCTGCATGTGCCAGAATACCGTAGGATTGAACACTATGTCTCGGGGTTAGTACCGGATATTGCAGGATTAGTGGCTGCGGGAAATCATCCTACATACGCAGAGGTGGTTCGATCGGCTCATAGGATGACCAACTTAAAGGTGAATGAGGGTATTTTGCCTGCGAAGGGTTCGACTGTTAAGGCCCCAGAGAACAACAAGCGCAAGTGGGAAAATGACGGGAAAGGATCTGGGCCAGCACAGCAGGGTAAGAGGTTTGATAATGGGGTTCTTCTTCTTCGGGTAACAAGCAGGGTGGTTATGCGGGGAAACTGCCCAAATGTAACAAGTGTGGACGCCATCATCAAGGGAACTGCGACAGTAACCGTTGTCATCGCTGCCAGCGAATTGGGCATTTTGCTAAGGATTGTCGGGCTACACTTCCATCGACTCAGGCCCCGACTACTAACTCAGCTCCGACTACTCAAGGGACTACAGGAAGACAAGGATGCTACAACTGTGGTGACACTGGGCATTACAAGAAGGATTGCCCAAAACTGAAGCAGGGTGGAAACAACGGTAATGGGAACAACGGGGGCGGCGGCAGAAATGCACGTGCCTTCGTCATTGGAGCCGCTGAGGCTAGACAGGACCCTGACACAGTCACCGGTACGTTCCTTCTCAATAATCGTTCTGTTAGTGTGTTATTTGATTCTGGTGCCGACAAGAGTTTTGTATCCATGGGAGTTAGTCGATTGCTAGATGTAGTACCCGTACCATTAGAGACCAAGTATATTATTGAGTTGGCTGACGGTAAAAAGATTGAAGCTACTAGTATCCTTCGGGAGTGTCAATTAGAGTTGTCGGGTTTATCGTTCCCCATCGACCTTATGCCGGTACCATTGGGTAGTTTTGACGTTGTGGTAGGAATGGATTGGTTATCTTTGTATCGCGCGGAGATTGTCTGTTACGATAAGGTTATTCGGATTCCTCTCCCTGATGGAGAATTCCTTTCTGTGTACGGTATCAAGGGTGGTGTTCCGCTAAACATCATCTCTAGCATGAAAGCCCTTAAGTGTCTTCGAAAGGGTTATCCAGCCGTTTTGGCGCTTTTATCTGTTTCCTCTAGTGATGAGAAGAAGATCGACGACATTCCGGTGGTACGCGAGTTTCCTGATGTTTTTCCCGATGATTTATCTGGTCTCCCTCCTCATCGTCAAGTCGAGTTCGGTATTGATCTTGTACCAGGGGCTGCTCCTATTGCTCGGGCCCCCTACCGTCTTGCACCTCCCGAGATGCAGGAATTGTCTAGTCAGTTACAGGAACTCTTGGACAAGGGTTTCATCAGGCCAAGTTCTTCCCCTTGGGGAGCCCCGATTCTATTTGTTAAGAAGAAGGATGGAAGTTTCCGATTGTGTGTGGACTACAGAGAACTGAACAAATTGACCGTCAAGAACCGTTATCCTCTTCCACGTATTGATGATCTATTCGACCAGCTTCAGGGTTCTAGTTATTATTCCAAGATTGACTTGAGGTCCGGTTATCACCAGCTGCGCGTCAGGGAGGCTGACGTTGCCAAGACTGCCTTTCGAACACGTTATGGCCATTTCGAATTCTTGGTCATGCCTTTCGGTCTTACGAACGCACCGGCGGTTTTCATGGACTTGATGAACCGCGTTTGCAAACCATATCTGGACAAATTCGTCATTGTATTTATTGACGACATTCTGATCTACTCTAAGAACGAGACCGAACACGGGGAACATCTGCGGTTAGTTTTGGAACTCTTGCGACGGGAACAACTTTACGCCAAGTTCTCAAAGTGTGACTTTTGGTTACGCGAAGTTCAGTTCCTAGGACATGTGGTTAATGAACTAGGAATTCATGTCGATCCAGCTAAGATCGAAGCAATCAAGGACTGGGGAGCACCAAAGACGCCAACTGAGGTGCGGCAATTCCTAGGCCTTGCGGGCTACTATCGTCGTTTCATTCAGGGGTTCTCGAAGATCGCTCAACCCCTGACCACTCTCACTCAGAAGGATAGGAAATTCGACTGGGGTGAATCACAAGAGTCAGCGTTTGAGGAACTAAAGTCTAAACTTTGTTCTGCTCCTATTTTGTCTTTACCTGAAGGCCCTGATGATTTCGTTGTTTACTGTGATGCTTCTATTCATGGTCTCGGTTGTGTGTTGATGCAACGCGAGAAGGTGATTGCGTATGCTTCTCGTCAACTCAAGGTGCACGAGAAGAACTACACCACCCATGACTTGGTGTTGGGTGCCGTGGTATTCGCGTTGAAAATTTGGAGACATTACTTGTACGGTACCAAATGCACCATCTACACCGATCACAAGAGTCTCCAACATATTTTCGACCAACAACACTTGAACATACGGCAGCGTCGTTGGATTGAACTCCTGAACGACTATGATTGTGCTATTAAGTACCATCCTGGCAAGGCGAATGTTGTAGCAGACGCCTTGAGCAGGAAGGAATCGACTAAACCTCGTCGCGTTCGGGCATTGCAGCTCACCATTCATTCATCCTTACCTGATCAACTCCGTTCTGCCCAGTTAGAAGCTTTGAAGGAGGAAAACCTTAAAGCTGAAACTATGCACGGTGCCGACAAGCACCTCGAGAGAAGGCCTGATGGCCTGCACTACTTCGCAGAACGCATATGGGTTCCTTTACTCGGGGGACTACGGGAGCTTGTCCTTGATGAGGCTCATAAGTCCCGGTATTCTATTCATCCTGGTTCGGATAAGATGTACCAAGATCTGAAGGTGCTTTACTGGTGGCCAAACATGAGGTCGGATATAGCCTCATACGTGAGCAAATGCTTGACCTGTGCTAAGGTCAAGGTGGATTACCAGAAACCGTCGGGTCTCTTACAACAACCTGAAATTCCGGAATGGAAATGGGAACGGATTACTATGGATTTTGTCACACAACTTCCTAAATCACCAAGCGGGAATGACAAGATATGGGTGATTGTCAATCGGTTGACGAAATCAGCCCATTTTCTTGCTATTAAGGAGACCGACACCATGGATCGTTTGGCTCGTCTTTACTTGAAGGAAGTTGTTTCTAAACACGGGTGCCAGTTTCTATTATCTCGGATCGTGACTCCCATTTTACTTCGCACTTCTGGAAGTCTTTGCACAAGGCTTTGGGTACCCAACTAGACATGAGTACAGCTTATCATCCACAGACTGACGGTCAGAGTGAGCGCATGATTCAAACTTTAGAAGATATGCTGCGGGCATGTGTGATCGATTTTGGCAAAGGTTGGGAAGCTCATCTACCGTTAGTAGAATTCTCGTACAACAACAGTTATCACACGAGCATCAAGGCGGCTCCGTTCGAAGCACTGTACGGACGGAAATGCCGTTCTCCTCTTTGTTGGGCTGAAGTGGGTGAGAGTCAACTCACTGGGCCTGAACTAGTGTACGAAACTTCAGAGAAGATCGTACAGATTCGTAACCGGTTGGCAGCGGCACGGGACCGGCAAAAGAGTTATGCCGATCAGCGTCGCAAACCATTGGAATTCCAAGTCAATGACAAAGTACTTCTAAAAGTCTCACCGTGGAAGGGCGTCATACGCTTTGGGAAGCGTGGAAAACTCAATCCGCGGTATGTCGGCCCATTTACGATCCTGGAACGGATTGGGCCGGTGGCATATCGTCTTGATTTACCGACGGAGCTCGGTAACGTACATAACGTCTTCCATGTGTCAAACTTGAAGAAGTGTCTGGCTGACGAGTCTCTCATCGTTCCACTAGAAGAGATCAAGGTTGATGATCGTCTTCGGATTGTGGAAGAACCTGTGGAGATCCTTGATTACAAGATTCGTAGCCTACGTCACAGCAAGATTCGTATCGTTAAGGTTCGGTGGAACTCGAACCGGGGACCGGAGTATACGTGGGAACGGGAGGATCAGATGAAGTCTAAATATCCTCACCTCTTTCCTAAGGAAGCGTTCGAGTCGAGATATGTCTCTTCTGCAGCTGAATGAATCTCGGGGTGAGATTCCTTTTAACGTGGGGATGATGTGACAACTCAGGTAAATCTCTCTTTTGATTTCTATCTTTTGTTTGTTCCCTTCGTTATTTCCTTGTTCTTTTGGTACTTGTGCAATTTTCGGGACGAAAATTCTTTTAACGTGGGGATGATGTGACACCCGGCAAATTATGGTTAACAACGTTGTCTAGATGAAAGTCTACCTTAGCGAGTCACGCGTATATTGTACTTAACTGGGTTAGTTAAGTCGGGTTATGGTTCGGGAACTATCGGTTTAGTCTAGAGGATCATTGGATGTTGGTCTAGAGGTTCATTAGATGTCCGTCCTTAACCAAGTGTACAAACGGTGACGATTTGTAGGATCGTCAGGACATACGGAACATACGAGTCTCGAGTCCCGGGAATTGGTGAACGAGGGTGAATATGTGTATTTACATGTGTTATGTGTTTACAATCATTATGTGACTTGTCGGTATGTGAATATGTGTTAACATATGTTAAAACGGGGTTTAACGCACAAAACGCAAGAAACCAGCCCCTATAGGCGATTAGGCAAGCCTAATCGCCCATAAGGGAGGCGAGTAGGCATCATGTGGGGCGATTAGGGGACTGATCGCATGACTGTTCATGCGATTAGGCCCCAATCGCATGAACTTACATGCGATTAGGCTTCCTGATCGCGTGTAAAGCTGCATAATCGCATGTTACGTGCTGGACGACTAAAAACGACTATAAATACCATACTTGACCTCATAAACTTCATTATACAAACCCTAGTCGTCCCATAACCTGCCCCAACACACACACAACCTCTGGAACGCGATTTTTGATCAAAACACAAGGATTCAAGCATAATCCATCGTTCTTTCATAATCCTAAGGTTTGGTTTCCATCCATGAATCTTTATAAACGTTTTTAATCAATCCCTAATGGTCCAGACCTGTTCTAAAACGAAAAAGCTTTCTGAAAATCGTTAATAAGGGTTGTTAATCGGATTCTAACTAGTATACATGTGTTATGGGTGTTTATGATTAGAAAGCTAGGGTTTTTATGATTCATAATGATGGATTAACATGTTACTAGGTTAAATCAGAATAATATTAATGTTATGATGATAATATCTGAGTAATTGATTATTAGGGTTATTGTTATGCATGTTAGTATGATGATTGCATGCTATGTGAATGGTGTTTGGATTACGTGATTGCATGCAGGGCTGATAATACGAGGCAAAACGAAGGGTTTTGGTTGAAACATGTTTAGGATGGTGTTTGGGATGATATTGGGTAGTTACACACGTTCTGGATCTGATTTGGAGCGTTAAACGCGTGAAAAACCGGAACAGCAAGGTTACAGGCGATTAGGATTGCTAATCGCCAGTTTTTCATGCGATTAGGCCCTAATCGCATGAACTTATATGCAATCAGCCCTAATCGCATGAACTTATATGCAATCAGCCCTAATCGCATGAACTTATATGCAATCAGCCCTAATCGCATGAACTTATATGCAATCAGCCCTAATCGCATGAACTTATATGCAATCAGCCCTAATTGCTAGTTTTTATATGCAATCAGCCCTGATTGCTAGTTTTTATATGCAATCAGCCCTGATTGCTAGTTTTTATATGCAATCAGTCCTAAATGCTAGTTTACTTTTCCTAATCGCGTGTACTGCCGCTGTAAGTGTAAATTAGCATTTCCGAGACCCGATTTGACATGTAGTAACATGCTAGGAACCCCGTAACATATCTAATAACTTGGTAACATATGTTTGGATGTAATTCGGTGATACGTGAACTATGTGCTATAACTTGGTGTGCGTTAACGTATGTTAAGTGTGATTGCATAATGGCATGTTTGAGAGCATAAACATAACACGGGGAGTCTCGGGTCACCAATGGGATGTCGAGTCTTGTACTTTGGGTCAGTTAAACAGTCACGGTGTTTTCAAACGAACTTGGTTATGGTCTGGACATCTAGGGACTAATTAACCTGCGGGTTATTAGTCTAAGTACTTGTAACTGTCATATGTTAGGTCGCCGCTTTACGGGACTAGCATAGCAGCTGAGTTTACTCGGTTAAGGAGTAACGCAACTTAAGGTGAGTTTACGGCCCCTCTTTTAAACTGGTTTTTATACTTTCGGGGGAGAAAACATGTGTTAAAACGATTATTTGGTAACTACTGTCATACTATGGGTTTCTATTGTGTACTACACGATCTTTGGAAGTCCCGGGGGGAACCATGAATGTGCGGGTTTGCACAACGGGGAAATGTGAATAGCGCTATTGGGAGTGACCAACCCCGCTCGTCGACTTGGAGGGTCGGCGGGTGCATATTGTCTCAAACAGGAACAACAGGAACAACAGGGTTACTACATCGGGCACACATTTGGTATTCGAGTTAGTAATGGTTTTCCAATCGTGGTAGTAACAAAACATACGCCTAGCTAGCGTACACTGGTTTTCGATTTGTTATAGTATGGACAGGTTGACTTGGTACTTGGATACAAAACCTGTAAACTCACCAGCATTTTGTGCTGACGTAAACTTTTACATGTTTTCTCAGGTCGCTAAGGTAGCACAGTGGAACTAGGGCGCACGCGTCTGCACGGCGTCTAGCTAGAGTTGCATGATTTTACAAACGTTGAACATTGGTTTTATTATTGGATAATTGCTTTGAATAAGCTTCCGCTGTAAACGGGGATTTTAAACTATGTTTTGAAATTGCATTTATATTCATTTAGACTTGTTTATTGTGATCGTTGGTTTGAATCCTGGTTTGTCATGCGCCTCGCGGTAAAACTCCGCAAGTGGATTTTGAGGGTGTGACAAGTGGGGCAGGTCACGCCCAATAGATCTATCCACATTTCCCCCGTTGTGCATCCCCGCACATTCATGGTTTCCCCCGGGACTTCCAAAGATCGTATAGCAATACAAAGTTAAAAACCATAGTATGACATATGTTACCAAAATAGTTTAGCGCATGTTTTCTCCCCCAAAAGTTAAAGCAGTAAAAGTGGGGCCGTGAACTCACCTTAGATAGCGTTCTTCGATTATAAGTAAAGATGTTAAGCCCTTGATAATCCCTCTACCGGAGATCTATCAAAATGTTCACATAAGTGTTCCGACTAATAACCATAAGGTTATCTAGTCCCCGATTGTCCAGATCGTAACCAAGTATGTTTTAAAACGTGTTTATATGTTTAACCGACACACTAGACCGACCCGACATTCCGTTGGTGACCTATTACCCTAACTAATCAAGTACACATAGATTACACACAAGGTTCAAGCATAAAACACTTAGTTTGTATCAAAAATCTCATTTCTGCATCAGAACGGTCGAACCAGTCAGTTTAAGTCTTCTTCGCCCCGTTTTGTATTTCGTTCGACCGTTTGATGCCTCCTTCGACCGTTCTGCCACATTCGTCCAACAAAACCCAGGTTCGACCCTGGATTCTCTCCTTCGCACCTTCGATCGGTCGAAGGAGTCCAGGTTCGCCCCTGTTGTGCAAATTTTCCTAAAAACGCTTCAAACATATTCAAAACGACTCGAAACATCATCAAACACAGCAGTCAAGCATGAATAACTTATCCCTACAAAACCCCACCGATTTCCCCCAATAATACGTCCATTTCAGCCCTTTCCCAAAATGGTAAAAATTATGGAAACGTCACTATCATGCATGGATTATTTACCCAATTTGGAAACTTTTGAAATCGATCCGTATTCAACTTAAAATGCTCAGTTTGTCGAGTGTTCGATCTTTTCCCTATTAGTTTCTATTGATCATAAATATCATGCATCAAGTCTAGATTCGTTAAAACCCTCAATTACCCATAATATCATTATTTATCCAATCCTAACCCTAAACAACAATAATCTAGCATCAATAACAATCCTATATCATGTTTCTAACATAGATACAGCAGCAAATCATTGAACAACACATAACACCACATAATACACACATTACATATGTTTATCATCATGAAAACCTATGTCAAATGATAATGTTTTGGTTTAGAAAGATGTTTAAAAGGTTTTTAATCATAAAAACACCCTTAGAACAGATCCGGACAATTAGGGTTAGATGAAAACGAATTAAAATGCTTTTAAAAAGGTTTAGGATTAAGAACACACCTTGGATTCTTGTTTAGATGTTGTAGATAGGTTAGATTATGAAAAAGAAGAGCAAAAACTCCTTCCTTAGTGATTAAGATCGTTTGAGAGTGTTTTGGGACGGTTAGGGTTTGTGAAATGATGAAAAATGACAAAGTTTGGTATTTATACTAATCCTCCTTCGCCCCATATCAATGGTCGAAGGTGGCCTCCTTCGACCCTTCCACAGGGTCGAATGAGCGCTGTCCTGGTTGAAGGGAATTCTTTCAATTCCACTTCCCAGGTTCGCCCATTTACAAAGGGTCGAACCAAACAAATGTTCTCCTTCGACCACTCGAAGTGGTCGAACCAGAACTCATTTTTAACTAGTTTTCCAGTTTGTCGTGTTTAACGCATTCTAACACATCTTAACACATAAGCATGCATCCTTAATCTATATTTAACATATTTAAGCATAGATAATCGTTTACACATCATTTAAACACATCTATGTATATAATCCACCACACGACCCAAAATCTACACATATACTTAATTAGTTCATGTAATGTCACCAACAACGGAACCCGGTACTAGTGTATTACTAAAACGACTCCCAATGATCCTCCAGATCATTGCACCCTGGACAATCCTAACTTGACCCGACTCAACTAACCCAGTTAAGTTTGTTTATAAATGTTTCTCGCTAAGGTAGACTTAGATGTTACTAATATGTTTAAGCCAAACATGCCGGGTGTCACAAAACCAAGGAAACCCCATCATGTGATCATGGTGCTTCCACGTCCACAATTTTGTTTATGTGCAGAAGGGTATTTTAGTCAATGCATCTCCAAAACAATGTCTCGATTTGCAGACAAGTACTGTGATGTTGACCATCACCTCTCTCTTCCTTTTTTTTCCTTCACCCATCAACAAAATCATTCTCTACCTTTCTTTTTACAAACATAAAATTGTTTCTCTCAATTCAAAGACACATCTTCAGATTCATCCTCCACCTCTCTCTTCCTTTGTTGTTGGTGCAAACAGAGAGATGGGAAGGCAGAGGAGCTCCGACGGGTTAAGGGTGTGGCGCTTTGTTGGGTCCGTGTAAAAGGGTTTTGAAGGTGGAGATGGTGGGGTTGTGGTGGTTGTTATTGGGTCCAAGATGAGGTGTCGATGGGGGTTTTTGGTGGTGGTTCTTGATGGAAAGAGTCGGTTGGCTCTGAGAAAACATCCAGTTGTTTGAGTTATGTAGTAACTGTATTATCCTCCATTATTTCTTTCATGTTAATTTTTTTAATGAATGCCACCATAGTGAGTGTATTATCCTTCTCCGTTATTTTCGTTTGAGGTGGTCTCACCTTTATTGTGTTTATTATTTTCAGTTGGGGTTTACAAGATGATGGATTTTAGTTTATTATATGTCCTACAATTTTTTCTATTGTTCTTTTATAATATTCAATTTTTTCACTTTGTTCTTATATTTTTTTGTGAGATAAAGTTATCAAAACATATGTGTTTTTTCTCATTCCCGTTGGTGATTTTTTTTTTTTTGGTTTTAAATGGACAATATCGTATTCATAGACTACTTGGTGATCGGATTTTTTGGGTTTTAAATAAGCATCCGTTCATATAACCATAAAATGTAGATAAACTCCTCCCAAAATGTTCATAAAGTCTTCATGACAATAATTATTTCATTCGCTAGTTTTTAGTATTTTTTGGGTTTTATTTAAATGGAAAATATCATTTGAAGTTTTGAATGGTGATTTTTTTTAATGTTTAGTTTTGTTTATTTGGATTTTGTTTTTACTTTTAGATCTGGATTTTGTGTCGCACCGGATAATGAAGGTTCCTTCTGGATCATGATGGTCGATCTGGGTTTTTGATGAGGTTGTTTAGGTTTGTTTAACATTTTATATTCAGTGTTTTTTTTTTGTAAATGTTTACGATTTTGATGGTGACGAGACGATGTCGACGGTGAAGACGGTACTGGTTTTGTGAAGAAACTGATTTGTTTTTTTTTTAAAAAACATATGTTTTCGCTGTTTGGAATCATAACTTATCATATGTTTTTGTGTTTGTGTTATATTTTTCATATGTTTTTTTGTTGTTTGGGGTATACTTTATTATATGTTTTTGTGAGATTATGTGAAAACATATATTTTTGTTGTTGGGGCAATAATTTATTATATGTTTTTTGTGAGATAAGTCGTGAAAACATATGTTTTTGTTGCTGGGATTATAATTTATTTATATGTTTTTTTGGTGAAATAATAGCAAAAATATGTAATTGTGAAAAAAACTTACGTTTCCCCCTTTAAAAGAGTGAATTGATTATTTTAAAGAGAGGAGAGAGGATTAGAGAAAGGAGAGAGGAGAGAGAATAATGAAAAGTAAGAAAGAGCCCAATTTACATGGACCATTTCACCCTTTCATGACTAAATAAACATTTTTATGGTTGATCAAAAAGCAAAACAACCACCACCATAGATCAAGATGAATGATTGGTTAAGATGGGGGTTTCATGGGTTTTCACAAGTGGTGAGGGTTTCCAAAATATCCTTCCCCTATATATATATATATATATATATATATATATATATGGTTGAGGATCCTATATAAAGTACATTTTTCGTGAGAAGTGTGAGAAGGACTAAGAATTGACATGTAGACATCATGTTTTGGATTTAGGAATGATGTTTTAGGTTGTTTTTAACTTAAAAACACCAAACACAACAATCTAAAACACAACACAATGTATTATAGTCATTAAATTTAAAAAACAGCTAAAACACACTACTTAACGCTTAAAACACACTACTAATGTTCTTAGCATGGTGTTTTAAGTTTTAAGCCTAAAATAAATTTTTTTCGGTTTTAATTGTTATGTTTGTGTTTTTATAGGCAAAACAATCCAAAACATCACGACTAAGTTCAAAAAATGATGCCTAAGTATCAATTTTTAATCCTTCTCACACTTTCACAAAAAAAAAAAACACTTTGTACACGATCTTGACCATATATATATATATATATATATATATATATATATAGGGGATGGATATTATGAAAACCCACTCTTAGAGTGAAAACCGTAGAAACTCTAACTTCCCGAGCTTTTTAGGGCCTGAAAATTTTAGGCATGTAATATACATAATTCTAAGCATTTTGAGCCAAAAAAATCAAAAAAGCGCCGAGCGGTTTTTTTTTTTTTTAAATAAAGTTTTCGGGTAACACATGTTACACGAAAATTACACATGTTATTTCTGTAACATGTGCTACCCAGAAACGGTTTTTTTTTTTTTTTTAAAAAAAAAAAAAAACCGCTCGGCCGGTTTTTTTGATTTTTTTTGGCTCAAAATACTTAGAATTATGTATATTACATGCCCTAAATTTTTCATAAAAAAAGCCTCGGGAAGGTAGATTTTCCACAGTTTTCACTCTAAAAAGGGTTTTCTTTATATACTTACACTATAAATATATATATAATTTTGGGATGGACACATGACACTTGCTGAGGCCATCATCACCTGTAAATTTCCGTTAAAAATTTTAGGGTATAAATTAACCAATTAATCCAATATATATTAATGTATAATTTTTTTATCTTTATCTATTTTTTTGTTATTACTTTGCTATATAATAAATATAATCTTATGATTATCTTATTTCTCTCTCATATAAAATAATATTATTAAATCATAATTTTATGTTATCTCTTATTTATTTAATATTTATTTCTTAACTAATTATTTTTATATTTTCGTTTATTAAGACCATTTAATATTTTATAGATAAAAAACTACACGTTTAAGACCACCGTCTTATACTCCGTGCAATGGTTTCTTCCAGGGCAGACACTAAAAATTCAAGTGTCTGGCCCGAGCTGTAAAAATTGTGGCCCTTAGCTTTAGTTTATGCCTTAACAAAATAAATAATATAAACTATTTTTTTAAGCTACAATTGAAGTAATATAAAATTAATGGATTAATTTTTATTTCTCATAGAGGAAAAAAACCCTCTTGGGGAGGTTAGGAGTTCGAATCACACAAAGTATGAAAATATAAATGGGTGAAAATTCGGAAATTAAAAAATAATTTGTTTCGTAATAAAAATAAAAGTTAAACATTAGTTTTATTTATTTTGAGAAGATCGCGAGATACGTATAACTTACCAACTTATATAACAAATGTGTGAGCAATGGTCTTAAGTAGACAAATGGTGGGTCCAATCACCGGCCCATGAGATCACTGTTTCATACTTTCATTTTCTTGATTTGACGCCACCATGATATTTATCAACTTTGACCGCTAAGATTAAACTAATTATTTATGATTATCATCTAATAATCGAATCTTATTCCTTTTTTAATTAAAGTATTTCAAACCAAATGGAACAATCGAGAAACCAAAAAACAAACTAGTCTTAACAACAAAATTGACAAAAGTGTTGGGTTGGATGAATTGTCAGACGGCTACGAGTGAAAACGAGTTCGTATCAAAACAAGTTTTACAATTTGGTTTAGGTCAATATGGGTTCACACTAAAACTTGTTTGGGTAAAATAATTCATATTAGAAAAAAAGAACTATCACAATATGTTTGCCCGATATATTGGTTTTATGAGGGCGAGTGACAGCAACAATGAAGACCCTAGCATAGAAAGTGGCAATGCTAGAGATTGTGAGATGACAACTCCACGGCTAGACTTTTATTGAATTCTTACTTAACTTTTACGTTTAAGTGGTTGTGTTTAAAGTTACAAAATTTTGAGACAATAATTTCGATGTATAAATTAGGACTTAATTAATATTGAAAAAAAGGACTTATTTTTTTTGAACGATCAACTAAAGTATTGCCGGGTACACTGTACGCGGCCCCCAATGGCCGAAAGGGGCCCCAGACGGCGTACGGACAGAGCCCTTCGGCCCACCCGTCTCCTGTTCCAGGGAAAACCCGGCCCACAAACCCGCCCGAAGGCACGACGTTAGTAAACTGGTAAAACCTGGAGGGATCAGGAGTCGAACCCATGACCACAAGGGTCAAGGGTCTCTCCATCATTTCCAAAAAAAAAAAAAAAACCGGTTTGAAAGAATGTGTGATTACATAGATGGGGTTGAGTTATTCTACAAAGGCTACAAAAAATGAGAAGGGTGAGAAGGATACAAAAAACACAATAGATCATCAAATTTGATACAATGAGCCACAAAATATAACACAGTGCCAAAAAAATATAACACAATGCTTAAGAAAAAAGACACAATGAATTGAAAAAATGACACAACGATGAAAATAAGAAAAAGACACAATGGTACATAAAAGGCACAATGATATAACGCATATTCTAAAAACTACAAGCTAAAACCCCAAAACAACGAAGACCTAAAAACTAACAACGTAGGGTTCGATAAGACGATTCCAATGCCGCTTGATTGAGTTCAATCGGAGTCCGTTTGATACCCTTCCTACGACTTCCTATTTTTCTTTCACTGTGTATTTGATCCTAACCCTACATAGATGTGCATGGATTAACCGGTTCGGGTACCGTAACCGGTTTGATAAGAACCGGTTTGAAACTCAGCCGGTTAAAAAGGACTTATTAAAAGTAAGACCTATATCTTTAAAAAAAATTAAAAGTTAAGTCAAACCTATGATTTTCATAAAGTTTATATAAGAAAAAAAATTGTAATCGCATAAACAAAACATTTCGCATAACAAGATCAAAATTATACTTTGGTTTTAAAATGTTTCAATCATTTATTGGATAGGGAAATATCATCGAATTAGTTAGCTTTAGATAACTATAGAGTATGGTGTCATCTTTTAATTTTTTATTGATTGTTTGTCATTTTACTAGTACCTTATTCAAATCACAGAACCTGCGATTAGTTAGGATTTAGTCATTACCTAAATATTTTAAAACCCCCACCCATAATAAAAATGTTCAAATGATAAAAGTATATAAGAAAATTTCATATAGTGTGGGGCACGAAGGGAAGCATAACTTCTCAACATCGCCCCATTTGTGACGTGGAAGCCGGCGTTAGGCACAAAGTGTGGACATCTTCGCCGGCATGGGTGATGGTGTTGACATGGCACGTTATTATTGGTTGGTGGAAAGAGTCGTTGACCAACTGCAACAATTTACAAAAAAAAAATAAATAAATAGTAACTAAAAATTTTATTTACCATTTATACATAAATCAAATCCATTCGTATCATTTTTTACACATTCTTACCAAAATCCTACCAGTTTTACAATTCCCCTCTCAAAAAAATCTACCATTTTCAACATTTTTAAACTAAATCATCTCTACGTGGTGCGTTGGACCGAAGAAGAAATAGCTTTAACAATGGTGTGGATAAACGTCCAGTATTCAAGGAAATCCGGTAGTTCTTCCTACTAGACTAATGTTTTAGTAAAATTTCATGTGCTAGTCGGTGAAACACGTCGCATTGTTGATTCATTTTAATTATCATAAATGGAGGTTTGATGGGGATTGACCAAGATCTCAAAGGGGAACTTCTAAAACACGTATTGAGAGTTTAAACATCATCTTTTACATCTCCAATCAAGATCATTATCACAAAATCATCACAGTCCTCAACCATTATCAAGAAAATCATCGACCATATTATTCATCCATCTTCATCCCACAATCACCATCATCATCAATCCTCTATTCAAGATCCATTATCAATCATTCATGGCTCTTCTTCAATCATTCCTTTAAGTTTCACGCTTCATGAACCATGAGAGGCTAATTCTTTGGATTCACCCCGGCGTAGACTTGTATGGTTTTTAGGGTTATTGAACAATTGGTTATTTTATCATTGTATTTGCTTTTGAAGTATTTGAACAATCGTGTTAATTGCCTTAATCGTATTTTAAATTTACAATTGTTAATTTATTCTTGCGCTATTTACTTGTTAAATGAATCGAGTGTGATCCTCTTTATCAATTATGTTTTTTAAAGACTCACTTGATTCAACTTTCTAGGACACCTTTTAATTAAGTATAAATCGTTGGGTTCTCCAACAACCTCATCAATCAAAAATTAAAAGAAAGAAATTACAAGCTTCATAATTTGTTACTTTTTGTAATCAACTAAGTTTTAAAACATGATCCACAGACACGTCCTGTATTCTACACCCTTATTGCTACTAGCTACATATTTTAAGGTAATTATGATATTTAACTTTATCTTTGACCGGACTGGGCTCCCAATCAGTCACTCTTGGGTTTTGAATTGACAAGCAAATAAGGTTGAACTAGACAAATGGTTTGATTAGATTGAAAATCCCTACAGTTTCTTGAGTTTGCCAAGAAGTTTAATTATTGGTTTTAAACATACACAAACACAAACACAAATCAATATCAATAGCAATCATCTTTTCACAATGTCTATAATTCAAGAAAATCATTAACAATCATGAAGTCATAACAATACTAACAGATGAGATGTGTAATTTTACAACCAAAGGACTAATCAAATGTTTCAAACAAACCAAAGTGCAAATAAAAACCCTAGAACACTTACAGTCTACACCCAGAGAATGATTTAGGGATTTAGCCATGCATGGTGATGGAATTTATCTTCAATTGAGTTTGAATCTTCAATCTTCGAGTTTGAATTTTCAAGGAATTGATTTGGAGTGATTGGAATTGAATTAGAATCAAGAGTTTCCTAATTTTGGGGGGTCATCGGGGTGCTTTTGTCTTTAAAAATTCGAAACCCCCATGATTCATTAGCCTTAAATAGGTCAAATCATCTAAAATCTCGATCACCAATTTGCGTGGGCGTAGCCTACTACCACCCATTTGTCATTTTTCTGATTTCTTCTTATTTCGCGTCTGGTTTCTCATTTCTCGCCCTCAATTGGCCTGTTTTCAATCTCAATGCTCCGGAAAGCCTCCAAAATGGACCTTTAACCTATCAAAGCATGTGAAACACAAAACCAATCAAAGTAGTGCCATTGAAGATTATTTTCTACTTAGTTATAACAATTTAATTCAATTTTCATATGACATTTTATCAACCCATCACCTACCACCACTAACCCCAGTGTAACATTGAATTATTGGTTGGCGGTGTTGATAAAGAAGGTTCTTCAAGGTATCATGTTAACGGAATTTTGGTGCATATAGAAATCTAGAAACAAAGTAGTTTTTTTCATCCAAGACAACTAACGTATCTAAAAAGGTTGAATATATCATGTCTTTGAGCTATCTTTGGATAAAAACAAAGTTTTTTAACATGTTGAAATAATAAGTAGCTAATTCATATGTTTGATAATATCATACGTTGGAATGTTGTTTTGGTCTATTCAGTTATTATCTCTAATAGGCTCAGTTGATTTATATTAATTGTGCTCATGAAAGGATGGGCTTATTATTATGTAGGCTTTGTCTTATGACGGATGGCTGAGATTGTTTTAACAGGATTCTGATCTATGGCTGTGGTTAGTTTGTTAGGGTTGTTGAGTAGAACCTTCTGGAGCTGGATATAAAAGCTTTATTTCTTCTTTACTTTATTCATTATCTCTCTGTATTCTCTCTGTAATCGTCTAGGGTTTCATCTGTTCTTTTGTATTCGTTATTTCTTATTCTTGAGCTATCAGAAGATTAGGGTTTGTGTCTTGTAAAGGGTTACTCCACTGGTATAATCCTCTTCTGATCGTGTGTTCGATCATATTGTCTTCTTCATCTGGTCTGTAAGTGTTACTGGTTGTATTGTTATACTTTTATGGGTCAACTGATATAAACAATCAGTTGAACATATTATATTTTTAGAGTCTCACTTGTTTTAGTGAGATTCAGGGTTTTGGGGGGTAATTGTTGGTTTGGTTAATAATAGATTTTATCACCATTTTTTCGCCTACTTCTGTTGTTGTTTCTCTTGTTCTTGAGTTTAGGTTTGTGTTGGCTCAGATTCTTTTGTTTGTGGTTTGGATCATAAAATTTTACATAGTATCAGAGCCATAAGGCTCTTATATCATAAATTTTTTAAAGGACCGTCCTAATTAAACTCCCTAGCTTCTAATTTAACCCCCCACCCCAAGCGCCTCGTTATGGCCAAAGCGAGGCGCTATACCCCATCAGATTTTGCCTATAAATTCATTCGATTTCAATTCGTTCAATATTATTTCGTTCGTTTCCGATTACAAATTTACATTCTTACTCAATACATAAAAATTTTATCCACAACATATAACTTGTCGTATTACGACTTCATTTTCGGTGATTCTTACAACGAGTCCAAACCAGAAAATGTTGAGGAGGGTCAGTCTAGCAATGTCAAGGAGGGTCAGTCTAGCATTCGTTACCGTGATAATACGGTGCAACTGGACTTGAATACACCCTGGAAGGACTCGTATGAATTTGATGACACTCCCCGTCAACCCGACTACGGTTTTCCTTACTACTCTTACGGTGGTGATGACAAATTTGTAGAACAAGACTATACGCACCATGGAGACAGTGCTGGTGAGGAGAAACAGGTAGAAGTTCAGGAGGAAGGATCTAACCCGATCAAATTTTGGTTTGAGACTGACCGGACATTTTCCACACGCGAGGAGTTGATAGACTGGGTACAAGATACGGGAACGGAAAATGGTATCGTTATAAAAAGATCAAAGAAAAGAGGAGAACATTTCGTGAAGGTATATATTTTAGTCACTATTGTTTTTAAGATATTCATAATGTTGGATCAGTTTAGTGTCTATTGAACAGATTCTTATCAAGAACACTTGCTAGGATTTATCAAAGTATTTATCATAGCGGAATAAGTATAAGTGTTCTAAGTTAAGATTTCACTTTTTAACAGGAGTTATTACTCCCCCTCAGTTAATGCACTAAAGCAGTAAATGAGAATCAAAGTAATGAGTAAATAAAACAGTAAATGCTCTCAATGATTCTCAAAATATATTAGAAGTGTTACTACAAAAAAAGGATTGTCTAAAATAGAGGGGATGAACCCATATATTTATAGACCAAGAGTACGTACATTGGAAGTATACAAATGATTATAATAATAGTATAACAGGTTGTAGTATTTGCAACTTGTACATAAAGTAACTTATACTAATATAAAACTAAACTGCTGAAGATCAAGGGCGGTGGGAAGCTTCCAAGGAAGTACTGATGAGTGACAAACTTCTAATTAGTAAACTTCAGGAGTTTGTATTCAGGAGTTGTTCTTCAGATTTTTGTCTGGATCATCTTTAGAATTTCTGATCTTTACTCTTTAGGACTTGTTATCAGCTTCTTTAGGACTTAGTGATCTTCTACTTCAACAGCTTATACAAAACATTCAGAGGATGTAAGACTAAGGTTTATACTGGCTTGTCAATCCTCTTTGACCCTAAAATCTCCCCCTGGATTGGTGAAGCCAAAACCTTTGTCTATCTTTATTTATAAGATCCTCTTTTCCTGGAGTCGAGAGTTCTCCAAATTTCTTTGATCATTTGGAATTTGAGTTCTTGGGCTTCTGATTCTGGAAGTAGTCCTTGGTCTGGTATAGTGTTCTGAATGGCTTGAAGATCTTCATATGATAGTTTCTCCAATTCAGTTTTGTAGTGTAGGACCTTTGATGTGAAATCTTTTCTTTTCAGAACCATGGAGTTGGACTTGTGGGTGAAGTACCATTTGACAATTAGAGATTTGGAATTGAAGAAGTTGTCATTGAATGGTACTATTTGCAGGTTAGAAGATAGGTCTGATGTTGGTAGTTTTTCTCTTTTAGCTGTGATCAGATTTGATCTCCTTCTCTGTTCAACAAGTGCAGTACGAGGTATATCACTAGAAATGAGAATGTGATGTTCAGTGATTACCTTGGTCTGTTTTTGACCTGTGATGGTCTGCTTCAGTTGATATGCAAATGTTGTTGGATCCCTATCTTGTGTTAACAGAGGTTTTTCTTCAATCATGAAGTCATCTTCAACAATGGTATTTCCTTCAATCAACACCATTTTGAAGTCTATTTTTTATGTGTCCTCTGGTTTCTTCTTGGTCGAAGGCCTTGTTGGTTTAGGGTGAATGTAAGGACAAAGAGGATTGACGAAACCACTTTTGATACCTTAGTCTAATTCATATTATGCAATATTATTCTATGTATAGAAACTGCTGAAGAAGAAGACTGAAAGTATTGAAGAAGAAGATATCAAGTGCTGAAGAGTAATGATCAGAAGTTCTGAAGACAAACCAGACAAAGCCTCTGAGGAACTACTGATGTGACACCCGTCGAAATAACAGGTCATATCCATACACTTAGCTACTTGATTACAATGTTCATGGCATTACACGTCATCATTTGCATTATAGTTGGGATATACAGGGTTCCACGGGTCAATCTCAAGGCATATAGTTTGACAAGTAGACCGACTAGTTAGTTCAAGGCCTCAGTTAGTCCAATATTTCATGCTAGACTCTATGAGTTCCATGCACAACTTTAACAGTGAGAAATCCATGCAACTGAACATACATTGTCAAATTGTTACCCCGACAAGGACAAAATCAAACAATGTTTATGAACAAAGAGGTTACCAACACGCGTTCCAGAAAATTAGTACATATACGAACAATATGTCCACCTGTAACCTCAAAACTTGATCCATATAGACTTGTAGGAGTGTGTGAATCAAGCAATCACCCTAATATGTATGCATACATACGGCTACACGTACACATATTCTAATCCAATCCCATCAAATCCAAGACATTTACCTAAATGGGATCATAGTCCACCTTATTTAGCCAAACATATGCAAGTTGACTTGCCTAGAATGTCTTGCTCTTTTCCTATGCAAATTTCGGCCCATATGTTCCCAAGACAAGGAAGTGTGCAATGTTTTGGACATTATCTAAATCATATAGGACACACTCACACTCTTATATATACATATATTTATATATACATACTCGGCCACATACACACATACACATAGGGTGAAGAAGTGACAAAAACTACACACACACACACACGATCGTGTATATATATGTACACATGCCTTCTCATTTCCTAGTCACAATCCTTATCTAGAGAGCACTTGAATCTAGGATATACACTAACATGGAACAAGCTTTTCCATCAACAAATCCCCATAGCTTTTGACCATCCATGATTGCCCACAATCATCCAGACATTTCGGCTTCCAAGGGACCCAGAAGTGTGCACACAACAACCAAAAACATTAGTCAAACCCATACACTAAATTGGCAAAACATAAAACCCATGAGCTAGATTACCTTGTCAACCTTGCCACAAAAGAAATGCCCCTTCTCCAAGAAGTTTCAGCCGCTACACCACCCCTACATATCAAACCAAAGCCTCCAAGTCAACTCTTTACACTTACAAGGCTTCTAGTTGAATGCACTCCATGAAAGCATGCATTTGATCTTCCACATTTGTGTACCAATGAAACCATTGCTTCCTTCCCCAAACTCGGTTATAAATAAAGGCACTTAAACACATTTGGATCACACTACATTTCCATGATAAACTCTAACACTTGAACACTCCTTTCTTTCCCTTGATAACAATCGGCCAAAGAAGAAATACCACCAAGAGGCTTAGCCGATCTTACATCATCATCATATAGGAGTTCTAAGCTTTTATCTAGCATCTAGGAGCTTCATTTTGAGGAGTTAGCTTATTTTTCTTACCTATTCTCGGCTATAACTCAAGGTATAACACCCGAACTCTTTATCCTCATTCACACCTCATTCGGTTATGTATATTGGTCACCCGAGCACACACACACTCGCACACTCTCTCAACAGTTAATCTTTCAAGTTAAATTAACTTAGACACTTAAGTTTTATGTTAAAAGTTTAATACTATAGCTTGTACATACAAAACTCACCTATATGCGATTATATACACCTTAGGACATGTATATGAACAAAAACGAGCACACACACATACAAATAGATGTATGTGTGCGTGTAAGAGGCCAAGAACCGGGCCAAGAATAACATATTTCACTTAATTTTGCAACATACAATATGGTTAGATTTACAAACATGTGTTATGAGTAGTAAAAACATGTGTTAACAAGCTTAACACAAGAGTTTTCTTGGAAACATATGGTATGCGAGTATATATATATATATATATATATAAAGGCCAAACACCTAAACACGTAGTTTTTGTACAATATTATCCAAAAATGTGTCTATATGCCACCTTAGGCTTACATAAAGGTGACACACATAACACTTGGTAACATTTAGTAAGACACAGTACTTGTTTTACCCCAAAACAGACTAAACAGAGTCACTTAAATGACAACATGAACATTTTCTAACACATACAGTGTGTGACACACGTGGATAGTGGTACATAAGCCCCTAGTCCACGGGTGTTACAGTCGGGTGAACAGTTGCACAGTAGTTAGAAAGAAACATAGACCTAAGGTGCCATTATATGAACTTATGGTATCCCCAGGACAGACATACAATGCCAGATCCAGTTCAGGCTAGCATTCAGACACCAAGTGAGTATTCACGACCCCTTTTTACAGTTTTTACATTTTTCTGGGGGGAAAACATGCTTACAGTTTTCAGTTACAATACATGACTATTATGTGAACATGAGACATTACGGTTCAAGATCCATTAAGCCCTCGTGTCATACATCACACCATAAGCATTAGCTATGGACATAGCCATGAAACACCGGGATAGATCTATTGGGTTGACACCCCCACTCTTGGTCAATCGCTCTGACCGGATGAAAGATATCAATAGAGTGTTTGTATTTCACATTATTTCATTGTCTTTAGTGTACAATGGGAGAGGCATAACATGTCAAGGTTTGGTTATGGGCTCATGTCAGATCACATATGGATTGTTACCCTAGCTAGGCAATGATTTAGTCGGTTTTGGATTTTATGTCCATCATATAGAAAACCCGTGAACTCACCAACTTTATGTTGACCTATATTTCCTTTAATGCATGTTTTTAAGGAAATTAGCATGGATAATGGAACTTGCGGGGGTCGCGTGCGAGGATTTGTGGGATACCTACTTTCGGACTGTTGTGTTCTTGTCCTAATACTAGACATTTACATACAATGGTTTTGAATATTAAACAATTAACTCTATGAAGAACAAATCTGGTTGTTTAATGAAAGTTCCCACTTTATTTTAATCAATGCTTGTGTGACCTTTGTGCTTGGAAATCTTTCGAAGTCGCACCTCGCGTTTCCGCCTAGGCGAGGTGTGATAGATTGGTATCAGAGCACAAGGTTATAGCGAACTGGCATTATTTTGAGTCAAAACTATAATCTAAACAAAATTGATTTCGAAATGTTTTCCAAAGAAAGAAACACAACACCTATCACGACGCGCTAAACAAGTTCCATGCTAGTTACATATCTCACGCACTAGTAGATACACTAAGTACACCACATGATTACTGACACGCACATGTGTTCATTGATTTCCAGGATCATGGCACACCAAGATGACCCTATCATTCTCTCGGATTCTGAGGAGGAGGTCTTTCCTGATAGCCCTCCAGTCGACGTTCTTCAGCATGGTTATGAGCCCGATTCTAGTGACTCGGATGCCGAGGACGATCAGATGCAGATTAATCACGCCGTATCAAACGATGAGGAGGCCGTGCCTGCAGCTGAGGAACAGGAGGAGGAGGAGGTTGCACCTCAGCAGCAGCCAGAGCCCCAGATGCCGTCCTTTCGACCGTATCGCTCATGTCCGAGTGGGGCGCGTAGGATGTACACTCCCCGGAAATGGGTACTCCCTCCACCGGCTCCTATCGCTCTAGCTGAGGCTCCTGCCCCGATTGACCTCGAGCCTCCGGCACCAGCCAATCCCCAGCCACCAGCTCCATAGGACCTGGAGCCATCTAGAAGGAAGCTTCTCCGTAGATCCCAGGCTCGTAGGAGGACCTACTTACCGACTGTCGATGCATTCCTAGCTTACTCTGATGAGGACACTGACGGTGAGGCTCCCTCTAATTTTGAGACTGGAGGTCCATCTTAGCCACCCTCAGATGCCCCACTACCTACTGGCTTCGAGCCAGCTCATGTACGCCACACTCACTACTCTGTCCATGACATGTGAGAATCCGGTTACGGACCGAACTCGTGGATCGATTACACATAAACAACTCGGTTTCAGACGGGGAATTTGAGACGAGACAGAAATATACGATAACAACGTCATCACAGATTCGTATTAATACAGAAACGATTACAGACACTGTCATCAGTAGGATAAACGTCTATCTCGTGGCCGGGGGAGGTCGGGCATGACCTCCCCCTTGAGAGCATTCAAAGTACCAACTCAAATCACCAAATGAACAATAACACATGAGATTGCTATTTATAGTCCAATACACCAGTTCCACGTTCGCCCCTTTATGATGGTCGAATGTGGAGTATTTCCACATTCGCCCATTTGTGATGGTCGAATGTGGAAAACTTCCACATTCGCCCATTGTATATTGGTCGAACTTGGCTCAGTGTATTGTCCTATATTTACAAATGCGTCAGATCCATAAAA
Source organism: Ambrosia x helenae (assembly GCA_030844895.1). NCBI lineage: Eukaryota > Viridiplantae > Streptophyta > Magnoliopsida > Asterales > Asteraceae > Ambrosia > Ambrosia x helenae. The sequence goes on from CM061223.1 coordinate 52,879,194, forward strand.
TGCCCTTATGGATCACCACAATCTCATGTAACACTATACTAAGACTCAACCCTAGTCTTATTCGACAGTGACGTCCACAGAAAGTGCATCTACAATCTCCCCCTTGGACGTTGCTGGCGAATCCACAAATCTCTTGCACATCAACACATTCTCCTCTTTGAAAATTCCTAGCATCTTCAGTCAATAATTGTTGAAGTATCAGACACATTGTTACATCAACAACATGATTGGGCATCACGACACGGAGGTAGCAGTGTTGCGTGGGTGGGTCCATGGGATTGAGGACGACCTGTATTTGACTGGCAGTACCAAAGATCCTATTCTCTACCGGCTGTCTGAGTTGGGTACACGTGTTCATGAGGCTGAGCAGGGACGCGCTGCGGCAAAGGAGCGTGTTGGTGAGTTAGAGGCTAGAGTGGATGACATCAAGGCGAGGTTATCAGCTGCTTTCCCACCCCCATCCCCGTAGGACTTCTTTGTGTTATGTGTTGACTTATTAACTAAAACATGTAAGGCGGTATGCCAGTATTGACATTATTGTAAAATATGACAACTTATTTAGTAGGTTAACTATTAATCAGAAAAATTGGTATTACAACTTCATATGTTGTTATTATTGTTTCATGCGTTTGCTAGTTAGTATTTTGTTGATGATGATTGCGTAGTTGTTTGCTTAGTACATAGGATGATAGTATTACACAGTGATACGTGTCTCATTCTTTTAATCGTGTGCATTAGAAGAATATAGCTCCCAAAAGAACTACTCGTTCGACTTCTGAGGAAGAAGCTTTTCCGACCACCTCAGCGGACCTAGCTAGGGTAATCGCAGAGGCTATTGTGCATCATGAAGCGAGCCGTGCCAATTCAAGCGACGGTTCAGGCGCTGCAGGCCGACGCAGAACCCAGGAACCTGAGACTGGTAAAGCTTTTTCCTATTCCTTCCTAGTCTTGCTCGTATCTTATGCCGATCCTTTCGTTGACGATCCAATCTTTCTGACGTTGCAGAAGTAGAGAATCCCATACGTGGGTGTTCCTACAAGACTTTCATGGCATGCAAACCCTGGAACTTTCGTGGGTCAGAAGGAGCAATTGGTATTGTCCGATGGATTGAGAAAACGGAGTCTGTGCTCTATATCAGTGGTTGCGCGGAAGACTAGAAGATCAAGTACGTCACCTGTACCTTCTAGTACCAGGCGCTGACATGGTGGAACCTACAAGTGCAGACCTTAGGACACGAAGCTGCCTACAATCTCTCTTTGGTTGAGTTGAAGTCGATGCTGATGGACAAGTATTGCCCGCGTAGTGAGCTGCAGAAGTTGGAGATTGAGTTCTGGAATCTGTCCATGAATGGTGCGGACATCATGGCTTATACCACTCGATTCCATGAGTTTTCTTGTCTAGTTCCACACATGGTTACCCCTGAGTACAAGCAGGTAGAACGATACATCTGGGGACTTTCTCCTAAGATTCGTAGCATGGTTACCACCGCTGCTCTAGCTTCCATCCAACATGATGTCACCCTTGCTCACAGCCTTACCGACGATGCGGTACGCATGGGATCCATGACCCAAAAGGAATCCAACAAGGGTGAAGGCTCTGGAAACAAGCGTAAGTGGTCCCATTTCAGGAAGGGGAAAGGTGCAGAGGGCGATTCTCGCAAGAAGCCCGAAACTGTCAAGGCTTTTGTTGCCACCGCTTCTGACACTCGCAAGCCATACAACGGGCCCCACCCACTCTGCGACAAGTGCAAGTACCATCATGTGGGGACGTGCGACAGTATCAAATGCGAGAAGTGCAAGTGGATGGGACATCCCACAATGCAGTGCCGGTCCAAGGCAGTTGCGAGTTCTGACGGTAAACCAGGATGTTTCGAGTATGGTGCTACCGACGATTTCTAGAAGGACTGCCCCAAGCTGAGAGGCCGGGCTCGTGGTAGGGCTTTCGTCATGGGAACCAATGACGCACGCGAGGATCCTAACATCGTCACGGGTACGTTCCTCGTAAACAATCGTACTGCTTCTGTACTATTTGATACCGGTGCTGATCTAAGTTGCATGAACATTTCTCCATAGAATTCGCCAATGGTAAGACAATTAGGTCCGAAGAAGTAGTTAAGAATTTCGCGTTAAGGTTAGGAGAACATGAGTTTAGTATCGATCTTCTGCCAATCGAGTTGGGTAGTTTTCACATCGTGGTTGGTATGGACTGGTTGTCAAAGAACACGCAGAAGTCATCTGTTTCACGAAGGTGGTTAGAGTTTCATTGCCCAACGGAGGAGTTCTGTCCATACAGGGGGAGCGCAGGAGGACCCGTTGCATTTGGTGTCTTGCATGAAGGCGCAGAAGTGCTTACGAAAAGGTCATTTTGCTTTCTAGCACTTGTGCAAGAGAAGAAGCCAGAGGGGAGCCGAATCGAAGACATCCTTGTCGTGAGAGATTTTCCAGATGTCTTTCCCGAAGATCTGCCAGGTTTTTCACCTGCGAGGCAAGTCGAGTTTCGTGTTGATTTCATTCCCGGAGCTGCTCCCGTAGCCCGTTCACCTTACCTCTTGGCCCCATCTAAGATGCAAGAGTTGTACACTCCGCTGCAGGAGTCGCTTGACAAGGGACTCTTCCGACCAAGCTCGTCACCTTGGGGAGCTCCAGTTCTGTTCTTCAAGAAGAAGGATGGATCATTTCGCATGTGCATTGACTACCGAGAGTTGAACAAGCTTATGGTGAAGAACCGCTACCCTCTTCCCCGCATTGATGATCTGTTTGATCAGTTGCAAGGCTTTAGTTTCTACTGGAAGATTGATCTGAGGTCAGGCTATCACCAGTTACGTGTGCACAAAGAGAACATACTCAAGACTACTTTTAGGACGTGGTATGGCCATTTCGAGTTTTTGGTTATGCCATTTGGTTTGACAAACGCACCAGCAGTGTTCATGGACCTGATGAATAGGGTGTGTAAACCTTACCTAGATAAGTTCGTGATAGTATTCATTGACGACATTCTGATTTACTCACGGACTCAAGAAGAGCATGAGCAACATCTGTGAATGATTCTAAGTCTACTCAAGCAGGAAAAGTTGTATGCTAAGTTGTCCAAATGCGAGTTTTGGATTCCTGCAGTTCACTTTCTTGGTCATGTAGTGAACGAGAAAGGTATACATGTCGATCCAGCCAAAGTAGAGTTGATCAAAGACTAGCCTAGACGCAGTACCCCAACTAGGGGTGAGCAATAAACGGTTCCGAACCGCGAAAACCGTAAAACCGACCCGGAACCGCTAGAACCGAACCGAATTAATGTTATAGGTTCCGGTTCCGGTTCTCATATTTTGGCATAATCGGTTCCCGGTTCGGTTCCGGTTAGAACCGACGGGTCCAATTAAGAACCGTTAGAACCGTTTTGAATTAAATTAAATATTTAAATATTCTATTGTTAGTTTGAAATAGAATGTGCTATTTCCTTCTTTATAGTTCTTAACATTTTTAAATTGTTTTACTTGATAGGAATGTAGAGTATTGCCTTATGTGATGGTCAGCAGTCAGCACAGCTTGTTCTGACCCGTTTAATCTGTATAAAAAGAATGATCTGATCCGAACAAAACATATTTTGATACGTAAACTGCTATACTTTTAGTAACCATGTTTAACACAAACTGTTGATAATTTTTTTTTAAGAAAAATCATTGTTTTTGTTTATTTTTTTATTTAATTGTTAATGTTAATTTTAGGATTTTATTGACAACCGGTTTCGGTCTAGAACCGTTTCATGAGAACCGTTTCACCCGGTTCTGGAACCGAACCGTTTAGTAATTATCGGTTCCGGTTTCGGTTCTCATATTTTGAAATAAACGGTTCGCGGTTCGGTCCGGTTTGGTTCGGTTCGGTCCGGTTCTGAACCGTTGCACAGCCCTAACCCCAACAGAAGTTCGGAAATTTCTAGGGTTAGCTGGCTACTATCGGCGATTTATTGAGAATTTTTCAAAGATAGCCCAGTCCCTGACAGTCTTGACTCAGAAAGACAAGAAAATCAAATGGGGAGATCTACAGGAATCCGCTTTTCAGCTCTTGAAGCTCAAGATATGCAGCGCACCCATTCTCTCACTGCCAGAGGGAATAGAAGATTTCATGTTCAATTGTGATGCATATCACCAAGGTCTCGGTTGTGTCTTGATGTAGAGAAACAAGGTTATCGCCTATGCCTGTCGTCAATTCAAGGTGCATGAACGAAACTACATGACCCACGACCTAGAGTTGGGTGAAGTAGTGTTCGCACTCAAGATATGAAGACACTACCTCTATGGGACTAAGTTCACTATCTTTACTGACCATAAGAGTTTACAACATATCTTTGACCAGAAGGATTTGAACATGCGTCAGAGACGATGGGTTGAGCTACTCAACGACTATGACTATGAGATTAAGTACCATCCAGAGAAGGCAAATGTTGTAGCAGACATATTAAGCTGGAAGGAGCTTGCCAAAACGCTACGCGTTCATGCGTTAGGCATGACCATTCAAACCAATCTCACTGCTCGTATTCATTAGGCTCAGCAAGAAGCTCTTAAGGATAGTAACATCGGACATGAAGCTCTATACAGTCAGGTAAGTCAGCTGGAGACGGGGCCTAACGGGACAAAGTATTTCTTGAACAGAATATGGGTTCCTTTGTATGGAGGTTTGCGTGATTTGGTTCTTAATGAAGCCTACAAATCCAAGTACTCGATACACCCCAACGCAGATAAGATGTATAATGACCTTAAACCGTACTATTGGTGGCCTAACATCAAGGGTTGTATTGCGACTTACGTCAAACGTTGCCTAACGTTTTCAAAGGTCAAGGAAGAGTACCAGAAGCCGTCCAGTATGCTTCACCAACCAGAGATTCCTGTTTAGAAATGGGAACAAATCTCTATGGATATCATCACCAAGTTGCCAAGGACATCTCGAGGTCATGATGCGATTTGGGTTATTTTTGACCGTTTGACAAAATCTGCACATTTCTTGCCGATCAAGGAAACAGACAAAATGGAGAAACTATCCCGATTATACAACAATGAGATTGTGTCAAGTCATGGTGTGCCTACATCAATAATCTCTGATCGAGATAGTCGTTTCACTTTGAGATTGTGGCAGTCAGTGCAAGAAGCTCTTGGTTCCTGATTAGACATGAGCACCGCTTACCATCCTCAGACAGATGGGTAGAGTGAAAGGACCATCAAGACGCTAGAGGACATGCTCCGCACATGTGTAATTGACTTTGGGGAAAATTGGCATACGCATTTGCCATTAATCGAATTTTCCTACAATAAAAGTTACCACACCAGCCTCAAAGCTGCTCCTTTCGAAGCATTTTACGGACGCAAGTGTCGGTCGCCCGTGTGCTGGGCCGAAGTAGGGGATAAGCATTTGACAGGTACCGAACTCATCCAGGAGACAATTGACAAGATCTTTCAGATCAGGGATAGATTGAAAGCCGCCAGAAATAGACAGAAGAGTTATGCGGACAAAACTCACAAGCCTTTAGAGTTTCAGGTAGGTGATAGAGTTTTGCTCAAAGTATCTCCATGGAAAGGGGTTCCCAGGTTTGGCAAACGTGGGAAGCTCAATCCTAGATACATAGGTCCATTCAAGATCCTTGCACGAATTGGACCAGTTGCATACAAACTCAAGCTACCACAAGAACTCAGTGGTGTCCACGACACGTTCCACGTCTCAAACCTCAAGAAGTGCCTTACTGATGAATCATTGGTTATCCCTACAGAGGAAATCCACATCGACAAAAAACTTCATTTCATTCAGGAGCCACTCGAGATAACGGACTGGAAGATTCAGAAACTCCGTTGCAGTCAGGTCAAGTTGGTCAAAGTACAATGGAATTCCAAACGCAGACCCAAATTTACATGGGAGCGTGAGGACCAGATGAAACGAAAGTACCCACATCTTTTTCAGAAGACCACTGGTTCAGATGACCAACACCGAAAATTTCGCGGACAAAATTCCTCAAACAGGGGGTGAATGTTATACCCGTCGAAATCACAGGTCATATCCGTACACTTAGCTACTTGCTTAAAATGTTCATGGAATTACACGTCATCATTTGCATTATAGTTGGGATATACAGGGTTCCAATGGGTCAATCTCAAGGCATATAGTGTGAAAAGTAGACCCACTAGTTAGTTCAAGGCCTCAGTTAGTCCAATATTTCATGCTAGACTCTAGGAGTTCCATGCATAACTCTAACAGTGAGAAATCCATGCAACTGAACATACGTTGTCAAATTGTTACCCTGACAAGGACAAAATCAAACAATGTTTATGAACAAAGAGGTTACCAACACGCGTTCCAGAAAACTAGTAAATATACGAACAATATGTTCACCTGTAACCTCAAAACTTGATCCATATAGACTTGTAGGAGTGTGTGAATCAAGCAATTACCCTAATATGTATGCATACATACGGCTACACATACACATATCCTAATCCAATCCCATCAAATGCAAGACATTTACCTAAATAGGATCATAGTCCACCTTATTTAGCCAAACATATGCAAGTTGACTTGCCTAGAATGTCTTGCTCTTTTCCTATGCAAATTTCGGCCCACATGTTCCCAAGACAAGGAAGTGTGCAATGTTTTGGACATTATCTAAATCATATAGGACACACTCAAACTCATATATACATATATATATATATATATATATATATATACTCAGCCACGTACACACATACACATAGGGTGAAGAAGTGACAAAAACTATATGCACACACACATACGATCGCTTTTATATATATATATATATATATATATATATATATATATATATATATATATATCTCTGTGTGTGTGTGTGTGTAGACATGCCTTCTCATTCGTAGTCACAATCCTTATTTAGAGAGCACTTGAATCTAGGATATACACTAACTAGGGATGGCAATGGATCGGGTTCGGGACGGGTTTAGGTAATCCCAACCCCATACCCGATTAGGTATGCTTGTCCCAAACCCGTCGGGTTTGTATCGGGTAATTACCCGTCGGGTATCGGGTATACCCGTGGGTTTCGAGTAAACCCGTTAATTTTAAAAACTTATCCATTTTGTATATATGACTAAAAACATGTCGGCTATCTATTGCGTGACTACTAAACAATAGATTTAGCATTATCAAATATGTATGTAAATGATTACAATGTATAAATATAAATTAGTTAAATCATATAAAAACACTAAAAGACATAGATAAAAGATATTATACACAAATAATTGGTGTTTTTTTTTAAGAAGATGACAATCTAGATGGACAATTAGATATATTATGTATATATATTTTAAAAGATATATAGGAAATTACATCGGGTATTTAATCGGGTAAACGGGTATACTTTATCGGGTAATCGGGTCGGGTAAATGGGTATATCATCAAATCCCAAACCCGTCCCAAACCCGCGAAAAAGATAAAAACTAATCCCATACCCGAACCCTTACCCGATTACCCGACCCCAAACCCTTACAAAATGTGTCAGGTTTCGGGTTTACCCATCGGGTTCAGGTTTGATTGCCATCCCTAATACTAACATGGAACAAGCTTTTTCCATCAAAAAATCCCCATAGCTTTTGACCATCCATGATTGCCCACAATCATCCAAACATTTCGGCTTCCAAGGGACCCAAGAAGTGTGCACACAACAACAAAAATATTAGTCAAACCCTTACACTAAATTGGCAAAACATAAAACACATGAGCTAGATCACCTTGTCAACCTTGCCACAAAAGAAATGCCCCTTCCCCATGAAGTTTAAGCTGCTACACCACCCATACATATCAAACCAAAGCCTCCGAGTAAACTCTTTACACTTACAAGGCTTCTAGTTGAATGCACTCCATGAAAGCATGCATTTGACCTTCCACATTTGTGTACCAATGAAACCATTGCTTCCCTCCCCAAACTCGGTTATAAATAGAGGCACTAGAACACATTTGGATCACACCACAACACCATGATACACTCTAACACTTGAACACTCCTTTTTTTCCCTTGATAACAATCGGCCGAAGAAGAAACACCACCAAGAGGCTTAGCCGATCGCACATCATCATCATATAGGAGTTCTAAGCTTTAATCTAGCATCTAGGAGCTTCATTTTGAGGAGTTAGCTTATTTGTTTTTACCTATTCTCGGCTCTAATTCAAGGTATAACACCGGAACTCTTTATCCTCATTCACACCTCATTCGGTTATGTATATTGGTCACCCGAGCACACACACACACTCGCACACTCTCTCAACAGTTAATCTTTCAAGTTAAATTAACTTAGACACTTAAGTTTTATCTTAAAAGTTTAATACTATAGCTTGTACATACAAAACTCACCTATATGCGATTATATACACCTTAGGACATGTATATGAACAAAAACGAGCACACACACATACAAGTAGATGTATGCGTGCGTGTATGAGGCCAAGAACCGGGCCAAGAATAACATATTTCACTTAATTTTACAACATACAATATGGGTAGATATACAAACATGTGTTAAGAGTAGTAAAAACATGTCTTAACAAGCTTAAAACAAGGGTTTTCTGGGAAACATATGGTATGCGAGTATATATATAAAGGCCAAACACCTAAACACGTCGTTTTTATACAAGATTATCCAAAATTGTGTCCATATGCCATCCTAGGCTTACATAAAGGTGACATAGATAACACTTGGTAACATTTAGTAAGACACAGTACTTGTTTTACCCAAAAACAGACTAAACAAAGTCACTTAAACGACAACACGAACATTTTCTGACACATACAGTGTGTGACACATGTGGATAGTGGTACAGAAGCCCCTAGTCCACGGGTGTTACATTCGGGTGAACAGTTGCACGATAGTTAGAAAGAAACATAGACCTAAGATGCCTTTATATGAACTCAGGGCATCCCCAGGACAGACATACAGTGCCAGATCCAGTTCAGGCTAGCATTCAGACACCAAGTGAGTATTCACGACCCATTTTTACAGTTTTTACATTTTTCCAGGGGAAAACATGCTTATAGTTTTCAGTTACATTACATGACTATTATGTGAACATGAGACATTACGGTTCAGGATCCATTAAGCCATCGTGTCATACATCATACCATAACCATTAGCTAGGGACTTAGCCATGAAACACCGGGATAGATCTTTTTGGTTCACACCCCCACTCTTGGTCAGTCCTTCTGATCGGATGACAAATATCAAAAGAGTGCTTGTATTTCACATTATTTCATTGTCTTTAGTGTACAATGGGCGAGGCACAACATGTCAAGGTTTGGTTATGGGCTCATGTCAGATCACATATGGATTGTTGCCCTAGCTAGGCAATGATTTAGTCGGTTTTGGATTACATGTGCATCATATAGAAAACCCGTGAATTCACCAACTTTATGTTGACCCATATTTCCTTTAATGCATGTTTTTCTGGAAATTAGCATGGATAATGGAACTTGCGGGGGTTGCGTGCGAACATTTGTGGGATACCTTCTTTTGGACCGTTGTGTTATTGTCCTAATACTAGACATTTACATATAATGGTTTTGAATATTAAACAATTAACTCTATGTAGAACAAATCTAGTTGTTTAATGAAAGTCCCCACTTTATTTTAATCAATGCTCGTTTGACCTTTGTGCTTGGAAATCTTTCGAAGTCGCACCTCGTGTTTCCTCCTAGGCGGAGTGTGACAACTGAAGACAAACTACTCATTTGTAGTTTGTCACTCATCAAATGTTTTGATAGAAGCTTCCCACCGCCTTATACTTCAGTAGTTTAGTATTATATATTACTTTTGTTAATATCTTTGTTCAAGTACTAATGCTACAGTTTGTTGTAGTATTTGTATTATTATATTGCTTCAATACTTCTCTTGTACGTATACTTTCGTCTATAAATAGATGGGTTCATCCCACTATTTTAGACAGTCCCCGTTTAGTTAATATTTCCATTATATTGAGAATCATTTGAAGCATTTACTGTTTTATTCATTAACTGTGTTGATTCTCATTTACTGCTTTAGTTCATACATCATGGGGGAGTAATAACTCCTGTTTAAAAGTAAAACTTTAACTTGAACACTTACATTTATTCCGCTGTGCAATTTACTTTGATAGATCTTAAACAAGTGTTCATAATAAGAACTGTTAAACAAGAAACTGATTCAACAATTGGTATCAAAGCATTTGGTTCATCTGATCAAATATCAATCTAACAAATTAAGAATCAGACACAGGCTCTTATTGATATTCAATAAAGGATTCTAGTTCACTTTTTAAATATCCATCACTTTATGAAACCATTGATCAATCAAATTTCTTAAAAATGGACCCTCATAACACTAATACAAAAAAAGACCTTTTAAAACGGTAATTTTTTCTTATAAAATGGCTGTAAAACGTTTTAAATACTTTGTCTTAAAAAGTACATGAACGTTGTAAAAGGGTTTAACGAGTGTTGTAAAAGGAGCAATAATTTCCATAGAAATCTACTTAATACAACGGTTGTAAAAGGGAAGATTTGTTGTAAAAGGATATTACAACGATCATCAAACCGTTGTAAAAGGATATTACAACGATTATCAAACCGTTGTAAAAGGATAAGAAAGTTTTTTAACAACTCTTTTACAACGCTGTATCTTCCATAGCAAAATCCAAATACAACGACTACATCCTCCATACCAAATAAAACGGTTCCATACCAAATAAAATGGTTTCTTCCGTACTTTGTCTTCCACACCAAATATAAGGTGGTCACCACAACCAAATTATCCACCAATTAAACACTAAAAATTTATAATATGGATAAACAAACAACCAATTATATAAAACAAATCTCCCATTGCAAATATAAATCTTAACTTTTTTGATTATACAAAACACAAGTCATAATTTACTTATATTTGTAAAAACTCAAAATAGAAGTCGTGGTTTTCTTTGACCAAACACATCTCAACTCTTAATATTACTGGGACATCGTACTTGACTAAGATTCCAGGCTTGTGCTTGTAGATAACATATGACATAGTCCAAGAACATCCTCAGCTACAAAACCAACAAGTCACCTAGTACATGACGCAAAAACATTGTTGTTACAACAATATCAAATCTATCAATCTCAAAATACCCACTGCCTAGGGTATAATTTTATAAAAATGTGAACAGAAGCATCTGAATGGTTTCTATAACAAGGATCTTTATATTAGGACTAAAAACTAGGATCTGCCAATAAGCCTCCTATGCTAGTCAGAAATGAATACAATATCTGGCAAAGGAGGATGACACATACCTTATCTCAACAAAATACTGGATCTTGGAAGTCTGTCATGTATGGGCCCCATAAACCAATAATAACAGATCCAGAGACTAAAGTAGAAAGAACAAAAGAACCAAAAGACTACACTGATGAGGTGATTGCCACACCAGAGAATTTTTTTCTCAACAATGTGAAACCTTTACTCATGTTAATGGAGAGACTTTGACACAACAATTTGAAAGATTCTCTTCATTAATTTCTGAGTTAAAGTTAAATGGTCAGACCTACACAAACTCATCTATGCTTCATAGATTTTTAAGGTCTTTAACAGAAAAATGGGAAACGTACTCTATAGTTCTCAGGTCATGACTAGATTTTGATTCTCTCTCACTCACAAAACTACATGGGAGATTGAGAATTCGTTTTAGGATCGTAATCAAGAAACGTGATCTCACGAATATCAACCGTAGGGTGCGGAATCCCCAACGATCGTGCAAAATGATTCAGAAATGAACGATAAAGATCGTGATGAAAACAGATAACGAATCACCGAGCAATTTCCATAACTTTAATCTTTGTATTAGATCAATTTACAAATGAAATCTTAGACCTAATACAGAGACAAACACACATACACACTCTAGGGAAAAGGCTCAAAATGATAACTAACTAAAAATAACAAACTTTTCCCTTTATATATACTTCCACCTTCGCCCCTTTTGTATGGTCGAATGTGGAACTTTTCCACATTCGACCCTTTAATGTGGTCGAAGATGTAACCTTCTTCAATCAATCTTCATTCGACCAAATACAAACTACATTCGACCATCTGACAGGTCGAATGTACTTTCAAGCTAAAGTCTTGGTCGTTTTTCTGATTATCTGAACCTTCGACATTCAGTACTGGATCACTAGCTGGGGAAATACATGAATAATGCACTTACAATCTCCCCCTTGGACCTAGCTAGTGATGTACCAAATCAGAAAACTGTCAATTCTTCAAGTCTTGCAATCATTATCTTGAACGAATTGAAAACTTTCCATCTTCTTGCACGTTTGTGTCGAAGTTCTTGTCTATCTCTGCAGTAAGCTTTGAAATCTTAGACAGACTCAAGAAATCTTGGCTTTGTCATTTGTTGGTCCAGAGATGAAGACAAACATCAAATCTTGAATTCTTCAATCTTCAGTCATTTCTTTAACAAACCTCTGACTAGTTTCTGTTGTTCTAGTGATCTTGATATTCAGGTTTGGGTCTTGTCCAGTTACACGCTTTGTCGATGAATCTTGAGCAGTGCACCTGTTGTGTTTGATTCTACAGAAAAATTTACTAAAAACTGCACAAACTACAACCAGCGTTAGACACAACAAAAAATCTCGGAAGTACTCTTCACATTCCTTTTGACCCTCAATAGTTCTCCCCCTGAACTATTAAACATTTTTTTAATATGCACCAGAAACTTGAAAATCTGTAGTCTTTTTCAACTTTTATGTATTTAAGCATTCACATTAAGTATCCCATCATCGGTTATCGAAAATAAAGTAGAAACAAAATATTTTGATTTTTCAAATTTTATGCTAAAACACACCAAAAATCTTTTTGAATTTTCAAATGGAATTGCATAAAAGTAAACTGAACATATTTTTGTGAATTTTCCGGTAAGAGGATCATATCAGTATTGGAACAGTCAGTCAAAACTCTATTTGACTAATTTTCTGCTTTTTGGCATTGAGCATCCTACAACCATTACCAGTATGTTTGTCCACCTAAACTCAAAATCATTATTCATTGTTCAGCATTTCAGATACATTATGGTAATATTAGATACTGAAAAATCTATGGTCCCCGCACACGCGACACATTCCCGTATCAAGAATTGCACAAAGTTTCATCGTAACACGTGATTATATTGTAGTTATCCGTTAGTTACAAGGTATGAGGCACAACGGTGACAGATCAGCAAATAAATGCTTCAAAGTGACTTATGCACTCAACCAGGGTGAGGACTAATATCATACATGATTTTCATCATAGTATTGATACGATGCATTAGATAATCTTTGATTATCATCACACATGTTAAGTTCCTCATTTGGTAACTTAAGGATTTGTCATTAAAGATCTTTTATTAAGATACCCTGACTGATCTAGGTCCGTAAATCAATACGACAAAAGATCAGTTAGGCTATCCCCATATAAATTTCAATATAACGGCCCGAAACCTCCGATTTTGGCAATCTATCAAACGAAATTTCGGTACTAAGACCATATGTCAACGAGACGTTGATCCACATGATTATCAGTTAATGTTTTTATGTTTATATCACCATGCTAAACTTTAAACTTTGATTTCAAGCCTACCAATATATAATTGTAGTGGCTACTCAATGTTTATCAATACATTTTGTTTTTAGAGTAATCTGACAGTCCACTGATGTACTATCATCTCCTCTTTTTCTCTAGGAAAACTCATTTTTGATTTTCTAATTTTTTAATTTTGATTTTTCTGAAATTTTCTCCCCTTAAAAATCTAAAAATAAGCATATTTTTGGATTTTTCAACTTTTGAAGAAAAACAAAATAAAACAATATCCGATGAAGTTTACTCATTGAGTTTCAAAAATCATTTTCCACTCAGATTACTTGACTCACTTTGTTCTTTCAAATAGTAAAACCATTAACCAAGATAAGAGAGTTTAGAATAAACCGTAATATCGCATCTGTTGTAGAAATCCATCACCTGAGAGCAATTGCATGGAATTGCAATGTTTTCCGACTTCACAGGTAGGAAACAGACGACAAACACTCTCCTTTCTTTTTGAAATCATGTTTTCCTTTTTCAATATCTCTTCTTTTGACCTTCACCTCTCCAATAAATAGCTTGTATACAGATGCTCCACTATCAACTATCAAAAGATAACTAATAGGTCTGTCTGGAACAATCTGCACACATGTTAAACAATTAGCATGAGAGAGGCACCCATCCCTTCACAATGATGGGTCGTCCAAGGTCATCAATCCTTAGAACATCAATCCATTCTCCTTTTGAAAAATCAATTGGTTTTTCAATGGATTGATTTGAAGTTGAAATTGCTATTGATTTAGAAAGTGATTTGGGTTTCCAAACGCGTTCAGAGTTTATTTTAGATTTTGTTAAAATCATTTTGATTGTTGACTTTTCAGATTTCTCATTTGAAACCTGCTTCTGAACTTTGTTTGGAATCTTCTCAGACTTAACTGACAAAGACCCAGGTTTAGAGTTATTCTTAGGCTTAGCCTTAGAAGTCCCCCTTACCTTAGCAACCTTATCACAATCACCATTTTTATTCAAGGCAATTTTGTTATGATTGTCATACACAACCTGTTTCCCCTTTTGTTTCTTGATTGATTTTGGGGATACAGACCTTTTGACATTGCCTGAATTTTTAGCAAATTTCACTTTGGTCTTTTTCTGTTTAACATACGGACATGCAGCAACTAAATGCCCACACTCTTCGCAGTTATAACAAGACCTATATTCCACAAAATCACATGCATACCCTTCATCCCAATACCAGTAGGGACAATGAGAAGCAATATGACCAACTTCATCACATTCAAAACATCTTCTCCATTCAACATAACCATGAGAATACTGTGGTGAGTTGTTTCTCCAATAACCATCAAATCGAGAGTGACTTTGAGAATCATAAAAGTCATGTGTTCTAGATGAATTTTTTTTTGAATTCTTATGATAAGAGTTTTTCATCTGATCATTACCTTTCGATTTGTTTGGTTTTGGTCCTTTTGTCTTTTGATTTTTCTTTTTGTTCCCAAGCTGATCCTTTTTATTCTCATGTTGGTTAGGACTAAGTTCAAAATGAAGATGACCAAATTGACTTCTAAATTGATTTATCAAATCATTGTTATTGACAAAGATACATTTAAGTAACGATTGTTCGATATTATCAATTGGAAAATCTTTATTGAAAATCAATTTGTCGTGTCCTACCAACATATAAGATCCTTCAACTCCTTCAGGAAACTTGAATATGGGTTTTTCTTCAGATTCAGTTTCTGAAGTGACAACCACATTTTCATTTTTCACTTCAAGTTTTGATTTCACCTCAGAATTAGGATCAACAACACAAGGTGTTGTGATTTCCAACTCTGATGTGGAATTATTCTTTGAAATGGTGTTATGAAGTTCTGAAATCTCTTTCTTAAAAGATTCAATTTTATTCAAAAAATGTCCTTCATTATTTGCCAAAATTTTATTTTCAATTTGAAATCTTTCAAGTTTATTTGTTAAGTTCTGTTTGTCCTCAAGAAGTTTCAACACTTCATTTTTCAATTTGACACACTCAGAATAGTTAGCACATTCAGATTTTAAAGTTACCTCATCATCTGCATTATTACCGTTTTCAGAATTGCCATCAACACTTGATGTATCACTTCCTCTTGATTCACTCTTTTCTGAATTCGTATCAGAACTCAAATCACTCTTTGACAATTCACTTGAATCATCATTTCCCATTTGTTTGACAAGACACACAACATTATTTTTAACACTTTCTTTTTTAACATACTCATTCACATTAACCATTTTATCAGTTGGTTGCACAGCTGGTCATGTAACAGATTGTTGAATCTTAGATGCAACAACTTGTTCCCATGTTAGCTTTTGTTGCATTGCAGCTTTTATCTGATCATCAGTTCTTGACATAGCCAAGTAATTCATCATTTTTCAACAAAAATTATTTCAAAATTTTTCTAAAAACAGCCTTTCGAAGTTTTTTTTACACCTTAAAATTTGAAAAATATTATCCGAATATTCGTAGGTTCGAATGTGGCAGTAACCAGTCTTATTCGACCTTTTACAAGGGTCGAATGTGTCTCAGTCTTGGTTCGACCTTAAAAATGAAAATCTTTGAAAATCAGATTCTACGTTCGACCCTTTCAAATGTCGAGTGGTCGAATGAGCCAAAATGATCTCCTTCGACCGTTTGAAAAGATACGAAAGAGGAATATAACAAACACTAATCTCTTTCGACCCTTTACACCCTCTTTCGACCGTTTGATTTCACCTTCGACCGTCCGAATGGTCGAATGAGACAAAATGGTCGAATGAACAAAATAACACTGATAAACTCTAGATTCGACCAACTAACACTCCACGTTCGACCAAATAAGGCTACGTTCGACCAAATAATGCTACGTTCGACCCTCAAATCTCACATTCGACCGTTCCAGGTTTGTTCATCATCTTCAACCTCAAGAACACAAATCTGATCGGTTTTTGACAAAATTTTCACCAAATGTAATGAAATTTGATAGGTTTTATGCGGATTTGAATTTAGACAAACATTTGTGAAAGGATTTTTGAAAACAACATCAAATTCAACTCCAATTTAATCAAAAACCATGTTTTTTTTATGAAAAGCTTCAAAATATCTTGGGTTTTGATCTTTTTATCAGAATTCTACTCTGTTTTCATCAATTCAGATCAATTTGCAATCGTGAAATCGAGCCTTTGCTCTGATACCACTTGAGAATTCGTTTTAGGTTCGTAATCAAGAAACGTGATCTCACGAATATCAACCGTAGGGTGCGGAGTCCCCAACGATCGTGCAAAATGATTCAGAAATAAACGATAAAGATCGTGATGAAAACAGATAACGAATCACCGAGCAATTTCCATAACTTTAATCTTTGTATTAGATCAAATCAAGATGTTTACAAATGAAATCTTAGACCTAATACAGAGAAAAACACACATACACACTCTAGGGAAAAGGCTCAAAATGATAACTAACTAAAAATAACAAACTTTTCCCTTTATATATACTTCCACCTTCGCCCCTTTTGTATGGTCGAATGTGGAACTTTTCCACATTTGACCCTTTAATGTGGTCGAAGGTGTAACCTTCTTCAATCAATCTTCATTCGACCAAATACAAACTACATTCGACCATCCAAAAGGTCGAATGTATCTTGAAGCTAAAGTCTTGGTCATTTTTCTGATTATCTGAACCTTCGACATTCAGTACTGGATCACTAGTTGGGGACATACATGAATAATGCACTTACAGAGATTCCTTACTTGTTCTAATGATTTTTGATCTTTTGATCACATTGACATAACTGCTGGGATCTCATCAGAAAGGTAATATCCAGCTCATGACAATGAAGGAAACAGTCAAACTACTGATACCATGTGTTTTATAATGGATGATTTAAAAAATTTCAGTAGTGATGACTTAGAGGAAATGGACATACTACACCAACTGGCCATGTTAAGTATTAAAACTAACAAATTTTACAAAAGGTCAGGAAGAAAATTTCCAGGACTGAACAGTTTAACAAAAGTTGGTTTTGACAAATCAAAACTGAGATGTCATAAGTGTCAGAATTTGGGACACTTTGCTAGAAGTTGTAGAAGCTCTAGCTTTGACCAATCACAATCTGGAGAAAAATCAAACCTTAGTTACAATAGGAATTTTGGAACACAGGGAAGTGCACATTTTGTACAGGCACAAGCTCCACAAATCCAATATGTGCCACAAATACAATATGTGCAAATGCCTGCTCAACAACAGCAGAGCCAACAACAAATGCCTTCTATTCCTGCTGTTCAACAACCTCCACAATCTCAACAACCCACTCAACAAAGTCTTTTCACAAATGGGTATGTTGACTAGAGCAATCTTCCTTTTGACACCACAGAATGCAGTCCTGATGCAGACAACAAAATGTTTGACATCAACTGGGGAGAACCTGATAATGGCAGAAAGAACTTTGCCTTAATGGATTTTGAGGGATGCTCCTCTAATGCTGCCTTATCATAGGTATCAAAAGAGTCTCTTTTAAAACTTTGCTCAAAATCATGCAAAGAATCATTTGCATTAATAAGAGAGACCAATGTGCATCTACAGGGCAAGGCAAATGACTCTGAAAGAAAATACACTCAAATGAAATGTGATTTAGAAAGAAAACTTGCTTAAAAAACAAACGAAATTTCTAAATTGACAAATAATGGTATTGAAACCCAAGCACAGATAAAAAGAATGATATAAAACCTAGGAAATGTCAGAAAAGAGCTTGCGGACACCAAGGTTGATTGTGAAAATTGGGTGGAGTCGTGTAGAGGTTACCAAATGCTGCTTAACAAACAAACTGCATCAAATGTTAAGTTTGGCATAGGGTACAATCACACAGAATCACCAATTGATTTTACTCCCAAAACTGCTGATGATGGGAGTAAGATGGTTCAAGAGCCTACTCCCATCAGTGGTTTACAACAACTGATTGAACACAAAGATCATCCATTGGATCAAATCATGAGTGATATTTCCTCAGGGGTACTCACAAGAAACCAGCTTTCCAACTTCTGCTTATTCTTAGCATTCATTTCTTAGTTGGAACCAAAAAAAATACCAGGAAGCCCTCAAAGACAACAATTGGGTTGAAGCAATGCAAGATGAACTACTACAGTTCAAGAAGCAACAGGTTTGGGAAATCTATCCCTTACATCCAAACAAACAACCAATTGGCACAAGATGGGTTTTTAGAAATAAATAAGATGAACCTGGTCTAATCATTAAGAACAAAGCAAGACTGTTGATACAAGGTTATTCTCAAGAAGAAGGAATTGATTATGTTGAAACGTTTGCTCCAGTTTCAAGACTTGAAGCCATCAGGTTATTTTTGGCTTATGCAATTTCCAACAAAATCAATGTTTTTCAAATGGATGTAAAAAGTGCATTTTTATTTGGAAAAATAAAAGAGGAAGCGTATATTTGTCAGCCACCTAGGTTTGAGGATTCTTCTCATTCTGAATAGGTGTACAAACTTGACAAAGCTCGTTATGGGCTAAAACAAGCTCCCAGAGCTTGGTATGAAACACTTTCCACCTTTTTACTGAAAAATCACTTCACAAGAGGCTCTATTGATAAAACACTTTTCATTAAACATGTTGGAAATCACATCTTACTTGTTCAAATTTATGTTGATGACATCATTTTTTGTTCAACAAATTCAAAACTGTTTGATGAATTTAAGAAACTTATGCAATCAAGATTTGAGATGAGTACCATAAGAGAACTGCAGTACTTTTTTGGACTGCAGATCAAACAACAAATGGAACTTTTAAACATCAATTTAAATATGTTAAAGAATTATTGAACAAATTTTCTTCAAAAGACTGTAAATCAGCTTCCACTCCCATGAGTTCAACCACACAAGTTGAACTAGATGATCAAGGAAAACAGATTGATCAAACCATGTATAGATGTATGATAGGTTCCCTACTTTATTTAACTGCTTCTAGACCATATATTATGTTCTCAACTTGTGTCTGTGCTAGATATCAATCAGCTCTAAGGGAATCACACCTAATTGCTGTCAAAAGAATTTTCAGATATCTGAAAGGAATTCCCACACTTAGAATTTGGTATCCTGCTTCTAGCAATACCAAACTAACAGCTTTTTCAGATGGTGACTATGCAAGGTGTAAAATGTCAAGAAAATCAACATCTGGTGGTTGTCAATTCTTAGGAAACTGTCTGGTGTCCTGGAAATCAAAGAAGCAAACATTTGTGGCAACCTCAACTACTGAAGCATAGTACATTGCAGCTGCAAGCTGTACATCGCAAATTCAATAGCTTCAATATCAATTACTTGATTATGGAATCAAAGAAACCAAGACCCTACTATTAGTAGACAGTAAATCTGCCATTAGCATAATTCAAAACCCTGTTCAATTTTCAAAGACAAAATACATAGAAATCAGGTATCATTTCATCAGGGATTGCTATGAAAAAGGCAAGATTGAGGTAAAACATGTGACAACAGCTAATCAAATAGCTGATATATTCACCAAACCTCTTGACTCATCAACATTTCAGAGGTTAGTATCCATGCTTGGGATGCTAAATTATGAGTAAAATTTGTAAGTGTTTTCATTTTTATGCACATATTTTACTTTCACTTACTTTATTACTAATCTGTCACAAACCTCTGATGACCAAAAAGAGTGTTTTTAAAACATTAGAATGGGGATAATTTTCAGAAATTGAATAACTACTGATGAAAATAATCATCAGAAGTTATAAATGTGTTTTTAAAACTTATTCTCATCAGTTGTTCACAAACTACTGAAGAGAAAATGGGAACTACTGATGAATAAATATGTTTCATCAGCAGTTTGGTCAATAAGGGTAAATCAGACATTTCCCATTTCAGAAGTTTGACCTAGGGCGGTTATAAACTTCAGATAAACACCTTTTCTCACACTTATCCATTCAAAAAGCAAAAATTCCCTCTTTCTCTCTCAAAACACTCTTAGACTCTCCCCCGCAACATCAAAAACACTGTTCAACCAAATTACACCATGGCTCTCGTTCTGAAACAGGGACATAATCAACAAGGCTACTTCGTGAAAGATTCAGCCTAGTCTCAATACGATAAAATCATTGATTTAGTTGTCAAATCCCAGTTCTACACAGCTTTCACCATTGATCATCTGATACACATTCAAACTCTAAACGAGTTCTGGGCAAACGACGAGGCGGTAACTGTGAATGACAAATTGATTTCCCTCAAATCAACTATCCAATAAAAGAACTTGGTGAGGACATACTTGTGGGTGAGGCTTCAAAGCTAAATCCTTTGACCTCACAAGTATTTTCTAGGCACAATAAACTGGAACTTTTGCCAGCAGATGACCAAGGGGAACAAGCCACAGTCCCCAAGGAACCAACATCTTCAAAAACCACGCCCAAAAGGCCTAAACAACCCAAGCAACAAAAATCCAAACCCACCAACCCAAAAAGAAAAGTTGTTCAGGAGGTTGAGATGCCTAAACCAGTTCATGTGCAATCTACACTTCCTGAAGGTGTGACTGAAACTTCCTCTCAGCCTCATCCATCTCACACCCCCAAAAAGCTCCAATAACCATTTTGTTTTCAATGAAGAAACTTAAAAAGACCATAACTATTGACCCTTACTTTGAAACTACTAACCCTTTACCAAAAACTACTGAACCTGAACTCTCACACCAAACAGTACAAATAGCTTAAATTCTCTCTGGGCTGAAAGAAAACATCCCATCTGAGCATGTCAATCCCCAACAACCACATAAAAAGAGGGATACAGCCTAAAAAACAGACATGGATGTGGATGTTATCAGCCCTATCCCAAGAGATAAGGATGAACCAAGGTGTCTAAGCCCAAACTTAGATACTTTAGATGCATTTGAGGCTTCTACTACTCATATACCATCCAGTAGTGGATTTAAGGAGAGTAGTATCATAGTTAAGACCTCAAATGTAGCAACCACTGATGAAGGCCTTGTTCCTGAAGTAGGAAAACCTCGGTACCAAGAAAAAGAGGTTCATGAGACAACTAGGTTAGGCCTAGCTCATGGTATAACTGATGACATCATCATTGAGGATGTTATCAGGGATTCAGATGATTCCATTAATTTGGATGATGTTTCAAACTCTCCACAACATGAATTGACAGCTGATTATGAAGGTCCTGAATCCAATGTATCTGTACTCAAAGAGTCAGTCACAAAAGATCGGGTTAAAGACCACTTGAACCCTAATTCCCCTAAAATGGCATACCCAGTTCATACTGAGGATCACCCAAAAACACCCCCTCCACAACAAAAGCCTACCCAATTCCCTGGATCATCAAGCATAGACTTAAACCACCTATGCAGCCAATATGGTCCCCTATACCAGATGGTACACCAACTTATCTCTGCTCATCTCCAAACCTTCATGACTGCCATGGAGTTAAAGAACAAAACTCAGATGGAGATGATAAACAATGCCATAGATCACAAGCTTGGTGAGTTGTCAAGAAAAATGGAAGACAACAGAAGACAACTAGCTTACTTATCTGGTGTAACACCTCCACCTCCTTGGTTTCCAGAAGTGGATGAAGCCAAAAGGGGGAAGATATCAAAGGAACCACAGATTGTGTCTCTTGAAGCTTCCAAGTAGGCAAGAGAAGCACAACATCTCAAGGATGCTAAAAAAACAGTCAAGACAAGGCAAGAAATTGCTTTAAAAGAAAGACATGACTGGTATGAAAAAGAAGAAAGGCCCTTTAGAGAGAAAGCTCAAAAGAAATCCCAAGGCACTATAGAAGAAACTGCTGAAGGCCAAACCAAAAATACTGAAGACAATCCTTTAGTAGTTGATTCTCTAATCAACCCTTCAGTAGTTGATACTTCCTGCAAAGAACCATAACAACCTTCTAAGGCAACTGAACCTACTCTAGCTGATATTCCAAAGCCTGTTCCCACTCCAGAAACTGTTTTAAACCCTACTCCCATATCAATTTCAAAAGAACTCATGGAGAAGAGTTTAAGGGCAGCAAAGAAGAAGGCCATGGAAGATGAGATCTGGAGCAGCCTAGAAGCAAGGGATGACTTAAGCTTTGATGACAAGCTAATAGCTTATGAAAAGAAACTAGGTAAGTTAGAAGTAAAAGAAAGAGTTGCTGAAGAAAATAAAAGACAATAGCTAATGAACTTTATCAGCAAAAACAGCAAGACTAAAAAGTACCCACTTTAGGGACTCTCAATAGATGAACTTACACACAGAGCACAACTTGTATCTGACAGGCTTGCCACTGAGAAAGATAGGAAGATGAAGAGAGCCAAAATCATACAAGAATTGGTAGACAATGACTATGGTTCAAAGAATCTAGTGTCTAGATGGAAAGAAGATGTATTATATGACACTTACAAAAAGTTCAAGGCTGATAGACTTGCAAATTGAGAGAAGTTTAAAACTTCTGAAGTCTCACAAACTTCAGTAGTTAAAACTTCTGGTGTTAAAACAAAACCACCAACAAAGCCTGCTACCAAGAAGAAGCCAGAGGAAATCATAAAAACAGACTTTAAAATGGTATTTCTTGAAGGAAACACCATTGTTCAAAGATGATTTTGTTGTTGAAGAGAAACCTCCGCTTACACAATTCAGGGATCCTTCTACTTTTTCTTACGAACTTCAACAAACCATAATTGACAAGAACCAAACCAAGGTAATCACTGAACAACACATTCCAACCTCTAGTGATGCACCTGGTGTTGTGAACATTGAAAAAAGAAGGAGATCCCACCTGATGGTCACTGAAATAGAAAATACTCTAAAATCAGGTACAAACCAGAAGACAAGCATGGTCCCCTATACACTAGACGTTTACCAATCTAAAGTAAACATTGTGAAATGGTCATTCACTGATTCAAACTCAGTAATGATCACAAGAAGAGATCGTTCAAGCAAGGTCTTCACCTCCATAGATGAACTGAAGAATCTGTCAACAAAAGACCTGCTTACTATTAAACATCTTGAACCTGAACAAGGATCTCTTACTGAACAACAAGCTCACCAACTCAAGGCTCCATGGTCAGAGAAATATGGAGGTTTCTTGATTGCAGAAAGAAGGAATAAATATTAGATAGGGTTTTGGCTTCATCAATCCAGGGAGGGATTGTAAGGACAGATAGGATTGGCAAAACCACTTTTGATACCTTAGTCTAATTCATATTCTGCAAAATTATTCTAAGTATAGAAACTGCTGAAGAAAAAGACTGAAAGTACTGAAGAAGAAGATATCAAGTGCTGAAGAGCAATGATTAGAAGTTCTGAAGACGAACCAGACAAAGTCTCTGAGGAACTACTGAAGACAAACTACTCATCAGTAGTTTGTCACTCATTAGATGTTTTGATAGAAGCTTCCCACCGCCTTATACTTCAGTAGTTTAGTATTATATATTACTTTTGTTAATATCTTTGTTCAAGTACCAATGCTACAGCCTGTTGTAGTATTTGTATTATATATTGCTTCAATACTTCTCTTGTACATATACTTTCATCTATAAATAGATGGGTTCATCCCACTATTTTATACAGTCCTTGTGTAGTTAATATTTCCATTATATTGAGAATCATTTGAAGAATTTACTGTTTTATTCATTAACTGTTATGATTCTCATTTACTGCTTTAGTTCATACATCAAGGGGGAGTAATAACTCCTGTTTAAAAGTGAAACTTTAACTTGAACACTTACATTTATTCCGCTGTGCAATTTACTTTGATAGATCTTAAACAAGTGTTCATAATAAGAACGATTAAACAAGAAACTGATCCAACAGTGAATACCAGAAGTTTTAACTGCTGAAGTTTGTAAAACTTCAGAAGTTTGGAACTTCTCTGGATTTGCTAATCTTTCGGCCTTCAACTTCTTGTAAGTGTCATACAGTACATCTTCTTTCCATCTTGACACTTGATTCTTTGAACCATAGTTGCTGTCTACTAGTTCTTGTATGATTTGGGCCCTCTTCAGCTTTCTTTCTTTTTCTAGTGGCCAGCTTGTCAGATAATAGTTGTGCCCTATGTGTAAGTTCATCAGTTGAGAGTCCCCCAAGTGAGTGCTTCTTTGTCTTGCTGTGTTTGCTGATATAATCCATCAGCTGTTGTCTTTTATCTTCTACAACATCAAGGAGTTATTGCTCAGCAACTCTTTCTTGTTCTTCTAAATCACCTAAATTTTCTTCATAAGCTATCAATTTGTCATTAAAGCTTGTGTCATCCCTTGCTTCTAAGTTGTTCCAGATCTCATCTTACACAACTTTCTTCTTTGCTGCTTTTGAACTCTTCTCCCTTTAATCTGTTGAAAATGATATGGGGGTAGGTTCAAAACAGTATCAGGACTGGGAACAGGCTTTGGAATACCTTGGGGATAACTTCTGAGCGTTTTCTCTAAGGAGCCATTCTTCTTTTTCATACTAGTCATGTGTTTCTTTTAAAGCTATTTCTTGCCTTCTTTTGACTATTTCTTTTTTAGCATCCTTGAGTTGTTGTGCCTCTCTAGCCTTTTTAGAGGCTTCAAGAGAAACAACTTATGGTTCCTTTGACATCTCCCCCTTTTTGGCTTCATCCACTTCTGGAAACCAAGGAGGTGGAGGTGTTACACCAGATAAATGGGCCAATTGTCTTTTGTTGTCTTCCATCTTTCTTGACAACTCACCAAGCTTGTGTTTAATTGCATTATTTATCATCTATATTTGAGTTTTGTTCTTTAACTCCATAGCAGTTACAAAGGTTTGGAGATGAGATGAGATAAGCTGGTACACCACCTGGTATAAGGGACTATCTAGGCTGCATAGTTGGTTCCAGTTTATGCTAGATGACTTAGAGAATTGGGTAGGCTTTTATGAGTGTGGAGGGTGTGTTTTGGGGTGATCCTCAGTATGAACTGGGGATGCCACTTTAGGGGAATTGGTGTTCAAGTGGTCTTTAACCTGATCTTCTGTGACTGTGTCTTTGAGTACAGATACATTTGATTCAGGACCTTCACAGTCAACCGTCAATTCATTTTGTGGAGATTTTGAAACATGATCCAAATTAATGGAATTATCTTAATCCCTGATAACATCATCATTGATGAAGTCATCAGTTATACCATGAGCTAGGCCCAACCTAGTTGGCACAAGGCCTTCATTAGTAGTTGCCACATTTGAGGTCTTAGCTATGGTACTACTGTCCTCAAATCCACCACTGGATGGCATAAGAGTAGTAGTAGCCTCAAATGTACCTAAAATATCTAAGTTTGGGCTTAGACACCTTGGTTCCTCCTCATCTCTTAGGTTAGAGCTGATAACATTCTCATCAATGTCCATATATGTGTTTTGATCCCCTGTATTATGTGGTGATTGGGGATTGACATTTTCAGATGGAATGTTTTCTTTCAGCTCGGAGAGAATACTAGCTTTCTCGACTGCTGTGTGTGATGGTTCTTGTTCAGCAGTTTTGGGGTCAGCAGTTAGGTTTGTTTCAGTTGTTTCAAAAGAAGGGTTATTGGTTATTGTCTTTTTAAGCTTCTCTGTAGAAAACCGAATGGATATGGGTGCTCTTGGGGGTTTTTGAGATGGATGAGACTCAGAGGAAGTTTCAGTCACATCTTTTAAAAGTGCAGATTGCACATCAGTAGTTTCAGGCATCTCATCTTCCTGAATTGCTTTTCTTTTTGGGTTGGTGGGTTTGGATTTTTGTTGTTTGGGTTGTTTAGGCCTTTTGGGAGTGGGTTTTGAAGATGTTGTGCCAAATGCTACTTGAGTTGTGCCATCAGGAAGACTTGTGGAGGCGAATCTTTGATCAGGAAAACGAAGGATATTATGATCGTCTCTGCATGTCTAACCGATATCCTGGACTTCCGAACTATGTTTGATGCGTTTCAGTTTGTTTAATTGATCGGATGTGTCATTTGAAAACCACCAACGAGCAATTAAACGTACCGAAATGTGTCAAACACAGTCTGGAAGTCCAGGATATCGATTAAACGAGCAAAACTTGTATTTTTATAAAAAAACCGGTTTCGATTGTATAGTTTGTGTATCACGTACAATGATATATGAATGTTGTTTAAACTCGGATGTTCCTACCGAAAACCACAAACGAGCAAGAAACGAACCGAAATGCGTCAAACAAATTTCTTTTGGATTGGAAACAACCTAAAACTCTTAAAAATGAATTAAAATTGTTTTTTAATAAATCAAAATCATTTAAAATGAATTTAAAACAATTTTAAAAAAAAAATCCAAAGCTCCTCGCTTTGGCCAAAGCGAGACAGTCAGCCGTCTCGCTTGGCTTCACACACACACACACACACACTTTAACGGTTTTGGCTCTGATTGCTCGGACAAAGGTTAGTACATCAACTTTGTTATGTTATTTCCATGTTATTATTGAGTGTTTGTTCGATTTGGGGCTGATTTGGGGCTGGTTTGTTTGGGGAAGAAGACCAAAGCGCGTCGCATTGGCCATAACGAGGCGCTTTGGTTGTTTTAATTTTTTTTATGTGACAATCGGCAACTTCCGATCAGTACCGATGTGATTTTTAATCATTTGAAGTAATTATTTATTATAAATATTGTTAATTATTATGTTTCGGAAGTTAATAGGTCGTTTTAACAAAGAAAACCGTGATCGAATCTTGTAACGCTATTTAAACGCGTGTTCTGAAAGCACGCATCGGACAACGAAAATATTTATATTTTTGCTCGGTTTATTGTTATTTTAATTTCGAATAAAACCGACTACATTTTTTATAATTAATTATCGAACCAAAATATAAACCGTGGCTCATGATATTAAATCGGGTTCGTTACGTGGTGTGCACCAACATAAGAAACCCTACCTATAAAACCAACATATCCTCCTTCCCTCCCTTATTCAACAGTCGTCACTCACACACACTCTCTCTCTCTCTCTCTAAACCCAATTCTTCCTCATCTCTCTCTCTATACTCTCTCTCTCTCTCTAAACCCATTTTTTTGTTACGAGATGGTGATAAGTAGCAGCTGAAGTGGGTGTTGGGTTGTGGTGACGACTAGTTTTCAGGCTTGGCGAGCGATGGTTGCAGTGGTGGAAAGATCAAAGAGGAAGTAATCCTTAAAGACTTGATGCCATCAGGTTATTTCTGGCTTATGCTATTTCCAACAAAATTAAAGTTTTTCAAATGGATGTTAAAAGTGCATTTTTGTATGGAAAGATCAAAGAGGAAGTGTATGTCTGTCAGCCACCCGGGTTTGAGGATCCTTCTCATCCTGAGTGGGTATACAAACTTGACAAAGCTCTTTATGGGCTAAAACAGGCTCCTAGAGCCTGATATGAAACACTTTCCAACTTTTTGCTCAAAAATAACTTTACAGAAGGCTCCATTGATAAAACTCTTTTCATTAAACATGTTGGAAATCATGTCTTACTTGTTCAAATTTATGTTGATGATATCATATTTGGTTCAACAAACATAAAACTGTGTGATGAATTTAAGAAACTCATGCAATCAAAATTTGAGATGAGTACAATGGGAGATCTGTAGTACTTTTTAGGACTGCAGATTAAACAACAAACAAATGGAACTTTTATACATCAATCTAAATATGTTAAAGAATTATTGAACAAATTTTCTTTACAAGACTGTAAATCATGTTCCACTCCCATGACACCAACACACAAGTTGAACCAGATGATCAAGGAAAATAGGTTGATCAAACCATGTATAGATGTATGATAGGTTCCCTTTTATATCTAACTGCTTCTAGACCAGATATTATGTTTTCAACATGTGTCTGTGCTAGATATCAATCAGCTCCTAGGGAATCACACCTCATTGCAGTCAAAAGAATATTCAGATATCTGAAAGGAACTCCTACACTTGGATTTGGTATCCTGCTTCTAGCAATACCAAGTTATCAGCTTTTTCAGATAGTGACTATGCAGGGAGCAAAATGTCAAGAAAATCAACATCTGGTGGTTGTCAATTCTTGGGAAACTGTCTAGTGTCCTGGCAATCAAAGAAACAAACATCTGTTGCAACTTCAACTACTGAAGCTGAATACATTGCAGCTGCAAGGTGTACATCACAGATACAATGGATCCAATATCAACTTCTTGATTATGGAATCAAAGCGACCAAGACACCATTGCTTGTAGACAGTAAATCTGCTATTAGCATCATTCAAAATCCTGTTCAGTTCTCAAAGACTAAACATATTGAAATCAGGTATCATTTCATAATTGATTGCTATGAAAAAGGCAAGATTGAAGTGAAGCATGTGACAACAGCTAATCAAATAGCTGACATATTCACTAAACTCCTTGACACATCAACATTTCAGAAGTTAGTATCCATGCTTGGGATGCTAAATTTGTAAGTGTTTCTTCTATTTTTCTGCACATATTTTATTTTTCACTTACATCTGTTTTGTTTTAAAACTTCTGAAAAGCAAAAAGAGAGAAACTACTGATGTACAAAACATCAGTGTGGGAATATTTTTCTGAAAAATGATTAACTTCTAATAAAATAAACTTCAGAAGTTACGAATAAAGTGTTTATAAACATTCTCATCAGTTGTTAACAAACTACTAAAGAGAAAATGGGAACTACTGATGAAAGTTGTTCTTCATCAACAGTTTTGTCATTAAGGGTAAATCAGACATTTCCCACTTCAGAAGTTTGACCTAGGGCGGTTATTTACTTCTGATAAACACCTTTTCCAACACTTATCCTTTCAAAAAACAAAATTCCCTCCTTCTCTCTCAAAAACACTCTCAAACCCTCAACCTGCAAACAAAAACACTATTCGATCCACCCACACACAAACCACATGGCTCTTACACTGAAACAGGGACACAATTAAAGAGGCTACTTTGAGAAACATCAAGCCTGGTCCCAATACGACAAAATCATTGATTTAGTCGTCAAATCCCAATACTTCACTGCCCTCACCATTGATCCTCCAATTCATACTGAAACTCTTAATGAGTTCTGGGCGAACGCAGAGACGGTGACAGTGAATGATCAAATGATTTCCCTCAAATCAACTATCCAAGGGAAAGTAATGGCAATCACACCGGCAACTTTGGGAATTAGACTGGGTCTGGATGATGTGGATGCACCAGATCAATTTCCAAACTCTGAAATTCATTTAACCATGACAGAGTGTGGTTACCAAGGTACTCTCTCACATGCAACCATTTTTAAGAAATATTTTGAATCAAAATAAAAACTTTTGTTTCATTACATAATCATGTGCCTGAGTCCAAAAACTGGATCTTATGATCATATGCCCTCTAGTTTTCAACCAATTCTTCATTCCATAGTGAATGAAACAAAATTCAGGGCATCAGCACTTTTCTTTAATTAATGAGTTGGTGTTACATCACCTAACTTCTAAAAAGAAGTTTTTGTTGTATCAAAGGTTCATAATGAATTGCATAATTAAAGAACTTGGAGATGGGGTGCTTGTGGGAAAAACAATTGTTTTAAACCCATTGACCTCACATGCATACTCAAGGCATATCAAACCGGCTGCCTGGCCAGAAGATGACCAAGGGGAACAAGAAACAGTCCCCATGGAACCATCATCTCCAAACCCTCACCCAAAATGGCCAAGAAAACCAAACAACAAAAACCAAAACCCACCAACCTTAAAAGAAAGGCAGTTCAGGAAGATGAGATGCCTGAAACTGCTGATGTGCAATCTGCAATTGTTAAAGATGTGACTGAAACATCCTCTCAGTCTCATCCATCTCAAACCCCCACAAGAGCCCCTATTACCATTCTTTTCAAAAGAAAGAAATTCAAGCAACCCATAACTACTCACCCTTCTTTTGAAACTACTGAAACATTACCCCAAACTACTGAACCAGAACCATCAACCATAGAAATAGCCAAACTTCTCTCTGAGCTAAAAGAGACTATCCCATCAAAACATGTCAGTCCCCAACAACCACATCAAACAGGGGACATACCATCAGACTTTGACATGGATGTGGATGTCTTTAGCCTTAACCCAAGAGATGAGGATGAACCAGGGTTTCTAAGCCCAAACTCAGAGACCTTAGGTACATTTGAGGCTGCTACTACTCATTTACCACCCAGTGGTGGACCTGGGGACAGAAGTAACATAGCTAAGACCTCACTTATGGCAACTACTAATGAAGGCTTTATGCCTGAGGTAGGAAGTCCTCAGAACCAAGAAAAAGAGGTTCATGAGACAACTGGGTTGGGCCCAGCTCATGATACAACTGATAATGTCCTCATTGGGGATGCCATCAGGGATTCAGATGATTCCATTAATTTGGATGATGATTCACAGTCCACAAAACATGAATTGACGGGTGCTAGTCAAGGTCCTACACCTGGTGTCTCTAAGCTCAAAGAGCTGGTCACACCAGATCAGGTTAAAGTCCACTTGATCCATGATTCCCCCAAAGTGGCATCTTCAGTACATCCTGAAGATCACCCAAAAACACCCCCTCACTAAAAATGCCTACCCAATTTCCTGGGTCATCAAGCATAGACCTGAACCACCTATGCAGCCCAGATGGTGCCCTATACCAGATGATGAACACCCTAATAGCCAATCACTACAAATCTTTCACAATTTCTTGGGAGTTGAAAACCACAACTCAATTTGAGGTGATAAACAAGAAACTAGGTGAGCTATCCAACAAAATTGACAACAATTCAAGACAACTTGCTGAGTTATCTGGTAGAACTTCTCATCCTGACAGGCTTCCAGAAGTGGATGAAGCCAAAAGGGGGAGAAGATTAAGGAACCAAAGCAGTCACTGGAAGCCTACATAAAGGCAGAGTGGCTCTACAACAACAACAACTACTAGAAAAAGCCTAAAAACAAAAAGAAGATCAAGATAGGCTTGTTTCTAGAACTGAAGTTGAAGCTGAAACTTCCCAAGGCCATAATGAAGAGACTTCTGAAGACACAGAAAGTACTGAAGACAATCCTTCAGTAGTTGATACTTCTATCAACACTTCAGTAGTTAACACTTCCGACATACAAACAACTGAAGAGCCTTCCAAACCAACTGAACAACAACCAACTCCTATTCCAAGGCCTACAACCATTCCAAAGCCTGTACTAAACCCTTCTCCAATTTTAATGTCCAAAGAACTACTAGAGAAGAGTTTACTTGCAGCCCAAAGAAAGGCTAAGGAAGATGAGATCTGGAACAGTCTGGAAGCAAGGGAAGACATGAGCTACACTGAAAAACTTGAAGCTTATGAAGAAAGTTGAATAAACAAGCTGAGACTGAAAGAGTTGCTGAATAAGACAAAAGACAACAACTGGTGTCTTTTATTAAAAAGAATAGCAAGACAAAAGGCTATTCACTCAAAGGGCTCTCAATAGATAAGCTAACAAGAAGAGCTAAACTTGTTGCTGACAAGATTGCAACTGAAAAAGAATAGAAAAGCTAAGAGAGCAGATATAATTGATGAATTGGTAGCCAATGACTATGGTTCAAAATCCTTATTGTCAAAGTGGAGAGAAGACAAACTACTGGACACATATAAAAGATTCAAGGCTGACAAGGCTGCAAATCGAGAGGAGTACAAAACTTCTGAAGTGTCAACTTCAGTAGTTAGAACTTCTGGTGTTAAACAATCAAGACCTGCTACCAAAAGAAAGCCAGAGGACAATACAAAGACTGACTTCAAGATGGTGTTGCTCGAAGGCAACACAGTTGTACAAGGAGACTTTGATATTGAAGAAAAGCCTCTGATAACACAGTTTAGGGTTCCTTCAACATTTGCTTACCAAATCCAGAAGACTGTAACTGATAGACTGCACACAAAGGTAATTATTGAAAATAACTGACCTACATTTAAAATACCTGATGTGGTGCAAACAGAAGACAAAAGTGAATCCCACCTGAGAGTCACTGAAGTAGAGAACATCCAACACTTAGGAACATCCCAGGGATCCAGCATGGTCCCCTATACTTTAGATTTTGACAGATCTAAAGTTTTGATCATAAAATGGTCCTTTACTGATTCCAACTCAGTATTGGTGACAAGAAGAGATCGTTCAAGCAAGGCCTTCAAATCCATGAATGAACTGAAAAATCTATCAACACAAGACTTTCTTACAATTCAACATCTTGAACCTGAACAAGGATCTCTCACAGATGAACAGCTGAATCAACTAAAGAATTCCATGTTCAAAGAAATATGGAAGATAGTTGAAGACAAAGAAGAAAACAATAAGGAATTAGATAAGGTTTTGGCTTAATCAATCCAGGGGGAGATTGTAAGGACAGAAAGGATTGAAGAAACCACTTTTGCAAACCTTGGTCTAATTCATACTTCTGCCAAATTATTCTAAGTATATAACTACTCAAGAAAGAAGACACAAGTACTGAAGAAGGATTCAACAAGTACTAAAGAAGATAGATCAGAAGTTCTGAGGTCAAACCAGACAAGTCTACTGAAGAATTACTGAAGACAAACTACCCATCAGTAGTTTGGTAGTTTGTCTTCATCAGCACTTGTAATAGAATCTTTCCGCCGCCCTTATGTTTCAGTAGTTTAATTGTTTATTATTACTTTATCATTTTGTACAAGTTCCAAGACTACAGCCTGTTGTAGTATTGCTTTTGTGTAAAGTTATGAACAAGTTGTATGTATTTGCTAGTCTATAAATAGATGGGTTCATCCCACTATTTTACATATTGATTTAATTGAAAACTGAAATCCTTCAAAACTCTTACTTGTTATTTCCATTTCATTAACTGATAATCTATCTGCTTATTTATTGTCATTTACATTAAATACTTAGATTCTCATTAAACTTGTCTTTAGTTTGCAAACATCCAGGGGGAGTAATAACTCCTGTTGATAGTGAAACTTTATATACTTATTCCGCTGTGCAAAACTGGTCAAACTTGCAAAACACATAAGTGTTCATATGCAAGTAAACTGTTAAAGAGCATACTGATCCAACAGTCCTTGGTCAGGTTAGGGTGGACCGGCATTGATCTTCTCTTGTCTTTATGTATTGATTGTCTTGTTTTTCTTGTGTGTTTTGTTTGGTTGTTGCTTGTGTATTATATGATCTTTTCTTTTCTATTCTATTATTCTATATACATTTACATTCTTAGATAATAAAGAACTCCTGTACTAAAATCTGCGTAGGCACCTTGAGTGATGAACCCATGATCTGACCCCCAGTACAGCTTCGTTCTTTAGGATTGTTGATTTTTTCTTATATTGTTTTCTCTGTTTGGTTCTCTATTTGTTTGATTTGTATTCTTGATGACTGGTCATCTTCTTTCATCTGGACAAGGTCCACAAGGAGCAGAAGGATCACAAGTATATGGTCCTGGTCCTTCTGATCTTTCTGGACAAACTGATAGAATGATTAGTAAATTGGATATCAGTGATCCTCTTTACTTGCATCTAAGTGATACTAGTAGCTTGACTATTACTAGTATTAAACTTAAAGGGTTTGATAACTATTCTGTTTGGTCTAGTTTCATGAAACTTGCATTAGAGGCTAAGAATAAATTTGGTTTTATTGATGGTTCTTGTGTTAAGTCTGAAGATGATGAAATGTTAGCTAGACAATGGGATTGGTGTAACTCTAAGGTTTTGTCTTTGTTATTGAATTCTGTTAGTGAAGAGTTATATCTAGGCCACATGTTTTCTAAATTTGCTAGTGAAGTTTCGTCTGGTTTAAAAGAGACTTATGATTAAGTTGATGGGTCGGTTGTGTTTAACTTGTATCAAAAGATTAATAGTGTTAAACAAAATGGAAGTATTGTTGCTAAATATTATCATAGGTTAAACACTATGTGGAACCAATTAGATGTTATCTTGCAATTACCTACTTGTACTTGTAAAGAATCTAAAGATTTCAATGCCTTTAGTGCTTTAATAAAACTAATGTAGTTTCTTATGGGTCTTGATGATGTATACCAACCAGTTAGGACGACCTTCTTAACTCAGGAACCTTTATCAAGTATAAAAGTTGCTTTCTCTATTGTGTCAAGAGAGGAGTTTCACAGAGGGTCTGCTGGGACTTCCAAGGGTCAAAATGTTGCTTTTGTTGCTAAAACTAATCAGAATTTTGATAATAAAAGGAGAATAAATAGAGGTCCAAACCCAAATTTAAAATGTACCCACTGTAATATGTTGGGAAACACTATTGATAGGTGTTATGAACTGGTTGGATACCCTCCAGGTTTTAAAAAGAAACTTGTTAATCAAAACATTAAAAGTGGTATGTCTAACAATATTTCTAGTGGTAAGCAGGGGGCTTCCTCTGCTGCTACTGTTGGTAGTTTTGCTTTGCCTTTTTCAGCAGAACAAGTGTCTAAGCTGTTGAATTTGATAAGTGACAAAGGTGGAAGTGACACATCACACGCCAATGTTGGAGGTAAGAGTGTGAATGGTTTTTCAAGTATGTCTTGTCATTCTAAACTTGAAAAAGTTTTCAGAAAATTTTCTTTTTATTAAGAGTTTAATAAGTCACAATTGGATAACAGACTTAGGTGCTAATCAGCACATGACTAATAGTGATAAGGATATGTTTAATTGTGTTGATGTGTCTAACTATGACTTAAATGTTAAACAACCTAATGGAACTAGTGCTAAAGTGTCTAAGATAGGAGACATTAAACTTGCCAATGGTGTTATTTTGTATGATGTGTTTCTTATCCCAGATTATTGTGTTAGTCTTATGTCAGTTCATAAACTTGCTAAGGATAGTAAGTTGTCTGTTTTGTTTGATGAAAGTAATTGTTATATCCAGGATTCCACGTGCAAGAGAATCATGGTGACTGGTAGACAAAGTGATGGTCTATATTTTGTTGGTAATAATGTGAGTTTTTCTATTGCTTGTTTTAATAGTGTTAGTGGCACAAATTTGTGACACAGTAGGTTGTGTCACCCCTCTGACCCGGTCTTAGCCATTTTAAAAGGTAGATGTAATTAACGTAGATGTATGGGGTCCACATAGATTTACTAGTAAAGAAGAGTTTAAATACTTTCTTACTGTGGTTGATGACTATTCTAGAATTGTCTAGTGTTATATGCTAAAAAACAAGGGTGAAGTTTCTGAAAACATAACTGAGTTTTATAAGCTTCTAAAGACACAATTTAAAAAACATATTAAGGTCTTTAGGAGTGATAATGGTATTGAGTTTTAGAACAATAAAATGGTAAATTTTTGTAAAACAAAAGGTATAATACACAAGACATCATGTGTATACATACCACAGCAAAATGGTATTGTTAAAAGAAAGCACAGACATCTTCTAAACATGGCTAGGGCTCTGTTGTTTCAGAGTGGGTTACCTATAAGGTTTTGGTCTAAATATATTTTGACTGCAACTTATCTTATAAACAGGATCTCTTCATTTGTCTTGTTAGGAAAGAATCCATATAAGGTAGTTTATGGTCCCCCCCACCCTCAGCCATTTGAAAAATTTTGGATGATTATGTTTTAGTATTGTCTTGAATGAGTCAGATAAATTGTCTAGTTGTGCTGAAAAATGTGTCTTAATAGGGTATTCCAACTTTAAAAAAGGGTATAACCTGTGGAATTTAGAATCAAAACAAGTTGAGTTTTCAAGAGATGTCAGGTTATATGAAGAAATATTTCCTTATAAAAATAGTTAAGAAAACTTAGAACCTGTCTTGGAAAATAAAGATTTAAACCATTTAAACTTTTTTGATAGTTTTGATTCTATAAACATCCAAAGGTCAAAAGTGGCTGAGGGGTCTAAACATCCCAATGATGAAGGGGGAAATGAAAGTACTCATGTTGAGTCTTCTAGTTAGCAACCAGGGGTCACTCCCAGGGCTGATAAAGATTGTGACTCAAGTTTACAGTCTAACCCAGATTGTAGTGAACCTGGTATGGTTGACCATGATGAGGACTTGACACATGATTAGTCTGCTCCACCTAAGGGAAGCAGTGTTAGAAAATCTTCTAGGGTGTCTAACTTTACCAAAAAAAGTTTAATGAATATGTTGTAGAAGGGAAAGTTAAGTATGGTGTAGAAAAAGTTGTTAACTATTCACACTTGTCTATTGAAAATTTGTCTTTTGTATCTATTTTAAATAAAAATGTTGAACCTTGTTCTTACTATGAGGCTGCCAAGGATCCCATATGTGTTGAGGCAATGAATTTTGAAATGGAAGCAATACATAGGAATAATACTTGGGTTTTGTTTGATTTCCCCTTTGGTAGGCCAATGGTGAAGTAGAAAGGTATAAAGCTAAGCTTGTAGCTGAGGGTTACAATCAGATAGGGGGTCTTTATTTTGGTGAGACCTTTTCTCCAGTTGTAAAGATGGTAACTGTTAGATGTGTCATTAGCTTAGCTGTTCAAAACAATTGGACTTTGTATCAATTAGAAATAAACAATGCATTCTTATATGGTTCTATTACTGAAGATGTTTATATGACTTTACCTGAAGGATATTATTCTAAAAATGAAAACAAGGTGTGTAGGCTTGTTAAATCATTGTATGGATTAAACAGGCTCATAGGAAGTGGAATGAGAAATTAACCAATGTATTGTTAAAAATTGGTTTTGTTCAAAGTCTTTGTGATTATTCCATGTTTGTGTTGTCTAAAAATGATTTGTTTCTGATTTTGATGGTTTATGTTGATGATAAAGTGTTGGCTGGGATAATCTATCTGAAATTGAAAGTGTGAAAAACTTTAGAGAACAACTTAGGAGAACTCAAATATTTTTTAGGCATAGAGGTGCTCTATTCTGAAAACAGTATTTGTTTGTCTTAGAGAAAGTATTGTCTTGAACTCCTTAATGAGTTTGGTTATTTGGGTTGTAAGCTTGTTAAAAACCCTATAGAACAAAGATATATTGTCATCACTAAAACTAATAACAATGATGTTTTAGTTGATAATATACCAGGTTTTCAAAAGTTTATTGGCAAATTGATTAATTTGTCATTAACTAAACGTGACATAAGTTATGTAGTCCAGTATCTCAGTCAATTTATGCACAAACCCAATAAAGGTCACCTTCAAGCTTCTTTGAGATTGCTTCTTTGAGATTGCTTAGGCATCTCAAAGAATCCCTAGGAAAGGGAATCAATTTTGTTAAGGATGATAATATGCAACTTATTGGGTATGTGGATGCTGACTAGGCCAAATGTCTTGTTACCAGAAATTCTGTTACTGGATTTTGCATCTTTCTTGGGAATTCTCTTGTGTCCTGGAAAAGTAAGAAGTAGAATACAGTCTCCAGATCTTCCGCTGAAACTGAATACAGTGGAATGTGTTCTACTGCCTGTGAATTGTTATGGTAAAAAAAACTTGTTGAGTGAATTAGGTGTTTCATTTAAATTACCTATGAAGTTGTTTTGTGGTAGTAAGACAACTATTTCAATAGCTGCCAATCCTGTTTTCCATAAAAGAGTTAAACATTTTGAGTTGGATATACATTTTTTTAATAGAAAAAAAATCTCTAATGGTTTGATCGAGACATTAAAGATTAATTCTGAGAATCAAGTTGCTGATGGTTTCACAAAAGGCCTAACTGTTCAACAACATAGAAAATTTTGTAATGATTTGAGAATGTTATATCTATACTATATTATAATGCATGAGTGAGGGGTAGTTTAAGATACCCAAAAGTTACTTAAATTCCTTCATTTTTGGTTAGTAGTTACACTTTTCCCCCTCAACTATAAAGTTATAGTTCTTTTTTTAATCTTACCATAACTTTTAACATATTATGTTTTAATAACATTCAGAAATATCATGATGACATGCTCATTTTTGTCGACGTTTCGATGTTTGTTTTAGTCAATATCG
This sequence comes from Ambrosia x helenae, assembly GCA_030844895.1. Classification (NCBI taxonomy): domain Eukaryota; kingdom Viridiplantae; phylum Streptophyta; class Magnoliopsida; order Asterales; family Asteraceae; genus Ambrosia; species Ambrosia x helenae. The sequence continues at coordinate 52,917,625 of CM061223.1, forward strand.
ACTTGTAGATTGAAATGTATAAGAAAGAAATGCGTTATGTACAAGTGATTATCGCATTGCATGTTTAATAGAAATAATCTAAAAGAAATGAATATTTATTAATTAACTAAAAGAATCCAAATTTCACCTAAAATGAAATGCTTTATAGCTAAAACTTTAAAAGATGTAACTATTATTGTTGTAAGGTACATTCCATTAATGTAGAAGTAAACATAAAGCTGTTAACGCGTTATATTCGGAGAAAATATTATAAAGCTTGAATATACATTAAACTAAAAGCTAAAATGTAGGTGAAATTTAGATTACATATCAAAATAATTTACACACAATTAAAGAACAATGACATGTTTATTGTTAATATGGATGTTGAATCATAACACCATTTCATGAGCAAGTAAAACTCAAAATCGTAAAATTGAATTTGGTTTTAAATACTGCTCCGTTCAATAATGAACAATTTCACGTTAATCAAATGCAACGATTCAAAAAACTAATCAGGGCACTCAAAATCTACATATCAGCTCTGGTGATTCTTAAAATATGATAATATTGTTAAACATCATGGTTCATCCTTGCTTTCGCAGACAAATAACTTGTCACACAGTAACAATACTGCAACACAAGCCTCGTACTCTAACAATGCTTTATCACATTTGTTACCGATAGCTTCAATTGTTCTACCATATTTAAATAATCAACATTAGCAATATGTGCATATGCATATGGATATCAATGCATATATTATATGTATACACATAAATATAATTAACTAAAAGAAATTTCATTAAACTTTTAAATAAAAATAATTAGCTAAATATATAAAACTTTAAAATAATTAGAAAATGTAAAATTGCATTGCATTGCATTGTAAATATTAATTATAGGTAAATTTCTTTTATAAACCTTGGCTGCATCAATTTGGCAGAAAACATATGATGGATATTATATATCCATGTGATATTAACATCTATGTTAATAACAACAAAACTCCCTAATTTGAAGGGGGTCTTTTTAACAAAGGTCAAAAAAATAAAAGATAAAAGCACTGAATTCGGTATTCACATAAAACATAATAATCTTTTACACCTTAGTCAAAGATAAACAAAATTTCCTAATTTAAAGGGGTGGGAAAATCATGAATTTTAAAATTCAAACTATATACTAGCCTATTAAAGTTTATCCTATAAAATACGTAGTAATGCACACCTACTTCACTTGCTAAAATACTCAGGCATGGATCTAAATCTGAATTCAAAGGTTGAAGCTTCTAATGTTGGTTATTTGTTAGTTTATGGTTTTCATTAATCCCATTTTACTAATCAAACATGAAAATATACAAGAAACTCCAATGATCGCTCATGATGACGAATGGTGAGCAGACAATATAGATGAGATCATGCAGATTTGGAAGACGCATGACTAAATGATATCATGATTCAAGTAGTTCACACTTGAGCTTTTATTTTTAAACTTTTATGTTTATTAGTACTTATTTTTTCTTTCGTATGTTAATTTATTTTATCAAATGTTTTTTTGAAGTACTTTACAATTTAAATGTTGTATTTTTTTAGTTACTAGACATGTGTAACGCTTATGACGTATATCCACCGCAACAATGCTACAACAAATACTATTCGAATTTGAAATAAGTACCGTAATGAAAAGTGTCACTCCCGCCGCATCGCGCGGGTTTCCTACTAGTTTCTTTAAATATATGAATTAAGGGGCATGTTGAAATAATAAGCAGTTAACTCATATGTTTGATAATATCATACGTTGGAATGTTGTTTTAGTCTATTGGGTTATTATCTTTAATGGGCTCAACTGATTTATATTAATTTGGCTCATGAAAGGATGGCTGAGATTGTATTAACAGGATTCTGATCTATGGCTGTGGTAAGTTCGTTGGGGTTGTTGAGTAGAACCTTCTAGAGCTGGATATAAAAACTTTATTTCTTCCTTACTTTATTCATTACCTCTCTGTATTCTTTTTGTAATCGTTGTGACACCTGACATATTCAGGTTAATACGTTTCATACTATACAGAATACGTTTCATACTTTACATACATACGTTTCATACTCTACATACATACGTTTCATACTTTGCATACATACGAGTCTACCTCAACGAAAACATTGAAAACAACTACTTAATATCATACTTGACCGAGTCGGTTGAGTCGTACCGATGATTCGGGAATCATCAGGAGTCGTTACAATGGTCCGAGAGACCATTGGGTGTCGGTCCATAACCATGTGTACAAGGATCGGTGATTCGTGGAATCGCCGGGTTTAACGCACACACGCAAGTCTCGAGTCCCGGGAATTGGTGAACGAGTGTGAACGTGTTTGTTTTCATGTATTATGTGTTTATAATCATTATGTGACTTATCGGTATGTGTATACGTGGTTACATACGTTAAAACGGTGATTACACGTAATTGCATGACATTATTGGTGATTACGCGTAATTGCATGATGTTAGGGGGTGATTAGCCCTAATTGCATGCTGATAGGGGGTGATTAGCCCTAATCGCCTATAGGGTAGGCGATTAAGAGGTTTGGGTAGGCGATTAGAGCCCTAATCGCCAATAGGGTAGGCGATTAGCAGCCCTAATCGCCTGATAATGCTGCATGATTTGCTATGGTTTACATATATAAAAATTTAAGTTTCACAATCTGGTTTTAAAAATGGAATGACCAAGCTAAACCACGCAACACGGTAGTGTACCGGTCGTAGTGTAGTAAAGTCGGTAAGACCAAGTATCAATCCGTGGACACTGATATGCAGCCTTCGATACTAAACCTCTGTCGAGTCCTAATCTATATGAAAGAGCATGATTTTTCAACTAAAGAGTAACTAAAACGATAAACAAGTAAAAAAAATAAAATAAGACAAGAAATAAACAAGCAGGAAGGACGAGAGATCAAAGAGTAAACGCTCACGAAAGAGGAAACAAAAATGGAGAGGATGGCTGCCTAGACTGGGAATCCTACTGATAAAGCTGAAAGCTAACGGGAAATGGATACTCGAATGACTACCGGGATCTACGGGTATAACCAACTCGGGAAACACTATAGTATCTAGATCTCCTCTCGGTCTCACTAGAACACTAAATGAAATCCTAAGCAATGTGAAGCTCACCGGGTAAAGAATGGATCACCTCTCGGTCTCACCAATCATAAAAGTTTACGCACCCAAAGACTAGATCTCCTCTCGGTCTCACTAATCACGAAACACCTAACGGTATCAATGGGTGAATCTAATCATAAAGGTAAATGTTTGGAAAAGCGGATAAAAAAGGATACCGGGAAAGAAATTCACTCTCGTGCAATTTCTAACCAAATGAACCTATAAATCCTAACAAACCCACAACCTATCTCCTCTCGGTCTCAAGGTAGGTGGGCCGGCCCTTTTCTTTTCTCATTTCTCAAGACATTTAATTTGGCCTTATAGCCCAAGATGAAACCCAAAAGATAAGTATGATCCATTGAGTCTTGGTTGTAGTCTATTGTCTAGCTCTATGTCTTTAGGGCTCTGAGCCATTAATTCCTACAATACAAAAATTTAGATAAGAGTTTAGTCCAAATTATATATTTAAATAGATGATCAATTCAACTATTAAAAATTTAGCGAGTCCTAAAATAACTCAAATGCACCATTTTAGCTCGTTTACACTTAAAACCTTTAAATAACTAATAGGAACCAATAATGAGTAATATTTAATAAAAACTAACTCAAATATTATTTAAAATGTAGAGAATATTGATATAAATATATGTATATTTTAGAGCGTATCAAACATCCCCACACTTATTCAACAAGTTAACCCATCAAACCATCACACAAAGCAAATGTTAAAAATATGCGACTTTTAATTTAAAAACACTAAGTCAATAAATTATAGCCACATATGAATCTAAAAATATAACGCAAACATCATCCGGGTGATAAACTACAACAAAAACCTATAAAGTTTAGATTTTTATACATAAAATAGCGCCAAACAAGTGTCAAATCCCAAAAACCATCAATAATATTCAATAATCATCCCAAGTCTAGGCAACCAACATAAATTTAGCCAACCATAATAATGAAATAAATAAAAATAAATCTAAAAGGTTCACAAATAACAATCATGACGAGACCAAAAAAATACCAAACCGATAAGCACCGTAGTCGTCGCCTTCTCTATGACCCTTCACCTTTAAAATAACTTTTCCTTTTTTTTTTTTTGTTTCCTCTCGAGACCTCAGCTGCAACCTATATGGATTTTTTTTGTGACTCTTCGGCTTCTTCTATTTTATTATTATTATTATTATATATATTTTTTTCTTTTCTAATTGTCGTGATGATGGTCTGCCCCAAATGATTTTAGAGCCGCCTTCCACTGACGCCTTCTATTTCTTTCTGCCCTTGATGTCAGCTCTCCATGTCCTTTATTTTCTTGACAGCCACAACACCTTCACACTTTGCAAACGCCCTAATTTCTTTAGGTGGGCCGGCCCTTTTCTTTTCTCATTTCTCAAGACATTTAATTTGGCCTTATAGCCCAAGATGAAACCCAAAAGATAAGTATGATCTATTGAGTCTTGGTTGTAGTCTATTGTCTAGCTCCATGTCTTTAGGGCTCTGAGCCATTAATTCCTACAATACAAAAATTTAGATAAGAGTTTAGTCCAAATTATATATTTAAATAGATGATCAATTCAACTATTAAAAATTTAGCGAGTCCTAAAATAACTCAAATGCACCATTTTAGCTCGTTTACACTTAAAACCTTTACATAACTAATAGGAACCAATAAAGAGTAATATTTAATAAAAACTAACTCAAATATTATTTAAAATGTAGAGAATATTGATATAAATATATGTATATTTTAGAGCGTATCACTGCACAATCGCCTGACGTGTTTTAAACGACTAGAAACGCCTATAAATACCACCCTTGACCTCTAAAACACCATTTGTGCAACCCTAGCCGTCCCATAACCTATCCCAACACACAAACACCCTCTGGAACTCGTTTTTACATCAAAACAACCATTTCCAAGCTTATTCCATCATTTCCTCTTAAATCCAAGGTGTGTTCTTCAAACCCAAACCTTTATATGATTATATTTTGTTCCCTAAAAGTCCAGACCTGATTTCTAAATGTTTTTGTCTTTGAAAATCCATTAAAAACCGTTTTTTAAACAAACCCAAACCTTTATGCATGTTATATGTGTTATATTTGAGTAAAGGTAGGATTTTTATGATTGAAACATGATTGTTCTTGTGTTGTTAAGGTGTTTATAGCTGTTATGAGTTAGTATGATGATGTCCTAGGAGTTTGGAGGTCCATGGTTGTGTATTGTTGATGTTTGGTATTTCGACCCATTTGAATGGTTTTGAATGATTAAGGATGTTATGAGGTGTATTGTTAATTATATGATGTTAGGGTTTGCTTTAGGATGATGCTAGAGCAGTAGGATACTATCGGACAACGTTGTTACGAGAGGAAATCTGGATATTTGCTATTTAGGGCAAGTTTGTGCATGTTGATGTGATGCTTACATGTTAAGTTTACTATTTTGGGAAACACTTGCATTCGGGACTGTTAGAATGATGATAACTTAGGGGTTTTGCTTGAAATATGTTTGTTAGTGTGTCATGATTGATATTGGGTGTTTACACATGTTTTGGATCTGATTTGGAGGGTTAAACGCGTGAAAAAGGCTGAACAAAACAGCGTAGGCGATTAGGATTTCCCAATCGCCTATGCTGTAGGCGATTAGCCCCTAATCACGTACCCTATAGGTGATTTGGGAGCCTAATCGCCTACCCACCATGCAATTGTGATCCTAATCGCTAGCTAACTTCTGATAGCATGTCTTATGACTCCTAATCACTAGTTAACTTCAGAATAGCATGTTTTACGACTCCTAATCACTAGTTAACTTCTGAATAACATGTCTTATAACTCCTAATCACTAGTTAACTTCAGAATAGCATGTCTTACGACTCCTAATCACTAGTTAACTTCTGAATAACATGTCTTATGACTCCTAATCACCAGTTGACTTTTCCTAATCACTAGTTGACTTTTCCTAATTGCATGCTAATTTCCTAATCGCGTGTACTGCTGTTATAAGTGTATTTTGACATTTCGAAACCCGATTCGACACCTAGGAACATGCTAGGAACCCCGTGACATGCCTAGTAACATAGTAACACGTGTCCGGACTTGTTTATGCGTTAATTGGGCGTCATGCTAGATAAGGTGAATGTTTGCGCATGCTAAGTGTTTAATTGCATAAGTTGCATGATATCTTGTATGTGACTAACACGTGGGATGTCGGGTCACCAATGGGATGTCGGGCCTTGTCTGGTGTGGTCGGTTAAACGTTTAAACATCATTTCATATGTACACGGTTATGGTCTGGACTGTTAGGGACTAATCAACCTACGGGTTGTTAGTCTAACACCTTATACGCTCGTCATGATAGGTCACTGGTATTTGGTGCCGTCTATTGAGCAGGTTTACTTGTCTTAGTGTGGGAAGTAGCATCAGGTGAGTTTCACGGCCCCACTTTACGTTTTACATTTCGGGGGAGACACGTGCTCATACTTATTTCATAAATTATCATGTTATACTAGTGTTGATTCATTTACATACTATACGATACGTAAAGTCCCGGGAAAACCATGAATATGCTAGATAGCATAACGGGGGAAATGTGGATAGATCTATTGGGACTGACAGACCCCACCCGTCGGCTGGTTGCCGGGCGGGTGCATATTGTCTCGGTCATAACGCTACTGGAGGTAGTGCATAATCGTTTCGGCAAAAATCATATATCGTTGTCTGTAATGGTTTCCGGTCGTAGTAGTATTACTCATGCGTCTAGCTAACGCTATCATTTCTGACATAGTGATAACATGATGACTTTCATTACTTAAACGTTTAACATAAAACCTGTGAACTCACCGGCATTATTTGCTGACGTTTTTAGCATGTTTGTCTCAGGTCGTTGAGGTAGCAGCTTATCATAGGCGCACGGAGTCACACGGCGTCTAGGATTCATATGCATTTTCTTATCTTTTTCAGACTTACGTACTTTTACATTTTGAGTTGTAATAAAGTTACGCTTCCGCAGCGAATGGATTTATGAAAACTTGATGGTTGTTTATTTCATTTTACGTATCATATAGTGTCGTTTATTGTGACCGTTGTCACACCCTCAAAATCCACATGCGGAGTTTTACCGCGAGGCGCATGACAAACCAGGATCCAAACCAACGATCACAATAAACAAGTCTAAAATGAACATAATGCAATTTCAAAACAATGTTTAAAATTCCCGTTTACAGCGGAAGCTTATTCAAAACAATATTCAATAGTAAACCAATGTTCAACGTTTGTAAAACCATGCAACTCTAACTAGACGCCGTGCAGACGCGTGCGCCCTAGTCCCATTGTGCTACCTTAGCGACCTGAGAAAACATGTAAAAGTTTACGTCAGCACAAAAATGCTGGTGAGTTTACAGGTTTTGTAATCCAAGTACCAAGTCCACCTGTCCATACTATAACAAATCGAAAACCAGTGTACGCTAGCTAGGCGTATGTTTTGTTACTACCACGATTGGAAAACCATTACTAACTCGAATACCAGATGTTGTGCCCGAAAAGTAAACCAGTTGTTCCTGTTGTTCCTGTTTGAGACAATATGCACTCGCCCGGCCCTCCAAGCCGACGAGCGGGGTTGGTCACTCCCAATAGCGCTATTCACATTTCCCCGTTGTGCAAACCCGCACATTCATGGTTCCCCCCGGGACTTCCAAAGATCGTGTAGTACACAAGAGAAACCCATAGTATGACAGTAGTTACCAAATAATCGTTTTAACACATGTTTTCTCCCCCGAAAGTATGAAACCAGTTTAAAAGAGGGGCCGTAAACTCACCTTAACGTGCAAGCAATGAATCCGAACAGCAAGCAATATATGCTACCGACACCCTAATAATAGTGTCGCTCAGTGAGTATAGGCGTAATATCATTACCCATATAACTCGTTTGTCCAAGGCGTTTTAAATGTTCAAAAGTGTGTATACGACGCCTAGTGATTCTACATGCAATAGTAAACCCTACGGACCCGTTGGTGAATACGTTGGTTACAATTAGTTTCTACATCCCGTATGTGTCTCAGACAAGTGTACTTCAGTTACATGTCAATTCCATACCACCCAAGACCTCAATTAATCACAGAAGCACATAATACACAATCTGTGTTTTCAGGACAGATTGTGCGCCATCAAAACGAATTTATTTAAAATAGCAATTCAGTGAGTTAACCTCCCAAATTTTTACTGAATTTTCTTTGGGATTCACTCGACAATACCTATTTTTGTTTTGTCTTAATTCCAAACACAAAAATTATGAAAATTCGTACAACACAGCTATGTCCAGAAAATCTCCTCAACAGGTCAGTTTAGTAGGAAAATTCTTATAAATTGTGTATTCATCCAAACGAGATGAATCCACTTGGAAAAGCTCTATTTTTCCAGTATTGACCTACTGGAAAAAGTTCATGAACTAATTCCTTGTAAATCTCAAGTTATGACCATTTAAAGTTAGCCCAGTTTACAAATCCGAAAATCTGATATGACCCCTAATCAATTATAATTCCAAAAACGACTCAAACGATGTCCAAATTCGATGGTTTTGCCCATTATGAAAAGCTAAGACCTTGTACGTTACAATCATGCAAAGAATCGATCAAACCAATTATTTTCATGCCACGAAACAGACCCTACAAGTCGACATTCAGAATCTGTCCAGATTCCAATCGTGCAATATTATCAATTATATCAAACCCTAGTTGCATATTATCAATCAATAACACCTAATAATCATCATACAACTTTAGTAAGAATCATATCTGATCAAAACCCTAATTATACATCACAACCATCATTATTCACAAACCCTAGAAGTCTAAAACATCAAGAACATGCATAATCATGCAAAACATATAACATTCATTATGTAACAATGTGGTTGACCCTTTTAATCTTCTTAATCCTCATGTTTTAACTTTTATAAAATACTTTCAGACCTGGACAAACTTGTTATATGTTTTTTATAGTAAAAACATAAGGTAAAAGCGTAAGAAATCATAAGTTATACCCTTAGCTCTTCAAATCAATCAATCGCGCGCCTTGGAGCCTCCCAATTGATGATCTTGAGCCTTTGCAGGAGTTTTTGGAGTGAAATATTCGTGTGGGTCAGTAAGGGGGCGATTAGGGTTGAGTATGGGGGTTGCATGGGGGTTAAGGATGCTTAAATATGAGTTTGAGGCGGTTTAAACCCGACTGGAAGTTTCGAGCGGCCGCTCGGAGCCTGTGAGCGGCCGCTCACAGGTCCGAGGCGCGCGCTTTTGCTTCGTTTCGCCTCCCGACGCGTTATCCATCGACGTTTTCGTTATTTCGGACCGTAACAAGTGTAACCCCATGCGTTAAGACCCTAATCAACCTCATGCTCCACTTTTAATGATTTTTATTAACGTGTTCGGTTTAGGTTCACATAATCACGTATGGTTTTCACATAAGTTTGTCAGATATCACCGAGACACAGAAGTTTATTATTCACCAACGTCCGAGGTTCACTAATCATGTAATCACATATTAACTCACACAAGGAGTCAAAACCCGACCCACACAAGGAGTCAAAGCATCTCATAACCCGAGATGTGAAAGTAGTCCCAAACCGGACTAGAAAACGTTTTGTAAGTTGTCTCAAACCCGAGACGCATGCTTTTGAGAAAAGAGTAGTGAAACTCACAACAATGCACGTATGTCCTATCTAGCTATCTAGCTAACCCTCGTTACGTATAATATACGTGTGACTCGCTAAGGTTGACTTTAATCTAGACAACGTTGTTAACCAGAATTTGCCGAGTGTCACATCATCCCCACGTTAAAAGAATTTTCGTCCCGAAAATTGTACAAGTACCAAAAGAAACAGACAAAAGATAGAAACCAAGAGAGAGATTTACCCGAGTTGTCACATCATCCCCACGTTAAAAGGAATCTCGCCCCGAGATTCATTTCGCTGCAGAAGAGACATATCTCGACTCGAACGCTTCCTTAGGAAAGAGATGAGGATACTTAGACTTCATCTGATCCTCCCGTTCCCACGTGTACTCTGGTCCCCGGTTCGAGTTCCACCGAACCTTAACGATGCGAATCTTGCTGTGACGTAGGCTACGAATCTTGTAATCCAGAATCTCCATAGGTTCTTCCACAATCCGAAGACGATCATCAACCTTGATCTCTTCCAGTGGAACGATGAGAGACTCGTCAGCCAGACACTTCTTCAAGTTTGACACGTGGAAGACGTTATGTACGTTACCGAGTTCCGTCGGTAAATCAAGACGATATGCCACCGGTCCAATCCGTTCCAGGATCGTAAATGGTCCGACATACCGTGGGTTGAGTTTGCCACGCTTCCCAAAGCGTATGACGCCCTTCCACGGTGAGACTTTTAGAAGTACTTTGTCATTAACTTGGAATTCCAATGGTTTGCGACGCTGATCGGCATAACTCTTTTGCCGGTCCCGTGCCGCTGCCAACCGGTTACGAATCTGTACGATCTTTTCCGAAGTTTCGTACACTAGCTCAGGCCCAGTGAGTTGACTCCCACCCACTTCAGCCCAACAAAGAGGAGAACGGCATTTCCGTCCGTACAGTGCCTCGAACGGAGCCGCCTTGATGCTCGTGTGATAACTGTTGTTGTGCGAGAATTCTACTAACGGTAGATGAGCTTCCCAACCCTTGCCAAAATCGATCACACATGCCCGCAGCATGTCTTCTAAAGTTTGAATCGTGCGCTCACTCTGGCCGTCAGTCTGTGGATGGTAAGCTGTACTCATGTCTAGTTGGGTACCCAAAGCCTTGTGCAAAGACTTCCAGAAGTGAGAAGTAAAATGGGAGTCATGATCCGAAATAATAGAAACCGGCACCCCGTGCTTAGAAACAACTTCCTTCAGATAAAGACGAGCCAAACGATCCATGGTGTCAGTCTCTTTAATATCGAGAAAATGGGCTGATTTCGTCAACCGATCAACAATCACCCATATCTTATCATTTCCGCTTGGTGACTTAGGAAGTTGCGTGACAAAATTCATTGTAATCCGTTCCCATTTCCACTCCGGAATTTCAGGTTGTTGCAAGAGACCCGACGGTTTCTGGTATTCCACCTTGACCTTAGCACAGGTCAAGCATTTGCTCACGTATGAGGCTATATCCGACCTCATGTTTGGCCACCAGTAAAGCACCTTCAGATCTTGGTACATCTTATCCAAACCAGGATGAATAGAATACCGGGACTTATGAGCCTCATCTAAAACAAGCTCCCAAAGTCCCCCGAATAAAGGAACCCATATGCGTTCTGCGAAGTAGTGCAGGCCATCAGGCCTTCGCTCGAGGTGCTTGTCGGCACCGTGCATAGTTTCAGCTTTAAGGTTTTCCTCCTTCAAAGCTTCTAACTGAGCAGAACGGAGTTGATCAGGTAGAGAGGAATGAATGGTGAGCTGCAACGCCCGAACGCGACGTGGTTTAGTTGATTCCTTCCTGCTCAAGGCGTCTGCTACAACATTTTCCTTGCCAGGATGGTACTTAATGGCACAATCATAGTCGTTCAGGAGTTCAATCCAACGACGCTGCCGTATGTTCAAATGTTGTTGGTCGAAAATATGTTGGAGACTCTTGTGATCGGTGTAGATGGTGCATTTGGTACCGTACAAGTAATGTCTCCAAATTTTCAACGCGAAAACCACGGCACCCAACTCCAAGTCATGGGTGGTGTAGTTCTTCTCGTGCACCTTGAGTTGACGAGAAGCATACGCAATCACCTTCTCGCGTTGCATCAACACACAACCGAGACCATGAATAGAAGCATCACAGTAAACAACGAAATCATCAGGGCCTTCAGGTAAGGACAAAATAGGAGCGGAACAAAGTTTGGACTTCAGTTCTTGAAATGCCGACTCTTGTGGTTCACCCCAGTCGAATTTCCTATCCTTCTGTGTGAGAGTGGTCAGGGGTTGAGCGATCTTCGAGAACCCCTGAATGAAACGACTATAGTAGCCCGCAAGGCCTAGGAATTGCCGCACCTCAGTTGGCGTCTTTGGTGCTCCCCAGTCCTTGATCGCTTCGATCTTAGCTGGATCGACATGAATCCCTAGTTCATTAACCACGTGTCCTAGGAACTGAACTTCGCGTAACCAAAAGTCACACTTTGAAAACTTAGAGTAAAGTTGTTCCCGTCGTAAGAGTTCCAAAACTAACCGCAGATGTTCCTCATGTTCGGTCTTGTTCTTGGAGTAGATCAGAATGTCATCAATAAACACAATGACGAACTTGTCCAGATATGGTTTGCAAACGCGATTCATCAAGTCCATGAAAACCGCCGGTGCGTTCGTGAGACCGAAAGGCATGACCAAGAATTCGAAATGGCCATAACGTGTACGAAAGGCAGTCTTTGCAACGTCAGCTTCCCGTACGCGCAACTGGTGATAACCGGACCTCAAGTCAATCTTGGAATAGTAACTAGAACCCTGGAGCTGGTCGAATAGATCATCAATACGTGGAAGAGGATAACGGTTCTTAACGGTCAATTTGTTCAGTTCTCTGTAGTCCACACACAATCGGAATCTTCCATCCTTCTTCTTAACAAATAGAATCGGGGCTCCCCAAGGGGAAGAACTTGGTCTGATGAAACCCTTGTCCAAGAGTTCCTGTAACTGACTAGACAATTCCTGCATCTCGGGAGGTGCAAGACGGTAGGGGGCCCGAGCAATAGGAGCAGCCCCTGGTACAAGATCAATACCGAACTCGACTTGACGATGAGGAGGAAGACCAGATAAATCATCGGGAAAAACATCAGGAAACTCGCGTACAACTGGAATATCGTCGATCTTCTTCTCATCACCAGAGGAAACAGATAAAAGTGCCAAAACGGCTGGATAACCCTTTCGAAGACACTTAAGGGCTTTCATGCTAGAGATGATATTCAGCGGAACACCACCCTTGATACCGTAAACAGAAAGGAATTCTCCATCAGGGAGAGGAATCCGAATAACCTTATCGCAACAGACAATCTCCGCGCGATACAGGGACAACCAATCCATGCCTACAACAACGTCAAAACTACCCAAAGGTACCGGCATAAGGTCGATGGAGAACGATAAACCCGACAACTCTAATTGACACTCCCGAAGGATACTAGTAGCTTCAATCTTTTTACCGTCAGCCAACTCAATAATATACTTAGTCTCTAATGGTACGGGTACTACATCTAGCAGTCGACTAACTTCCATGGATACAAGACTCTTGTCGGCACCAGAATCAGATGACACCCTAACAGAATGGTTATTGAGAAGGAACGTACCGGTAACTGTGTCAGGATCCTGTCTAGCCTCAGCGGCTCCAATGACGAAGGCACGTGCATTTCTGCCGCCGCCCCCGTTGTTCCCGTTACCGTTGTTCCCGCCCTGCTTCAGTTTTGGGCAATCCTTCTTGTAATGCCTAGTCTCACCACAGTTGTAACATCCTTGTCTTCCCGTAGTCCCTTGAGTAGTAGGAGCTGAGTTAGTAGTCGGGGCCTGGGTCGATGGAAGTGTAACCCGACAATCTTTAGCAAAATGCCCAATTCGCTGGCAGCGATGACAACGGTTACTGTCGCAGTTCCCTTGATGATGACGTCCACACATGTTACATTTAGGCAGTTTCCCCGCATAACCGCCCTGTTTGTTACCCGAAGAAGAAGAAGAACCCCCATTGTCGAACCTCTTATTCTGCTGTGCTGGCCCAGATCCCTTCCCGTCATTTTCCCACTTGCGCTTGTTATTCTCTGGGGCCCTAACAGTCGAACCCTTAGCAGGCAAAATACCCTCATTCACCTATAAGTTGGTCATCCTATGAGCCGATCGGACCACCTCTGCGTATGTAGGATGATTTCCCGCAGCCACTAACCCTGCGATTTCCGGTACTAACCCCGAGACATAGTGTTCAATCCTCCTGAACTCTGGCACATGCAGATCAGGACACAGCACTGCCAACTCATTACGCCTTAGCGTATACTTCTCAATCTCAGACCCAGTCATCTTGAGGTTCCACACCTCCACGACCGCCACCACCACGACCGCCACCACCACGCCCACCAGCGCGGCCACCTCCACGTCCTCCTTGCACTCCAGACATGATTCCGACAAAAAGGACGAGAAAATTTAGTTTCACAGCTAATGGTAACCACTAGCGTTCGCAAGATCAAAGCTAGATCCAATCCAGGACTATCCATTCAAACCCAGAGCTCACTAGGGCTTCCATGCATTTCGGTTTATGATTTTGTGTGCACCCAAAATGATAAACCGCTCTACATGGTCCTCCGAGTGTTCTCCTAGTTCAAAGTTCAAATCACCAGACATAGACTCTTAGCTATACACCGTAATGCTACGGTAGTTTATGGCAAGTGTTTCTATTGGAGTATGAAAGGGAGATGTCCGAGCCTTGGACAAATCTCAAGAGTATACGATTTACCCCAATATACCGCACTGCCTAGAAAGCAAGTAACTCGACCTAGGATAGAACGAATGATGTAACATAGAAAGGTCAGATGATTTAGAGACACCCCGACAGCCCATACGTAATCCATCAAAATGTTTAGTACTATGTGATCGTCTAGTGTGTGCGACTCGGCTATAGACTAGACTCTACATGCAGTCCTAGTTCACTATAACCATTGGCTCTGATACCAATCTGTCACACCCTCAAAATCCACTTGCGGAGTTTTTACCGCGAGGCGCATGACAAACCAGGATCCAAACCAACGATCACAATAAACAAGTCTAAAATGAACATAATGCAATTTCAAAACAATGTTTAAAATTCCCGTTTACAGCGGAAGCTTATTCAAAACAATATTCAATAGTAAACCAATGTTCAACGTTTGTAAAACCATGCAACTCTAACTAGACGCCGTGCAGACGCGTGCGCCCTAGTCCCATTGTGCTACCTTAGCGACCTGAGAAAACATGTAAAAGTTTACGTCAGCACAAAAATGCTGGTGAGTTTACAGGTTTTGTAATCCAAGTACCAAGTCCACCTGTCCATACTATAACAAATCGAAAACCAGTGTACGCTAGCTAGGCGTATGTTTTGTTACTACCACGATTGGAAAACCATTACTAACTCGAATACCAGATGTTGTGCCCGAAAAGTAAACCAGTTGTTCCTGTTGTTCCTGTTTGAGACAATATGCACTCGCCCGGCCCTCCAAGCCGACGAGCGGGGTTGGTCACTCCCAATAGCGCTATTCACATTTCCCCGTTGTGCAAACCCGCACATTCATGGTTCCCCCGGGACTTCCAAAGATCGTGTAGTACACAAGAGAAACCCATAGTATGACAGTAGTTACCAAATAATCGTTTTAACACATGTTTTCTCCCCCGAAAGTATGAAACCAGTTTAAAAGAGGGGCCGTAAACTCACCTTAACGTGCAAGCAAAGAATCCGAACAGCAAGCAATATATGCTACCGACACCCTAATAACAGTGTCGCTCAGTGAGTATAGGCGTAATATCATTACCCATATAACTCGTTTGTCCAAGGCGTTTTAAATGTTCAAAAATGTGTATACGACGCCTAGTGATTCTACATGCAATAGTAAACCCTACGGACCCGTTGGTGAATACGTTGGTTACAATTAGTTTCTACATCCCGTATGTGTCTCAGACAAGTGTACTTCAGTTACATGTCAATTCCATACCACCCAAGACCTCAATTAATCACAGAAGCACATAATACACAATCTGTGTTTTCAGGACAGATTGTGCGCCATCAAAACGAATTTATTTAAAATAGCAATTCAGTGAGTTAACCTCCAAAATTTTTACTGAATTTTCTTTGGGATTCACTCGACAATACCTATTTTTGTTTTGTCTTAATTCCAAACACAAAAATTATGAAAATTCGTACAACACAGCTATGTCCAGAAAATCTCCTCAACAGGTCAGTTTAGTAGGAAAATTCTTATAAATTGTGTATTCATCCAAACGAGATGAATCCACTTGGAAAAGCTCTATTTTTCCAGTATTGACCTACTGGAAAAAGTTCATGAACTAATTCCTTGTAAATCTCAAGTTATGACCATTTAAAGTTAGCCCAGTTTACAAATCCGAAAATCTGATATGACCCCTAATCAATTATAATTCCAAAAACGACTCAAACGATGTCCAAATTCGATGGTTTTGCCCATTATGAAAAGCTAAGACCTTGTACGTTACAATCATGCAAAGAATCGATCAAACCAATTATTTTCAAGCCACGAAACAGACCCTACAAGTCGACATTCAGAATCTGTCCAGATTCCAATCGTGCAATATTATCAATTATATCAAACCCTAGTTGCATATTATCAATCAATAACACCTAATAATCATCATACAACTTTAGTAAGAATCATATCTGATCAAAACCCTAATTATACATCACAACCATCATTATTCACAAACCCTAGAAGTCTAAAACATCAAGAACATGCATAATCATGCAAAACATATAACATTCATTATGTAACAATGTGGTTGACCCTTTTAATCTTCTTAATCCTCATGTTTTAACTTTTATAAAATACTTTCAGACCTGGACAAACTTGTTATATGATTTTTATAGTAAAAACATGAGGTAAAAGCGTAAGAAATCATAAGTTATACCCTTAGCTCTTCAAATCAATCAATCGCGCGCCTTGGAGCCTCCCAATTGATGATCTTGAGCCTTTGCAGGAGTTTTTGGAGTGAAATATTCGTGTGGGGCAGTAAGGGGGCGATTAGGGTTGAGTATGGGGGTTGCATGGGGGTTAAGGATGCTTAAATATGAGTTTGAGGCGGTTTAAACCCGACTGGAAGTTTCTAGCGGCCGCTCGGAAGCCTATGAGCGGCCGCTCACAGGTCCGAGGCGCGCGCTTTTGCTTCGTTTCGCCTCCCGACGCGTTATCCATCGACGTTTTCGTTATTTCGGACCGTAACAAGTGTAACCCCATGCGTTAAGACCCTAATCAACCTCATGCTCCACTTTTAATGATTTTTATTAACGTGTTCGGTTTAGGTTCACATAATCACGTATGGTTTTCACATAAGTTTGTCAGATATCACCGAGACACATAAGTTTATTATTCACCAACGTCCGAGGTTCACTAATCATGTAATCACATATTAACTCACACAAGGAGTCAAAACCCGACCCACACAAGGAGTCAAAGCATCTCATAACCCGAGATGTGAAAGTAGTCCCAAACCGGACTAGAAAACGTTTTGTAAGTTGTCTCAAACCCGAGACGCATGCTTTTGAGAAAAGAGTAGTGAAACTCACAACAATGCACGTATGTCCTATCTAGCTATCTAGCTAACCCTCGTTACGTATAATATACGTGTGACTCGCTAAGGTAGACTTTAATCTAGACAACGTTGTTAACCAGAATTTGCCGGGTGTCACATCATCCCCACGTTAAAAGAATTTTCGTCCCGAAAATTGTACAAGTACCAAAAGAAACAGACAAAAGATAGAAACCAAGAGAGAGATTTACCCGAGTTGTCACAACCGTTGACTTAGATCCTGGTTTGTCACGCGCCTCGCGGTAAAACCCCGCACGTGGAATTTGAGGGTGTGACAATCGTCTAGGGTTTCATTTGTTCTTTTGTATTCGTTCTTTTTGCTTCTTGAGCTATCAGGACATTATGGTTTGTGTCTTGTAAAGGGTTACTCTACTGGTGTAATCCTCGTCTGATCGTGTGTTCGATCATATTGTCCTCTGGTCTATAAGTGTTAGTGGTTGTATTGTTGTATTTTTATAGGTCAACTAATCTAAACAATCAGTTGAACATATTATATTTCTAGAGTCTCACTTGTTTTAGTGAGATTCTGGATTTTTGGGGGGTAATTTTTTGTTTGGCTAATAATAGATTTTGTCATCGTTTTGTCGCCTACTTCTGTTGTTGTTTCTCTTGTTCTTGAGTATGGGTTTGTGCTGGCTCAGATTCTTTTGTTTGTGGTTTGGATCATAAAATTTTACACATGTTTCTTGGCATAACTAGTGTAACTTTCGTTTGTTTCCTTGAGTTGTATTGCAAGTTTTAATGAAATTGGGCATTGGGAAAAAAAAAAAGTGAATTGTGACCACTAATCAAGATAGAAAATAAGGACGTTAGGGGTGCTACTATAATTCATTTTTTCTTTCACTGATTTTAACCAATTATGCACTGCCACATCACTTAACTGATTTACTTCACTGATTCACTTTTTTGTAGGCAGCACTCCACTGATTCTTATTTTTCTTTTTTTTTTCATTTAAATACAAATACAAATCTTTTTTTTTTAAATACACACGGTTTATTGCTCTACCAAATCGTCAGTCCGTAATCAACTCCACCCAACACGGTTAAAAAAATTTATTTTCATTTAAGTCGGTCTTATCTAACCGTCAGGAAAATTGAATTGTACATGCAATACGGTTGAGAATTTTTGTATATAAATGACGGTGGTGAAAACACAACTCAACATCAACAAAACCCACAAAAATGACTCGCTGGACCGAAAATGAAGAAATTGCTCTGGTCGTGTGCGTTAGAGACGCACAAAACGACCCATCCTTGCAACGACAACGCCGCCAAGGCTCCGGGAGCAGGAACACACGCTTCTGGGACCGTGTCTTGGGTGACTTGAAAGCCCAAGTCAGCGAGAACGACCGCACAATTGAGAGCCTACAGAGGAAATGGACCGATCTAAAAAACAAATGTGATCGGTGGACCACCTGCTATGAGCAAACCATGACCCGGCACCCAAGCATTGTGCCGGAGTTGGCTGTGGAGTTGACCCAGGTGACGTATGCGGGTCGTTACAACGGCAACTTTGAGCATCTCCAGGCCTGGCAACTCATGCGTGAACTCTAAGTATCTAATATGTTTTTATGTATTTTATTTATGTTTAATATTAATAAATATTGTTTTATGTTTTTTATTTACTTTTGGTTGAATTTATTTTAACTCCAAACGGTTTACGTAAAAAAAAATAAACAAAAATGTTGCTTTCAAACGGTTATAAATAATTAAAAAAGGAATTAAAGTAAATAAAAAATCAGAAAATACACGGTTACCAGTCCGTTAGATGGAACCAAAAAACGGTCCACGGGACCCCTACCAGCACGGATGGCGACGGTGTTACCATACTGGTAATGAAGGAGCCGTGCCCAATTCTAATAGCGTCACTTCCCCTAGTAGAGAGAACTTATAAAGCACTATCAGTATCTCATGATTAAGGCAAGGTCAACAAAATGAGGAAAGAATTATGATGTTGACCATTTAGATATTTTACCACTCTCCAAAAACCTGACTGACACAAATGAAGTTTCACCAAGTGTATCAATCACATTATGCCAGATGGCATCTGAAATTGGCTACACGTGGTAATTTGGTAGTTGAGATTTTTGCATTTGGGGTTCGTAGTGGTGATCAAATGTCAAAGCACCAAAGTGGACTTTTTCATTTGGATTTAAATAATTGTTATTCAGCTTTAGAATTTTCTACTTTTTGGTCTGTTTAAGGATCACTTTTAAAATACGTATATGTTTTTATTTAATATTAATAATTCATCTATATCTTTATTTAACTAACTTAAAAATAGAAGATATTTAGTATTGTATTTGCAGAGCTACAACAAGAAATATCTAAGTAAAAAAAAGTGTTTCCAATGCAATAAAAAGTTTTTTTTATTATTATTTTTTTTAACGGTAGAATTAGATTTCATTATAACCAATAGGTGGCCGACCTAGTAAGGAGTTAGCGACCACTCCGTATAATACAGAGTACAAGATACATACATCACAGAAATAAGTAGTACTTACTAAACTTAAATACTTACAAGGTGAAATTATCAATAAAAAGAGTTTTTACTACATAACAAATACGAATGTTTTCTTTCTTTTAATTTAATCTTAGATACAAAACATGAAGTTAATAAAAGAAAATGAATCTTTATGCTTATTTTTATTAGGAAACGTTTGATATTTCTTTTGGTGTGATTTATTGAGTATGATTATGATGATGTTGAAAATCTTTCTTTTTTCGGATATTTTCTATACTAGATTTTTTTCTTTCATAGTTTTTTTATTGTCGTATGCCAAAGGTTCATTGTGTTCCCGTTTGATGGTACTTTTGTTATTTATTTTTTGTCATGGATATCGTTATACTAGAATCATTCACTACGCACACATAAAAGAATTTTGATTCTTTTTTGGTTATAGATTTAATTGTTGCAGTTGTGCATCTTCATTTTAATCCTCAACTTCATCTTCATCCACCTAAAACTATATCTTTAAACTTGAATTTAGCATATATTATTATTTGTTATTATTTTGGTATATTTTAATTTTAAATAAACTAAGTAGAAAAGAAGAAAAGAAGATGGTTATAAATAAAATATATAGAAAGAACAACCAATGGGCGGCTGGTAATAGAAATTGCAAAGACAAAAAGACATGGAGTGCACCTAACCTTCATAATGTTCTTTCTAATCATTTTTATTTATTTGGGTGTGCAACGAAAAAGTCGGCCACCTACAAGCACGTGAGACAAAATTATTAATATTATTATTAAATAAACTTTGGAATAATCCATCTACAGTGGTGGAGTGCTTTTGTATCATCTATATGATCAAAGATTCGATCCCCACTTCCAACATTTATGGTTTGGTATCCGGGTGAAGATCGAATACGGGTGGCGCCAGTTCGAATCTGATGGGCGACGAGGTTTTACCGAGCTCTATAACACTGTCGTGCCTTCGGGCGGGTGGGGCTCAGGTTTTCGCGCATCGGGAGAAGGCGGGGGCTGCTGGAGGTCAAGTAGCCGATTCTTGGGCACGGCGCCCCGCAAGGGTGGTTGCCACACAGTCGTTCGCCGATAAAAAAATAAACGTTGGAATAGAAATTATTACTTAAATAAAAATTACTTTTTTAACGGTTAATTTCCTCCTTTTTTTACATCCGTTTTATTACACCTTTTTTTTTTTTTTGCCTCATGTGAGCTTGAACTCCTAACGTTAAGATCCCCTTTGTAATCCTAACACCTTTACCACTACATGACAAGGGGTGTGGCTAAATAACAATTACTTAATTAAAAACCACTATATAAAATGAATGATTATGTAATCATAATAGATGCATATGAGTACATATTCTAGTTTTACAATTAAAATGTGCGATCCGGATTAAATAAGTACTTCTCATTAAATATTAACTTGTTCGATAGGGAGATATCTATGCAAGCAATTTTTTTTTTTTTTTTTTACATTTTTTGAGTGGTTAATTTCTTATTATGAATGAGCATTTTATGATTTGAACCCACAAGAACTTTTGACCTGACCCGTGAGAACCTTGGACCCGACCTTTTTAAATAATTAGGTCGGTTTACGGTTCTAAATTTATATGAATTATCGGTTTTGGATCGGGTCGGTTCTAAACTCACAGTTCTAATATAAGAACCACAAGAACCGTTTGTATTTTAATTATATCATGGCTTATTAATAGATTAATAATAAAAATGATCCAATAGATATGTACTCTTAACTCAAAAAAATAAAAAAGGTACTCTTTTAGTATTTTCACTATTTTTAATGTATTACTGTAATCGATTTCATGTAATGTTAATACAATATTAAAAATATTATTTATAAGAAAAACAATGTATTTTTTTTGAAATATTTTTCGGCTTGATGTATATTAGGGGTGTAAACGAGCCGAGTCGGGCCCAAGCTCGGCTCGGTTCGAGACTAATACTTTGAGCTCGAACTCGGCTCTAAAGTAAGACCAAAGGCTCGAGTTCGGCTGGACTCGACTCGAAATAATTATAGAGCAATTTAAAAAGAGCTAAAAGCTCAGCTCGAGCTCGCTTTCATAGCTTAAACGAGCCAAAGCTTGGCTAGAGCTCGACTCGCCAATGTTAAATAGTAGGTATACTATATATAGAAAATAATAATAATATAAAATTTGTTTGGGCTCGTTTAGGCTCGCAAGCCTAAACGGTCTTTATATGAAAAGCTCGAGCTCGATAACTAAACAAGTCATGTTTCAAGCTAGAGCTTGGGCTTGTTAATGCTCGGCTCGTTCAAACTTTTTACCAATCTGATCCCAAGTATCTCTCGAGCTGTTACGCCTTAATGTATATGCATAGATTCGATATATTATATCCAAATTTGAAGTAAATATTTACGTGTGTCGTTCATATGTGTGTATTTATGATGTATACATAAGTGATGAGAATGAAAAAATTGTTATGAAAAATATATGTCACACCACGCCAATGGCGGAATCACGTGGCGCGACGCTCGAAAGCATATCAAAGTCAAGATTAACACAAACTATATTTAATTAGAAAAGATCATTTCATTAAGATGTCGAAAAGAGTACCTTGTTATAAACATTACATAAAACAACATACATGAGGTTCAAACATGGGGTTTTTCCGTCTTTGTTCTAACCCGATGGTAAATATAGTTGAAACCCCGACCAGTGTCTGACATCCCAAATCCCACCGTACTAGCTGCATACATGTTCAGCACTTAGTTTCTGAAAAATATGTTTAAGAAGACGTCAATATATAAAATAGTTCACAGGTTTTAGTTCCATAACAAAAAAACATTTTAACATGTGCATAATAAACCAAAGTAGTGACTTTTGTAGAGAGTAGCTAACTCCTACAAACTATGACGAGCAATCCCTTGAGCCCATAACCAAACCAAGACTAATAATAATGCCCCGTGAGCAGAAGTTATTTCTCGGTAAATAACAACTTAGTACGGAATACGTGCACCCCTGGCATACACAGTTGCATAATCGACGCTATCGATTAGGGGTGGGCCTTTTCAAGCACCAATAGCGCTATCTAAATATTCCTTCAGTTCTCGATTTCAACACACACACAACACACGAGAAAATGGTTACGGTAGCGAGGGCTCACCCCGAGTGGCGTATAAACAACAAAAATCAAGTACTCATCATGCATCACGTTTTAACTTTTCAAAAACATTTTAACAT
The DNA here is from genome assembly GCA_030844895.1 of Ambrosia x helenae. Taxonomy (NCBI): domain Eukaryota; kingdom Viridiplantae; phylum Streptophyta; class Magnoliopsida; order Asterales; family Asteraceae; genus Ambrosia; species Ambrosia x helenae. The sequence goes on from CM061223.1 coordinate 52,940,750, forward strand.
GTAAAAGCATTTGACAAAACATATCTTTCCCCTAAAACAAAAACAGTAAAAAGGGGTCGTGAAACTCACCTTGATTTCCTTTCTTAGCTAGAAAACAAAGCCCAAAGCTTTAACCGACTTCCTCGTGCCCTAATTACCAATAACGGGCACCTTAAAAGTCTATCATATATAAACATAGCTTATTTTCCGGTTAAAATATAATTTATTCAACTATCTAGACTCGTGTTTACTAACCCGAGTCTTAAGTGTTTTAACTCAACGAACCGATCGTGAATTCTCATAATTAATGTGTTAACATACAACATAGTACCCATGTTGCGCACCTGTTACTATTCGTATGTAACCATGTTGGACTAATACTACGAAACGTATAACTCATTCTGAGCCTTAGCTCGTCTCTTATTTCAGATAATTGTATTTGTCTTGTACAATAATATTTTAGAAAAAACAACACTTTGAGAAAACATAAATATAGTTATTAAAAATGATTAATAACATTTGTTACTTTTTCCCAAAAATCCAATTAACATCTTAACATTTGTCATACTTAACGTTCGGTGAAAATTATATATATTTTCTATGAAGAATATTGTCCAAGATTCACTATTATTGTTACAAACAATTATTTTCGAAAACGTCGCGACTTTGGACAAAATCATTTGTTTAAAACACTTGGAAGATTTATTTACAAAATTGCGTAACAATATCACATTCGTTGCGCTTTAGATTTTATAAAATTTTTGGCAGAGTTTCCTCTGTTTTTACATAAACTAGACAACACAAGCTGTCTACAAATTTCCCAAAATCAATTTCCAACCACAAGACGACAATATATTTATCCGCATTTTCAATCTACAAGACTTTGTACGTTTTGACTGTTATATAAATTACACTTATTTAAATATTCCTATATATACATACATAGTCCACAATTTTAGTCCAACAACAACACAAAGTCACGCTTCATTAACAAACTACGATCCATATTATCGTTCTATATATTTTCGGTTCGTTTCGCGAGTCAACACTAATTTGCATTCGTATTTTATAGTTTTTAATTATCTAATAATAAACAAAAACAATAATAAATACGAACTAATTATACCAAAATTATGTGCGCGTCTTGATCTATGAGTTGATCAATACCGAACCGTTGACCACGTTTGATAGGGTTTGACCGGGTTGACGGTTTGACCACATTTGACCAGCTTTGACCGAACATGACCAGAGTTGACCGCGTGTTGACCAGATCGAACCAACTACCACATCCGAACCCAACATATCCCGGAACCAGATCTGAGTCGAACCCCAAAACGAGCCCGAACAGATCTAACTCAAACCGAGCCAGATCTGACTCGGAAACTCGTGTTCAAGCTGTGATCACAACCAACACCGAACCGAGCCACTACTACCAAACTAGACCATCACTACACCACCATCTCGACAATCGTACACCACCACCATCGACTATCTTCCTAGCATCATCAACGTCATCAACTGACCACCAACCATTGACACCTCCCACAACCGGGCACCATCTAAACCACCCTTCCACCACTGTAACTCGGTTGTGAGAGCATCTAGCCATACTCATCTTTGTCTTCGTAAACCCAACCACCATGAACCACCGCCCTTCGTCGCCTGATAAGCCCGTTTTGGGTCTGAGACCTCCACGCCACCCCTAACGCACCACAAAACCTCACCCTTATCATCTGATGTCAGCTTGCAGGTCACAATCCTCCCATCGATCATCCACACAACCACTGTGACCATCGTTCATGGTCAAACCCGCCACCGTCAGCCTCCACAGGTCACAAACCACCTGTTTACTAGGTTCAGACCACCAGGCCGCCTCCATCCTCGGCCAGCGCTGATAAAGAGGGTAGATGGAGAGAGAGAGAGAGAGAGAGAAGGGTTGTGAGGAAGAAGATTGGGAAGAGAGAGAGAAGGGGGGGGGGGTTTAGAGAGAAAGAGTAAAGAGAGTAGGGTTTTCTGGTTGGGGGGGGGGGGGTTGCGGCAGGTGAAATGAAGAAGTAGGGGAGGGATTGAGGGTTTATACAGCTAGGGTTTGGGGTAAATGAGTTGTACCGCGTATCGAACCCGTATAAACGTTTTTTCGCTTCGGTTTTATTTTAGGTTCAATAAATAATTACAAAAATTAGTCGGTTTTATTCGAAATGAAAAACATAACTAAACCGGGCGATTTTAACATTATTTTTGTAATCAGACGCGTGCTTTCATAACACGCGTTTAAGTCGCGTTAATCGATTCGAGCGCGTTATCATTCATTTAAACAATCCGTTCACTTTTGAAACTAAGCAAATGGCATTATTGATAATAAATAATTAATCTGAAAGTTTGATAACAGTTAAAACCACGCACTTAGACGTCCGATTCCCACGTCAGTTCCTTCCGCGTTGATGACCTGTCGTAAGGGTCATGCAAAACCTAATTAACCTATGTAGTTAGGGTAAATAGGGTATCGAATCCAAGGAGCGTGTGGTTAGTGAATGTTGTTTAGTTGATTGGAAAATATTGCTTATGAAGATGCTATATGACTTACGAAGATTGCATTTTGTTCATTTAAGATTTTTGATTTTAAAGTTGTTGTTTATTATACTAATAATTTAATTGAAATTATAAATAAAAATGATATTTGTAAACAATCGGATTAAAAAGATTACACTAAGGATTCAGCAATTGAATACTATGGTTTCAACAATTGGATAAACAATAATAATGTAATTGGCGCTAACGGAGTGATTGTTCAATAGGCTTAGGTATCAAGTTTTATCAATATCAAAGATAGATTAAACTATACTTCATTACCTAGAACATACAATCCTATGGTTGTGTTAAAGCAAGGAATCATGCTCATCTCATTAGAAATTGGCACAAGAACAATTAACTAAAATGAGTTTAGCATAAGATTAATCACAATTCAACACATTTAATTCAAACACACAAAAACATAAACAAAAGTTTAAGAACAATACCCAATGTGTTTTAACCCTAGATATCAAAAGCCTACATCCCCAGTGTAATACAAATGTTTTAGCTAAGCATGGCCATAGTGTTCTTCTTCAATCTCTTGTCTTGAATCTTCATCAAAAATTCTTCAAAGGGTTGGGAGAGTTGTTGTGTAATGATTCTTGGTGAATGAGAATGATATGATGTCTTTAGGAATGAAGGAATGCCTGGTCTTGATCCCTAATTTTCAATATTAAACAGTTTCCTATCATAATTGCTTTGAAAAAGGAAAGCTTTGACTGATTCTGCTTCTGGCGTATCCTACGCCACTTTTGGCGTAGGCTACGCTAAGCCTTCTTTGCCTGAGCCAAGTTTTGCTGCCCTACGCCAACCTTGCACCCTTTTCCTACGCAACTAGCGTAGGCTACGCCAGTTTTGGCGTATCATACGCCAGAGCCCCTTTTGCTTCAGATTTTGATTTCCAAGCTCGCGTAAACTTCCGTTTCTCACCCGAGCAGCTCCAAAACTTCATATTTGCTCCCTTTAATCGTCAAAACCTGAAATAGCGTAATAATATCAAAGCAACGCCATTCGACAACTTATCATTCCTTAAAATTCATTTATAGATGCATTTATACACATCTTTTTACCAACCCATCACGCGTTCTCCAAAACGCTGTGTTTTTTACCGTTTTTCGCGCCGATTTCAAATCCGATCGCATCAGTAGCATATACGTGTCGTATACACATATATTAACCTGATGTTAGTCCACTTTGACAAATTTTTACAGATGTCAGTTCGTTAACGTTAAATACGCGAAGTCTTTCTTTAAAGACATCAAGGCTTCTATTAACTTTGAGGAGGACATCGTACGACTTGTAACAGCTCAATTAATCCAAATTAACCTTAAACCAGGTTAATTAATCTGAAATCCCGATTAAGATTACTTTAATCGTTGTACGAAATTTGCCGGTTGTCACAATATAAGTCGAGAAATGAAAAGCGACTTAAAAAAAAGAAACATGTGGACTATTGTTAGAACCACATTAAGGAATTCTTTTATGAGCATGGTAAAATAATATGAATATGTAATCCTCTAAAAGTGGCTATTACAGTACAAGGTTCTAGAGGGATAGACACTTTACCCAACCCATTAGAACCTTTAGGACCCAGAACCATATAACCTTTTAAGGTTCGGTTCGTGGTTCCTAATTACAACAATAAAAGGGTATACGGTTCTAGTGGATCCGAGTCGGTTCCTGACCCTTTGCATAACCTTTTAAGGTTCGGTCGGTTCCTGACCCTTTGCATAGCCCTATTTCTTACACCCATTTCTTTACATCAATTACACCTTTTTTTGCACACCCTTAGAGTTGAACTCCCAACCTCATCCAAAAAAGGATTTCCTCTCTACCACTAGGCTATAACCTATGTGGCAACATTTTTTTTAAATTAACTTTCATTCAAAAACAGGCCGAGTACTGAAACTAAGGGCCGTTAACAAAACTTACAACAAATACAAAAGCGAAAGATACAAATCCTCTTAATTTAAGTCTTTAAACTTCAATCTATTTTTAAACCAAAAGGACGACAAGCTTTTAATATTATCAAACGTAATTCTCCAAACGATCGGTTTTGTAAATCCCAAAACTATACCCGATATCAAGTAATCTCAATCAAAGACGGAAACAATGATTGAGATAACTCAAGAATAAAAAGGAACGATTTATATGAATGATAATCTCCAATAACATATGATATAACTTACCGTCTAATACTAGAGAGAATTCTATTAAGAAATTGAAAACCGCTAGCTACAAATGAACCACAAAATAACTTTAAATATGTGGAACGTTTCTCAAAATGGGCCAACATGGCCTTATCCCTTCCACGACCCAATAAGATTCTAATCGGCCTAATGCTATACTACTCAACCCAAACATATATAAAAATTGAGAATTAAGTAGAAAACCGAGAACTAAACATAAACCTATTATATACCCATCAAGTTTGTTGTTAAATATCTTGTCATTTCGAGCAAGCTAGATGCACCCGCAAGATACGATGCAGATGCCTTGCACTATGCGCTTTCCCCATTTTCTTCCAGTAGCACCTTTATACAATGTTAAACAGTCTCGACCTCCAAAAAACAAAAGTGTTTGCCTAACTCGCACCATAGACCGATGGAAGTCCATACCTTCAATGCGAATGGGTAACTTGACCTCAAATGATCTACAGTCTCATTTCCCCATTCTTAGTAGCTACACATAGAGTCGCCTACCTGCATGTTTCTTTTTTGAAGTTTCACTTTTACCGGAATTCGATCCATTTCTGTCCACCATGCCATAATATTACATTTGATAGGCACACAACCAACCGATTTTGGATCAAACCAGTCTCGATTCCTTCTATCCTTTTGCATAAGCTGCCTCATTTACTTGACCTCGACTTCCGCACGGCTTAGAGTACCCCACTTCCACCTATTCGGGCCGCTATTGTATCCCAAGTCAGCCACTAATCCCAGCAGTTCTTTAAATTCAACTACGCATTATTCGGTCATTGGTTTAATAAAGAGACTCCGAGAGCCCCACTTAAAGAGAAATGCGTCATTTGCTTCTTGGAAATTCGGAATACCGAGACCTCCCTCTCTTTTGCTAGCTGTAACTCGTTCCCAAACAACCCAATGTATCTTATGATGCTCCAAATTTCCCGACCACATAAATCTTTTCGTAATTTTCTCCCAGCTCGAAATAATGGCCAAGGGAGCTTTATAAAGAGAAGAATAATACATACGAAGGCTGGCTAAAACTGATTTAACAAGGGTGACCCGTCCTCCCAACGAAAGAGTCTTAGCTTTCCAACTCAATAATCTTCTCAAAAACTTCAATAACCTTTCTCTAATAACAACACCGGTTCATGTTCGCACCTACCACAATGCCCAAATAATCAATAGGTGAGCCTTCTCTTTGACAACCCAACATCAATGTGGTGTTTTGCACCTCTTCTTTATCAATCCCAACACTAAAAAAATTAAATCTGTTCAGGTTAATTTTTAAACCCGAGCACAAATAAAAACATTCGAGAATTCGAGCCAGTCTCTCAGCATTAGAATCCTCATCTTTGCCCAAAATCATGGCATCGTCCGCATAGAAAAGATGAATTATAGTCCATCCTTCTTCCTGAAATTTATATCTTAAAATTCACCCAATGTACACGCTTTATCTATCATGCAAGAAAGTGCTTCCGTAATCACTAGAAATAGCAATTTCAAATATTAATTTAAAAGTAAGAATCACCTAATTACATAATAATACACAAGTAATTAAACTCGTAATATAAAGAATCACAATAGAGTTGAAAACCAACAAATGTCTTTACATTATATATGGGGCTTGTTTATACGCGAATGTATGCTTTTAAATTAGACAACTTAAAAATCATATGACATGCAAATTTATATGTAACTACTTTATAGTTTAAAGATTTTAAGTGCATATATAGCGAGGAGCTTTATGGGCTCCACAAATCATTGGGTAATCATTGTTTATTATTATTATTATTATTATTATTATTATTATTATTATTAATAACACTTCCCCCACCTACCCCTTCCCTTTTGTTCTACACACTCACACACACAAACATCTTCATCATCGTTATCAACACTTCCACCACCGTCTTCAACCATCACAGCCACCACCGTCACAACCATCACAGCCACCACCGTCGTCACTCTGTCATACCCACCACCGTCACAACCATCACAACCACCACCGTCTTCATCATCAACATCTTCATCATCATCATGTTCATTGTCATAATAATAATAATAATAATAATAATAATAATAATAATAATAATAATAATAATAATAATAATAATAATAATAATAATAATAATAATAATAATAATAATCTTCATATCCCAACGGTCAAAATCATCAACCCCAAGGTGTAACTCTCGCCATGGTCATGAAGCTTCAACCCAAAACGCCCCCACAACGCCTGGGGGCAGTATGCCCGGAGCTATGGGGGCATAAAACGCCCCATAACAAGAGGGCAAAGTGCCCACTACGGATGCCCTAATGGCCGTCACAACTCAGTTATTGTTATTATTGTCATAAGACTATTTCTTCAAAATGTGTGAGAAAAGTGAGAAGCCTTCTGATTGCGACATGTGGCATGAGGTCTTTGGGCAATTTAGTAATTTTGACCGGCTATTAATTCTCTCTCTCCCCCACATTTATTTAAATTGTCTATATCCTCCCATTAATTCTCTCTCTCGTTCCCATATTTCTCTGTTTTTTTCCAATAACATTCATTCTTATTTCTTTCTTTCTTTTTTATTTTCCATAGGACACTGATCTATGTGTTCTTAATGGGGTGTTTTATTCTTAGGTTGAACTTTCTTTCAAACATAAGGTGTTTTTAGTTCTACATAGACTGTTTATATTTAGTGTTTTATGTTTAAGGTGTCATGATTGTGTTCAGGTGTTTGAAAAAAAAACACCATGATAAATACATGTTAGTGTTCTGAACATAGTTATAAAGTAGGGTGTTTTATTTTTCCTGTTGAATATAAAACACGTTGACAACTAGAATGTGTTTTTATTCAACAAACTAACTCATTAGAACATAAAACATGTTAACATCCATAATGTGTTTTATACTCAAACCATCCAACACCAAACATCCTAGTGTTTTAAATTAAAACAAAGTGGGTTAACTAAAATGTGTTTTATCTTCAATGAAATAAAGGGAGTTTCCACCCAGAAAACATGATTTTGCAAAATACTAAGTGCTAACATAAAAAGAGGATGACTGATTGGATCATAATCAACCACGATGAGCCATTCTTTTGTCTTTTGGTTATAGATCTCCTCACTTTAATAGGGTGACTTGATCTTCACAGGTGGCAAACAAGAATATCCATCTTAATTAGGTCTTCCTTTTTTGCACCCTTGATTTCACAAAGTTTCAACAACAGTAGGAGGTTGGAGGCCGAAGGGCAAGAATGAAAAGGCAAATCTACATAATCTTGATGTGTAATAGATGGGTTTGGTTTTTAGGGAGGCGTGAATTAAGGATAAGAGATGACAGGTTATATATGTTTGTTTTAATGAGTTTCATTTAAATAGAGGTGTATTTTTACTATCCTACCCCTAAATAGTCTAATCAATAAATAAAATTATAACAATAATTACAAGATTGTCACTCAATTAATCTACACCCTAGATTAAACTCATATAGTGGTCATAATTCCTTCTTACCCATCTCACAAAAAATACCATTTGTACAGGATCCTAACCATATATATATATACAGGGCAAAGTTAATTTTAGAACACCTATATTTCGTGCGAACCGCGTGAAAGCTATATAAAACCATTCAAATTCAAAATTTCTTATTACACTTGTCTTTATTATTAAAATGCAATCTCAAAAACACAATTTACGCGTAAAAATTTAAACGTATACGAAAGTAAATTGTTTTTACACATGTGTAAATTTGTTGTTTATACATGTGTAAGTTGCTTCATTTACACATGTGTAGAAAGTTAATTTTATAGTGTTTTTGGAAGAAGAAGTTCGGTTGGGAGGGCTTGGTCTTTGTTCGGCAGATGACGTGTATGCCTATGATTTTGTGGCCTCTCGGGTGCAGTCCTGGATTCTTCAAGACCACATCTTAAGGAATAGCGGGTTGGTGGGGATGGACTTGGATTATGAGCTTTCCTTGGACAACATTCGCAGCTCTCTCCTGGACTTTGATTTAGGCGGGTTTATGGATAAGGACACCGCCCCCGAAAAACCTCAAAAGATTTTGGCGTGTGCTTTAACCGGTAAAACCCATCAGACCATGGGAGATAAGTTAACCATGTCCCCGCGCCAAAAAGCGGTGTTTGAATGCCTTAAAGGAGCGCATGCTCAAGATTTCTTGACTGTCCTTCCCATTGATGGGCTTGGGCACAACATGTCGGCTGTTGAATATCAGGCTATCCTTAAGTATAGACTTATGATTCTCATGTTCCCAGTTGATGAACCGTGTCTAGTTTGTAAAAAAACGTGTTTAGATAAATTTGGGGAGCATGCCCTCCATTGCAAGGAGCTGCCAGGATTTAAATACAGACATGACCTGGTCAGACAAATCTTATGGGACGTCTTACGAAAAGCAAGGATTTTAGCTAGGAAAGAAGCCCCGGTTACCTTTTTGACAGATCCACTTGAGGGGCGGTCCACCCTAAGGCCAGTGGATGTCCTTGTGTTTGGGTGGGCGCAAAGCAAACACGCGTGCGTTGATCTCACAGGGGTGTCTCCTTTGGTGGGACTTCGGGATTCGGGGTTTGTGGCAGGGCAAGCAGTCTTAAAAGGTGAATCCAAGAAAGTTGTCAAACATGAAGCTACTTGTCTGGAAAACCAACACGTATTTGTGCCATTCGCTTTTGACACATTTTGGGGGCCTTGCTCCTGAAGCAATACGGTTTTTAGATCGAGTGCAAAGGGTGGTACAGAGTAACTCTCCTGCGGCCAAGGACACAAGCTTTATTTTTAATAGAGTAGGCATTACTATTCAAAAAGGGGTAGCGGCGCAGCTTGTTGCCCGTTTACCCGCCACTCACTTGTAATTCTTGTTGGTTTTTTTAATGAATTAGTGATCCGACTTTGATAAGCAAAGATGAATTATTTGGAAAGAAAATTCATTTTTAATGTTATATTTTAATTATAATTAAATTTGTATTGAAAACAATTGATGTTGATTGGTTTTTTCATTTGTTCTCACGGTTCTCGCAATATTTAGCGTTCTCAAGATAACCCTCCCATATATAAATATATATATATATATAGTGACACCGTCAAAATCACAGGTTATATCCGTACACCTAGCTATATGTATACAGTGTGCATAGCATTACATTCCATGTGTTACCTTTCAATTGGGCCATACAGTGTTCCAACAAATCCATTACGATGCTTACAGTCTAGCATTAGGCGCATTAGTCAGTACAATTTCATAGCTAGTCAAATAGACTAGCATATGCCATAGAAATAGCCATGCAAAACCTAACTATGGGGAAACAATACAGTAGAACATAAGTTCCCAATGTGTGTTTTAATCTAGAACAAAAACAAACAATGTTTGAAAACAATAAGTCACCGATAAATTATCCATGACGAATTAGTGAGAACACGAGCAATGTGCCCACATGTGCTCCCAAGGAATTAATCCATATAGACTTGTGTGAGTATGTGAATCAAACCAATACACTATCACTTGTATATACATACATACGGCCATATCTACACACATGTATATCAAAACACAATCCCACCTTAATCAACCAACCTTACACAAGTTGACTTGCCAAGAATTCCTTGTTCTTTCCCCATGTATGTTTCGGCTCACATGTTTCCAAGGCAAGAATATGTGCAATGTTTTGGACGCTATCTAACTTGTATAAGACACACTCACACCTCTATATACATACATATATATATACATGGCTACATACACACACAATCATATGTTGAGAAAATGACAAATAACACACACACACACACATATACACGATCACACATATACATACACATACCCTCTCATTACCTAGTCACAATTTTTATCTAGAAAACACTTAAACCTAGGATATACACCAACTTAGAAGCAAGCTTTTCCCACAAACACTCCCCATGATATTTAACCTTCCATGAGTACCTATATCTCCTTCCAAGAATCGGCCCACACCACCCTACATGATCCAACAAAAACCACATGAACACACCACCTTATGCTTATCATTTCCAAGATGTTTCACCAACATAACCAAACACTTAAACTTACAACCTGGATGAGGGAATGTTGACTACCCAAGACTCACAAAACCATCCAAATTTTCGGCTATGGCATTCCCAACACAAGCTACACACTACACAAGGTCAACACTTTGCACTAGAATAAGAAAACATAAAACACATGAACATGATTTCTTTGTCAACCTTGCCACAAATAAAATGCCCCTTCCCTATGAATATAGTGCCCGAACACCTCCCCTACACAACCAAACAAGACTCCAAGTTCAACTTATTACTCTAGCAAGCCCTTCCATCTTTGCACTCCATGAAAGCAAGCCAGTGACCTTCTAAATTTGTGCACTAATGAGCTCTTGGCTACCCTCCCACCTTCGGCTATATATAGAGACTCTTAGAAGCCATTGTAATCACACCACAACACCACAATTTGCACTAACACTTGAAAACCTCTCTTTTCCTTCTTGATAACCCCTCGGCCGAAGGCAAGCACACCCAAGAGGCTTGGTTCGATCGACCACCATCACCACTTAGGAGTTCCAAGTCTCTAACTAGCATTTAGGAGCTTCATTGTGAGAAGTTAGCTTATTATTCTTTGACATTTTCGGCTACACATACACAAGGTATAACATTCAAACCATTTTTCTTTGTTTGTATAAATGGTCGAGCAAGGAGGTTCACCCGAGACACACACACTCATACACTTCTTAACAAGTAGTTTTTCAAGTTAAACTAACCTAATCACTTAAGTTTTATGATTAAACTGCACTGTTTTAGCTTATGCATACTCACCCACATATATACGATTTCATACATATTAGAACCCATATATGGACATCTACGTACCCCCACACATACACATGAGTGTATAGGATTTCATACATACTAGTTTAGTTTTGTAACTTATTGTTAGGATCTGAGTTTGATTGTTTTGATCGTTTAAGTAATAAGAGTAATGAAATAAGTGAATTATAAATGGAAAGTACAACGGAAAGATAAACTATAATCAAAACAAGAGAATAAATGTTTTTCAATCGAATGCTTTCATATATCAAATGATTACAACGATTGTACAAGTACTCCCCCTCAGCCTGATCACTCTGTGATTGTTTGTCTAAGAGAATGTTTTGAGTGATCAATAGAACAGTACAAGCACTGTTCTATTTATAGACAATCTAAACCTCTGATGACCTAGGCTAACGTCACCTAAGACAGTGACCTCTAACAAAATAACAACATAAAACATCTGATGATACAAATAACTGTTACATTGAAAACTCTAAAAGGTAAACAGCTGATAGGAAAACTCTGATGGTCTTGAATCATCTATTGGAGCCTAAGTGTTGTTGGTTTCAACATGCCTTTAGTCTTCAGTACTTTGATCAGCAGTTGTTCTTCATTAGACCTTTGATCAGCATTTTTTCTCTAACAGTTGTTATCTATCAGACCTTTGTAACTGCAGTTGTTCCAGCAGTTGTTAGGGTACAACAGATGTTAGGGTCAACAGTCTTTTGGGATAAGCAACTTGTAAATGTTGTTATTATTAAGGATCAATTGTGTTAGTATATTTTGGCTTTCCAATAATCTGTTCTTCTCCAGATCAGGAAACCTAACAATCTCCCCCTAGAACAGATGATGCCAAAACTAAGCTTTATGTTGATCTTTATTCCTCATCCGACTTTCTCTGATTTGCCCTTTGAACTGTAATTCAAAACTCAATGAGAAGAAGTCTTCTGCATCTCTTTCATTATCTAAGTTCAGTAATGTTTGGAGATCATCTACACATAGGCCATGTGCATCGTCCATACTTAACTTTTGGGCTTCTCCATCTGATCTGAGCAGAGTCAATTCATGGTTGTCTTTGTTGACCTTCCATTTTAGAATTTTTGAACCAGAGGATTTCTTGAGCTGCAAATTTATTTTTGATGAGTTTGGTGATGGAGGTCTCCCAATGAGTTTCCTGAGTTCTTCAGTAGTGGGATCAGAGAAATAATGTACTTGGTTGAAAAGGCCCTCTTTTACAAAAGTATCAGCAAACTTCTTCTGGTCTTCTTTAGACATTTCCTTCTGTTTCTTGAACTGTCTCTTTATAGCAACAAATATGTCAGAAGTATTAAGCAAGCTGTCAAGTGTAAAGGCCTGTTGTGGTCTCTTCACCATGGGGGCATCAGAGTAAATTGGTTTTCTGGGCAGTGTAGGATCTTTCTTTCTATTCTCTTCCAACTTCTTGTATGTTTCAACGAGCCTTAGCTCAGCCCATCTTGCAACTGACTTCATCCCCCCATATTTGGCAGCCACAATTTCTTCTCTCATTCTTTTGAACTTTAGAGCTCTGGCTGGATCTCTGCCTTTCCTAAAATCAGGGGCAGCGACTTTTGCTGGGGGATTCTTAGCCATTTCTTCAATTCTCATAAGTTCTTCTTGAAGAGCATGAGTGGTCCAGCCTGCAAACTATTTCTTGTTTGCTTTGTAGGGCATGGTTGCCAAGATTTGTTCAAGAAGAGATTCCCTAACCACCCCTTCCAAATCACTGCTGAGAGGCATGGTGGACATGGAGTTGCTCAGGGTCTTAGCAAAATCTTCAATCCTTCTCAGTTTGCTAAGCTCTGCTGAATGAATAACCTGAGCAGTCCTGTCATCTTTCCCTTTACATCTCTCCTTGATGATTAAATCTGCCTGTTCAGTCTTGAGTTTAAGATATTGATCTATGTTTTGAGGAGCAGGAAAATTTGGAAGTGATGGGAAAGATCTTTCAGATGGATGTTTAGTATTGTAGAAGGATTGCATTTCCCCTTGAGTAGATCAAGCTCAAGAGGATACTGAACAACCAATGGTGTGATGGATGGTGGTGGTCTGTGAGATGTGAATTGAGAAGTGTGTGGTGAGTATGATGAAAGTGGGATGGCTGATATAGGTGTAGATCTGGTGGTTGAAGTGGGAGGTGGTGATGTTTGTATGTTTTCATCTTGTACTACAAAAGTTGATTTTATTTTCCTTTTGTACAAGATGAGTGGTGATGGTGGTGTTGCAGCAGTTGTTGTGTTAACATCTGTTGGCACTTGTGTAGGACCAGCAGATGTTTGGGATTTAGGTGGTGAAGTGGTTGTAGGTGGTGTATTGGTAGTTGTGGTAGTGGGTTTAGTTGTTGGTTTGGTGGCATCAGTGGTTTTGGTGGCAGCAGTGGTTCTAGTAGCAGTTGTTTTAGTAGCAGCAGTTTTGGATGGTTGTTGTCTGATGTGTTTTGCAGGCATTTTCTTCCTTTTAGAGGAACCAACATCCTCAACTTCCTGTTGTTGCTCTATCTTTCTTTGCACTAGAGCCTCTCCTTTGCATTCCATTGTGTCAAGCCTCTTTTGCTTCTCTTCAACAGCCTTTTCAGCAATGACATTAGAAGTTTGATCAATTTCTTTTGCTTTGCCTGCATTAACTGCTTCAGCATCAGCAGTGGATTGAACATTGGATTGTTGTGCTAGTTCAGACCCTGGTTTTGTTCCAAATGGCTTTAGCTTTGGTAGTCTATCTCTGCCACTCTCCCCGTTTTTGGATCATCAGCTGTGAACTCATCATCATTTTCATCTCTCCTGATGGTTGTAGGGGCAGAGCCAGTGGTCTTCAGCAGATGGTCTTTGATGGCTTTAATATCTGCTTGGGTATCTGTGTACCTAACATTTACCATAGTTCTGATCTGAGCCATGTAGGTTTCATGTGTTTGATATGCTAGTTTTCTGTGAGCTCTGATGATGGGGGAAACTGATTTCCATAGCTCACTAGCAATTTCTTCTTTTGATGATTGACCTTTGGTTAGAGCAGCCAAAGATACCATAATTGTCTTTAAATCTGAATTGATATCAGCAACAGAGGTTTCAATGGAGTGGACTCTAGCCGTCAATTCTTGGTATTTTAACCCATCACCTAAGTTAATAGGAGTATCTGGATTCGTACCAATGGTATTTGTATCTGGTTCAGTCCTAGGAGGTGAGTCCATAGAAAGAGAACCAGATGCCCCTTTTTCTTGGTTCTGGGGACTTCCAACTAATTTTGGGGTCACTATAGTGGCCTCATCAGTTGTTGTCTTCAAGAAAGTCTTAGCTATGTAACCACTGTCCTGTTGTGAGACAATGGTCTCTACATCAGTAGTGGCTGCTTCACTTGAAAACTCACCTAGAGTTTCATTTAACTCCAGGGGTGTAACCTCCTCTGTTTGTGGGTTAGCTGATTGATTTTCCTCAGTCCCAGTCACTTGTTGGTGTATACTCTCATTGATGGGTGAAGGAGAGGAACTGGGAATGTCCTGAGTTTAATCAATAGCTTCGAACAATGGTTGCATTGTTGGAAGGACATGTGATGGTGAAGGTGGAGGGTGAAAACAGAAGTAGCCCTGGGAGAAGGGTTTGTGATCATATGGTCAAGTGACTCATATGCCTCATGATGTGGTTCCCTTTGGCTTACAACATGATCCTTTTGTGAGGATTCATGAGGAGTTTGTTCAAGTTGAGATATATCCAACTGTTGTGAGGAAGTAACAACAGTGGTTTCTTGCTGCTTTTGTGTTGCAACAGGGTTTTCCTCTGGTATCTCATCTTCCAGAGGCCCCTTTTTGGGTTTTGTGGTGGTTTTTGTAGATGGACGTTTTCTTTTGGAGGTGGCTGGTGCGGGTTTCACAACACTGGATGTAATGCCATGATTACCAGGAGCAGTGGGCTCAACAACAGAGGTTTGGGCAACAGTTGTTGTCTTAGTCCTCTTTGTTTGTGTTTTTGAAACTTTAACTTTTGACACCTTTTCTTGGGTGTTTGAACCCAGCATTCTTGTAAAAGTTTCATCAGTTAAACTCTTCATTTGAAATGATTTACCCTTTTTAAAATCTTTTTCAGGCAAAACCTTTTTAAGGATTACACTTAAAATTCTTTGGTATATCAGAAAATCATTATTAGACCCAGACTTTATTACCTTCACATTTGATACTAAATCCAAGAACAGGCCTTGGGATAGATTGAAGTCAGATTCTGATAGCATAGCATATCCCAAGTACTGAATTCTCAATGGGATTTCATTGAAGGAAGTAGATTTAGCAGATACACGGAGAAGGAGTGTATAAAAGAAAAATTTCATGACTGGTGGGAAAACTTTTTACAAAGAGTTGACCCAGTCATTTGTGAATCATAACCCCTTTCTTGAAACTCAGTGTGAAGTTCAGCCTTAGGGAAAGAGTCGTTACCTGACAGATCATTTAATGAGAGGGTTGTGGATATCAGTTGGGGGGTAATGGCAATATTTGTCTCTCCAATTTTTGAGATAATGGTTGTGGGCTTTGTGTCCTGAAGAAGAACATCAGCATTTAACCAAAATTCTTGCAGAGTATCGATGTAGATGGGAGCATCAGCGGTTAGGATTGTCAGGTATTTGGATTTAAGAATGATGTCGATAGTGGTATGGAACGGGACGTTTTCATCTGTTTGACCAGATAAGGAAGGTAATTGTGGGTGGCTTTAGCCTGAAGATCCATTGTAATGGATTTCGAGTGTGAGGAAGAGAGGAATTAGAGTGAGGGTTTGGGTTGAAGAAGGCAGTTTCAGTATTTTGAATACAATGAGACAGTGTAACAACTGTTGTGGTAAAACAAGGTTTTTATAGCCTCTGGTGAAACCACTGATGTGGCCAAAACTCTGCTTTTGAGAGCAGACGTGGCAAACATCTGGTGGCATACAGCTGTTGCCAAAGGACTGATGCAAACAACTGTTATCTTACCAAAGTGCTGATGCTAACAGCACTTGGTTTATATATATATATATATATATATATATATATATCTATACTATATTATAAAGCATATTAGAAGGATAAAATGGTCATTTAATCCAATTCTCAACATGTAGAAGTATTTGAAACACATGGTACAAGTATTTTAAGCTCCAATGTGTTTAAATTATCTTAACCTTGCTTGAAGCCGCATGGATCTTTAAACGGATCATTTTGACCCATTTTTCCTCTTCCGGTTCCTATATAGTCTTTCTTTCTCTTTGTGAACCCTAAGCATTTCACAGCCGCACTTCCATCATTTCTCCCTAAAAACCCTAATACTTTCATATCTTTTGCTCCAACCTTAAAAAGAGATGTGTTGATCTACAAATTTCAAAGTGAAATTGAAATAATGCATGACTCTTCAACTTCATTTTCAAAACTTGATACCCGGATTTGTTGTGAAGACGTGTTTGGGCGTCAAAACATAGTTGTTTTTTAGATTGTTGCTTCAATTTGGAGGATTTAAGGAGTGTTTGCTGCATGATAATCTCATCATCGGTGCCATCAACAACTAAGTCAAACCTTTTATAATCTTATGGTAAGTAATCCTACGTTTTTAATCTTGTCATTCTTGAAATTTCTCCCATCTTTTTTAATCTTGCCATTCCCTGTTATTAATTTTATTACTTAATTGCTATTAGCTTTGTTTAGACCCCTAAAGAAAAAATGGTAAAGATTTGCCACCTAAACCGTTTCATTTTCATTAGTTCATTTTCTTTTATATTTATTTCTTTTATACTCACAATAAAAATTTTGTGAATTTAATTCCGGATCTCTTACTCAAGTTGTGTTTTGTTCAATTGTGTGCTTATAGCTTTTTGACTAAATGATATCAAGGGAAAGGAATGGATATAACACTGCATTTTCTCTGCGTGTCAACTAAAGTCAGAACACCACAGCACCTTATACTTGGATTCAATTGCTTTTGCGGCCATTGCAGAAAGTTTCAACTGTAGTCTAGGTAAATAATCTTTGGCTTTTTAAAAATTTCTCCAAATAAATTTATTTGACTTTTGACACTATCATGTTTGTGTTCATTGCAGATGTATTAATGCTAATAATATTATTTATGACGGTAAACTGTAAACATGTTCTTATGGCAAAAAAATTAACTCTCTAGGGTTAGATTAATTTGGCTTGCTTCAAGACCTTTGATCCACTTTCTTTCTCTTTTTTTTTTGTGCTTTTTGTTTAGTTTATTTATTTTACAGGTTGTGGTGAATGATGTGAATATAGAGAAGACTATTTTACCATGTTCTTAAACTTTTTACCTAATTGTAAATTAGGTATGTTGTTCTTTATACACCTTAAAACATATTCATAGTACCAAGTTTTTTAGTGCTTTATGATGCAACTATGCTTTCATACTGCATTTGGTTAATCATTCTAAGTTATAATATCAAGGCTTCCTAATTATTCAGTCTTATCACACACGCATCCAATCAACTCAAAACTCCTATGTTCAGGTAATAATTCTGTGTTTTCCTTCATACTTAAAAGGGTCATTTTATATGAAGTCATAAATAGATATTCAATAGCTATCACTAATATTTATTTCTCTGAAGTCGAAGGCTCGTGCCTAGGCGCCCATGTAACAAAATTAAGTAATAAGAGTAATGAAAGATGTGAATTATAAATGGAAAGTGCAGCGGAAAGATAAACTATAAATCAAAACAAGAGAATAAATGTTTTTCAATCGAATGCTTTCATATATCAAATGATTACAACGATTGTACAAGTACTCCCCCTCAGCCTGATCACTCTGTGATTGTTTGTCTAAGAGAATGTTTTGAGTGATCAATAGAACAGTACAAGCACTGTTCTATTTATAGACAATTAACCTCTGATGACCTACGTTGACGTCACCTAAGACAGTGACCTCTAACAAAATAACAACATAAAACATCTGATGATACAACTAATTGTTACATTGAAAACTCTGAAAGGTAAACATCTGATGGGAAAACTTTGATGGTCTTGAATCATCTGTTGGAGACTAAGTGTTGTTGACTTCAACAGACCTTTAGTCTTCAGTACTTTGATCAACAGTTGTTCTTCATCAGACCTTTGATCAGCATTTGTTCTCTAACAGTTGTTATCTATCAGACCTTTGTAACTGCAGTTGTTCCAGCAGTTGTTAGGGTACAGCAGATGTTAGGGTCAATAGTCTTTTGGAAGAAGCAACTTGTAAATGCTGTTATTATTAAGGATCAATTGTGTTAGTATATTTTGGATTTCCAATCATCTGTTCTTCTCGTTCTTCTCCAGGTCAGCAGACCCAACACTTATACTAAGGCTTGCTTCATAAACATGTGTTAAGGACACTAAAAACATGTGTTAATAAGCCTAACACAAGAGTTTTCTCAAAAATCTATGAGGAACACTAGTATGTGTGTATATTCAAGGAAAAAAATACCTAAAATGTCATTTTTAAACAAAACTGTCGAAGGATTTGTCCATGCCCCACCTTAGAATTACATAACTGAGGCATAAGTGACACTCAGTAACATCAAGTAAGTCAAGACACTGGTTTTTACCAAAAATAGACTAAAAAAAGTCACCTTAGCGACAAAACGAACATTCTCTAACACATACAGTGGGTGACACACGTGGATAGTGGTACATAGGCCTCTAGTCCATAGGTGTCCCAGTCGGGTGAACAATTGCGTTATTGTTAGAACAAAACATAGACTTAAGGTTACCTTTAAATGAACATAGGGCATCCCTGACCAGACACACCACATTTGATTCAGTTTAGTCTAGCATCAGATACCAAGTGAGTATTTCACGGCCCCTTTTTAGAGTTTTTACATTTTTTCGGGTGAAAAACATGCGTACAGTTTTCAGTTACAATCATGACTAGTATGTGAACATGAGACATTATGGTACAGGATCCATTAAGCCCTCGTGTCATACATCATACCATAACCATTAGCTATGGACTTAGCCATGAAACACCGGGGTAGATCTATTGGGTTGACACCCCCACTCTTGGTCAATCGCTCTGACCGGATGTGTCACACCCTCAATTTCCACTTGCGGAGTTTTACCGCGAGGCGCGTGGCAAACCAGGATCCAAGTCAACGGTCACGATAAACAACTCTATATGAAAATACATGGCATTAAAAAAGACATAGTTTTCATAAACTCAAAATCAGTAGCGGAAGCATTAGACAAGTTACAAACCATAGACCCAAATGTACCAAGTGTTTATTACAAAACATGAACTAAACCTAGAGGCCAATGCAGACCCGTGCGCCTAGTTCCATTTGTTGCTACCTTAGCGACCTGAGAAAAACATGCCAAAAGACATCAACATATAATGCTGGTGAGTTCACAGGTTTGTTCAATATGTTACCAAGTGTTACCAAAACGTTACCATGTCCATACTATATCAGTGTTACCAAGTACGCTAGCTAGGCGTATGTTTTATTACTACTACGATTGGAAACCATTACTAGACACGTTTAGCAATGTTTAGCATATGTTTAAGCAGCCCGAATGTTCAGCATGATACCAATGTTCCAGTTCGAGACAACATGCACCCGCCCGGCCCTCCAAGCCAACGAGTGGGGCAGGTCACGCCCAATAGATCTATCCACATTTCCCCCGTTGAGCATCCCCGCACATTCATGGTTTCCCCCGGGACTTCCAAAGATCGTATAGCAATACAAAGTTAAAAACTATAGTATGACATATGTTACCAAAATAGTTTAGCGCATGTTTTCTCCCCCAAAAGTGAAAGCAGTAAAAGTGGGGCTGTGAACTCACCTTAGATAGCGTTCTTCGGTTACTAGTAAAATGCTAAGCCCTTGATAATCCCTCTACCGGAGATCTATCAAAATGTTCACATAAGTGTTCCGACTAATAACCATAAGGTTATCTAGTCCCCGATTGTCCAGATCGTAACCAAGTATGTTTTTAAAGCGTGTTTAAATGTTTAACCGACACACTAGACCGACCCGACATCCCGTTGGTGACTCATTACCCTAACTAATCAAGTACACATAGATTACACACAAAGTTCAAGCATAAAACGCTTAGTTTGTATCAAAAATCTCATTTCTGCATCAGAACGGTCGAACCAGTCAGATTAAATCTCCCTCGCCCGTTTTTAAGTTTCCTTCGCCCATTTTTACCACGTTCGACCGTTTTGATGTCTCCTTCGACCGTTTTCCTCGTTCGCCCAAACATAATCCAGGTTCGACCCTGGGTTCTCTCCTTCGCCCAATCGATCGGTCGAAGGAGTCCAGGTTCGCCCATGTTGTTCAAATTTTCCTAAAAACGCTTCAAACACATTCGAAACACCTTGAAACATCATCAAACACAGCAGTCAAGTATGTAATACTTATCCCTACAAAACCCCACCAATTTCCCCCAGTAATACGTCCATTTCAGCCCTTTCCCAAAATGGTAAGAATTATGGAAATGTCACAATCATGCATGGATTCTTTACCCAATTTGGAAACTTTTGAAATCGATCCATATTCAACTTGAAATGCTCAGTTTGTCGAGGGTTCGATTTTCCTTATTAGTTCTATTGATCATAAATATCATGCATCAAGTCTAGATTCGTTAAAACCCCCAAAATACCCATAACATCACCATCTATCCAATTCTAACCCTAAATAACAATAGCCTAGCATCAATAACAATCCTATATCATGTTTCTATCATAGATACAGCAGCAAATCATTGAACAACACATAATACCACATAATACACAATTTACATATGTTTATCATCATGAAGACCTATGTTTAAATGATAAGGTTTTGAAATAGAAAGATGTTTAAAAGGTTTTTAATCATGAAAACACCCTTAGGACAGATCCGGACAATTAGGGTTAGATGAAAACGAATTAAAATGCTTTAAAAAGATTTAGGATCAAGAACACACCTTGGATTCTTGTTTAGATGTTGTAGATAGGTTAGATTATGAAAAAGAAGAGCAAAAACTCCTTCCTTAGTGATTAAAATCGTTTGAGAGTGTTTTGAGACGGTTAGGGTTTGTGAAATGGTGAAAAATGACAAAGTTTGGTATTTATACTAATCCTCCTTCGCCCCCTATCAGTGGTCGAAGGTAGCCTCCTTCGACCCTTCCAAAGTTTGGATTCTTGTGAAAAACGCTTCAAACACATTCGAAACACCTTGAAACATCATCAAACACAGCAGTCAAGTATGTAATACTTATCCCTACAAAACCCCACCAATTTCCCCCAGTAATACGTCTATTTCAGCCCTTTCCCAAAATGGTAAGAATTATGGATATGTCACAATCATGCATGGATTCTTTAACCAATTTGGAAACTTTTGAAATCGATCCATATTCAACTTGAAATGCTCAGTTTGTTGAGGGTTCGATTTTCCTTATTAGTTCTATTGATCATAAATATCATGCATCAAGTCTAGATTCGTTAAAACCCCCCAAAATACCCATAACATCACCATCTATCCAATTCTAACCCTAAACAACAATAGCCTAGCATCAATAACAATCCTATATCATGTTTCTATCATAGATACAGCAGCAAATCATTGAACAACACATAATACCACATAATACACAATTTACATATGTTTATCATCATGAAGACCTATGTTTAAATGATAAGGTTTTGAAATAGAAAGATGTTTAAAAGGTTTTTAATCATGAAAACACCCTTAGGACAGATCCGGACAATTAGTGTTAGATGAAAACGAATTAAAATGCTTTAAAAAGATTTAGGATCAAGAACACACCTTGGATTCTTGTTTAGATGTTGTAGATAGGTTAGATTATGAAAAAGAAGAGCAAAAACTCCTTCCTTAGTGATTAAAATCGTTTGAGAGTGTTTTGAGACGGTTAGGGTTTGTGAAATGGTGAAAAATGACAAAGTTTGGTATTTATACTAATCCTCCTTCGCCCCCTATCAGTGGTCGAAGGTAGCCTCCTTCGACCCTTCCACAGGGTCGAATGAGCCCTGTCCTGGTCGAAGGGAATTCTTTCAATTCCACATCCCAGGTTCGCCCATTTACAAAGGGTCGAACCAAAGCAAAATTCTTCCTTCGACCACTCGAAGTGGTCGAACCAGAACCCATGTTTATCTAGTTTTCCAGTTCGTCGTGTTTAACGCATTCTAACATACCTTTACATATGAGCATGCAACCTTAGTCTATGTTTAACATATTTAAGCACGGATAATCATTTACACATCATTTAAACACATCTGTGTATATAATCCACCACACGACCCATAATCTACACATACACTTAATTAGTTCATGTAATGTCACCAACAACGGGACCCGGTACTAGTGTATTCCCAAAATGACTCCCAATGATCCTCCAGATCATTGTACCCTGGACAATCCTAACTTGACCCGACTCAACTAACCCAGTTAAGTTCGTTTATCAACGTTTCCCGCTAAGGTAGACTTAGATGTTACTAAGGTGTTTAAGCCAAATATGCCGGGTGTCACAGGATGACAGATATCAAGAGAGTGCTTGTAATTCACATCATTTCATTGTCATTAGTGTACAATGGGTGAGGCACAACATGTCAAGGTTTGGTTATGGGCTCATGTCAGATCACATATTGATTATTGTCCTAGCTAGGCAATGATTTAGTCGGTTGTGGATTACATGTCCACCATATAGAAAACCCATGAACTCACCAACTTTATGTTGACCTATATTTCCTTTAATGCATGTTTTTCAGGTAATTAGCATGGATAATGGAACTTGCGGGGGTTGCGTGCGAGCATTTGTGGGATACCTTCTTTTGGACCGTTGTTTTGTCATTTTAATACTAGACATTTAAATACAATGGTTTTAGTTTTAAACAATTAACTCCATGTTGAACAAATTTGGTTGTTTAATGAAAGTTTCTGCTTTATTTTAATTAAGGCTCGTGTGAAATTTGTGCTTGGAAATCTTTCAAAGTCGCACCTCGCGTTTTCGCCTTGGCGGGGTGTGACAGATTGGTATCAGAGCACGAGGTTATAGCGAACTGAGATTATTTTGAGTCAAGCTATAATCTAAACAAAAATTGATTTCGAAATGTTTTCCAAAGAAAGAAACACAACACTTATCCATACGCGCTACGCAAGTTCCATGCCAGTTACATATCTCACACATTAGTAGATATACTAAGTGCACCACATGATTACTGATACGCACATGTGTTCATTGATTTCGAGGATCATGGCACACCAAGACGGCCATATCATTCTCTCGGATTCTGAGGAGGAGATTGAACCAGACAGCCCTCCAGCCGACGTTCTTCAACAGGGTTATGAGCCCGATTCTAGCGACTCGGATGTTGAGGATGATCAGATGCGGATTGATCGCGTTGTTTCGGACGATGAGGACGTCGTGCCTACTGGTGAGGCACAGGAGGAGGAGGATGCACCCCCGCAGCAGCCAGAGCCCCGGGTGCCGTCCTTTCAACCAAATCGCCCACGTCCAGGTGGGGCGCGTATGATGTACACCCCCCGGAAGCGAGTGCTCCCTCCACCAGCTCCTATCGCTCCAACCAAGGCTCCTGCTCCGATTGACCCCGAGCCTCCGGCACCAGCCGATCCCCAGCCGCCTAGAAAGAAGCTTCTCTGGAGGTCTCAGGCTCGTAGGAGGACCTATTTGCCGACGGTTGATGGATTCCTAGCTTACTCTGACGAGGACACTAACGACGAGGCTCCCTCTACCTTTGAGATTGGAGGTCCATCTCAGCCACCCTCAAACACCCCACTACCTGCCGGCTTCGAGCCAGCTCTTGTACACTAGCTACACTCACTACTCCGTCCATGACATGATTGGGCGTCACGACACGGAGATAGCGGTATTGCGTGGGAGGGTCCAGGGGATTGAGGACGACTTGTATCTGGCCGGCAGTACCAGAGATCCTATTCTCTACCGACTGTCCGAGTTGGGTACGCGTGTGCATGAGGCTGAGCAGGACGCGTCGTGGCAGAGGAGCGTGTTGTCGAATTAGAGGCTAGATTGGACGACCTTGAGGCGAGGATGGTCGTTGCCGTCGCAGTCTTATCTGCTGCTTTCCCACCCCTGTCCACGTAGGATGCTTTATGTTATGTTTTGATTTTTTAGTTAAAACTTGTAAGGCGGTACACCAGTATTATTATTGTATGACATGAAACTTATTTGGTATGCTTAATTATTAGTTAGAAATTTGGTATTTTGGTTTCCTATGTTGTTGTTGTGGTTGTTCCATGCATTGGTGATCTTGTGTTGTCATTTGTGTTGATTGTATAGTTGTTTGATTAGTGCACATGTTGACAATATTATACAGTGATATGTGTCTCATTCTTTTAATCCTGTGTATTAGAAGAACATGCCTCCCAAACGAACTACCCGATTGACTTCTGAGGAAGAAGCTTTTCTAACCACCTCAGCAGACCTAGCCAGGGTAATCGCAAACGCTATTGGGCAACATGAAGTGAGTCGCGCCGATTCTAGTGGCGGTTCGGGCGCTACAGGCCGACACAGAACCCAGGAACCTGAGACTGGTAAAGCTTTTTCCTATTCCTTCCTAGTCTTGATCGTATCTTATGCCGATCCTTTCGTTGACGGTCCAATCTTTCTAACACTGCAGAAGTAGAGAATCCCATACGTGGGTGTTCCTACAAGACTTTCATGGCATGCAATCCCTGGAACTTTCGTGGGTCAGAAGGAGCGATTGGTATTGTCCGATGGATTGAGAAAACGGAATCTATGCTCGATATCAGTGGTTGCTCGGAAGACAAGAAGATCAAGTATGTCACTTGTACCTTCCAGGATGAGGTGCTGACATGGTGGAACCTACAAGTGTAGACCTTGTGTCGTGAAGCTGCCTACAATCTTTCTTGGGCTGAGTTGAACTCGATGCTGATGGACAAGTATTGCCCGCGTAGTGAGCTGCGGAAGTTGGAGAACGAATTCTAGAATCTGTCCATGAATGGTGCGGACATCACGGCCTATACCACTCGATTTCATGAGCTTTCTCGTCTAGTTCCACACATGGTTACCCCTGAGTATAGCGGGTAGAACGATACATCTGGGGACTTTCTCCTAATATTCTTAGCATGGTTACCAGTGCTGCTCCAACTTCCATTCAGCATGCTGTCACCCTTGCTCACAGACTTACCGACGATGCGGTACGCATGGGATCCCTGACCCAAAAGGAATCCGACAAGCGTGAAGGCTCTGGAAACAAGCGTAAGTGGTCCAACTTCAAGAAGGGGAAAGGTGCAGAGGGTGATTCTCACAAGAAGCCCGATACCGTCAAAGCTTTTGTTGCCACCGCTACTGACACTCGCAAGCCATACAACGGGCCCCAGCCACTTTACAACAAGTGCAAGTACCATCATGTGGGGACGTGCGACAGTATCGAGTGCGAGAAGTGCAATCGGATGGGACATCCCACAGTTCATTGCCAGGCCAAAGCAGTTGTGAGTTCTGACGGTAAACCAGGATGTTTCGAGTGTGGAGCTAACGACCAATTCAAGAAAGACTGCCCCAAGCTGAAGGGTTAGGCTCGTAGCAGGGCTTTTATCATGGGAGCTGATGACACACGCAAGGATCCTACTGTCGTCACGGGTACGTTCCTCGTAAACAATCGTACTGCTTCTGTACTATTTGATACTGGTGCCGATCTAAGCTTTGTGTCAACTGACTTTAAACGGACCCTCAGATTATAGTCATATAAGTTGCATGAACATTACTCCATAGAATTGGCCAATGGTATGACACTTAGGACCAAGGAAGTAGTTAAGAATTGGGCATTGAAGTAAGGAGATCATGAGTTTAGTATCGATCTTCTGCTAATCGAATTGGGAAGTTTTGACGTTGTGGTTGGTATGGACTGGTTGTCGAAGAACCGCGTAGAGGTCATCTTTTTCGCGAAAGTGGTTCGAGTTCCGTTGCCCAGTAGAGAGGTTTTATCCATTCAGGGGGAGCGCAGGAAGACCCCGTTGCGATTGGTGTCTTGCATGAAGGCTGAAAAGTGTTTGCGAAAAGGTCATTTTGCTTTCCTAGCGCTTGTGCATGAGAAGAAGCCAGAGGTGAACAGAATCGAAGACATCCCTGTCATGAGGGATTTTCGGGAAGTTTTTCCCGAAGATCTGCCATGATTGCCACCCGTGAGGCAAGTCGAGTTTCGTATTGATCTCATTCCTGTAGCCGCTCCCATAGCCCGTACACCTTACTGCTTAGCTCCGTCCGAGATGCAAGAGCAGTCCACCCAATTGCAAGAGTTGCTTGACAAGGGATTTATTCGACCAAGCTTGTCTCCCTGGGGAGCTCCAGTTCTGTTCGTCAAAAAGAAGGATTGATCATTTCGCATGTGCACCAACTACAGAGAGTTGAACAAGCTTAAAGCGAAGAACTGTTACCCTCTTCCCGGAATAGATGATATATTCGATCAGTTGCAAGGCTCCAGTTTCTACTCGAAGATTGATCTGAGGTCAGGCTATCACCAGTTACGCATTCACGAAGAGGACATACCCAAAACTGTTTTCAGGACGCGGTATGGCCATTTCGAGTTTCTGATTATGCCATTCGGTTTGACGAACGCACCATCAGTGTTCATGGATCTGATGAACAGGGTGTGTAAACCTTACCTCGACATGTTCGTGATCGTATTCATTGACGACATTCTGATTTACTCACGAACTAGAGAAGAGCATGAGCAACATTTGAGAGTGATTTTGAAACTAGTCAAGGAAGAAAAGCTGTATGCCAACTAATCATGATCTTAGATTTTCTGCATAATAAACATAAGTTTGATTTGTAAGAAAATGCACATGTAACTTACAATAATTGATGAGTATTGAACACGAAACTCATGCTTATCAATGAATTAAACTAGTAGATTAATGTCTAAGTGTGTAGGTTAGATAATCTACTAGGAAATTTATGAATAAATTTTTTTTTAACTATGAATTTCATTAAAAAAAATGGCAAGTCCTCCACCACAATCAACACAAACAAATTACAACATATACAAAGGTGAAACTATCCAATCCTTCCAAACCAATTTCTTGAAACTAGTTCTACTCTTTAGGGCATGTTTTGATAAACTTATTTGAGTCTAAAAGGACTTTTTGGTAACAAGACTTATTAACTTATAACTTTTTGAAAAGAACTTTTTAAAAAAGTGTTTAGGTTAACTTATATGGTGATAAGTCAATAAATTGTTTTGTAAAAAGTGTTTGGATTACCTTATTTATATAGAATGACAAAAAAGGACATTATTTAAAAAGTCAAATAAGTTGTTGTTTGTGATTATAAGGGGTATGTTGGTAAAATTTTTCTAATAAGTTATAAGGAGGTTTAAAAAGTCATTTCATCCGTACTTTTCAAAATCAACTTATTATAGCATATTGAAAAGTTAAAACAAAAAGTCTTTTTCATTTACCACACATTTTTTTTTTGAAACTTATTAACTTTTTGAGAAAGTAATAAGTTATAAGGAGGTGGAAATAAGGAGAGCCAAACATGCTCTTACCCAAAGGAAAGTCAAAGACTTAATGCTCGACACGACCTCATGCACCTTCGGATCCTTGTCTTTGAAAATCTTGTTGTTTCTAGTGCCCCATATTGCCTAAAAAGTGACAACGATAATACCTTGAATCAATTTTCTTCACTGCAGAAACATCAACCGGTTGGAGATTGGTTTAGATACAAGTGGGTCACTTGGGTTCCGTTAAAGTGTAACATTTTAGTTTGGAGGGCAGAAATGGATAGATTACCCACGGCTATCGCGCTTGACAGAAGGAATGTGAGAGTGTCTAGCCAGGTGTGCGTCTTGTGCGACTTTGATTATGAATCTGCTACACATTTATTTTCAGGATGTGGTTTCTCTTACGGGGTTTGGAGTGCTATAGGGCGTTGGCGTGGTCTACAAAATATTTTTGTTTTTCATATTCGGTATCTGCTGAACTTATACAAGCATGCTTCGAAATTTATGAATGAAATAATTATTATATTAATGTTTAATATAATGATATTTAATTATAAAGCTAGATGAATGAGAGATCTAATATTTAAGTGTGTGTGAAACTTTAGTGTTTTGAAAATTTGTGCTTGTCCCACATTGATGGAGAAATAAATCATGTGTTGGTTTATATGTTGAATTCTCTGGAAGAATGTACTCCTATACAACATGACACAAAGTGGCAGCCAAGAGGGTGCTCCCTGATGCGCCCAAGCTTGGGACGAAGGTGATGTGCGTAATATGGTGTTTTAATGGCGCACTAACACTTGGCACTTCGCCGCCTTAATATTTTTTTGCTGAACTTGGACTGGTGTGGATCAAGCCTATGGCTAGAATTAGTTAACTCGTGTAGTCAAGTCATTTCGAATTCCTAAATTGTTAATTGTTATTAAGTCTTGTAATTCAATACAAACTTAACTTTCATTGAATTTTGTATTCAGTACAAACTCTTGGCATGGTTTTGCTTCAGTTGATAAATACAGAGCTGTGTGCTTTGTTTTCTGATACATAAATTTTTCGAATTCATGTTTATGAACAACCACTTTCTTTCAAACAATTTTACTAACTTTTCTGCTCTCCACACTCTTGTTTCAGGTGCTAGGTTTTCTCTGCACATACAATCTACTTAGGCTGTCGTACTTGAAAACAGACAGGTTCACCTAGATGGCCCGAAATCTATTTTAAGAAAAGCGTATTCTATACGTTATTTTGTGAACTGTTCCTACCTAATCAACAAATTCAACTAAAATAATGACTATAAACGTCTTATTCCAAGTTTATTTTATTATTATAATATAAACTGTCGAGGGTCTAATTTTCCATATATTTTATTAAGTTAGAATGGCAGGTAATTGATGACCGTTTTGGCATCTTTATTGTCTCTTAATGGCATCATTTAAATTTTTTGAAGATTTGTTACAATGTCAATTCGTTTATGTTGAATTCACATAGATTTTAAATACATACATAAATTGGTATTGTGACATCTTATCTTATTAGATGTATTTAGCTTATAACTATGAAAGAAATCATATAGACAAGATGTAAGATCATGGATTAATTTAATCAAGCTCTTAACCAAAGTTTTTTTGTTGAAAGAACTATTCAGGAAGTTGCTTACCGACTTGACTCAATAGGGTACACAACTTCATCATGTCACTCATAGTCGATTACTACATGATTTCATGTAATTAACATCCAGTAAATATTTATATACAAATTAAATAACTTTCTATTAAGATTATTGATCTTTTAACTTCTCTTTAGTATTTTTTTTTACTATTTTTTATTACCGTTTATCCTTTTTAAGCTTGCTCAACGTCTTGAGATCAACGAAAAGAGATTAACGAATCCCCTCGACCGTGAACTCCTAGAAGACACGAAAATCGTCGTGCATGTCCAGTTGTCATTCTCACAAGACACACACACTTAGTCCTCGTATTACCAGATATCCCTACATCATAAGGTACTTGACACATGAGCAACACATCAAGTATTTTGTTACATAAAATATCAAATTAGCGGAAGAACAAAAAAGACTAGGTTGTTATTTATGTACTTGACAAAAGCACAATGATTGAAACACGTTATTCACAAGAGTAGGTTATTATTTAATAATACTAACATGTTGAAAGTTGTTCATGAGTCCATGGCATCCATTTAACCTTAGCTTTGTACAATGATAACTAAATATATAAAATAAAATGTTTTGTTAAGATGAACATATCATAAGTTTGCACAAACCTTCAACGACCAGTCTTTCTTTATGTACTTATTATTTACAAATAAACTAAAGGCCCATTTAAGTTGTGGGCTTAGTAGCGTTTGCTGGCCCATGAAAGTTTACATTAGTTTAATGATAAAAATCAAGATTGTCGTGTTTAAACTTTATGCAAACTAGTGAATTCCCCCGTGCGTTGTGGTGGGAATTCGATTGATATCAGTTTGGGTAACTAATTTATCGATACAATATCGGTACATGGTATAGCAACTGAAAGATAAGACCAAAAAGTAAAGTCGTGGTATGGCAGAAGGATATGAACACAAATTTACATCGGTAAAAAACTATAAAAACGAATGTGGTAATTGTTCAGATGGTCCTGATACTGGTATTGATTGTGTTTGGTCGAAATTTGTCTGGTCCATCACGACAAACACTACTTGCTGATACTTGCTATAAACAAAGTAAAACTCAAAAGTAAAAAATATTATAAAATGATTTTTTTTTTAAAGTTAAATTTCATTCAAAAACGCACCGAACGGTCCTCAAAGCAAGGACCCCCGGGCAACAAACCGATTACATCACAGTCAAAGGATGGTTACACCAAGCAATCCAATCTAAGTCTTTGAATCTAGATCTATTACGAATCCAGAAAAAGGACATCGATTTTATATGTTCCAAGACTTCTATGGCTCTTCGTCTTTTATCGTTGAAAATTCTATTGTTCCTTTCATTCCATAGCGCCCAAA
Organism: Ambrosia x helenae; assembly: GCA_030844895.1. NCBI lineage: Eukaryota > Viridiplantae > Streptophyta > Magnoliopsida > Asterales > Asteraceae > Ambrosia > Ambrosia x helenae. The sequence goes on from CM061223.1 coordinate 52,971,761, forward strand.
TGGAAGTGATCAGAATACCCCACAAGATGTATTTTCCAGTCGACGTCGTGCCTTGATAATCTGCCAAATCCACCAAATCAGTGACTTCAAAGGCATAAATAGGCGGAAGACGACACCAAGAAGCGACCCGGGACCAAAGCTCAGCTGCAAAACAACATCCAGTGAACAAATGGTTTGACGATTCCACAGCGGAGCTGCAGAAATCACACAGCTGATTCTGCACAGAAACTCCACAAGCCAGCAACGCATCTTTCGTTGGGAGACGATTAATAGCAGCTCGCCATGTCATAACTTTACATTTCAGCGGCGTCCACCCATTCCACTTCATTATCTAGGTTTGCGGCTGTACGCTGAATGTTTGCATCATTTTTTTTGCTTTTTTCACAGAAAAAATACCATCGGTTGCTGCTGTCCATTTCCAGCTATCGCAGCCCCCTATCCATTCATAATCATAAATGTCCGAGAGCAGTGAGAGGAGTTGTGAAACCTGATCCGCTTCAGAGGGATCTCTACGCCAATCCCAAGTCAAAATTTTCACCCCATCGACAACTCGAATCCTGTCCGCTACGGTTGCCCATTTAGATCTTTCAATCCTGAATAGATTTGGGTACATTACAATTACAATTCACAATTTGGTTTTAACTACAGTTATATTAACACGTAAATAAAAATAGATACCTTACAACAACGTACCCGAAATTTTATAGAACATCTCATATTAAGAGTTATATTTGGAAATTTGATTGTTTAAATGATAAAAAAGTTATTTAATTTCATTGTGTCTCTTTAGTCTGTTTATAATGTTTATAATTAGAGACACACAATTTCAGTAGTTTAAAAAATTAATAAAAGTGTTTTTTTTTAACGGCCAACAAATCAAACACGAACACTCTCGGGGTACTCACCAGACAAGTCGAGTACTCCGTGATTAACCCGAGTTGTCAAACAACAATTTCGGAGAAAACCCGGTAACCCACCCGCCCATAGGCACAACGGTGAAAATACCAGTAAACCTTGTTTGGCTCAAGAATCGAACCCAGGATTTCCTAGGACTTCTATCATTGCCCACCAATTCCTTTGCGATGCATTGCAATGGTATCAACAATTAATAAAAGTATTACAAAAGGTTATGTTTATAATGTCACTCCTACACAAAGACTAGTAAAATACCCCGCGCGTTGCGGCGGGTCGATCGGTACAGGTTCGGTTCACTATGATATCGCTATGGTAACGACTAACAACACTCGTTTTAGAAACCGAAAAAGAACCACGGAAATAAAGTTGTGATAATGCTAAAAAGATATCGACAAGAGTTTTATATTGATTTAAAACAACTGAAAACAAATACTGATACAGATAACATCATTATGGTACCGACGATGTTTTGTCGGAATTGGTCCAGTTCATTTCTTTACTAAAAATTGGTATAATTTAAGACATAAAAGTAAAAATTATGAACTCGGTATGACAAAAAAAAAATGTTCAGTTTAAAAAAATTAAACAATGGGATATGGGATGTGTACGCATATGTTATAATTTTTTAGTAGAAAACAATCGAATTGTTACATGCTCACAAATTACAATAAAGCATTAATAATCCTCTCTAATATGTATTTAAAAAGTTCATAAAAATCAAACATCTAAATCTTGTTTTCAAAATGAAAATACGTTCATTAAGCCGATTAATGTATATCATAATAGTTTTTAATATTATTATATTATATTAAATTTGATGTTATGTCACTCCTACCACCAGAAAACCACCAACACCATCATACAGTAGCAACACCTAATAGCCGCCACCACGTACTATCGTCCAACCTAACCGCCACAGTCCGCCGCCATTACTGGACGACTGCCAATCTACTACCAAGGGTAACTTTTTTATAGCAATCACCGTCGTAATCATCTCTCTACTTTCGTTTCCTTTTATCATCCACAACGCCGCCACCACCATTGAAAAAGAACTGCATGCATCAGTTGATCTACCTTGAGAACTTACACACAGATCTCAACACAACACCCACCTTCGCTGCTGGTTCAAACGAAGACATGATGTCTGTGGTGGTTACGGTGATGCGGTGGTTTTGTGGGAGCATATCGCAAAAGAAAAAACATAATAAAGTTGGAACAATCAAAACTTGGTGGACCAATGGGAGCCTATCATGCAACCTCCACTTCTCTTCTCTGTCAAAAAACATCTCGTTGAGGTACTTCACACACCAAGTGTCGCCGCCACTGCTCCACTGTGGCTCAGACGCGTCGCCACCAAATGCGGTGGCTAGCTACTCCCTTATGGCGGATGTCTCTTTCTCTTTCTACTTTAATCAAACAGAGGAACGGTCGAGAGGTAAAGTCAAGGAAACCTGGAACCTAGACTGTTCAACTCTATTGTATAAGAACATGGTAGAACTGTAAATAGCATGGTCCTTTTGTCCATTCTATGTACAGTTATATATAATCAGTGGGAGGGTTGTAGAGGGAGTATTAAATCAGAGAAAATGCTTGGTGTGCCCCTTGAACCACCATCAATAAAAGGGGGACTGCATTTAAGAGTAGTTAAAGGAGAAGTTACAAAAAAACAATAAGATGGGATGACTTGCATTAGTTGCATTAGTCTTTTGTACAATTGCTATCAAATGTGGTGGTATATAAGGGCATAAATGGAAGAAAGTGATCAAAGATTACACATTTGTGAAGAGCCCTTCCAACTCCCATCTTAAAGTTAGTGTAAATTTACCTTTGAAGCCATCTCTCCTTCTTAATAAGGTAACATAGATACTCAAACTCTCTGTATATCTCCCTAGCAGAAGTGCATCAAATCGGCCATTGCCTCCTACAACCCACCTCCACCCATTTTCTATTTGATCTCTCTACCCTGTTTAGGGCTGGCATAATAGGTTACACGAACCTGTTAAGACACGAACCTGTTAAAACACGAACACAAAACCTCTAAACATGAATACGACACGAAATCTAATCGTGTAATTTTTTTCAAGCACGAACACGAACCTGTGTATCACAGGTTAACACGATAAGACACGATAAGGAACACCTAGTAAAATAAGCTAACACGACAAGACACGATAAGACACAACAAGACACGACAAGACATGATAAGAAACACGATAAGATTTGTTAAGACACGTACACGATAAGACACGAACATGAAACAGGTAAACACGAACACGACACGAAAATAAACAGGTCTTAAACCGTCGACCTGTTATAGACACGAAACCTGTTAAGGCCAAAGACGAAACCTATTAAAATCGTGTAGGTTCGTGTCAGGTTATCGTGTTCGTGTCTAAATTACCAACCCTAACACTGTTTCTCTACTCTCTTTGCTCTTCTTGTTAAGGATTATGATACCTAAAAGTCATAGATCTAATTGCCAAGCCACCTATTATAGGCTGAAGCGGGGCATGCTGAACGGATACTCGCCAATCTACCTAAATCTAACATCATCCCTAGATTTGAGACTGATCGGAACCTCGATACTCATCTCGGGTGCCATCTTCGGACTCATGTTCTAATGAAAAGTTGAAAATAACCAAGCTGATTGTACCTTTGCTTCCTTTATTATACGCAAACAAGAAAAAAAAAACGAAAGGATAATGTCGTAATTTTTTGTCGGAGGGCAATATCATAAATATGATTAGTCGGTACTGTAGCACCGACACTACATCCTTTGATATATATATAACTAGATTATACCCCGGAAACGTCCCAGGGTTCAGAAATCTAATATGACATATCAATTTTACATACGAAATTGAATGATGCGCTTTACAATTACATGCAGAAAAACTTCGGGTAGCACCTAACCTAAAACAATTAACAATGTATCTCCAATGTTAACGTCTAACCTTAAACAATTTATAACTCTAATATCAATACCTAACCTAAAATAATGTACAACTCCAATGCTAACACATGCTGAAAATAGAATTCATATTTACTGATTTGAACATAATTAGTGACTTGCCTATACATGATTAATGAATAACCTGAACGCTTTGTGTTTTTTTTCCTGTATGAACAAAACCTCACAAAAATAGTCGTTTTTTTCTCCGTGTTTTTATATAGCACTATGGTACTCGTTGGAAAGATAATAAAACGCTCGATAATTTGGTGTAATTTTTTTCTTTAAAAAATCTCGTATATAAAAGATATTAACGTTTAAAAATTATAGGAGGAAACATGAAAGAGAAAAATCTAATTTTGTTTTGAATTTTTTTTCTTCCTAAAATCAATTAATGCCACATGACATGTTACATGGTACACTCAAGGGGGAGAATACCCTCTTTAAATGTCATGTAGGATTTATTGCTTTCAATTATATAATAGACTAGGTGAGATCCCGTGTGGAAACACACGGGAGGACCAGGCCAACACTTATCCGTTGTACGCTAACACTAACGCGTCGGCAGACCAGACCCTCCAAAACAGTTGATCTATCGTTAAAACAAAAACTGTATTTTGTAACGTCTGTTCATTTCGCAACATCAGTTAATCATATACTGAGACAATATATCTTTTGTTACGGTTTCTATTTAAAACACTTGGTTGTAAAAAACTTTTGATTCAAACAGTTGTGAATTCAATGGTTTCTTTCAAACAGTTGTTGCTTTAACCACCGATACGTCAACAGAGCAAACATATGCTGAGAGGAACCATTGTTTCGCAAGGATTGTTTATATCTTTTAACACTGATTAGATGTTTAATAACTGAAAGGTTACAACCAAGGAACAAAAACTCTACAGACAGATTAAAAAACCATATCTAATCAATGTTAAACAAAACAAATATAATCAACTTTAAACATCAATATACATTATGAATTCCATCTTCATAACATCTGTTTATACATATGAATATACATTAGGAATAAATAAACTTAAGCTTCAATTCCTTTTGTTCTTGAACTTTAAGCACTTTAGGCATATGAAACTGAACATGCGTATTAAACTCATTGATATGCGATTGATGCTATCCGTGGCTAGTTAAAGAAATTAATAAACTTAAGCTTCAATTCCATTGAAGCTTCAAGCTGTGCATGTAGATCTTTGAATCCTGCCAAAAGTTCTACATCCTTAATACCTGACTCTGAATTGCACAACATCGACAAATCACGAACAACAGTCGAAGGCATTGCCTTCAAAATCCGTTGAACATCTTCTCGCTCAAACGTGCCCATGTACAAACGGTCAAAACAAATCTTCAACTCTCTTGCAGTCTTCAAATCTTGATAGTATTGTCCTATAATTTGATTAAGAACAAATTCCTTCATTTCATTGTCACGGTTATCACTAGGGGCTGACATTGATCCAATTGGTGAAGACTGAAATGTAAATGTAAATGTTTATATTAATTAAAATCGTTTATGATGAACTTCTGGATGTCTTTAGTATTTTATAAACCAATAACGCGTGAAGAAGAAAGGTCATACGGTAGAATAGTTATTATACATGGGTTAATGTGTTAAACGAAATGTTTTCTTCTAATGATTACTTAATTAATTTCTAAACGTTTATAGTATCTAAAATTTATCTATAAATTCCACACAGTACATATGTTCTAAAATAAGGATTTTTGAAATTTTAATTAAGTAGTTTTGAATAGTAGATATGATTTTTATTATGTACGATTTAATTTGAAATGTCAAGCTCTGTTTATTAAAAACAAAATTATGTGTCCCATCGTCTTTTGTTTGAGAACATCTGTTTATTACCATTTGTTTGTCTATGTTGAAAACAATTAGTTTAAGGACTGTTTGTGTATGTTGAAAACAATCACCTGCTGTAAAGAAAACTTGTTTACTAATATGTGTTTCTTTCTTTTAAAACAATTAATACCAAAAATATATAAAAAAAAAGGTTTTTAACTTGTTTGGTAAAAAGACCTTGTAACTAAAAATGGTTATCTAAAAAAGTTTACGAATAACCGTCAATCAAAATTGAATAATTATAATTCCATAGTTTGAGTTAAACATTGAATTGAACACAAATAAATACAAAAAGGAATAATCTACTTTAATGATAACAAAATTACAATATCTAAGTTACAACCTACATAAAAATACAAGGAAACATAAAAAAAACACTACTAACAACCAAATCCTAGAGAATAATCTTTCTTTCCAGCCTTATTGAAGCAAATAACAAACAGAAACAATGAAAACCACTACAACACAGCAGCCCGTATCTAAATACCTTTCAGATCCAAAAACACTAAAGATTGAAAATAGAACTGGATGTATTTTTATGTAATAATTAATTGAAGTTTTACTTCGATTGTAAGAATCATGGGAAACCATCAAATTGAAGTTGTTTATCAACCAACTGTTGGTAAACTATTTTCCTTTGATTGTAAGAATCTTTCGAAAAATTTGTGGAAACATATTTGAAAGTAATATCATAATGCATATTGGATGGAGTGATGTAAAGTGAGAGAAGTGAAAATGAATATTGGGAATACATCCCCATTTATAGGCTGAAATATAATAAGTATTCGTAAAGTTGGTTTTCAACTTTATTACTTGGATTTCAAGTAAAAAAAAGGTGGCAGCTACTTTTGGAAATTTTAATTTATTTCTTATATTTCTTATTTCTTATATTATATAGAATAAAAGCCAATTGCAACACAAAAATAATAATAATAAAATAATGTTTGCGCTATTGAAATAATTTGCTAATGAAAAAACACGTCAAATTCTATTTTATTTTTTGTTAACAAAGATAATAAACATAAATATATTATTTGTGTAAAAGAATTATCAATTTAACTTTAATTTAAAAATTCTACAAATCTTACAGTTGAGTATATTTGAGACATAGAAAATAAACACATTATAACTTTAAATATTAAATGTTCTTAATGATTTCATTAGACAAGAAAAAACTGTTTAAATTATATTTGAAGGACTGTTTACTAAAAAAACTTTAAAAAGCCACTCGTCTGTTTTAAGGAAAATTTATTACCTTCACGACGGTAGTTAATAGTATGGTCAGATGTTTAATACTTAATACAATAAAAAGTAAACAAACAATTTAAACATCTATAATCTACACAAATATATATATATATATATATATATATATACACACACACACACACACACAATTGGACGCACATATGAAAAAACGGATTGTAATCAATATCTAACAAAATACCTATAAATTTAAATTAGACCAGTCTTTTCAAATTCATAATTACAAACTGTCAGCATAGCCCTAAATGTCTTTGATGACAACTGTACAAATGAAGAATCTAGATGGAAAGATACCATAAATTTAAATATCTAAAAACGCTGTTAGTATAAACATTTGTTTATTCAAAACAGATGATTGTCAAACACTTTACTTAAAACAGATGTTGTATTACACAATTCTTACTAAGAATATGATAACATTTACGATTAACAATTGTTGGTGTAAATTTATACCAAAACAGATCAACTTTTGCCGACCTAAATTAACAATATTGAAGATTACAAAATAAAGAGTCATCAACATAACTAATTTAACCTAAGATTTACAATTAAGCATCACCAAACATGAAAGCATTGTATCAACATCATAATATTTTCACTCCTTACCATGCAATCAATTTTTAGTTATAACCAATATTCCTAATGATTGATCAAACTTGAAATTACAACAGTCACCTATTTTCAATCCTTTGGACTTTATAAAGCTTACCCATCTCGTAATTGCAAACCTATAAAATGATAATATATAAATGTTAGTTATATTATTAAAATAAAATCCAAATTTAATTATTAAAATTTAAGTAATACCTTTGGTTGTTCCTATCTTTTTCCACTTATAATTTACACTCGTTCACTTCACCATCATTCACTTGAACAAAAATCTTATGCGGTAAAGTACTCTTAGCTAAACTAACTATTGAAGCATTAAGCCGCTGAAAAGTTAATGTTTTTATACCATTATTAGTTAACTAACCTCAGTGAGATAATGAAAAATATAAAACATAATCTAATATATAACTTACATAACGTTTAGCAATCACTACATCATGCTCATAAACTTGAAAACTGATATTCTGATCCCAATCATCTACCTGTACAACATTTTAAACAAATGTATTACTACATGACATGTAGAACAACTTTAAACAAACATATAAACGATTTTTTAACCTACATATGAAGCTGAGAATTATCAGACATTTTAATATCTTCAACTAATGGTTCAGATTGGTGAGTTTGCTTAAAAAGAATGGTAGCATTGTTTAAAAAGACCTTAATTTCAAAACTGAAGAGGTCTCTCAACTCCAGAAAGACAAAATCGAAAACATCCAAGTTAAGATATTTAACTACATTCAACCATCCATCATACAAAAAACAGTGTTTCTCCATGGAAATTATCTTTAAGCTACATGCATAATCACCAAATACAATAGTTACAAAATCTTCATTAATTTTAGCATTAGGATAGACATACGAAAAACTATCAGGTACTATCTGTGAGTAAAGCAAATAAAAAAATTAGGCTATTTATTATTTTTAATACTAAATATACTTATAACAATAGTAGGAAAATACGTACTAAAAAATTGCTTGAAGGGTCATATATAAACTGTATGAACGTATTCCCGCAAATCAAGTTCCGAAAACAGGACATTAACAAAGTATCTTCAGAAACATACCATGACACCCGGCATGTTTGGGTCAACATTTTATAAACACATAAGTCTACCTTAGCGAAAAACGTTTATTAAACATACTTGACGGGGTCAGTAGAGTCGGAACACAGTCCGTATTGTCCAGGGTTCAATGATCTGTAGGATCATTGGGAGTCGTTTTGGGAATACACTAGTATCGGGTTCCGTTGTTGGTGACATTACATAAATTGATTGAGTGTATATGTAGATTATGGGTCGTGTGGTGAATTATATACATAGATGTGTTTAAATGATGTGTAGATAATCATCCGTGCTTAAATATGTTAAACATAGACTAAGGTTGCATGCTCGTATGTTAAGGTGCGTTAAAATGCGTTAAACACGACAAACTGAAAAACTAGACAAACATGGATTCTGGTTCGACCACTTCGAGTGGTCGAAGGAGGAATTATGTTTTGGTTCGACCCTTTGTAAGTGGGCGAACCTGGGATAAGGAATTTAAAGAATTTCATTCGACCAAGTCAGGGTACGTTCGACCCTGTGAAAGGGTCGAAGGAGGGTACATTCGCCCAAGTAATAGGGGCGAATGTGGACATAGTATAAATACCACACTTTGTCATTTTTCACCATTTCACAAACCCTAAACGCCTCAAAACACTCTCTAGCAACTTTAAATATTGGGGAAGGAGTTTTTGCCCTTGTTTTCTATAATCTAACCTACAAACATCTTCTACACAAAGATCTAAGGTGTGTTCTTCATTCTAAATCATTTTTAAAGCATTTCAATTCATTTTCACTAAACCCCAAGAGTCCAGATCTGATTCAAACATGTTTTCATGAATAAAAAAAACCTTCCTAATATCTTTCTAAACAAAACCTATTCCTAAACAATGAGTTTTCATACAAAATAACATGTGTTAATGGTGTTTTATGTGATGTTATGCATTGTTTGATGATTGATTGCTGTATAGATGTTATGACAATGATCTAGGACTGTTATTGATGATGCTTTATGATTGAAATAGGTTGCAATTGATTATGGATGACATTATGCTCATTTTAGGGACTTTGGGTTAGATCTAGGGCTTGTTCATGATGATAGTGATAAGGATATGATTGGGGGATTTATTGTTCATGATAATCTGTGTATATTAAGTTGAGTATTGATTGATTTCATAAAGTTTCCTAATTGGGTAAAGATTGCATGCAAGATGATGTGACATCTCCATAATTTACTATTTTGGGAAACTTGTAAAACGACTAGATTTTGGTGTAAAATCGGTAGGGTTTCGTAGGGATATGTTAATGATAGTTGACTGCTGTAACTCATGATGTTTCGTGATGTTTTCGGACGTTTTTATGCGTTTTTGAGGAAACCGAATAACAGGATCGAACCTGGAGTACCTTCGACCAGTCGAACGGTCGAAGGAGGATCTCCAGGGTCGAACCTGGTTACTAAATGGTCGAACGTATTGCAAATGGGCGAAGGAGGGAGAAAAAGGGGCGAAGGTAGCCACATTCGACCGTTTGAAGCCTCATTCGACCGCTTAGAGCTACATTCGACCCTACGATTACTAAAATGAGATTTTTGATGCAAACTAAGTGTTTTATGCTTGAAACTTATGTGTTAAACTTATGTGCATGACTAATTGATGTAATGGGTCACCAACAGGATGTCGGGTCGGTCTGGGATGTCCGGTTAACGTTTAAACACACTTTTTAACACACGTGGTCAAGATCTGGACAATCGGGGACTAGTTAGCCCTCGGGTTAGTAGTCATCACACTTATGTAAACTCATTGATAGGTTGTCATTAGTTGGGATTATCATACGCGTGTTGGAATTCTAGTTATCAGAAGACGCACTCTAAGGTGAGTTTCACGGCCCCTCTTTTGTACACTTTTCTCTCGGGGGAGAAGCATGCCACACGTTTTAACAAATACAACGTTTATGTTTTGAAACGCAACGCTTATGAGACACGACGCTTTTGAAACGCAACGCTTTTGAAACGTACCACTTTTGGAAACGCAACACTTTTGGAAACATGACATATTTTGGAATGTAACTCTTTTAAGAAACGTGACACGTTTGGCACTTGGCATATTTAACATTGGCACTTGACACTTTTAAACATTGACACTTGGCATTTGGCACTTGGCGCTTGGCACTTATTTACTATACAATGAAACCTAAGTCCCTATTGAAACCATGAATGTGCGGGGCACAACGGGGGAATGTGGATAGATCTATCGAGCGTGACGAACCCCACCTGACGGCTGGGAGCCGGGCGGGTGCATATTGTCTCTACTCGACACTTGACACTTGGCACATGGGCAGCAACTTGAGCAACGTTTGTCAGTAATGGTTTTAGCAACATAGTCGTAGTAGTAAGGGAACGTTTGTTATTTACTTGGAACTTTTGCACACTTGGCACTTTATGAGGAATCGCTTTACACATGAAAACGTTTACGAACTTAAAACCTGTGAACTCACCAGCATTATATGTTGACGTCTTTTTGGCATGTTTTCTCAGGTCGCTAAGGTAGCAGCATTGAGTATAGGCGCACGGAGTCTCACGGCGTCTAGGGATCATATGCATGTTTTGTTAAACATTTCAAACTTTGAGTTTTACTTTTAAGTTGTAATAATACATTTTGCTTCCGCTGTGTTAGAACGGTTTTGAAACTCAATGGTAGTTTACGTTGTTTTCTTATCATATAGATGTCATTTATTGTGACCGTTGACTTGGATCCTGGTGTGTCACGCGCCTCGCGGTAAAACCCCGCACGTGGAAATTTGAGGGTGTGACAGATTGGTATTAGAGACAATGGTTATAGTGAACTAGGACTGCATGTAGAGTCTAGTCTATAGCCGAGTATCATACACATTAGACGGTCACACATATTTACGAGTCGTGTCATTTGGTAAACATACTAACCTTGTCGGGGTGGCGGTGTCCTCATCACGCAGTATGACGTTATCTATCTTTTGTTATTCCTACCTTGGTTCTATCTTCTTCTTCGGGTTTGAAGATGAAGGGGCTTATCGCTTATACTTGGCAGTAGTGTACATTGGGGTGGCTTCGGCGCGTTCTTGAGATCTTTCCGGGTTTTGGATATCTCCCCTCTATGCTCTAATGTACATACTTCTCTACACGCACACTATCATGCACTAGTGCTTGTCATAGTACTAAGTGACTGTTCACTTTGGGGTCTTCGTGCAATAACAGTTTCTTTTAGGAATGTGTGTATCGGGTGATTTGAAGTTCTAGCTAGGAGCACGCCTAGAGGACCATGTAGAGCGATTTGTTATTTCGGGTGCACAACAAATCATAAATCGAAATGCATGAAAATCTTGGTGGACTTCGTGTTCGGACTAAAGGTCATGCTGGAACCATGTTCTGAATTCGTTTGGTCACTTGTAGCTCGATCTGTTGGTGGTTTGAGTATCTTGTCTCATGTTTGGCAGAACATGTCTGGTCGCGCTGGTGGACGTGCTGGTGGACGCCGTGGTGGCGGCGGGGGTCGTAATGGTGGTGGACGAGGTGGTGGGAACATCACCATGACTCAGGCGGAGTTGGAGAACATGTTGCAGCAGCAGTTGAACGTTGCGTTGGCTGCTTTCCAGGCTGCTCAGCAGACCCTGGGAAATACTAATCAGGTGCAGTCTGGGTGCACCTATGTTAGCGTTGGATTTTATCTAAAACAGGATTATATGATCATACAAGTCACAAATCTAGGTGCGGAAACCCTAGATCTGAACAAATTGATAAGATACAAATCACGACACAATCAAGATCATTTTCAATATCATTTTCATAGATTAACTTCAATCAATAAGCATTTACAAGTTGTTTATGTTAATCTAGAATCACACAGATAATCTCTCAAAAACACTCCTAAACCTGATCTGAACCTGGACACAAATGACAACTCTCTTTCATAATCAAAAACTCAAAAACTATATATAGGCACTGCACATTCGCCCCTTACAGATGGTCGAATGTGAGGTTTTTCCACATTCGCCCACTGCAAGTGGTCGAATGTGTTCTTCTGTTCTTGTCCATTCTACCTTCGTCCAGTTCAAGTTCACCTTCGCCCATTCTTTTCTTCCTTCGCCCATCCATATCTACATTCGCCCAGTCAGAACCACCTTCGGCTATCAACTAACACATGTTAATTATAGTATATCCAATCCTTAGTCGCAAAACGCATCAACAAACTCCCCCTCGACTATTGATTGGATAGTTTTCTCTGATAGTCCATCGTCTTGTTCATCAGCTTTATTCTGAGCTGCTTCTTCTGCTCAGAAGTCATTGGCGGCTCGAATGTTTTCTTCACAGGCTTTGACACATTAGCGATCTTCACAGTCTTGCCAAGTTTTCCCTCCAAGTTGCTTCCAGCATTTATGTCATATGCAAAACAAACTCCCACAACTTGAGTATACTTTCTCGCTTGAGCAAAATCATTGGGTTCATAGTATATCGGATTGTAGAACAACATGATGATGTCTTCGAATGTGCAATTGATCAGCCACATAGGATCAAATACATGAACATGCTTGTATTTATCCTTTCCATCCCTCAACACGATCACCGCTTCTGCCTTCCTCCAATCATAATACCAGAATATGAAATCAGCACTAAAATGCTGTGGCATTGGCATTAATGGTATCTTTCTCATCACATTTGGTGCTTTATATATCAACGTCACACGCTTCATATTGGTTTGAGGATCAATATCCCTATGAACTTTTCTACGGGGATATTGAGGCTTGAACCTGTTCCATTTCGTGCGACTTTCACAAACCAATTTGTCTGCGCACCAACCGACATGCGATCCATTTACCTTGGCACCTGACATTGGGAATCTGCATAAATCTCTCACCGCCCAGTACGGTAGAGTAAGCAAATCACAGAATCTGTTGAAATACAGAATTCCGGTTTCCCATTTCACAGCAATACACTTCAGTCTGCCTAGATAAGTCCACCCGAGAGCTCTGCCTTTGAACTTGGCATTATGAAATCGATAGAAATTACCTTGAGCTTCAGGTTTAGGTCGGTTCTCATCCATCTCCTTCAACTTCTTCAGATAATTCTTCAACTCATCAGACTGGTTAGAAGAATCTTTCTTTTCAGTTCCAAACACCTTTTCAACAAACTCTTCGCTTCTTTTCTTTGCTTTCTGTTTCGCTGACTTATTTGGTATCTCTGTGAAGTCAGGAAATACTTCATTCTCATCTTCTTTTCTGAAATACTGGGGAAACTCTTCATGAGTAATATCTTCTATTTCAACTTCATTGTTTTCTGGAGTATGCACATCATCTGAATGACTTCCCATATCCTTTTCAGGAATATCAGGAATCGATTCATCCATCATAAACTCCTCAAACGTCTTTCCTACCCTCTGTGCGAGACCATCTAAAATTTCTTTCGCCACAGATGCAGGTAGTTCCCCTTCTTCAAGATCTGGATCTTCATATTCCAGCTCATATCTCAAATCATCAGTCTGGAATATTTCAGCGAAGCATCCTGTGAACTCAATGGTCCACTCTCTCTTCTCCAACATATTCTTGTATATCAGTTTAGCATCATCAGACAGAGATCTCACCTTTTCGTTCCAAAAGATACTTTCATCCGAATCTACATTCCCACCTTTCTTCTTGGAACTCGATTCTCCAGTATCTTTCTTCTTCTGTGGTGTTCTCTTCTCATAACTATATTTAGAAGTATCATCTCCTCCATCATGATCACTTCCACTGCTAAACTCATCACCTTTCTTTTTCCCTGTACCTTCAGCATCATCATCATCATTGTTGTCATCATCATCATTGTCATCATCACTTTTGTCTGATCCATCATCATCCTCTTCATCATCATCTTCTTTCTCAGATTCAGAATACTCATAATCAACTTTCTGTTCATCTTCTTCTTCATCTTCTTCACCCTCTTTCAACTGGGGTGCTCTGCTATACAGCTCTTCAATCAAACCACAAAGACGTTTGTTTTCCTTCTTTAACTCTTTGTTATCAGCCTTGATCAGTTTGATCTTGTTCTTGTTTCTTTCACATTTCCTCTCAAGCTTCTCATTCTTTGCTTCAATCAGTTTAATCTTATCATTAATATCATCCTGATTCGATTTCGAAGCAACTACAATTTGGAGCATCTTCTCCTCATTCTGCTTGAACTTAGTAATCTCAGCTTGTTGAGCAATCAACATCTTCATCATGTCCTCCATCTTCTTATTGACTTGTTTCATAACATCATCATCAACAGTCACTTTCTTTGACTTTGATCTGGAGGGCTCAACTTCAACAACTTTCTCCTTTTGAGGCTTTCTAAACATATCGAGCACTTTATCCATATCGATATTGAACTGATCGATTGGTAAAGTCTCTGCCTCTTTCGCTTTCTTCTGCTTCTTGGCAACTGGTGAAGATAGCTTAGAAGGTGTTCCAGCATCAGGTAATCTTTTTCCTTTCAACAACTGAGCCAACTCCTTCTCTCTCAGTTCTTTCACACTAGACTTCTTTGCCATAGTCTTTTGTTTCTTTGTCTTCTTTGGCAAATTCACAACTACTGTATCTCCAACACTCAGTTCAGCTAAATCAACACCTAAACCTTCATCTTCAACCGATTTCTTTTGTCTCTCAGCTTCTTCAATCGACTGATTCAAGGATTCAGACTCACCAACCATAGTGGCCTTACGTTTGGTGGTCCTCACGTTCTCGTCATCAGAATCCCACTGTTCATCAACCTCAGTCTCTTCCGAATCTACAGACTCTTCATCCACCAAACCCGATCCTTTCTTTGCCGTCGATTTCTTTCTAGCAACCTGTTGCTTGGTGCTTCCCTGATCAATAGCCTTTCCCTTGCCCTTCCCTTTGGCTCCAGGATTGACTACTTGACGTTTCCGCTTAGTGCTTGAATCAGCATACACTAAGGGATCATCATTGTCTGAGTCACTATCATCATGTCTTGCTTTGTTCTTGCCAGGATCAATGTAATCCGGACGAGCCAAAGCCCCAAATAACCTCCTGTTAGGTGGCTTCTCACTGTCAGCTACACCTTTGTATCCTTTCATCCTCATCAAGGTTCTAATATTCATGTGATCTTGGCCTAGAATCATTGTCGGATCCTTTTTCAACATTGGATACTTGTGATCAAAGATCATCATTAGAAACCTCGGATACAACATAAACTTCTTAAACTTTATTCCCTTCAGCATCTCCAGCATGTGGTCAAGAATCATCCCAGAAACATTAAATGGTTTGTTTAGTGTTAACGCAACCATTAATGAACTCAAACTCTTTCTCATCACGTCATAACCACCACTAACACATCCAAAGACATGAATCAGAACATGTGCAAAGTACTTGTACTGCACTCCCAGCTTCCCTTTATACATAGATCCGTCAGTGATTGGACCTTTGTATTTCATTCTTAAGAAGCACGCCTTCTGTTCTGTCCAAGATAACTCCCTGGGATCCTCACTATCTTCGAACTTAATCTGTAACGCCTCCCGAATGTCAGCTTCAGTCAAGAACATCTCCATCTCCTGAATCTTGCTCTTGATGATAGTCTGATTCTCCCAGTAGTCATACTTAGCGTTCTGGTAAAAATCTTCAATTATGTCTTTATAAATGATGGTTGGTGTGGCTAGAGCATGTACAATCCTGCTCCTCTTCAGAAATTCAATAATCCCTGTAAACTCTGTGTTCTTCTCCACGTCTCCTAGATACGCGCAACAGTTGTGCGATCGTTCGAAAGGCCAACTGCTCGGAGTAGATGTTTCAGCTACGGGGACTGGATCTTGAACTGTGATCTCTGCTGGATTCTCAACATTCACTGCTGGTGATTCAATATTCTCGGTTTGTTCAGCCATCTGCACATGAAAATCAATAAAACGCGTCAAAACACAAAAACGACAAAAATATAAAATTCTGGTCAAAAACTAATCTGCACGTTCGCCCGTTTAGAAGTGGCCGAATGTGAGATTTGGTGGTCGAAGGTAGATAATTATGGTCGAAAGTGAAAAAGTTCTAAATAAAAAGTCACATTCGTCCACATTGTTCCTCCTTCGTCCACATGATTCCACCTTCGCCGGTTTTTATCAACCGAATGTGGAAAGATTTTCCCCCAAAATTCAAAATTTTGCCATTGTATGTTTTAATTTGCAATTTTGATTCTAATGTGTACTAAAAAGGCCGACTAACATTCGTCTATTTCCAATTTTGTCAAAACATCAGTTTTCATTGGTTTTTAAATGGAATTAGGGTTCGTGTTAGTTTAATCGATCAAAATCATATTCATGTTTGTTATTAACCTAATTCCTTCCATACTCTCCCCCTAAAACCGATGAAAATTGATCGGCAATCAAAATCAAACATCAATCAAGTTTAAAAATCACTATAACAGAAACCCTAGGTCGTGTTCTTTAAACAGTCATTTTGATCTGTGTTAATGTCCATTACCTGCAAAATTAGGCTTAAAATGATGAGCAATGATCAGGGAACAAATCAAAGGAACATAAAGTGCACGAGCAACAAGGTCTGGTTAGGATGCAATTTTTGAAAAAAATTGTGAATGAGGAGTTCGAAGGTGACAGGTTTATATATAGGTGTCCACATTCGCCCGTATGAAATGGTCGAATGTGGGTTAATTCCACATTCGCCCCTAGTTAAAGACCGAATGTGATACTGCTCCACCTTCGCCCCTATTTAAAGACCCGAAGGTGGATTGTGTACCCGGAAGTGGAAATTTCACCCGGAAGTGGAAATTCCACATTCGCCCATTTGCATACCGGTCGAATGAAATGATTTTTCCACATTCGACCCATTTAAGGGGCGAATGTGAAATGGAAAAATCTGAAAATTTCGCCAAATCACGAATTCGAATCCCGTTCAACATTTTTCAATCCGTTAAACTTTCAAAACTCAAATTTTCACATTTTGAATGTTACAAAGACCAGATGGTGTTATCAAATCTCAGAAATTGACCATCAAGCATCCCCGGATATCAAAAAAATAAAGCAGAAATGCAAATCTTTTGGATTTTCTGAAATTTATATCAAAACACACCTAAAATCTTTTTGGATTTTGTAACTTTTTGACAATAAAAGTAAAATGAAACAAAGTAAAATGCATCAAAGTAAATGAAAGCATAAACATTTTGTGATTTCCGGTAAGAGGATCATATCAGTTTTCTGAGAAATCTGAACACAGCGTTGATCTGGTTTAATATTATCATTAGAAACAATATGTGACACGGCAATTGCTGATATTGTTGTCCACATAAGCTCACATGCAGACAATTACGCAATGCTTTAAAATGATACGAATTAGATGTATTATACTAACACATTGTGGTTCCCACACACACGACATACTCCCGTATCAAGAAGTAATTTGCACAAAGACTCATTGTAAAGCGTGATTATGCTTTCGTCGTCTGTAATTGTACAAGATATAATGCATAGAGGTATACAGGTCAGCAAATTAATGCAGCAAAGTAACATATGCACCATACCAGGTTGAGGACTGATATTAATCATGATTTGCATCAATGATCAATACGATATTATAGATAATCTTTGATCATCATATAACATGAAAAGTTCCTCAATTCGGTAACTTTAGGTTTTGGCATAAAGCTCTTTTATAAAGACATCCTGTCTGATCTAGGTCCGTAATGACTTACAGCAGAAGATCAGATAGGCTATCCCCAGACAACTAATAACATAACGACCCTAACCTCCGAGTTTTGTACAAACACCCTATCAAACGAAATTACGGTACTAAGACCATATGCCCATGAGGTGTTCATCCACAAACGCGTAGTTTGTTATGTTTGTATCACTAATGCACGCAATATATAGTCTACGAAGCCTATCAGCATATCACACGTAATCAACATACGTCTCATTAAAACTATACAATTCTTTAGCCTGTGTCAGATCCCCACTGATGTACTATCATTTCCTCTTTTTATCCAGGAAATCATTTTGGGTTTTTCTAATTTTTAGGTATTTTGAAAATTTTTCAATGTTTTTGGTTTTTCTGATAAAATGACTCCCCCTAAAATAAAGAACATATTTTTGGGTTTTTTATTTTTTTCTGAAAAACAAAACAAAAAAATTTGAAAGAAACAATCCACTTGAAAGCATCAACTTCTTTGAGGATTAAACAACCCCCTCGAAAGCATCAACTTCTTTGAGGATTATGATAGTAAAGAGAAATTCCCAATTAGCAAAGAGAAATTCCCAATTAGCAAAAATTTAAATCTAAAACTAAAAAACGAAAAATGATAAACCGAGGAGCCGATTAGTCCTGTTTTTCCTTTATATTGTTTACTTTCAAAAGATATTCAAAGCGGGATCTGTCAAAAGCTTTTGTAAACAAATCTGCACGTTGGTAGTCAGTATGGATTTTGACCATGTCAATCAATTCCTTAGCATAACAGTCACGGATAAAATGATATTTAATCCGGATATGTTTAGCTTTAGAATGATTTTCAGTATTTTTAGTTAATGCAATTGCGGCTTCGTTGTCACAGTGTATAGGGGTTTTAAGAAACTGCAAACCGTAATCGACCATCTGTTGTTGGATCCAGAGCACTTGCGAACAACAACTCGAGGCTGAAATGTACTCGGCTTCACATGTAGACAGTGCGACGGAAGTCTGTTTCTTGCATTGCCAGGTAATTAACCTGCTCCCTAAAAACTGGCAACCGGCTGTTGTTGATTTGCTGTCTTTGTCACAGCCGCCCCAATCTGCATCACTAAAAGCAATAAAATCAAAATCATCATCATTAGGGTACCAAAGTCCTTTTGATGGACAACCCTTCAGATATCGAAGGATACGCTTGACCGCCGTCAGATGACTTTGTTTCGGCTTCGATTGGTAGCGTGCACAGAGACACGTTGCATACATAATATCTGGTCGAGACGCTGTCAAATACATCAGAGATCCGATGATTGCTCTGTATGTAAATGGGTCTGTCAGCTCCCCCTTAGCGTCCACTCCAATCCCGTGATTGGGTTGAATCGGGGTATCCATCGGCTTAGAGTCCTCCATCTGGAATCGGCTCAAGTTGTCGGCAACATATTTCGTCTGGTGAATGAAGATCCCGTCGGGTCTTTGATCCACCTGTAAGCCAAGGAAAAACTGCATTTCTCCCATAGCGCTCATTTCGAACTTCTCCTGCATAACAGTTTCAAATTCCCTGCACAAGAGTTCGTTAGTTGAACCAAATATAATATCATCAACGTAAATCTGTACTAGAAGCAAGTCATCTCCCGTCTTCTTCGTAAAGAGGGTGCAATCGACGAGGCCACGCTTGAATCCTTTGGAGATGAGGTATGTACTTAGCTCCTCGTACCACTGTCTTGGAGCCTGGTGCAAACCATATAAAGCTTTGTTCAGCACATAGACCTTGTCCGGTGGATTGGGTCCTCAAAGCCCGGTGGTTGCCCGACATAAACCTCCTCCTTGACTTTACCGTACAAAAATGCGCTCTTGACGTCCATTTGATAGACTTTGAATTTCTTATACGAAGCAAACGCAAGGAACATCCGAATAGCTTCCATTCGTGCTACTGGTGCATAGATTTCGTTGTAATCAATTCCTTCGATTTGATGGAAACCCTGCACAACCAATCTGGCTTTTTCCTTACAATAACTCCACGATCATCCTTTTTGCACTTAAACACCCACTTAGTGCCTATTTTCTTTCTTCCCGGCGGCAAATCTGTGAGCGTCCAGACTCCCAATTTCTGGAATTGCAATAACTCTTCCTGCATTGCCTCAACCCAGGCATCTTCTTGCAAAGCGTCTTTGTATGTCCTTGGCTCTACCTGCGACACATAACATGCAAACGACCAATCATTTTGGCTACCAGATTTCTGAATTTTGGCATACAATGCTAAAGCACCAAAACTCTCTGGCGAATTAACGCTTTTAAGCTGCCCTCTGGTCATCACTCCACTACCAGGATCACCGATTACTTGCTCCAGCGGGTGAATACGATGAATCCGAGATTCCGGATTAACAGGTACAATCACTCCCGTCTGAGCAGTCAAGTTCTCTACAGCATCCTGATCATGACCCGTGTTAGATGATGAAGCAACATCTGGATTTGGAGTTGGGTTCACAGTTTGCTCTTCTAAATCTTCTGCATTTTCAAGAACGGCTTCTTCAAATTGTTCATCTTCAGATTCTGAAGTGTCTAATGAAGTTGAAGCTTCTTGAAACAACTCTTCTTCTTGTGTAGGAGCACTGGTATCACTAGAAGCTGGTGGGGGGTTTACGGTGATTGGACGCATCAGCGGTGAAGTTGCCGCGTTTTCACACTCGTAAAGTAATCTGATCACAGCTTCTTCAACCAAGCTATCTAGGTTGAATGATTCAAAGAAATCTTTGTAATCAAACATCCAATCAGGGCCCGTGCCTTGCAAATTTTGAGTGTAACGTTGAACTTCCACGTTAGCCCAATCCTCCACTTGACGAGTTCTCTTGTTGAATACCCGTTTGAGCGGGGTTGCATATCCAACAAAATATCCCTCCTCAGCTTTAGGACTAAACTTCTCGCTTGGATTCAACATCGTACATGGCGCCCCAAATGGTTCTAGATACTCTAAATTGGGCTTTCGTCGGTGTAACAGCTCATAAGATGTTTTTCCAAACTTCTTCACTGTCAAAACCCGATTTAATGTATAGTTTGCTGCATAAATCGCCTCGTTCCAGAACATTACTGGAAGATTTGAATCAGCGAGCATTGTTCTTGCAGCCTCAATCAGAGTCCTATTCTTTCTTTCAGCAACACCGTTCTGTTGCGGGGTATACGGAGCTGAATATTCATGATGTATCCCTTTGCTTTCACAAAGTTCATCCATCTTTGCATTTTTAAACTCCGTCCCGTTGTCACTCCTGATCCTTTTTATCTTCAAATTGTAGATATTCTCCAGCCGAGTGAACAGAACTTGTAAGTTGGTAAAGGTGTCGCTTTTGTTCTTCAAACACATCACCCATGAAAATCGTGAATAGTCATCAGTGACGACTAAACAATAAAGCTCTCCAAGATGACTTTTGCGCTTGACCGGTCCAAAAAGGTCCATGTGCAATCGCTCAAGCGGCATCTCAACAGAGTTAATCTTCTTCACTTTATGGGATTGTCTGTGTTGTTTTCCTTTCATGCAGCTCACACACTTGTCGTTCAGATGGAAATGTTTCACGTTTACTCCATCGACAAGTCCATTTCTCACTAACTGATTCATTTTCCTCAGATGAATGTGCCCCATTCTGCGGTGCCACATTATTGATTCTTTTTCGGTCGCCTTGGATAGAAAGCATGTTATCTGTCCCTGTGGTGTCATCGCCTTGGACATATCAAGAATGTAAAGATTGTTGACTCGAGGTGCCATCAACATAACCCACTCCTTTGGAATCTTGAAGCCCGGTTTAAGTATATAGCAGGATTTGTCATCAAAATGCACAGAAAATTGTTTATCGCATATTTGACTGACGCTCAACAGATTATAGTCTATCTGTTTGACATAAGAAATCCGCTCGAAAGTCACAATCCCGTTACTCACGCTTCCTTCCATCGTGATATAACCTCCTTTATTTCCCGCGAACGCAACATATCCTCCATTAATATTCTTCACATCGAACAGCAACGCCAAATCCCCCGTCATGTGGCCTGAAGCTCCACTATCAACAATCCAGAGACTGCTAATAGGGCCAACTGAAGCTCCCTGCACACAAAAAGTAAACATTTAGTTCTTTCGGGGGACCCAAGCCTGAGTCTTGGGCCTTTGAACTTTGGCTTTCAAAGAAACATCCTCAACAACTTTTTCAACAACTTTCTGTTTTGAATCAATTGTTTTCTGATTTTTCAAAACAGATTCATTTTTCTCACTCACCTTCGAAGTAGAAGCTCCTGGAGTACCATTAGGTGTCCAAGATTGTTCAGACCTTTTGAGAATACGAATTTGAGATTTTGGTTTCTCAATAGGTTTCTGAACATTGTTACTAAAAGTAACTTTCTTAGCAACCTTATCTGAATGAACAGACTTAGGTCCAACATTTGACTTGACAATTGGTTTTTGTGGAACCTTTTGTCTATCAGCTGTTGTGTTCACCACTGGTTTTCTCCAAGATTGTTCCATTGCAATCCGATTCCTTCGATCATAATGAAATGGACGGTTGTTCCTCATTTGAAAATTGTTTTGATTATGAAAATGTTGTTGTTGAGGAACAGTCCGTCTATGCGGTGGGACATAATGATCAATCGGCTTTTTCATGGAATTCTTAACCTCAACCTCATGTCTTTTGTGCCTTACATATGGACACTGAGCAAGTAAATGCCCGCGTTCTCCACATTTAAAGCATTTTCTATATTCCTCAAACACATAATGAGCATTTGGTGAAGCAAATGATTTTACAGGAAATTGATCATTATATTGTTGATTTCTTAAACTCTCAGGAAGTGGTCCTTTCGAGTAAGAAGGTTCATGAAAACCATTTGCTTTATCATCTGGTCGAATGAACTCAGTGACATGAATTTTTGGCTCTTGAGGAACTTCTGAAAACAGTTTCTTTAAGATTTCTGGTGGAATTTCATTGGTTCTCTCATGTTTTGGAAACCATATTGTGCTTTCTTGCCAGATTTTATCAAGTTTAGAATAGTTAACGTTTTTAATCGGAAATTCCTCATCAGCAATGATTTTATCGGATCCTTCCATCCGATAAAACACCTTTACAGGTTTGTCACTTGGTTCATTCAGCTCATTCTTTTCAATCACATTCTTAACATCATTCTTTTTCTTAACATCAATCTTTTTCTTAACATCAATCTTTTCAGACTTCTTATCACGATTAGCATTAGCCATCGGATGAACATGATCAGATGGTGACACTGGTTCAGTAGTAATGATGTGATTTTCTTTTGGAATCTCACATTCATTAACAGATTGATCACTACCAGTATCATCATTATCTGAGTCTGAACTATCACTCTCAGCATAAACACCCTCATTGTTCAAGCCCAAAATCGGTCTCACATCGGAATATGGATCACCAATACTCGAGGTATTAGATTCCATATCTGATGATGAGTCTGATTTCACCGAACTCTCCGGTATAACTTGATGATAGTTATGATTCTCAAAAAGAACCGGAGATGGTACAGACTTGTAGTTGGTGGTGTTATCATCAATGATATGATCCACGACATAAGCAACATTCTTATAACTTTCCAGTTTCTTGTTAACTTTTTCAGCAAAGCATTTAATGGCGGCCATTTCCAACTTGGTGTTTTCAATTTCATTGATATAGTTATTTATGGCCAATTGTTTCAATGACAAAGTGTTTTTCAAGTCAGAAATGTCCTTTTTATAGCCATCTAATACTTTGTTAAAAGCATTTAACTCTTTGCGAGTAGATTGACAGTTTTGAATAGCACTATCACGTGAAATTCGGAGTTGTTTATTCTCCTCTGTCAATCTATCACAAGTTCCACAGTATTTATCACTCATGACATCAGTGCTAGATTCAGAACTTACAGGTTTTGGCGGTTCGGTCATGGCCATCAAAGCAAAATGAGCTTCCTTTCCAGTGAAAAACTTTGAGTAGTCGATCTTGGTGAAAGCATCATCAGCTATGCATGACTTCCTCGTCATCAAAAAGTCAGCTTCTGCCAGCAACTGGTCAATATCATCATCCAAAGAATCAACACTTCCCTCTGTGTCTGATTCGCTCTCACAATCTGAATAAACTGATTTACACTCTTCGGGAACATCAGAAACTGAATCAATCACCATCCCAGAACTCTTCTCCTCAGCCTTAACCTCAACAGGTTCATTCTCCACTTCCATCTCTGTCTCAGAATCATCACTTTCACTCTCCTCAGTTTCTTTCTTCTCATCAACTGCCACCGACTCTTCCAAATCAACCTGATAAGCAACACAAGCCACATTCCCACCAGTAGTCACTTCCTCAACTCCTATTTGCATACCCGACCAGTCAAACCTCTCATCCTGTTGAGTCACCAAAGCTTGGTTCTGACTCGCATTCTGTTGAGTCTCAGTAGGTGTAGTGATAGGTACAACTGTTCGGTTTGGGTGATTAGGAGATTGGTTTTGAATCTGGTGTTGAGTGTTTGGTTGTCTGTTTTGGTTGTTAAAGTTTCGGTTCTGGTAGTTGTTGTTGTTTTGGTAAGAAACTTGGTTTTGTTGACGGTTCTGGTAATTTGCATTGAAAGGGTTTCGATTACCTTGTTTAGGTGGCTGGGTGCATTCCCTTTTGAAGTGTCCTTTTTCTCCACAATTAAAACATGTAACCTTCTCCTTATTGAAACCATAGGTTGTGTTGGGAGAAGTTGCCAAGTCAGTCCTTCCAGTTTTCTCGATAAACTCTGTTGCTCTCCTCATTATACTCGCAAAAGCCCATTGAATGTCAATGAGTTCCATCTCTTCCTTGTCTATTTGTGCGTAGTCTTCGTTGGTCAAGTTGTTGTTCCCAATCTGACTAGCAACCAAACCATTGTAGGATGAAACCATTGCTGAGACTAATGCAATGTGTTGCTGAGCAACCTCCACAGTCACATTTCCTAAGTTGGATGTATCCAAAACCACCGGTTGTTGTTTATGTTGAGTAACTTGGTTTGATGGTTGTTGTGTTTGGTTAGCGGTGTAAAAACTTGCTTGTTGCATTGGAGAGATTGGTGAAATGTAGGAAGTATATTGTGGTGGTGTGTATGATGGTTGTGAGTAGGAATTGTATTGTGGGGGTGTGTAGTTGGTGGTTGGTTTTGATGAATCCATGACATTGGAAATACATGCAACATGTGGTGCAACGCTTCCAGAGCTCGAGTTTCCAGCTGAAACTGAAGTACCTCCAAAATACAGACTTGGATTCTGAGGAATCTGTGACCTCCTAGCTTTCCTCCTATCCTCCAGCTCTTTGTTCTCTAGCTTTTCAATAAACTCTGAAATGGTCCAAAATTGATAAGCATCCTTCTCTCTAAGTACCTCCACATGCTGATCCCACTGTGGTGGTAAAGCATCTGCAAACTTATCCACCTGCTTAGTCATTGGAATCTGTACACCATAGCTAGACAATTCAGACAATAAATGCATATATCTCGGAGTTAGTTCTTTCAAAGTTTCATTATTAATAAAAGAAAAATTATCAAACTCTTTGACTAATTCCTCCATTCTCAGACTCCTGGTCTTCTCGTTACCATCATGCTTCCTCTTCAGCTTATCCCAAAGCTGCTTTGACGTAGTACATGTCCCAAACTGATGCAACAGGTCACTTGTGATCGCCTGTGTCAGTTGAGAGAACGCCTTCTTCTCCACCACGTATTTCTTCTTTTCATCCTCAGTCAAGCTCTCCAGAGGAATCAACTCACCGGTATTCTCCAGAATCGGTGCTGTGTATCCTTTCACAATCATGCTCCATGCCTCAGCTCCTTCAACTCCCATGCCTTCCAGATGGATCTTGAACATGGTGTGCCACTGGTTATACTCTTGCATATCCATGAGCTTAGGTGGCCGAGTTCCACTACCTGTAGACAAATCCTTAATCAAGGTAGAGATAGCATTAGTGGTTTGAGTATTTACCGCCGCTGCAGCTACTCCCCAGTAATCTGATTGTAATGCCGGATGTGCTACATTCTGAG
The DNA here is from genome assembly GCA_030844895.1 of Ambrosia x helenae. NCBI lineage: Eukaryota > Viridiplantae > Streptophyta > Magnoliopsida > Asterales > Asteraceae > Ambrosia > Ambrosia x helenae. Next base: position 52,998,090 of record CM061223.1, read on the forward strand.
GCATCGTGCTCGTTGTTGTCATGTAGTTAAGTGGTTGTGAGGATTGCGTGTTCGTCTTTTGAGCTGCCACTGTCCATGGGTCCATTGTCTGCTGTTGTGGTTGTGTTGGTGCTGATCCCGAAGTAGTTTGAAAACGCCACATGATCACAATCTGAAAATCTCAACACTTAGAAAAATTTTTCAACAAAAATCTTAGGTTCGCCCGAAAAAGAGTACTTTCGTCCAAATTATCCTTGGTTCGTCCAAACTGTCACACTCTCGTCCCTTCTATCTCACTTTCGTCCAAACAGTATCAACCGAAGGTATAAATGACCAGAATGTAACCACAGAATAACACTATTTCACTTTCGCCCAAATCAGAATGGTCGAAGGTGAAAATTACCACCCGAATGTGAAAAATTTCAACAAGAATTTTCAGGTTCGACCACTTTAAAACTCAGGTTCGCCCACTTTTAGTCACGTTCGACCACAACTCTCAGTCCAGGTTCCAGGTTCGCCCCATATCAGCAGATCTCATTTTTGAAAAACGGTTATTGTTTGAAAAACGGTTATTTTGATCTCAGATTTTCAAAAGTTCATGGATTTGAATGATCTCAATCAGGTTATGTTTCGGAATTGATTTGGAACAACTTTAAGTCTTGGAAAACTTGAATTCGACCACAAATTCACCTTTAAATCGATCAAAAACTATGTTTTTAAGAGTTTTTGTAAAAACAGATGATAATTTGTCAAAAACATGTCCAAATCAGCTCTGATCTTATCAAATTTGTTGTTGTATGATCCTCTAGGCTCTGATACCACTTTGTTAGCGTTGGATTTTATCTAAAACAGGATTATATGATCATACAAGTCACAAATCTAGGTGCGGAAACCCTAGATCTGAACAAATTGATAAGATACAAATCACGACACAATCAAGATCATTTTCAATATCATTTTCATAGATTAACTTCAATCAATAAGCATTTACAAGTTGTTTATGTTAATCTAGAATCACACAGATAATCTCTCAAAAACACTCCTAAACCTGATCTGAACCTGGACACAAATGACAACTCTCTTTCATAATCAAAAACTCAAAAACTATATATAGGCACTGCACATTCGCCCCTTACAGATGGTCGAATGTGAGGTTTTTCCACATTCGCCCACTGCAAGTGGTCGAATGTGTTCTTCTGTTCTTGTCCATTCTACCTTCGTCCAGTTCAAGTTCACCTTCGCCCATTCTTTTCTTCCTTCGCCCATCCATATCTACATTCGCCCAGTCAGAACCACCTTCGGCTATCAACTAACACATGTTAGTTATAGTATATCCAATCCTTAGTCGCAAAACGCATCAACAACCTACAAGAAGTTCATGGACTGTAAGCCCCATTTCTTCAATGGGACTGAAGGGGCAGTGGGTCTGCTCCGGTAGTTAGAGAAGATCGAGTCGGTGTTTGCTATGTGTAGCTGTCCTGACGCTGATCGTGTCAAGTATGCTTCTGCTACTCTAGAGGGACACGCTTTGACCTGGTGGAACTCCACCACTGCGAATCTTGGCCTGGGTGAGGCCAATGCTATGCCGTGGTCCGAGTTCGTTCAGATGTTGCGAGCGGAGTATTGCCCGAGGGACGAGATTATGAAGTTGGAGCATGAGTTCTGGAATCTGAAGATGGTTGGGTCGGAGATCGAGGAGTTTACTGCTAGGCACAACGAGTTGGCGGTGATGTGCCCCGGTTTGGCTACACCGGAGTACCGGAGGATTGAAAACTACGTTGCTGGGTTAGTGCCGGAGATTGCTGGGCTTGTTGCCGCTGCTGATCACACTACTATGTTGGCCACTGTTCGGGCAGCTCACAAGCTGACCAACATGAAGGTTGCTGAGGGCGTTCTACCTCCGAGGGGTGCTGCTGTGAAAACTCCTGCGGACAACAAGATGAAGTGGGAGAGTGTTGGGAAGAACGTTGGGTCGTCTCAACAGCAAGTTAAGAGGCAGGACGTTGTGGAAGCGTCATCTGAGCAGAAGACTGGGGTTTATGTTGGTAAGTGTCCGAAGTGTAACACGTGTGGGTATCACCATGTTGGGGGTTGCTGTAACATTTCGCATTTATACTTGTACGTTACGAGCATTATTAATAAAAAAACGTCAAGTTCTATCGTTAATATTCGCATTTAATTATTTTGTGCATTTTGGAAACCCTAATACTATACATATTATATATATGTATGGTTATGTGATGGATAATTTGTTAAAAAAAAAAATAGGTGCTTGGGCCGGGAATCGAACCCGCGCCCAAGACCGGCCCAACAACATCACACACACTAACCATCTGGGCTAGCCTTCATATCTGATTCAAACCAGGCGCGCTATAAATATATCACTTGTTTAAATCGTCACAGTTGACTTGGAAAGTCAACTGTGACACACGACTTGCCATAATCAATCACATTAACTCGTGATTAGGCTGTAATTGACAATCCTACATGATTACCGGCCTATCATGACTAAGCAACACGATTATTACCAAACAATTGATACCAAAATTATCATTTACGCGTTTAACATTCAATGGATGGTCAATGGTTTCCAATTCGATCACCCAGGACTTAATACTATAAATTGAACATTCACGAGCATTCACAACTCTCCAATACTCCTCTCTTAACCTCCAATTCTTCACATAAACACTCTGATCTTGATTTGCGATCGTGTTTTTGACTTTCAAGGTTGACCGATCAGTCGTATTCATAACATCACTGTAAGTGTAATTTTTTTAGTGGGTTATGATCATCGGCATCCACACATCAATAGCCCTAAGGTTAATTGGGCTATTGATGTGTGAATCAGACAATTGAAAAATCTAGGGCTCGTGGGTTTGAAATTGTGGATAAACTTGATCCAGCTTATCATATTTATTTTTAAAACGAACAGAAATAATCACAACCATTGGTCTGGACCAAGTGGTTGTGACTGATGCTTGCCTCCTGAGCCACCCGGGTTCGAGTCCCGGCAATGGCGTTTCTTTTTTTTTTTGTCCCTTTTCATTAATGTTTTATAAATCAAATATATATATATTATACATATAATTTTATAAATTCGTTTTTAATTATTAAAACAATTTTATAAATTCTAAAAAATTACTTTTAGTTAATCTGATATAAATGTTCCACCTACAATTTTTAGTTTTCAAAAATTAATTTATTTAATATATATAATAATTAAATCAGTTTTATTCTATTATATTTATAAAATTCCATTAAAATATCAAAACAATTTTATAAATTTCCACAAAAATTATCCTGAGTTTGTATAATGATAAACTTTTCTGAAATGATTTTTAATTCTGAAAAATCATTTGTTTAATATTTTTAATCAAGTTTTGTTAGTTTTAATCATAATTAAATCATAATAAATTCAATTTTTAATATTTTTGCACCAAAATTTTATACAATTTATTTCTAAATATTTAGAACAGAAATATAAATTTCAAACTAATAATTCTTTAATTTTAGAATTTTTAAATATTAAAGTTAAATTTTGACAATTTGTAATAAATAGAACTAATATTCTATTTTAAAGAAAATAATTTTATAAAAATTATTTTTTATACTTCAAACACATTATTGTGAACATCCTAAATTCAAACTTTATAAAAAGACTTCCATTTATTTAATTATCAAATTTCCCTTTATTTATTAAAACATTTTATTATAAATTCAACAAATGGATATCCCCAAATCGAAACCCTTGAATATACTTGTAGACTAGATAGACTTAGACTTATTTGTTGCCTTATACATAGGGTAATACTTGGCAATCTATTGGGCTACACTCATACTATTCCTCAATACCTAATACTATACCAAGGTGAGTTTACGTAACCATGTTTATGTGATGCTTTATACTTGCAACATTTTATTTAAGCAATTCAACATGCATGTCTAGTTGTAAACTTTATTGCCTCATGATTAGTCAACAACAGTTTCAACGAGTTTCAACATTACATAATCATTAGCTATGGCCAAGCCGGCGATACTCAATAGTAGATCTATTGGATTGATAACCCCACCCGGATACGCGTACCTCCTACATAGGTAGCGTGGGTGATTGCTATCGTTCCAACATATTACTAAGGTGAACCGTAGATGACGGGATGGACCTAAAGTAGTCGGAGGTTTGATTATGTCGATTCAACATATTATGCTATTTCATGTAGACTTAAACTTACGATAGACATATGAATTGCTAAACTTTTATACTTAAACTATTTGCTTAACATGGATTATGTATTCTCACCAACTTCTAGTTGACCCCCCCCCCCCCCATTTTTACAACTCAACAGGAAATAATGATGCATGAAGACTAGAGTATTTTCATGAAGACAATTTGAAGTCTATGTTTGCTTGATCTTTGTGATGTATTAGATTTCCACATTAAAACTCATTATGTATTTCTATTTTTGGATATTTGCACTTTAAATTTATTTCAATTAAAATTTGGTTACCATGTGCTACTGTATACTCATTCTTACGTGACACCTCGATGTTTCCGCCATCGGTTGGGGTGTTACAGATTGGTATCAGAGCCTTGGTTATAGGGAATTAGGTTATTAGAAAATAATCTAGACTATAACCTTAGGGACTTAAACAGTACTTGCTCCTCTTACTTGTAACCCTAATTGCTTCCCTAATCCTATCCTTATCCTATACCTTATATAACCCTAAGCCTACATGTGACTACTCTTATTCGTCTGCTGCAATCCTGATCCACCATTAGATTAATAGGACAAAATCCTCAGGTTTAACCTGAACCCCCTTGAGATCTCGTCGAAGTTCTAGATTTTAATAACGAACACGTGCAATCTGGAAGGGTGAACGCCTGTATTCTGAGTCTTCTGTCTAGGCTGGCATTGCGCATATATCCCAATCATACGAGGGACCCGGATGCCTACCTGGGAATTCTCGGGATGAGTGTTCACTTATAGGCTAAAGCATGTCTTCATATGTTATTAGAATTTAGAATCTTTGATAAGTCAACGTTTTCGTTTATTCGTTTTAATTAATGAATAAATGATTACATTCCTTATATAATCTCATTCATTTCATTGTGTCTATTACAGATCATGCCTCCACGTCGCAGCACTCGCAACAGCAATGGTGAGAACCACGAAGAAGGTGGTGACAACCATAACCATAACCACGGTCCTAACCACAACAACAATGGTGTCGATGCCCAACTGGCTGCTATCATTTCTCAACAAATGGCGTAGCAAATCGCAACTCTGGTTCCCAATTTACTAGCACAAGTCATCCAAATGAACGACAACGGGAACGGTAACAGCAACGGGAACGGGAACGGCAATAGTAATGGAAATGGAAACCACAACGGGAATGGAAATGGTCTCCCAGCCTGTACCCTTAAGCACTTCAATTCTTGTAACCCTCCAAAGTTTAGTGGTGAAGAAGGAGCTACAGGACTCCTCCAATGGTTTGAGGGTATTGAGAATACCTTCATCAACAGTGAATGCCCCGACAACTTCAAGGTTCGTTACGCCATGAGTGTTCTCCACAAAAGAGCACTCACTTGGTGGAATGAAGAAAAGCGCACTCGTGGGGCCAAAGTTGCTCTTGCTATGACATGGGACCAAGTCAAGGAGGTCATGAAGGAAGAGTTTTGTCCTCGCAACGAGGTTAAGAAGCATGAAGATGAGTTCCACACCCTAGCTCAAGATAGTGGGGAAAACCTTGCCTACAACACCCGCTTTCACGAGCTTAGCTTATTGTTGCCTCACAAAGTCACTCCCCTGCCGGTAGCCATCGAGAAGTACATCGGTGGTCTGCCCATGCAAATCCAGGACACCGTTTGGGGAAGGAACCCTGCAACTTTGGAAGAGGCCAAACGTCTAGCGGCCACACTTACTGATAACCACGTGAAGAACGGTACTCTCTTCCGCAAGGGCACTAAGAAGACGGTTGCCAAAGACACTCCCCAGCCCGCAATTGAAGTCAAGCCTGAGACCTCAAGCAACAAAAAGCGCAAGGCTAGGAACTACATGGTTGCTACCACTACACCTGCTGCCCAAAACCCAGCCAAGAAGCCATATGGCGGGACTCACCCTCTTTGCAACACTTGTCAATACCATCATCTTCCTGGTTGACCTTGCCGCCAGTGTAATAACTGTAAGCGGTATGGACACTACACCAACGCTTGTCAAGCCCCTGCTGCCCAAAACAACCAAAACAACCCAGCCAGAAACAATCCAGCTCCCAACCAACAAAACAACAGGCCTGCTCGTGGTCAATGCTACGAGTGTGGCAGCCCTGATCACTATATCAACAACTGCCCTAATCGTAACCAGAACCAAAACCAAAACCGCAACCAAAACCAAAACCAGAACCGCAACCAGAACCAAGGTGCTCGAGGTCGCGCCTACAATCTCAATGCTAACCAGGCTCGTGACAACAACGAAGTGGTGAATGGTACGTTCCTCATTAATAACCACTATGCATCCATATAAATTGATTCGGGAGCTGATAAGTCATTTGTGTCACTGAAGTTTGAACCTTTACTTAACTTACCCCACACTAATCTAGAGGAACCTTTAGTGGTAGAGGTAGCTAATGGGAAGTCTATTTCGATCGACTCTATTATTCGTAACTGCTTGTTGAACCTCGACGATCATACCTTCTCTATCGATCTCATTCCCATGCATCTCGGAAGTTTTGATGTTATAGTAGGCATGGACTGGTTGTCAACCCATCGTGCCGAAATTCTGTGCTTTGAGAAAGTCATACGTATTCCTCTCGAATCTGGTGAGATTTTGAAGATCTATGGTGAGAAACCCTGTGGCGAACTTAAGCTTATGTCTTGTACTACTGCCCAAAAGTACTTACGAAAGGGGTATACAGCCTTCTTAGCTAACGTGATAGAGAAGAAGGACAAAGGCAAAAGTATCCAAGACATTCCAATTATTCGAGACTATCTTGAAGTCTTCCCAGAAGATTTACCTGGTTTACCTCCTGCTCGACAAGTGGAATTTAGAATTGATCTTTTTCCTGGTGCTAATCCTGTCGCCAAAGCTCCTTATCGTCTTGCACCCTCTGAGATGCAAGAACTTGCCAGTCAATTACAGGAACTTTCGGATAAAGGGTTCATTCGCCCTAGTTCTTCTCCATGGGGAGCCCCTGTCTTGTTCGTTAAAAAGAAGGATGGTTCTCTTAGAATGTGTATTGACTACCGTGAACTCAACAAACTCACCATCAAGAATCGTTATCCACTGCCTAGGATTGACGATCTCTTCGATCAACTTCAAGGAGCAACCCACTTCTCGAAGATTGATCTCCGTTCTGGTTATCATCAGCTTAGAGTCCACGATGAAGATATTCCCAAGACAGCTTTTCGCACACGTTATGGTCACTACGAATTCATGGTTATGCCTTTTGGATTGACCAACGCTCCCGCAGTGTTTATGGATTTGATGAATCGGGTTTGTAGACCCTACCTTGACAAATTCGTGATCGTTTTCATCGATGATATTTTGATTTACTCTAAATCAAAATCCAATCACGAGCAACATCTTCACTCCATCTTGGGTCTCCTAAAGAAAGACCAACTGTATGCCAAGTTATCAAAATGTGAATTTTGGCTTAAGGAAGTTCAATTTTTGGGACATGTCATTGATATGAACGGAATTCATGTTGATCCCGCAAAGATCGAAGCTGTGAAAAATTGGAGTGTTCCTAAAACTCCAACCGAAGTCCGTTCTTTCCTTGGTTTGGCTGGTTATTATCGTCGATTCATCGCCAACTTCTCCAAGATCGCTGTTCCTCTCACTACCTTAACTCACAAGGGTAAACCCTATGAGTGGGGACCAAAGCAAGAGGAAGCATTCGAAACTCTCAAGCTGAAGCTCTGTGAAGCTCCTATCTTGTCTCTACCTGATGGTAATGATGATTTCGTGGTCTATTGTGATGCATCAAACCTAGGTCTTGGTTGTGTTCTCATGCAACGAGGAAAGGTTATTGCTTATGCGTCTCGACAACTCAAGACTCACGAAAAGAACTATACCACCCATGATCTTGAATTGGGCGCTGTTGTCTTTGCTCTCAAGATTTGGAGACATTATCTTTATGGGACTAAATGTGTAGTGTTCACGGACCACAAAAGTCTCCAACATGTCTTCGACCAGAAGAATCTTAACATGAGGCAACGACGTTGGGTTGAGTTACTTAACGACTATGATTGCGAAATTCGCTACCATCCTGGCAAGGCGAATGTTGTGGCTGACGCACTTAGTCGTAAAGAGCGTATCGAACTTCAATGTGCGAGAGTTCGTACTGATCTTCAAGATCGCATTCTTCAGGCTCAACATACATCAGTCACCCAAGGTAACATGTACGATGAAATGTCTTGTGGTGCTGAAACCCAACTTGAAACCAAACCTGATGGTCTTCTCTATTTTCTCAATCGACTGTGGATTCCTGACCGTGATGATCTTCGTATTTTTCTCATGAACGAGGCTCATAAGTCTCGTTATTCTATTCATCCTGGAGCTGACAAGATGTACCATGATCTCCGTTATTCTTATTGGTGGCCTGGTATGAAGAAAGACATTGCTCTTTTCGTTGCAAAATGCCTCACTTGTTCAAAGGTCAAGGCTGAACACCAACGACCATCTGGTATGCTTGAACAACCAGAAATTCCTGTATGGAAATGGGAGAGCATAGCTATGGACTTCATCACCAAACTCCCTCGTACACCCAAAGGTTTTGACAGTATTTGGGTAATTGTCGATCGTTTGACCAAGTCAGCCCACTTCTTACCTATTTGTGAGAAGTATTCTGTGGAAAGGTTGGCAAAGATGTACGTAAGTGAAATCGTATGTCGTCATGGTATACCTTTGGACATTATCTCTGATCGCGATGGTCGTTTCACCTCTCACTTTTGGGATTCTCTACAAGATGCTTTGGGTACTAAGTTGAACCTGAGTACTGCTTATCACCCTCAAACAGATGGTCAGACTGAACGGACCATCCAGACACTTGAGGATATGCTCAGAGCATGTATCATCGATTTTGGTGGCGCATGGGATTCTCATCTTCCTTTGGTTGAGTTTTCATACAACAACAGTTATCACGCCAGCATTAACATGGCTCCTTTCGAGGCACTCTATGGTCGTAAATGTCGTTCGCCTGTCTGTTGGACTGAGGTTGGTGAAGCCCGTATCACTGGACCCGAACTAATCCAGGAAACCACAGACAAAATTCAACTTATTCAGGATAATCTTCTCAAGGCTTGAAGTCGTCAGAAGAGTTATGCTGATAAACGTCGTAAACCCTTGGAATTTCAAGTTGGGGACCTTGTACTACTTAAGGTATCCCCTTGGAAAGGAGTAATTCGTTTCGGTAGAAAGGGAAAACTAGCTCCTCGATACGTAGGCCCCTTCAAAATTCTTGACAGAGTTGGAAAAGTGGCTTACAAACTTGATCTTCCACCTGAGCTAAGCAATGTTCACCCGACCTTCCATGTTTCGAATCTCAAGAAATGCTTTGCAGATGAGAACCTTCATGTTCCTCTTGAGGATGTGCAAATTGATGAAAGCATGCACATTATCGAGAAACCCGTTGAGATTGTTGATACTGGAGTCAAGAAACTCAAGCACAGTCGCATTCCGATCGTTAAGGTTCGTTGGGAATCTAAACGAGGCCCAGAGTTCACTTAGGAACGTAAAGACCAGATGAAGTCGAAGTATCCACATCTTTTTCCACCAGACTCTCCAACTCCAACTTCGGGACGATGTTCCTAAAAGTAGGGGAGACTGTAACATTTCGCATTTATACTTGTACGTTACGAGCATTATTAATAAAAAAACGTCAAGTTCTATCGTTAATATTCGCATTTAATTATTTTGTGCATTTTGGAAACCCTAATACTATATATATTATATATATATGTATGGTTATGTGATGGATAATTTGTTAAAAAAAAATAGGTGCTTGGGCCGGGAATCGAACCCGCGCCCAAGACCGGCCCAACAACATCACACACACTAACCATCTGGGCTAGCCTTCATATCTGATTCAAACCAGGCGCGCTATAATTATATCACTTGTTTAAATCATCACAGTTGACTTGGAAAGTCAACTGTGACACACGACATGCCATAATCAATCACATTAACTCGTGATTAGGCTGTAATTGACATTCCTACATGATTTACCGGCCTATCTTGACTAAGCAACACGATTATTACCAATCAATTGATACCAAAATTATCATTTACGCGTTTAACATTCAATGGATGGTCAATGGTTTCCAATTCGATCACCCAGGACTTAATACTATAAATTGAACATTCACGAGCATTCACAACTCGCCAATACTCCTCTCTTAACCTCCAATTCTTCACATAAACACTCTGATCTTGATTTGCGATCGTGTTTTGACTTTCAAGGTTGACCGATCAATCGTATTCATAACATCACTGTAAGTTTAATTTTTTTAGTGGGTTATGATCATCGGCATCCACACATCAATAGCCCTAAGGTTAATTGGGCTATTGATGTGTGAATCAGACAATTGAAAAATCTAGGGCTCGTGGGTTTGAAATTGGGGATAAACTTGATCCAGCTTATCATATTTATTTTTAAACGAACAGAAATAATCACAACCACTGGTCTGGACCAAGTGGTTGTGACTGATGCTTGCCTCCTGAGCCACCCGGGTTCGAGTCCCGGCAATGGCACTTCTTTTTTTTGTCCCTTTTTCATTAATGTTTTATAAATCAAATATATATATATATTATACATATAATTTTATAAATTCGTTTTTAATTATTAAAACCCTTTTATAAATTCTAAAAAAATTACTTTTAGTTAATCTGATATAAATGTTCCACCTACAATTTTTAGTTTTCAAAAATTAATTTATTTAATATATATAATAATTAAATCAGTTTTATTCTATTATATTTATAAAATTCCAATAAAATATCAAAACAATTTTATAAATTTCCACAAAAATTATCCTGAGTTTGTATAATGATAAACTTTTCTGAAATGATTTTTAATTCTGAAAAATCATTTGTTTAATATTTTTAATCAATTTTTGTTAGTTTTAATCATAATTAAATCATAATAAATTCAATTTTTAATATTTTTGCACCAAAATTTTATACAATTTATTTCTAAATATTTAGAACAGAAATATAAATTTTAAACTAATAATTCTTTAAATTTAGTATTTTTAAATATTAAAGTTAAATTTTGACAATTTTTAATAAATAGAATTAATATTCTATTTTAAAGAAAATAATTTTATAAAAATTATTTTTATACTTCAAACACATTATTGTGAACATCCTAAATTCAAACTTTATAAAAAGACTTCCATTTATTTAATTATCAAATTTCCCTTTATTTATTAAAACATTTTATTATAAATTCAACAAATGGATATCCCAAAATCGAAACCCTTGAATATACTTGTAGACTAGATAGACTTAGACTTATTTGTTGCCTTATACATAGGGTAATACTTGGCAATCTATTGGGCTACACTCATACTATTCCTCAATACCTAATACTATACCAAGGTGAGTTTACGTAACCATGTTTATGCGATGCTTTATACTTGCAACATTTTATTTAAGCAATTCAACATGCATGTCTAGTTGTAAACTTTATTGCCTCATGAATTAGTCAACAACAGTTTCAACGAGTTTCAACATTACATAATCATTAGCTATGGCCAAGCCGGCGATACTCAATAGTAGATCTATTGGATTGACAACCCCACCCGGATACGCGTACCTCCAACATAGGTAGCGTGGGTGATTGTTATCGTTCCAACATATTACTAAGGTGAACCGTAGATGACGGGATGGACCTAAACTAGTCGGAGGTTTGATTATGTCGATTCAACATATTATGCTATTTCATGTAGACTTAAACTTACGATAGACATATGAATTGCTAAACTTTTATGCTTAAACTATTTGCTTAACATGGATTATGTATTCTCACCAACTTCTAGTTGACCCACCCCCTATTTTTACAACTCAACAGGAAATAATGATGCATGAAGACTAGAGTATTTTCATGAAGACAATTTGAAGTCTATGTTTGCTTGATCTTTGTGATGTATTAGATTTCCACATTAAAACTCATTATGTATTTCTATTTTTGGATATTTGCACTTTAAATTTATTTCAATTAAAATTTGGTTACCATGTGCTACTGTATACTCATTCTTACGTGGCACCTCGATGTTTCCGCCATCGGTTGGGGTGTTACAGTTGCGATGCGTTTCGCTGTAATCGTTGTCAGCGAGTCGGTCACATGGCTAAGGATTGTAGGGTCGATCTGCAGCCGAAACAGACTCAAGCGGTTGTCCCCGCTCCTGCTCCTCGGGGAAACCATGGGTGTTTTAACTGTGGGGAGACTGGGCACTTCAAGCGGGATTGTCCTAAGCTGAACCAAGGGACTGCAGGTGGTCCTGGGAACGAAGGCGGCGGTCGAACTACTCGTGGTCATGTTTACGTCATTGGCGCTGGGGAGAACCAGGAGGATCCTGACACTATTACTGGTGAGTGTTCTTTTCTTGATTCTCATTATGCTCGTATTCATTCTCGTTCACATTGTTTGGCGATTCGTATTCATTGTGTGCATTCAGTTTGGTATATGGTCATCGTTTTGCATTCATGGGTCTGATGTGGGTCCTTTGGAGATGTTACTTGGACGGTACCGGTGTATCATTTATACCGATCACAGTAGTCTCTAGTAGGCCTTCGATCAGGAGGATTCATTCTTTTGTATTCACTTTGGGGGAGGGCGGTTCCCCCGGCATAGAGTATCTGTTGATATCATCATTCGTTCATGGTTATCACTTCGTTTACGTTCTGGGAGACAAAAATTCTTTAAACGGGGGGATGATGTGACACCCGGCATGTTTGGGTCAACATTTTATAAACACATAAGTCTACCTTAGCGAAAAACGTTTATTAAACATACTTGAAGGGGTCAGTAGAGTCGGAACACAGTCCGTATTGTCCAGGGTTCAATGATCTGTAGGATCATTGGGAGTCGTTTTGGGAATACACTAGTACCGGGTTCCGTTGTTGGTGACATTACATAAACTGATTGAGTGTATATGTAGATTATGGGTCGTGTGGTGGATTATAAACATAGATGTGTTTTAAATGATGTGTAGATAATCATCCGTGCTTAAATATGTTAAACATAGACTAAGGTTGCATGCTCGTATGTTAAGGTGCGTTAAAATGCGTTAAACACGACAAACTGGAAAACTAGACAAACATGGATTCTGGTTCGACCATTTGGAGTGGTCGAAGGAGGAATTATGTTTTGGTTCGACCCTTTGTAAGTGGGCGAACCTGGGATAAGGAATTTAAAGAATTTCATTCGACCATGTCAGGGTACGTTCGACCCTGTGAAAGGGTCGAAGGAGGGTACATTCGCCCAAGTAATAGGGGCGAATGTGGACATAGTATAAATACCACACTTTGTCATTTTTCACCATTTCACAAACCCTAAACGCCTCAAAACACTCTCTAGCAACTTTAAATATTGGGGAAGGAGTTTTTGCCCTTGTTTTCTATAATCTAACCTACAAACATCTTCTACACAAAGATCTAAGGTGTGTTCTTCATTCTAAATCATTTTTAAAGCATTTCAATTCATTTTCATTAAACCCCAAGAGTCCAGATCTGATTCAAACATGTTTTCATGAATAAAAAAAAACCTTCCTAATATTTTTCTAAACAAAACCTATTCATAAACAATGAGTTTTCATACAAAATAACATGTGTTAATGGTGTTTTATGTGATGTTATGCATTGTTTGATGATTGATTACTGTATAGATGTTATGACAATGATCTAGGACTGTTATTGATGATGCTTTATGATTGAAATAGGTTACAATTGATTATTGATATGCTTAATTTATACATATAAAAGCCCCAATTTAACTCCCATTTATATATGTTTTTGGCCTTATACACGATGAATTGGTACTTATTTGGTATCTTTATGATTACAGGTCTTAAACGGTGTCCATGAAGCAAATCGGATAAAAAACGGACAGTTTCTGCACATTCTGCACAATCTGCAGGTGTTGCACCCCCGTGCGCCCTGGTGGCACTCCCGTGCAGACTCAATTGGCACTCCCGTGCACCCTGGTGGCACTCCCATGCAGACCAAATTGGCACTCCCGTGCGTCCCAAGCGCACTGCCGTGCACGATATCTAGATATTTTCAGGAATGAGCCAGCCACTTGCCCACTTGGACGTCAAATCACAAAGGCAAAAGTGCACGGCCAGGAGCACGGCCGTGCACACCCTCGAAATCTGTTTAAATACAGAACACAGCCAACTGTTATCATTGATTGGGTTTCGGGGAGGCGATTTTAGGCGATTTCTGGACCAAAGGAGCTGCTGGAAGGCCGTTTAACAAGCTCGGGAATCCATCCGATCCATCCTTCATCATCCAATCCATCTCTTTAGCAATCTTATGGTTTGATCCTTTGAGCTTTCTTAGATCCAAATCTGATTTTGTTTGCTATATTGATGTTATTTTAGTTAATTGTACGCCTACGGGCAAGAACATTAGTATTAGTTAGTAGTTAAAACAATCGTTTGTGTGAAATCAAGTTTTGTATAATTTGGCGTTTTTCATGTTTGAATCTTGATGATCATAGCGCAACCTTGTTTCATTGTTGATAGATTTGTAGTTGTGTTCGGATGACTTTGATGATTATCGAATGTGTTAGGCGGATTACTTGTTGAAGAAACCATCCGTTTAATCGTCCGGTAGTAAACTAGTTAACTTGTTAATAAAGTTTACACCATGAAACTGTAACCGGGTATTGGTTTGGTTAAGGTCACTCGGATAATGATTATAAATGTTTACCGGCACGTAAAAGAGTTTAAAAAGCTTAATGGTGTTGTTACTAATCTTTGACACGGTTAATGGTCTTTGTTAGTTACTTCAGTGAAAATGGCGATCTTAGTAGATTTGTGTTCAAAGTTAGTAAAATGGAATAGGTTGTGAAATGCTCTACTTTATGCTAGTTTCGGTGGTCGTATTGTGTATTCGATATTGCTTTCCTTAACTAGTGCGGTTGAGGACTCCCGAAAGGTGATACTAACCTATCTTTAAAGATTCTCATGAGATCATATCAGCTGCGCGCTAGTAAACGACTTGAGGTGGTTAACGTGTGTATTCGTGTTAGCTTTCCGTATAGTTGTCATGTTAGGATGCCCGAAAGGGAAACTAACTGTCGGAAAATGGGAATGTTGATTACGCCTTTATTTCTTATATAGATGACATGCTAGGATTGGCGTATTATAGTTTATATAGTTATATTTTCTATTTGGAGTCTTACATATGTTAAATATATGTTTTAGAATTAATCTAGTTATAAACAAACTCAACTTATCTTTTCCTACTGGTAAATCGGGGACAGAGTTTTAGTACTATTGCTCCGCGCGCGTCCATGGATCGATACTTGGTTCTTATCTGTACGTTACTACATATATGACAGGGTACACTTGCCCTATTGTGTGTGTTTTAATATTAAGGTCTAAACCATTTTTATAAATATTAAAGCAAAACGTGTGTTTATTCATTGTAAAATTATGTGTATATCCGCACACGTCAAGTTTTTGGCGCCGTTGCCGGGGACGCGACGAGCTTTAGGAATGAACCGAGTCAACTTTTTACCAGTGTACATGCTTGTGAATACTTGTTTATACTTTGTTGATTCTTTATTTCATTCAGTTAATTGCATATATGATTCTTTGATTTTTTATTAGATTTATCTGTCTGTTGATATATTGGATTGATTTTAGATTGGTTCATAGGTTTGCATATATATTTGTTCATTTTTTTTGCTTATTGGATTGAATTGATTATTATTCATTCATTAGGATGTTGATAGATTTAATTTGTTAAATATTGGATTTATTGGTTTGTCTATGAATTTGATTGATTCATTATTTGATTTATTTGTCCGGATTCGGACTAATTGTTAATTTTTAGATTTAAAAAGTTAAATTCTTTATTTATTGACCATGTGTTCATATGTTTATCTGTTTATATAATTTTAATTTTTATGTATTTATAGTTTTTATGTAAATATTAATGGAAGTCTGGGTATGTTACGTTTGAATTTGATAGTACGGATGCTTTTATAAAAGGTTTGGGTTAAGAAAAACTGGGAAATTTATTTAATATAGAAGTGGTTTTAATAAAAATAATTTTCTGTGAAAAATGCTCCCTTGCGATTCGCAAAGAAGTTGGGCTTATGGTTCCGCCTTTAGCGAGTTCCTAATTACCCCGGGTTTTTATCTTTTATTTTTTTTGCGATACGCGAACAGGATCACCAGAGTCCTTCGCGTAACGTGAATAGCCGCTATCTTCCGTTTTTAACTCATTTCATTAGCATCCATCATGGTTTCTATCCATCAACTTCCGTTATATTATTTTTCGGTGAAAAAGGGTTGTTTTCGCGCAAGCAAAAAGACGGTCTTTATCTTGTTGCGACGCGCGAGCACCTTGAGTCATTGTAGTCACTTGCGCCACGCAAGAAGCGGTCTATACTTCTTCGCGATGCGCGAGCGACTCAGATTTCGCTGAAAATATTGTATATTTTCATATTTATATATTATTATAATTGAAGTTTATTGTACAGTTTTTGGTATATTGATTTGTGTATGTCTCTTCCATTTTTCTTAAATCGAGTCTGTAATTATTTCTTCTGTAATTATTTCGTACATTGCGTCAGTTTAAGTGTGGGGATGGCCGATGTTTCTTCATTGCTCGATCGATCTTCTCGCCCGTACTCAATCTCCATTCGGGCAAAAGCGATCTTAAAGAAAGTCTTTTATGAAAACGGATATTCCAAGAAATTTAAAGTCCATATGGACGAGTCCATAAATCAAAATGGACTAAGTTTAAAAGTCAACGGTCATCGCTTAAAAGCTTACATTGATGGACCGGTTGACCCGACTGTGGAGGTACTTGAACTCCATGCTCCGCGCGCCTAGAGAAGCGTGGGGAAGTGAGTCTAGCTAGCGACTCGTTAATAAAATTAGCGCGGCGTGTATGGGCGCGCCAAAGGGTAAATATGCAAATAGTGTTAATATTTCTTTGTTTATTTTAAATTTCGTAGTTTAACGTTTTTTCGAGTCTTGTGCAGGTTCGTACCGGTTTTGAGCGAAGCGGGAATGAGCAATGGAGCGAAAAGGGTCTACAAACAGGTTATATTTACTTAAAATGATGTTTTCAGACAAAAGAGGGCCGCTGCGCGGAAAAATGCAGTTGCAGGCTGCATTTCTGCAAGTCTGCAGGTTGTGCACGGCCGTGCGACCTTTGTGCACGGCTGTGCAGCCCGAGCTGATCAGCATGCCTGATCAGCACTGGGGTGCAAGTGGTAGTGCAGAGCTTGTGCACGGCCGTGCGAGCCGAGCTGTTCAGCATGCCTGATTAGCACTGGGGTGCAAGGGGTAGTGCAGAGCTTGTGCACGGCCGTGCGACCTTTGTGCACGACCGTGCGGGGCAAAAAGCCCAGCCCAGAAATGGGCCTATATAAGCATCTTTAACTTCTAAAACATAACCCTAACCCTTGCACACCCGGCTGCACCCTCATTCCACCTCTTTTTGGCCGAGAACATCATCTTTTGGTCTAGATTCTTCACTCCTCACTTGCTAATCCTTCAAGGTATGATCCCCTTCATAATATTGCACATCTTTTACATGGTTTTTAGTTTTGATCCGTGTGTTTTATGTTCTCTAGGTTAATGATTTGGGGGTTTCTTCATAAACCTTTAATAAACCCACGAATCTTGTTAGTTTTTGTTTAAAGTATGTTAGATTTTTTGTTAATATTGTTGAACCCGTGCACTTCCCTACCTAAATCTGTTGTTTTATAAGTTTTATTGATAAATGTAGAAGATTTGGGTGATTTTGGTTGAAAATTTTTGAAAATCTGCAGGGCGTGCACGGGAGTGCACCTAAAATGCATGACCGTGCGGATTTAGGTGCACCAAACCAGGCACTGGCAGTGCAGCTTGGAATCACCGAGCTGAACTGACCTGCACGGCCATGCGACTTAGGTGCATGACTGTGCGTGCCGAGAAACTAAGGTTGCACTGCCAGTGCACAAGGCAGGCAGCCTCTGACCTGCAAACCAAACAGACCCGCACGACCGTGTACCTCAGGTGCACGGTCGTGCAGGTTAACTAGAATCAGATGGCCAACGACTTTGTTTTTGTACCTTTTTGCCGGCTTGGAGTCGGTTCATCCGAGTTCCTTCAGGAATCCGCCCTCGTTCCCATATGGAGCACCACGTGGCGACCAGGCAGCTCCGGTCACTACCACAGGGACGGGGATGACCAGTAGCCGATTCCACTGCATTTCCAGCGTTTGTTGGTATTTTATTTTTATCTTCTTTCAGTACTTTTATTTTGAACATTTTGGTTTGTATTGTACTTTGATTTCAGTATTTAAAATTTTAATTTAGTTTGTTTATGTTTGTGATGATGATGAGTGGGTTTGATGTGTTTGCTGTGTCAAGAATGTTGACTTTGCAGGTAACTGGCGAGCACCGTTGTCGATGCTCTTGCCATTCATTACTCCACTGTTTCTTCGACACGAGGGGAGTATTATTCTCCTTTTTCACATTATAGATAGCTAATTCATAAACGCTTTCTATTGTCACATTGGGGACAATGTGAGTTTCAAGTGTGGGGAGGGATTATATCTTGTTTGTCCTCTTGTGTATATATATCTTAAAAAAAAAAAAAAACCTTTTAAAGTACATATATGTATATATACTCATATAAACATCAAGCCGAACTAATTTTAGATAAAAATAACTTGAGGCGCGATAAACAGATGAGATACGAGCGTGTTAGATTCGTACACTTGCACCCATTTCCTCCCGGTTACTTGAGCATTTGAGCCTTAGAATAGATTTCATTTCTTTGACATGCTTTCGAGTGAGCCGGATGTTTTGTGTAATTTAGAACTTGTCATTAGCATACTTGTTTAGATCAGAAACGTGTGAGACTGTACAAATATGATTGAGGCATTTAGGATACCCTTTTGATTTAGCCTTTTCTTTTCGTTCTATCTGTTTCCCACACCCAAATGTTATCCCTTAGTTAACCATGTTGAACCTAATCCCATGTTTTTTTTTCTTATTTACCACACTATTTCACCACTTAACCAAATTTGGCCTTTTTCTTTTAAACCTTTTGTGTTAAAACTCAGTTTAGGTTAATGTTTAACTAGTTTTCTGTGTTGTAAATAGTTCGTGTTCGGGTTTATATATTTAGAACCCGTATGTTGTTTATATCAGTTATATCATAGATATATTTGTTGAAAAAAAAAGAAAAAAAAATCCAGAAAATTCCAGAAAAATAGAACACCCTAAAATAGGGTGAATTAGCAGTGTTCGAGCAGTTTTCAGGGCTATAAAGTTAGAAGTTATATATGTTTAGCTCGATTTAAATAAAAATCGCTTATATTCGCGTGTGTTTTGTATAGTTGTGTTTGTTTCTGTTTAGTTAGACTTAACCGCCGAGTTTTAGCCGTTTCGTCACTGTAAATATCCATTCCACACCCTTACCTTTGCCTAACATTACAACCCTTATAAGACCTCTTGATTTGTGCTTTTTCAAACGTTAGTTGGCGAAGATTAGATCTTTTGACAAGCTTATGATATTGCACGATTCATTGTCTTAGCAGTGGAGCGATTTACACATACACATTACACGTATGTATCATAAATAAAACCGAGTGTGTGTGAACATTGTGAGTCGTGTACGGGTTAGCGTGCTTTGTAGATTGGAAGTGAGTCGTTGCTTTTTAGTTATCTTGTCGCCTGTTTTTATATCTTTGTTGGCTTGATTAATATCGTCTGTAAAGGTTGCTTTGTCTTTGTTGCCACTTGGCGAGTTTTTCGTTTATTTCTGTTTTTTTTTTTTTGTTTGCTTGAGGACAAGCAAAGTTCAAGTGTGGGGATGTTTGATATGCGTCAATTTATACATATAAAAGCCCCAATTTAACTCCCATTTATATATGTTTTTGGCCTTATACATGATGAATTGGTACTTATTTGGTATCTTTATGATTACAGGTCTTAAACGGTGTCCATGAAGCAAATCGGATAAAAAACGGACAGTTTCTGCACATTCTGCACAATCTGCAGGTGTTGCACCCCCGTGCGCCCTGGTGGCACTCCCGTGCAGACTCAATTGGCACTCCCGTGCACCCTGGTGGCACTCCCATGCAGACCAAATTGGCACTCCCGTGCGTCCCAAGCGCACTGCCGTGCACGATATCTAGATATTTTCAGGAATGAGCCAGCCACTTGCCCACTTGCACGTCAAATCACAAAGGCAAAAGTGCACGGCCAGGAGCACGGCCGTGCACCTGACCGTGCACACCTTCGAAATCTGTTTAAATACATAACACAGCCCACTGTTATCATTGATTAGGTTTTGGGGAGGCGATTTTAGGCGATTTCTGGACCAAAGGAGCTGCTGGAAGGCCGTTTAACAAGCTCAGGAATCCATCCGATCCATCCTTCATCATCCAATCCATCTCTTTAGCAAGCTTATGGTTTGATACTTTGAGCTTTCTTAGATCCAAATCTGATTTTGTTTGCTATATTGATGTTATTTTAGTTAATCGTACGCCTACGGGCAAGAACATTAGTATTAGTTAGTAGTTAAAACAATCGTTTGTGTGAAATCAAGTTTTGTATAATTTGGCGTTTTTCATGTTTGAATCTTGATGATCATAGCGCAACCTTGTTTCATTGTTGATAGATTTGTAGTTTTGTTCGGATGACTTTGATGATTATCGAATGTGTTAGGCGGATTACTTGTTGAAGAAACCATCCGTTTAATCGTCCGGTAGTAAACTAGTTAACTTGTTAATAAAGTTTACATCATGAAACTGTAACCGGGTATTGGTTTGGTTAAGGTCACTCGGATAATGATTATAAATGTTTACCGGCACGTAAAAGAGTTAAAAAAGCTTAATGGTGTTGTTACTAATCTTTGACACGGTTAATGATCTTTGTTAGTTAGTTCAGTGAAAATGGCGATCTTAGTAGATTTGTGTTCAAAGTTAGTAAAATGGAATAGGTTGTGAAATGCTCTACTTTATGCTAGTTTCGGTGGTCGTATTGTGTATTCGATATTGCTTTCCTTAACTAGTGCGGTTGAGGACTCCCGAAAGGTGATACTAACCTATCTTTAAAGATTCTCATGAGATCATATCAGCTGCGCGCTAATAAACGACTTGAGGTGGCTAACGTGTGTATTCGTGTTAGCTTTCCGTATAGTTGTCATGTTAGGATGCCCGAAAGGGAAACTAACTGTCGGAAAATGGGAATGTTGATCACGCCTTTATTTCTTATATAGATGACATGCTAGGATTGGCGTATTATAGTTTATATAGTTATATTTTCTATTTGGAGTCTTACATATGTTAAATATATGTTTAGAATTAATCTAGTTATAAACAAACTCAACTTATCTTTTCCTACTGGTAAATCGGGGACAAAGTTTTAGTACTATTGCTCCGCGCGCGTCCATGGATCGATACTTGGTTCTTATCTATACGTTACTACATATATGACAGGGTACACTTGCCCTATTGTGTGTGTTTTAATATTAAGGTCTAAACCATTTTTATAAATATTAAAGCAAAACGTGTGTTTATTCATTGTAAAATTATGTGTATATCCGCACACGTCAATTATGGATGACATTATGCTCATTTTAGGGACTTTGAGTTAGATCTAGGGCTTGTTCATGATGATAGTGATAAGGATATGATTGGGGGATTTATTGTTCATGATAATTTGAGTATATTAAGTTGAGTATTGATTGATTTCATAAAGTTTCCTAATTGGGTAAAGATTACATGCAAGATGATGTGACATCTCCATAATTTACTATTTTGGGAAACTTGTAAAACGACTAGATTTTGGTGTAAAATCGGTAGGGTTTCGTAGGGATATGGTAATGATAGTTGACTGCTGTAACTCATGATGTTTCGTGATGTTTTCGGACGTTTTGATGCGTTTTTGAGGAAACCGAATAACAGGGTCGAACCTGGAGTACCTTCGACCAGTCGAACGGTCGAAGGAGGATCTCCAGGGTCGAACCTGGTTACTAAATGGTCGAACGTATTGCAAATGGGTGAAGGAGGGAGAAAAAGGGGCGAAGGTAGCCACATTCGACCGTTTGAAGCCTCATTCGACCGGTTAGAGCTACATTCGACCCTACGATTACTAAAATGAGATTTTTGATGCAAACTAAGTGTTTTATGCTTGAAACTTATGTGTTAAACTTATGTGCATGACTAATTGATGTAATGGGTCAAGATCTGGACAATCAGGGACTAGTTAGCCCTCGGGTTAGTAGTCATCACACTTATGTAAACTCATTGATAGGTTGTCATTAGTTGGGATTATCATACGCGTGTTGGAATTCTAGTTATCAGAAGACGCACTCTAAGGTGAGTTTCACGGCCCCTCTTTTATACACTTTTCTCTCGGGGAGAAGCATGCCACACGTTTTAACAAATACAACGTTTATGTTTTGAAACGCAACGCTTATGAGACACGACGCTTTTGAAACGCAACGCTTTTGAAACGTATCACTTTTGGAAACGCAACACTTTTGGAAACATGACATATTTTGGAATGTAACTCTTTTAAGAAACGTGACACGTTTGGCACTTGGCATATTTAACATTGGCACTTGACACTTTTAAACATTGACACTTGGTATTTGGCACTTGGCGCTTGGCACTTATTTACTATACGATGAAACCTAAGTCCCTATTGAAACCATGAATGTGCGGGGCACAACGGGGGAATGTGGATAGATCTATCGGGCGTGACGAACCCCACCTGACGGCTGGGAGCCGGGCGGGTGCATATTGTCTCTACTCGACACTTGACACTTGGCACATGGGCAGCAACTTGAGCAACGTTTGTCAGTAATGGTTTTAGCAACATAGTCGTAGTAGTAAGGGAACGTTTGTTATTTACTTGGAACTTTTGCACACTTGGCACTTTATGAGGAATCGCTTTACACATGAAAACGTTTACGAACTTAAAACCTGTGAACTCACCAGCATTATATATTGACGTCTTTTTGGCATGTTTTCTCAGGTCGCTAAGGTAGCAGCATTGAGTATAGGCGCACGGAGTCTCACGGCGTCTAGGGATCATATGCATGTTTTGTTAAACATTTCAAACTTTGAGTTTTACTTTTAAGTTGTAATAATACATTTTGCTTCCGCTGTGTTAGAACGGTTTTGAAACTCAATGGTAGTTTACGTTGTTTTCTTATCATATAGATGTCGTTTATTGTGACCGTTGACTTGGATCCTGGTGTGTCACGCGCCTCGCGGTAAAACCCCGCACGTGAAAATTTGAGGGTGTGACACATACTCAAATAATAATATATTATCTACTTCAAGTGCTATATCCTTAACAACAGTTTGCCATCCTTCACTGAACTCAACTTCATTTAAAACAACTCAACTTCATTTAAAACATGTTTCCTTAAAACAACTTCCCATTTCTTTCTATGTGTTGTAGTAGTTATGATTACATGATAATCCATTGCTTCAGAAGGATGAAAGCTACCAACAACATTTTCTAATAAATTCTACAAAGACACAAAATTTTTAAGAATTTATTACAGATTTTAAAGCTAATATAACTTTTAATAACATAATAAATACCAGAATTTCAGCTTCAAGATCAACAACACATCCAATGAATAAGACCATTTCAACTGTTTAACACATTAGAAAAAATATTAAACAAAATTTTAAGAAAAGCATATTATTTCGGATGAATGTTAAAATATAACCATAATAAATATAAACATAAGATAACTTCATTCAGAAATGTTTTTACCTTATTCAATGTTTGGGAACTTAACTTTAGTAATTGTAAATAATTGATATGTAGATTACAGATTCAGTTGGAAGTCTTTTAATTTGTTCACAACATTGATAGAAAACTTAAACACTGATAACACACAGCTTATATATTCGGTGGGGACACTGATGTATTTTACACTATAATTATTTGTATTTGATATATTGTATTATAATAATGCTCTTAAACATTCAATTTTATATTAATTTTTACTTAAATACCTTTTGTAATAAACTTATTACTTAAACGAAATATTTATTTCATATATTTTTAGTAATTTAAATCACAACCATAAATTCACTTAACTACTATTATATCAATATAAAAGTTACGAAAACATTTATTAATTTTATCTTTTATGTATTTTATAATCATTTGTTACAATAAAAGGATTTTACAAACGTCTGGTAAAATCCTAAATACTGTTGCCATGTCGTCAAATCATTCTACAGTAGATTAAATATCTGATGACGTTTATCATCTATTTTGCCTTAAATGTCTGTTGACTCCAACAGTATTTCACGTAACTTATTTTACAAAAATCATAAGGATACATGTTGATTAACTTTAGTATGTTCTGTGTCTCAGATGCATTAAAAATATGATATGGGCTCAAAGTACCCATACACTACACAATTCGGTAGTTACTAAGTTCAAATGTTTACCAAGCTAGGGGATTTTAACCTTTAGAACCATTTTGAAATTATCGAACTAATGATAATGAGGATTGGTGATGTTAGTCTTCTTTCTTCTACTTAATAGTTTCCACGTTAGTGTAATCATTGTCCATGTTAATCATTTCAGTCCAAAAATATGTTAAAATTTTCTTAATCGTAACTTTTATATCTTTTCTAAGAATCCATTGGTCAAATTTTACAACATATCTGATAACATACGTATATATTTTCTAACAGATTTTACAAACATCTGATAACATACTAAAGATTATTACGTATCATCAAATGATACGACAGTAGTTTAAATATATGATAACTTTTATAATCAGTATTACTTGTAAAAAATGATCTTTTTTAAAAATAGGAATGTGTTATTCAGTATATTTAAAATATGGTTGCATTAATTTGTCTTCAATGTATCTGTTATACAAATAAGATAAATAAAAAACTAACATTTTATTTAAATATTATGTTATTACACCAAGATCTACTAAATTACAAAAATATATATAAAAAAACATAAATAAACATAACATTTAAAATAAATTTAAAAACTTAATCTTCAACTCCATAGAACACTTAAGTGACTTTACAATATCAGAATTCATTTCTAACTGCTCCAAATCACTTTTCATCGCATCGATGTAAAACACTACACTAACGTCACGAATTATTGATGGTGGAAAACCCTTCAATTTGTCGACTACCTTTGCTTTTTTATCAAAACAGTTGGAAATATGCGTAAAAGTCTGCTTCAACACATCTTTATGCAATGCATCCTTATTAAACTGCATAAGAACTTGCCTAATTAAATCCATCTTCAATACACTGCGAGTACTGCTGGCGAAGATGATGAGGCCATATAAATTGAAAAAAGCAATAAAAGAATCCTATATAGTATATATGAGTATAGAGAAGAATTTTAAGTAAAAGATCTACATATTTATAAGCCGATTGTTCAAATAATAACCAAAGTTACCCATTTCATATTAATGACAGAAATTGAATGCTATAAATGCGGTAGATGAAAAAGTATAACTTTACAAGTGCAAAATGTAAACTCTAAAGAGTTGCAACTTAAACGTCACTGCATAAGGTGTAAAACACGTGTACAATAGCGTGTTTCAATTTATTTTCTATTCACACCATATATATATATATATACAAAACATTGTATTATAATGTACATCTCACCTTACAATAATCAAAAAGTTATATTACATAACACAAAAACATGTCATCCTCCCAAAATTACCAAAGCAGACTCCAACAAACAGTTGATAAACTTCTAATTAAGGCTTTCAAAAAAGAAGCTTTTGAAGAAGAAACTCATGTGGAATGCTTACATCTCTAGCGGTTACGGATCTAAGGAAAAATGGCAAAACCATGTATGATATGGTTGAAATTCCAGAATCAAGTGAACGAAACATAGCTTTACAGTACCTAGCAGATCAAATCGAAGTAAACAACGATATTTCGACGAAGATGTAAGCTCTTACCGAAAACATTATTTCCATTAGTAAGAAAAGGAAGCAGCGTCGCGAAAAAATTATAAAGAATCAGCAGTAATTGTAATTTCGGAAAATATGTAATTTTGGATTTAAAATCCTTCATAAATGTAAATTTATAATATTATGGTTTTTAAATTCTATTACATTTTACACAAACATAGATCGAAATAAAAATGAAATAAATAGATGATGAAAACATTTATTTTACAGAATACATTTTATAAACAAATAGTAATAACTTTTAAAATACTCATATTTAACTTAATTTATTATTATTTTTTAGTCAATAGAAATATGTATATATTAATTTTCGATTAATAAATATACGAAAAGATATGGACTCACTTCAAAAATTGATTATCAATGTAATGATTATTGCTGCCAGGGAATAGGCCTAAACAGTATGATGATCAATATAGAGTTAAACAATGTAGATGGAAACTTGAAAAATACGGCGGTAATTAATGATAGTGGAAATTATTTTAACTATAATAAAACAATTAAAAAAGGATACCATAAATTAACATTTTTATTTTAAATTAAACAAATAAAGTTATTTACTTTTATAAAATTAATCTGAATTCTTTTAATGTTCGTATAACTTTTTAATATGTATATATAATACATAACAATTAAACTTCTAATAAAATATGTAAGATCACCAAAATCTAATTTCTTTAGACACTAAATGTTGTAACTACCTTTTATACTTCATTCAACTGATTAACTTTGAAATTCTAACCTCATTTTATATAAAAGTATATACTCATTTTATAGTATATAGTCTGTTTAACAACATTTGTTGAATGATAAACAGCGGTTATCAAACAACTGTCAATGAATCCAATTTTATAATTGAAGATTAAAATAAATATACAATTCAAATTGAAAAGGATTTGAAATTAAAATAAAAAAACAAACTTATTTATAATATTATGGTTTTTAAATTATATTACATTTCACACAAACATAGATCGAAATAAAAATGAAATTAAATAGATGATGAAAACATTTATTTTACAGAAAACATTTTATAAACAAATAGTGATAACTTTTAAAATACTCATATTTAAATTAATTTTTTATTCTTCTTTAATCAATAGAAATATGTATATATATTAATTTTCGATAAATAAATATATGCAAAAGATATGGACTCACTTAAAAAATCGAGTATCAATGTAATGATTATTGCTGCCAGGGAATAGGCCTAAACTCTATGATGATCAATATACAGTTAAACAATGTAGATGGAAACTTGAAAAATACGACGGTAATTAATGATAGTGAGAATTATTTTAACTATTATAAAACAATTAAAAAAGGATACCATAAATTAACATTTTTATTTAAAATTAAACAAATAAAGTTATTTACTTTTAGAAAAGTAATCTGGATTCTTTTAATGTTCGTATAACTTTTTAATATGTATATATAATTCATAACAATTAAACTTCTAATAAAATATGTGAGATCACCAAAATCTAATTTCTTTAGACACCAAATGTTGTAACCTATCTCAATCATAAATCATCATCAATAACAGTCCTAGATCATTGTTATAACATCTATACAGTAATCAATTATCAAACAATGCATAACATCACATAAAACACCATTAACACATGTCATTTTGTATGAAAACACATTGTTTATGAATAGGTTTTGTTTAGAAAGATATTAGGAAGGTTTTTTTTATTCATGAAACATGTTTGAATCAGATCTGGACTCTTGGGGTTTAATGAAAATGAATTGAAATGCTTTAAAAATGATTTAGAATGAAGAACACACCTTAGATCTTTGTGTAGAAGATGTTTGTAGGTTAGATTATAGAAAACAAGGGCAAAAACTCCTTCCCCAATATTTAAAGTTGCTAGAGAGTGTTTAGAGGCGTTTAGGGTTTGTGAAATGATGAAAAATGACAAAGTGTGGTATTTATACTATGTCCAGGTTCGACCATTACGTTTGGGCGAATGTAGATTTAAGTGGTCGAATGTAGTTCTTTTAAAACAGATAGCCAGGTTCGACCCTCCGAACGGTCGAACCAGGAAGTGCCTTTTCCAGATTTTTCAGTTTGTCGTGTTTAACGCATTTTAACGCATCCTAACACATGAACATGCAATCTTAATCTATGTTTAACATATATAAGCATGGATAATCATCTACACGTCGTTTAAACACATATTTGCATATAATCCACCATATAAGAATCAATTTACGCGTAACACCCAATTTAGTTTATGTAATTCACCAACAACGGGATCGTAATGTGTGTGTGTGTGTGTGTGTGTGACTAACCCAATGATCCTCCAAATCATTGAACCCTGGACAATACGGACTGTGTTCCGACTCGACTGACCCTGTCATGTATGTTTAATAAACGTTTTTCGCTAAGGTAGACTTATGTGTTTATAAAATGTTGACCTAAACATGCCGGGTGTCACATCGTCCCCCTGTTGAAAGAATTTTCGTCCCGAAAATTTCCCGAAGTCAAAGGTAACAAAGCGATAAAAAGAAAATTTTTCCCAGTCGTCACTACATCCCCCTGTTGAAAGGAATCTCGCCCCGAGATTCACTCTTCGACAGTAATGAGTGTCAACCTAACCCAGGTAACGTCTCCCAGAACGCAAATGAAATGATAACCATGAACGAAAGATGATATCAACAGATACTCTATGCCGGGGAACCGCCCTCCCCAAAGTGAATACAAAACAATGAATCCCCCTGATCGAAGGCCTACTAGAGACTACTGTGATCGGTATAAATGATACACCGGTACCGTCCAAGTAGCATCTCTGAAGGACCCACATCAGACCCATGAATGCAAAACGATGACCAAATACCAAACTGAATGCACACAATGAATACGAATCGCCGAACAACGTGAATGAGAATTAATACAAGCATAACGAGAATTAAGAAAAGAATACTCACCAGTAACAGTATCAGGATCCTCTTGGTTCTCCCTAGCGCCAATGACATAAAAACGACCCGGAGCAGCTCGACCGCCACCCTCGTTGTTCCCAGCACCACCTGTAGTCCCTTGCTTCAACTTAGGACAATCCCGCTTGACGTGTCCAGTTTACCCACAGTGATAACATCCCTGCCTCCCCTGAGGGGCAATAGCAGTGGTGGTAGTAGTAGTGGCCTATGTTGGTTGTAGCTGAAGAGTAGTCCTACAGTCCTTAGCATGATGACCAAAAAGCTGACACCGACGACAGCGAAACTTCTCACAATCACCCGTATGATGAAACCCACACTCACCACACTTCGGGAGTTTCCCAGTATAACCCCCAGACCTCTGCTCGGATGACGCTCCCACAACCTCCTGTTTCTTCGCCTGCGGCTGGGATGACCCAGCACTCTTTCCAGCACTTTCCCACTTCCTCTTGTTGTCCGCAGGGGCTTTCACAGCAGCACCCCTCAGAGGTAAAACACCCTCAGCAACCTTCATGTTGGTCAGCTTGTGAGCTGCCCGAACAGTGGCCAACATAGTAGTGTGATCAGCGGCAGCAACAAGCCCAGCAATCTCCGGCACCAACCCAGCAACGTAGTGCTCAATCCTCCGGTACTCCGGTGTAGCCAAACCGGGGCACATCATAGCCAACTCGTTGTGCCTAGCAATAAACACCTCGATCTCTGACCCGACCATCTTCAGATTCCAAAACTCGTGCTCCAGCTTCATAATCTCGTCTCTTGGGCAATACTCCGCCCTCAACATCTGAACAAACTCGGACCACGGCATAGCATTGGCCTCACCCAGACCAAGATTCGCAGTGGTGGAGTTCCACCAAGTCAAAGCGTGTCCTTCAAGAGTAGCAGAAGCATACTTGACGCGATCAGCGTCGGGACAGTTACACATAGCAAACACCAATTCGATCTTCTCCAACCACCGAAGGAGTCCCACTGCCCCTTCAGTCCCATTGAAGTAATGGGGCTTACAGTCCATGAACTTCTTGTAGGTGTACCCAGACTGCACCTGATTAGTATTTCCCAGGGTCTGCTGAGCAGCCTGGAAAGCAGCCAACGCAACGTTCAACTGCTGCTGCAACATGTTCTCCAACTCCGCCTGAGTCATGGTGATGTTTCCACCACCTCGTCCACCGCCATTGCGACCCCCGCCGCCACCACGGCGTCCACCAGCACGTCCACCAGCGCGACCAGACATGTTCTGCCAAACATGAGACGAGACACTCAATACCACTAACAGATCAAGCTACAAGTGACCAAACGAACTCAGAACGTGGTTCCAGCATGACCATTAGTCCGAACACGAAGTCCACCAAGATTTTCATGCATTTAGATTTATGATTTCGAGTGCACCCAAAATAACAAATCACTCTACATGGTCCTCTAGGCGTGCTCCTAGCTAGAACTTCCAATCACCCGACACCCACATTCCTTAAAAGAAATTGTTATCGCACGAGGATCCCAAAGTGAACAGTCACCCAGGAGTGTACTATGACAAGTACTAGTGCATGATAGTGTGTGTGTGTGTGTGTGTGTGTGTCTAGGCAAGTATGTACATTAGAGCATAGAGGGGAGATATCCAAATCCCGAAAAAATCTCAAGAACGTGCCGAAGCCACCCCAATGTGCACTACTGCCAAGTATAAGCGATAAGCCCCTTCATCTTCAAACCCGAAGAAGAAGATAGAACCAAGGTAGGAATAACAAAAGATAGATAATGTGATACTGTGTGACGAGGACACCGACACCCCGACAAGGTTAGTATGTTTACCAAATGACACGACTCGTAACTATGTGTGACCGTCTAACGTGTGTGATACTCGGCTATAGACTAGACTCTACATGCAGTCCTAGTTCACTATAACCATTGGCTCTGATACCAATCTGTCACACCCTCAAATTTCCACTTACGGAGTTTTTACCGCGAGGCGCGTGACAAACCAGGATCCAAGTCAACAGTCACAATAAACGACACTATATGATATGAAAACAACGTAAACTGCCATTGAGTTTCAAACCGTTCTAGCACAGCGGAAGCAAAATGTATTATTACAACTCAAAAGTAAAACTCAAAGTCTGAAATGTTTAACAAAACATGCTTATGATTCCTAGACGCCGTGAGACTCCGTGCGCCTATCGACAGCTGATACCTTAGCGACCTGAGACAAACATGCTAAAAACATCAGCAAATAATGCCGGTGAGTTCACAGGTTTTTAATGAATACCGACTCCAATGAATACTGACTCCCAAATGAATTCCCATGGTCAATCCAAAGCACATGCATGCAAAACATATGAATACCTGTTACTACTGCGATTGGAAAACCATTACTGGACTCGATACTGTGAATACTGAATACGTGCCCGAATGAATACTGAATACTGAATACTGCATATTGAATACTGAATACCTAAGAGACAACATGCACCCGTCCGACCTCCAGTCGATGAGTGGGGCAGGTCAAGCCTAAATAGATCTATCCACATTTCCCCCGTTGTGCATCCCCGCACATTCATGGTTCTCCCCGGGACTTCCAAAGAACGCATAGTAATATAATGAATAATCCAAAACATAATGAATAATTGAAAACATAATGAATACTCCAAAACATAATGAATACTTGAAAACATAATGAATACTCCAAAACCCAATTAATTCGTGAATACCAAAACATTGTTGACACACCTTTCATGAAAACATAGTTGAAACGCCTTTTATGAAAACATAGTTGACACACGTTTAAAGAATACAGCATGTTTTCTCCCCCGAAAATGTAAAACCAGTAAAAGAGTGGGGTCGTGAAACTCACCTTAGAGTGCGTCTTCTGATAATTAGAAATCCAACACGTGTATGATAATCCCAACTAATGACAACCTATCAATGAGTTTACATAAGTGTGATGACTACTAACCCGAAGGCTAACTAGTCCCCGATTGTCCAGATCTTGACTACGTGTGTTAAAAAGTGTGTTTAAACATTAACCGGACATACCAGACAGACCCGACATCCCGTTGGTGACCCATTACATTAATTAGTCATGCAAATAAGGTTAACACAGAAGTTTCAAGCATAAAACACTTTGTTTGCATCATAAATCACATATACGAAGTCGTAAGGTCGAATCGGGAGTTTCCTGTGTTTGGTTCGCCCCCAAGGGCTTCTGGTTCGACCCATGGACCCTTGGTTCAACCCTCATGATGTTCATTCAACCTATTCACAAGTTCATTTGACCTAACACATGTTTATTTGACCCTAACATATGTTTATTCGACCTTAACGTATGTTCATTTGACCCTAACACGTGTTAATTCGCACCCGGACACCCAGATTCGACCCCAGGCACCCACATTCGACCCCTAGACACTCACATTCGACCCTTTGATGCTACATTAGACCCATTTGAGCCACCTTCGATCCTTTTGAGCCACGTTCGACCCTTTTGAGCCACGTTCGACCCTTTTGAGCCATGTTCGACCCTTTTGAGCCACGTTCGAACCTTTTGACCCACATTCGACCCTTTTGAGCCACGTTTGACCCAACGAAGGGTCGAATGAGTTCCACGTTCGACCATTTACTGCAGAACTTCATAAAACGCACCAAAACGCATCTAAACGGTCCGAAAACATCATGAAACATCACCAATCACAGCAGTCAACTATCATTAACATATTCCTACAAAACCCTACCAATTTTATCCTGAAATTAGTCCGTTTTACTAGTTACCCAAAATAGTAAATTATGGAGATGTCACATCAAACGCATGCAGTCTTTACCCCATTAGGAAACTTTCTGAAATCAATCAATAATCAACTTAATATACTCAGATTATCATGAACAAGAAACCCCCAATCATATCCTTATCACTATCATCATGAACAAGCCCTAGATCTAACCCAAAATCCCCAAAATGAGCAAAACATCATCAATAATCAATTGTAACCTATCTCAATCATAAATCATCATTAATAACAGTCCTAGATCATTGTTATAACATCTATCAAGCAATTAATCATCAAACAATACATAACACCACATAAAACACCATTAACACATGTTAATTTGTAAAAAACTCATTGTTTATGAATAGGTTTTGTTTAGAAAGATATTAGGAAGCTTTTTATCCATGAAAACATGTTTGAATCAGATCTGGACTCTTGGGGTCTAATGAAAACGAATTGAAATGCTTTAAAAAGTGATTTAGGATGAAGAACACACCTTAGATCTTTGTTTAGAAGATGTTTGTAGGCTAGATTATGGAAACAAGAGCAAAAACTCCTTCCTCAGTGATTAAAGTTGCTAGAGATTGTTTAGAGGCGTTTAGGGTTTGTGAAATGATGAAAAATGACAAAGTGTGGTATTTATACTATGTCCAGGTTCGACCATTACATGTGGGCGAATGTAGAGTTAAGTGGTCGAATGTAGTTCTTTTAAAACAGATAGCCAGTTTCGACCCTTCGAACGGTCGAACTAGGAAGTGCCTTTTCCAGATTTTCCAGTTTGTCGTGTTTAACGCATTTTAATGCATCCTAACACATGAACATGCAATCTTAATCTATGTTTAACATATATAAGCATGGATAATCATCTACACGTCGTTTAAACACATATTTGCATATAATCCACCATATAAGAATCAATCTACGCGTAACACCCAATTTAGTTTATGTAATTCACCAACAACGGGACTCGTAACGTGTGTGTGTGTGTGACTAACCCAATGATCCTCCAAATCATTGAACCCTGGACAATACGGACTGTGTTCCGACTCGACTGACCCCGTCAATTATGTTTAATAAACGTTTTTCGCTAAGGTAGACTTATGTGTTTATAAAATGTTGACCTGAACATGCCGGGTGTTACAGAAAAAATTAGAGACATATTATTTATATAGGCACCCATCTCATTTTGGACAGGCTCTTGTATTATAAGAAAACGAATAATATTTTCCTTTGATTGAAAGAATCTTTAGCAACACCAATTCCAACTTCATTAGCAACGGATTATTGGTAATATATTTTTCTTTCAGGCCGAGAAATTTTGAAAAGACTGGCAGTACCAAATTTACATGAAATAACATTATATACTGAACGTATAGATGGTTGCTTTGTTTTAAATGGTTCGAGTATTACAACCTTGCAAACTGAAATGAAGAGTTACTCGCCTTTTATAGACAGAAACAATAGATATACCCAATATAATAATACTGTTTTTCCGCCCTATTATATAAATAAATAAATAAATAAAAATAAACTAAAAAACAATTACAATTACTAACAGATACGATTTCATAATAGAATAAAATTCAATATCATAATAATTAACTTTGTTATTCGAGCCTTCTGAAGTTGAAATTTATAAATATTTGTTTACTTATCAACAAATCACACAAAATCTAATTAGGATTGATACACACTGGGACAAATCAAACACCAATAAGTGATGACACTAAAGCCCTAAAAGTTTACATGAAAATTATCCAGATGTAAGATATAGATTGTAACTAAAAAAATGCAATGGTTATTCATGCTAGATATACGTATTTTTACTATTTTTAAAGAACTGAACAATGTTAAGATAAATATATAAAATATGTAATTATAGTTTTTATTCAAGATATAATATTTTCAAAATTAATAACTACATCTATTATTCCATGACACACTTTTTTAACAAATGACATAAAATTTAGTTATTAAAAAATAAAAATAGTAAAAAAATAATATTTTTAATTAAACAATTAAAATAAATTAAATATAGAAAATGAATCTACAAATGATTTGAAATCTTTTATTATTAATATATATTTAAACAATGATAATATATTTTGTAGAATTAAAAATTATAAAAAAATATCATCATCTATAATATGTGTAATTATGATGTTTATTTAACAAATAACATCTTTAAAATTAAAAACTACATCTATTATTCTATGAGAAGCTTTTTAAATCAATAAGACGAACTTTACTCTTTACATTATTGTGATTATCATAATAAAATTTGATGACTTGTTAACAGGTGTTGCGATAACAACTGTCATGAAATACAATTTTGGTCTAAAGGATGATATAATCAGATTTTTAAAACAGAACTTTTAAAACTTAAGTTGTAATAAATTTGTAACAAAATAACTATAAATTTAAATTACATCAGTCTTTTCAAAATCATAATTACGAATCAGCCCACGGCCCTAAAAGTCTAGCATCACAATTGTACAGATAAAGATCTAGATGAAAACTTACAGAACATACAACAATAATTAATTTAACATGTACTTATTTTTACTATTATTAAACAGCTAAAATATCTTATATAAATTTACACGTTATCCATTTTATTAAACAATTAAAAATATTTTTCGTAGAAATGATTTGAAATATTTGTATGTTCCTATAATTTAGAATAAGAAGATATATTTTAAATTAATAGTATTTCAATGATAAAGTTGTTTAACAAATGACGTGAAATTTAGTGATTGTAACTAAAATGGAACAAATATTAAAATTAAACAAAACATAATAAGAGCCACTGTTTAATATACAAAACTATTCTGAGTTAAAATTAATGAAATATCTGTTAACTTGTAAACACATATTCTCAAAAACTGTGAAGCATTACAATTTTACACTCAAGAATAATATAACCCGATTTTTGAAAGAGACTTTCTAAAGAATATCTAACGAAAAAAGTATATAAATTTAAATTACACAAGTCTTTTCAATTTCATAATTAGTTAGAGTCGGTAAGAGCCTAAAAGTCTTTAGTGGGCAATGTGCAGATGAACAATATTGATGGAGAGTGACAGAAAATACAGCGGTAATTAATGCTAAATGTACTAATTTTTACTATTATCAAACAACAAAAAAAAGTTACCATAAAAATTGATTAAACTGAAGACATTTTTTATAGAAATAAAAAATCTTAAAAAAAAATATGGTTAAAGTGTGAAATAATAACTTTTATTCACAATGTATTATGTTTTAAATTATTAGTATGAATATTATCATTAATTTCATTTTCATAGTAATAAGCTTTCGTATTGAAACCTATTCTAAATTCAAAGCTATAGAAAATTTTATGACTTCCAAACATATATTATTAAAAATATGTGATCAATTACAATTTTCAACTGAAGGATGATGTAACCAGATTTTTAAAATAGAGTTTGTAAAACATAACTTGTAATCAATATCTAAAGTAAAACTATATAAATTTAAATCACAATAGTCTTTTCAAATTCATAATTACAAACACTCTACACAACCCTAAAAAGTGTGATGGCCGCTATACAGATAAAGGATCTAGATGGAAGGTTACCATGAATTTAAACATTATTCTTTTTTGTCTTAAAAAAGAATTACAACAATTATTCTTACAAATGATTTTAACCTTTTATAGTTCCTATAAATTTAAAACATGAACATATATTTAATAACAATAAAAATTCAACATCTGCTTTTATTTACAACTTATTATAACAATCTATTTAATAATTTTTATTCTAGCATCAAGGAATACAATATTTGATGACATGTCAGCAGATGTTGTCAAACAACTGTGAAGAATTAGAAATAAAATTACTTAAAAAATCAGTATTATTAAAGATTGTAATAATAGTTTTTATTCACAATGTATTACTTTTTAAATTATTAGTATGAATATAATCATTAGTTTCAATGAGCTAAAAATAAAATTTCCTATTGAAACATATTCTAACGTCAAGATATAAACTTTTTGATGACTTGTAAACAAATGTTGTCACACAACTGTGATCCATTAGAATTTTCAACTGAAGGTCGAAATATGATGTAACTAGAGTTTTAAAACAGACTTTGTAAGACTTAACTTGTAATCAATATCTAACGAAATAAATTTAAATTTAAATTACACAAGTTTTTTCAAATTCATAATTACAAACAGCCGGCACAGCCCTAAAAGTCTTTAATGATCACTGTATAAATGAAGGATCTAGATGGAAAGATACCATTAATTTAAACATTAATCTTTTTATATTAAATAAACAATTAAAACTATTGTTGTTGCAAATGATTTGGCTTCTATAAGATATGTAATTATATACTTTCTATTGAAAACTTATATTATATTTTAAATAAATAATATTTAAATGACAAACTAATGACATGAAATATACTCATTGTAACTAATATTTATTGAAATTCAATAAAAGTCTATGATGGCGAGTCTAGAGATGAAATAACATAAAATATACTCACGGTAGATGAAATAATTTTCAGCGTTTAGAAAAAACTAAATAATGTTGCCGTAAAAAAAAGACACATAAATGTGTGATCCAATCTTTATCCTTTTTGCGGGGATCAGCCGAAAATAGTGGAGTACTTATTCACGTCATGTGGATTTGTGCAAACGATGTGGCAGATCATCTCTAACTAGTGCAATACAGGTTCGATGATAGCTTTTCATTTTAGAGATCTATTAGATTGGCAATGCTATGTTGGAGGTTTTACAAAATTCAAGAAGACATTTCATGTTGTTTGCTTAACGACTATTTGGTGCATATGGAAGAGCCGAAATGAGATGGTGTTTAAAAATGTTCAATGCTCGATACAAAAGGTGGTCTGTGATATCAAGTCCTTGAGCTTTTTATGGGTGAAGATGAGGGCAAAACAAGATTCATTAAGTTGGGGGATTTGGCGTGGTTTTAATTTGTATTGGGTTGGGTGGTAACATTACTTGTATTTGGTTTTGGCGAAATTGTATGGTGACTTTGTTGATAATATTAATGAGAACATGAGGTATAAACAAAAGATTTAATCATGTGTAACTGATATGCTTAACCATTCAGGAACCTCAGTAATGGAAGACACTATCATATTGATTGGGTTCCCTTTAGTGTGTACACTAATGATGGCTAATAATCACAAAGTGATCAATTGAGAGAGAGGTGGGTGGCGTCTACATAAGGTTATGGTGTTATTAGAGTCCCACCTATTACCTCTAGTTATCTCTCTATTTATACACACAGAGGACACCCTAATTAGGTTTAGTAAGGGTAATTCCGTCCATCAAAGAATCGCCAATTATAAACTTAGGGATATTATAGTAATTGATCAATATAA
Organism: Ambrosia x helenae; assembly: GCA_030844895.1. Lineage (NCBI taxonomy): Eukaryota > Viridiplantae > Streptophyta > Magnoliopsida > Asterales > Asteraceae > Ambrosia > Ambrosia x helenae. The sequence continues at coordinate 53,036,328 of CM061223.1, forward strand.
TATAAATGATAATGATGGCCATTTAATAAATATAATAAACATAATTTATATTTATTCTAACATTCTCCCACTTGGTCGAGTAATAATTTATTATGAGTATTACATTAGTTTGCAGATTAATACTCATTTTAGTTATAAACCTAGAATTTAGCAGAGAAATACAGTCGTTGAGTTAATATTCAACTCAGGACCCCATTAATCATACTACACCCAAATTTAAAACTTAACGTTAGGATCAATCACACTTATGTCCTTATCGTTGATTTGTATAATAATTGTCTATACGTCATTATGCATGCTAAACGTATTCATTAGAAACATTACAAATTCAAACAAATGAGGAAAAATTAATCATTAATCGTTAATCATTCATAGTACGATATGAAGTTGTACATGGTCATTAATAAAACTCTTTTCTCTTATTTGGCCCTTAGTGAGACTTATGGGTAATAGACTTTTAGTTATTGGATCCACAAGCATATCATGAATGCACTCGATACAAAATTCTGATTTCCTCTACTTGTTCTCAAAATAAGTGAACAATAATTTCGTATCGAACTCTAATGCAGCTCATCTCAAACTGTTACTGTTCAAGAAATTAGGGTAGCTGACTTTATCACAGTAAGTCTTCAATATAGTATTTAAATGGAGTTATTAAGTTATGAGTCAACTGATAAATTTACCAACAACATTCAATGACCATTTTTTTGTGATCAACAACATATTATGTATTGATAACTTAGTTTGTTATAATCAGTTCCTTATGACTCCTCCATAAGATAGTTATGTCTGTGACGTTATTATATACCCAAAATTAACATTTTATTTCCTGTGAATATTAGAATAAGAGTAGTCAATCACTTTAAGTTCTCACTTCTTCTTTAGACTATACTCTCTTGTTTCTTTAAGACATTGTAATGTTCCATTAGATTCTTTTCAATAATCTAGATAAGTCTAGTGTTAAGAAATATGAACAATATCATAAACAAGTATCGACTAACATTTACATAAGACTTCTAAATTAATGAAGCATAAGGTAATAATCTCATTTATCCTAATATCCTCTAAACGAGAGCAATGTTGTATGTTACATATGTAAGGACCCGCTTAGAGTAAAACTTATGGGATGAAACTAATATCCCGTTGGGTCTATCTCGGTATATTTTGATTCCTGTCACGTAAGAGGAATCCCCGATATTCATCATGTCAAAATTATGCATGAACAATGCTTTGACTTAGGTAACATATACTTGTCAAGAGAAACGTCATATATGTAAGGACACGTTTTCATTAGTTGTTCCCACTCATCTTGAGGTAGGTTCTTTAATCCACTTAGTTCTTGATGAAGAGAATTTCATTATGATTCCAACACATTTTATGCTTGCATCAACTGATACATGGATCTTATTGTCTTACAGACTAAGTGTTCTTAACCTTCAGTTTAGAACTTTCAGGTTGTTTAATGAACATATAGGTCATTGTTATGGAAAGTTATTTAATGTCCATCTGACGTGGCTCTTAGTTATTATGAGCTACTAGGACGGTAATGATCCTCAAAGAAATCTTTTGAAACATAGATAAGAAGATTCTTTGATAATCTAGTCCCTCTTGAGTATAATCTTTTATAATCAATCTTATCTTATAATGTTCCCATTCGGATCTAGTTTAATTATGAATACCATTAGGTGATTCTACCAAATCCCAAACGTTATTCTAAATTATGGAATCAGGTTTTGCTAATAATAGCTTTATTCCGTTTAAAAGAATGATTGATGCTAATGATTTACTTAGAGGATATAGGATCTGTAAACTTTCCAAACATCCATTTTTGTATTAGTCAGATAGGTTACATAATCATCAAAGTTAGTGGGGTTTTAGACCCAGATGACCTCCTAAGTTGACTAATGGGTTTATTATGATACACATTTAACTCTTAGTTATGTGTTTTATTTTTAGGTATATACGGAGCAATAGTAGTTTCTAAGTGTGTAATAGTTGGTGTAGTAGGGTGTACAAGAGGAATAATCGAAGTTAAATTCGGAGTTATATTTAATGAGCCTCAAATTTTAATGAGTCTCTCCCCCGCATCTTGTACTTCCGAAAAGTCATGATAAGGACTTTTACTGCTCCCACTTAACTTAGAAATCTTAATCAACATGCTTAAAGTCTAACTTTTGGAAGACCCGTAGATTTAATAGAGAAAACAACATAATGATGTTTATTGTCGCTTCTCTTGATGAGGATTACTTTATCTTTAGTAAGAAATCTAAGTTCACCCACATTTAGGCATCCCCAAAACTTTGTTAGGAATACATTAAATGCTAAAGAGACAAGTTGTGATGGAGCATTGTCCAGTGCAAGAGGTGTAACTTGAGGATAGATCAAATTGTCGTTCCCCCCACCTCTATAACTTTTGCAAGTAATAATTAGGACACTTAGTGCTCCCACTAATTTTTTAGGTCTCTTAGTACCTCCACATAAAAGTTTTAGTGATGCGCGTGAACGAGAATATTTCATATATTTTATACTTAATGTCCCTTATCGTCCATATTTCATAAGAAATTTTAATGACATACTTAGAAGGAATCTTATTAAGTATATATGAATTGATTTCTTTAATACTTTGGTCGGTAGGAAACAAGTTAGATACAATCAGATATTTATCTAAGCTCCACTAATGTCAATTAATTATGACTTATGATGGAAACCCATTTATTCTTTTCGCCATTTAATGTTTAGGGCGTTTAACACATGCTTTAAAGTCACTGATAATGAGATTTGATAGCCAAACATTCTTTAGTGACCTGGTCATGATTTCTCATGAAATTTTGGTCTTAGTGGATGAATTGCATGGGTCTCATTTTTCTTTGTTAAATTCTCATTTTCATGATAACAAAGGTTATGAAAAAGGTTAATGGATCATCTAGTTTTATTCTTCATAAGGTTTCTATTCAGATAATGACAACAAACAGTATGAGAGTTTAAGTTAATGGTGGCTTTGGTTTGGTCATTAAAACCTTGTAACTGTCAAAAAATTGTAGCTTTAGTATTGATACTAAATTCTAAGTAATCTTAAGAGTATTGTAAGGTACCATAAAGCTTCAATACTAAGATCAGTTATTAATGGTTAATAGACCCTTAATTTTGCCACTAACTCTCATCTTAAATATTAGTTGAATTCTGGTAAGGAAACGTATAAAACTAAACTCAACCATCATGTGTTAATTGGAATTCGTTAGCATTTGTGTAGTTAAATATCCTTAATTAGGCACTACATATCTTAGCCAGTTGTTCTCTTTACTTATGGGTAATCTCATTGTTTATCCCTATTCTTAATGGCACAGTTTGCTTAGTAAGACTTTCCTTTGGAGAAACTTATAGCTGAAAGTAGTACTTGTATTTTGTTTTTAAACCTTATAATTATGGTAATTATTCTTTCTCTTTTAGGTTTAATGGTAGTAAGGTGAATACGATCAACTTTTCTAGTTTAATGCGTTCCTTTTCCTGTACATAATTCGCTATCAACACACTCATTTTGCTTTGATATTTCTGCGTGTTATAGTTGATTCATAATGCATCTAATCGTACTGATGGAAAAGTTATTACGCACTAGAAATTTATTTATTTCCATGTGTGGGCTTTCTGGGTTATGTTATTCAATATTAAGATGTATTCATAGATCCCATTTAACCATAGAGTTAGATTTATTTATTTCATGTTTCTTAGGAATTCGTTACATTCTTTCATTTCCATAGATAATACATTAGTCTTAGGAATTTCATAATCTTTAATAGCTCACCTCATAGGAATCAGTAAAAGCGTTCTTGATTACCATAAGAGACATTTTGTGTATCCCACTTTCTTATGTTCAATGTTATTTTGTAATACTTTATCAGATAGAGCATATGAATGTTATGTCTTAAGAGGTAATTTAAGACTTAATAAGAACAAAATTTAAGATAACTCTTCTTACTTTTGATAATTAGAGTGGATCAGTTAGTTGAGAGAGTAATTTATAGAATAATGTGTGATTAGTTTCGAGTTATTGGTATTGATGTAAGGTAGACTTAGATTATGATCACTATATTAATGAAGGATCATTAATTGTGAGGATCAATTTTGATATGAAGATGTGATAATATAATAACACCAACGTAAGCTACTTAAATAACATGCTCTAGCTTTGGCTATACGCTATTTATTTAAGTATTAATTTGCCAACAATGAATGTAACATATCACCTTTGGGCAGAAGTGAGACACTCAAAGTTCTAATGCAATGCACTTGGTTCACCAACATAATCTGTTACACATCACCTTTGGGCAGAAGTGAAACCTTATGGAAATTATGTGAACCAAACTACAATGCTTAACGAGACCTTATATAACAAACTTGTAAGCGTTTAGGATCGTCAAATCTACAAAGAGATTGATCAAACAAGTTTGATTCAGGTGCGGAATCCCTGAATCAATCACAATAATGATAATCAAACAATCAAAACACAGAAATCATCTTTCAAAGGTTTTTCTCATTCATAAACAACTCAAATTACACGTTTTAATAATGATTACAATCAGATATGATGTGAAAATAAGTTGACACAAACACTAGGGAGAGACACAAAACTGGAGGGAATAAAATGACCAACAACAAACTTTCAAAAATTGCTTAACCTATTTATAGGCCTGCACATTCGCCCATATTGCATGGTCGAATGTGCAGGTTCGCCCAAATACATCGTGCGAACCAAGCAAGACATAACCATTAATTCTACATTCGCACTCCTTGTCTCCCCTTCGCATCTTTTCTCTCCTTCGCACCTATCAATTTCTTCATTCGCCCACAGATTTACTCTTTCGCCCGTTCGACAATCACCAAAACATATGTTTATTGTAATCCAAAGCATTAGTCGCACAATAATGCATCTACAAACTCCCCCCTCGACTATTGCTCGGATTGTTTAAGCCTTCGTTCTTCATCCATTCTCTTGTTCATCAGCATTATTCGCAATAAATTCTTCTCTTCCAATGTCATCACCTTTTCAAATACTTGCTTCGGCTTTTTCTTCTTCGCTTCAGGAACCTCTTGAACTTTCACAAACTTGCCAAGCTTCTTATCATAGTCGCATCCGACATTAATGTCATGAGCAAAGCACAGAAATACCACACGCTGGTATTTACTTGCTTGTTCAGCATCCTTCACATTGCTGAATATGGGATTGTAATACAACATAATGATGTCCTCATGTAAACAATTCACCAACCACATGGGATCAAATATGTGTATCTTTTTGAAATTCCTGTCTCCATCTTTCAACACTATCACAGCTTCTGCAATCTTCCAATCGTAGTACCACCAAATAAAGTCTTTTGCAAAATGTTGAGGAATCTGCAACAATGGAATATGTCTCAACACTTTTGGTGGTTTGTACTTTAGAGTCACCTTGGGCAAACCGGTTATATCATCAATGTTTTTCTTGTGAACAATCCACTTCGGATACTGAGGTTCAAAGAGATTCCACTTCGTCCTGCTTTCTCTCGCCATTTTATCAGCAAATTAGGCAATCTGATCATTTGACGTTCCAGTCAACTTGTGACGACAAATGTCACGAATAGCCCAGTATGGGAGAGTCTTCAAATCATGAAATCTATCAAAGTAGAGTATCCCCTTCTCCCACTTCACTGCAACACACTTTAACTGCTTTATAAACTTCCAACCCAATGCTTTTCCTTTAAACATTTCGTTGTGGAGTTTATAAAAGCTACCCTGAATTTCTGCTTTCGAACGATTGGCCTCTTTCTCTTTTAGTTTCCTCAGGGACTCTTTCAAGCTATCGGATTGTTTGATATGCGGTTTATCATGCCCTTTGAACACTTCATCAACAAACTATTTTCCAAGAGAAAAACAACGTAAGAACTCTCACATTCGCCCAAAATAAAACATACGAATGAACATGAAATTCCTCCTTCGACCCAATCGAATGGGCGAAAGTAAATCAGGAATTTTGAAAATTTTACCAAATCTCAAAATCGAGTCCCGTTCAAAATATTTTCCAACTTTTAAGCATCCGACAATCATATTTTCTCAATTAAAGATGACAAAGCTCAAATGGTTCATCAAGGATTAGAAAATCGTCATCAACCACCATCAGCTATCAAAAATAAGATAGAAATGTAAAATCTTTTTGGATTTTCTAAAGTTTATGTTAAAACACACCTAAAATCTTTTTGATTTTTGCAATTTTTGAAGCGGTAAAGGGATCATATCAGTTATTGAAAAATCTGATCACACCGTTGATCTTTTGATTATTATCATTAAAGACAATGTGTAATCTGGCAACTGCTGATATTGTGATCCACATAAACTCACATGCAGACGTTTGTGCAGTGCTTTAGACTGATACTATTATGTATAGTATAAACATAATTGTCTGTGGTTCCCACGCACACGACATATTGCAAAGTAACATGTGCACTCTACCAGGTTGAGGACTGATATCAATCATGATTTGCATCAGTGATTAATACGTTGTAATAGATAATCTTTGATCATCATAGAACATGGAAAGTTCCTCAATTTTTAGGATTTGGCATAAAGCTCTTTTATAAAGACACCCTATCTGATCTAGGTCCGTAATGACTTACAGCAGAAGATCAGAGAGACTATCCCCAGATAACTAATAACATAACGACCCTAAACCTCCGAGTTTTGTACAAATACCCTATCAAACAAAATTACGGTACTAAGACCATATGCCAATGAAGAGTTCATCCACACAACAATTCGTTTGATATGTATGTATCAGGCACGCAGTAATAGGTCTACGAAGCCTATCAGCACATCGCACAGACTCAGACACACGCCTTATATAGCATTACATTTCTTTAGAATGTGTCAGATCCCCACTGATGTACTATCATTTCCCCTTCTTCTCCAGGAAATCATTTTGATTTTTCTGATTTTTATAAATTTTTGAATTTACTGTTCCCAAGGATAAGCTGGAGCATTTCAAATATGTGACTGCCCAGATATCGTTTGTTCACAGAAATCTGACGGCATTAATCTAAGGGAAGAAGATATAGCAGTCAGCAAAGAAATTTTCTATTTTTATGGATTTTGAAATTTTTCAATGTTTTGTGAATTTTCGAAATTTTTCTGAAAAAACAGTAAAAATTAATCTAAAAAGTGATAAACTGAGGTGGTGATCAGTCTTGTTTTTCTTTAATACCATTAGCTTTCAAAAGATATTCAAATCTCGATTTATCAAAAGCTTTGGTAAAAAGGTCTGCGCGTTGGTAATCAATGTGGATTTTGACCATATCGATCAACTCTTTAGCATAACAATCGCGGATAAAATGATATTTAATCCGGATATGTTTAGCCTTTGAGTGATTTACTAAGTCTTTTGTTAATGCAATTGCGGCTTCATTATCACAGTAAATAGGGGTTTTAAGAAATTGCAAACCGTAGTCCACCATCTGTTGTTGGATCCAAAGAACCTCTGAGCAGCAGCTCGATGCTGAAACGTATTCTGCTTCACATGTGGATAATCCAACTGCGGTCTGTTTCTTGCATTGCCAGGTCACGAGCCTGCTCCCCATAAACTGGCATCCAACCGTTGTGGATTTGCTATCTTTGTCACAGCCACCCCAATCTGCATCACTAAAAGCGATTAGGTCAAAATTATCATCATTAGGGTACCATAGTCCTCTCGACGGACAACCCTTCAGATATCTAAGGATACGTTTGACAGCTGCAAGATGACTCTGTTTCGGCTTTGATTGATAACGTGCACAGAGACATGTGGCAAACATTATATCAGGTCTTGAAGCAGTGAGATACATCAGAGATCCGACGATTGCTCTGTATGTAAATGGATCAGTTAGCTCCCCTTAGCGTCAACTCCAATCCCGTGATTAGGTTGTATTGGGGTATCCATCGGCTTCGAATCATCCATCTGGAATCGGCTCAAGACTTCAGAAACGTATTTCGTTTGGTGAATAAAGATCCCCGTTGGTCTTTGTTCTACCTGTAAGCCTAGGAAAAACTGCATTTCTCCCATTGCACTCAGCTTGAACTTTTCCTGCATAACACGTTCAAATTCTCTGAACAGAAGTTCGTTAGTAGACTCAAATATAATATCGTCAACATAAATCTGGACTAGAAGCAAGTCATCGCCTGTTCGTTTAGTGAACAGTGTACAATCTACCAAACCTCGCTTGAATCCTTTTGAGAGAAGATACGTGCTCAGCTCCTCATACCATTGTCTTGGAACTTGGTGCAACCCATAGAGAGCTTTGTTCGGTACGTAGACCTTATCCCGGTGAATAGGGTCTTCAAAGCCTGGTGGTTGACCTACGTATACTTCCTCCTTGACCACACCGTAAAGAAATGCGCTCTTGACATCCATTTGATACACCTTAAATTTCTTGTATGATGCAAACGCCAGAAACATTCGGATTGCCTCTAGGCGTGCAACTGGTGCATAGATTTCGTTGTAATCGATTCCCTCCATCTGATGAAATCCTTGTACAACCAAACGAGCTTTGTTCCTTACAATCACTCCTCTATCATCCTTTTTGCACTTAAACACCCACTTCGTTCCAATCTTCTTTCTTCCCGGGGGCAGATCTGTCAGTGTCCAGACACCAAGTTCTGAAACTGCAACAACTCCTCTTGCATTGCTTCCACCCAAGCGTCGTCCAAAAGAGCATCCTTGTAAGTTCGCGGCTCCACCTGCGAAACATAACAAGCAAAAGACCAGTCATTCTGAAAACCATATTTTTGTATTTTGGCATATAAAGCAAGATTGCCAAGGTTTTCTGGTGAGTTCGCATTCCTCAATTGTCCTCTTGTCATCACAATGCTACCAGGATCACCAATAACTTGCTCGATCGGGTGAATTCGATGTATCCGAGATTCCGGATAATCGGGTACTTGGACTCCCGTCTGAGTAGTTAAGTTCTCTGTTGAAACCAGATCATTACCCACATTCGATGTTGAAGCACCATTTGTAGTTGGGTTCACTGGTGGTGACACTGTAGCATGAGCTAAGATAGCTTCGCTTGTAACATCATCATCGTCATCTTCTGATTCTGATGAATTCAACTTTGTAGAAGCTTCTTGAAATACTTCTTCTTCAACGACAGGAACATTGGTATCATTAGAAGCTGCTTGAGGATTCACGGTAATCGGACACACTAATGGTGAACTCACTGCGTTTTCGACCTCGTAATAAAAACGTAGTACAGCCTCTTCAACCAAGCTATCTAGATTGAATTATTCAAAGAAATCTTTGTAATCAAACATCCAGTCTGGACCGCTTCCTTGTAAATTCTGAGTGTATCGTTGTACTTCAACGTTAGCCCACTCATCGACCTGACGAGTTCTTTTGTTGAATACATGTTTGAGCGGGGTTGCATATCCAACAAAGTATCCTTCCTCAGCCTTTGGTGCGAACTTCTCAGATGGATTAAGCATAGTACAAGGAGCTCCAAACGGTTCAAGATACTCTAAATTCGGCTTGCGACGATTCAACAGCTCATAAGAAGTTTTGCCAAACTTCTTCACCGTTAAAACGTGATTGAGAGTATAACAAACTGCGTAAATTGCTTCGTTCCAGAACATTACTGGAAGATTTGAGTCCACAAGCATTGTCCTCGCCATTTCAATTAGAGTCCTGTTTTTACGTTCTACGACACCGTTCTGTTGTGGGGTATACAGAGCACTATATTCATGATGAATTCCTTTGTTTTCACAAAGATCGTCCATCTGTGCATTTTTAAACTCCGTCCCATTGTCACTCCTAATCCTCTTGATCTTGAGACCATAGATATTTTCCAGACGAGTGAACAGAACTTTCAAGTTGTCAAATGTGTCGCTCTTCCCGTGTAAGCACATCACCCATGAAAATCTTGAATAATCATCAGTCACCACAAGACAGTATAACTCCCCAGCATGACTCTTACGCTTGACCGGTCCAAACAGATCCATGTGCAAACGTTCAAGTGGCAGTTCAACGGAATTAACTTTCTTTGGTCTATGGGATTGTTTGTGCTGCTTACCCTTTTTACAACTTACACACTTGTCATTTAGATGAAAATGTTTGACGTTTACGCCTGTGACAAGTTCATTCTTCACCAATTGATTCATCTTTCTGAGGTGAATGTGTCCCATCCTCCTGTGCCACATAATGGATTCTTTTTCTGTAGCCTTGGAGAGGAAACACGTGACTTGGCCTTGGGTGGTCATTGCTTTTGACATATCGAGAATGTACAGGTTGTTCACTCTCGGTGCCTTTAGCATCACCCTCTTTTGGTAATTCAAACCCCGGCTTGAGTATGTAGCAAGTTTTTTGTGGTCAAAGTACACAGAAAATTGCTTGTCGCATATCTGACTGACACTCAATAGATTGTAATCTATCTGCTTCACATAAGAAATTCTTTCGAAGCTCACAATCCCATTACTCACACTACCCTCCATGGTAATATAGCCTCCTTTATTCCCGGCAAACGCTACATAGCCTCCATTGATGTTTCGAATATCAAACTGTAGCGAAAGATCCCTAGTCATATGGCCAGAAGCTCCACTGTCAACAATCCAAAGACTGCTCACACGGCCAGCTGAAGCTCCCTACACATATCAAGTAGAAAAGTTAGATTTTTCGGGGGACCCAAGCCTGTTTGGTCTTGGGTCTTTGAACTGATTGTTTCAAAGAGTCAGTTTTCTCACAAACATCTTGGGTTTTATCAACCTCTTTCTTTTCACACAAATCTTTTATTTTCTCAGATTTCAAATTTTGTGAAGTTGAAGCACCCTCAGAACCCTTTGATGACCAAGATTGTTCAGTCCGTTTCAAGATCCGGATCTGAGATTTTGAGGTCTCAGCCGGTTTCTTTACTTCTTCCTTGAACGATACCTTCTTGGTTACCTTCTCTGATTTAACAGAGACAAGTCCAACTACTGGTTTGACATTAGGTTTAGCAGGAACCTTTTTGTCTTCAGCAGTTGCGTTCACCAATGGTTTCTTCAATGGTTTCTCAGGGCTATCCGGTTGCGTCTGTCATAAGTCATCGGACGATTTTCCCTCCTTTTGAAATAGTTGTTTTGTTTATAAAACGGTGCTTGTTGAGGGAAAAACCGTCTCTGTGGATGACTGTGATTATCAACCGGACAATCATATCTTTGCTTCATCTCCACCTCGTGCCTCTTGTGTCGTACATACGGGCAGTTGGCAAGTAAATGCCCCCTTTCTCCGCATTTAAAACACGCATGGTACTCTTCATAGTTTTCCTTGATGTTCGACTTAGAATAACTAGCAATGGGAGATTGATCAACCATACACTGTCTTCTTAAACTCTCAGGAGCAGGGTCCTTTGAGTAAGCCGGCTCAATAAAACTATTTGACTTGTCTGTTGGTTTAACAAATTGTGTGACATTGACCTTTGGGTCTTTAGAATTATCCGAATGAATTTTCTTTAAAATAGCTGGAGGAATATCATTGGTTCGTTCATGTTTCGGAAACCAAATGGTACTTTCCTGCCAGATCTTTTCAATTTTAGAATAATTTGCAAATTGAATCGGATATTCTTCATCAGACATAATCTTATCGAGCCTTGCATCCGATAGAAAACTTTCACAGGTTTATCACACGATTCATTTTTCTCATCATTTGATTTTTCAACTTTCTTTTCAACAGACTTAACAACATTCTTTTCAACATTCTTAACCACTTTCTTTTCAGCATTCTTAACAACAGACTTCTCAGCTTTCTTATCAACATTCTTTGCTAATTGATTCTTTCTGTGAGCATTAGCCATGGGATGGACAATCTGAGATGGTGAGACCGGTTCAGTAGTGATGATGTGATTTTCATCAGGAATATCACTCACTTTTTCAACAACAGTCTCAGACTGTTCATCCTCTTCATCAGAATCATCAGCAGCAACCACACCTTCATTGTTTCCCAGAACAGGTCTAACATCAGAATACGGGTCTCCCACACTGGATGTGTTTAAACTCGTTATCTGATGTAGAGTCAGATTTGACTAAGCTCTCCGGTGCTATCGCATGCAAATTATGGTTTTCGAACAACACCGGAGCTGTGACAGCTTTATAGTTTGCACTACTCGACTGTGAAGGTTCTTCTATGATGTGGTCAACTACATAAGCAATGTGCTTATAGCTTTCAAGCTTTTTGTTTACTTTCTCGGCAAAGCACTTGATGGTGGCCATTTCCAATTTTGTGTTTTCTAAATCATTTATATAATTGTTTATGGCCATTTGCTTTAAAGACAAAGTCTTTTTCAATTCAGAAATATCTTTCTTATACCCATCAAGTACTTTGTTAAACTCTTTTGATTCTTTCTGATACAGTTGACAATTGATTTTTGCACTCTCAAGTTGAACCTTGAGTTGCTTATTTTCATCTGTCAATTTATCACAAATTTTGCAATTCTTAACACAAGTTGAATTGGAATTAACAGTAGATTCGGTACTTACCTGCTTAGGAGGTTCTGTCATTGCCATTAGAGCAAAATGAGCTTCCTTTCCAGCGAAAAACTTGGAGTAGTCAATTCTGGTGCAAGCATCATCCACCATGCATGATTTCCTTGTCATTAAGAAGTCGGTTTTAGCGAGCAACTGGTCAATGTCATCATCCAGTGAGTTAACACTAGATTCAGAGTTAGAATCACTCTCTTCATCAGAATAAGTGGAATCAAACTGTTCTGGAATATTAGCAACAGTATCCATAACCATTCCAGTCTTCTTCTCAGCACAATCAACATCAACTTTCATCTCATCATTCACCTCTTCAATCTTCAACTCACTCAACTTTTCAGACACAATCTCTTCTTCAACCTCCACCGGTTCATCCAAGTTCATCTTCTGTGCCACACACGCCACATTACCAGCTGTAATTTCTTCTACACCCAACTGCATACCAGTCCAATCGAAACCCTCATCCTTTTGTATCACCAAAGCTTGATTTGGGTTTTCAGTTTGGGTTTGTGTGTTTGGTGTAGATATGGGAATGATTGTTCGGTTTGAGTTCTGTTGTGTTTGGTTTTGGTTTTGTGATGTGGATTGTCTAGCATTGTTATTTTGTTGGTTATTTTGGCGGTTTTGATAGTTGTTGTGAGGTTGAAAGCTTGAAATGTTGTTGGAACTTTGATATGATACTTGGTTTTGGTTTTGAGTTTGACGGTTTTGGTATGTAGAGTTGAATGGATTTCGATTACCTTGTTGTGCTTGCTGTGTGCAGTCTCTTTTAAAATGACCTTTTTCACCACAGTTAAAACAAGTTACTTTGGCTTTGTTGAAGCCATAAGTGGTGTTAGGAGAAGTTGAAAGATCTGTTCTCCCGGTCTTCTGAATAAAATCAGTGGCTCTTCTCATGATGCTTGCAAAAGCCCACTGTATATCCATCAATTCCATCTATTCCTTGTCAATCTGTGCATAGTCCTCATTGGTTAAATTGTTGTTCCCAATTTGACTAGCAACCAGACCATTGTATGATGCTACCATCGCTGAAACTAATGCTACATGTTGTTGAGCAATCTCAACAGTAACATTATTTAGATTTGAAGTCTCCAACACAATCGGGCTTTGGTTTGGTTGGTTTTGGTTAAGTTGAATTTGGTTCATTTGAGGGTTGTAAGGTTGTTGTTGTTGAGGTTGACTAGCAGAGTAACATGCTGCTTGTTGCATAGGTGAAAATGGTGGAATATAAATAGTTGTAGTAGGATATGATGGTGAGGTATATGAAGATGTTTGAGCAAGGTAGTTGATTGGTTGTTTGTGTAACACCCCAACCGATGGCGGAAACATTGGGATGTCACGTATTGATGATTGTTCAGTAGCTCGTGGTAAATAATAATTCTCATTATATGATTTAGATAAATTACATACAATTGTTCTACAAGAATTCATACATCAAATTGAATAAAACTATGCACACATCTTCAAGCATTAATTCAAATCCTCAAGCAAGTAGAACCTGAAACATGTTAAGTTGAAAATATTTTGGGTCAACAAAAGTTGGTGAGAATTACATAGGTTTTGATAATCGAATAAAATTGTTGTGCAATTCATGTGTCATGGCAAGTCTAGTCCATATGTGAAAACATACTAGAAGTAAATCGAGTGCATAATCAACCCTTGTGACTGTTGTATTGTGGTACATCCCATACGCTCATGGTTCACTCGTTTATATTGCAGTAACAAACACCCACGCTACCTTTGTAGGAGGCACGTAGCCGGGTGGGATTGTCAGTCCAATAGATCTATCAATGTATACCGTCGGTTGATCAATGTTTATGCTAGAATTGTGCTTACCCTAGTCATGTTCAAGACATAATGCAACATAGAAAAACACATAGACACATTGATGATTGAATTGCATAAATGATGTTGTAACATGTTTCACCCCAAAAATGATGATAAATAGAAAAGGGGCTATGTAAAACTCACCTTAGCAAAATGTTATGTCTCGTAAAAAAAATCGAATAATGTGTTGTGAATGTATGCGAGGCGAATCCCAAAGACTCAACAACGTAGCTAGTCCAAATTGAAGAAAACGAAAAAGAAAGAATATCAAGCTTCCAATTCGCCAATTACAAGAGCTTATAATCAATGCTTCAATTGTAGAAGTAATAGACTATAGAAGAAAGGTATGAGGGAAAGTTTAATCGGATTGAAACAATCGATTTAGAGGTGCAAAGTATAATGGGTCATAGGTGGGTTTTTATACTAGTTTTGGAGTCAATTAGCCATTAAAATTGGTCAACACCATAAAGTAAGGTTTTATGATGAATTGACTATTTGACTAAGACTTTGACTGTTTGACTAAGACTTTGACTAGGACTTTAACTATTTGACTCAAGGCTTTATTTAAAAAAAAATCTTGTATGTGAAAAAAAAAAGAATTTAGAATCATATTATTATTATTATTATTTATATACATTTATGTATGTATATAAGTTGTGAGTTAGGATAAATAAAGACTTAGGCACATTTGTATAATATTAATGATAAAGGTGTAATAAATAAAATCTCTATATATATATAAGGGCTTTTTAAGTATTAAAATTTTGGGGAAAATTTTGCGATGTTACAGTCTCCCCTACTTTTAGGAACTTCGTCCCGAAGTTAAAAGAAAAACACCAGGTATACAATTGGTCGACTACCGAAAACCTTGATAAAATTTCTCACTACCTTAACGTACCTGTAAATTCATGATTACGTTCCGGACCGTAATTATCAATTTACCTTACATTAGGGTTTTGCGTCCTTTTATGACTTTACCGATTGTTGAGCAGGTTCGATAGTCTCCACCAGTCGCTGAGCAGGTTGTAGGGCCTCTCCCGACTGTTGGAAAGACATGATGACCTCTACCAATCGTTGAGTAGGTTGTTTGGTAGTCAACTAATTGTTGTACAAGTAAGCAAGTATGATTATAGATATAGCAATTAGTTCACATTCAAACAAGCATGCACTCAGATGTTATGATAATACTTGAATTTATTACTTGAATCAAAAAGTGTCAATACATAGAATTAAAAAGTAGACATCATTCAAATGGTGGGGTTTGCTGTTAAGTAGTTGGAGGGTCTTGATCTCGATTTAGTTTAGGGCATCGGTTACGGAAATGATTTGGGTTTCCACATTCATAGCATTGACCATAGTTGTATTTACCAGGACGATTAAGATTAGCAACCTGGGCAGGGTTGGTTGGTTGGTGTTAGGGTTTGGGGACTCATGACATGTGTTGACCAGATGGCCATACCTACCACAATTGGTGCACAGGCGACACACTGAAACAGTGGGGTGATGTCGTTTGCATGTGTTACACAATGGAAAGTTTCTTGTATAGGGTTTCTTGTTAGAAGCTTGTGTAGTGAGGTTTACATTAGGATCCCTGATCTTGCGCTTCTGGTTCTCGGTAGTTACCGCGGCCACAATACTTGTTTTCTCGCCTTTCCGAACTAAGGTCCCGTTCTTTATGTGATTTCCATCACCATTTCCATTTCCATTGCCGTTCCCATTCATTGGGATGACTTGAGCCAACAAGTTAGAAACCAGAGTTGTGATTTGTTGCGCCATTTGTTGGGAAATAATCGCAGCCAGTTGGGCATCAACACCTTTGTTGTTTTTGTTGTTGTTGTGGTTGGTGTTGTGGTTGTTGTTACTTTCCTCTTGGTTTTCACCACTGTTATTGCGAGTGCTACGACGTGGAAACATGATCTGTAAGGGACACAATGAAGGTTCAATGTGGCATGAAATGAATGAGGTGATATAAGGAATGTAATCATTTATTCATTAATTAAAACGAATAAACGAAAACGTTGACGTATCAAAGATTCCAGATTCCAACAACATAGTGAAAACATGCTTTAGCCTATAAGTGAACACTCATCCCGAGAATTCCCAGGTAGGCATCCGGGTCCCTCGTCTGATTGGGATATATGCGCAATGCCAGCCTAGACAGAAGACTCAGAATACAGGCATTCACCCTTCCAGATTGCACGTGTTCGTTATTAAAATCTAGAACTTCGACGAGATCTCAAGGGGGTTCAGGTTAAACCTGAGGATTTTGTCCTATTAGTCTAAGAGTAGATCCACTGATGGAGAGCAACCTTCTTGTAGGGATGAAAGTAGGGATAAGAAGTAGGAGGGAGATAGAGAATAGCAAGTAAAAGAAGCAAATACTGGTTAAATCCTATGGTTATAGTCTAGATTATTTTTCTAATAACCTAATTCCATATAACCATGGCTCTGATACCAATCTGTAACACCCCAACCGATGGCGGAAACATCGGGATGTCACGTATTGATGATTGTTCAGTAGCTCATGGTAAATAATAATTCTCATTATATGATTTAGATAAATTACATACAATTGTTCTACAAGAATTCATACATCAAATTGAATAAAACTATGCACACATCTTCAAGCATTAATTCAAATCCTCAAGCAAGTAGAACCTGAAACATGTTAAGTTGAAAATATTTTGGGTCAACAAAAGTTGGTGAGAATTACATAGGTTTTGATAATCGAATAAAATTGTTGTGAAATTCATGTGTCATGGCAAGTCTAGTCCATATGTGAAAACATACTAGAAGTAAATCGAGTGCATAATCAACCCTTGTGACTGTTGTATTGTGGTACATCCCATACGCTCATGGTTCACTCGTTTATATTGCAGTAACAAACACCCACGCTACCTTTGTAGGAGGCACGTAGCCGGGTGGGATTGTCAGTCCAATAGATCTATCAATGTATACCGTCGGTTGATCAATGTTTATGCTAGAATTGTGCTTACCCTAGTCATGTTCAAGACATAATGCAACATAGAAAAACACATAGACACATTGATGATTGAATTGCATAAATGATGTTGTAACCTGTTTCACCCCAAAAATGATGATAAATAGAAAAGGGGCTATGTAAAACTCACCTTAGCAAAATGTTATGTCTCGTAAAAAAAATAGAATAATGTGTTGTGAATGTATGCGAGGCGAATCCCAAAGACTCAACAACGTAGCTAGTCCAAATTGAAGAAAACGAAAAAGAAAGAATATCAAGCTTCCAATTCGCCAATTACAAGAGCTTATAATCAAAGCTTCAATTGTAGAAGTAATAGACTATAGAAGAAAGGTATGAGGGAAAGTTTAATCGGATTGAAACAATCGATTTAGAGGTGCAAAGTATAATGGGTCATAGGTGGGTCTCAGGTTCAAGCCCAAGGGTGGGCAACCATTTTCAGTTTTCTTTTAACAACTCCCTTTTCTTTTACATTTTTGCTATTAACTTTTAAAAATCGTTTTAAAATACTAAAACTATTTTATAAATTCTACAAAATTTATTTTATGTTATTCCACTGATAAAGTTCATCATCCAATTTTTAGTTTTTCAAAAATAATTTATTTAATATATATTATAAATATTACAATTTATTCATTTAAAATTATAAAATTCAATAAAAATATCTAAACGATTTTATAAAATTTCACAAAAATTATCCTAAACTTATACAACAATAAACACTTCAGAAATAATTTTTAATTCTGAAAAACCGTTTATTTAATATTTTTAATCAATTTTTGTTAGTTTTGACCATAAATAAATCATAATAAATTCATTTTTCAATATTTTTGTACCAAAATTTTATATAAATTATTTCTATCCATTTAGAACAGAAATACAATTTTTAATCTAAAATTTCTTTAATTTTAATATTTTTAAATATTAAAGTTGTATTTTGACAAATTGAAATAAATAGATTAAATATTCTATTTTCAAGAAAATAATTTTATAAAAATTATTTTCACACTTAAACTTTATATTGTGACCATATTTGATTTAAAGTTTACTCAAAGACTTTTGTTTATTTATTTACCAAATTTCTCTTATTTATTAAACGTTTAATTTATTAACCAAATAAATACTTATCCCCAATTTGAAGCCCTAGAAAATACTTATAGACTAGATAGATTTAGACTTATTCGTTACATTATACATAGGGTGATACTTGACAAACGTTGGTTTACACTTATTCAATTCCAAGACTTACCACCGTGCTAAGGTGAGTATTACTTATCCCCTTTTTCGCTTTTACAACTTTTGGGGTGATTCATGCACAAGTATACAAAACTTTCATATCCATTTACACATACATTTTTATTCATTTACAATTCATATACGTGTCTTGATTATCTTTGTGCTTATGTTTGAACATGAACGTAGCTTACATACAAAATCATACATCTAGACATAACTTATGTTATGGTGCTCTTACACATAGACGTAACTTATGTTACGGTGCTCATTTAGACATAACTTTGTGTTATGGTGCTCTTTTAGACTCACACGTGTTGAGGTGCTCATTATCAATTACATTGTACAGACTTTACATTTGATCTTTGTCTTGTTTGGTTACATACGTGTTTACATAATGCCTTGGTGATACTAGACACATGAATTGTACTACTTTTCAAACTTATACTATATGTACAAAACTAAGTAGTACTCACCAACATCATATGTTGACAAAATTATTTTCGTGCATGTTTCAGGATAAGCTGCTTGACGCTCCACATAGGACTTTGGACTTAGATTAAATCAATCAATCATCTTTATCTTTGTTGTCTTGTATTTAATTTCACATGTGTAAAACAATATTCAATAATCATATAGTTACATTTTAGTAACATGAGCTTTTGAACAATCGTCACTACGTGGCACCTCGATGATTCCGCCATCGGTTGGGGTGTTACATAAAATGACCAACAACAAACTTTCAAAAATTGCTTAACCTATTTATAGGCCTGCACATTCGCCCATATTGCATGGTCGAATGTGCAGGTTCGCCCAAATACATCGTGCGAACCAAGCAAGACATAACCATTAATTCTACATTCGCACTCCTTGTCTCTCCTTCGCATCTTTTCTCTCCTTCGCACCTATCAATTTCTTCATTCGCCCACAGATTTACTCCTTCGCCCGTTCGACAATCACCAAAACATATGTTTATTGTAATCCAAAGCATTAGTCGCACAATAATGCATCTACAAAACTAATGTGACACATCACCTTTTGGCAGAAGTGACACGTAAAATGTTATTTAAAGTTAAGCAAGGTTTTGAAAATAATGTTTTGAATAAACTTGATACATTAGGTTTTATCAAAACTCCAAATTTTATTAGAGATCCCGAAAACTAATGGGTTCTCGATGAACTAATGGGTTCTCGATAATCTTATGAGTTCCCGGAAAAATAATGAGTTCTCGAGTTAATCTTATGAGTTCTCGAAAAATGTTATGAGTTCTCGGAAAAATAACGAGTTCTTGAATAAGTAATGAGTTTCTCAAATAACTAATGAGTTCTCAAATAAGTAATGAGTTCTCGAATAATTTTAAGTGTTTTCGGAAAAAAAATACTTATGTTCTCGAATGCTTTTCTAGTTATCGGATGGCATTAGTAGTTCTCGGTTTTTTCTTAATGGTTCTCGATTTTGATATGCCTGTTCTCGAAAAATGATAGTTCTCGGAAAAATATAATGAGTTCTCGGATATAATTACGGTTTTCAAAAAAAGAAATTTAAGAACCATAACCGAGAACTCCTTTATCGGGAACCTAATCGAAAACTGCAAAATTCGAGAACCTAGTAGACCGAAAACTTCATCCGTAAACTATTATATTAAAACTGATAGACCCGGGAACTTAATTCGTTAACCTTAAAACTGAAAACTTATTATTCAATAACTAATACTAAATAAATGAGGTTCAAAATTTTAGGGATTTACATAATATCTATTTCCAATTTTAAATGATGACCATCTCCAAAGATATCATAAGATTTCGAAATCTTTGACTTAATCATAATTGATTTTGAAAATTCCTTGGAGATAAAATTATGTCCTAAATTATCGGATATAAAGTTATGTCGAAATCTTTGACTTAATCATAATTTATTCTAACAAACTTTGTTAGTATACCGCTAGCTCTTGGTGAAATAAAATTTTGTTGATCGTTCAGAAAAAAAAGGACATGTCCATTCATCGTTGCACTAAACACATGTTGTTTTTTATTACTGGACCACCACTTTCCAAGCAACCGATTCTTTACAAACAACATTAAAGATATTCTTTTAATACCGTCTATTAAATCTTTTAAGTAAATCAAACAATAACAACTGTAACTATGGGCACTCACTTAGTATGTTCCATTACGTACCACACATACCGTGCTAACATGTTTTACTATACAATTTCAGATATATTCTGATAAAAATTTTACTTATGTCCAAAACAACCCATCACGGTATATCATAAACAATGTTTTCAAAATCGGACCGTACTGGCAAGTTTAACTGGGAATCGGCAAGGCCACTGGTCCATTTTGAGAGAACATATCATTTTACAAAGAACACGGGGGGGGGGGGGGGGTGTGAGCTGAAAACCAGGTTCAACCGGAACCATTTGTTTCATTTGGGCAGGGTGTGAAAACCGCGGTGGGTCGTTTAATGATTTTCTAAGAGCCTTTGAAGTAGGGGTGTGAAAGAAAACCAAACTAACCAAACTATAATCATATTAACAATGAAACCCAATCAATATAACCGAACAATACTAAAAACCGATGGGTCATTTAATGATTTTCTAAAAACTGACATTAGTGGGTGGGTTACGTTTAACAAGTTTTACATATCCGCCAAAGCCGAACCTAACTACTACTATATGCATTCATTAATACTATAGATTATAAGTATTTTTTTAACGCTACGTAATATGCTAATATATACAAATGTGTAATAAAAATTCATTCAATGGTGAAAGAATTTCTCACACAAAATTTGAGGCCCAAATAGTGTCAAAAAAAAAATAAATAAATAAATAAATAATATTTAATTATATTGTTCTAAGCTACCTAGGCTCAAATTAGATTTCACCAATCCATAACCGACTTGCTATAGCCTTCAGAACGATTAACCGAAATCATCATAACCGATTCGACTATGGTTATGGTTACTCATTAACCGACATCTCGATTATTGTTATGGTTATGATTTTTGATTAAAACCAACCTAAAATGACATGTGATGAAAATAATAACAATTATACTATATGAGTTGGTGGAGCAGTGGTTGGAAGCGTGTATTGTAACCTTGTCGACGTAGGTTTGAGACCCGATTTGGCGTTTTTTATATTTCCCCATTTCTCGAGGTACTATATACAATATATATTATTTAATTCATTTCAAAACAACATAAGTGATGGTAATATATATATATATATATATATATATATATATATATATATATATATATATATATAAGATATATTATTTAATTCAGTTTAGAACAACACAAGTGACGGTGGTGTGTCATTGGACGCGCGCCCCGTTATGAGGTAGGCGTAGGTTCGACTCCTAGGTGACGCCTGTTTATCTAATTTTTTCTATATTTTATTCTTCACTACTTAGGCTTATACAAATGTTAATTGTTTTTTTCCCTGCTAATAATATTTTTTTTCCTCTTCATGTACTTATATATTTGCTTTTCGTTTATGAAGAATGAAACAAACTTTTACCAAATAAAAGTGATGCCATATTTGTTTTTATGATTTTCTAGATTAGCAATACTATGATGAATCGAGCAATTAAGACAGAATTTTCACCGCGACATCAAAGAATAAATAAACCTAGTATAAATAATAATGTTAACAATAAATATTACAATTATAATCGATCAACTCAAATTTAATCAAACAATATTTACAACTTTGGTAACAATATGTATAAGAATTTCAGTAAAAAGAAATAATAATTGTTGCTACAAGGAAAATGACCGGTATTAGGTTAGGAGATGTTTAGGATTATAGGTTAATGGTATATTAGGTTGAGATTAAGGTTTTAAGCTTAGGTTTAGATTTGGTTG
The DNA here is from genome assembly GCA_030844895.1 of Ambrosia x helenae. Taxonomy (NCBI): domain Eukaryota; kingdom Viridiplantae; phylum Streptophyta; class Magnoliopsida; order Asterales; family Asteraceae; genus Ambrosia; species Ambrosia x helenae. The sequence continues at coordinate 53,058,763 of CM061223.1, forward strand.
TAGGATCAGGAGTCTTCAAGTTCCTGGAAGAGACCTGCACAAAGGTAGCAGACACCGTTAGCCTTAACGCAGGAGGGAGCCTCCTGCGTTTGGACTCCGGCGTGAGAATAAGTACATATTCATTTGGAGTTGGGAAAATAACGAAGTAGAGAGTATGAGAGTAGAGAGAATGAGTGAGAAGTGTGTGTGGAATGTCTACCCAAGGGCCTCCTTATATAGGCAGCGGAATTCTGCCCAGGAGCTCCCTCAGGGTAGCTTCCTTACCATACCTGGATATGTTTGACCCTCTTTTAGTTCCCTGTAGTGAGACTTTACCCTTTTAGGATGTTTTCAGCTTTTATCATTTCCAATGCAAGGCTTGGAGCTGTGTGGTGTTTTGTCCCTTGCCATGATAATAAGACAAAATCCCCTTTTTGCATTTCCAAGACTTTTTACTGTTTGCTTTCTGCCCTGATGCTTCCATATGGCAGGTAAGCTGCCTTATATCAGCTCCACTAAGTCAGGCGACCTCTTAATCAAACTTATTTTGCTTATCTTTTTGACGAGAGGTCTAAACGTTGTCGTTTTAGGACACACGTCATCAGCCCCCCAGTCATAAGCATTTGTAAAGAAGTTAGAAGTGCTTGTGACTTGTACATTGTCATATTCCCCGGTGGTAACGCTGCTCAAGCTGGTGTTGGTACCGGGTAAATTTTTTTTAAACCCCGAGCTACCTCATGGGAGCGTTGGTTTGTTATTTCTTCCTTCATCAAATTTCGTGCAAGTTTTTGGCCTTGCATTTGTCATGATGGTCTGATTTTTTAATTAATATGGCTATCCATCATTACTTCCTAGGGAGCAGACGCTTGTCCCATCAGCCGTCCCAGACGACTCTTGACATGACAAGGGGCTAGGCTGACGTCATCCTATAGGACAGCTGAGTGGTGGTTTCCCTTGGTAACCGTTCAATGCCATTAATTTCAAATTTTAAATCCCTTATAAAGAGATAACCCCTCTTTCTTCTTCACTTTATTCCTTAATTAGAAAACCGTCGTCTCTCTCCCACGATTGTTCTCCAACCGGCGATCCTCTTCTTTTTTCCTATAAAATCTGGTAAGTAACCTCCTCCCTCTTTCATACTTCGTCTTTCATTATGTCGAAAACCGATCTCGCATCTCAGTTCACTCGTTTATCCAAGTCTGATGTTGAGCGATTCTGTACTGAGATCGGAATTCCTTTGTCTTTTAACCCTTCTGTTCCAAAGGGGAAAACCCCTGTGACCTCCGTTCCCTCTGGCAAGGTGGCGGTGTATACCCGTCAGTTTGACCAGGGTAACCTTAGGTATCCCTTTTCCACCTTTTTTCTGAATGTTCTAGAGTATCACCAACTTTCCCTTGATCAGTTGTGTCCGTCTGGAGTTGCTAGGATTTTGCACTTCAAGATAGTGTGTCATTGCCATGGTCATGAGCCTTCCTTGGCTATGTACCGGCGGTTTTTTAGGTTGGCTAAAAATGGGAATTGGTTTACTATTGAGAAGACTCAATGTGAACCGGCCCTCATTTCTAGTGTCATCGGACTTGTTTCTTCCTGGAAAGACAAGTTCTTTTTCTTAAACTCTGACTTTCTACCTTTTAAAACTCCTCGGAGGTCTTCGGATGCTCCTCTAAACGAGAAGGAACCTGATCCTGATACTCTTGACCAAGTGTTGTTGGAGAAGCTGCGTAGCTTTCCTACTCGTCTTCGTACCTTCCCTGAGGATTTTCTGGTGATGGTGGGCTTGAGTGCTAACTGGGATGATCCTGGGACTGACCCAGTGATATATCATGGTGGGAAGGGTAGGTGTCTCCCTGTCTCCTCCTTGGCATCCTTATCATTTTTATGTTATCTAACCGTTTTTTCTTTTTGCAGAAATGAGTACTCTGGACTTCCTGGCTCTAGATGACATTACTGATGTGAAGTTTAAGGTTCGGAATGTTGCTGAGGGTAAGAATGTGGTAGTGAAGACTGAGCATGTCCGTTTCAAGGGAGAGTATACAAGTGTGATCACGTCGTCTGTTGCTGCTGTGGAGCCTCCGGGGGAGAAGTCCGTTACTGTCCGTCGCTCCAGCAAGCGACTCCAGACTGCTTCCTCGAGTCAGGGGGGCTCTTCTGATGTGCCCTTGGTCTTTGGAGATGAAGATGAGGACACTTCTCTGATTTCTTCTGCGTTGGGGTATACTCCTGCCCCCGGGAAGGGCAAGCTTACATTGTCCTCCCCGAAGAAAGACGATGTTGTTTTCAAGAAGCCAAAGGACGTTGTTGCCAAAGGTGCCAGTCCGAAGTTGTTGCGAGCCGAAGGAGGTGAAAGCTCTAAAGCTGCTATTGATGATGTTTCTGATGTTCCTGCCCAGCGGGAGTCCGGTGAAGGAGTGTTTGTGCCGGACTGGGATATCAAACCTACTGATTTGTTGAAGAAGGCTTCCGTTTGCCGTGATCTGATAGACCATTGTGTCCCTGATGCTGAGAGAGAGCTTCATAAGGAATGGATGGATAAGGATGTTATGAAGAAGATGTATTATCACTTTGGGCAGTTTCTGTCTCTGTTCCTCGATAGTATGGCAAGGTGGGGAGAGTTGATGGCAAGAAGAGAACAAGTGGAGGAGTTTTTTGAAGAGCATGAGGCCGAGTTGGTTAAGGCGAGGGAGGAATTGACCAAGCTTGCTGCTCGGGAGAAGGATTTGGTTCAAGAATTGGCTGTGTCGAAGACCCAACTTGGTTTAGAGAAAGAAAAGTTTGAGAAGATGTTCAAAGGTCTTCGTGATGAGAAAGCAAAAGTTGCTGAGGAGAGGGAAGAGTTAGCTCGGGCACGGCAGGCAGTTAAGCAGGAGCTGGCTTCGGTGGAGAAGGTGGGAACAGAGCTCCGGGTCCAGGTGGACCGTTTGACCGAAGAAAGGGAGTGGCTAATCTCCAAGGGGGTAGCTCGTTTTGTTACCAACCTCCTGCACTATCAAGAGTTTAATGCTCCTCTGGCGGACATTTATGCAAAAGCCATATCTTTTGGTCGCCATGGAGGAATTCAAGCCGGTTTCAAAGCGGCTCAAGAGGGTCAGGATCTTGAGGAGCTGCCATCCTTTAAGCCTTCTTCCGGTGATGAGTTTGTGAATGCTGTGAAGGCAATGGAGCTTGCCACCTATCCCTACATCTCTGCTATTGCCAAGGCTTCTGAGCAGCCTCTCTCCTTCTTGCAAGACTTGGAGCCAGAGGGCCTGAAAAAGGATGTGGCCAATCAAGTGTTTGGCTCCTATGTGTCAAAAAGGCCTCTTATGATCATGTTGGAGGGAGCCGACGGTGGGGAGGGTAGTTCCAAACGTGCAAAACCTGCTGGTTCTTCCAAGGTTCCCAATCTGGAGCAGGTATTCGAGAGTCCTTCCCCCCTTCAAGCTCTGGAGGTTGAGTCTATCCCTCCTTCCAGCGAAGATGATCCATTCGCCGGTCTTAACACTGAGGGCCTTTATGACGATGTTGGTAACCGAGCCCTGGCTCCCCCCGGTGAAGATGATGCCACCCATGAAGCCGAAGACCCAGCTACTCCATGATTCAACTTTGTTTTAGTTTTTTCAAGTTTTTAGCATGTCTTTTGTAATCGAACTATGCTGGACTCAGCCCTTGGGGCGTTTAATATTTGTCTTTTAATGGAATGCTCCCCCCTTAGGGGTGATGCTTTATCTATGTTTAACGTTTTGTTGTTTTGACTCTGTTACTTGTCGTTTATAGTGTTTGCAATGTCTTTAACATTTCTCCTTGAGTTGGATGCTGCAGTCACCCAACTTAGGATACTTAGCTAAGGAACCGATGCAATGCTTACCCTATCAGCTTGTTTGTTTATGTTTAAACCTTTTCTTGAATAATTTTTCAGTGATATGTTCGTTTTTGCATGTTGTGAACATGTGGGAGCTGTCTTAGTGTGAGGAGCTCACCCTCTTTCATGGGTTTAGGTATTCCTTCCAAGGACTTGTCCCATGGAGTCGTGGATTGTATTAGGGACTCACCCTGTATACAGGAAGGTTACTTAGCCTTGTTCCCTGTTGAGCAGGTGTGGCCTGGGAGCTCATCCCGTTTCATGGGTAGGTATAGCGCCGGATCCCATGGAGCCTAGTTAGGAGGGGCTCACCCTTTGATAAGATAAGCGACAAGTTAATAATTTGAAACATAGTTCATTCATTAATCATGATTTTGAAATACAAAGAGACGTTACAACTGTTAAACATAAAAACGTTTCAAGTGTTTATCACTCCAATGCCTTGGGATCATTTTGCCATTAGTGTCGGCTAGCTTGTAGGATCCCCCTTTGTGTGCTTCTTTGACAATATAAGGCCCCTCCCATCGGGGACCTAGCTTGCCTACGTCTTGCTGCCTGCTGGCTTCGTTGCATCTTAACACAAGGTCCCCCGGCCTGAAGGCTTCTTTCCGCACTCTTGTGTTGTAGTAGGCTTCAAGCTTCTTTTTGTACCTAGCCTCCCTGATAGAGGCTTGGTCCCTTGACTCTTCGAGGAGGTCCAGGTTGAGTAGGACCTCCTTTTGGTTATGTTGAGCGTCTTGTCGAGCAATTCTTCCTGAGCTTACCCCTATCTCGGCTGGTATGACAGCTTTGCTTCCGAAGACAAGGCTATACGGTGTTCTTTGGTGGCTTGTTTTCTCCATGGTCCTTATAGCCCAAAGGACACTCGGGAGTTCATCAACCCATTTCTTTCCACATCTTCCTAGCCTTGCTTTAATACCTTCGACAATGCTTCTGTTCATGCGTTCAACTTGTCCATTGGACTGGGGGTAGGCTACTGAGCTGAAGACTTGCTTGATTCCTAGCTCGGAGCACCAGCTGCTGAAGGGTTTGTTGGCAAATTGCTTCCCATTGTCTGTCACCATCTCCCCTGGTAGCCCATACCGGCAGACTATTTGTTCCCACATGAAAGTTATCACCTGTTTCCCCGAGATGGTAGCCAATGGCCTGACTTCCGGCCACTTAGTGAAATAGTCGACAGCTACAAGGAGAAACTTCAACCTTCCGGGAGCTTGTGGGAAGGGACCCACAATGTCCATTCCCCATTTGTAGAAGGGCCATGCCGAGATAATGGGAACACGATCATGCTTGGGGTTGGTCATCACCGGTGTTTGTAGTTGACAAGCTTCACATCTTCGGATAGTCTCAAAGGCATCCTTATGCATGGTAGGCCAGTAATAGCCCAAGTTCATGAGCTTTGACACCACAGAGCGAGGTCCGGCATGCATGCCACATATACCTTCATGTACCTCCCTGATGAGGTAGTTGCTTTGATTGGGACCTACACACCTTAGTAGGGGTGCCAAGTATCCCTTCTTGTAGAGCTTGTCATCTTCGATTACATATTGTCTCGCCTTCATAACCAACCGCTTAGCTTCTTGTTCGTTTTCTGGTAGCTTCCCTTCCTTCAAGTAGGACATGATGGGTGTCATCCATGTGGAGTATGTTTCGGTGACGACATCTTGTACTTCCTTGTCATCGATGGATGGTTCTTTCAGCACCTCGACTAGGACCTTCTTGGTTAGGTGAGCAAACATCAAGGAGGCTAGCTTGCTGAGGGCATCTGCCTGCTTGTTCTTTGTTCTTGACACCTGTTCTAGTGTGAAGACTTTGAATTCCTTTATGAACTCTTTGACCTTGTCCTTGTACCTAATCATTGAGGGCTCTTTGGCTGTGTATCCTCCATTTACTTGTTTGACCACCAGATTTGAATCAACGAAGACTTTTAGTTCTTGTACCTTCATACTTTTTGCCAATCTCAACCTGGCCAGGAGGGCCTCGTATTCAGCAACGTTGTTGGTGCACGGGAAGTCTAGACGGAGGGCATAAGTGTATTCGGTTCCGTGGGGGTCCTTGATGACAAGACATGCCCCGGAACCTTCTACACTTGAGGCTCCATCAGTAAAAAGACACCATTTCCCCTTGAGGTCAGGTTGTTCTTCGACCTCGTTCATCTCTTCTTCTGCCTGCAGGATGGGTAACTCAGCGAGGAAGTCAGCAAATACTTGCCCTTTGTAAGCTCTCCTTGGTAGGTACTCTATCTTGTGCTGTTGATGCGTTTTGCGACTAAAGATTGGATATACTATAATTAACACATGTTAGTGGATAGCCGAAGGTGTTTTGATATGGGGCGAATGTAGATAATTTGGGCGAAGGTGAACTGAAATGGGCGAAGGTGAACTTGAACTGGGCGAATGAAGAATAGACAAGAACAGAAGATCACATTCGACCACTTGCAGTGGGCGAATGTGGAACAACCTCACATTCGACCATCTGTAAGGGGCGAATGTGCAGAGGCTATATATAGTTTTTGAGTTTTTGATTATGTAAGAGAGTTGTCATTTGTGTCCAGGTTCAGATCAGGTTTAGGAGTGTTTTTGAGAGATTGTCTTTGTGATTCTAGATTAACATAAACAGTTGTAAATGCTTATTGATTGAAGTTAATCTATGAAAATGATATTGAAAATGATCTTGATTGTGTCGTGTTTTGTATCTTATCAATTTGTTCAGATCTAGGGTTTCCGCACCTAGATTTGTGACTTGTATGATCATATAATCCTGTTTTCGATAAAATCCAACGCTAACAAAGTGGTATCAGAGCATAGAGGATCATACAACAACAAGTTTGATAAGATCAGAACTGATTTGGACATGTTTTAGACAAATTATCATCTGTTTTTACAAAAACTTTTAAAAACATAGTTTTTGATCGATTTAAAGGTGAATTTGTAGTCGAATTCAAGTTTTCCAAGACTTAAAGTTGCTCCAAATCAAATCCGAAACATAACCTGATTAAGATCATTGAAATCCAAGAACTTTTGAAAATCTGAGATCAAAATAACCGTTTTTCAAACAATAACCGTTTTTCAAAAATGAGATCTGACTGTTTTGGGCGAACCTGGAACCTGGACTGAGTGTTGTGGGCGAACCTGACAAAAAGTGGGCGAACCTGAGTGTTTGAGTGGACGAACCTGAAAACTTGTTTGAAATTTTTCACATTCGGGTATAATATTCCACATTCGACCGTTTTTGGTTCGGGCGAAAGTGGAAAGTGTGTTTGTGTGATTTATATTCTGGTCATCCTCACCTTCGGTTGTTACTGTTTGGACGAAAGTGAGATAGAAGGGACGAAAGTGAGATTAGTTTGGACGAGAGTGTGATTATTTGGGCGAAAGTGCTGAAAATCGGGCGAACCTAGGATTTTTGCTGAAAAATTTTCTAAGTGTTGAGATTTTCAGATCGTGATCATGTGGCGTTTTCAGACTACTCAGGGATCAGCGACAACACAACCACAACAGCAGACAATGGACCCATGGACAGTGGCAGCTCAAAAGACGAACACGCAATCTTCACAACCACTTAACTACATGACAACAACGAGCACGATGCCTCAGAATGTAGCACATCCGGCATTACAATCAGATTACTGGGGAGTAGCTGCAGCGGCGGTAAATACTCAAACCACTAACGCTATCTCTACTTTGATTAAGGATTTGTCTACAGGTAGTGGGACTCGGCCACCGAAGCTCATGGATATGCAAGAGTATAACCAGTGGCACACCATGTTCAAGATCCATCTGGAAGGCATGGGAGTTGAAGGAGCTGAGGCATGGAGCATGATTGTGAAAGGATACACAGCACCGATTCTGGAGAATACCGGTGAGTTGATTCCTCTGGAGAGCTTGACTGAGGATGAAAAGAAGAAATACGTGGTGGAAAAGAAGGCGTTCTCTCAACTGACACAGGCGATCACAAGTGACCTGTTGCATCAGTTTGGGACATGTACTACGTCAAAGCAGCTTTGGGATAAGCTGAAGAGGAAGCATGATGGAAATGAGAAGACCAGGAGTCTGAGAATGGAGGAATTAGTCAAAGAGTTTGATAATTTTTCTTTTATTAATAATGAAACTTTGAAAGAACTAACTCCGAGATATATGCATTTATTGTCTGAATTGTCTAGCTATGGTGTACAGATTCCAATGACTAAGCAGGTGGATAAGTTTGCAGATGCTTTGCCACCACAATGGGATCAGCATGTGGAGGTACTCAGAGAGAAGGATGCTTATCAATTCTGGACCATTTCAGAGTTTATTGAGAAGCTGGAGAACAAAGAGCTGGAGGATAGGAGGAAAGCTAGGAGGTCACAGATTCCTCAGAATCCAAGTCTGTATTTTGGAGGTACTTCAGTTTCAGCTGGAAACTCGAGCTCTGGAAGCGTTGCACCACATGTTGCATGTATTTCCAATGTCATGGATTCATCAAAACCAACCACCAACTATACACCACCACAATACAATTCCTACTCACAACCATCATACACACCACCACAATATAGTTCCTACATTTCACCAATCTCTCCAATGCAACAAGCTAGTTTTTACACTGCTAACCAAACACAACAACCATCAAACCAAGTTACTCAACATAAACAACCAGTGGTTTTGGACACATCCAACTTGGGAAATGTGACTGTGGAGGTTGCTCAGCAACACATTGCATTAGTCTCTGCTATGGTTTCATCCTACAATGGATTGGTTGCTAGTCAGATTGGGAACAACAATTTGACCAACGAAGACTACGCACAGATCGATAAGGAAGGGATGGAACTCATTGACATTCAATGGGCTTTTGCGAGTATAATGAGGAGAGCAACAGAGTTCATAGAGAAAACTGGAAGGACTGACTTGGCAACTTCTCCCAACACAACCTATGGTTTCAATAAGGAGAAGGTTACATGTTTTAATTGTGGAGAGAAAGGACACTTCAAAAGGGAATGCACCCAGCCACCTAAACAAGGTAATCGAAACCCTTTCAATGCAAATTACCAGAACCGTCAACAGAACCAAGTTTCTTACCAAAACAACAACAACTACCAAAACCGAAACTTTAACAGCCAAAACAGACAATCAAACACTCAACACCAGATTCAAAACCAATCTCCTAATCACCCAAACCGAACAGTTGTACCTATCACTACACCTACTGAGACTCAACAGAATGCGAGTCAGAACCAAGCTTTGGTGACTCAACAGGATGAGAGGTTTGACTGGTCGGGTATGCAAATAGGAGTTGAGGAAGTGACTACTGGTGGGAATGTGGCTTGTGTTGCTTATCAGGTTGATATGGAAGAGTCGGTGGTAGTTGATGAGAAGAAAGAAACTGAGGAGAGTGAGAGTGATGATTCTGAGACTGAGATGGAAGTGGAGAGTGAACCTGTTGAGGTTAAGGCTGAGGAAAAGAGTTCTGGGATGGTGATTGATTCAGTCTCTGATGTTCCCGAGGAGTGTAAATCAGTCTATTCAGACTCTGAGAGCGAATCAGACACAGAGGGAAGTGTTGATTCTTTGGATGACGATATTGACCAGTTGCTGGCAGAAGCTGACTTTTTGATGACGAGGAAGTCGTGCATAGCTGATGATGCTTTCACCAAGATCGACTACTCAAAGTTTTTCACTGGAAAGGAAGCTCATTTTGCTTTGATGGCCATGACCGAACCGCCAAAACCTGTAAGTTCTGAATCTAGCACTGATGTCATGAGTGATAAATACTGTGGGACTTGTGATAGATTGACAGAGGAGAATAAACAACTCCGAATTTCACGTGATAGTGCTATTCAAAACTGTCAATCTACTCGCAAAGAGTTAAATGCTTTTAACAAAGTATTAGATGGTTATAAAAAGGACATTTCCGACTTGAAAAACACTTTGTCATTGAAACAATTGGCCATAAATAACTATATCAATGAAATCGAAAACACCAAGTTGGAAATGGCTGCCATTAAATGCTTTGCTGAAAAAGTTAACAAGAAACTGGAAAGTTATAAGAATGTTGCTTATGTTGTGGATCATATCATTGATGATAACACCACCAACTACAAGTCTGTACCATCTCCGGTTCTTTTTGAGAACCATAACTATCATCAAGTTATACCGGAGAGTTCGGTGAAATCAGACTCATCATCAGAAATGGAATCTAATACCTCGAGTATTGGTGATCCATATCCTGAAGATGTGAGACCGATTTTGGGCTTGAACAATGAGGGTGTTTATGCTGAGAGTGATAGTTCAGACTCAGATAATGATGATACTGGTAGTGATCAATCTGTTAATGAATGTGAGATTCCAAAAGAAAATCACATCATTACTACTGAACCAGTGTCACCATCTGATCATGTTCATCCGATGGCAAAGGCTATTCGTGATAAGAAGTCTGAAAAGATTGATGTTAAGAAAAAGAATGATGTTAAGAATGTGGTTGAAAAGAATGAGCTGAATGAACCAAGTGACAAACCTGTAAAGGTGTTTTATCGGATGGAAGGATCCGATAAAATCATTGCTGATGAGGAATTTCCGATTAAAAATGTTAACTATTCTAAACTTGATAAAATCTGGCAAGAAAGCACAATATGGTTTCCAAAACATGAAAGAACCAATGAAATTCCACCAGAAATCTTAAAGAAACTGTTTTCAGAAGTTCCTCAAGAGCCAAAAATTCATGTCACTGAATTCATTCGACCAGATGATAAAGCAAATGGTTTTCATGAACCTTCTTACTCGAAAGGACCACTTCCTGAGAGTTTAAGAAATCAACAATATAATGATCAATTTCCTGTAAGATCATTTGCTTCACCAAATGTTCATTATGTGTTTGAGGAATATAGAAAATGCTTTAAATGTGGAGAACGTGGGCATTTACTTGCTCAGTGTCCATATGTAAGGCACAAGAGACATGAAGTTGAGGTTAAGAATTCCATAAAAAAGCCGATTGATCATTATATCCCACCGCATAGACGGACTGTTCCTCAACAACAACATTTTCTTAATCAAAATAATTTTCAAATGAGGAACAACCGTCCATTTCATTATGATCGGAGGAATCGGATTGCAATGGAACAATCTTGGAGAAAACCAGTGGTGAACACAACAGCTGATAGACAAAAGGTTCCACAAAAACCAATTGTCAAGTTAAATGTTGGACCTAAGTCTGTTCATTCAGATAAGGTTGCTAAGAAAGTTACTTTTAGTAACAATGTTCAGAAACCTATTGAGAAACCAAAATCTCAAATTCGTATTCTCAAAAGGTCTGAACAATCTTGGACACCTAATGGTTCTCCAGGAGCCTCTACGTCAAAGGAGAGTGAGAAAAGTGAAACTGTTTTGAAAAATCAGAAAACGGTTGATTCAAAACAAAAAGTTGTTGAGAAAGTCATTGAGAATGATTCTTTGAAAGCCAAAGTTCAAAGGCCCAAGACTCAGGCTTGGGTCCCCCGAAAGAACTAATTGTCTACTTTTTGTGTGCAGGGAGCTTCAGTTGGCCCTATTAGCAGTCTCTGGATTGTTGATAGTGGAGTTTCAGGCCACATGACGGGGGATTTGGCGTTGCTGTTCGATGTGAAGAATATCAATGGAGGATATGTTGCGTTCGCGGGTAATAAAGGAGGTTATATCACGATGGAAGGAAGCGTGAGTAACGGGATTGTGACTTTCGAGCGGATATCTTATGTCAAACAGATAGACTATAATCTGTTGAGCGTCAGTCAAATATGCGATAAACAATTTTCTGTGCATTTTGATGACAAATCCTGCTATATACTTAAACCGGGCTTCAAGATTCCAAAGGAGTGGGTTATGTTGATGGCACCTCGAGTCAACAATCTTTACATTCTTGATATGTCTAAGGCAATGACACCACAGGGACAGATAACATGCTTTCTATCCAAGGCGACCGAAAAAGAATCAATAATGTGGCACCGCAGAATGGGGCACATTCATCTGAGGAAAATGAATCAGTTAGTGAGAAATGGACTTGTCGATGGAGTAAACGTGAAACATTTCCATCTGAACGACAAGTGTGTGAGCTGCATGAAAGGAAAACAACACAGACAATCCCATAAAGTGAAGAAAGTTAACTCTGTTGAGATGCCGCTTGAGCGATTGCACATGGACCTTTTTGGACCGGTCAAGCGCAAAAGTCATCTTGGAGAGCTTTATTGTTTAGTCGTCACTGATGACTATTCACGATTTTCATGGGTGATGTGTTTGAAGAACGAAAGCGACACCTTTACCAACCTACAAGTTCTGTTCACTCGGCTGGAGAATATCTACAATTTGAAGATCAAAAGGATCAGGAGTGACAACGGGACGGAGTTTAAAAATGCAAAGATGGATGAACTTTGTGAAAGCAAAGGGATACATCATGAATATTCAGCTCCGTATACCCCGCAACAGAACGGTGTTGCTGAAAGAAAGAATAGGACTCTGATTGAGGCTGCAAGAACAATGCTCGCTGACTCAAATCTTCCAGTAATGTTCTGGAATGAGGCGATTTATGCAGCAAACTATACATTAAATCGGGTTTTGACAGTGAAGAAGTTTGGAAAAACATCTTATGAGCTGTTACACCGACGAAAGCCCAATCTAGAGTATCTAGAACCATTTGGGGCGCCATGTACGATGTTGAATCCAAGCGAGAAGTTTAGTCCTAAAGCTGAAGAGGGATATTTTGTTGGATATGCAACCCCGCTCAAACGGGTATTCAACAAGCGAACTCGTCAAGTGGAGGATTGGGCAAACGTGGAAGTTCAACGATACACACAAAATTTGCAAGGCACGGGCCCTGATTGGATGTTTGATTACAAAGATTTCTTTGAATCATTCAACCTAGATAGCCTGGTTGAAGAAGCTGTGATTAGATTACTTTACGAGTGTGAAAACGCGGCAACTTCACCATTGATGCGTCCAATCACCGTAAACCCCCCACCAGCTTCTAGTGATACCAGTGTTCCTACACAAGAAGAAGAGTTGTTTCAAGAAGCTTCAACTTCATTAGACACTTCAGAATCTGAAGATGAACAATTTGAAGAAGCTGTTCTTGAAAATGCAGAAGATTTAGAAGAGCAAACTGTGAACCCAACTCCAAATCCAGACGTTGCTTCATCGTCTAACACGGGTCATGATCAGGATGCTGTAGAGAACTTGACTGCTCAGACGGGAGTGATTGTACCTGTTAATCCGGAATCTCGGATTCATCGTATTCACCCGCTGGAGCAAGTAATTGGTGATCCTGGTAGTGGAGTGATGACCAGAGGGCAGCTTAAAAGCGTGAATTCGCCAGAGAGTTTTGGTGCTTTAGCATTGTATGCCAAAATTCAGAAATCTGGTAGTCAAAATGATTGGTCGTTTGCATGTTATGTGTCACAGGTAGAGCCAAGGACATACAAAGACGCTTTGCAAGAAGATGCCTGGGTTGAGGCAATGCAGGAGGAGTTATTACAATTCCAGAAATTGGGAGTCTGGACGCTCACAGATTTGCCGCCGGGAAGAAAGAAAATAGGCACTAAGTGGGTGTTTAAGTGCAAAAAGGATGATCGTGGAGTTATTGTAAGGAACAAAGCCAGATTGGTTGTGCAGGGTTTCCATCAAATTGAAGGAATTGATTACAACGAAATCTATGCACCAGTAGCACGAATGGAAGCTATTCGGATGTTCCTTGCGTTTGCTTCGTATAAGAAATTTAAAGTCTATCAAATGGACGTCAAGAGCGCATTTCTGTATGGTAAAGTCAAGGAGGAGGTTTATGTCGGGCAACCACCGGGCTTTGAGGACCCAATCCACCGGGACAAGGTCTATGTGCTGAACAAAGCTTTATATGGTTTGCACCAGGCTCCAAGACAGTGGTACGAGGAGCTAAGTACATACCTCATCTCCAAAGGATTCAAGCGCGGCCTCGTCGATTGCACCCTCTTTACGAAGAAGACGGGAGATGACTTGCTTCTCGTACAGATTTACGTTGATGATATTATATTTGGTTCAACTAACGAACTCTTGTGCAGGGAATTTGAAACTGTTATGCAGGAGAAGTTCGAAATGAGCGCTATGGGAGAAATGCAGTTTTTCCTCGGCTTACAGGTGGATCAAAGACCCGACGGGATCTTCATTCACCAGACAAAATACGTAGCCGACATCTTGAGCCGATTCCAGATGGAGGACTCTAAGCCGATGGATACCCCGATACAACCCAATCACGGGATTGGAGTCGACGCTAAGGGGGAGCTGACAGATCCATTTACATACAGAGCAATCATCGGATCTCTGATGTATTTGACAGCGTCTCGACCAGATATTATGTATGCAACGTGTCTCTGTGCTCGCTACCAATCGAAGCCGAAACAAAGTCATCTGACGGCGGTCAAGCGTATCCTTCGATATCTGAAGGGTTGTCCATCAAAAGGACTTTGGTACCCTAATGATGATGATTTTGATTTTATTGCTTTTAGTGATGCAGATTGGGGCGGCTGTGACAAAGACAGCAAATCAACAACAGCCGGTTGCCAGTTTTTAGGGAGCAGGTTAATTACCTGGCAATGCAAGAAACAGACTTCCGTCGCACTGTCTACATGTGAAGCCGAGTACATTTCAGCCTCGAGTTGCTGTTCGCAAGTACTCTGGATCCAACAACAGATGGTCGATTACGGTTTGCAGTTTCTTAAAACCCCTATACACTGTGACAATGAAGCCGCAATTGCATTAACTAAAAATACTGAAAATCATTCTAAAGCTAAACATATCCGGATTAAATATCATTTTATCCGTGACTGTTATGCTAAGGAATTGATTGACATGGTCAAAATCCATACTGACTACCAACGTGCAGATTTGTTTACAAAAGCTTTTGACAGATCCCGCTTTGAATATCTTTTGAAAGTAAACAATATAAAGGAAAAACAGGACTAATCGGCTCCTCGGTTTATCATTTTTCGTTTTTAGTTTTAGATTTAAATTTTTGCTAATTGGGAATTTCTCTTTGCTAATTGGGAATTTCTCTTTACTATCATAATCCTCAAAGAAGTTGATGCTTTCGAGGGGGTTGTTTAATCCTCAAAGAAGTTGATGCTTTCAAGTGGATTGTTTCTTTCAAATTTTTGTTTTGTTAGAAAAACCAAAAACATTGAAAAATTTCAAAATACCTAAAAATTAGAAAAACCCAAAATGATTTCCTGGATAAAAAGAGGAAATGATAGTACATCAGTGAGGATCTGACACAGGCTAAAGAATTGTATAGTTTTAATGAGACGTATGTTGATTACGTGTGATATGCTGATAGGCTTCGTAGACTATATATTGCGTGCATTAGTGATACAAACATAACAAACTACGCGTTTGTGGATGAACACCTCATGGGCATATGGTCTTAGTACCGTAATTTCGTTTGATAGGGTGTTTGTACAAAACTCGGAGGTTTAGGGTCGTTATGTTATTAGTTGTCTGGGGATAGCCTATCTGATCTTCTGCTGTAAGTCATTACGGACCTAGATCAGACAGGATGTCTTTATAAAAGAGCTTTATGCCAAAACCTAAAGTTACCGAATTGAGGAACTTTCCATGTTATATGATGATCAAAGATTATCTATAATATCGTATTGATCATTGATGCAAATCATGATTAATATCAGTCCTCAACCTGGTATGGTGCATATGTTACTTTGCTGCATTAATTTGCTGACCTGTATACCTCTATGCATTATATCTTGTACAATTACAGACGACGAAAGCATAATCACGCTTTACAATGAGTCTTTGTGCAAATTATTTCTTGATACGGGAGTATGTCGTGTGTGTGGGAACCACAATGTGTTAGTCTAATACATCTAATTCGTATCATTTTAAAGCATTGCGTAATTGTCTGCATGTGAGCTTATGTGGATAACAATATCAGCAATTGCCGTGTCACATATTGTTTCTAATGATAATATTGAACCAGATCAACGCTGTGTTCAGATTTCTCAGAAAACTGATATGATCCTCTTACCGGAAATCACAAAATGTTTACTGTTTTCATTTACTTTACTGCATTTTACTTTGTCGCATTTTACTTTTATTGTCAAAAAGTTACAAGATCCAAAAAGATTTTAGGTGTGTTTTGATAAAAATTTCAGAAAATCCAAAAGATTTGCATTTCTGCTTTATTTTTGATATCCGGGGATGCTTGATGGTCAATTTCTGAGATTTGACAACACCATCTGGACTTTGTGACATTCAAAATGTGAAAATTTGAGTTTTGGAAGTTTAACGGATTGAAAAATGTTGAACGGGATTCGAATTCGTGATTTGGCGAAATTTTCAGATTTTTCCATTTCACATTCGCCCCTTAATTGGGTCGAATGTGGAAAAATCTTCAAGTTCGACCGTTTTTGTTTTGGGCGAAGGTGGTTATTTTCACTTCCGGGTGAAAATTCCACTTCCGGGTATAAGGTTTCACCTTCGGGTCTTAAAAAGGGGCGAAGGTGGCCTGTTTCTACATTCGTGTCTTTAACTAGGGGCGAATGTGGATTTAACCTACTTTCGTCCATTTCAACCGGGCGAATGTGGATCCCTATATATACGTCTGTCACCTTCGAACCCTTCATTCTGAAATTTTTCAAAAAATTTTGTCATACCAAGACCTTGTTGCTTTTGTTTTTATTAACTCACTGATTTGTTCCCTGATCACTACTCATCATTTTAAGACTCATCTTGCAGGTAATGGACATCAAATCAGACCAGAACTGATTGTTTTAAGAACACGACCTAGGGTTTCCAGTTTTGGGATTTTTGATGATGTTTGATACTTGTTTTTGATAGCCGATCAATTTTCATAGGTTTTAGGGGGAGATTATTGAAGGAATTAGGATTATAACGTGTTTAGATGACAGATTTGATCGATTGAACATAGTCGAACCCTAATTCCATTTAAAAACCAATGAAAACTGATGTTTTGACAAAATTGGTAATAGACGAGTGTTAATCGGCATTATTAGCATACATTAGAATCAAAATTACAAGTTAAAAACATAAATGGCAAAATTTTAAAATTTGGGGGTAAACTTTTCACATTCGGCTGTTATAAAACGGGCGAAAGTGGAGATGGTTTGGACAAATGTACTTTCAAACCGGACGAAAGTGACATTAATCAGAAACTTTTTCATATTCGTCCATATATGTTCACATTCGACCAGTTATTTCCACATTCGGCCAGTTTCAAAATGGGCGAATGTGCAGATGTCTTTGACCAAAATTTTTATATTTTTGTCGTTTTTGTGTTTTGACGCGTTTTATTGATTTTCATGAGCAGATGGCTGAACAACCAGAGAATATTGAAACTCCAGCATTGAATGTTGAGACTCCAGCAGAGATAACAGTTCAAGAATCAGTACCAGTAGCAGAAACATCTACTCCGAGCAGTTGGCCTTTCGAACGATCGCACAACTGTTGCGCGTATCTAGGAGACGTGGAGAAGAACACGGAGTTTACTGGGATTATTGATTTTCTGAAGAGGAGCAGGATTGTACATGCTCTAGCCACACCAACCATCATTTATAAAGACATAATTGAAGATTTTTACCAGAACGCTAAGTATGACTACTGGGAGAATCAGACTATCATCAAGAGCAAGATTCAGGAGATGGAGATGTTCTTGACTGAAGCTGACATTCGGGAGGCGTTACAGATTAAGTTCGAAGACAGTGAGGATCCCAGGGAGTTATCTTGGACAGAACAGAAGGCGTGCTTCTTAAGGATGAAATACAAAGGTCCTATCACTGACGGATCGATGTATAAGGGGAAGCTGGGAGTGCAGTACAAGTACTTTGCACATGTTCTGATCCATGTCTTTGGTTGTGTTAGTGGTGGTTATGACGTGATGAGAAAGAGTTTGAGCTCATTAATGGTTGCGTTGACACTCAACAAACCATTTAATGTTTCTGGGATGATTCTTGACCACATGTTGGAGATGCTAAAGGGTATAAAATTTAAGAAATTCATGTTGTATCCGAGGTTTCTAATGATGATCTTTGATTACAAGTATCCAATGTTGAAAAAGGATCCTACTATGATTCTAGGTCAAGATCACATGAATATTAGAACCTTGATGAGGATGAAAGGATACAAAGGTGTAGCTGATAATGAGAAACCACCTAATAGGAGATTGTTTGGGGCTTTGGCTCGTCCGGATTACACTGATCCTGGCAAGAACAAAGCAAGACATGATGACAGTGACTCAGACAATGATGATCCCTTAGTGTATGCTGATTCAAGCACTAAGCGGAAGCGTCAAGTAGTCAATCCTGGAGCCAAAGGGAAGGGCAAGGGAAAGGCTATTGATCAGGGAAGCACAAAGCAACAGGCTGCTAGAAAGAAATCGACGGCGAAGAAAGGATCGGGTTTGGTGGATGAAGAGTCTGTAGATTCGGAAGAGACTGAAGTTGATGAACAGTGGGATTCTGATGACGAGAACGTAAGGACCACCAAACGTAAGGTCACTATGGTTGGTGAGTCTGAATCCTTGAATCAGTCGATTGAAGAGTCTGAGAGAAGAAGGAAATCAGTTGAAGATGAAGGTTTAGGCGTTGATCTAGCTGAGTTGAGTGTTGGAGATACAGTAGTTGTGAATTTGCCAAAGAAGACAAAGAAACAAAAGACTATGGCAAAGAAGTCTAGTGTGAAAGAACTGAGAGAGAAAGAATTGGCTCAGTTGCTGAAAGGAAAGAGATTACCTGATGCTGGAACACCATCCAAGTTATCTTCACCAGTTGCCAAGAAACAGAAGAAAGGGAAAGAGGCAGAGACTTTACCAATCGATCAGTTCAATATCGATATGGATAAAGTGCTCGATATGTTCAGGAAGCCTCAAAAGGAGAAAGTTGTTGAAGTTGAGCCCTCCAGATCAAAGTCAAAGAAAGTGACTGTTGATGATGATGTTATGAAACAAGTCAATAAGAAGATGGAGGACATGATGAAGATGTTGATTGCTCAACAAGCTGAGATTACAAAGTTCAAGCAGAATGAGGAGAAGATGCTCCAAATTGTAGTTGCTTCGAAATCGAATCAGGATGATATTAATGATAAGATTAAACTGATTGAAGCAAAGAATGAGAAGCTTGAGAGGAGATGTGATAGAAACAAGAACAAGATCAAACTGATCAAGGCTGATAACAAAGAGTTAAAGAAGGAAAACAAACGTCTTTGTGGTTTGATTGAAGAGCTGTATAGCAGAGCACCCCAGTTGAAAGAGGGTGAAGAAGATGAAGAAGAAGATGAGCAGAAAGTTGATTATGAGTATTCTGAATCAGAGAAAGAAGATGATGAAGATGAGGATGATGATGGATCGGATAAAAGTGATGATGACAATGATGATGATGATGACAACAATGATGATGATGATGATGCTGAAGGTACAGGGAAAAAGAAAGGTGATGAGTTTAGCAGTGGAAGTGATCATGAAGGAGGAGATGATACTTCTAAGTTTAGTTATGAGAAGAGAACACCTCAGAAGAAGAAAGATACTGGAGAATCGAGTTCCAAGAAGAAAGGTGGGAATGTTGATTCAGATGAAAGTATATTCTGGAACGAAAAGGTGAGATCTCTGTCTGATGATGCTAAACAGATATACAAGAATATGTTGGAGAAGAGAGAGTGGACCATTGAGTTCACAGGATGCTTCGCTGAAATATTCCAGACTGATGATCTGAGATATGAGCTGGAATATGAAGATCCAGATCTTGAAGAAGGGGAACTACCTGCATCTGTGGCGAAAGAAATATTAGATGGTCTTGCACAGAGGGTAGGAAAGACGTTTGAGGAGTTTATGATGGATGAATCGATTCCTGATATTCCTGAAAAGGATATGGGAAGTCATTCAGATGATGTACATACTCCAGAAAACAATGAAGTTGAAATTGAAGATATTACTCATGAAGAGTTTCCCCAGTATTTCAGAAAAGAAGATGAAAATGAAGTATTTCCTGACTTCACAGAGATACCAAATAAGTCAGCGAAACAGAAAGCGAAGAGAAGAAGCAAAGAGTTTGTTGAGAAGGTGTTTGGAAATGAAAAGAAAGATTCTTCTAACCAGTCTGATGAGTTGAAGAATTATCTGAAGAAGTTGAAGGAGATGGATGAGAACCGACCTAAACCTGAAGCTCAAGGTAACTTTTATCGATTTCATAATGCCAAGTTCAAAGGCAGAGCTCTTGGGTGGACTTACTTAGGCAGACTGAAGTGTATTGCTGCGAAATGGGAAACCGGAATTCTGTATTTCAACAGATTCTGTGATTTGCTTACTCTACCGTATTGGGCGGTGAGAGACTTATGCAGATTCCCAATGTCAGGAGCCGAGGTAAATGGATCGCATGTCGGTTGGTGCGCAGACAAATTGGTTTGGGAAAGTCGTACACGATGGAAGAGATTTCAGCCTCAATATCCCAGAAGAAAAGAGCATAGGGATATTGATCCACAAACCAATATGAAGCGTGTGACTTTGATATATAAAGCACCAAATGTGATGAGAAAGATACCGTTGATGCCAATGCCACAGCATTTCAGTGCTGATTTCATATTCTGGTATTACGATTGGAGGAAGGCAGAAGCAGTGATTGTGTTGAGGGATGGAAAGGATAAATACAAGCATGTTCATGTATTTGATCCTATGTGGCTGATCAATTGCACATTTGAAGACATCATCATGTTGTTCTTTAATCCGATTTACTATGAACCCAACGACTTTGCTCAAGCGAGAAAGTATACTCAAGTTGTGGGAGTTTGTTTTGCATACGATATAAATGCAGGAAGCAACTTGGAAGGCAAACTTGGCAAGAATGTGAAGATCGCCAATGTATCAAAGCCTGTGAAGAAAACATTCGAGCCG
The DNA here is from genome assembly GCA_030844895.1 of Ambrosia x helenae. Lineage (NCBI taxonomy): Eukaryota > Viridiplantae > Streptophyta > Magnoliopsida > Asterales > Asteraceae > Ambrosia > Ambrosia x helenae. The sequence continues at coordinate 53,079,458 of CM061223.1, forward strand.
CCAATGACTTCTGAGCAGAAGAAGCAGCTCAGAATCAAACTGATGAACAGAACGATGGACTATCAAAGAAAACTATCCAATCAATAGTCGAGGGGGAGTTTGTTGATGCGTTTTGCGACTAAAGATTGGATATACTATAATTAACACATGTTAGTGGATAGCCGAAGGTGTTTTGATATGGGGCGAATGTAGATAATTTGGGCGAAGGTGAACTGAAATGGGCGAAGGTGAACTTGAACTGGGCGAATGAAGAATAGACAAGAACAGAAGATCACATTCGACCACTTGCAGTGGGCGAATGTGGAACAACCTCACATTCGACCATCTGTAAGGGGCGAATGTGCAGAGGCTATATATAGTTTTTGAGTTTTTGATTATGTAAGAGAGTTGTCATTTGTGTCCAGGTTCAGATCAGGTTTAGGAGTGTTTTTGAGAGATTGTCTTTGTGATTCTAGATTAACATAAACAGTTGTAAATGCTTATTGATTGAAGTTAATCTATGAAAATGATATTGAAAATGATCTTGATTGTGTCGTGTTTTGTATCTTATCAATTTGTTCAGATCTAGGGTTTCCGCACCTAGATTTGTGACTTGTATGATCATATAATCCTGTTTTAGATAAAATCCAACGCTAACATGTGCTCCCCTAGACCAATGGCCCACTTTGCCAATCTTCCCGAATCTTCTGGTTTTTCTAAGATGGATCGTATGGGTTGATCTGTGATGACCTTTACTGGGTGAGCTTGGAAGTACTGCCTTACTCTCTTAGCAGTGTGTACGAGTGCCAACACGAGCTTCTCTATGGGAGTGTAGTTAACTTCAGCGTCTTTGAGGGCCCTGCTGACAAAGTAGACCGGAACTTGCTCTTTACATCGATCTACCAAGAGCACTGAGCTTACTGCTTCCATCCCTGCAGAAAAATAAACTGTTATTACTTCCCTTCCTCAGGGGCTGCCACTTCGGGCAGGGAAGCTATGTGTTTCTTGAGTTCCAGGAAGGCAGCCTCTGCCTCAGCTGCCCAGCGGAAATCTTTCTTATCAACACAATTTTGTAGTGTTTTAAAGAAAGGCAAGGACTTTTCCGCGGACTTAGGCAAGAAACGTTTTAAGGCAGCGATTTTACCGTTGAGGCTTTGCACTTCCTTCTTTGTGGTAGGAGACTTCATATCAAGGACGGCTTGGACCTTGCTCGGGTTAGCTTTGATGCTTTGCTTTCCAACAATATGGCCTAGAAACTTCCCCTCCTCGAACCCAAAGGAGCACTTAACAGGATTAAGCTTCATGTTTATTCTTCGAAGGTTGTCAAATGTTTCTCGGATGTCTTGGATCATTGCCTCCCCTGATTTGCTTTTGATGACCAGGTCATCTACATAAGCTTCCATGTTCCTTCCAATTTGCTTTGAGAAAGCCTGATCCACTAACCGCTGGTAGGTAGCACCTGCGTTCTTCAAACCAAAGGGCATCTTTTGGTAGCAAAAGATTCCCCTATCGGTGTGGAAGGCCGTCTTTTCCTCATCTTCTTGCTTCATTTGAATTTGGTGATACCCCTTGTAGGCATCTAAGAAACACTTGTATTGGAAGCCGGTAAGAGAGTCTACCTTCCAATCGATCTCGGGCAAGGGGTAGCAATCTTTGGGGCGGGCTTTGTTGAGATCCTTGAAATCAACACACATTCTCCAAGATCCATCTTGTTTGGCAACCATGACCGGGTTTGCTACCCAAGAGTGATACTGAACCTCTCTGAGGATATCTGCCTTAACCAGCTTCTCCACCTCCTGACAAGCAGCCTGGCTCCGGGCTGGGGCCAAACTTCTTTTCTTTTGGACGACCGGCTTGTATGAGGGAGCTATGTTAAGAGAGTGTTCAGCCATGCTTCTAGGAACACCAGTCATGTCTCCGGGGCACCAAGAAAATATGTCTCGATTATCCTGCAAAAGGTTGATTAGTTCACACGTAATCTCATCAGGAAGCAGATTGTTTACTTTGATGGTCTGCTCCTGGTAGGCAGGGTTTATGCTGACTTCCCGGATGGGACCGCTGCTTGGTGTTTCTGGCTCCCTGAGACCTTTGGTTTCTTATATGGAGGCTATCAAAAGAGCTTCTGCCGTTGGCTTCAGGGTTGCAATTCCATTAGGGGTGGGTAGCTTCATTAAACCATGTGTTGTTGATACTACTGCGCCGAAGGTGGCAATTCCCATTCTTCCGATAAGGACATTGTAACTCGAAGGGTACCTGTTAACAGAGAAAGTCAACTCTTCTGTCCTTGACAGAGAAAAGGTGACGATGCAACTGGTTGGGTACCTAATAACAGAGAAGGTCAGCTCCTCTGTCCTTGATAAGTCTCCGTCTCGGAAACAGACGCTTAACGTGAGCTTCCCTAAGGGATGTACTCGTTCCCCTGAGAAACCCACCAGTGAGGCGTCGGATGGTCTGAGCTTGGACTTGATCTCCGGGCTCAAGGATTCAAAGCACCGTTCATACATTACCTCTGACGAGGCTCCGCAGTCCATGTACACCTTATCTATAGGGAAGCCATCCAGTTCAGCCTCCACTATTACCGGTGTGACGATCAGTTCATCAGGAGCAAGGGGAAGACAAATATACTGTTTGTTCCAAGGCTTAGTGCGAGCCTTCTTTGCCTGCTGGGGTCCTTCAAGCCTGACCATGTTGATCTCCTTATCTTTCTTGCCTTCGTCCCTTCTTCCTTTGATGTCTTTGATTAGGTGAGCCAGCTCCCCGGACTTAACATCTTCCTATATCCTCTTTTTCAGCTGGTAACAGTCGTTCGTGTGGTGCCCTGTATCATTATGAAAGGCACAGTGCTTGCTAGTGTCCCTTTTGTTAGCTGGCTTAGACAAGGGTCTGGGAGGTCGAAAGGTGTACTTGACTTCCTCTGTGGAGAGTATCTCCTGAGGGGTCTTGGTGAGAACGGTGAATACCTGTTTTTCTTTATCATGGTACCTTCCTGCCCTTGGGGATCGTCGTCTTTCTTCACTCCTTTGGTTGTCAAAGGATCTCCCCGATCATCTTTCATTGTAAGGTTGAAAGTGAGGTCTCCGGGAGTTTGTTGAGCTGTCTCTCCAGCTTCCTCGATCCCTCTTCCTGGTGTCTTGCGAGTTAATGCTTCTTCTCCCCTGAGGAAGGCTTCTGCTCTCTCGAAAGGCTCCTCCATGGTTTGGGGGACATCTTCATGAAATCTTCTTAGCAACTTCTTGGGACGAATGGCTCCCATGAATCCCGACACCCGGATCTTCTCGGTGGCACCACTATACTGCAGGCCTTCCCTCTTGTACCTTTCAATGAAACTACGAAGGTTTTCATGCTCCCCTTGTTGGATTTGATGCAATATGGCGGCGTCTTTGGTACACTTCCTGAGGGGGTTAAAGTTTGAGGTGAATCCTCTCCTTAAATCGCCAAACGAGGAAATGCTCCGAGACGGTAGGCCACTGAACCATAGGCGAGCTGGTCTGTAACATTTCGCATTAAATAAATTGTACGTTACGAATTACTACGACAAGCCTTATTATTATTTTCTTTTTTTGGAGATATTTCGAACCCCTATAATTATTCATACATACATTTATATACATATATATAATAATAATAATAATAACAATAATAATAATAATAATAATAATAACAAAAAAAAAAAAATATAGAAAACTAGTACCTGATTTATCCCAAACCAGCTACAGCCCAAAACCCCCCTCTCTTCCCATTCAGACTGAAGCCCAGATCAGAATCCGGCCCAAGACCCCGGCCCACTTGTCCAGGCCCAAGTCCAACACCCCTCTCATTTTGCTGTGAAAAGAAAAAAAAATAAAAACACTGACCGCGGGACTCGAACCCGGGTCTGTGTCCTGATCACCACGCGCACACACCACTGGGCCAAGCCCTTGTATCTGATTTAATCCTAACCTAAAACCTATTTAACACCTCTTATACCTGGCCCTTTCCTTTCCTTGTAAACAGACGACGAGAGCAGCAGCAGAAGGGAATGTTTGACCATTCAATTAACCCAATTAACTTGCTTAATTTTTATAAATGGTAGGATTACATGATGTCCGGCCTATTACAACTTGATTCCACGTCAATTACACGGCAATCATTGACCAATTGTTCAATCATACGCGTATGATAATAAACGAGGTCAAACTTACCAATTGAACAAACCATCGATCACCTATATAAATTGGACTTCTGCGAAGCATCACAACTCGCTCACAACTCTCTCTCAACCTTCAATTTTCTCTGAAACACACTAATTATTATTATATTGTTCGTCGTTTGACTTTTCCCTTTGACCCGACCTTCATCATCAATTATACACTGTGAGTACGTTTTCTTTTGTGGGATTTGTTCTTCGGCATCTCAGCAACAATAGCCCTAACATTAATTGGGCTATTGTTGCCTGAATCGTCCAATTGATAAATCTAGGGTTCGTCGATATTCAAATTGGGGATAAAACTGGGATTACATACTGTATTTATTTAATTTCAATCTAAAGATATCACAACCACCGGCCTAGGCCAAGTGGTTGTGACTCTGGTCTTGTATCGTGGTCATCCGGGTTCGAGTCCGGCTCTGACCGGTTTTTTATGCTTTCTTTCCTTTTCTTTTTTTTAAAACAAACATTAATTATATATATATATATATTAATCCTTTAATCTTTTAAATTCTTTTTAAAATACCTAAACTATTTTATAAACTCTAAAAAAATTATAATTACTTAATCTGATATAAAAGTGTTATTTACAATTTTTATTTTTCAGAAATTCTTTTATTTAATATTTATAATAATTAAATCATTTTTATACTATTATAATTATAAAAATCCATTATTATATCAAAACAGTTTTATTAAATTCCCCAAAAATTATCCTAACTTTTTATAAAGTTAAACTTTACTGAAATAATTTTTAATTCAGTAAAATCATTTATTTATTATTTTTAATCAATTTTTGTAAGATTTAATCATATTTAATTCATAATAAATCCAATTTTCATCATTTTTGCACCAAAATTTTATACAAATTATTTTTAATCATTTAGATCAGAATTATGATTTTTAAAATAAGATTTCTTTAATTTTAGTATTTTTGATTATTAAAATTAATAATTGACTATTTACAAATAAATAGATTTAAAAATCTATTTTAAATGAAATAATTTTATAAAAATTATTTTATTGCTTCAAACACTTTATTGTACTCATTTAAAATTCAAACTTTATAAAAAGACTATTTTTCATTAATTATCCAACTTTCTTTATTTAATTAACATTTTTAAATTAAATTTAACAATTGATTATCCCCAAATCGAAACCCTAGGATACACATATTAGTTACATAGACTTAGACTTATTATATATTACCTCATTATAGGGTAATATTTGGAATCACTTTGGGCAATACAATTATCATATCTTTCCAACGAATTAACATTTGCTAAGGTGAGTTTACATAGCCCCTTTTCTCTTTTACATTTTTTTTTGGGGTGAAACATGTTTAAACATTTTATACTATCATTTACTCATACGTACTTGTGATTCAATTACGTATCATTCTATCATTTGACTGTAACAAAAAGACACAGTACAATCATTAACAATGATCAAGCCGCCTGTTTAGATTATAGCGCTATAGGTCTGACAAACCCATCCCGCCCGCATAGACTCAGGGATGATCGATAACAGTAATAACATTTAACTAACTTGCGAGTTAGTCATCAGTCGACACAAGGTTTGGTTGTACAAAGACGCATTGTTGCATGTCGGTATCATACTCTATCATCATACAACCCTGAGTGTTGTACAAACTATTGTTATCAACTATTTCTCAAAAACTTATGTAATTCTCACCAACAATTGTTGACCCAAAATATTTTCAACTTAACATGTTTCAGGTTCTACTTGTTTGGAAGATTTGCTTGAAGATACGTGCATAGTTTAATTCAATTTGATGTATGAAGTCTTGTAGAATCATTGTATGTAAAGTAATTAAATCATTTAATGAAATCTGATATTCATCATGAGCTACTGAACAATCATCAATACGTGGCACCCCGATGTTTCCGCCATCGGTTGGGGTGTTACTGATTGGTATCAGAGCCATGGTTATAGGGAATTAGGTTATTAGAAAAATAATCTAGTCTATAACCATAGGATTTAACAAGTACTTGCTTCCTTTACTTGCTATTCTCTATCTCCCTCCTACTTCATATCTCTACTTTCATCCCTACAAGAAGGTTGCTCTCCATCAGTGGATCTACTCATAGACTAATAGGACAAATCCCCAGGTTTAACCTGAACCACCTTGAGATCTCGTCGAAGTTCTAGATTTTAATAACGAACACGTGCAATCTGGAAGGGTGAACGCCTGTATTCTGAGTCTTCTGTCTAGGCTGGCATTGCGCATATATCCCAATCAGACGAGGGACCCGGATGCCTACCTGGGAATTCTCGGGATGAGTGTTCACTTATAGGCTAAAGCATGTCTTCATATGTTATTAGAATTTAGAATCTTTGATAAGTCAACGTTTTCGTTTATTCGTTTTAATTAATGAATAAATGATTACATTCCTTATATGAACTCTCATTCATTTCATTGTGTCTATTACAGATCATGCCTCCTCGTCGCAGCACTCGCAACAGCAATGGTGAGAACCCCGGAGAAGGTGGTGATAACCCTAACCACAACCATGACCAAGCTCCTAACCACAACAACAATGGGGTCGATGCTCAACTGGCTGCGATCATTTCTCAACAAATGGCGCAGCAAATCGCAACTCTGGTTCCCAACTTACTTGCTCAGGTCATCCAATTGAATGGGAATGGTCACAACAACGGGAACGGGAATGGCAATGGTAATGGCAATGGCAATGGACCCCAAGCTTGCACCCTCAAGCACTTCAACTCTTGTAACCCTCCAAAGTTCAGCGGTGAAGAAGGAGCTACTGGACTTCTCCAATGGTTTGAGGGTATTGAAAATGCCTTCATCAACAGTGAGTGCCCCAATAACTTCAAGGTTCGTTACGCCATGAGTGTTCTCCATAAACGAGCACTCACATGGTGGAATGAAGAAAAGCGTACTCGTGGGACCGAAGTTGCTCTTGCTATGACATGGGACCAAGTCAAGGAGGTCATGAAGGAAGAGTTTTGTCCTCGCAATGAAGTTAAGAAACTGGAGGATGAATTCCACACCCTTGCTCAGGATAGTGGGGAGAACCTTGCTTATAATACCCGCTTCCACGAGCTCAGTCTGTTATTGCCTCATAAAGTCACTCCGCTACCTGTAGCCATCGAAAAGTATATCGGTGGTTTGCCTATGCAGATTCAAGACACGGTATGGGGAAGGAACCCTGCTACCCTTGAAGAAGCCAAACGTTTAGCAGCTACCTTAACCGATAATCACGTAAAGAACGGAACCTTAGTTCGGAAAGGCAATAAAACAAGTATTGTAGCCGCAGTAACTACTGAGAATCAGAAGCGTAAGGCCAAGGATCCTGATGTCAACCTCACTACACAGGCTTCTAACAAGAAACCTTATACAGGAAACCATCCATTGTGCAACACATGCAACCGACATCATCCCACTGCTTCAGCATGCCGCTTGTGCACCAATTGTGGTAGGTATGGCCATCTAGTTAATACATGTCGCGAGACCCCAAATCCTAATGACAACCAGCCCATCAATCCTGCTCAGGCTACTAATCCTAATCGATACAACTATGGTCAATGTTATGAATGTGGAGACCCAAATCACTTCCGTAACCGATGCCCTAAATTGAACAGAGATCAAGACCCTCCAGCTACTTAACAGCAAGTTCCACCATTTAAATGTTGTCTACCTTTAATTCTATGTATTGACACTTTTTGGATTCAAATAATAAAATTCAAGTATTATCATAACATCTGTGTGCATGTTTGTCTGAATGTGAACTAATTGCTATATCTGTAATCATACTTGCTTGTACAACAATTAGTTAACTATCAAACGACCAGCTTAACGATTGGTAGAGGTCATCACGTCATTCCAACAGTCGGGAGAGGCCCTACCACCTGAACGACTGGCGGAGACTATCAGACCTTCTTAACAATCGGTAAAGTCATAAAAGGACGCAAAACCCTAATGTAAGGTAAATTGGTAATTACGGTCCGGAACGTAATCATGAATTTACAGGTACGTTAAGGTAGTGTGAAATTTTATCAAGGTTTTCAGTAGTTGACCAATTATAACCCTGGTTTTCTCTTAACTTCGGGACGAAGTTCCTAAAAGTAGGGGAGACTGTAACATTTCGCATTAAATAAATTGTACGTTACGAATTACTACGACAAGCCTTATTATTATTTTCTTTTTTTGGAGATATTTCGAACCCCTATAATTATTCATACATACATTTATATACATATATATAATAATAATAATAATAACAATAATAATAATAATAATAATAATAACAAAAAAAAAAATATATAGAAAACTAGTACCTGATTTATCCCAAACCAGCTACAGCCCAAAACCCCCCTCTCTTCCCATTCAGACTGAAGCCCAGATCAGAATCCGGCCCAAGACCCCGGCCCACTTGTCCAGGCCCAAGTCCAACACCCCTCTCATTTTGCTGTGAAAAGAAAAAAAAAATAAAAACACTGACCGCGGGACTCGAACCCGGGTCTGTGTCCTGATCACCACGCGCACACACCACTGGGCCAAGCCCTTGTATCTGATTTAATCCTAACCTAAAACCTATTTAACACCTCTTATACCTGGCCCTTTCCTTTCCTTGTAAACAAACGACGAGAGCAGCAGCAGAAGGGAATGTTTGACCATTCAATTAACCCAATTAACTTGCTTAATTTTTATAAATGGTAGGATTACATGATGTCCGGCCTATTACAACTTGATTCCACGTCAATTACACGGCAATCATTGACCAATTGTTCAATCATACGCGTATGATAATAAACGAGGTCAAACTTACCAATTGAACAAACCATCGATCACCTATATAAATTGGACTTCTGCGAAGCATCACAACTCGCTCACAACTCTCTCTCAACCTTCAATTTTCTCTGAAACACACTAATTATTATTATATTGTTCGTCGTTTGACTTTTCCCTTTGACCCGACCTTCATCATCAATTATACACTGTGAGTACGTTTTCTTTTGTGGGATTTGTTCTTCGGCATCTCAGCAACAATAGCCCTAACATTAATTGGGCTATTGTTGCCTGAATCGTCCAATTGATAAATCTAGGGTTCGTCGATATTCAAATTGGGGATAAAACTGGGATTACATACTGTATTTATTTAATTTCAATCTAAAGATATCACAACCACCGGCCTAGGCCAAGTGGTTGTGACTCTGGTCTTGTATCGTGGTCATCCGGGTTCGAGTCCGGCTCTGACCGGTTTTTTATGCTTTCTTTCCTTTTCTTTTTTTTAAAACAAACATTAATTATATATATATATATATTAATCCTTTAATCTTTTAAATTCTTTTTAAAATACCTAAACTATTTTATAAACTCTAAAAAAATTATAATTACTTAATCTGATATAAAAGTGTTATTTACAATTTTTATTTTTCAGAAATTCTTTTATTTAATATTTATAATAATTAAATCATTTTTATACTATTATAATTATAAAAATCCATTATTATATCAAAACAGTTTTATTAAATTCCCCAAAAATTATCCTAACTTTTTATAAAGTTAAACTTTACTGAAATAATTTTTAATTCAGTAAAATCATTTATTTATTATTTTTAATCAATTTTTGTAAGATTTAATCATATTTAATTCATAATAAATCCAATTTTCATCATTTTTGCACCAAAATTTTATACAAATTATTTTTAATCATTTAGATCAGAATTATGATTTTTAAAATAAGATTTCTTTAATTTTAGTATTTTTGATTATTAAAATTAATAATTGACTATTTACAAATAAATAGATTTAAAAATCTATTTTAAATGAAATAATTTTATAAAAATTATTTTATTGCTTCAAACACTTTATTGTACTCATTTAAAATTCAAACTTTATAAAAAGACTATTTTTCATTAATTATCCAACTTTCTTTATTTAATTAACATTTTTAAATTAAATTTAACAATTGATTATCCCCAAATCGAAACCCTAGGATACACATATTAGTTACATAGACTTAGACTTATTATATATTACCTCATTATAGGGTAATATTTGGAATCACTTTGGGCAATACAATTATCATATCTTTCCAACGAATTAACATTTGCTAAGGTGAGTTTACATAGCCCCTTTTCTCTTTTACATTTTTTTTTGGGGTGAAACATGTTTAAACATTTTATACTATCATTTACTCATACGTACTTGTGATTCAATTACGTATCATTCTATCATTTGACTGTAACAAAAAGACACAGTACAATCATTAACAATGATCAAGCCGCCTGTTTAGATTATAGCGCTATAGGTCTGACAAACCCATCCCGCCCGCATAGACTCAGGGATGATCGATAACAGTAATAACATTTAACTAACTTGCGAGTTAGTCATCAGTCGACACAAGGTTTGGTTGTACAAAGACGCATTGTTGCATGTCGGTATCATACTCTATCATCATACAACCCTGAGTGTTGTACAAACTATTGTTATCAACTATTTCTCAAAAACTTATGTAATTCTCACCAACAATTGTTGACCCAAAATATTTTCAACTTTACATGTTTCAGGTTCTACTTGTTTGGAAGATTTGCTTGAAGATACGTGCATAGTTTAATTCAATTTGATGTATGAAGTCTTGTAGAATCATTGTATGTAAAGTAATTAAATCATTTAATGAAATCTGATATTCATCATGAGCTACTGAACAATCATCAATACGTGGCACCCCGATGTTTCCGCCATCGGTTGGGGTGTTACATGGTCCTACCAAGGTCTGCATGAACATGTGGCAGCACTCGGCATCGTTCCATTTTTCTACAGTGGCTGCCCCAGAGAAGACGTTCAAGTGGTCATCTGGGTCTTCTGTGCCATCGTACGTCTTCACATTAGCTGGCATTTTGATCTTGTTGGGGAAATCAAAATGAGCGATGTGTTCAGCAAAGCATTCTAACGACTTAGGTCGGTACGGCGTCGAAGGTGTAGCTTCTGCTCTAACTTCAGCTACAGGAGTTTGAACCAAGGGTTGGGAGGTCATGGGACCCTGCCCTCCCACAGGGGGAGTTACTGGTACTTGGTTCAAAGGTGAGGGATACTGCCAGGGGTATCCCCCCGACCATATGGGAGGTATTGAGGTTGTGAGTAGTTAGGATACACAGCTCCTGGGGGAACGACGAATCCTCCGGCAAGACTTCCTGTTCCCACAAGGGAGGTGGCTACGGCACTGCTGGCCAATGGTAACGATCTTAAAGCTTCTTCATAGGAGAGTGGTATTGAGGTCCCCGAGAGAGCGCAGAGCTGCTAGGACCTCCTCCTCCTGAGTAAATGTCCCCTCGACTGTTCAAGTAGGGGTGAGGGTTAGTGTAGTCACGCTGGGTTGCTGGTGAGGTGGTGGTTCCCAGCAACGGAGGGCTAGGTGAGAGGGTGACAACAGGCTCTTCGTCATAGGACAACCTGACCCTGACTCCTCTGGACCTCTCCTCTCGCACATAACCATTCAGGAGGTCTCGGAGTTGCAAGAAATTTCTTCGTACTCCCTCCGGGGTGATATCCATTCGTTCAACTGGAAACAACAAGTCGTCCCTAGGAGACGAGTTAACAGCCCTTGAAGATGGCGGTGTTTGGAAGTTGAGCATGTCTCCTAGAGACGGTTCGACTTGTTGTCCGTCCGTTCCAGGCGTTTCATGGCCAGAAGCATCACCTGAGGTGTGGCTAGTGGCCGGAGTTTCTGAAAGACCCCCTCCTAGGCGGTTATCTCCACCAGTCATCGCAAAAGGAGGTTACTTAGGAACAAATGGGACTGTAGAAACTCTCAACAGTTTTGTTCAAAGTAGCGACAGCCCCACGGTGGGCGCCACTTGTTGCTACAACAAGGAAAATGACCGGTATTAGGTTAGGAGATGTTTAGGATTATAGGTTAATGGTATATTAGGTTGAGATTAAGGTTTTAAGCTTAGGTTTAGATTTGGTTGTAGGATCAGGGGTCTTCAAGTTCCTGGAAGAGACCTGCACAAAGGTAGCAGACACCGTTAGCCTTAACGCAGGAGGAAGCCTCCTGCGTTTGGACTCCGGCGTGAGAATAAGTACATATTCATTTGGAGTTGGGAAAATAACGAAGTAGAGAGTATGAGAGTAGAGAGAATGAGTGAGAAGTGTGTGTGGAATGTCTACCCAAGGCCTCCTTATATAGGCAGTGGAATTCTGCCCAGGAGCTCCCTCAGGGTAGCTTCCTTACCATACCTGGATGTGTTTGACCCTCTTTTAGTTCCCTACAGTGAGACTTTACCCTTTTAGGATATTTTCAGCTTTTATCATTTCCAATGCAAGGCTTGGAGCTGTATGGTGTTTTGTCCCTTGCCATGATAATAAGCCAAAATCCCCTTTTTGCATTTCCAAGACTTTTTACTGTTTGCTTTCTGCCCTGAGGCTTCCATATGGCAAGTAAGCTGCCTTATATCAGCTCCACTAAGTCAGGCGACCTCTTAATCAAATTTATTTTGCTTATCTTTTTGACGAGAGGTCTAAACGTTGTCGTTTTAGGACACACGTCATCAATAATCATCAACCAAAAGGGCGACCGTGGGAAGTAACAAAAAAAACTAATAAATCTAATTGGGGCTAGAAAAAATTCTCTCTAGGATGGGCGACCGTGGCGACCGAAGACCGGAGGCAAGACAACATTCTGAAGACGGGGCAATCAAGTATTTCATCTCCAATCTCCCGGATGGGTGTAGTGGATCCGATCTACAACGTCTTCTTGGAGACTTTGGGGATATTCTAAAGATCTACATTGCAAGAAAACGTGACAAGTTGGGTAGACGCTTTGGATTTGTGACATTCAAAGTTCCAAGAAACCAAGATGAGTTACATGATAATATGCAACAATTATGGATGGGATCGTATAAGATCAGGGCTAACATAGCAAGGTTTCCTGATTCAAAAGAAGGGCATGTTGAGGCAGTTGATCCGGCGGTCTTGATCCCTCCTAAGAAGATAGGAAACACTCCTGTGGATCCTATACCTTTGGGGGATAGGTTTTTCAAATCGGAAGTCAACGGTAACACTTTCAAGGAGATGCTGACAGGAGTTAAAGAAGATAAAAAAAGAAGAGATGGTGGTTATCGTTCCCGATATGGTGAACGAGTTCGATAGTATTCATGGGAAAGCTTTGGTCGTGGTGACTTTTGATGTTACCAGTTTGAAGATGGTCCCTAATGTTCTTAAAGATATTGGTCAGGAGGATGTTTCTATGCAATATCTAGGGGGTTTGTCTGTGTTACTGAATGTCCGCTCTGAAGAAGAAGCAGCCGGCATGCGTATTCAATTGCTTCTTAGAACTGAGATTTTCAAAGTAGTCGAGGTTTGGAGAGGGCAATCCTTTCCGTTTGAAATAATAGCATGGTTACGGATCCAAGGTATCCCTCTTAATATTATGAGTAATGATACAGTTAATTGGATTGGGGCACGGTTCGGGACGGTGGTTCATAAGGCGAACATTAACAAAGATGACCGAGATTTATCGGTTGAATATGTTGCTGTCCTTGTCGGGAAGGGAAAAGGATATTGGACGAGGTGACGCTTCAGTGGAGACGAAGGAAGTTTAGGGTGTGGGTTATGGAGGAGATAGGAGATTGGATACCGGATTTTTTTACTTAACAACGTGAAAATCAGTGATACTCCGATGGACGCTAGTACTTCCGGCGATGCTCCGGTTGGAAACCATGGTGCCGTGAATTCTGGGGAATTTTTGGAAGGAGCAAAATTGGTGGATTCAGTTATGGAAGGTTCCAGTGATTTGCATGGAATTAGGGAAAGGCATTCATTGTCTCATTATGATCATACAAATATTTTTGACAAGGTGGACTTTCAGCCTTTAACCGATCAATTTTCCTATTCTAAAGATTTTGACCCCAAAGTTAATTTGGGCCAAGATAAGTTCTCTTCATGTATTTTGGGCCGCAAAAAAAAATTGGGTAATAAGTAAGGTGGTAAGGGCAACAAAGGTAATGGGCTTCCTAAAATGATTTCTGTGGATACTAGGCCCAATCCTCCTAAGCGGGCTAGACTAGACTTTGATCCTAATGGGTCGGACCCATTTGACTTGGATGAGATGCTGGGCTTACGGAGAACTGTTAAAGACGTTAATGTTGATAAAGGGGACATGGGAGATATTGGCGTGGAAGAGGAGGTCCAATCGCAAGAGAGGACTCAGGGGAAACAATTTGATCTAATTCTCAACCCCTAGGTAGTGGGATGTCCAAGAACAGTGAGATGGAGAATGAAAAGGAGCCTGGGTCCAATTGTAGCAATTCGGTGCAAGTGGAGGTCCAAGAAACAGTGATAATGGCCGATAAATTGGGAGTTAATATGGATGCTTTCGAGGAATTGGTTACGGATTCAGTCATGGGTGAAGGTTTACAGCAAGGTAAATCATGAATTTTCTCTCTTTAAACGTTAAAGGGATTGGGGCTGATGGGAAGATTGGTTGGGTTAAAGGGTTAAAAGATAAACATGATGTTTCTTTTATGGCTTTACAAGAGACGCAGTTGGCCAACGCTGCGTCAATTAGAGTTGATCGTGTTTGGGGTTGTAAAGGGTTTGGTTTTGATATTGTTGAAGCTGAAGGGCGATCGGGAGGGCTTATAAATATATGGGATGAAAAATTGTTTGTGAAAACGAAAACTATTGTTAATCAGAATTTTCTGATTTCAATCGGGGTGTTAGTCTCGGATAACTCGGCTCTCAATATTATCAATGTTTACGGGCCTCAAAATGTTGCTAAAAAGAGGCGTTTATGGGGGCAATTGATGGAGGTTATGAGCATTTACGAAGGCCTATGGATATTGCTTGGCGATTTTAATGTTGTCAGGTTTCCGGAAGAGCGCAAGAATTCAGGTTTTAATTCAGTCAGTGCCGCTGATTTTAATGGCTTTATTGATGTCATGGGGTTGACGGAATACAAGATGAGGGTAGTAAATTTACTTTTATGGTTGGGAATGATAAAGGTTTCAAATTTAGTAAAATTGATCGGGTCCTTGTTTGTCACTCTTTTATGAATAAGTGGCCTGATGCAGTTCTTAGAGCTTTAAATCGCGAAAGATCCGACCACTGCCCATTGTTGCTAACATTGAAAGATTCTAATTTCGGTCCAAAACCTTTTCGTTGGTTTAACTCCTGGATTGAAAGGGATGGATGTGAAAAAATTATTGTGGATATTTTGGATGATGATTCTTTTTCGGGTACTCCTCAAGTGGTGATCGCAGAAAAGTTCAAACGGCTTCGGGGAGCTCTAAAAGCTTGGTGGGCTGATTTGGTTGACAATGAAAGAGCCGAGTTTGATGAATTAAGCGCAGATGTTCATCGGTTGGAATTAAAAATGGAGTCTGAGGAGGTGGAGGAGGAAGAGTTATGGGTCTACGAAGAAAGCAAAAAAAGTATCGCTTGGATGGATCATATTCGGGCAATGGATGTTAAACAAAAATCTCGAGTTCGATGGGCGGAAAGTGGGGACGAGAATACAGCTTTTTTCCATTGTATGGTGAATGGTAGAAAAGCGAAAAACAATATTCCGGGGTTATTGGTGGGTGGGGCTTGGGTTTCGAAACCATCTCTGGTGAAGAAACATATTTTTCAATTCTATCGGAATTTGTTTTCTTCTAACATTGCAGATAGGCCTCTTTTTGTTGCGGTGACTTTAAACAGTTAAGCAAAGACTCTAAGGATGCTTTGGAGGCTGAATTCTCTAGAGAAGAAATCAAAAGGGCGGTTTTCGATTGTGGTGGAGATCGAGCTCCGGTCCGGATGGCTTTAATTTTTCTTTTTTGAAGAGGTTTTGGTCTTTTTTGGAAGATGATTTTTACCGCATGATGCAGGAATTTTATAATACGGGGGCCATTAATCATGGGTATAGTGCTTCTTTTATTACCCTTATCCCGAAAATAAAGAATCCGATTGATTTGACAGACTACAGGCCTATCACTTTGATAGGAATTATGTCTAAGGTCATATCTAAAATATTGGCCAACCGTATAAAGAAGGTGATGCATTCTATTATTTCCGAATCTCAAAGTGGTTTTCTTTCGGACCGGTTTATTCTTGATGGGCCGTTAATTATCAATGAAGTGGTGGCATGGTTGAAAAAAAGAAAACAAAAGGCTTTTTTGTTTAAAATAGACTTTCAAAAGGCTTATGACAATGTGGATTGGAGCTTTCTACTATCCATTATGGATCAAATGGGGTTCCCGGTTCGATGGTGTCTTTGGGTCAAAGGGATTTTGGAGTCTGCCAGGTCCTCGGTTTTGGTCAATGGGTCCCCGACATTCGTTTTTCAATGCGAGAAGGGCTTAAGACAAGGTGACCCGCTTTCTCCTTTTTTATTCCTCATTGTTATGGAAGCTCTATCTTGTTTAATTGATAAGGCTACGGGTATTGGGGAGTTTCAAGGGGTGGCGGTTGGTTCTAATGGGCCGACGCTTACCCACCTTCTTTATGCGGATGATGCGTTGATTGCTGGGGATTGGTCGTTGGAGAACTTCAAGAAAATGCTTCGTGTCCTTCGGATCTTTCATTTATGCTCAGGCCTCAAAATCAATTTACATAAATCTAACATTTTTGGCATTAATTGTTCAGAAGAAGAGGTGAATGTTTTTGCCAATTTGTGTGGTTGCAAGCAAGATGTGTTACCTTTTGACTACCTTGGAATTAAGGTTGGAGCCAATATGAATCGCATTCGGAATTGGGATGGGGTAGTGAATAAGTGCAAATCTAGATTGAAATCGTGGAAGGCTAGAATGCTATCCATAGGTGGTCGGCTTATTCTTATAAAGTCGGTTTTGGCTAGTTTACCCATTTATTACATGTCGCTTTACAAGGTGCCGATTAAAGTTATTCAAGATTTGGAAAGCATTATGAAACGGTTTTTATGGGGAGGTGCCGAGGACGTTAGAAAAATACATTGGGTGGCTTGGGATTTGGTTTCGACTCCTATTAAAGATGGCGGGTTGGGAGTCTCTAACTTAGGCGATGTTAATTTGGCGCTCCTTATTAAATAGGTTTGGAGATATAAAACGGAAAATTCAAGTTTATGGAGAAGAATAATTGATAGTTGTCACGGGAACTCAAATAAATGGGAAATACTTCCTGTTAATAAATACACTTCCGGGAATTGGAAGGCCGTTGTGTCTTTCATTAACAAGGTTGAAGCTCTCTCTGGCAAAGTTAAAAATCATTTTAGGGGAGTGGTTGGAAACGGGACTGAGGTGAAGTTCTGGACGGACAAATGGTGTGGTCCCGAGCCTTTTAAAATAGCCTTTCCTGGGCTCTTTCATTTGGCTGTTGATAAGTTCTGTTCGGTGGCTAGTATGTGGAATCGGTGCTGATGCATTTTGGTTTTTATTGGAGGCAACAACCCTCGGTTCCTTCTGAGATGGATGAACTCGTAAATATGACTTCTCGTCTTAGTGATGTGGTCCTTGGGCCGTATGAAGACAAGTGGATTTGGGAAGGAAATAGTAATAAAATTTACTCGGTTGTTGATTTCAAGAAGTATTTCATTGCTGATCGGATTCAAAAGAGGAGCTTTTTCACTCGCTGGATTGCTTGGGTTCCTCTTAAGGTTAAGATATTCTCTTGGCATCTTGAAATGGATCGTATACCGACTAAGGTCGCTTTGCGGAAGAGAAATGTGCCGTTGCCAGATGATTTGTGTGAGCTTTGTTTCTCGGGGGAAGATTCTTCTATGCACATCTTTACAGGATGTGGTGTGTCTTTTGGGGTTTGGTCGGCTTTGGCCTCTTGGTGTAAAATAGGCCCTTTTTTTTCCGTTCGACGTGGTGGACTTACTTCAAGTGATGCAAGGGAGCCATAACAAAGAAGCTTCGAAGATTGTTCAAGGTGTCTTTATGGTTGCTTTATGGGTTATTTGGAGCACTCGGAATGATAAGATTTTTAAAGACAAACAAGTGGAAGTCAAGGAGATAGTGGCAAAGATTAAAGCGTTAACTTTTCTTTGGGTGAAGGCTAGGTCTAAGTTTAAAAAGTTTGGCTTGGAATGATTGGTCTTTGTACCCGTTGTATATGTTGTAGCCTTGTTTTTGCTCCGGTCCTTTTTTTTGGGGCCGGTTGCGTGTTTTTAATGAAGTTCACCTTTCAAAAAAAAAAAAAAAAATCAACCAAAAGGATAACAAGGCCTAGTATCTTGAAGCCCAAGATTCGTATACACACGTGGAGGACTTATATTTAAACATGGATGAGTCATATTGACACGTGTAGGGCATTCAATTTTCAAGTGAAACTTCATTGCCACAACAAATAAACAAATAGCCGATTATAAAAGCAAAGTCTCAACACCTTCATTTCACATAACATATTTCTAAGTATCTAGTTTTCGACAATCCTTACACCTATCGACGTTAATTCTACCAAAAAAGGTATCAAAACTATTAACTCTTTTATCTTTTAAGTATGTATACATATATAATGTGATTATTAAAAGCATATATCATGAACTTTATTTTTTAAAAGGAGTTTAACTGATGACAAGCTTAATTAGCATTTGTTATATTTTGTTCACGAAGATTTTAACTATATTGCATCTCATTTTTAATAAATAAATAGATTTCTAGAAATAATATGATTTTAAATTTTGAATATTTGATGATAGGCAATTTTGGTTTTGTACAAAAAAAAAAGGAAGAAAATAGCATGTCTTAAATATATAACTAAACTATTATTATTATTATTATTATTATTTATTTTGAACAAATCTCTGCCATAAGTTATCATCTATATATATATATATATATATATATATATATATATATACACACATATATATATATATTGCAAAGGGATTAATCCTACATGTCATACTCTTATACAATCTCTCCTTTAAGAGATGTCACATAAGATGTGATCTGTCAATTTAAACCAATTAAAAAAAAAGAAATAAATATGATTTAACCTAATCTATTATAATCTTTAATCTAATCTATTAAATACCTAATCTACTAAATCTAATTATTAAACTTTATTATTTTATCTCTCGTGTTTCCTCCCATAACTTTTAAACGTTAATATCTTTTATATACGAGATTTTTTAAAGAAAAAAATTACACCAAATTAACGAGCTTTTTATTATCTTTCCAACGAGTACCATAGTGCTATATAAAAATCGGAGAAAAAAGTGACTATTTTTTGTAACTCGACAGGTATTGTGTCGGGTTTGGGATTAGTTTAAAAAAATTGTGGGTTTGGGTTGGGTATGGGATTAGATGATACCCGACCCGATTACCCGAAACTACCTAAATACCCGAACTACATACCCGATCATATACCCATGAATTTTTTAACGCATCACATAACCCTTAGACTAATGCGTTCGATATTTCAATAATTAACTTTTTTTTTCTTATTTCATGTTAGTTCTTTTTAGAACGATCGATTACAAACTTCTGAATTCATTTCTAATGGCACTAGATTTATACCCTGGCGCAGAGATTCGTTTTTTTTTTTTATTTGAATATGATAACTTATGGCAGAGATTTGTTTAAAATAATAATAATAATAATAATAATAATAATAATACTAATAATAATAATAATAATATATTTTATTATGTTATATTAGATATTTCAACCCGGACGCTCACGGGATAAAAACTAGTAATCAAATATATAAAAAAAACGAATCTCTGTCTATGAAGTTATGTTTATCGTTTCTTATTCATTCAAAAATAAAAAACCCTAAGTAGTGAATTATTAGTAGAGTAAAATATATTTGAAAACAAAACCTCATAAAAAAATAGTCGTTTTTTTCTCCGTTTTTTATATAGCACTATGGTAATAGTTGGAAAAGTAATAAAACGCTCGTTAATTTGGTGTAATTTTTTTCTTTAAAAATCTCGTATATAAAAGATATTAACGTTTAAAAGTTATGGGAGGAAACATGAGAAAGAAAATTAATTTTGTTTTTAAATTATTTTTTTTCCTAAAATAACTCAATAATGAATTTTGTTTTTTAATTGGTTTACATAGGTGCACATGTGATCGTACATAGCACTCTTAAAAGAGAGAATGGGCTCTTTAAGTGCAGCCTTTGAAATATTAATATATATAGATATAGATATAGATATAGATATAGATATAGATATAGATGTGATTAAATACTATTTTATTTTTTGTTTAGGAATTAGGAATATTTTAAAGGAGAAATTTTAGATGTTCGTTATAAATAAGTTTTTTTTTTTTTTTTGAAGGTTTAGTTTAGTTAAGTGGAAATCTTTATACAATCTTAACCTAGTGGTTACAAGTTGGAATCCCTGCCCATACACAGGTGTCCGCTTTGCTTAAGCTCAAACCGTCACGCATAATTTTTTTTGTTGTGTGCATGACTCGAACCTATGACCTACCTCAGAAGGGGAACCCTAAAGAAAAACTCACCCTGCCTCAAATCAGCTGGGCTGAAAGAGTATTGTTACAAAGAGCATGAGTTTAAACAAACAAATCAAATATGCACGTTAGGGTTTAGACACTGTCACACTGAGTTAATATTGCATTGAACATATAGGGATATGAATATTTGAAGGGGTTATTTTTTTAAATACTTATAGATGAAGTTAATATTTAAAATAGAACTTAATTAATAGATGATCGAATCATATATAAATTCTATGTTATATTAGTAAAGAGTTATTATTTATTCAACCCGTGTAATAGCAAATGGCTTCGCGACAAGATCCCCGAGCAAGAGATGATGTTAGGGCGAAGGAATTAAGAGCGGAAGAGGCCGCGAGAACAGCCGCCGACGAGCTACATGACATCAACAAAAACAGAGATGAAAACCGACCCGGTATCATCGGCAGCATATTCCAGTCAGTTACCGGCACACTCGGTAGCGCCAAAGATGCTGTCACCGGCAGAACTCATGAAGCCACCGACAAGGCGACCATAGTCAGCACAGAAACCGCCGAACAAGAGAGGCAAAACAAACAAGACGCAACCCGAAAAGCCGGAGAGTATAAGGATTACACGGCTCAAAAAGCCGGTGAAGCTGCCGATAAAACTGCCCGAAAAGCTGGGGAATATAAGGATTACACTGCTCAAAAGGCGAGTGAAGCTGCGGATAAAACCGGAGAGTACAAAGATTACACTGCACAAAAGGCGAAGGAAACCGCCCAAAAGACGAAAGAAACTGCTAGAGAAGCCAAAGATTACACAGCTAACAAAGCCAAAGAAGCAAAAGATTACACTGTTGATAAGGCCAAAGAAGCCAAAGACTACACTGCAGATACAGCGAAAGAAGCAAAAGATTACACTGTTGACAAGTCTACACAAGGGAAAGATAGTGCTGTTGGTAAACTAAGTGGACTCAAGGATAAAGCTATGGATTTCTTTACTGAAAGGTTTGTGGAACTATTCATTCAGTTTGTTTGAATTTGGATGTATAGATTGATATATAGATTATAAGTTTGTATTTGTGAATGTAGCATGAGACGGATGAAGAGGCGAAAAGGAAGTTGGAGACGATGCATTTGAAGGACCAAGGGTATGAGGCTAAAGGGACTAGGATGGACACTACTAGTGCAAGTGCAACGGTGACGAAGGCGGATCGCTTAAAACGACCGCGGAGACGTTTAGGAAGGCAGATCAGATGAGCGGGCAGTCGTTCAATGACGTTGGAGGTGTGGATGAGGATGATGATGCCAAAGGGTGAAAGGTGGTGTGTACCGTGTGCAACTGAAGCATGAGAAGAAGTAAATTAGGATTTTGGTGTGTTTGTAGGTTTTTACTTTCTGAGTTCGTTAACTAGATGGATGTATCTTGTTTAAATACTAAATAAATAAATAAATGGTGATGTTTTAGTTTTAAAAAAAAAAGATGAGAATTCCCATGTGGTTTTTATGTGCCGCAACTATTGGGTTCTAATGTTAGTGATTAGAACTCCCCTTAGTATTAACTAGGTGTTAGTGGGCCCGTGTTTCGTCGCGTGCATGGTTGTTGTGCATACATGTTCAGTAGTACACTTTATTTGAAGTCAAAGTTAGAAAAAATGTGTCAATGGTCAGCTAAAAGATGTGCTTTATTTGAAGTTAAAGTTAGAAAAAATGTGTCAATGGTTAGCTAAAAGATGTTGTGGTGGATGTGGCTGCAATGCAAGTTTAAAAAAGTTAGGTAGCCAAAGTTTTAAATCTTAAAAGCTAAAGTTTGATGGTAAAAGTTTGAAATCTTAAAAGCTAAAAGTTTTGTGGTCAAATTGAAAGAAAATAAATTCAATAAGTCAGTAAGAAAGTTAATGGCTAAAGTGCAATGCAAGTTTAAAAAAGTTGAGTGGCCAAAGTTTCAAATCCTAAAACCTAAAAGTTTCGTGAGCCTATACTCTTTTGGCCCATTATCAATTCACTAATATTTGTAGTTTAGTTATTTTCTTTAGGATAAATTACAAAATTCGTCCTTTATGTTTACCTCATTTTTCAGTGGTTGTCATTATGCGTTTCAGTTGCTGAGATTCATCCTTAACGATTTAAAATGTTACACCCACTGTCCTAAGGCACTAACCCAGTTAAAAATTTCAGTTAACTTTGGTCATGTGCCTTGCATATGGGGGTATTTCAGTAAAATCCTCTTATCTTCTTTCCCAATTTATAAATCATAAACCCTAACCCTAACACCCATTTTAAAGGTAAAATCATGTTAGTTTTAATTTATAAGGTAGAAATTAGAGTTGTATTAGGCTAGGAAACTTGTTCATTAAATAGAAGAAATAATAAAAAAAATAATATATAAAGGATATGGCAAGGTATCAACGGTTGAAGTCTTTAAAAAAAAAAAAAAAAAAAAAAAGAATTGTATTTTATTGTTTTGTTTCTTATATTTATGTTTAACTACAATACCATTTCTTTTAAAACAAGATAACTACCGTTTATAAAATTGTTTGAATTTAAAAGAAAAAAAAAAGGAATCGAAAATGTGGTGTAGGATGAAGTTGTGATGATTTTTTTTTTAATGAAGTGTTGGATTTTAAGATAACTACCAATTAAATGTAGTTTAAAGATATCATTAATTAAAAAAAAAACAAAGAATATTATACATAACATTAAAAAAACAAAGATATCATTAATTAAATTTTTTTGTCCATTAACGTTAAAGGGATTGGGGCACAAGGGAAAGTTGGTTGGGTGAAAGGCCTTAAGATGAAGAATAAGGTTACATTTTTAGCGATTCAAGAGACACAATTGGCTAATTCTGATGCTGTGGATATTGATCGTTTATGGGGGTAAAGGTTACAATTATGATATTGTCGAGGCAGAAGGGAGATCGGGGGTTTAATTAACGTTTGGGATGAAAAGATTTTTGTCAAGACTGAGACGATTTCTAACCGGAATTTTCTGTTATCGAGTGGGATTTTAGTTTCTGAGAACATGGTGATAAATGTGGTCAATGTTTATGGTCCCCAAAGCGTTACTCAGAAAAGGCGGTTGTGGGGAATCTTGGCAGATTTGATGCAAGGCCGTGATGGGTGTTGGGTTTTCCTTGGCGATTTTAATGTCGTCGGCTATCCAGAAGAGCGAAAGAATTCGGGTTTTAACTCGGTCAGTGCTTTGGATTTTAATAACTTTGTTGACTTGATGGGGCTTAAAGAGTACAAAATGAAGGGGGGTAAATTTACTTATATGGTTGGGTCTACTAAAGGTTTCAAGTTTAGTAAAATTGACCGATTTCTTGTTTGTCACAATTTTTTGAATAAATGCCTCTTGCCGTCCTAACGAGCTCTTCCTCGAGAGAAGTCGGACCATTGCCCCCCTTGTACTATCTTTAGTAGACTCTAATTTCGGGCCTAAACCTTTCCGGTGGTTTAACTCATGGCTCGAGCGGAATGGGTGCGAGATATTGATTGTGGATATATTAGATGGGAGTTCGTTTGAAGGGTCGCCCGATTTTATAATTGCCGAAAAATTCAAGAGTGTTCGAAATGCTATTAAAACATGGTGGGCGGATGTGGGGAGAAAGAAAATGCCGAGTATGCTGACATGAATATCGAGATAAGCCGTTTGGAATTAAAAATGGAATCTGTTGACTTGGAGGAAGAAGATCTATGGATTTATGAAGAGTGCAAAAAAGGAGTTTCCTGGATAGATCTCCAAAGATCTCGTGACATCAAGCAAAAGTCTCGGGTTAAGTGGGCGGCTAGCGGGGATGAAAACACGGCCTTTTTTCATTGTGTGGTAAATGGGAGAAAAGCCAAGAATAACATTCCGGGTTTTTCCATTGACGGGGGTTGGGTTTCTAAACCATCTTTGGTTAAGAAACATGTTTTTAACCATTTTCGCAATATGTTCTCTAATAATGTTGCAGGTAGGCCTTATCTCCTTTGCGAAAATATTAAAAGTTTTAGATGAAGAATCGCAGCAAACACTTATAGCTGGATTCACCAGAGAAGAAGTTAAAGCAGCGGTGTTTGAATGTGGGGGAGATCGAGCACCCCGGCCGGATGGTTTTTAATTTCACTTTTCTTAAGAAATTTTGGGCTTTCTTTGAAGACGATTTTCTCAACTTAATGAACCAATTCTATGAGACGGGATCAATAAATCATGGGTATAGTGCGGCTTTTATAACTTTGATTCCGAAGACCAAATACCCCACAGATTTGAAAGACTATAGACCGATTACCTTGATTGGGATTATGTCGAAAGTCATTTCAAAGATTTTGGCTAATCGAATTAAAAAGGTAATGAAGTGCATTATTTCGGAAGTTCAAAGTGGTTTTCTTGCAGACCGGAATATTCTTGACGGCCCATTGATTATTAATGAAGTATTGGCTTGGCTGAAAAAAAGAAAAGACAAAGCCTTCATGTTTAAAATAGATTTTCAGAAGGCATATGATAATGTCGATTGGGAATTTTTTATTTCAATTATGGAGCAAATGGGTTTCCCGGAAAGATGGCGTAGGTGGGTGAATGGTATTTTACGGTCCGCGCGTTCCTCAATTTTAGTCAATGGGTCGCCCACCTTTACGTTCCAATGTCAGAAAGGGTTGAGACAAGGTGACCCACTCTCTCCTTTTCTATTTCTTATAGTCATGGAAGCTTTCTCGTGTTTATTGTTTAAGGCCGGGGAGATTGGGGAGTTCAAAGGCTTGGAGATTACGAAAAAAGGGCCGAGGCTTACTCATCTTCTTTATGCGGATGACGCCCTCATTGTAGGGAGTTATTCCAAAGATAATTTTCAACGGATGATTCGCCTTCTCCGCATTTTTTCACGTATGCTCCGGGCTTAAAATTAATCTCCAAAAATCTAGTGTTTTTGGTATTAATTGTTTGGATCATGAAATTAAGGAGCTCGCCGAGATGTCCAGATGTAAGCAAGAGTCTTTACCTTTTACTTATTTAGGAATCAAAGTTGGGGCTAACATGAATCGGGTAAAGAATTGGGATTTGGTTATTGAAAAATGCAAGTCGAGGTTAAAGTCGTGGAAGGCGAGAACTCTTTCAATAGGAGGAAGGCTTATCCTCATCAAATCGGTGCTAGCTAGTTTGCCTATTTATTATATGTCGCTTTATAGAGGTCCGGTGAAGGTTATGGGTGATATAGAGAGTTTGATGAAAAGATTTCTATGGGGAGGGGATGAGAATGTCAAAAAAATACATTGGGTTTCATGGATATTGTAGCAAGCCCGGTGAAAGACGGTGGTTTGGGAGTTTCCCATCTTGCGGATGTCAATTTATCTCTTATTACCAAATGGGTGTGGAGATATAAAATTGAACATTCTAGCTTATGGAGGAGAATAATTGATGTTTGTCATGGGAATGCAAAGAAATGGGACACGCTCCCGCTTAACAGAGCTGTTAGTGGTGGATGGAAAGGTATAGTGGCCTTCATTAATAAATCAGATAGGTTACACTTGAATATTAAAAACATGTTCCGAGTTGTGGTTGGAAGTGGCGATACAGTGAGGTTTTGGCTTGATCGTTGGTGTGGTATAGACTCATTCAAAGCCGCTTATCCTAACATTTTCAAGATAGCGGCAAAGCAACATTCGATGGTGGCTGAATTGTGGGATGCAGCAGCTGATCAGTTCAGTATACGATGGAGGAGATTTCCTTTATCTACAATGGAAACCAATGAACTCTTATCGCTGATGGGACGACTTAGTACCGTTCAGCTTAACAGTTCCTTGGACAGTTGGAAATGGGAGGGGAATACAGACGGCATTTATACTGTTGCAGATTTTAAAAAGACTTTAGTGGCTGCTCAGAATCAACATCGGGAATCTGATATGAAGTGGTTAGCGTGGTTGCCTTTAAAGATTAAAATCTTTATTTGGCGATTGGAGATGGACCGGCTCCCAACAAAGACTGCTCTTCGAAAGAGGCTAATTTACATCCCATGTGATATTTGCCCCCTATGTGACGTGGAAGTTGAGACGGTGGTTCATATCTTTACCGGATGCGGGGTGGCGTTTGCTATTTGGTCGGCAGTGGGGGCTTGGTGCAGACTCCAACCAATCTACGCCTTTGATATTGGGGATTTGTTGAATCTGAAGCATGGGAGTGGGCGTAAAGACGCCTCGAAGATTATCCAAGGGATTATAATGATTGCTATGTGGGTGATTTGGAATGGGCGCAATGAGAAGATCTTTAGAGACAAAGAAGTTCAAGTGATAGATTTAGTGGCAAAAATAAAAACTTTCTCTTTTCTTTGGCTTAGGGCTAGATCAAAGTTCAAAGACTTGGTTTGGAAAGATTGGTCGGTTTACCCGTTGTATATGATGTAGTTGGTTTGCGGCGGTCCTTGTTTTGAGGACCGGGCGCTTGTTTTTAATGAAATTTACCTTTCAAAAAAAAAACATCGTGAATTATGTTAATTAATAATAATAAATATTTTCTTTTTTAAGTTTTATAAATGTGTTGGAACTTTGTATTGTTGTCATTTTAGGTATCTAGAGTTGTAATTAAATTATAGTAAAAATTGTAAATGTTACAAGAACGACCAAAATAACGAAGGAAAAAGTAAGAACTAAATGGGAAGAGTAGAGGAAGGAAGTAGATGAAGGTGTTGAAGAACCTGTGATGGAATCCAAGCAGAAAGTCGCACAGGAATGAGGCCAGGAACAACGTAAAGCGAAGGTGGAGGTGATAAGGGAAATCAGAGGGAGGATAAACGTGGCATAGTTTAAGGCAAAAGAGGCATGTGTTAAAATATTGAGTTTGTTTGGATGTTATATGTATTGAAGCACTATTCATGCCCATTTTCATTTGATATATAGTTAATTATTTGAATTTTGAATATAATAACTTTGTTCTTGGAACTTTTGGGTCAATTTAGCGTCTTTGATTTGCTAAATTTTTCTTGAGCCATTTGATCGCTTCCAAAACTGAATCAATTGGTATCAAAGCTTTAGTTTTCAAATGGCTCTATGTGAGTGAACGCTGGTGTTACTTAAAATCGCCGACCAAGCAACGATGAAATCATGATTGATTCGCAAGACATAAGATCCAGGAAACTGAATCAAATGATGTCATATGGGATGAGATCGTTGGGAAAGAGGATCATCATGAATTTTGCAATGGTTATAAGTTTATGGAAACCGACTCAGAGGCTTTCATCTGGGATGAGAATCGTGGGAAGGTGAAATATCCAGGGAATTGTAGTGTTATCTATCATTCACCTCCTTGTAGGCCTGTAAAGAACCGAACGTTCATCAATTGTTCATGAACTTGTTTGGCAGGAAATTAGTTTATGTTCGTTTATTTAATAAACGAACAACCACGAACAAAAAAAATTGTTCGTTTAGCTAAATGAACAAACATGAACAAACGTTGTGTTTGTTCATTTATGTTCGTGAGAGTATGTTTATGTTCATTTAATTACATAAATAGTTATATAACTTATACTAGTTTTTATCCTGGGAGCGTCCCGGGTTAAATATCTAATATGACATAATAAAATATATTATTACTAGCTGATTACCCCGGGAAGGTCTCGGGGTTGAAAATTTAATATGATTTAATAAAAAATGATAAAAGAAGAAAACTCAAATCACAAAAAGAGTAAATAACTTAAACATAATCAATCCTAGTTAAAAAAAATATTTAAAAAGTTAAAAAAATAAAAAGCATAAACCATATTAAACATAATACAGTATTAAAAGAATAACATTCAACATATAATCATCTTCACGTAATTTAAAATATGTTACAATTTGACTTTGACTTATATAGATGTAGAATTCATGATGGGGGTTGAAAAATATAAGCATTCTAATAATACTAATACTAATAGTAATAATTATTACTCTTGTAATTAAAAAATAAAAAATAAACTTGTTATAATGTGACATCATGTGTTGCAGTGTTGCGCGATTCTTTCTCCTAACTTTTCTTGATGAAGTATACCTATCCATCTTTAGAATAGTAAAATTCCAATGATAGCATGGCGATTGGGCTGAATTTCAACATCGTAGATAAGAACCTGGTTTAAAAGAAAAAACATGATTAATGAATAACCTGAACACTTTGTGTTTTTTTTCTGTATGAACATAACCACACAAAAAATAGTCGTTTTTTTCTCCGTTTTTTATATAGCACTATGGTACTTGTTGGAAAGATAATAAAACGCTCGTTAATTTGGTGTAATTTCTTTATTTAAAAAATCTCGAATATAAAAGATATTAACGTTTAAAATTATGGGAGGAACATAAGAGAGAAAAATTTTAATTTGTTTTTAAATTCTTTTTTTCTAAAATAACTCAATTTAATTTTAGTAATTGAGAATTGAGAGATAGAGAGATAAATTTAGTGTTTTATGTTTATCTTTTTTTTAATTAAAAAAGGAAATAATTTAAAAACACTAAAATCTTTCAATTATGATGCCACGTGGCAATTTCATGGAGAGGTTGAAGGCACCATTGCACGCCACGTCAGCAATGTTCAATTCTTTTATATATATTAATAGATTAATAGATTATTATTATTATTATTATTATTATTATTATTATTTTAAACAAATCTCTGCCATAAGTTATCATATTTAAATATTAAAAAAACGAATTTCTGCGCCTGGGTATAAATCTAGTGCCATTACAAATGAATTCGGAAGTTTGTAATCGATCATTCTAAAAAGAACAAACATGAAATAAGAAAAAAAAAAGTTAATTATTGAAATATCGAACGCATTAGTCTAAGGGTTATGTGATGCATTAAAAAATTCATGGGTATATGATCGGGTATATAGTTCGGGTATTTGGGTATGTTTTTTCGGGTAATCGGGTCGGGTATCACCTAATCCCAGACCGACCCAAACCCACAATTTTTTTTAAACTAATCCCAAACCCGACACAATACCTGTCGGGTTACAAAAAATAGTCATTTTTTTTCTCCGTTTTTATATAGCATTATGGTACTCGTTGGAAAGATAATAAAACGCTTGTTAATTTGGTGTACTTTTTTTCTTTAAAAAATCTCGTATATAAATGATATTAACGTTTAAAAGTTATGGAAGGAAGCATGAGAGAAAAAATAATAAAGTTTTAATATTTAGATTTAGTATATTAGGTATTTAATAGATTAGGTTAAAGATTATAATAGATTAAGTTTACACTTGCCACATCACATTTCTTTTTTTAATTGGTTTACACTTGTCACATCACATCCTATATGGCATCTCTCAAAGGAGAGATTGCATAAGAGTATGACATGTAGGATTAATCCCTTTGCAATATATATATATATATATATATATAGATATAGATATAGATATAGATATAGATATATTTGTGTAAATATAAATATAAATTGGGCTTTAGCTATTTGTATAAATATAACTAATTATTAATTGAGTTTGTTTAGCAATACAAAATCATTTACATTTATTATGTTCGTGAACGTCTATTTATGTTTGTTTAGGTTTTAAATCAACAAACGAGCATAAACGAACACGAACATGACAAATTTCTTAATGAACGCACAAGAACACAGAATTGTGTTCAATTATGTGTTCTTCTTCGTGTTGGTTCAGTTCGTTTACAGGCCTACCTTCTTGTCATGATGAATATGAGGATGAGGAATGGTATTCTTGGGTTATTGGAACTTACTGGTGATGAATCAGGTTCCAAAAATCGTAATGTAATGTTGGTGTTAAGGCTGCAAATGGTGGTGTTACAATTCCTAGAGTGGCTAAGGGTGGTCATGCGATTTTCTTTGCTGACCCACATATCTTGCAGGTTAGTTTTAAAGGAGATACATACATGTGATAATGATGATTTAAATAGAATGCACGATATAAACTTGACAGCTAGTATTTGATATCGAAGGTTATTGCGCGAAGTGAATACGGTCTCGGGTTTGGGTCATTGAGGGATGCAAATTTATCAATGTTGGCAAAGTGGTGGTGGTGGTGGTTCAAAGTCGACTCCAATGCGCTTTGGAGGCGGGTCATTTAGGTGATACATCACTGCTCTAGGAATTGGAATCCCATTCCTTTGAAGCTTTCTGATAGAAATCAATCCCTTGCCTTCCTTCTATTGATATTCTCATATTTATAATGATACAAACATTATCTCTAATTATGGATAGAGATATTCAAATTAAATACAAATACATTTTACATAAATATCCTACGCTATTATACCCCCGCAGTCGAAGCGGGATGAGACCGGATGCTGAGACTGTCTCTGAAATCTTCAAAAAGAACACGAGGAAGGCCTTTCGTAAAAATATCTGCAACCTGATATCTGGATGGAACATGAAGCACACGCACGTGACCACGTTGAACTTGCTCGCGGACGAAGTGTATGTCTAACTCAATATGTTTGGTACGCTGATGTTGTACCGGGTTCCCTGATAAGTAGATAGCACTTACATTGTCGCAGTATACCAATGTTGCGCGCGACAATGGGTGATGAAGCTCCAGTAATAAGTTTCGTAGCCAACAAATTTCAGCTACGACTTTTGCTACTCCCCGGTACTCTGCTTCGGCACTGGAACGGGAAATAGTGGTTTGACGTTTTGACGACCACGAGATGAGATTGTCCCCAAAATAAATACAATAGCCACTTGTGGAACGTCGCGTGTCAGGGCACCCAGCCCAATCTGCGTCAGTGTAGGAGACAAGAGACTGGGATTGGGTGCCGTGGAGAGTTAAACCCAAACTGATGGTCCCTTTGAGATAGCGAATGATTCGCTTGAGAGCATTCCAATGATCAATACGTGGAGCGTGCATGTGCATGCATACCTGCTGAACGGCGTAGAAGATATCTGGGCGAGTGAAAGTTAGGTACTGAAGAGCACCTGCAAGGCTGCGGTATAAAGTTGGATCATGAAACAATTAGCTAACCGTAGCACTAAGTTTACCGTTTGTGTCGACGGGTGTGGCAACCGGGTTACAGGATTTCATGCCGGCACGAGCAATAATCTCATTGGTGTAAGACTGTTGAGAGAGAAACATCGTGTCTTTAATGCGAGACACAGAGATGCCCAGAAAGAAGCTGAGGGGACCAAGGTCTTTCATGGCGAACTCACCTGATAGCCGGCGCATTAGGGAGTGACGAAGCCTGTCAGATGATGTGACCAGGAGAATATCATCGACGTATAAGAGAAGATAGGCTGTGTCTGAGCCCTGGTGGAGAGTAAATAAAGATGCGTCACTGCGACTATGGTGGAACCCAAGGGTGAGAACAAAATCAGTGAATCTTTGATACCAGGCCCTGGGGGCCTGCTTAAGCCCATAAAGAGATTTCTTGAGTGAACAAACATAATCTGGAAACCGTTTGTCTCGAAACCCAAGAGGCTGATACATGTAGACTGTCTCATGGAGATTACCATGGAGAAAAGCATTTGTAACATCCAATTGATGCACGGCCCAATGTTTGGACAGTGCGATGGAGAGAACTGTCCAAATAGTGGCCGATTTAACAACCGGGCTGAACGTCTCACCACAATCCACACCCACCTGTTGTAAACGCCCATCACAAACTAACCGGCCTTGTATCGTTCCAAAGACCCATCCGACCTGTATTTATGCTTAAATAACCACATACTTCTAATAACATTCATATCTGGTGTGCGAGGTACTAATTCCCAAGTCCCATTCCTAACTAATGCATCATATTCTGTAGTCATGGCAGTGTACCATTCCGGTATGGACAGAGCATCGGTAGGGTTCTTTGGTATGGGAATAATAGGGGTGGTTGTGGAAGTGTGAAGGTTAAAGGGTTGTTTGGGCTTATATATTCCGCTCATAGAGCGGGTGTGTATGGTGCGAGGTGGTGGGGTGGGGGGTGCGGGTGATGGTACGTATGGTGATGTCGGAGAGGTGGTAGGTGGCGGGTGTGTGTTCTGTTGGGCCGAGGATGAGGCATGTGTGGGGAGTTGGGTTTGGGCCGTAGGTGAATGAGAGTTAGGGGTGGGAGGTGTTTGGGCCGTAGGTTGGGTAGAGTGTGTTGGGCCTGATGAGTGAGGGGGGTGGGTATTGGCAATATGCGGGTGTAAATGGCAGGGTATAGTGGAGTGTGTAGGGTCAAGGAAGGTGTATTGGGGTGGCGGTGTGGTGGTATGTTTGAAAGGGAAAATGGTCTCGTCGAAGACAACGTGTCTGGAGATAAAGATCTGTTTGGTATTCAAGTCGAGACACCGGTACCCCTATGGGTAGGTGGGTATCCGAGGAAGACGCATGGATGAGCACGTGGGTCGAGTTTGTGAATGGTGGTGGGTGGAGTGAGTGGGTAGCAAAGACAACCAAAGACTCGTAAATGGTCATATGTGGGTGTGGTGTTGTAAAGGATTTCGGTTGGGGTCTTTGTTTTGGTGGTAGTTGTGGGAAGAATGTTAAGTAAATAGGTGGCGGTTTCTAAAGCAAAGTGCCAAAAATTGGTGGGTAAAGCGGCGTGAGACATGATGGTGCGGATGAGGTTATTGATGGTTCGGATTTTCCTTTCGGCTTTGCCATTTTGTGAGGATGTGTAAGGACAAGACAAACGATAAAGTATGCCATTGGTGGTGAAAAATTTTTGAAAAGCATTGTTAACATACTCACGGCCATTGTCACATTGAAAAGTTTTTATGGTTCGGTTAAATTGTGTTTTAATGGTGGAGGCAAATTGTGTGAAGGCGGGAAAAACATTGGACTTGTGGGTGAGAGGGTATGTCCACAAAAAATCAGTATAGTCGTCTAAAAATAATACATAAAATTTATGACCAGACGAACTAATGACAGGAGAAGTCCACACATCACTATGTATTATATCAAATGGTAATAAAGTGCAAGAATTAGAAGCAAAAAATGGAAGTCTTATACTTTTACCCAAAACACAAGAGTCACAAACATTTTTAGAAGAATTATTAAAAGAAATAGAATGACAACGTTTTATTGAATTTAAAGACTGACGTCCTGGATGGCCAAGACGTTGGTGCCAAAGGTCAGCAGTGATGGCGGCAAGAGCGGTGGGTAGTGAAGAGGAGGACCCAAGTACCAGAGGGTATAGATCACCGCTGCTGTTGCACCGCAGGAGCGGGGCTCGCGTCTTGAGGTCCTTCACAAGAAAACCAAACGGATCAAATTCAACAGACACCCAATTATCTCTAGTAAATCGACGAACAGAAATAAGGTTTTTAATTAATTTAGGTGAGTAAAGGACATTTTTAAGTATAAAAGGTGGGAATGGTTTACGGAGGTATTTTGTGCCATGTCCAACTACCGGGATAGTGTTACCATTTCCTACAATAATATGTTGAGGTATGCAAGAGTTAGTAAAGGAATGAAAATCACCTTGCTCATTGGTCATAGTAGAAGATGCCCCGGTATCCATATATTGTGTCAGGTCGGGCTGCTGCAAAGACATAGTGTAGAGGGCTTGCTCGATGTCCGTTGGGCTATAGGCCGTATAATTATTCTGTGCCGGCTTTGGGCCTAAAACTCCTTGCTGCTGGGCCGAGAGAGGATTAAAAGAGGGCCTGTTGGTATTTGGGTAGGGGCATGGTGGACTGACCCAAGGAAATTGTTGGTACTGGGCTGAAGGGTATTGGGTTTGCGTGGGATTGTATTGGGCCGAAGGAAAAGAGTTTGGGGTGGGCCAGTGATAATTGTTAGTGGGGTTTGGGAAAGTCCAAAAGTGCATGGGATTGGTGTAGGAAAATCGTCCAGGACCTCCACGTCCTCTGCCCCGACGTCCGTTGCGTCCGCCGCGGCCTCGGCTGTAGGTAGGTGGTGGACGGTTGTTATCAGTGGGTTGGGAAGGGCTGTATGATGGTGGATTACGGTGGTTTTGGGTGGTGGCGGTTAAGGCGGAGGAAGCGGTTTTAGCGGTTTGAAGGGCTCTCTCGGCTTTATCAGTTTCGGCTTGGATAAGTTTAGATCGGGCCACATAAAACGATGGTAAAGGGGCTGTGTTTTTTAGTATAGTGGCGATACCTTCGTACTCGGCGTTTAAGCCCGCAAGGAGTTGAAGCACCAAACGATTGCCATCGACCGGAGCGTCCACGTTTGCTAACTGATCTGCGAGAACCTTGATTTCCTGACAATATGCAGACATGTTGGAGAAACCATCCAACCGGGTGTTAGAAAACTTATGCATAAGATGAATAGCTCGGGCGGCTTTGTTGTCGTGAAATAGATCTTCAATGGCGACCCAAGCTTCATGGGCGTTCGATACATTGTTAATGATGGTGTGAAGGATGTCGTTTTAGATCGTACTGAAGAGCCACTGTAAAACAATGGCATCCAGACGCTCCCATTCCTCCGAAGAGTTGGAGGATTCGGTGTCAGAGGGTGGTGGTTTCGGCTTCAAGTGATCTTCAACCATAAAGGCTTTGCAATGTATGCGAAAAAGGGTCGCCCAGGAAGCATATTGAGATGAATCGATCTCAAGAACAATCGGAATAACATTCTTAATATTGGAAACTGTGGTGGCGGGGTGTAGTTTGGATTCAACGGTAACGGAGGGAATGATAGTAGAACTGTTGGCAGAGGAAGAAGACATGGTGGGAAGGGATAATATTGCAAAAGTATACCCTGTGAGAAGTTGCCGATCAGAAACGAAGAAGAAAAGTGGGGCGGCAGTTTAGATATTAGGGTTGGAGGATGATACCATGATAGAAATCAATCCCTTGCCTTCCTTCTATTGATATTCTCATATTTATAATGATACAAACATTATCTCTAATTATGGATAGAGATATTCAAATTAAATACAAATACATTTTACATAAATATCCTACGCTATTACTTTCAATTGCGGGTCCGTGTGGATTTGGGTAGGGTCATCAAAGGGAGGCTGGGGAACGGGTTGGGCATTTATTTCTGGCTGGACTGTTGGTCAGGGGATGTCCCTTTGGCCACGGTTTTTTCCAGGACTATTTGCTTTGGAATCAAACAAGTTCGCCTTCATTAAGGATCGGGTCAACCACTTGGGTTCGGGTTGGGTTTGGGCATGGAAAAGATCTCCTATTCTGGGTTCGGAATGCACTGAACTCGCTGCTCTGCTGCATCATCTGCCTGTCCCCGCTTTGTCTGATGCAAGGGACAGTTGGGTATGGGAATTGGACGCAGATGTTGGCTGCTCGTTTTCTGTCCGTGAGCTAAAGCGCAGGCTGCATGACCTGTCCCATGGGCCTGCTGCGTTCGTCTCAACCAGAAAGTCGTGGGTTCTTCAGAAGGTGGAGATTGTTAGTTGGAGAGCCGGCTTAAATAGGCTGCCTACTAAAGACGCGCTGCTCTCCAGGAACATAAATGTGGGTTCGGTTACCTGTGCGGTGTGTGGCGACTATCCTGAATCCATGGAACACTTACGGCATGTGGTTTTGCGCAAGCGGTGTGGGCTCTTGTCTCTCAATGGTGTAAAGTTCGCTCAGTCTACGACTTCCATTTCAGCGACTTATTGCAGGCTCATTCTAGTATTGGCGGGTCAGCGAAGAGGAAGAAAGCTTTCTATGCGGTGTGCCTAACTACATTTTGGTGCCTATGGAATAGTCGTAACGAAACTGTTTTTAATCAGAAACAATGCTCGCTACAGGTAGTTTAATCTTAGTCTTCATTACCAAACACAACAACCTATACAGGTAGTTTAATCTTCATTACCAAACACAAGTAGTTTTAGTCTTCATTACCAAACACAACAACCTATACAGGCAAACAACACAACTAGTACTGATCTTCATCACCAAAAACATACAACCTATACACGCATAGAACACAACTAGTTTTAATCTTCTTTACAAAACACATAGAACCTATACGGGCAAAGAACACAAGTAATACTGTTCTTCAACCCCAAAAACATACAACCTATACATGCATAGCAAACATGTACTTTTAATCTTCATTACCAATTTGAATTTTGCCGAAACTCAAAGACCGCTTCACCATTTTACGTCTATTACAGATAGCTGACCCCGGTTGACTTTGATATCCATCCTGCGTTCTAAAAGATCCATTCATTAAGTTGCAATCAACATTTTCATCGCCATAGCAGCTCTCACCAGATTCAAGCATAATCTGCTCGTCTTCTTCCACCATATCCGCCCAACTTTTCTTACTCTCTACTTCTTCACGCAACGGTGTTATCGACAATTCACTACACTTCCCTGGTGACTCCATCTTAGCTTCTGCAGCTTTTTCAACATGCCATTTCCTAAGACATCCTCCTCCACTCATATCCGTTCTTTCCCATTCTCGTCTTCTTGGCTGCGTGAACGGAACCCGTGGAGTGACATTGACTGGAGATGGGGAAACAGCTGACTTCTTATATCCAGGATCTGAATCACAGTGTTGTTTTGATGATTTGTCAAAGGGGTCAGCTTCTTTGTTTCGACTAAGAAACGATGAGAATGATAACTGCTTCCCAGGTTGACACACGTCCCGCATTTCAAATTCTTCCATGACTTGCATTGCACGCTCGTAAGACTTCGCATACGATTCTTCTTCCGGGTCGCGTGCCCGCCTTGAATCCTTAACTGTACTCAGCAGAACCTTGGCTTCTGTCATTTTGTTCAAATACATCAAACAAATTGCAAGATTACACCTTTTATTCTTATCCGGTTCAAAAGAAAGCGCCTTCCTGCATCATAAAATGTCAACTTTCACATTAGAAAATGTTTTTCAATAAATATTTTTTTAAACAAAATATTAAAGACCCACCTATAGATCTCTTCAGCAACTTGATAATGGTCTTGCTGCAAGTAAGCCCATGCCAAATTCCCTAACAACCTGCTTATTGCAACAAATTCGACCCGAAACGAATAAGATAATCATTTATAAATACAGCTAAAACAGGAGATAAATTTCAGAAAAAACTCATCCTACCGCGAGTACTCTTGCACCACTGTGATCTGAATCTTCTTGCCCTGTGATCGTGCAAACTTCATATGGTTTCCATCTTTTAGAGTGTTCTCCTCCATATACTTGATTTTCGACTGAAGTAGTTCAATCTGCTCATCAACTCGCCCCGACCTCTGTAAAAAATGCAAAAACTATTACAAACTTTTCTAAACATTTCCACAAAATGGTTTTGGAAATAGGAGTCACCTTGTACAATTCGAGTAGTATATTGTCCAAGGACTCTTGAGATTCGACCTCGCATAAGTGTCGAAAAGATTTGATAGCTTCGACTGCTTCATCAGATCTGTTGAGCTGTTTCATGACGACAGCCATGTCTTTCAGTGCGCTATCCACCCGATCACCCAAGTTTATCGCTGCCCAGAACAGAGAGACAGCTTTGGCAGGATTGTTGTCTACCACCTACAACAAAAAAACACTCAAATTAGCATCCATTACTGAACCCGACGGCACATAATCCTATTGATTACCCTCACTAATCTTCCCTGAATCAAACTCCACACAGCAAATCTTACACATTTTAACAAACAAATGATGTCTTTCGGATACTGCAACATCTCTAAACATCAAGAATTCATGCTTCTGTAGCCCAAATTATTAACAAAATTCGAAGTCCAAACCAATTCAGAGTTTGGATAACTGTAACCATCAGTATCTGATTTGGGCTTCCTTTGGCCTCTTTTCATAATTTTGTTTCACATATTTGATATATATTCCAAATACTGTAAACTATAAACCAACAAAGTAACTATTATTAAATGTCTTGAAATATATTACTATCTACAAAATATTATTAATCAAAATAACAATTGTGCTAAAACAGAAACAAATAAAAAATCCAAAAAACAGAAATAAAGCCTAAAACTATAATTATAATTCATAAAAGCTCAGAAAGAAAGAGAGACAACCCAATTTAATTGAATAAATAAATAAATAAACAAAAAAAACACAAAAAAGTCTAAAACTGTAATAATAATAATAATAATAATAATAATAATAATAATAATAATAATAAAACGTAGTCCAAATGTAGACAATTCTTGAAACAAAATTAAAATCCCAGAAAAAGAGACAAACCCAATTGAATATAATAAAAGAGGGGGATCAGGGAGAGTGATATGATTATACCTGAACGTGTTTGGCTCTAACATAAGGAGAATCTCCGGCCGGAACCTTATGGATAATATGATACAAATGATTACTGGCTTTGGAGTGTTGTTCGGAGACCGGCCACGGCGCTGCTGATGAGTAAGTCCGGTTCTTTTCCGGCTGAGGGGTGGAGAATGGCAACTGTTCTTTGTTATTGAACCACATTATTCTTTCTTTAATGATCAAGTATGATGATTAGGGTTTGATGGAGAAAGATCAAGAATGGTTCGTGATGAGGGTTTTTGTGATGGGAGAGATGGATTATAGTTTATGTTTTTATAAAAGGTTTTCAAAGTTGGGGGGCTTATATAGTTCGTTGAGTTTATCATTTAAAACTGAATGTATCCTTATCACGTGGCCTAGTGGTAAAAGGGCCGGTTCTCTCTTTGGGGGAGCCGGGTTCAATTCCCACGGGAGGCATGTGATGGATACCTGCACTCTTGTGGTGGGGTAGGTGGTTGGGAAGTGATGGAGAGACCCTTGACCCTTGTGGTCATGGGTTCGACTCCTGATCCCTCCAGGTTTTACCGGTTCACTACCGTCGTGCCTTCAAGCGGGTTTGTGGGCCGGGTTTTTCCCTGAAACAGTAGACGGGTGGGCCGAAGGGCTCTGTCCGTACGGACTAGAGGCCGTCTGGGGCCCCTTTCGACCGTTGGAGGCCGCGTACAGAGTACCCGGCAATACTTTAGTTAATCGTTCAAAAAAAAAAACTGAATGTTATTTAATATTTTAACAAGATAAAGTTATTTTTTTATTTTTTAATTAGTGAATATGAATTGTTATTTTTGCCCTATCATATAATGTTGTTAGAATAGCTCCTATATTTTTTTTTCGGTTTGGTTGGAAGCTCGGTAAACTAATTCGTTAAAAGTTTTGAGTTTGATTTGATCCGGGTTTGGTTAGTGTAAAAAGTAAGTTGAGTTAGTATTAAAACAAAGCGGCTTGAACCGAAACTTTAGTTGATATGGTTTGAGTTAATTTGGCTCACAGGTTAAGTACTCGAATTTAGTCGAGCTTAAATGAGCTCTAGCCCAACCTCGAGCTTTTACATAGGCTCATTTGATAAACGAGTCGAGCACGAATCCATGATTCACATATCAAGCTCAAATCAGCTCGCAAGCACAAACAAGCTTTCTATCTTTGGAATTTAGATTTATTATATCAAATACTAGCTGATTACCTCGGGAGGGTCCCGGAGTTGAAAAATCTAATTTTATGTGATAACCTATTGCAAATGGCTCAAGTTAACTAACCACAAAATCTCTCAATCATTGCATGTTCATAGTATTCTAATCAATAATCTATACTTATAATAAACCAAAGCCATTTTAATGACATGACACTTAAAGAAGCATTCTCTTCTTTGAGTGTGCCATGTGTCATCCCATGTGGCATTGACAGTGGCGGATCTAGAAATATTTTTCAGTAGCAACGTTCAAAAAAAAAAAAATTTCGCCATAGTTTCATACAATGTAAAGGAAATAAAGATAACAACATGATAATAGATAATTTTAGACACATACCTAATAGATTTCGCCCCTTCGGTTCTTGAAAGCTTGAAATCGAGCCATTACATCATCTTCTTTGACTTTATCAAAAGTGTCTCTTTCAACCGCGCAAATCAAAGCATTGTTCAAATAGTCCTCACCCATTCTATTGCGTAAATCCGTCTTGATAAGCTTCATCTTAGAAAAACACCTCTCAACGGTTGCGGTTGCAACCGGCAAAACTAATGCTAACTTCAACGCCCGATAAACCAAAGGAAAAGTTTTATGTTTTTCGGTTTCCACCATTACACGAGCAAGATCACACATTCCATTTAGTTTTGCAAATTTTTCATCTTCCTTTAATGTGTGATAAAATACCGAAAGGCATCCTCTTTCCTCTTCACTAAAATCATTCGGATACATCTCACAAAATGCTAGGATCTTAGGTATGTCAAACTTAGAAAACGAATCACAAGGATTTAAACCCGACATATTATCTATCAAAGTTGTTGATACCTCACTGAATCGACTTTCAAGTTCTTGAATTTGCAAATCCAAAACCGTATTAAAAACTTCAACTTCAAAATGATGCCGGTTAGTAACGACATTCTTACGGTTTCTTTGATTACCATAACTTTCCGACATTTCTACCATCTCAATCTTATTTTTTTCACAAAAAGATGTCACCTTTGCCAACATTCCATCAAACCCGTGTTGTCTTAAATTATTCAATGCTCGCTTCGTTCCATTTATCAATTTAGCCGCTTCTAACAAATCTTGGCTCTTTTTTTGAAGATGTTTTGATAGAGCATTTGTGAGGCCTAGAATATCATCTAACAAGTGCATATAAAACACAAAATCAAGCTTCTTGAAATATGATAAAATACCTCTTGCATTAGATCGTTGTTGAATAAGCTCTCCTTCTTCTTTAATAAAAGCAAGTACTTCAACAACTTTCGGAAATAATTTAATCAAACTTATAACTGTTCTATGATGAGAACCCCATCGTGTATCTCCGGCTCGTGCAAGGGAAACCTCTTGGTTTAATCCTCTTCCGGTCTTAATCTCACCTAGAAGAATTTCTTTTTCCACTCTTTCTCTTTTTGCCTCCAACATGATTATTTTTCGCTTACAAGAAGCAGAAACCGTATTAACAAATCCACTAACCAAGGGTGGGCAATTGGGCATTGGTCTTTGGGCTTGGGTTAGGGAAAAGGGTGGGCTTTGGTTTTTGGACTATTGGCCTATTGGGTTAAGATTACTTAAGATTACATGTATATTATTGGGTTAGTAACTTAGTATTGTATGATAGGTATTAGATTAGTTATCATTAGTCGAGTTCGGTAAATATTTTTTTCGAGTAACGTAACGTGGTAACGTATAATTTCGTTAGTAGTAACGTTTATTAAATTCTAGTAGCAACGTAAATTCTATTTCAGTAGTAACGTTTTTGAAAAATCGTAAAAAAAAATTTTTTTTTTCCACTACGCGGGCGTTTTTCAGGAGCAACGGGCGCGGCCCCTAGTCCTTGACTAGGTCCGCCCCTGGGCATTGAGATATTTTAGGAAAAAAATAATTTAAAAAAAATTTGGATTTTTCACCCTCATGTTTCCTCCCATAATTTTTAAACGTTAATATCTTTAATATACGAGATTTTTTAAAGAAAAAAATTACACCAAATTAACGAGCATTTTATTATCTTTCCAACGAGTACCATAGTGCTATATAAAAAACGGAGAAATTTTTTTGTGGGGTTTTGTTCATATAGGAAAAAAAACACAAAGTGTTCAGGTAAATCATTAATCATGTATAGACAAGTCACTAATTATGTTTAAATCAGTAAATATGAATTTTTTAACCAGAGCCGAATAGGTTAATAGAGTTATACGTTGTTTTAAGTTAGGTATCAATATTAGTATGTTAGAGTTGTACATTTGTTTAGTCTTTAGGATATGTGTTAATATTAGAGTTACATTAAAGTTCTACATTCTTTTAGGTTAGGTGTTAGCATTGGAATTGTACATTGTTAATTTGTTTTAGGTTAGATATTAATATTAGAGTTATACATCAGTCTATTTCATATGTAAAATTGATGTATCATGTTAAATTTCTCAACCCGGGACGCTCCCG
The DNA here is from genome assembly GCA_030844895.1 of Ambrosia x helenae. Lineage (NCBI taxonomy): Eukaryota > Viridiplantae > Streptophyta > Magnoliopsida > Asterales > Asteraceae > Ambrosia > Ambrosia x helenae. The sequence goes on from CM061223.1 coordinate 53,121,698, forward strand.
GGGTATAATCTAGTAACTCATATTCCCTAATTTAGAACCTAATCAGTAATTATCTAAAGAATCACTTATGTAAGCTGCAACTATTAAAAAACTCATCACATCTCTCTAATTTCTCACATTCTAATGGCTCTTATAATTCCTAACCTAATCAACTAAACAAACACTTAAGTTGGAAGTTGTAATCATTGCATCTCATTATGCCACGTGGCATAATCAAGAGATGGTTGAGGCCACCATTGAACGTCACGTCAGCAACTATCAATTCTTTCCGGGAGCGTTCACGGGTTAAAAAAATATAACCATTCTAATAATACTAATGCTAATAGTAATAATTATTACTCTTGTAATTAAATAAATAAAAAAAATAACCTTGCTATAAGGTGACACCATGTGTTGCAGTGTTGCGCGATTCTTTCTCCTAACTTCTCTTGATGAAGTATACCTAGTAAAATTCCAATTATAACATGGCGATTGGGCTGATTTTCAACATCGTAGATAAGAATCTGGTTTAAAAGAAAAAACATGATTAATGAATAACATGAACACTTTGTGTGTGTTTTTCTTCTATAAACGAAACCCCACAAAAAATAGTCGATTTTTCTCCGTTTTTTTATATAGGACTATGGTACTCGTTGAAAAGATAATAAAACGCTCGTTAATTTGGTGTAACTTTTTTCTTTAAAAAATCTCGTATATAAAAGATATAAACGTTTAAAAATTATGGGAGGAAACATGAGAGAGAAAATTTTAAATTTATTTTTAAATTCTTTTTTTTCCTAAAATAACTCAATTTAATTTAGGGTTTTATGTTTATCTTTTTTTTAATTAAAAAAGGAAATAGTTCAAAAACACTAAAATCTTTCAATTATGATGCCACGTGACACTGTCAAGGGGAGGTTGAGGCCTCCATTGCACGTCACGTCAGCATATACGTTTTCTTTTATATATATATATATATATATTTATATTTATATAAAATTAAAATATACAATATTATGATACAAATACTTAAATAAACTATATAAAAACGATAATTATATAATTAATTAATTATTAACGAGCCAAATTTGAATCTGAAAAACTACTCAAAACTAAGCTCGAGCTTTATAGTTAAAACTCTAATCGAGTCGAGCTGAGCTCGAGCCTCAAGAGGATCGGGCTCAGCTCCATTCGACTCATTTACAACGTTAATTTTAGGGCACATCTATATCTATATATATATAAATAAAAGAAAACGTATATGCTGACGTGGCATGCAATGGAGACCTCAACCTCCTCTTGAGAGTGCCACGTGGCTTAATAATTGAGTGTTTTTAGTGTTTTTGAATTATTTCCTTTTTAATTAAAAAAAGATAAAATAAAACCCTAAATTCTCAATTACTAAAATTAAATTGAGTTATTTTAGGAAAAAAAGAATTTAAAAATAAATTTAAAATTTTCTCTCTCATGTTTCCTCCCATAATTTTTAAACGTTTATATCTTTTATATACGGGATTTTTTAAAGAAAAAAATTATTTTATTATCTTTCCAACGAGTACCATAGTGCTATATAAAAAACGGAGAAAAAATCGACTACTTTTTGTGGGGTTTCGTTTATACAGGAAAAAACACACAAAGTGTTCACGTTATTCATTAATCATGTTTTTTTCTTTTAAACCAGGTTCTTATCTACGATGTTGAAAATCAGCCCAATCGCCATGTTATCATTGGAATTTTACTAGGTATACTTCATCAAGAGAAGCTAGGAGAAAGAATCGCGCAACGCTGCAACACATGGTGTCACCTTATAGCAAGGTTATTTTATTTATTTATTTAATTACAAGAGTAATAATTATTACTATTGGTATTAGTATTATTAGAATGGTTATATTTTTCAACCCCGGGACGCTCCCGGGAAGAATTGATAGTTGCTGACATGACGTTCAATGGTGGCATCAACCATCTCTTGATTATGCCACGTGGCATAATGAGATGCAATAGTTACAACTTCAAACTTAAGTGTTTGTTTAGTTGATTAGGTTAGGAATTATAAGAGCCATTAGAATGTGAGAAATTAGATAGATGTAATGAGTTTTTGAATAGTTGCAGCTTACATAAGTGATTTTGAGATGATTACTGATTAGGTTTTAGATTAGAGAATATAAGTTATTACTTATTAGAATACTATGAACATGCAATGATTGAGAGATTTTGTGGTTAGTCAACTTAAACCATTTGCAATAGGTTATCACGTAAAATTAGATTTTTTAACCTTGGGACCCTCCCGGGATAATCAGCTAGTGTTATACCCAAATGAAAAAAAAAACGTGTTCGGTTTACCCAAATGATAACAATTGTTTACTTAAATTAGTGTAATAAAAGAATTAAATTTTAAATTAGAAAAGAAAACAACTTTTAAACCATTTTCAAAAGGATAAAATAAAAAACATTTTTATCAATTATAAACACCTTTTTAATTTGTTGGGGTTTTTTTTAAAAGAAAGAGTTAAGTTCCTTTTCGGTCCTTGTGGTTTGCTCAAAAAATCTATTTCAGTCCAAAAGATTTTTTTTGTCTTTTTTAATCCAATAATTTAGGTTTGGTATCTATTTTGGTCCATTCCACTAACTTATTCATTTTCTTTGTCCTTTTTAATCCAATAGTTTAGGTTTGGTATCTACTTTAGTCCATTCCACTAACCTCATCTATTTTCTTTGTTAATTTCTTAAGAAAAGACCAAAATGCCCTTATAATTAAAAAAAAATAATATATAAAAACCCTAAATTTCTATTCTACAACATTAATATATAAACACGATTGTATTAAACTTAATCATATTTTATGGTTATCTCGGAAGAAGAAACCGGGTGGATATTTCACATCTTCTGTCACTTTCACCTCTTTAAAATTCCGACCGATTTTGAAGTCATTAACTTAAATGGAAAACCACAAACGATGTGACGGTTTTGAACTCATAGAAATTTATGTGTTTTTTTATCATGCGCTAGTAAATTATTGATATTTCAAATTTTCCACCTCTCTTAATTTTTTCATTAATCACCTCAAATTTTCTAGTTGTTAATCCATCACACAAACTGAAATACAGAAGAACAAATACTAAACATGCGTTTCTTTGCTGATTAATTTGTCGTTCTTGATTTAGACATCTAGTATACGTAAACAAGGGGATCCAGATCAGACAAAAAAATAAACAAATTTGAGCGAAAGAACTTTAATGGCAACTACTAATTCGCAGTATAAGCTAACAAACATCAACAATCTCCATCATTAAGTACAATTGTATAAATACAAAAATCGGCCAGAATTTTAGGGAGGTGAGAGTGACAGGAGATGTGAAATACTCACCCGGTTTCTTCTTCCGAGATAATCATAAAAGATGATTAAGTTTAATACAATCGGGTTTATATATTAATGTTGTAGAATAGAATTTAGGGTTTTTATATATTAATTTTTTTAATTATAAGGGCATTTTGGTCTTTTCTTAAGAAATTAACAAAAAAAATGATGAGGTTAGTGAAATGGACCAAAATAAATACCAAACCTAAACTATTGGATTAAAAAGGACAAAGAAAATGGATGAGTTAGTGGAATTGACCAAAATAGATACCAAACCTAAACTATTGGATTAAAAAAGACAAAAAAAATCTTTTGGACTGAAATAGATTTTTTAAGCAAACCACAAGGACAGAAAAGGAACTTAACTCTAAAAGAAAACAACTTAATTTAGGAAAGAAAACAACTTCTAAATTCTAATCACCCTCTAATAAGTAAGAAATACAGAGTCACTCACAATAAACATACAGACTCACCTATCATACCTAAATAAAACTAAATATACAAACGCACTCAAACAAAGAATACAGACGCACTCACACATAACATACAAAGTGTAAAGTAGAAATGTAATATAAAAACTGAATGTAATTAAGAAAGTAATATAAACATTCAAATAACCTAGATGCGTCTCATCAAAAATTAAGTGCTATTTTGTTTGTTGAATCAACTATACCTTTGTTAATAACCAAATTTAGTCAATCTATAGAACATGTAGAATTTTCCTTAAAAAAACTTTTATTAGAAAAAAAAACTCATTATCAAGTTTCTTCAGTTCAGTTTTATCGAAAAAACATATATAATTTGATTAATCGGTTATTATTTACACACCCATCGTCAACTCTATTCTTTTGTTTCTACACTCAAACCCATCGCCAACTATATTCTTTTGTTTCTACGGATGGTGATAGGATGTGTTTGAAAAAGTTACTAATAATCCAAGTCTCAAACTCCATTGTAAAATCGAGTATGGTGATGATACCATACCCAATGCACTACACTTAGCTATGCATCATGGCATGAACAAACAAAAAAAAAAATCAGAATTGTAGTAGAGTTGCACTTGAAAGAGTGTTTTTATGGACGTGTGTTGCATTTGATGATAGAGGTGGGGTCACATTATATTAAATAAAATGTTTTCTTTATTCCATGAAGGTCACAGAAAATATTAACAACAATTTTCCTAGTTTTAATATTCTTCTTTCTAGAAAAAACAAGACCAATTTAGTATCAACATAAAATTGTTTACGTACTCCTTCTCAAACCGTAAGAATGGTAAGAAAAGGTCACATTTTTCTACTTTACCCATGTCTTATTTCTAGTTTGAATTCTTTAAGATTAGTTTTTGTTATTTTAAATGTATTTAATTTATATTATTTAAATTTTTAATTATATGAAAATACAAAATTAATTAATTTAAAGGAATTTGAGCATTTAAAATAAAATGTAAAAGGCGGTGATGATGTGAAAATATAAATATTGATAAGAATGATTGTAGATTTGGAGTGAACTTGAGAGTTTTTTATACACTTATGAAAATTTGATGTGGTAATTGACTAGACATATTTATAGATGCATTTAAAATTTTGCATTGGTGATGGTACAAGAGGTTTACACTTATGAAAATCTAACGTGATGGTACAAGAGGTTTACAGTTATGAAAATCTAACGTGACAGCAGCTAACTAGACATATTTATAGATGCATTTAATACTTTGTATTGGTGATGATATAAAAGGTTTTAAAAGGGTACTACCGTATTAGACTATTAGCAATCCAAGTCAAAACATTGGCTCCCGTGGTTCTATGATACATTTCTTAGTCATTTATTCCAATTATAATGATTAAACCGCTAAAATATTTTTTTTTGAACGGCCAACGAATCAATTCCGAGCACTCTCGGGCACCCTTTTGGCGAATCAGGTACTCGAGAGTACCCGGGCCACCAATTGCCACCAATTCCCGGGAAAACCCGACCACTCACCCGCCCGAAGGCACGACGGTGAAATAGTCGGTAAAACCGGTCGGGATCAGGACTCGAACCCAACCCAATGGCCGGGTCATCCCTCATTTCCCATCCACCAATGTCCTCCAAATGTAGCTAGTGAGAATTGAACCCAAGCCTCCCATAGGAAACTTTAGGCCCTCAACCAACTAAGCTACAAGTGTTGGACAAACCGCTAAAATATTAAGTCAGAAAATGTCTTCCTCGTTACAAATCGAAGGATTTACATCGGCTTTTATGTCTTCATCTACTAAATAATACTAAAAATCACTATATTTTCACTCCCCTCTCAATTTAATAATATTTTTCACACTTTTATCATTACTATTTTGTAGGGAGTTCAGAGTGAAAAAGTTGATCCCACGGCCCATGGAAATGTGGTTGATGGGATCATTTAATCCCTCCACGGCCGATGGTATTATTATTAATGAGAGCAAACACTTCTATTTCGAGTTGGATAAAAATCAAACTGACAAGTTGGTGTCATTGTTTGCATCAACACTTTTTTTTAACGTAATACAATTTCAAATAATATTCTTTTTCACATCTCCAACCCATCCCAAATACATTCATTTTCACCTCTCTAACCCATCTTAAACACTCACAACTCTTTTTCACAACCCCCACTCACTACCAATTTTTAACAGAGATGGAGGTTAACAAAGACCGACGGGGGCCATTTTTAATAGTTCGATGGTCCATGGAAGGCTTTCAAATGCCAGTACTGTTGATCTCCATTATTATTATTATTATTATTATTATTATTATTATTATTATTAAACATGAGAGCAAACACTTCTATTTCGAGTTGGATAGAAATCAAATTGACAAGTTGGTGTCATTGTTGCATCAATGCTCGGGAATATTCTGCTTCTATAATGATCAAGAACATTCTAAATAACTCTTTATGCCTCTTTGCCTAAAGCTACCAAGAGACAAGAATACAATCTCATGCAAGCATTATCTGAGAACCTATATTGATTTGTTATAGCTTAACATATGTAACTGTTTTATCATGTATACCGAATTATCAAGTGAAAAAAAAATGTTCTATAAGCAAATTTACATTTATAATAAGAAATGAAAAAAAATATTTATAAAAAACACAAATATCATGCTTAAAATATATAAAACACACTTACAAAATATAAAAAAAATAAAAATTCCATGGGATTGTGGAGACCCCCATGGGCCATATAAAGGTATCCTATAGGCTGTGGAGACCTCCATGGTCCGTGAAGGAGGGTCAAACCACAGGCTATTATGCCTTCCACGACTTGGTGATATTAAGCTTCCACAAGAAACTTTATTTTATTTTAAATAAATTTAAAAAAAAACTTCTATAGGCTATGAAGGTCTCCACAACCCTAGGATACCCACTCATCTCTTTTTCTTGGCATGAATCTTTGTGAATGAGATATGACATAATTTAAGCAAGTGATTGTATATAAAGAAAACAATTATACGCATGTTAAATAGCTATCCATGCATTTTTTATATTATTTTCTCATGATATACATTTGTGTTAAAAGTTCAAGTCTAAGAATCGATAATAAGAACACGAACACGAATGGAATAACTCTCCAATATATTAATCAGAAAATATAACTTAAAAACTGATTACTGACTCTTAAACCATAACTCGGTTTCTCTAAACCATAACTCGTTTCTCTTATCTCTTATTCATAATGTCTAGCCGAACTTGGTTTATATAGACTAAGCCAAACTTGCTAGCCAAGACATTACCAAATATAATAATAACAAAATTAGGAAACTTAACAAACTATAGCCAACTTGTCAATATTGATCCTCCAAGTTCACCCACTTGTGACTTGAAGTCCGTAAATTACCAACAATAGCCCCTGTAATTTCGGACTCAAAATTGGTGGGTCTTTTACTCCGAACATGTCTTCAACTTGATTCTCTCGAGGCTCTTCATGATCTCTTGCATTGTTCTTTGGGCTCTACTTAGCTTGTTCAAACAAATGCTTCGTTCTATCAATACTCCTCCTTCCTTGGTCTTGAATCCCTTGCTTGACACATCCTTTAAGTTCTTGAATATTCTTCCTTGGCCTTTGAATTTTGGGTTTCATAATTGAACTTGAATCTTTGAGAAGATTCTGACTCGTACTTGGTGTCTCATCTTTCAGTTCAACTCTTTGTAGACCCCCACCCACAAAATTCATCATTACAATCATGCTAACTTGTGTACCGGGACTTGCTATCTGGAGGTTGATCTTGTATAAACGGTTCTTGGTCCTTGTCACCTTCATCATAAGCTTACTAGTATCATCATGAATGGTTAGCAAATCATGTTTCATGTGAAAGTCACATCCACCTTTCGTTGCTTAACCAAGATATATGATATTTCTTTTGTAGACCCGGTATGTAGTAAACATCGGTCAACAGGCGCTTCTCCCATGTTTTCCCTACAAATAATACTGATCCCTTTCCCCGTATATCAATACAAGATCCATCTCCGAATTTCACCTTTCCCGTGACACGTTCATTTAGTTCAAAGAAGTAAGCTTTATTGCCCGTCATGTGATTTGATGCTCCATTGTCGAGATGCCAAGTGTCTGTATCCATTGGATCGGTCTCACAACGCTTAGGAATCACCCATTCTTCATTAAGAAAAACCGTCTCTTGATCACACTTCATCATAAATAAAGATGAATCCAAATCATCGGTTTCAGCAAAGTTAGCTTCTTCCTGTTTCTTTAAACAATCTGGACACCCTGACGCAAACTGGCAACGGTAACACTGAACATGTGATCTATTTTTCTTCACCCTTTGGCGATCATTGGTTCTCCTTTGACCCGTCTGTTTTGGCCTGTGATCTTGACCATCTCGGCTTTAACTTCCATCTTGGCCCTCATCTTCCCAGTCTTCACCTCTACCTCGGTCCTTTCCCTTTATACGATTTACGGTTCCAACTATTACGTGAGGACTCAGTTTTAGTAAACATTAAATTACATTGGTTGTTCTCTTGAGTCTCCTCATCTTTTATCCGTTCTTCATATGCTTTTAATCGTCCTACCACATCATCAAAAGTAATCGTCTTCAAATCAACAACTTGTTTAATTGAAGCAACCATATGAATGAACCTTCTTGGTAATCCGTTTAGAAACTTTTTCACAAGTTTGGATTCATCAATCGTAGAACCCAACGAAGCTGATTTTGATGCCAACCCAAATAACACATTTGCAAACTCATCAACTGAACTTTGTTCTTTCATCTTCAAGTTTTCAAAATCTGACATCAGTGTTTGTAACCATGCTTCTCTAACCCGATTAGCCCCAAGATTACTGGTCTTTAGCGCATCCGACATCTCCTTTGTCGTAGTCAGATTACCGACTTGTAAAATATGATCTTCGGGTATAGCCTGAAACACCAACGCTATTACCATGTTGTTTTTCTTCGCATCTAAAGCAATTTCCGGTTCAACTTGATCCCAAAATCCATACATATTAAAAATCGCCTTCATTCTCATACTCCATGTATAATTCGTCTTTGACAACATGGGACACACGAGACTAGCCGAATTGTTTTCTTTAACCGTAACAATCGATTTTTCACCATCCGCCATCTTACCTCGTCTCTTGTAAGTTAACGGAGTAGAACGCCTTACTCGAGTCCGTTGAAACAACTACAAACAGATTAGTCCCAAAACCACTTTTTAAAAACCAAACCCGTTTACTCCTCGGAGAAAAACCCGGTCACGAATAACTCTCGAAAAACCGAATTCAATCAAACCTCTTGGCTTGAACCTGCTTATTCAACCCAATAAGAAATCCAAAAGTTTAATGATAAAACCTATTTGTTGAAAAAAAATTAATAAGATTGTTTTTTTTTCTTTTCTTGAACTCCTAAGCAGCAGCAAAAACCAAACCCTTACTTAAAAAAAAAAAAAACCAAACCCTTACTTAAAAAAAAAAAAAAAAACAAAAATCAAACCACATTGTGTGAATTTTTAACCAAACAACCAATTAAAGATAACTGATCGCCCATCTTTGAATTTGTTCCATAGTCTTCGAATAGTAGCTCCTCCGGTCGCTGATCTTCCGTTGTATTATTTACCGATCTAAGCAGAACCCCCTTGTTTCGCTTTCCGATTGCCGCCGCACGAACAGCCTAGTCACTGCTGCCGCTGCTTCGATGAACCTGTACTGCCGGCCTCGAGTGCTCGTTTGGTTCGACAATTGAACTTGGCTTTGATACCAATTCAAGTCCAAGAATCGATAATAAGAACACGAACACGAACACGAACACGAATGGAATAATTCTCTAATATATTAATCAAAAAATATAACTCAAAAACTGATTACAAACTCTTAAACTATAACTCGGTTTCTCTTCTCTCTTATTCATAATGTCTAACCCAGCTTGCTTTATATAGACTAAGCTAAACTTGCTAGCCAAGACATTACCAAATATAATTATAATATAATTAGGAAATTTAACCAACTATGACCAACTTGTCAATATTGATCCTCAAAGTTCACCGACTTGTGACTTGAAATCCATAAATTACCAACATTGTATATTTTGAACTTTACTTGGGTAAAAGTCTTGTTATTTTTGTATACGATAGAGTGAGAACCACCATTGAAAGAATAGCATATTAGCATGGATGATTTCATTACCGAATTGTTGTCCCTCCTTTGTAAAAAAATGTGGATATGGACTAGACCCAGTTTCTATATGGTCCGATATTATCTGGCCCGGACGTTAAGCCCAAGTTTTACGTTAGGTAATAAAAACCACTTGAAAAAATAGAGTTCAATAGATGTACATTATGCAATTATGCAGCCACTAAAACTTTATAAAAACACAATGCTAATAACTTAAAAGAGCTACACTTAATTTCATAGAACAAAAGTCGATTTTTCATGATCCTGCACTAATTTTTGAGTATCTGATAGCTCTACTTCCTCTTCTTGCCAATCTTGTTCCTTTCGAAACAACAACTCGATTTGCTCCAACGATTTTCCTTTCGTCTCGGGCACGATTTTGTAAACGAAAACAACCGATAAAGCCGAGACAATACTGAAAACAAAGAACGTCCCAGACATCGAAATGGCCCGAGAAACACTTAAAAACGACATTGCAACGATTCCACTACATACCCTATTCCCGACCGCTCCTAAAGCAAACGCTTGCGCCCTTAGTCTTAATGGGAATATCTCCGATGTCAAAACACCACAAATTGGCCCGATCCCAACCGAAAAGAAAGCCACGTTACCGCACACGAGCAGAATCACCAATGCCACTCCAACCGAATGTTTGTCGAGCAACGAAAGAGTGATTCCCAAACCGCACAAGCAAAATGTCATCCCGATTGTGCTCACATATAGTAGCGGCTTCCTCCCTACTTTATCGATGACTAAAATCGCAATCATGATAAAGGCGGTTTTAGAGATGCCCACAGCTACAGTCGCGGCCAAAAGCGGCGACTTGTCTTCTAGTCCCGCGGTTTGAAAAATCTCGGGACTATAGTACACGGTCGCATCGATTCCCGTAATCTGTTGGAAAGACTGGATTCCAATTCCCGCAACTAGCATTCGCGCGACCTCGGGAGTCGGGTTTAGCAGTTCCCGCCACACGGCCGTGTTTCGGTTCCCGCTTTCCGCGGACGCTAGTATCTCGGACAACCTCTCCTCCGCCTCGGACGAAATCTCGTTTGTTTTCTCCAAAACTAATCTCGCCTCATCGATTCGGTTTTGCATCACCAGCCACCGCGGTGATTCTGGGATTACAAATATCGCAAACGCTATAAACACGGACGGAAGGATCCCGACCGCGAGCATAATTCGCCAATTCGTGTGGGGCGAAAGGCCCGAAAACACGAAATTCGACACATAACCTAACAAAATCCCAAGATTGATGAAAATTTCCGGGAATGAGGTGAATGTGCCTCGGGAAACCGTCGGTGATATCTCGGCGATGTAGACCGGGGCGATCATGACCCCGAAACCAATGCCAACTCCCGCGAGGAGTCGACCGATCATTAGGAACTCGAAAGTAGGGGCTAGGGTCATTATGGCTGCACCAATCTGGAAGATGATTGCAGCCAAACCCATGGACCATTTGCGGCCAACTGCATCAGAGACTCTTCCTCCAGCTAAGCTGCCCAATATGGAGATGACACTTAAGCTACCAATGAGAATTTCTTGTTGGAGTTCACTGATTTTTAGGTCTTCTTGGATGAATATGATTGCTCCACTCATGACACCAACATCTACAAATCAAAGTTTCAAGAATTTGTCATACTTGAGATCTAGCTATGCTGGTTTCGAGCACGTTTTGTTTTTTTTGTCTATTTAATCATTCATTAATAAAAGGGGGCAATATACGTTAGGACGACTGGTAGGCGCGCAACAAGCTACGCCATCTTCCCTTTCTAAATAGCAAACCTTAACCTACTAAAAACAAACTTCCGCTTGGTTAAAATATACATGTATAATTACTTTCAAAAAAATATAATTATGGATTTTTATTTAACAAAATATTAATTATTTAGCATTTTGTATCATAATTTCATAGAGAATACTTATAATGTAAATTTACATTTAACATATTAAATAAATTAAATATAAAGAAAAAAGTTATTTAGGCTCATGAGCTTACTCAAGCTCGATAAATCAAGCGTCACTAAACAAGTTTATTTTTGTATACGAGGTTGAAGTCGTTTAAGCTATAAGCTCAATTCGAGCTTTTATAGAGCCAAACTCGAGCAGCTCACGAGCGACTCTCCTCATTTACAACACCTTAGCATAACGTACACCGTACAGATGAATTTACACTATCTTTAGGTAATGAATTTACAAAGAAAGCATTGAGGATTGTATTTACCATAGCCAAGAAGGACATTGTTGAGAGATGCAAAAACAGCACAAGCAAAGACAAACTTCCTTGTTCTTTTGCTCCTTTCGTGCTGTGTCTGCTTGTACTGTACAACCTCAAAATCATCATCACCATCATTAGTCAACTCAGAATCCATTCTTCTGTACTTATTATTTGTTCCTAGATCCTCAACACTCCCACTTTCTTGGACACCCATAGTTCAGTTTCAGCGAAAGGTACAAACAGTACTGCCAAACGTACAACTCAACTTACACTCATGGGTTCTTCAAGTTAAAGTGTTGATGATCTTATCTTGATGGTTTTCTAGTTCATGATTTGAGGAGAAAACCCAATTTGGAATTGGAATAATTCTTTAGTTTAGATCTAACTATCTTGGCTGATTATTAAACATATTTTTTTATATTAAGCAAGTGGTAGATTATTTTATAACATAATTTTCTTATTGTATCACACGTTAAACTATTGCAAGTTGAGTATATAAAAGGACTTTAATATGGTTTTCGATGTAAGTAAGGTGGATGATTACATTAAAAAAAAAAAAAAAGGAAAATGGATTTAAATACTCCCGACTATAGCCTATTGGCGGATAATACTCCTAACTATCACTTTGGCAATTAGCACTCCAAACTTTCAACTTGTTTACTTTCATCACTCACAGACTAACAGATTCTGTTAGCCACGTTAGCTTAAAACTAACGTCTGTTAGTCTAGGAGTGATGAAAGTAAACAAGTTGAAAGTTTGGAGTGCTAATAGCTAAAGTGATAGTTGGGAGTATTATCCACCAGTAGGCTAAAATTAGGAGTATTTAAATCCATTTTCCCCCAAAAAAAAAAACACTTTATATGATCAAAAAAACTATCATATTTAATTCAAAAAGGGTAGCAGAGTAGCTTGTTACCCGTTTACTTATCACAGTCATGTAATGTGCTTTGTTTATCATGAAATGAAACTAGAAATAAAGTATTTATGTGTAAATAAAAAAATTAAAAAACCATTCACAATGAAGAATTTTAAAAGTATTACTAATTTTATTAAAGACTAAAGAGAGATTAGTGGTTTGTTAATTTATTTGTGATCTTCGATTATTTTTTTACCTTATTGCTAAAATGGAAAATCATTTTCATATATTTTGATCGTAAACTTATGCCAGAATACACATGGATAATTTTATTTGAATTTGTAAATATTGATCTAATGAAAGAATCAACATTTGATAAGTGGACTGATTCGGTATTGATCCAGTCACCTATCGGATCATATAAGATAGATGACGTGGACTTCAATTTCTAGATTCGGGGGGAAATAAAAAATGGGGAACAAATAAGGTTTTGGTTAGATACGTGGGTGGGTGATGAACCATTGAAGGACAAATATCCGGTTTTATTTTCGCTTGAGAAGGATAAAAAGGTATGTGTGTCCGGTCGGATTCGTATGAGTGGCTCGGCTAAGATTTTGAAATGGGATCGGAAGCGCAATCCGGTTATTGTCGATGAGGTTACTAGCAAACATGATTTAGAGACCCTAATTCAAGATGTTCGTTTAGAGGATAGGCGAGACGATTGGGCGTGGTATGATGGTAGGGAGGACTACTTTACTGTGGTCGCGGTTAAGAAATGGATGCGTGGGTCAGGTACAAGTGACGGTGGTTTTGGTTTTAATTGGAGTAAATGGGTTTCGAATAAATGTAACATTTTAATGAGGAGAAATATCACGGTTGGTGCGATAGCAATGAAGAAACAGTTGAGCATACTCTTACAGGGTGCAGTATTTCAGCGGGTATTTGGAATGGTATTTCTAAATGGTGTAGGATTCCAGGTATGTTTTTATTTCATGTCAATGACTTGGTGAATATGCACGACCACTGCGGGATTTCGGGGAACAAGAAGGTGGTTCTTCAGGGGATTATTATTATCGCTTGTTGGCGGATGAGGAAGGCTACGAATGAAAAGATTTTTTTGAGTAAGGAGCCGAAGGTTGTAGAGATGATTGCGGACATCAAGGCTTTGGGGTTTTTGTGGTATAAACATAGGTTTAAAAGAGGGGTGGTGGATTGGGAGCATTGGTTTCATTTGAGTTGAGGTAGTTTTTTTTTTTTTTTTTTTTATTATTATTATCATTATTATTATTTTTTTTTTTGCGGATTTCGACTTTCTATTCCCGTCTTGGTAATAGTTAGCCTTTATTTTTGGTAGTTAATGAAAGTCAAATTTCAAAAAAAAAAAAAAAAAAAAAAAAAACCTATCGGATCATATGAGCCAGGTCTCACCTCTCATGTGATAATATTACGCCACTTGTACCAGACGATGCAAAATTGTGCGTATTTCACCTGCATGCAAACATACCAATAATTATATAGTATAACCCTAGCTAATTACCCCGGGAGTGTCCCGGGGTGGAAAAATTTAATATGACTTAATAAATATGATAAAAGTAGAAAACATACCAATCGTAAACTTAGTCATACGGATCATTAATTCTCATTTGCGTTCACTGACCTAAACCTTGAAGCAAATGTGGCGCAAGTTACAATTCCTCAGCGCCACCAACCACCGGTCACCAAAGCCTACATCAATAACAATGGCATACCTACAACAACAATCATCAAGTAACTAACTGACAATCAACCATCACCATTACAGTATCACATCCATTAATTTTTTTTTCTTGGAAATTAGAATTTCATTAAAACAACGGACTCTCCAAGACGGAGAGACCAGAAAAAAAAATAACATCAAGTCCATATTAAAATTACACCATGATTTCTAAGTAACGTTACCATCCTTGAACCTACTCCGAAACCATAAGAATCCCAAGGCTTTAATATCCGACACTAGTTGCGTAACCTTGACGTCCACATCACGAAAATCATTCCGGGCCTTCCAGATTCGCCAACAAGTCAAAATGAACACCCCGTACACGATAGCTTTCCTTTTCTCCGCCATCCTATCTTGGTCGAACCACACCTGGATATCTGAAATAGAAAACCAAAAAATCGGGGGAATCTTACACCAAGCCGCCACACCACACCGCACCACACCCCAAACGCTATACTGCAAGCCGTAAAAATATGATTAGTAGTCTCTTCCGCATCCCCACAGAAAACACACATACCATCACCAATCATCAGATTCCTTCTTCTAAGCACACTCATAGTAGGAATCCTGTCGATATTATCCCGCCACATAAACAAATTAACTTTATTTGGAAGCCACTTGCACCAGTTGTACCTTTGCTCCACATTAGAATCCGCTGATCCTTTCAACCACAGTCTCGCTTCCTTAGTCGTATACTCTTGAAGAGCCCCCATATTCCAGCTCCACATATCCTCTCTGCTGGAAAGATGAGTATCCGAAATCTTCCGAAAACAATCCACAAGCTCAACCCTTTCGGCATCTGTTTGAGGATAAGTCCTCCAATCCCACGCGACACCTCTAAAACCATCAATACATCCAATTCTGTCCGATACAAAGCACCACTTATTCCTTTCTAAGCGAAATAAATTAGGATACAAAACCTTAAGTGGCTCTCTAGTAACCCATGGGTCAATCCAAAACCTTATATTTGAGCCATCCCCAACAACGCCACGAATCATGTCTGTAAAATTAACTCCTTGAGCCTTTGTTCTATATCCTGTCCGGGCCAAATTAGTCCACGCGCTCGTAGCCTGTCGACTAGCCGGATAGACTTCCCAACGACGAGTAGAGCCGTGAACCGCATCAATAACCTTTCTCCATAAAGCTTGACTTTCCACCCTATATCTCCACAACCATTTAAGCAAAAGCGATAAATTGCTATTCTCCAACTTATTAATACCCAACCCTCCTTCACTCATATCTTTCGAAACTATATTCCAAGCGACCCAATGGACCTTATGGACCTCATCATTACCACCCCATAAAATCCGTTTCATCTTCGCCTCCAAAGTATTAATCACCCCCACTGGCGCTTTGTATAAAGAAAAATAGTACATAGGAATGCTCTGTAAAACCGATTTAATAAGGACTAGACGGCCACCCATAGAAAGAATATTCGCCTTCCATTTAGACAACCAATTATCAAAAACCTTTACCACCGGATCCCAATTACTAATCCGGTTCATATTTTCCCCCACTAAAATCCTCAAATAATGAAACGGTAACTCACCCGATTTACAACCCAGATTATAATCACCTCTTCACGGCTTAAGCCCACTCCAAATATAGTCGACTTATTAATATTAAACCGCAGCCCTGAACACATGTGAAATATCCGCAAAATTCTTTTAAGACTTTTAACACTAAACTGAGACCACTCACCCATCACCATAGCATCATCTGCATAAAGAAAATGAGACACAATCGGTCCCTCATTCGGCAACCGAACCCCATGAAAATCCCCAACCTGAGTCGCTCTCCTAATAAGACTAGAAAACGCCTCCATGACAATGATAAACAAAAAAGGCGATATAGGAACTCCTTGACGTAATCCTTTACCACAGTTGAACTCGAATGTAGGCGAGCCGTTAACCAAAACCGAAGACCTCGCTGAAACCAACACCCCTTTAATCCAATTACACCAAACATCCGGGAATTTCATTTGACGCATAACAGACAACAAAAACTCCCAATGCACGTTATCATATGCCTTCTCGAAATCAATCTTAAAGAAAAATAATTTCCTACCCACTTTCTTAGCCCAAGCCATAATCTCAATAATGATAAGAGGACCGTCTAAAATGTACCTTCCCGACAGAAAAGCCGATTGCGTCTCGTATGTGATTTTACCCATAACCACTCCCAGCCTATTCGCTAGAGCCTTTGAAACAACCTTGCTCACCACCCCTATAAGATTAATAGGCCTATACTCACCAAGCTCAACGGGATCACTAACCTTTGGGATTAATGTAATGAACGACGAACCAACCCCATGACTAAGCTTTCCAGAAGCCGAAAACTCTTCAAAAATATTAACAAAATCGTCAACTAACAACGGCCAAAATTTTTTAATGAACCGAAACAAACGTAAAACCGTCAGGCCCCGGACTCTTATCCCTTCCACAATAAAAAACGGCCATCTTGATTTCTTCCACAGAAAATGGCCGTATCAAACTCGAACTGCTCACCTCGGACAACTCAAGCAACCCGTGACAAAAAAGACTTGGCCGACTGTTTTCTTCCTCAACAAATTTGTTTTTAAAAAAACCGAAAACCTCTTTTTTAATCAATGAAGGCTTACTCTCCCATTTACCATTAATCATCAAACCAGGAATATTATTAACAACCCGTCGCTTATTAACCAACCCGTGAAAAACACTCGAATTCTCATCACCGTCTTTAGCCCAACGAACCTTCGCCTTTTGACGAATATCTTTCAACTTAGACTCTTGTAAATCCTTTATCTTAACCTTCGCCTCCTCATACACCCACTGTTCCGCCTCTGTTAAGTCTCTATCCTCAATCACACAATCTAAATCGAACAGATCATTACGCAAATTCTCTTCCTTTTCACTCTCTTTAACATCCAGATTCTTTTTCAACTAACAATCGCCTGCTTCACACTTCTAAGTTTATTCAAAAGCCTAACATCCGCCGGCCCTTGACGATGATAATTAGTCATTGCTCTATTAACCACCTCTTCAAAACCATCCCGAGATAAATAAGAATTGAAAATTTTAAACGGCTTAGGACCAAAATTCTTATAAGTCACCTTCAATACCAACAGACTATGATCCGAACTATCCCTCCCAAGAGCCTGATATTCCGCATTTGGCCAATCATTAAGAAAATTCCATGACACAAAAAACCTGTCAATTCTGCTACATTTATTACCAGAAACAAAAGTAAACTTACGGCCACGTAACCCATACTCCTGTAAAGCACACCTGTCCAAGAATTCATTGAAGTCCCTTGCCATACCCACATTAAACGAAGAGTTCCGTCGTTTACACCTCTCTCTAACTCAATTAAAATCCCCTCCTAAAATCCAATAGCAATCATCACCACTAATCACCCGCTCTAACTCTTTCCACAACGCTTTCTTATCCGCAAGTTTTTGAGGCGCGTACACATTTATCACGTTAACATCTCTATCCCACCCTTTAACCTTCCCACTCACAATCAGAAATCTCCTATACTTAACAACCGAAACCACATTGAACACCTTTGAATCCCACATCGATATCAAGCCCCCTGATCTCCCAGTAGCATCAACATGAGCACTCTTAAATTCCCCATTACCCTAAAAACGACCAAGATCAATACCATCCAATGACGCGAATTGTGACTCCTGCATCATAACGAACCCCACTTCATTACAAACCCGTAACCTCCATACCCAATCACCCTTCCGATCACTCCCCAACCCTCTCATATTAACGGACATAAAATTCATTGGATCACCGATTGAAAACCTTCTTTGCATATCGACTTAACCAGGGAATCTTCAAAGCTCTCTAAACTCTCCGCCCCCAACACCTTGCCTAACATAATTGTTTCAGTTACTTCCTCACGAATTCCTTCCTCAAGAGATTGCTCCACAGACCCACCATGTAAGTTACCCGATGAGATGCCACCACAATCCTCCTTATTATTATTATCGAGCATATTAACATCCTCCACATTCTCCTGAGCATCATCCACATAGACCACCGGCTGATTATTTACTATATTAATAAATTGATCCAGATCCAACGTATCATCCCCATCCCTACACCTCTTCTTCGGTCATTCCTGGCCAGAAGGCGAGCCATTCTTACTTTCGCTTGATCTACGTCTTCTGGCGGCCTTCCTTCCTTTTTTCTTATATCTTGTAATATCCTTGACTACCTCCACATACCCATCACCCTCTCCCATCCCACTGTTGTCATGCGGCAACTCCACATTCTCCATATGCACCTGACTGTTGTCAAAACCAACTTCTTCCCTGTTCACGTTCACATCCATGCACACGTCTTCCTCAAACCCAACTTCATCCACTGGATTAACAACATCATCTTCTTCAAATTCAATTAAACAGTCCGGGTACCATCCCCCACGTCCTCCTCTATCAACACTTCGAATTTATAATCCATCCACTTAAGCAAACATTTTTTTGTAACCCTCTCAACAGACTTCACCAAGACACCTACACAACCACACGATAAATCCTTTCCTCCTTCCATAAACTCGGCCGACTGAATAATCATCCCGACCGAAGAAGCCACTTTATCCACGACCTCTTTACAAGCTAAATTCAAGGGAATACCAAAAATTTTGAGCCATGCGATACGTTCGAACTCAACAATTTGTCCCTTCCAACAATCCACACGTTCAAAGCACTTCATCCACATCCCCTTGTCTTCAAAAAAACAACGTTTTTTCAAAATCGCCACGGAACACCAACAAGACATTAAACCCTCCAATATAATTAATCTTAATGTCGACATCCGTCATCTCCTTTAGCAGTTTCTTCAAGTCCGTCAACATATCCAACGTCTTAACTCTAGCCACCAATCCATACTCCATAGCACCCTCCAATGCCACCACCTTATCATCAACAATCACCTCCGTCACCTCCTGTTCAACCTCCTTATTCAGCAAAGTATCCCTGAACAATCTATCCCCAACCCCAGACCTAACATTCACAGCCTCCTCCTCAACCCTGCCCTGAGAACCAAAATCGACGTGAACCCTAGAGTCCTCCTTAGTCACCGGCTGTCACTCTTTTTCATCTGCCCTTATAACCTTCTCCCCATCAACGAAACGTGCTAACACAATGAACAACTTGTAACTCCCTATTCATACATTGTTCAATTGTTTTTCCAGATCCAAAGGATCATTGACCCTCCGGAATGTAACAAACCCAAACCTCTTACCCAACCGATCAAACTTCCGAGCAATGTAAGAACCCATAACCTCTCCATAACCCTTAACTGCCGCCACTAGATCAACAGAAGAACATCCTGGGGGTAAGTTAGACACAAAAAACTTCGTACCTTGATCAAAATTCTGTTTAGATTGCTTATTATCATCTCTTCTACCCTTCCTAGATGGAGCATCATACCACTGATTAACCTTGAATCGATCCCGTGCCGCCATGCGATCCAGATGACCCTAATCGCCTCCTATTTTGTCGGATCTCCATTAAATATTTTAGCAATCACTTATGCGGATACGGTACCATTAAATCCCATTACCATCTATACCCGTAATGCGGATTACCAACCTAAAATAATGTATAATTCTAACACCTACCATAAGGGGTAAATAAATGCATAACTCTAATATCAATATTCAATACCTAACCTAAAACTATTTATAACTCTAGTATTAACACCTATCATAAAGGCCAAAGAAATGCATAACTCTAATATCAATATTCAATACCTAACCTAAAACAATCTATAAATCCAATGCTAACACCTAATACTTCAACATGAAGAAACACTAAAAACCTAGCCGAATCGATAAAGGATACATGACATATTATATGAAGCGTCTCAAAATATTAAAAGAATCATCATTTTAAGCCTAGTAATCTACAGCTAGATATAATATATTCAATATCCATCAAATCTTAACCAGTATTAACTTACAACACTTCAAATTAAATGCCTTCAGTAGTTATCATACCATATCTTAAACCATTATCCCAAACCTCCTCTTTTTTTTTTTTTTTTTGCAACAACATACTAATCTTGTATCCGTGATTACACAATCATTCAAACCTTACAAAACACTTCGAAGATGCATTGTAATTCCATTAATCTTCTTTATGCATTAGAAACAAACAGTCACAACACAACTATGAGAATAATCAAACCAAATTTTAAACCTACACCTGTATACAATATCCATCAAATCAAATCACAACACGTCAAATTAAATGCCTTTTGCAGTGACATCAACCAGTAGTCAGAAAAGATTGGTTACTGTGTCGGTTCGAAGGTCACCCTTGCCACCAAAAAAGGAGCTTACAGTTTCACCTGTTGTTAGATAAGTTTCAAAGTTAATCAAGTCAACAACATGTCCATGTCTAACACTAATCTTTATTTGTTTAACTAAGCCTTCTGGTGGCCTGTAAACCCAATCTGCCCCCCTGTGAACCACCCCATGGTCCATCAGTTGTGCACACTTCAAATCTGCTTCTAGCTCCCTGCAAATTAGATAAACAAATATTATATTTATAGTTAATAGTATATGCAGTACATATGTATACATACATATAGTTTTTATATATGTAATATGTTAAGAATAAGAATTGAACAGACGATGTCAAGAATGGAACTCTTACCATCTCAGGTTTTATCATTGTCTGACTTTGAAAATTATGGACTCCCTACAATAATAATCAGCCCTATAGCTTTCTTTAGTTATTTAATAGTTAGGATAATTAATATTGATTTGAGTAAAACGTACCGATAAAATCCTCCAAAGCAACAAAATTTCGATTGGTGGTGGTGATGATGATGGAGGACGGTGGGACGGAATGGAGGAGGAGGTGGTGGGAGGTCGGTGATGGTAAGGGTTGAAGAAACAAAAATAAAAAAGATGTTGGGTGCAGGGAAGGAGAAGAATGAGGAGATGGGGGCTAGGGTTTTGAGGAAGAAGGAAATGAGGAGGAGAAAGGAGAGGAATGAGAAGATTGGGGCTAGGGTTTTGAGGAAGAAGGGAATGAGGAGGAGAAAAGATAAGATAGGGTTATATATTTATTAATTTGATTAAAAAACGAAAATTAAAAAAAAAAATACTTGCACCACATTATACCACATGGCACATTCAAGGGGGAGATGAGGCCACCAATGAATGCTATGTCATCAAAGTCTTATTCTTTTATATATATTAAATAGAGAATGTCCCTTGTACTTGAGTTAGTGAAAATTAAAGTTTAACAGGTAACCATTCACAATTGGATCATCAAAGACAGAACATAGAGAAGATTGATTTAATTTCTGAGACTGTTTTAGCAATCAGTTAAAACAATGTGTGATGTGCTAAGATGGATCAGAGCCGACTAGAATTATTCCCGGCAAATCGGAAATCAATGCTATAGACACCCACCAAGTACTAATTCAATGAAACAAGTTATGTTATGAACACTTATAACCCAGGGCTTCTAGGTTGGATGCTGGATAAGTCAACGAATCGCAAACTTTACAATTTATTCAAGATCAACCATGTAGAAAACCCTGACTAGTTTTTGGATATTTTATTATAAATCCTTCCCATAGGTAGTTCATGCGTTTTACCCATTATATTACCAAGTTATCTATTACCAGTTAAGGTTATAAGCCTTAGATTAACGGGCGTCTATACAGCCCTAAGGTGGTTTAACCTAAATCTCATATGCGTAATTTCGTTGAAATACTAGTAGACAAACCAAACAACTTAAAACTACAACCACTACTAACATGCAATCGCACACATCATAAGATCGACATAATAACTCATATTGAATCACACTACATACATATATTAATCATAAAAGTATTTTCCCATTCTAAGGTGCTATTTGTTTTTTCTACAGGAAAAGGTCTGCAGTTTGCT
This sequence comes from Ambrosia x helenae, assembly GCA_030844895.1. Lineage (NCBI taxonomy): Eukaryota > Viridiplantae > Streptophyta > Magnoliopsida > Asterales > Asteraceae > Ambrosia > Ambrosia x helenae. The sequence continues at coordinate 53,144,403 of CM061223.1, forward strand.
GACCACATCTGCAGACATCTGTAGGAGAGGAGGTGGACCAAAGGTCCGCAGTCTGAAATAAGAAGACTGTTTGTTTGTTAATGTCTGCAGGCTGCTGAAATAAACCAAAATTTAAATAAATTGATTTTTTACAGCAGTCTGGTGGTAGACGGTGGTGGTGGTGGTCGTGGTGGTGGGTGGTGGTGGTCGTGGTGGTGGACGGTGGTGGTGGGTGCTGGTGGACCGTGGTAGTGGTGGACGGTGGTGGTGGACCATGGTGGTGGTGGACGGTGGTGATGGTCTATTTAAACCTAAACGAACAGTTCATGAACATAAACGAACACAAATGATCAATATAAACAAACACAAATGAACATAAACGAACACAAACAAAAACAAGTTAATAATGATTCATGAACATAAATGAACGTTAGGGTTAGGGTGGAGAGCGGCTGTGAAGTGTGGGGCTGTGAAGTGTGAAGAGTGGCTAATAAGTGATATGTTTAGAATGTTAGGGTTAGGGTTAAAATTTTAGAACATATGAATTAAGGTTACTTAATAAAAGGAAATAAATAATAAAAATAAATCTAAGTTTAATTAAACGAACATAAACGAACAAAATAAACGAACATAAATGAACGAACATAAACGAACGTTCATGAACATAAATGACCGAACACAACGTGTGTTCATGTTCGTTCGTTTAATTAAACGAACAAAAAATTGTGTTCGTGTTCGTTCATTTATTTAAATAAACGAACATAAACGAACTTCCCGCCGAACAGTTCATGAACAGTTCATGAACGTTTATAGGCCTAGTGATGGATGGTGGTGGTGGACGGTGGTGGTGGTGGGTGGGGTGGTGGTGGACGGTGGACGGTGGAGGTGGTGGACAGTGGACGGTGGTGGTGGTGGACGGTGGTGATGGTGGTGGGACCGTGGTTGTTGGTGGTAGACGGTGGTGGTGGTGGGGGTGGTGGACCGTGGTGGTGGTGGTGGACGGTGGTGGTAGACGGTGGTGGTGGTGGGTGGTGGTGGACCGTTGTGGTGGTGAGTGATGGTGGTAGTGGTGGGTGATGGTGGTGGGTGGTGGTGGACGGTGGTGGTGGGTGGTTGGTGGTGGTGGACCATGGTGGTGGTGGACGGTAGTGGTGGACGGTGGTGGTGGTGGACGATGGTGTTGGTGGTGGACGGTGGTAGGTGGTGGTGGACGGTGGTGGTGGTGGGTGGTGGTGGTGGATGGTGGTGGTGGTGGTGGGTGAGGATAAGAGAAGTGGAGAAGACCTTTGAAGACCTTAGAAGACCTTAGAAGACTTTGGAACAAGTCTGCACCAAGAAGAGGTCAGGAAGATCTTTTTGAGTGAAAGGTCTTCCAAAAAACAAACAATCTGCAGACCCCAAACATCTGACGCGTCTGCGTGGCGCAGACAAAAGAGGTCAGAAGTGCTTATGAGCAAAAAACAAACAACACCTAAGAGTCATCGCATCTAAACAATTTCTAAGCATTCAATCATTCTAACTTGTTTAATTGTCTTCTTCTCTCCAACATCAGCTAAAGTACGTGTTTGTTTGCCTTCATAATCGTCCCAAAGTCGGTCTCTAGGGAAGGGTTGTAAAAATCCCGACTAGCCTCCGATTAATCTTCGATGAATCGCCTAGTCAGAGGTTCACCGAGTAAACACCGATTAAATGCTAGCCGGTCTAGCGATTCCAGCCAAATTTTGGCTAAAAATTGTAAATTTCGGTCGAATTCTGACCAAAAGCTATAAATTCTGGCGATTTAATCCTATATACTTAAAGATATGAGTTGAGGAAATGGTTAAAACGTGCTTACTTAAAAAAACTACATATAAAATGTGTATGTGTATATATAAATTTGAAAATTACATATAAAAATTACATATAAAAATCCAAATCCGATTAACCGCTAGTCGGTACCTCATCGACCGACTAGCACCTAGCAACTCTTACAACACTGTCTAGGGTTTCCAGCCGCCTACATCTTTAATTAGGTTGTAATTAGGGTTTCTCAAAGTCAGTACGGTCCCTACTTAGTAAGTGAGTATATATAGGTAGTACTCTAGTTGTGTGGGCTGGAAAACCAGTTTCATTAAAGTATGTCCATAGAGCTAGTATGAACCCTATTCAAGAAGTGAGTATATATAAGTAGTACCTGGATTGGTGTACCTAGTAGTTGTTGTAACATCGTAAAATTTTCCCCAAATTTTAATACATAAAAGCCCTTATTTTTATTTTATTACATCTTTATCATTAATTTTATACAAATGTGCCTAAGTCTTTATTTTCCTAACGCACAACTTTTATATATATAAATGTATATATAATAATTATAATAATAAAAAAAATCAGTTTGATTAGAAAATATAATGTTGTATGAATGGGGTTTAGTCACAAAACTTAACACTAAACAATGTTAACACCAACTACATAACCCAACCCAACCATAACCCAAACCAATACCCTACCCTCCTAAGCCCAAGCCCACCAACCAGCCCATTTGGCCTCTCCTCTCTTCCCTGTTGTTCGAAAATTTAACATCAAGCACCAAAGCTGATGTAGATCAGCTAGTAGTACTGCAGTTTGATACGCATAAGGCCTTGGGTTCGAACCCAAGCATACACTTTATCTTTTTTTTTTTTCTAATAATTGTGGTTTAATCCTCAAACACACCTTATAATTAATTGAAATAAAATATTATTGTTCTCAGGGTCCAGACCAACTAGTCTGGACTTGTGATTCTAAAACATGAACCGGCCAAGGGCCCGGGTTCGAGTCCTGGCAGCCGCATTATTTTTTTTAAGACCCTTTATTCCTATATTTAATCTAGTTAACTTTTAAAATAGTTTTTTTTTAAATACCAAACATGATTTATAAATTCTATAAAAATTATTTTATTTTATTCAGAAAGCAAAGTTTATCATACAATTTTTAGTTTTTCAAAAATCATTTATTTAATATATATAAAATATATTACAAGTTTATTCATTTATAAATTATAAAATTCTATAAAAATATCAAAACTACTTTATAAAATTCCACAAAAATTATTCTAAGTTTATAAATCAATAAACATTTCTGGAATAAATTTTATTTCTGGAAAATCATTTATTTAATACTTTTAATCGATTTTTGTTATTTTAATCATAAATAAATCATAATAAATTCATTTTTCATTATTTTTACATCAAAATTTCACATAAATTATTATTAATCATTTAGATCAGAAATATAAATTTTTGATTCAAAATTTATAATTTTTAATATTTTTAAATATTAAGTCTATATTTTGTCAAATAAGTATTTATATACAAATATTCATTAATTAAGAAAATAATTTTATAAAAATTATTTTCACATTTATTACATTATAATTCAACTACTTTTAGTTAATACTGGTCAGAAAATATTTTTATTAATTATTTATTTATTTATTTAAATTATTCATATTTAATCATAAATCAATTATTAATCCCCAAATTAGGAACCCTAGCACATTTTAGACTAGAAAACTTAGACTTATTAAGTTTTCCCCAACACTTATTTATTACCTTGAAATAGGGTGATATTTGGATACACATGAGCCACATTTACTTATATAACAAGGGTCTCCATTTTAACACTAAGGTGAGTTTACATAGCCCCTTTTCTATTTCACTATTTTGGGGTGAAACATGTTACAACATTCTATCTACAATTCAATCATAAGTGTCTATGTGTTATTCTATGTTGCATTATGTCTTAAACATGACTAGGGTAAGCACAATATTCTAGCATAATCATTAACATTGATCAGCTGACGGTATACAATGATAGATCTATTGGATTGACAATCCCACGGATACGTGTACCTCCTACATAGGTAGTGTGGGTGATTGTTATCGAATTTATAACATAATCGAGTGAACCATGAGCGTATGGGATGGACCACAATATTCTAGTCACAAGGTTTGATTATGCACTCGATTTACCCGATTGTTTTGTTTTCACATATGGACTAGACTTGCCATGACACTCGAATTGTACAAGTTTTTATTCAATTATCAAAACCTATGTAATTCTCACCAACTTTTGTTGACCCAAAATATTTTCAAACTTAACATGTTTCAGGTTATAGCTTGCTTGAAGATTAGAGTTACTGCTTGAAGATGTGTATTTAGTATTATTCATTTTGATGTACAGATTCTTGTAGAACAATTGTATGTAATGTAATTAAATAAATTATTGAAATATATTATTTACCATGAGCTACTGAACAATCATCAATACGTGACATCCCGATGTTTCCGCCATCGGTTGGGGTGTTACAGATTGGTATCAGAGCCATGGTTATAGGGAATTAGGTTATTAGAAAAAAAATAATCTAGTCTATAACCATAGGATTTTAACCAGTACTTGCTCCTTTTACTTGCAACCTTACTTGTTTCTATTCTCTATCTTACTTCTTATCCTTACTTTAGTCCCTACAAGAAGAGTGCTGTCCATCAAAAGATCTACTTTTAGACTAGTAGGACAAATCCTTAGGTTTAGCCTGAACCACCTTGAAGATCTCGTCGAAGTTCTAAATTTTAATAACGAACACGTGCAATCTGGAAGGGTGAACGCCTATATTCTGAGTTTTCTGTCTAGGACTGGCATTGCGCATAAATCCCAATCAGACGAGGGACCCGGATGCCTACCTGGGAATTCTCGGGATGAGTGTTCACTTATAGGCTAAAGCATGTCTTCACTATGTTATTAGAATCTAGAAGTTTTGATAAGTCAACGTTTTCGTTTGTTCGTTTTAATTAATGAATAAATGATTACACTCACTTTCCTTAAACTAAGCTCTAAAATCTCAAAATTTTACAGCTTAAATCAATCTCATTTCATAACCATCTATGGATTTCACAATCACACTTCACCTTACCATCTTAGCCACTTTTTAAATATTCAACACCCTACCCAAATCATATTATTTCATTTCTCCACATGTTACTTATTTTTTTAAAAACTATAACCTCATACCTTAGCACAAACTAAAGATTTCTAAATCTTGTTGTATTTTTATTACCTAGTAACTTTACAAAGTACATATTTTTGTCAAAAGATGTCCTCAAACTTAAATTCAATTGTTTATTTATTGACGTAACAAACAATTTTCTATATAATGCTTTAAACTATTAAAAATCACTTAATAGAACCTTGATCTTCAAAACCTAATGTCATGTTTGAAATCTCCAACTAACGGGAATATTTTAATCAAAGCCCACTTAGCTTGTAGTATTTAACAACTTTTGCTTTATGTATAAAACCAATTTTGAAAATAAGATTTTTTTTTATCCATAGGAATAATATCTAGTCTCTAAATTCTCCATCGACACTCACTCATTTTCAACTTGTTCAAATTTTTACAATATTTGGCATATACCACAATCATGTTTTCTTATACACTTGATTATAACCTTTGATCCAAACCCCAAAATTTACACTGCTACACAATCTCCTTACTATAAAATAAACTCTTTATCAACTATCTTCACATTCACTATCTCTCACAACCTTGATTCTGCTTCAAGCTTTTTCATCATCATCTCAAGAACTAATTTCATATCCTTCACCTTCTCACACAAGAGCTAGTTACCCATGATAACCAAACTATTGAAACCTGATTGTGTGTTACATCAAACTTAATCCTTAGTTATACATGAGGATTCGATTATTTACCATATTTGAACATTTGATACTAGAACTATTTGCTATAGACACACCTAGAGTCATTAACCTTGTCTAGGGCAACTCTATTACAACTCACATGCTATACTTGATACTCGATTGCTTACATGTACATATTATCAATTTGCAATTTATTGTGTGTAATAATTGGTACACTTAATCAAACAATCGATAGAGAATGAAGTACTTGCTCAACAGTTAGTTGAGTACCAAATAACCTACTCAACGATTGGTAGAGGTCATCATGCCTTTTCAACAGTCGGGAGAGGCCCTACAACCTGCTCAACGACTGGTGGAGGCTATCGAACCTGCTCAACAATCGGTAGAGGTTCCTACTCACTAACTGGTAGGAGTCTTTTCCTGCTCAATAGTTGGACTCATTAATACAAAGGTTCAACCACAGGATTATTTTTGCATTACTTGTTTAGAGTTATAGAAGGACACAAAACCCTAATGTAAGGTAAATTGATGATTGTGGTCCGGAACGTAATCATGAATTTACAGGTACGTTAAGGTAGTGTGAAATTCTAATAAGGTTTTGATAGTTTATTTGGTTTGCCTATAGTCAACCAACTCATGCATCTCTTTTAGGATTTCTAAAACTTAAGTTTAGCGTCTCCCTAGATTATTATTCCCTTGCTAGTTTCGACGAACCTAATCCAATCCTCAAAACTCACACATGTCAAACCTCTTGTCCCAAATGATTCGGACAGATTATTACTTATAAATTCATGCCGTGCCTTAGCCCAAATTTTCCAAACCACAATCGCCCAAATTTCTACCCAATCACCTTCAATCATGTGTTTTCAATAAACTTTGGGACGAAGTTTCCAAAAGTAGGGGAGACTGTAACATCATAAAATTTTCCCCAAATTTTAATACATAAAAGCCCTTATTTTTATTTTTATTACATCTTTATCATTAATTTTATACAAATGTGCCTAAGTCTTTATTTTCCTAACACACAACTTTTATATATATAAATGTATATATAATAATAATAATAATAATAATAATAATAATAATAAAATCAGTTTGATTAGAAAATATAATGTTGTATGAATGGGGTTTAGTCACAAAAACTTAACACTAAACATTGTTAACACCAACTACATAACCCAACCCAACCATAACCCAAACCAATACCCTACCCTCCTAAGCCCAAGCCCACCAACCAGCCCATTTGGCCTCTCCTCTCTTCCCTGCTGTTCGAAAATTTCACAAGAACACCAAAACATTTGATTTTTTTTTAAACCACTTGATTGATCTATTTTTTGGCAACCAAATTCGGCATTTATAGGACGACTCAATCAATCCGACGATTTTCCAGCCCTTGATTTACGCAATTACAGCGTAATTAGGAACTGAATCACGTGTTTATGACCATTACACATCAAATATTTAAGACCTTCCAATCAGAAACGTTTTTATAAAATGAAACATTCCTTGATGATCTTTGAGTGCTGAAAAAACAATTACCCACTCTCAATTCCTTTCAAAACTTCGTAATAATCAAGCAAATCGTCGGAGTTGACTTTTTTCGTTGACTCGTTCATGCCGATCTTTTACAGCCACGTAAGTCTGAATTAATCTTGAAATCTCATTTAATAGCGTGATCATATCAGTAACCCTCTAGTGTTGTTGTTAATTGCATCACAATTAAGATAATGGTAAACTAGGGTTCTTGGGGTGTTTTTGCTTGGAGAAGATGACTTGATATCAAACCTGCATATATTATCCTTTGATTAACATCAAGCACCAAAGCTGATGTAGATCAGCTGGTAGTACTGCAGTTTGATACGCATAAGGCCTTGGGTTCGAACCCAGGCATACACTTTATCTTTTTTTTTCTAATAATTGTGGTTTTATCCTCAAACACACCTTATAATTAATTGAAATAAAATATTATTGTTCTCAGGGTCCAGACCAACTGGTCTGGACTTGTGATTCTAAAACATGAACCGGCCAAGGGCCCGGGTTCGAGTCCTGGCAGCCGCATTATTTTTTTTAAGACCCTTTATTCCTATATTTAATCTACTTAACTTTTAAAATAGTTTTTTTTTATAAAAACCAAACATGATTTATAAATTCTATAAAAATTATTTTATGTTATTCAGAAGGCAAAGTTTATCATACATTTTTTAGTTTTTCAAAAATCATTTATTTAATATATATAAAATATATTACAAGTTTTTTCATTTATAAATTATAAAATTCTATAAAAATATCAAAACAACTTTATAAAATTCCACAAAAATTATTCTAAGTTTATAAATCAATAAACATTTCTGGAATAAATTTTATTTTTGGAAAATCATTTATTTAATATTTTTAATCGATTTTTGTTATTTTAATCATAAATAAATCATAATAAATTCAGTTTTCATTATTTTTACATCAAAATTTCACATAAATTATTATTAATCATTTAGATCAGAAATATATATTTTTGATTCGAAATTTATAATTTTTAATATTTTTAAATGTTAAGTCTATATTTTGTCAAATAAGTATTTATATACAAATATTCATTAATTAAGAAAATAATTTTATAAAAATTATTTTCACATTTATTACATTATAATTCAACTACTTTTAGTTAATACTGGTCAGAAAACATTTTTATTAATTATTTCTTTATTTATTTAAATTATTCATATTTAATAATAAATCAATTATTAATCCCCAAATTAGGAACCCTAGCACATTTTAGACTAGAAAACTTAGACTTATTAAGTTTTCCCCAACACTTATTTATTACCTTGAAATAGGGTGATATTTGGATACACACGAGCCACATTTACTTATATAACAAGGGTCTCCATTTTAACATTAAGGTGAGTTTACATAGCCCCTTTTCTATTTCACTATTTTGGGGTGAAACATGTTACAACATTCTATCTACAATTCAATCATAAGTGTCTATGTGTTATTCTATGTTGCATTATGTCTTAAATATGACTAGGGTAAGCACAATATTCTAGCATAATCATTAACATTGATCAGCCGACGGTATACAATGATAGATCTATTGGACTGACAATCCCACCCGGATACGTGTACCTCCTACATAGGTAGCGTGGGTGATTGTTATCGAATTTATAACATAATCGAGTGAACCATGAGCGTATGGGATGGACCACAATATTCTAGTCACAAGGTTTGATTATGCACTCGATTTACCCGATTGTTTTGTTTTCACATATGGACTAGACTTGCCATGACACTCGAATTGTACAAGTTTTTATTCAATTATCAAAACCTATGTAATTCTCACCAACTTTTGTTGACCCAAAATATTTTCAAACTTAACATGTTTCAGGTTATAGCTTGCTTGAAGATTAAAGTTACTGCTTGAAGATGTGTATTTAGTATTATTCATTTTGATGTACAGATTCTTGCAGAACAATTGTATGTAATGTAATTAAATCAATTATTGAAATTTATTATTTACCATGAGCTACTGAACAATCATCAATACGTGACATCCCGATGTTTCCGCCATCGGTTGGGGTGTTACAGTTATCTCCACCAGTGTGTAAAGATCTCTCAACCTGTCACGCACTCCTAAAGTCTCCATTAGACCCTAGTTTACGGTCGTCAGTGAAAGGATCCTTTGCGTCAACAATGTACGTAAGAATCCGTACTCGCAGATACCTATGTCGAACCGCAACCACCATGCTTATATATGGGCATATAGCTTGACATTGCATCCTCCATTTCATCTCCGTCCCCCGTAGGCATCTCTAGTTGTATAGACTTAGGTATCTCCAGATGTATGACTTCCACGAACGATGAATCATCATGTATCTTTTTCCAGGCATAATATGATATGACTAGGCGTGGTCTGGTGCACCTTTTTTTCCCCTTCCTAGATGTAGAATCCATCGTCTAGTGCAATGCTGGAATGGACTCGAAAATTGACTAAGAATTCTCAGGAATCGTCTCTTGTGTAAAAGTATATGTTTTAGAGGTGTAATTAGTGTTTGGTATGGATTATGATCAAATAAAGGGTTGGTTTGGCTTATAGTTTCCTTAGAGAGGGTGTGGGTGGTACTCATTCAATGAATAATTCAATGAGTACGGGCCGCACCTATTAAATGGGTACAGAGAAATCACTTTCTTATTATACATGCATGGTGTTAATGACCGAAGGACTGAAAGTATGGTATTGCTATGTTTTCTTACACACAACATTTTGTAAATGCACCCTGCGACTATGTCACTAGCTTGGATATACTTATCGGATCATGTTTAGATACGTTCTATGTTTGTTTTGATGTTTTATAGGCTTAGGGGTATTTTAGGAATTTGTTGTGTAACATATACCTCTTTGCTATCTCATACATGTGCCTCAAAATGTATGAGATTTATACATGTACCCTCCCACATATATGAAAGTGATAAGTGTGCATGAAAGGGAGGTGTATGAGTTCTACTATAAATACCCCATGCCTTAGTCATTTTGTAACTTTTTCCATTTCCTAATACAAGTGCAATCCTTTGTGTGTGTACTCTCATATTATTATTATTATTTTTATTATTATTATTATCTTATCTATAAACACCCACCTATAACAACTAACTGGATTGTTGATTCCGCCCTCGATCCGATACGCGTGTGATACTCAATTCTTGTGTCGATCCTACAAGTGGTATCAGAGCTAAGGCTTATATCATGCATGTTGTTATAGTGGTTTGCATCAGATCTGAAAGTTTTAGGCAATTGTTGATTGAAAATTGTTTTTGATCAGTTTTAAGCTTAAAATATGGTTTTCAATGATTTTGGAGTGTGTTTGATGATTAGATCTGAGATTTGATTGTGGTTTTATGTTTAGAAAACCGATTTTACAAATAACCAAATCAAATTTGAGCAAAAATGGATCAGATCAGAGGATTCTATGAAAAATTTTCATGTTCATGAGTTTTGTGGGTTTTTATGAGTTTTTGACTCAAAATCATGATCATGGAATGATTTGTGAGATCTGATCATTCAATCATCATTCATGTAACACCCCAACCGATGGCGGAAACATCGAGGTGTCACGTATGAATGATTGTTCCATAGCTCATGGTAATACATATGTTTAAATAATCCTTTATTTCATTACAATATTGAATTTACATTAAAGTCTTGAATGACATCTAATACAGCAAACAAACAAACAAAGCTTAAAGCTTAAAACTTCAATAACTCCTCATGCTAGCTTTAGACTTCAATCATCAATATTTCCTGTTGAGTTTGGAAAAGATGTGGGGGGGGGGTCAACTAGAAGTTGGTGAGAATACATAAGCCAAGTCAAGCAATTAAGTTTTAGAATAAAAGTTTAGCAATTCATATGTCTAATGTAAGTTCAAGTCTACATGAACAAACAACAATTATAGTATGCACATAATGAATCCTCCGACAAAGTTTAGGTCCATCCCGCATCCACGGTTCACCTTAATATAACGTTGCAATGATAACAATCACCAGCGCTCCCCATAAAAGATGGTCAACGAATCTAGGTGGGATTGTCAATCCAATAGATTATGTAAGTTGAAGTTTAAGTCTAATAGTCTTTGTCTAAGTCATGAAGCATTAAAGTTTACAACTAGACATGTATGTAGAATTGCTTAAGTATAAAGTTTCAAGTATAAAGAATTTCATAAACAAGGTTACGTAAACTCACCTTCGCAAAATGTTAAGTCTTGTGAAATAGAATAAGTGTAGTCCAACGTTGCCAAGTATTACCCTATGTTTAAGGTAATAAATAAATCTACGTCTTTCTAGTCTACAAGTACTTCTAGGGTTCCTAATTTGGGGATAAGTAATTGTTTAATTATTAATTAGATAAATCGTTAATAAATAAAAGAAATTTGGAAAATAAATAAATAAAAGACTATTTGTAGATTTTTTTATTAAGGATGGTCATATTATAAGATTTTAAGTATGAAAATAATTTTTATAAAATTATTTTCTCAAAAGTTGAATATTTAGTATATTTATTTCTATTTGTCAAATTATAATTTTTAATATCTAAAAATGTTAAAATTAAAGAATTTTCAAATTAAAACTTATATTTCTGTTCTATATGAATAGAAAAAATTTATGTAAAATTTTGGTATAAAATATTAAAAATTGAATTTGTTAATATTTATTTATGATTAAAAACAACAAAAATTTATTAAAAATATAAAATAAACGGTTTTTTCTGGAATAAAATTTATTTCTGAAATACTTATTGATCTACAAGTTTAACATAATTTTTGTGGGTTTCATAAAGTCGATTAGATATTTTTATAGAATTTTAAAATTATAATAGAATAAAATTGTTATATTTATAATATATATTAAATAAATGATTTTTGAAAAACTAAAAATTGTATAATAAACTTACCATCTGAATAACATAAAATAAATTTTATAGAATTTATAAATCGCGTTTAGTATTTTAAACTTATTTAAAAAAAAAATAGAGGGTAAATATATATAAAGGAAAAGGTTAAAAAGAAAAAGTTTTGCATGTGCCAGGACTCGAACCCAGGTCTCTGGCCGGTCCCATGTTTATACTCACAAGCCTGACCAACCGGTCTAGACCCTGAGAACGTTATTATTTGGTTTTCAATAATTATAAGTTGTAGTACTGAAGTGAATATTTGTTTAAAAAAAATAAAAAATAAAAAAAATAAAACGTTGTGGTTGGGTCTCGAACTCGTGACCAAACCGTTTTATCAACAGCAGAACACCATCTGATCTATAGATCTGATGGTGATTCTTTTCTATTCCAAACCATTTTAGACATTTGAGAATCGGTTAAAAACCGAATTCTCATGGATCGAATACGCATAAACAACTCGGTTTCAGACGGGGAATTCGAGACGAGACAGAAATACACAATAACAACGTCATCACAGATTCGTATTACTACAGAAACGGTTACAGACACTGTCATCAGTAGGATAAACGTCTATCTCGTGGCCGGGGGAGGTCGGGCATGACCTCCCCTTGAGAGCATTCAAAGTACAAACTCAAATCACCAAATGAACAATAACACATGAGATTGCTATTTATAGTCCAATACACCAGTTCCACGTTCGCCCCTTTATGATGGTCGAATGTGGAGTATTTCCACATTCGCCCAGTGTATATTGGTCGAACTTGGCTCAGTGTATTGTCCTATATTTACAAATGCGTCAGATCCATAAAATGCCCTTATGGATCACCACAATCTCATGTAACACTATACTAAGACTCAACCCTAGTCTTATTCGACAGTGACGTCCACAGAAAGTGCATCAACAACATTGTTCAGTTTGTATCATTCATCCCCAAATCAATACACGATGAACCCTAGAAATTCAATTATGTTAATTAGCAACCAATAGCCCGTGAATCATTGGGGCTATTGTTTGTATACTGCCAAACATCAAAACCAACAGACGAATTGAAGCTTACCGTGGTGTTAAAGCGATGAACAATCGGTAAAAATAAGAAGTCAACCGAAGCACAAAACGCGTAAATGGGATAATTTTATGATGAATTGGTTGTGAGGGTTTGTTAATCGGCATGTATAGGCTCTAAAGGGGGGTTCAACTTATAGTATAACACGCGAAATAGTAGATTTAGTATGTTTGACCCATGTTTAATGTAAAACGCGTGCTTGTTCTTAATTTGGTATGTTTTGATTAAGGTTTGTGTGTGTAATATGCGTATGGATCTGCCAATTCGTTAAAACGAATCAATTGTTTCCTTAATCTGGTTCAATCACGAAGTCAAACAATTGTTTCTTTGGTCCGGTTATATGCTGCGAACAAGAAGAAAGAAACATGAGGGATTTAGTGAGCTTTTGAATATGTTGTATTGGGATTACATCAGGAAAGATTTATGGCTCAATTGGTTGTGTGTGTGTGTGTTACGTTCGGACCGCCTCCAGACTCGGGTTCGAGTCTGGTAGGCATATTATTATTTTATTTTTTTTTTAAAAACAGATTTGAGAGGGGAGAAGGAGGGGAGTGTGGGCCAGTCTGCTGTTGGGCCTAATTGGTCTGGGCTTAGATTTGGTTGGATTGGATTTTAGTTTTGTTTGGGTTTGAGTGAATGGTTTGGGTATGGTAGACTTATTATTATTATAAGTATATATATATATATATATAAGAACGACGGGTAAAGGGGTGATTCTATTAATTCAAAATTTGGGGAAATATACGTGATGTTACAGTCTCCCCTACTTTTGGGAACTTCGTCCTGAAGTTATTAGAAACGTGAGTTTGAGGGTGGTTGGGTAAATGTTTGGACATCAATCGTTTAGTATGGAAAGCTTGTATAGGTATTAGGATAAAGTGTTTGAAACAATGGAATTATGAGAGTTGAATTCATCGGTTTGAAATGGCATGGAGGAATAAGTGTTTACTCCAAACCTAAGTGTTTAGCACAAAATGACCATTAAGGTTTAATGGACCACTAATTAACTACGGTTTATAATTGGGTATCTATCGAAGATCCTGATAGAATTTCACACTACCTTAACGTACCTGTAAATTCATGATTACGTTCCGGACTGCAATCACCAATTTACCTTACATTAGGGTTTTGTGTCCTTCTATGACTCTAAACACACATGTAAGTAATGCAAAAATAATATTGTAATTGAATCTTTGTATCAATGAGTCCAACTGTTGAGTAGGAAAAGACTCCTACCAGTTAGTGAGTAAGACCTCTACCGATTGTTGAGCAGGTTTTTAGGGCCTCTACCAATCGTTGAGTAGGTTATTTGGTACTCTACTAACTGTTGAGCAAGTACTTCATCCTCTACCGGTTGTTTGATTAAGTGTAGCAATTTTTGTAAATTGATAGTATGTTTATGTAAGCTAGTTTATAAGTATAACGAGTATAGCATGTGGGTTGTATTTGTATTGATACTAATATAGCAATTAGTTCACATTATCCAAGTGTTATGAACATACTAGGTAAACAAACTCTCATATAAAATTTCAATACTAGAATATATTACTTGAATCAAAGTGCATCAATACATAGAATCTTAAAAAGCAAATAACATTCAAACGGTGGGGCTTGTTGTTAAGTAGCTGGAGTGTCCCTAGCAGGATTATTCTGAGCAGCAGGGGCATTAGAAGGAATTTGACAAACATTCACGAGATGCCCATACTTTTGGCAAAGACGACAAGGCACTTGAGTTGGGTGGTGATACTTCCAGGTGTTACACAAAGGATGGGGTCTAGTATATGGTTTCTTGTTGGGTGGAGGTGTGGCATCTATTGCGAAATTTCTGGCCTTGCGTCTTCCGTTGGTTGAGGACTCAGTTTTAATTTCGATAGCAGGTTGAGGAGTATCCTTCACAACAGCTTTCTTTTCCCCTTTCCGAGTCAGTGTTCCTGCCTTCACATGGTTATCTGTTAGGGTGGCCGCCAAACGCTTTGCTTCCTCGAGAGTAGCAGGGTTCCTTCCCCATACCGTGTCCTGAATCTGCATGGGTAAGCCACTAATGTACTTTTCGATCACAATAGGCAAGGGGGGTGACCTTATGTGGTAGCAGTAGACTAAGTTCATGGAAACGAGTGTTGTAGGCTAAGTTTTTTCCTTCGTATTGGGCAAGATCGTGAAACTCATCTTCTAGCCTCTTGATTTCATTACGAGGGCAGAACTCTGCCTTCATAACGTCTTTATCTTGTTCCCAGGTTAAGGCCAGTGCGACTTCAGCTCCACGAGTTCGTTTCTCTTCGTTCCACCATGTGAGTGCTCGCTTGTGGAGGACACTCATTGCATAGCAAACTTTGATATTGTTAGGACACTCGCTATTAATGAAGGTATTTTCGATACCTTCGAACCACTGGAGGAGACCAGTGGCTCCTTCGTCACCACTAAACTTAGGAGGGTTGCAAGAGTTGAAGTGCTTGAGGGCGCAAACAGGGTGAGCGTTTCCGTTTCCATTTCCATTTCCATTTCCATTTCCGTGGCCGTTTCCATTTATTTGGATGACTTGAGCCACCAAGTTGGGAACCAAAGTTGCTATTTGTTGCGCCATTTGTTGGGAAATGATCGCAGCTAGTTGGACATCAATTCCATTGTTATTGTCGTTGTTATTGTTGTTGTTGTGGTTGTTGTTGTTGCTCTCATCATCATGTTCGTTGTCGTTGTTAAGACGAGTGCTGCGATGAGGAGGCATGATCTGTAAGAGACACAATGAAGGTTCAATGAGACATGGAATGAATCAAGGGTAATGAGATAATATAAGGAATGTAATCATTTAATCATTAATTAAAACGAAATAAACGAAAACGTTGACTTATCAAAGCTTCTAGATTCTAATAACATAGTGAAGACATGCTTTAGCCTATAAGTGAACACTCATCCGAGAATTCCCAGGTAGGCATCGGGTCCCTCGTCTAATTGGGATATATGCGCAATGCCAGTCCTAGACAGAAAACTCAAAATACAGGTGTTCACCCTTCCAGATTGCACGTGTTCGTTATTAAAATCTAAAACTTCAACGTGATCTTCAAGGCAGTTCAGGTTAAGATTTGGGAATCTTGTCCTATCAGTCTAATGGTAGATCTAGTGATGGAGAACAATCTTCTTGTAGGGACCAAAGTAGAGATAAGAAGTAGGAGGAAGATAGAGAATAGAAAAGAGTAGAGAAGCAAGTAAGAGAAGCAAGTACTGGTTAAAATCCTAAGGTTATAGACTAGATTATTTTTCTAATAACCTATTTCCCTATAACCAAGGCTCTGGTACCAATCTGTAACACCCCAACCGATGGCGGAAACATCGAGGTGTCACGTATGAATGATTTTTCCGTAGCTCATGGTAATACATATGTTTAAATAATCCTCTATTTCATTAAAATATTGAATTTACATTAAAGTCTTGAATGACATCTAATACAGCAAACAAACAAACAAAGCTTAAAACTTCAAATAACTCCTCATGCTAGCTTTAGACTTCAATCATCAATATTTCCTGTTGAGTTTGGAAAAGATGGGGGGGGGTCAACTAGAAGTTGGTGAGAATACATAAGCCAAGTCAAGCAATTAAGTTTTAGAATAAAAGTTTAGCAATTCATGAACAAGCAATTAAAGTTTACAACTAGACATGTATGTAGAATTGCTTAAGTATAAAGTTTCAAGTATAAAGAATTTCATAAACATGGTTACGTAAACTCACCTTCGCAAAATGTTAAGTCTTGTGAAATAGAATAAGTGTAGTCCAACGTTGCTAAGTATTACCCTATGTTTAAGGTAATAAATAAATCTACGTCTTTCTAGTCTACAAGTATTTATAAGGTTCCTAATTTGGGGATAAGTAATTGTTTAATTATTAATTAGATAAATCGTTAATAAATAAAAGAAATTTGGAAAATAAATAAATTAAAGACTATTTGTAGATTTTTTTATTAAGGATGGTCATCTTATAAGATTTTAAGTATGAAAATAATTTTTATAAAATTATTTTCACAAAAAATTGAATATTTAGTATGTTTATTTCTATTTGTCAAAATATAATTTTTAATATCTAAAAATGTTAAAATTAAAGAATTTTCAAATTAAAACTTATATTTCTGTTCTAAATGAATAGAAATAATTTATGTAAAATTTTGGTATAAAATATTAAAAATTGAATTTGTTAAGATTTATTTATGATTAAAAATAACAAAAATTTATTAAAAATATAAAATAAACGGTTTTTCTGGAATAAAATTTATTTCTGAAATACTTATTGATCTACAAGTTTAACATAATTTTTGTGGGATTTCATAAAGTCGATTAGATATTTTTATAGAATTTTAAAATTATTATAGAATAAAATTGTTATATTTATAATTTATATTAAATAAATGATTTTGAAAAACTAAAAATTGTATAATAAACTTTACCATCTGAATAACATAAAATAAATTTTATAGAATTTATAAATCGCGTTTAGTATTTTAAACTTATTTAAAAAATAGAGGGTAAATATATATAAAGGAAAAGGTTAAAAAGAAAAAGTTTTGCATGTGCCAGGACTCAAACCCAGGTCTCTGGCCGGTCCCATGTTTATACTCACAAGCCTGACCAACTGGTCTAGACCCTGAGAACGTTATTATTAGGTTTTCAATAATTATAAGGTGTAGTACTGAAGTGAATATTTGTTTTAAAAAAAATAAAATAAAATAAAACGTTGTGGCTGGGTCTCGAACTTGTGACCAAGCTGTTTTATCAACAGCAGAACACCATCTGATCTATAGATCTGATGGTGATTCTTTTCTATTCCAAACCATTTTAGACATTGTTCAGTTTGTATCATCATCCCCAAATCAATACACGATGAACCCTAGAAATCCAAGTATGTTAATTAGCAAACCAATAGCCCGTGAATCATTGGGGCTATTATTTGTATACTGCCAAACATCAAAGCCAACAGACGAATTGATGCTTACCGTGTTGTTAAAGTGACGAACAATCGGTCAAACGAAGAAGTCAACCGATGCAGAAAACGCGTAAATGGGATAATTTTATGATGAATTGGTTGTGAGGGTTTGTTAATCGGCATTTATAGGCTCTACAGGGGGGGGGGGGTTCAATTTATAGTGTAAACACGCGAAATAGTAGATTTAGTATGTTTGACCCATGTTTAATGTAAAACACATGATTGTTCTTAATTTGGTATGTTTTGATTAGGGTTTGCGTGTGTAATATAGATTTGAGAGGGGAGAAGGAGGGGAGTGTGGGCCAGTCTGCTGTTGGGCCTAATTGGTCTGGGCTCATATTTGGTTGGATTGGATTTTAGTTTTGTTTGGGTTTGAGTGAATGGTTTGGGTATGGTAAACTTATTATTATTATAAGTATATATATATATATATATATATATATATATATATAGGATTTGGATCATTTGAGAACCACCATTTAGGGAGAGAACTAAAGAACCAGTGTGAACAGGTGGCATTTTTGTAAATATGAAGGTGTCTACAAAAACCCTCCATAAAAAAATAATAAAAAAAATATATAACCTAAATAAATAAAAAAATAAAAAAAGTAAAAACACCAAAATGATTATTTTGCATTAGTAATTAAAAAAAAATAAAAAAAAATAAAATTTTTTTAAAAAACTGGCTTGTGACGTCGTATGACGTCATCCTGATGCACATTTGCATTTCGCTGTTATATATACAGAAATACACCATATGCACATGTGCATTTCCCTATTAAATCACACTTTTTAATGAATTGTCAATTACCATACTTAAATGATTATTAAATGGACGCGATATAGATATATAAGGGGTCACAAATTTTATTCAATGATCATTAAATGGACGCAAAGTAAGATATAAAATACAATCGAACTCATCAAGTGTTTAGACATGCATATTATGACATAAATTGAAAATAAAACACGTGTATGACAACAAACATGAATAAACTTAAAACACCTCTATATAAGAAATATAAAATAGAAACGTGTACTGCATGCACATGTGCATTTCACTAATATAGTTTGGTTTTTTTTAGTGGTTTAGCTTTTGGGCTTATTTTTTAGGTATGGTGGGATGGGTGTGTGGTGGTGGGTTTAATGGTTCACTAATATAATCATGCACATATACGTCAATTTTATTATCATACCAATTTACATACACTAAAAATAATAATTACGAACGTAATCAACCTATCAACCACCATATAAGGCCACCCAAAATATACATATGTGCATACATTATCCTTCAAATAACAAAGCTTTTATACCAAAATGTTTTTATCATACAACTACATTTGGTTTTTACCAAACGCATTAACTCAATAAAACAAATGATAACTAAAAAATATCCATATTACAAACCAACTATGTTACCACTAACCACATGCCTACAAACTTCTAATTATCTCACAATCTCATGTCCTCCAATAGTCCCCTTCTATTACTTATTTGTCCCTTCTCATTTTCTTCCCCTTTTACATATCTTCTTTCAACACTCTTCACACCTCATTGATGCCTCATCTAACATCTCCCTTGTTTTTTCATTTGTCAACCTGAACATCATATACTTATCAAATTTATCACATTGTTCGTTTGTTTTAAACAACTAACAATTAACATTTATTAGTTAACATAAAAAATATACATATATGCACATGTGCATATACATATATGCACATGTGCATTTTTACCTAAATTGCTTAAATAAATAATAGCGACCGTTTTTAACTTCTGATCAACGATTATGTCATCATCCTCAATCGTATCCGGCAGCTTTTTTTGACCTTTTCTCCCTCGATTATAACACAAAAGCTACCTTATTCTATTTTTATTCCATCTTTAATTACAAATAATAAACAACACATAAGAAAACCAAAATTTCAATCTTAATGCACATGTGCATTAACATTACTTTTTTCATTACCACATAACATATGCTCATGTTCGTTAGAGTGAAAGACCTTAATGATAAAAGGAATTAAACCTTAATGCACATGTGCATTAGCATTAATTTTATCATTACCATATAAATTATGCACCTGTGAATCAATATAAATCACCTTGATGATACATTGCAACTTGTTATAAGTTATATATTCACTTCAAGTGTAAGATTTTATGAAAACAACAAAACGTCAAAACAATACCCTTGACATTATTAAACACCTAGAAAATGTATGTATGTATGGTATTGTTCCATGGTTATGAATATTAAGATGACATTATATCAACAACAAATAGGCTAGGATATGCTTATCATTAATTAATTTGGAAGTGTATACATAATAACTAACCTGTAGTGGCCGATGGATTCACCACTTACCAATTGAGCTACCTTACTTGTAGAAGCAATAAATACATAATTAGTAGTAATTAAAGTATACCTACCTACTCCTCCTCCTTCCTATCGCCACCATCCTCAACAAGTTCTCTGACTTCTCCACCTTCAACCATTAACTCACCATCACCCACCTCGTCAACGAAATCACACCAGGCAAACCATCACCGTCTGCTCTGTCAACAACGTTGCCATGTCACACCTCTTACAAAAGCACCTCTCTATACCAACAATAAAAAACACCCGCAACTTACTCGTTCGTAATGGCTATTATCGGATCATATCGCACCAAAAGTCCCTAAATTCCGTCAATAATTTTGTTCAGTTATGTTGTACAATCGATTATTGATCCATTCGATGAATGATTCTTCGATTATAATCCTTTCGATTGAATGAATCTTCATCCTGACACGATGTAGGCGATGAGTCGGTTGGGTGAACTAGGGTTTTAAGATTTGAAATGTGATTATGTTTTACTCATTTGTGTTGTCCGCCCTTTTTATGACTGATCCGGTTTTTTTTAATTTTAATTACATATTTACAATAATGCCCCCTGTTTACATTGGTTCTTTGGTTCTCTCCCTAAAGTTGGTTCTCGCATGATCCGTACCATATATATATATATATATATAAGAATGATGGGTAAAGGGGTGATTCTATTAATTCAAAATTTGGGGAAATATACGTGATGTTACAATTCATAAGTGTTTTGGAAACTATTTGAATCAACTTTAGGTGTTAAACAACGTTAGATTGAATCAGATCAGGATTTTCGATGAAAACCCATGAGTTTTGTGTTCTTCATGTTCTTGAGGATTTTGGATTATAATTCGTGTGTTTGATGTGTTTTGGGTATTGCAAACTTGTTAGGAATCATTCCCTACACAAAACCTCACATTTAAATCATCAAAATTTGATCAAACACTAAAAAATCATTCGATTCAGCCTATTTGGTTCTTCGTTCTGTTTCTGCTCCATCAACACACGTATGAACAGTATCTGTCTCATACGTGTACCTTGAAAATCATGCGTACCTATCAGTTTGGCTGTCATATGTGTCCCATCAACAAAAAAGTTCATACGCGTCCCTTAACCTCATACGTGTGGACCTTTGATACATGTGTACTGTTGTCTGAACTCATTAGTGTTGTCTGAATTCAAGTCATACGTGTGCCTCTACCTGTTCAGTTTCATACGTGTAGCATTTTTTTCTCTGTTCATACGTGACCCTTTCTTGAAATTCATACGTGTTCAGTAGGTGTTAGTTCATACGTGAACCTTTAAATTATCCTTTCACTCATACGTGTGTTTAACCCTTTCCTACGTGTCCCTTGTTTCAGTACTCCTTACGTGTTATGTTCAGTTCTTTGATACGTATGGTTCAACAATTCATACGCATGATTAACCTTAACCTTTATAAGTGTCCATCTAGTTCATCACATTTATACTCGTGGTCCATTACCTTTTCCTAAGTGTGATTTGTTCATAAGTTTGTTTCAAGTTTCATAAGTAGGTATCAACAAACCTTCAATACTTTCATAAGTATTTTACTTTATTAGTTGACTTGATCGTTTTTCTTTCATGAGCACAATTCGCTTATCCGTATACATCCATATCAACATGAGTTGGAATTATCTCAACAGTATCATCTGTCCCGAGGATTTGCAACCTCAACTGGCCCCGCAAGTGCGACATCAATATGTTGTCGCTCACGCGATGAATCCTCTACAACAAGCAAACGTTGTTATGCCTTATTGTCCGTTTCATGCTCCACCTCACCAACCTACACCTAACTCGTGGTCCATGGTTTCCGCAACGCATCAAGTGTAAAGTGTTCATCAAATGATGAAGAATGATAATGAAATGGGTAGCAACAACAAGGCTCCTAAGATGGAACATTTTAATGAATATCCGTCATGGAAGGTAAGAATTCAATGGAATATAGAAGGAATAGATGCGGAGAACTGGTATTTGGTTGAACATCAACTTCAAAGGGAGTTGCAAGAAAATTCTAATATTCTTATGGATGTTACTCAGATGAATGACGATCAAAAGAAGAATTACAAGAATGAGAGAAAGGGGTTCTCTATTCTACTGAGGCACTTCCAAAGGAAATTCTTCATCAATATGAAGTTTGTGAGAATGTGTTTGATCTATGGGCGATGTTGAAAAGAAGGTGTGAAGGTGATGAGAAGAAGTACAAGATTAGACAAGACCAGCTGAGGAAGGAATTTGAAGCCTTCAGTCACATTGAAACAGAAACACTAGAGACATGAAATCCCGATACAACCATATCATGAGTGAATTACAAAAGTTTGAAGTTAAACATACTTCTATTGAATTAAGTGAACGCTTTACAGTTGCGCTTCCATCAAAATGGATGCATTATGTGGATCTCATGAAGGAAATGGGTCAGTATGAGACACTAACCATTAATGATTTGCTGTTAAAACTAGAAAATAGGGAGATAGAAGAGACAGGAAAGGCTAAAAGGGTTTCTCTGCCACAGAATCCCGAAATCTGTCATGTTGCAACTTCATCAACCTCTTTTGTCGCCACAAGATCACGACCTCAGACTGCATTCATGTCGTCTGTTGTTAATGACCCATTTGCATGAAATATCCCACAATAAGTTATTCAAGCCCGATCAGTTGATCCAATGTTACAACACTCCAATGCTTACCAATTTACACCACCTTCTTCCACATCCACCACATACTATCCCACACCCACATATCCACCTAACACCTATGTCCAGCCAAATACTTCCACACTACAACATTCAGCCTATGTTTCATCCAATACTTTAATGGCACAACCCTCAATGAACAATTTTGGGAACGTAACATTAGAAGTTGCAAAGGAGCACGTGGCACTATTATCAGCATTTGTCACTTCATACAATGATTTAGTGGCATGAAATATTGGGAATGTCAATTTGACAAAGGAAGATTATGCTCAGATTGATAAAGATGAGATGGAATTGATGGATATCAAGTGGCACATGACAAGTGTGGTTAGAAGAGCAGAATAGTTCATGGAGAGGACCGATCGCACATATTGGCAAACCAAGAATGATACAAGATATGGGTTTGATAAGTAGAAAGTTACGTGCTTCAACTGTAGTGTTCGAGGTCACTTCAAACGAGAATGTGAAAAACTCATCCAGTAGAACAACAAGTATCCCTTCAGAGCTAACAGAGGTCCTCGTCAGCAAAATCCATTCCAAACTCGACCCCAACAACAAGCATCAGCACAAGCTCAAAACACCGAGCGTGTAATAGTTCCTGTGAACAATCAGCTTCCACCACCTGCACAACCAACCAACAATCCGGATAGGGTGATGGTAGTACAAGCCGATGAGGGATTCGACTGGAATTTACAGTTAGGAATGAATGGTGAAGTAAATTTGGGAGGTGCTGCATGTTATGCAGAAATCATCAAAGACATACAACAAGAAGCCGGGCCATCATCGTCAAGTTCAAAAGCAAGTTCAAGCGATGATGAAAGTCTTGAAGAGACATCCAGTGAACAATCTGGATCGTCTGAAGGCAATGCAGATTCTCTTGATGCTGATGTTGATAGACTGCTTGCTGAAGCTGATTTTCTAATAAACCAGAAGTCATGTCTGGTTCAAGATCTTGTGGAGTCAACTGTGGATTATTCCAAGTACTTCAGTACTGATGCTTCGTCTTCTCATTATGCATTCATGGCTAACATTCAAGACAACCAGGCCAGTTCTTCAGAAACTCCTAAATGTGAACATTGTTGTGAACATGAAGCTAAAATAGAATCTATTAAAGAACACAATATCAATTTGGTATGTCATATTAGATCGTGCACTGATGCAAACACAAATTTAAAAACAAATGAAAAGGAATTTAAAAATACAATCATGTTGTTAAAGAAAGATGTTAGTGAACTAAAACGTACAGTTTTAAACAAGCAAGATGCTATTAGCAAATACATCTCAGATTTACAACAAACCAAAAAGGAATTAGTTGTTGCACAGTGTGACTATGAAGCAATCAAGAAAAAGTTGGAAAATTACTCTAACTCCAAGTATGTGTTAGATCACATAATTGCGAGTCAGATAACTAAGAAAAGTGTCAAAGGAATTGGTTATCAAGCTGTCCCACCTCCTATGCGTGAAAATTACTGCAAGTCACCAGAGGAAACTCAAGTCACACAGTTTCAGGTCGCAAATCCCCTAGTTGCTGACCCTGCTGAAATCAAGAAAGCAGAAGTTGTTAAAGATGACAACTACTGCTTAATTGAAACTAATGATGAGTCTAGTGACGAAGAGGACAACAAACCAGGTCTTGGTAGCAAGAGACAGAAAACCCGGATACCTCTGGAAAAATCACATCGAGTGTGATCCGGATTCTGAATCTGATGATGATGTCGATTGGTCAACGGGTGACTCTGGTTTGTATTACATACTCAAGGACTCAAAACGAATCTTTTCTGATAAAGTTTTTCCCATTGAAAATGTCATTAAAGAATAAATTGCTAAAGTTTTTAAATCTAAACCAATTAATCATGTTGAGCAAAATGCATCTGGTGCTTCAAATTCATCACCAGCACCAGTGCAACAAAACCGATAAATTAGTAGTCAGAGTGGTCAATCAAATCAAGTTAGGTAGCCACCACCCATGCCAACTAAGAAACCATTGATTCCTCGATATCCACAATACACAGATATTCGTTGGATTCCTTTTAGGAAAGCCCCAAGCCGACCAAGACCTGGTCCCCCCCACCAAAACCCGTTGTGTTTGTAAGATCATCTGGAACTGAGCATAACTTTGAAAACTGTTCTAACGTAGAACATTTTAAGCAACAAGAGCTAAGAAAGAATGCTCCTTGATCAAAGAATGATCATGAGGCTAGTTCATCCAGAGCAAGCGGTTCCAATGATAAGGGTAAATGCACAAGTCCAAAACATCCACAACGTGTTTCTCAGAATCTACATGAATGGAGAACATGTTATGAATTTAATGAGGTCGGACACATTGTGTCAAGCTGTCCATATTTAAGTCCTTGCAGAGGACATTCTGCTGAAAACTTCAGACCCTCAAGCAATCAAGCTCTTGTATCACCAAAGCATAGTGCTAAGGTGGATGCTAGACATGGCAAGAAAGGTAAACAGGAAATTACTGAGGATGTCAACCCACCAATTGTTGTGGTCAAAGCTCAACAAGCAAAACCCAAGGGTTCACAACCTAAGGGGGAGCCCACGAGCATTTCCAAGGCTACTCAACCGGCAAAGCCACCTGCTAGCCCTAAAAGTCAGCCGAAAGAACAACCTAAACCGGTAAAGCCTAAGTCTCCAAAGACTAAGCCAAATTAGGCTTGGAGACAAAAAGCAGTTAAATTAAAGTCTGAAGCTTCCACCAGTTCACGACCTCAGACTGCATTCGTGTCGTCTGTTGTTAATGACCCATTTGCATGAAATATCCCACAACAAGTTATTTAAGCCCGATCAGTTGATCCTATGTTACAACACTCCATTGCTTACCAATTTACACCACCTTCTTCCACATCCACCACATACTGTCCCACACCCACATATCCACCTAACACCTATGTCCAGCCAAATACTTCCACACCACAACAGTTTGAAGCTTCCACCAGTTCAGGAATAAAGAAGCCTAAGAAAAAGGCGAGTGTGAAAGTTGAAACTCCCACAGAATCAGGCAGATGGATCGATGTTCCAATGCTTGATGCTGATGGACGACCCAAGTGTTGTTGGTGAAATCTTCAGGATGGAACTAACTTTTATTTCTATGTGACATCCTCAGGATACTGAAGGACTGAACATGATTCAGGATGTAACAGTGTTTTGTTTTATGTGCATCCTGAGGATAGACTAACGAATTATCTTATTGTTATATAATTGCAGTTACAATTAAATAATATTAAGACTTGTAACTATTCCCTAACGGCTATATAGTCTTATTCAGGTCAAAAGAGCTGAGGATGGAAGAGATATACGTATGGAAGAAGTCCTTTGCTAAAGAATAGGTCAAAAGTGTAACCGCCCGATATAAATGAATGGCAAAAAACATGGAAACTGTTATACCAACGTCTATGTTGGTTAACACTGCTTCAAAGCTCACCTTAAACACTCAAGGAGCATAATAAAGGAGGCAGATTTCATGGGATCTTTTATTTATTCATTTGTTACTATATAAAGGAGGTGATAAATGAGTATAGGATACTTTTACACTTGCTACACACTAGTTGATACACTTTTGAACTACGAGAACTCTCATTTTCCATAAGAACACACACGCACACACACACTTTAGTGTAATCTTAGTCGCTCGTTCATCACCCATCCAAAGTTGTACTCATTTTTACCATATTAATATTAACAAACAAGGCAGGGGCCTAGACTCCTCCCGAGGTTTTGTTCCGGCGATCATCAAGTGATCAAGGCTTTCCTCATATATTGAGTGTTGTTCTCTTGTTGCATTACATTTACATTCATTTATCTTTGCTTGTTATATCGTTCTGTAAGACAGTTACATCCTTAGGATGTAACTGTCCATCCTGATCGATTCCTTTGCCATTCTGAGCATAGTTGTCATTTATTGTTTCTCTAGTATTCTAACGTGCCATCTTGAAGATACAACTGATTTTTATACATTTAAAACACATTTAGCACTCTACCTCGCATTTACTAATTTAGAATACAAAGTTATTTTTATCAAGTAATTTTTGACCAAAACAACAGTGGTGCTATTTTTAACAAAAAACTTTGTTAGAATTCATTCTTAATCAACTCAATTCAAAATTCTTGACAACTATGGCTTCAAACCCAAAATCTGTGTCTTCATCCATACCATCCTCAACCTCTGCCAAAAATGTGATATTACCACCTCCCCCTGCACTTTCCAAGGGTTCTGATCATGTTACCCAAAATGTTCCTCAAAATACTCCTAGATCTGGAATGGGAACATCTGGATCTACTTCTCCTATTTTAGTATTAAATGATAAGCTCATTTCCATGTTTGCAACGTGTAGATACACGAAAGTGCGACTAGTGTTATTGAATTGCGAATTTCAAGTTGTATAATTGATTTCGTGTGGTCGAAGGTGGATATAAACGCTTGAAGGTAGAAATAGACGGTCGAAGGTGGCTCTGGGAGGTCGAATGAAGAATTGTATATATGTATGTCTAGGTTCGCCCTATATGAACGGTCGAACTTGCACATTCGACTAAGCTATTTGGGCAAATGTGCAGGTCTATATAAGGCAAACTTAATTTTGAATGTTTAACTTTTGGTCATTTGTTTGCCCTCCCAGAGTGTGTTTCTCCCTAGGGTTTTTATTGAGTCTGTAATCAAGTTATATCATTATAAACAGGCTTTTCAAGTGTAATTGATTATGTTATTGAATGAAATGAATGTGTTTATGTTGATTTGTGAGTTTTGCTAGTTTTATTATCATTTTGTGATTAATTCAGGGATTCCGCACCTGAATTGAACTTGTTTGATCATATATCTTTGTTGATTAGCCGATCCTATAAGCATACAAAGTGGTAATAATCCAATATCAAGGGTTTAAACAACTTAGATCAGTCAATTGATTGTTTAATAACTTCGAACCCTAGATTTTAAGTGAAAACACATAAACACTGAGTAATAATCAAAATTGATGATTAGGAAATGTTCATTTGCATATTAGATTCTTTTCAAATCAAAATGGCATGTTAGAACCACTTGAATCAAAATCTGTAATTTGAGAAGACGAACAGTCTCTTTCGCCCAATTTTAAACGGTTCGAACGTGGCTTTTTGGTCGAAAGTAGATGTTCAAACGGTTGAAAGTGGAACTGATTGGTCGAATGTATATTTTTATTCACTGATTTTCACATTCGAACCTTTAATTCCACATTCGAACCCCATTTTTCACATTCGTACCTTCGAATGGTCGAATGTAGAATTTCAAAATCAAAAATTTCAAGTTTTGGTTATTTTGTTCGTTTTTAACGTGTTTTCTTGATTTGGTTTGCAGTTTAACTATATCTGAACCACAGAGTAGTGATGTTCCAGCAGGATCTTCAGAAAAGGCAGCTGGAAAGGAACAAGTTGAAGAGTTACCATTTGAAGCAGCACACAATTGCTGTGCATTTATGGGAGATCTGAAGAAACATACCGAATTCACCGGTATTGTAGACTTTTTAAAGAGAAGCCGTGTGATAGTTGCCCTTGCTACTCCCGCCATCATATACAAAGATCATCAACAAGAATTCTGGAAGAATGCCAGAATGGATTATTGGAACAATGAATCTGCTGTCGTAAGTACGATTCAGGGGGAGTTAGTGATTGTTTCTGAAGATGACATCAGAGAGGCAATGAAGCTGCAGGATAAGAAGACAGATCCAAGAGTTCTTTCTTGGATTGAGCAGAGAAAATGTTTCCTTAGAATGAAATACAATGGACTGATTACTGATGGTTCATTACACAAAGGAAAGCTATGTCCGCAGTTCAAGTATCTTGCTCACGTTATGTTACATGTGTTTGGATCAGTGAGTGGAGGCTATGACGTAATGAGGAAGAGTATTAGCTCTTTGATGGTTGCCTTAATCTTGAACAAGCCTTTCAATGTATCTGGAATGATACTTGAACACATGCTGGAACCACTCAAAGGATTAAAGAACAAGAAGTTTCTGTTATATCCAAGATTCTTGCAGATGATATTTGATGAAAAACAAAAGAATTTGAGAAGAGATCCTACTCAGATAGTCGTTCAGGATCACATGAATTTGAATGCTTTAGTAAGAATGAAGGGTTACAAAGGCGTACCAATGAATGAGAGACCACCTTTGAAGAACCTGTTTGGTCATCTGATCAATCCAGCATATGTAGATCCAAGTACCGATAAAGTCAGGCATGATAACAGTGAATCTGATGAAGACAATCTTTTATGCCCTGTTGATCCTGAGGCAAAAAGGAAAAGGCAAGTAGTGAACGTTGGTGCAAAGAGTGATAAAGGGAAAGGGAAAGAAAAAGAGGACGATACTGTTAAACTACCAAAGAAGAAATCTCGTAGACAGAAGAGTGTTGCGAAGAAAGGTACTCACCTGGTGGATGAAGAATCAATAGATTCAGAAGAAACTCAGGTTGAAGAAAGATGGGATTCAGATAATGAGACTGTTAAGAGCACCACGCCCAAGGCCACTGTGGCTGGTGAGTCTGAAAGTCTAAACAAGTCTGTAGAAGAGCAGAGGATGAAAAGTCTGATTGCGTTAGATGATATTGATGAAGGTTTGGGATTGGGATCTGAATATTTTGGAGGATCGACAAAGATGGGAGAGAAACAGAAAAAGCCATCATTCAAGAAGAAAGAAAAGGCTGAGAAAATTGTAAAGCCGATGCAGAAAAGAGCTAAAGACATTGAGAATCTAATTGCAGGGAAGAAAGTTCCTGCAACATCTAGCTCTAAGTTTCCCATGACATCCCCAGTGGCAAAGAAACAGAAAACATCATCTACTGCTGAGCAAACTAAATTGCCAACTGATGATTTCAATGCTGCTTTAGATAGAGTCTTGCAAAAGCTAAAGAAACAAAAGACTACAGTTGCTGAAGCTTCAACACCAAAGGTTACTGTAGATAGTGATGTGATGAATGCAGTAAACCAGAAGCTTACAGATATGATGAAGATCATTAATCAGCAACATGTAGAGATTGAATAGTTAAGGGAAAATGATAAAAAGATGTTGGATGTTGTTTTCTTCACAGGAAAATCAAGAAGGTTTGCAAGCTAAGATTAAACAACTTCAAGCTGAGAATCAGAAGTTGTTATCACATGAGCAGAGAAATACGAGAAGGTATATTAACTTGAGGCTTGAGAACAAAAAGCTGAAAGAAACGAACAAGAGCATGAATAATCTGATTAAAGATCTATACTCAAAAGCTCCACGACTGAAAGCTGGAGAGGAGGATAAAGATCCTGAAGAAGAAGAGGTAGATTTTGAACCATCTGACGAAGAAGAAGAAGATGATGAATTGGAAGAGGATGCCGGTGATGCTCCTAAGAAGAAGGATGATGGTGATGATGATGGTCCAGGTGATGAATCAGGTGATGATAATAGCTCTGCTGCTAGTGATGATGATGACGATGATGCTGACACTGACAAATACAAGTGTGAAAAGAGAGGATTAGGTAAAAACACAGGAGAATCTAGTTTGAAAGCTCCTGGTGGCACTACTGAAGATGATAATATTTTCTAGAATGAGAAATTAAGAGCTTTATCTGAAGAGGATAAGAAACTATATCGCCAGATGTTGACTGACAGAGTCTGGACGATCGAGATGACTGGTAGTTTTCCAGAAATTTTTGAGTCAAACGATATGCGTTTTGAGCTTGAATATAATGATCCTGATCTGGAAGACGGAGAAGTTTCTACAGCCGTGTCAAAAGAAATATTAGAAGGACTGGCGAAACAGGTTGGCAAATCTCTGGAGGAGTTGATGAGTGAAAAACAGATACCGAATATACTTGAAAAAGAAGCAGGTAATCACTCTGATGATAGAGATGTCCCAGTGTTTGAAGAGGTAGAGATGGAGGATATTACGAGTGAGGAATATCCAGAATACTTCAAGAATAATAAAGATTCTGGATTTCCTGAATTTTCGGATGAATTGTTGAGCCAGACTGAGAAACTTGCTCGTGAGAAGAGTAAAAAGTTTGTTGAAGAAGTGTTTCCAGATTGTCAAAAGCCAAACACTGAACAATCTGATGCTTTGAAAGAATTGTTGAGGAAACTTAAAGAAAAAGAAGCTAACCGTCCAAAGACTGAAGTTCAAGGTAGTTTCTACAAATTCCATAATGAACTATTCAAAGGCAAAGCTCTCGGCTGGAAGTATTTGAGACAGCTGAAATGTGTCGCTGTGAAATGGGAGAAAGGAATTCTGTACTTTAACAGATTCCATGACATAAAGACACTACCATACTGGGCTGTTCGCGATATCTGCAGACATGAAATGTCAGGTGCTTCAGTAAACAACCATCTAGTTGGTTACTTTGCAGATCGCAAGGCGAGGGAGAGCAGAACGAAGTGGAATGTATTTACCCCACAGTATCCTAAGAGGATAGTTCACAAAAAGGAGTTAGATGAGATAACAGGGTTGCCCAAGGTGACTTTGAAGTATAAACCACCGAAAGTGTTGAAGCATATTCCTTTGATGTCGATTCCACAACACTTTTAAAAGGATTTTATGTGGTGGTACTATGACTGGAAGACAGTAGAGGCTATTATTGTTTTGAAGGATGGTATGAAGGATTTTAAGAAGATTCACATCTTTGACCCGATGTGGTTAATAAACTGCTCGCACGAGGATATCATCATGCTATACTATAATCCGATTTACTGTGAAGAGAAAGACAGTGAACAGGCATCCAAATATCAACGTGTGGTATTTCTATGTTTTGCGTGGGATGTTAACGCTGGTTGTGATCTTGATAAGAAGTTGGGGAAGTTTGTTAAGATTCGGAATGTTGAAAAGAAGAAACCAAAACAAACTCATGAACCAGTAATGACGAAAGAACAAAAGACATTATTGCGTATCAAACCGATGAACAAGACCATGGATGAAGAGTGAAGGCGAAAGCAATTCAAGCAATAGTCGACGGGGAGTTTGTAGATACATGAAAGTGCGACTAGTGCTATTGAATTGCGAATTACAAGTTGTATTGTTGATTGTCGAATGGCGAAAGTAGTTTTGACTGGTCGAAGGTAGAAGCGGACGGTCGAAGGTGACTCTGGGAGGTCGAATGAAGAATTGTATATATGTATGTCGAAGTTTGCCCTATATGAACGGTCGAACCTGCATATTCGACCAAGCTATTTGGGCGAATGTGTAGGTCTATATAAGGCAAACTTAATTTTGAATGTTAAACTTTTGGTCATTTGTTTTCCCTCCCAGAGTGTGTTTCTCCCTAGGGTTTTTATTGAGTCTGTAATCAAGTTATATCATTATAAACAGGCTTTTCAAGTGTAATTGATTATGTTATTGAATGAAATGAATGTGTTTATGATGATTTGTGAGTTTCGCTAGTTTTATTATCATTTTGTGATTAATTCAGGGATTCCGCACCTGAATTGAACTTGTTTGATCATATATCTTTGTTGATTAGCCGGTCCTATACGCATACAAAACCTTCTAAATATAAAACTATATTTTAAATTGAATCTCATTCCCTGTTCAGAATCATCCGAAATTCAATACCCCCACACCCACATTCTCTGTTGATCGCAATTTTGAGTACATAATCAAAACCATTTGACTTTTTGATTGACCCTCGTTTTGGAAGCGATTCTTAGAGGTATGTTATAATTGATTGTTTCTGCACATTGATCGGCCATTATTAACCACTAACACCATGGTTAATCGGCCTCTATTATCACGATTAAACAGATTAGAAAACTAGGGTTCATAGATATTATATTTGAGGAAGATGATAGCTAACTGCATTTGTTTTTATTTAATTCGAAGCAATAATAAACACAAACTGATATACAGATCAGTTGGTGAAATCTGTTGCTACATAATGTCTGGCCGTTGGTTGCCTTGGGTTCGATCCCAGACGCCTTGTTTTAGTTTTTGATAATTATGAAATAAACTAGAAACATATACATTTAATCGAATCCAACAAATTTTGTTCTTAGGGTCCAGACCAGATGGTCTGGACTTGTGACTTAACACCCAGAACCGGTTTATAAATTCTATAGAAATTATTTTATGATGTCCCGGTGATGAAGTTTATTATACAATTTTTAGTTTTTCAAAAATAATTTATTTAATATATATAAAATATATTACAAATTTATTCATTTATAAATTAAAAATTCTATAAAAATATCTAAACGATTTCATAAAATCTCACAAAAATTATTTTAAACTTATAAACCAATAAATGTTCCAGAAATAAATTTTAATTCCTGAAAAACGTTTATTTAATATTTTTAATTAATTTTCGCTATTTTAATCATAAATAATTCATAATAAATCCAGTTTTCACTAATTTTACATCAAAATTTTACACAAATTATTTTTGTTCATTTAGAACAGAAATATAATTATTAAGTTGAAATTTTATGAATTTTAATATTTTTAGACATTAATATTACATTTCGACAAATAAATATTAATATACTACATATTCAATAATTAAGAAAATAATTTTATAAAAATTATTTTCACATTAACAACATTTTTATACAACTACCTTTAATCAAGATTTGTCAAAAATCCCTTTTATTTAATGATTTCTTTATTTATTATTTCATTAACAATTATTCCAAATTAATCATTAATCAGTTGTCATCCCCAAATTAGAACCCTAGAAATATTTGTAGACTAGAAAAACTTAGACTTATTTATTGCTTTAAACATAGGGTAATACTTCGCAATGTTTGGACCACATTTATTCCATTACAAAGGACTTGATAATTTCCTAAGGTGAGTTTACATAGACCATTTTTTCTGTTTTACATTTTGGGGTGAAACATGTTTTACATCTTATATACTATCATTTATTCATTCTTACATTGTTGAAACTTGTTTATTCAATTTGACTGTAACAAAAAGACACAGTACAATCATTAACATTGATCACGCCGCCTGTTTAGATTATAGCGCTATAGGTCTGACAAACCCATTCCCCCGCAGAAATTCAGGGATGATCGAAAACAGTTACACTTTTACTAACTTACGAGTTAGGTCTCAGTAGACACAAGGTTTGATTGTACAAAAGATGCATTGTTACATGTCGGACTCATATTCTTACATTACTCATTATTATACTTCAACTATGATTGCTATACAACATATTGTTCTCAATTATATGCAAAACCTATGTATTCTCACCAACTATTTATAATTGACCCCCATCTTTCCAACTCAACATGTTTTAGGTTTTACTTGCTATTGGAAGTTGTACAAGTCTTGGATCACATAGGAGCTTTGTACCTAGTTTATATAAATCAAATTTATTTATTTATTAAATTGTATGACAAATTGTAAATTGTTTAGTAATATTCAACTTCCATTTAGTACCATGAGCAATTGAACAATCATCACTACGTGACACCTCGATGTTTCCGCCATCGGTTGGGGTGTTACACCCAACCCATAACCCCCCGAGCTGAATGAAACCCTTGATAAAGGTGGAACATAATCCTCAAGTTTTACAATCTGAAGATCACTAGTGCACCCGTAGGGAATCAACCCTTTACCAAGATGTA
The DNA here is from genome assembly GCA_030844895.1 of Ambrosia x helenae. Classification (NCBI taxonomy): domain Eukaryota; kingdom Viridiplantae; phylum Streptophyta; class Magnoliopsida; order Asterales; family Asteraceae; genus Ambrosia; species Ambrosia x helenae. Next base: position 53,179,166 of record CM061223.1, read on the forward strand.
ACACCCCAACCGATGGCGGAATCATCGAGGTGCCACGTAGTGATGATTGTTCAAAAGCTCATGGTACTAAAATGTAAATATTCGATTATTGAATATTGTTTTACAACATGTGAAATTCACTACATTACAACAAAATAAAGATAATTGATTGATTTAATCTAAGTCCAAGGTCCTATGTGAAGCGTCAAGCAGCTTATCCTGAAACATGCACGAAAATAATTTTGTCAACATATGATGTTGGTGAGTACTACTTAGTTTTGTATGTATAGTATAAGTTTTGAAAAGTAGTACAATTCATGTGTCTAGCATCACCAAGGCATTATGTAAACACGCAAGTAACCAAACAAGACAAAGATCACATGTAAAGTTGTACAATGAAAATGATAATGAGCACCTCAACACGTGTGAGTCTAAAAGAGCACCATAACACAAAGTTATGTCTAAATGAGCACCGTAACATAAGTTACGTCTAAATGAGCACCATAACATAAGTTATGTCTGTATGTAAAGAGCACCATAACACAAAGTTATGTCTGTATGTATGATTTTGTATGTAAGCTACGTTCATGTTCAAGCATAAGCACAAAGATAATCAAGACACGTATATGAATTGTAAATGAATAAAAATGTATGTGTAAATGAATATGAAACTTTTGTATACTTGTGCATGAATCACCCCAAAAGTTGTAAAAGCGGAAAAAAGGGATAAGTAATACTCACCTTAGCAAGGTGGTAAGTCTTGTGTAATTGAATAAGTATAATCCAACGTTGTAAAATATCACCCTATGTATAATGTAACAAATAAGTCTAAGTCTATTTGGTCTATAAGTATTTTCTAGGGCTTCGAATTGGGGATAAGTATTTATTCGGTTAATAAATTAAACGTTTAATAAATAAGAGAAATTTGGTAAATAAATAAACAAAAAGTCTTTGAGTAAACTTTGAATCAAATATGGTCACAATATAAAGTTTTAAGTGTGAAAATAATTTTTATAAAATTATTTTCTTGAAAATAGAATATTTAATCTAATTATTTCAAATTGTCAAAATATGACTTTAATATCTAAACATATTAAAATTAAAGAATTTCTGAATTAAAAATTGTATTTCTGTTCCAAATGAATAGAAATAATTTATGTAAAATTTTGGTACAAAAATATTGTAAAATGAATTTATTATGATATATTTATGATTAAAAATAACAAAAATTGATTAAAAAATATTAAACAAACGGTTTTTCAGAAATAAAAATTATTTCTGAAATGTATATTGTTACACAAGTTTAGAATAATTTTTGTGGAATTTTATAAAATCGTTTAGATATTTTTATAGAATTTTATAATTTTAATTGAATAAACTTGTAATATTTATAATATATATTAAATATATTATTTTTGAAAAACTAAAAATTGGATGATGAACTTTTTCAGTGGAAAAACATAAAATAAATTTTGTAGAATTTATAAAATAGTTTTAGTATTTTAAAACGATTTTTAAAAGAATTAAGGAAATATAAAAAGAAATAAAAATGCTTATGGTGGGACTCGAACCTTGGCCATTTGGCCGGTTCATCCTTTTTCCCACAACGTGTTACAAACTGATCTGTGTGATCAGTTGGTGTTAATGCTTGTTTTGAAATAATTATAAATGGTCACGAAATGATTGTCTTCTCCAATTCAAATGATAAGAACCCTAGTTTTTCCAATCGTTTAAATCACACAACAATAACCCAATTAATCTTAGGGTTATTGTTGTGTAAATGCCGAAGATCAAAACCCATCAACAAAATGAAACTTACAGAACGATCTCGCGACTCTATGAACAGTCAAACGAAAAGTCAACTGCGAGGAATGTTTGATAGAACACGAAGTTTTAAGAGGAATTGAGAGTGGGGGTTGGTTATTCGCTCTTTTCAGAGGTTGTGGGCGAGTTTAATTGAATCAAAAACGGGTATTTATACAGGTTTCAATCGGGTTTATTAGGAAGGTTTATTAATGGCTTTTAACTCGATTTTGGTCAATTCAACGCGTTTAATCGCGTGTTTGTTGTTTTAGAAAGAAGGAATGATAACGTGCATAATATTCGGGATTGAATTTGGTCATACGCGTGATTATAGATCAGATTTTAAGGCCCTTGGTTTGTTCAATAGTTGCAGCGATTGAAACAGAGGGAGAAAGGGAAAAGAAACAAACAATTCGCGTGTGTATATATTTATATTAAAAGTTGGGGTTAAAACAATAATAAGCTTGTAGCTTAGTGGTGTGCGTGTATGTGGTGTGTTTGAATCTGCTCGGGTTCGATTCTTGGCAACAGCAAGGTATATATATTTTTTTTTAGCAAATAAGGGGAAAGGGTTAAGTTGGGCTTGGACCTGGGCTGAGCTATTGGGCTCCGAAAATCAAAAAAAAAAGATGGGTTTTGGGCTAAGGTTTGGTTGTGGTTTAGTTATGGTTTAGGAATGGTAAGAAAAAAAAATATATATATCTATAATGACTAAAAATCTGAATTTTTTTATTATTATTATTATTATTATTATTATTATTATTATTATTATTATTATTTAAAGAAAAGTGACGGATGTCACAGCATCCCCTACTTTTAGAAACTTCGTCCCGAAGTTATTTGAAACATAGGGTTATGGATGCTTGGGTAGAAATAAAGGTAGCAGTGGTTTTTTTTTTTTAAAAAAAAATTTAAATGATACGGATAAGAGGTGTGAGTTAAAGGTTGGATTAAGTTCGTCTCGAATAATAAGGAGAATAGGAATCTAGTGAATCATTAAGTTTCAAGTTTTAGGCATCCTATGATAAATGTACGGGTTGATTGACTACAGAAACACTAAATGAGTTACCAAGTAAACAGAGTTTGTTCCTGGTCCGACTTCCAGTCCCACTTTCAATGCATCATTAGTGTTTGTATACAGGGTGTACCGCAGCTAACCCACCACACCTTTGATACCTTGAAAACGTACTGGACGCCTACCAAAAACTCTAATAGAATTTCACACTACCTTAACGCACCTGTAAATTCATGATTACGTTCCGGACCGGAATCATCAATTTACCTTACATTAAGGTTTTATGTCCTTCTATGATCCTAATCTAACACACATTACAACAAATAGGTTTCACAAGAAGATGACACAACATACACGTTGAGTTATAATGAGATGTTATCAATGAAATGAGGCCATGTAATAATGAGGTCAATGGCATTGGTTTGCAATGACTTGTATGCATAACTGTATTTAAGTATGGGCTACCACTCGTCCGAAGAGCCCTTTAAATGAAATGGTTATCAGAGTTGCGTGGATAATACACACGTGCAAGCAAGTTTGTAAGTACTGCAACCATTAAGTGTAAGTGTTATCTTAGTGGCCTATAGATTACGAGTATCATGAATAATTAAATGTTCAATAAATTGTCAAATTAAGGGAAAAATTCAAGTTTCATAAACAATGACGTTTTGGAAAAAAAAAATCCTGTAGAATCAAGTATCAGGTTTTTAGTAGTTTGATTATCATGGGTAACTAGTTCATGTGTGAGAAGGTGAAGGATATGAGTTTAGTTTTTGAGAGAATGATGAAAAATCTTGAAGCAGAATCAAGATTGTGAGCGATAGTGAATGTGAAGATAGTTGATAAAGAGTTTATTTTATAGTAAGGAAATTATGTAGCAGTGTAAATTTTGGGGTTTGGATCAAAGGTTATAATCAAGTGTATAGGAAAACATGATTGTGGTATATGCCAAATATTGTAAAAAATTGAACAAGTTGAAAATGAGTGAGTGTCGATGGAGAATCTAGAGACTAGATATTATTCCTATGAAAAAAAAAAATTATTTTCAAAATTGGTTTTGTACATAAGGAAAAAGTTGTTAAATAGTACAAGCTAAGTAGGTTTTGATTAAAATATTCCTGTTAGTTGGAGATTTCAAACAGGACATTAGGTTTTGAAGATCAAGGTTTAGTGATTTTTTTTAATAGTTTAAAGCATTATATAGAAAATTGTTTGTTACGTCAATAAATAAACAATTGAATTTAAGTTCGAGGAAAATATGTACTTTGTAAAGTTACTAGGTAATACAAAAAGTTTTAGAAATCTTTAGTATGAGGTTATAGTTTTTTTAAAATAAATAACATGTGGAGAAATGAAATAATATGATTTGGGTAGGGTGTTGAATATTAAAAAAAAATGGCTAAGATGGTAAGGTGAAGTGCGATTGTGAAATCCATAGATGGTTATGAAAGTATGAACTTGTAAGCAATATATGAAAATCGTGAAATACAAAATATTGTATATGAATCGAGAGAGTATTTTTTTTTTTGAAAAAGCTTGCATAAAATGCTTGGAGTGCCCTTGTCTAGCTGTAAAGCCCAACAAGAACGTTGACTTTTCAAAGGAATTGAACCCAATGGTGATCAAAGAAGACATGCTTTAGCCTATAAGTGGACACTCACTCCAGGAATCCCCAGGTAAGCATAACAGGTCCGTAAATGGATTTATGCGCTATGCTTGCCTATGCCAGAAAACCCAGTGTACAGGCGTCCACCCTTCCAGATTGCACGTGTCCTTATTACACTCATTAAAGTTCAACAACTTTGAAGGAGCAAAAATAAGAGTAGGCATTACACCTAAGAGTGTCTTCATGAAAGTTACAGCTCCTGTTCCATGATGATGTAGACTTTCCACTCCTTGTAGGACACCATCTCTATGCACCATGATGATAGATGAGAAGAATGGAGAAGAAGGGAGGGATAGAAGAAGGAAAGTAGAGGGAAATGAGGGGAATGGAAATTTAAGGAATATTATGCATGAAAGTTGAAGTTCGGTTATAGTCTAGGCCATCTTATCTAATAACCTAGTTCCCTATAACCATGGCTCTGATACCAATCTGTAACACCCCAACCGATGGCGGAATCATCGAGGTGCCACGTAGTGACGATTGTTCAAAAGCTCATGGTACTAAAATGTAAATATTCGATTATTGAATATTGTTTTACAACATGTGAAATTCACTACATTACAACAAAATAAAGATAATTGATTGATTTAATCTAAGTCCAAGGTCCTATGTGAAGCGTCAAGCAGCTTATCCTGAAACATGCACGAAAATAATTTTGTCAACATATGATGTTGGTGAGTACTACTTAGTTTTGTATGTATAGTATAAGTTTTGAAAAGTAGTACAATTCATGTGTCTAGCATCACCAAGGCATTATGTAAACATGCAAGTAACCAAACAAGACAAAGATCACATGTAAAGTTGTACAATGAAAATGATAATGAGCACCTCAACACGTGTGAGTCTAAAAGAGCACCATTACACAAAGTTATGTCTAAATGAGCACCGTAACATAAGTTACGTCTAAATGAGCACCATAACATAAGTTATGTCTGTATGTAAAGAGCACCATAACACAAAGTTATGTCTGTATGTATGATTTTGTATGTAAGCTACGTTCATGTTCAAGCATAAGCACAAAGATAATCAAGACACGTATATGAATTGTAAATGAATAAAAATGTATGTGTAAATGAATATGAAACTTTTGTATACTTGTGCATGAATCACCCCAAAAGTTGTAAAAGCGGAAAAAAGGGATAAGTAATACTCACCTTAGCAAGGTGGTAAGTCTTGTGTAATTGAATAAGTATAATCCAACGTTGTCAAATATCACCCTATGTATAATGTAACAAATAAGTCTAAGTCTATTTGGTCTATAAGTATTTTCTAGGGCTTCGAATTGGGGATAAGTATTTATTTGGTTAATAAATTAAACGTTTAATAAATAAGAGAAATTTGGTAAATAAATAAACAAAAAGTCTTTGAGTAAACTTTGAATCAAATATGGTCACAATATAAAGTTTTTAGTGTGAAAATAATTTTTATAAAATTATTTTCTTGAAATAGAATATTTAATCTAATTATTTCAAATTGTCAAAATATGACTTTAATATCTAAAAATATTAAAATTAAAGAATTTCTGAATTAAAAATTGTATTTCTGTTCCAAATGAATAGAAATAACTTATGTAAAATTTTGGTACAAAAATATTGTAAAATGAATTTATTATGAATTATTTATGATTAAAACTAACAAAATTGATTAAAAAATATTAAACAAACGGTTTTTCAGAAATAAAAATTATTTCTGAAATGTATATTGTTACACAAGTTTAGAATAATTTTTGTGGAATTTTATAAAATCGTTTAGATATTTTTATAGAATTTTATAATTTTAATTGAATAAACTTGTAATATTTATAATATATATTAAATAAATTATTTTTGAAAAACTAAAAATTGGATGATGAACTTCATCAGTGGAAAAACATAAAATAAATTTTGTAGAATTTATAAAATAGTTTTAGTATTTTAAAACGATTTTTAAAAGAATTAAGGAAATATAAAAAGAAATAAAAATGCTTATGGTGGGACTCGAACCTTGGCCATTTGGCCGGTTCATCCTTTTTCCCACAACGTGTTACCAACTGATCTGTGTGATCAGTTGGTGTTAATGCTTGTTTTGAAATAATTATAAATGGTCACGAAATAATTGTCTTCCCCAATTCAAATGATAAGAACCCTAGTTTTTCCAATCGTTTAAATCACACAACAATAACCCAATTAATCTTAGGGTTATTGTTGTGTAAATGCCGAAGATCAAAACCCATCAACAAAATGAAACTTACAGAACGATCTCGCGACTCTATGAACGGTCAAACGAAAAGTCAACTGCGAGGAATGTTTGATAGAACACGAAGTTTTAAGAGGAATTGAGAGTGGGGGTTGGTTATTCGCTCTTTTCAGAGGTTGTGGGCGAGTTTAATTGAATCAAAAACGGGTATTTATATAGGTTTCAATCGGGTTTATTAGGAAGGTTTATTAATGGCTTTTAACTCGATTTTGGTCAATTCAACGCGTTTAATCGCGTGTTTGTTGTTTTAGAAAGAAGGAATGATAACGTGCATAATATTCGGGATTGAATTTGGTCATACGCGTGATTATAGATCAGATTTTAAGGCCCTTGGTTTGTTCAATAGTTGCAGCGATTGAAACAGAGGGAGAAAGGGAAAAGAAACAAACAATTCGCGTGTGTATATATATATATATTAAAAGTTGGGGTTAAAACAATAATAAGCTTGTAGCTTAGTGGTGTGCGTGTATGTGGTGTGTTTGAATCTGCTCGGGTTCGATTCTTGGCAACAGCAAGGTATATATTTTTTTTAGCAAATAAGGGGAAAGGGTTAAGTTGGGCTTGGACCTGGGCTGAGCTATTGGGCTCCGAAAATCAAAAAAAAAAAAGATGGGTTTTGGGCTAAGGTTTGGTTGTGGTTTAATTATGGTTTAGGAATGGTAAGAAAAAAAAAATATATATCTATAATGACTAAAAATCTGAATTTTTTTTTTATTATTATTATTATTATTATTATTATTATTATTATTATTATTTAAAGAAAAGTGACGGATGTCACACAAGAAGATCATTCAATCATCTGGTATGTACCAGAAATGTGTCACTCAGATCTGGTCCACTTCATAATCCATTGCTTAGAACCCGGTTTGGATATAAAAAGCCCGAAGGATCTATCTCACTACCGGTTTCCTTGCCTTGGATCTAGTTCGGGACTACCAGAAGCTGATTAAACCGCTAGTTATTTAAATAAGTTAAGGTTGATTTAAAGTTATTAAGTTAATCATCAATTGAACTTGTCACACGACAAACAAACAAGAATTAGAAAGAAGATAACACAAAAAATAACTAAAAATAAACTACTAATAATAATAATAATAATAATAAAAGTCTATAAATCGAAGCGGGTTTGGGAATAAGAGAAAGATACAACCATAACAAATGATCAACACATGAACATGGCTGCTCATAGACAAGCTCTCCATCTTCATGTGATATGTATCTAATATGATCCTCACAAACCTCGATGTTTTATTGCATAAGCTACTCTACGATCCCGTGCTTGGCCAAGTTGATCAAGGTAGGTCGAGGCCTAACCATTGAGGGATGTTAGGAGGGCCCTAAGGCCTCCCAAAGAACCCCAAGATCTCTGGAAGACTCTTGGTAGTCGGCCAAATAAAGCACTAGAAGGGATTCTAAGGGATAATTAAATGGTGGGAGTTAGCTTGCTATTTATAGACTTTCCAGGGCAAGCATGGGTGTGCCATGGGGTGGCTTGGGCGTGCTTGCTGTCACACGTATGTTCTGCTGCTGCAGTGCAGTCTTGTCTGTACCTTCTGTCTTTGGCACAGGCGTGCCATGTGCTCAAGCACGGTCGTGCTTGCTTGTTCAGCAAGTTTCCTTGTTGTCCAAGTTTGCTACGTTGTCTTCTAGCGTGCAGGGCCTCCGTGCAAGTGTGAATAGGCGTGCTTGGTCACTCCCGGACTAGTTTTATCACTGTATAAGTCGCGGGGATTGTCTTCAAACATACAGGGAAAATGCTGTAAGTCTCGTATCCTCGGGAATTTCCAGTTTCTACCTGTTTTTGCCTGGAAATCCTTTGTTTCCAGCTTGGAGCTCCAATTTCCTAAGAAATACAAATAGGAACGAATTAAGCACCCGATATCAATAATTTAAGACTAATTCCACCCTATTATGAGACTGTTTATGCCTCTGTTATATGTTAATTATGTGAGTCATCACAATACCCCACACTTAGCTAGATCTCTTATAAACCCCCGGGTTATAGGGAACATCAGAGATCTGGGCCCCTAAATCTTGTGGTTCTATATCCGTGGGCCACCAAAAGAGGTTGTCAGGGAATACTGGCTCGTGTATCTCCCTCTGTGTGTATAGTCCCATCCGAACCCCAAACTCTGCCAATGTCAACCTATACCATTTCCTAGCCATCCTAAACCCAATACAAAGTGTGGAAACCCTGTCACTCCCATCAGCAGGTGGGGCTCCGGTCCTACTGCCTTTGGTGCCTCATAATCCACGGGAAGTTATGCTCCTATCTGCCTTCTCTCAATCACCCATAAACGCCTATAAGCATTTTGTTCAACCCCCTGCCGGTTGAAATATAGCCATGGGTGGATATCATCAGACATGGGACTATCGGGCTCGAAGGAATGTGTCTGAGGTAACTCTAAGGGCCAGACTCCCCGGACTGCTGAGAATGGTGTGAGCCGGATGAAACAGATGGTGATCTCTGAGCTGGTCTTTTCATCCTGAGCATTACCCTGCAAAACACAACAGAATTGGTTCAGCTTCATACGGTTTAAAATGTTGAAGAAACTTAATCAGTTCTATCGAGTGGCTGCATGCCCGTGCTCAGGTAATGAGCACAGCCGTGCGGCATAGTCTGCAATCTGGTTTTTAATTGGTTCAACTGTTTAAACTGGTTTTTACCTAAAACACCCTAAAAACGATTTTATACTGCAAAATAACTTAAAATTCTAAACTTAAAAAGTTATGGTGCGTTTACAGACAAGAACGCCCATGCACACTAGTGTGCATGACCGTGCTCAGGCTGATGGGTCAGACTGGTTATGCGGGAAATTTAAACGGTTTCTTCTAGACAAGCACGCCCCTATACACTGCTATGCATGGTTGTGCATGTGACTGATGTGACGGTTTTCGAACCTGTCAGATTTCTTGAAAACATTTTCGTAAAATTTCTCAAATTTTTATACCCCGTTACGTTCCTTGGACTACCCTAATAATTTCCCAAAAGTTTCAGGCAAACATTCAGGCTAAAAACACTAGAAAACTAAGGTTTTTTTTTTTTTCAAGAAACTACACTACTCAAAATCTCAACAATCAGGCCAGATCTAGACATAAAAACACTTAAATTTTGTTAGAGGATGATAATACATACCTTATATTGAAGATTGGGACCTGGAATGAAGAAAAATGGTGGAAATGGCGATTTTAAGGGGGTGGCGACGGTAGGGACGAAATGGGGAAGAAGGTTATGAAGGTTGACAAGTCAAAGGCCCTTTTAATATCCTGATATTCTGTCTGCAGGTTTGGCAAGGCCCTGCCACATGATGTGGCACGGGCGTGCTCCACAGAAAACCTACTGTTTTCGTGTTTTTTTCATTTTTAAACTGTTTTTAAAGGTCCGTTTTAAAATTTTTAATTAGATTTCTCCAAAATAATTTTTAAAACCCCATTTTATGTTCAAAAATAGTTAAACTTTTAAATTTTTGAAAAAACTTTCCCCCAGCTTATTTTCCACTTTTTTCGTACTTACCTGGCGATCCTCAAGGAATGAAAAACCGATCTCTAACGAAAATAAAGAAGAAACAAAAACCCTCCAAAACGAAAGTTGATGAAATTGGTGGTCTCTAAGGTAGCCAATCCGGAAGTAAACCTGCAAAGAAAAACTAAAACAACCGCAATCATCGAAAATAAAGCAAAAATAAAAATAAAAATAAAAATAAAAATAAAGAAGACCAAAAATAAAAAGAAAAATAAAGTGAAAATAAAATGAAAATTAAAAATAAACTGATCAGTCAAGTGACTTGGGTTTTTCTTTGCAAATCATTGTGTTCCCTAGCAACGGCGCCAAAAACTTTGATGCGTATCGTTTTAGTAGTTTAAAAAGATGTCAGTTTCCCCAGTGCCAAAAATGTGATGTGTGAATCCCAAAACATTGGTTTGGGGGAAACGACTGATTTTTACTAAACCTTTTTACAAAGTTTTAAATTTATAAAGTAAACGATAATTACTTTAAAACTAAAACCAACACATAGGCAGAGAACCTGACATGTATAGTATAGTTTGCTAGGGTAAATATCAAGTATCGTATTCTAAAGAACACACTTTCCCCTACTCAACCTTTCCTCAGATAACTGATCGGGTTTAAAAAATGAGAAAATAAAACGGAGGGGTTCTTAAAAGAAAATAGTTTTAAAAAGGTTTTGGTTTTGATAAAATAAAAGATAAAATAGTAGAGTAAACTAATATGCACATCTCGAGGCTTGTTTAAAGCCATAGAGAGATTTCTTAAGTTTGCAACTATGATTAGGAAACGCCGAATTTGCAAATCCGGGTTGTTGAATCATGTACACATCCTCATGTAAGGTGCCATGAAGAAATGCATTATTGACGTCTAGTTGGCGTAACGACCACCCTCGAGAGAGTGCGATGGAAAGAACAGTACGAATGGTTATAGGTTTTATTACCGGACTAAAGGTATCAAAATATTCCTTACCGTACTATTGATGAAACCCTTTTGCGACTAGGTGTGCTTTAAATTTATCAATAGTTACATCGGGTTTTCGTTTGATTCGGAATACCCATTTGTATTCGAATGGATTTTGGGTAGTACGAGGGACAAGCTCCCACGTATTGTTTTGAAGAAGAGCGTTGTATTCAAGATCCATTGTTTGTCGCCATTGTGGATCTTTCATCGCTTGGATGTGAGTAGAGGGCTCAATGGGTATAGGAAGTGGGTGAAGTGTGGTGGAGTTGTTGAAGTTGGAATTATAATATTTTGGGTTAGGATTGCGAGACCGTTGTGGGTGAGTAGAGGTGGTAGGAGAGGGGTTAGTTGAAGGAGTTTGAGATGAGGAGGTGGTAGAGTCATTGGAAGGCTGTATAGGTGAATTAGGCTTTGTTGGAGTGGAGGATTGTGTAGGAGATGAGGACTGTGTAGGGATAGCGGAGGACTGTGTAGAGGACAAGAGTTGTGTAGGGTTAGGGGAATGTAGTGTAGGTGTAGCAGAAGGTTGTGTAGGGTCAGACGAGTGCTGTGTAGTTTCAGGAAACTGATGTATAGGTGCAGCAGAAGGTTGTGTAGGGTCAGGAGAGGGGGTGTGTAGGAGGGATGGGGTGGGGTATGGGATCGATGGGAGGTTGTGTAGGGTGTGAAGGCTTTGGTATGTTGTGAAAAAATGATTCATAGGTGACAGTTGGAGAGGCGGAGTTGTTGGTCTGGGATGGGAAGATGTGTGGTATGAATTCAACATAGCGAGAGTGATATAGCTTGTTGGTGGATGGATCAAAGCATTTGTAGGCTGATCTTGAAGAGGAGTACCCAAGAAAGATACATGATGCGGGGCGAGATTGTAACTTGGAGGTGTTGTATGGGCGGAGCCAAGGATAGCAAAGACATCCAAATGGTTTTAGTTTGGAGTAGGTGGGATCAACATTGAATAACATGTCAGAAGGTGATTTGTTGTTCAGGATGGTGGTGAGTAGACGGTTGATAAGATAAGTGGCGGCTTGAAAGGCATTTGACCAAAATTGTGATGGGAGTTGAGCATAGTGGAGGAGGGCAAGGCACGTTTCAATAACGTGTCGGTGACGATGTTCGGCCACCCCGTTTTGTTTGGGTGTGTGAGGGGGTGTGGCGTAGTGAGAAATTCCATGAGTTGTGAGAAATGGTTTAAGACCAATGCATTCACCACCATTGTCAGTAAATAGAGAGATAAGAGGTGTTTGAAAAAAAATTTCCACTAGTGATTTGAATTGTGGAAAAAGGATGGAGACGTCGGATTTTCTTTTTATCGGAGGTAACCAAATGTATTTAGAAAAATAATCGACAGATATGACAAAGTACTTGAAGCCGTCAATGGATGTTTGGACTGGACCATATACATCTGAGTAAACGAGTTGCAACAGTTTATTTGCAACAAATGAGTTTTTACCAAAAGGTATTTTGTGGCTTTTATTTAACGAGCAAGATTTGCAATGAAAAGACTCGGGTGACAGTTTATTACTATTAAGTCCTAATTTAGAAATTAAGGACTTGAAGACTTGAAACGAAGGATGTCCAAGGATATGGTGCCCCGCAAGTAGAGATCTTGTTGTTGTTGCATTGATTTAAGGAGAGAGTTTTATTAGTCCGTAGTAAACGTCATTGACGTTCACGCCCCGCATGAGATGCGCCCCCATGCGTAGATCCTTAACAAAGAAATGATATGGAAAAAATTCAACAGAAACTTGATTAGTACGACTAAGTTTTGCGACAGAAATAAGATTATTGAGAAGAGATGGAACGATTAAGACATCGTTTAAGAAAAGCGGTCATGAGCTGGTGTGAAGGGTTGTTTGAACAATGTGTGTGATAGGTAGCGTTTTACCGTCACCTAAAACAATCTCATCCGGGCCACCATATTTGGAAAGAACATGCATTTGGTTGTTGTTGTTGTTAGTGTGATTGGAAGCGCCTGTATCACACATCCATGGAGTGTTTGGAACCGCGGTGTAAGAAGATGTATTGTTCACAACCGGGTATGAGTAGGAATCATGAGTAGAGACTTGATGGTCGCGTAGGAAGCGACTAAGTTTGCGACAATCTTTCGTTGCATGACCGGGTATGCTGCAAAAATAACAAAAAATGTTAGTTTGGCTGTTGTGGGTCGGGTTGTTTTGAGTTTGGGTACGGATTTGTTTGACCATGAAGAGGGTCGGTTTTGTAATGAGGGGTTTGAGGCTGAGGAACAAGGGTTCCGATTGTAGCTACGGTTCGATTGATGAACAAAAACGAGAGCCATTGAGGCTGCAAATCAGAAAAAAAAAAGATGAAAGGGCTGTGTAGACTACAGATAGAAGGCTATCGAAAGCTGTGATGGCTCGGTTGGCTCAAGGGAGCTTTAGGCTCTTGATACCATATAGAGTAATAAGTAATAGAGTGAATTGGATCAAATGTACTATTCTCATTATTCACAGAAAATTATATAATGGTTACAACATTAAAGCAATGGATTGATTCTATGAGGACTATTGACTAAGAATATTGACTATGACTAGATAATTACAAAGACATAAAAATAGCTCTTTGACTGTTGACTTGCTAATCATATGGGATTGACTATTGATCGGTGTTAATAAGGGCTATGAAAAGAAGAAAGAATGGAAAGATTATGAATCTTTGGCTGATACCATATGATGATACAATAACTTTCAATGTGAATACTATTGATGATAATCACAACTATAAATACAAGAAGATGTAAAAAAAAATTGGAGAGAAATACTCTTTTTACATAAATAATATATTTACACTTAACGGGGAATAATTGTAATAAAGTGAGAGATGATTTAGAGGCATGAATCGAGAGTTGCCTAATAATTATATTGAGGGTTTGTATGGCAAAACTAGCTGGAGGCTGGTAGCTATATGCTGGTAGCTGGTAGTTGGACGCTTTTTAAATATATTTTGGTGTTTGGCATAGTAGCTGGAGCTTTTAATAAAATGTATAAAATGACCAAAATGGTCATAATTAAAAGCTTGTAAAGAAGGTTTTTATTTTATTTTTAAAATAGAATGTGTATTTGTGTCATTTACTAATTAAAAGCTTGTAGCTAGTAGAACTTTTTCTTAAAAGCTACTGTAGGCAGTGGATCTTTCATTGTGGATCTTTCATCGGTTGGATGTGAGTAGAGCTCTCAATGGGTGTAGGAAGTGGGTGAAGTGTGGTGGAGTTGTTGAAGTTGGAATTGTAATATTTTGGGTTAGGATTGCGAGACCGTTGTGGGCGAGTAGAGGTGGTAGGAGAGGGGTTAGTTCAATGAGTTTGAGATGAGGAGGTGGTAGAGTCATTGGAAGGCTGTATAGGTGAATTAGGCTATGTTGGAGTGGAGGATTGTGTAGGAGATGAGGACTGTGTATGGACAGTGGACGACTGTGTAGGGATAGCGGAGGACTGTGTAGAGGACAAGAGTTGTGTAGGGTTAGGGGAATGTAGTGTAGGTGTAGCAGAAGGTTGTGTAGGGTCAGACGAGTGCTGTGTAGTTTCAGGCAACTGATGTGTAGGTGCAGCAGAAGGTTGTGTAGGGTCAGGAGAGGGGTGTGTAGGAGGTATTGGTTGGGGTGTGGGATCGATGGGAGGTTGTGTAGGGTGTGAAGGCTTTGGTATGTTGTGAAAAAATGATTCATAGGTGACAGATGGAGAGGCGGAGTTATTGGTCTGGGATGGGAAGATGTGTGGTATGAATTTAACATAGCGAGAGTGATATAGCTTGTTGGTGGCTGGATCAAAGCATTTGTAGGCTGATCTAGAAGAGGAGTATCCAAGAAAGATACATGATGCGGGGCGAGATTGTAACTTGGAGGTGTTGTATGGACGGAGCCAAGGATAGCAAAGACATCCAAATGGTTTTAGTTTGAAGTAAGTGGGATCAACATTGAATAACATGTCATAAGGTGATTTGTTGTTCAGGATGGTGGTGAGTAGACGGTTGATGAGATAAGTGGCGGCTTGAAAGGCATTTGACCAAAATTGTGATGGGAGTTGAGCATAGTGGAGGAGGGCAAGGCACGTTTCAATAACGTGTCGGTGACGATGTTCGGCCACCCCGTTTTGTTTGGGTGTGTGAGGGGGTGTGGCGTAGTGAGAAATTCCATGAGTTGTGAGAAATGGTTTAAGACCAATGCATTCACCACCATTGTCAGTAAATAGAGAGATAAGAGGTGTTTGAAAAAAATTTTCCACTAGTGATTTGAATTGTGGAAAAAGGATGGAGACGTCGGATTTTCTTTTTATCGGAGGTAACCAAATGTATTTAGAAAAATAATCGACAGATATGACAAAGTACTTGAAGCCGTCAATGGATGTTTGGACTGGACCATATACATCTGAGTAAACGAGTTGCAACAGTTTATTTGCAACAAATGAGTTTTTTACCAAAAGGTATTTTGTGGCTTTTATTTAACGAGCAAGATTTGCAATGAAAAGACTCGGGTGACAGTTTATTACTATTAAGTCCTAATTTAGAAATTAAGGACTTGAAGACTTGAAACGAAGGATGTCCAAGGATATGGTGCCCCGCAAGTAGAGATCTTGTTGTTGTTGCATTGATTTAAGGAGAGAGTGTTATTAGTCCGTAGTAAACGTCATTGACGTTCACGCCCCGCATGAGATGCGCCCCCATGCGTAGATCCTTAACAAAGAAATGATATGGAAAAAATTCAACAGAAACTTGATTAGTACGACTAAGTTTTGCAACAGAAATAAGATTATCGAGAAGAGATGGAACGATTAAGACATCGTTTAAAAAAAGCGGTCATGAGCTGGTGTGAAGGGTTGTTTGAACAATGTGTGTGATAGGTAGCGTTTTACCGTCACCTAAAACAATCTCATCCGGGCCACCATATTTGGAAAGAACATGCATTTGGTTGTTGTTGTTGTTAGTGTGATTGGAAGCGCCTGTATCACACATCCATGGAGTGTTTGGAACCGCGGTGTAAGAAGATGTATTGTTCACAACCGGGTATGAGTAGGAATCATGAGTAGAGACTTGATGGTCGTGTAGGAAGCGACTAAGTTTGCGACAATCTTTCGTTACATGACCGGGTATGCTGCAAAAATAACAAAAAAATGTTAGTTTGGCTGTTGTGGGTCGGGTTGTTTTGAGTTTGCGTTGCGAATTTGTTTGACCATGAAGAGGGCTGGTTTTGTAATGAGGGGTTTGAGGCTGAGGAACAAGGGTTCCGATTGTAGTTACGGTTCGATTGATGAACAAAAACGAGTGCCATTGAGGCTGCAAATCAGAAAAAAAAAGATGAAAGGGTTGTGTAAGCTGCGGATAGAAGGCTGTCGAAAGCTGTGATGGATCGGTTGGCTCAAGGGAGCTTTAGGCTCTTGATACCATATAGAGAAGATTATAATGGTTACAACATTATAATCTCATTATTCACAGAAGATTATATAATGGTTACAACATTAAAACAATGGCTTGATTCTATGAGGACTATTGACTAAGAATATTGACTATGACTAGATAATTACAAAGGCATAAAGATAGCTTTTTGACTGTTGACTTGCTAATCATATGGGATTGACTATTGATCGGTGTTAATAAGGGCTACGAAAAGAAGAAAGAAGGGAAAGATTATGAATCTTTGGCTGATACCATATGATGATACAATAACTTTCAATGTGAATACTATTGATGATAATCACAACTATAAATACAAGAAGATGTAAAAAAAAATAGGAGAGAAATACTCTTTTTACATAAATAATATATTTACACTTAAAGGGGAATAATTGTAATAAAGTGAGAAATGATTTAGAGGCTTGAATCGAGAGTTGCCTAATAATTATATTGAGGGTTTGTTTGGCAAAACTAGCTGGAGGCTAGTAGCTATAAGCTAGTAGCTGGAAGCTGGTAGTTGGAAGCTTTTTAAATATATTTTGGTGTTTGGCAGAGTAGCTGGAGCTTTTAATAAAATGTATAAATTGTATAAAATGACCAAAATTGTCATAATTAAAAACTTGTAAAGAAGGTTTTTATTTTATTTTTAAAATAGAATGTGTATTTGTGTCATTTACTAATTAAAAGCTTGTAGCTTGTAGCTTTTAAGAAAAAGCTCTACTAGCTACAAGCTTTTAATTAGTAAATGACACAAATACACATTCTATTTTAAAAATAAAATAAAAACCTTCTTTACAAGCTTTTAATTATGACCATTTTGGTCATTTTATACAATTTATACATTTTATTAAAAGCTCCAGCTACTCTGTCAAACACCAAAATATATTTAAAAAGCTTCCAGCTACCAGCTTAGGGTATGTTTGGCACAAGGCTTTTAGGAGCTTTTAGGGGCTTTAAGCTTTAAGCTTTTAAGAAAAAGCTCTTAACCAATAAAAAGTCTCGTTTGATTGAGGAGCTACAAGCTTTTAACACATGAGAAAAAGCTCTTTTATGAAACGCTAATAACACATCAGGTTTTTTCCTCCCTCTATCTCCGTCTTCTTCTTTCTTTACTTTCCGGTTCTTTTTGTGTTTTTTTTTTTTGCGTTTTTTTTTCTGTGATAACATAATTTGTATAAATCTGACCGGATGCAATCCAATTTATATTAACTCCAATATATACAGTGACCAATTACTCGTCACCTCCCCTGATTAGTTACAACTTTCTTGATTGTTTTTTGATTGTATGTGATGTGATGATGCATAATTGTTTATTGAATTACTGTTCTGTATGTTGATCTAATGGTTTCGTTTTAGACGCCGTGGTTAGGGACGTGTGTTGTTCTAGGTTTAGTTAGTTAGAGGAGATTGGAGTGTAAACGAGTTTAAGTTTTAATTGATTTTGATTGTATGTGATGGTGGATAACTGTTGATGAACAATTCTGTTATTTTTATCATGCTGCAGAGCCGCACAAGTTATATCACCTAAAATTTCTTGTTTGCATTTTCCTGTTTATTTGCAAGTAGTAGTAGGAACTAGTAAACTGTAATAGTTTCGATGGGGCGTATTCGATTGAGGCGACTTGTCATGCACCTAAGCTAGAGGATGTGTATTTTATCATTTAATATTAATTCTAGGTTCTAAATTGCCGATGTGTTGATAAGTTTTAAGTATTCTTATCATAATATTATTACTCTTGTAAGACAATTTGCATTATAACGGTTTCGATTTACACATTGTGTTTGTTAAAGCTGAGGTTTTAGTATGTTGAGAGTTTTTATTTTATTAGGCGATTTGATGTATAACGGTTATAACGGTTTTGATTTAGACGCCGTAGTTATGAACTTGATTTAGTGTTGTTCTATGTGTATCGTTTAAAAAATGGTCGAGGCGAGGCTGCAAGAATATGTGTCGGGGAGGTAAGAAAACGTGCGCCTCATAGCTTAGTTTTAAAAACACACCTTAGACCGCTTAAGCGAGAAGCGCCTCTAGGCGCAAGTCTGTGCGCCTTTAGGCGCAAGCCTGTGCACTGCAATCATCAATCAAAATGTTTAAAACCCATTTCATAGATTTGTCAAGAAATCTAGAAGAGACCTGCAGTTAGATCCCAAGATCCAATTTTTATAAACGTTGACTTTGACTTTTGTGGTTACTTGAAAGGTTATTAAAGCTTTTTAAGAAATGTTAACATCTAAATAATAAATCTTGAAATACCCATTTGAGAAAAACACTTTACTTGTTGTGAAAAAGTTGATTTTGATGTTGGAAGAAGGAAAAGACCACGAAGCCTGCTGCAACAGGGGGTTTGCTTGTTGTGAAATAATAATAAAGGTGGTTTGGATCATTTGTGTGATGTGGTTTGTGGGAATTTTTTAAAATTGCCTTTTGAGGATGATAGTTTCGATGGGGCGTTTTCGATTGAGGCGACTTGTTATGCGCCTAAGCTGGAGGATGTGTATAGTGATATATTTAGGCGTATTCGATTGAGGCGATTCAATTGTCATGCGCCTAAGCTGGCGTATTCGATTGAGGTGATTGAGGCGACTTGTCACTCCAATCTTTACGAAGTTATATTGAGAGGTCATTGGGAATTTTGAAGAAACGATTTAAGATACTTGGTAAAATGCCCAGGTATAGCGTGCAGACACAAATTGATGTTATCATGGCTACATTTGCATTGCATAGCTATATACGCAATTCTCAAGAAGATATCATGTTTACTACAATGGAGGAACATCCAAACTACATACCACGAGATGAACTGCATGATGTTCGTAACCATGACACAAGCACCAACGGTCTAGTTGAAGGAACAACGAATGAGATGAAACATGTTCGCAACAATATTGCTACTTTGATATGGAATGCACGACATTAATGATTTAATAGTATTATATTATGTTCTCGGCTATTTCTCAATGAGTATGTTTTATTTAATTGATTACATTTAGTATTATGTTTTTTTTAGTTATGCCTATTTTGGTCATTTTATACATTTTATTAAAAGCTCCAGCTACTCTGCCAAACACCTAAATATCTAAAAAGCTACAGCTTCCAGCTTCCAGTTTCCAGCCATCAGCTTCCAGCCCCCAGCTTCTAGCCACCAGCCTCCAGCTTCCAACTAGTTTTGCCAAACATACCCGCAGCTTTTCACTGTAGAGCTTTTTCTCTAACTTAAAAGTTTCCAGCCCCTTCAACCAAAAAGGCTTTTTATTAAGTAAGAGTTTTTTCTTAAAAGCTTGAAGCTTGAACCTCGTAAAAGCTCCTTACCAAACATACCCTGAGAAGGCTCTTTCCAAGTTTGATAATGGCCCGTTTTGTACCTTATGCAAGGTTTTTATGCTTCCAAGTAATTAAAAATCACACCTATGTCATCGAACATGCTTTTCTTACAGAAATATTTCCAATTGCTTTCTCATAGAGGAAATGAAAGAAAATTATTATTTTAAGCAAACAAGGCGGGATCCAAAAGAACTTGTAGAGAGCTACTGAAAACGTTACTTAGTACCAAGTAACAGTCTCACACCTTAAGTTTATGTGTTCACCAAGTCGATTCAAATAATTATGTTAAAATCATGTTCATTAGTATTGCGTGGTTGTGATCGGTAGGTCATCACATTGCATGAACAAGAAAAACAGATTGTGAAAGAAAACTCGAATCAAGTGAACACAGACCAACATGTCTCTTTTAAGTGATTTTGACTTTGCATATAATCTCAGTTGTGTTGGGCAGTTGCAATGGCAATAACTTTTGTCCAACTATGATGTATTTCATTCATTGGTATATACATTACTTAGTCTATGCCTTGACGTCACCGCAACGTGCCACAGATATATACCAGGTCCTACTAAACTTAGATAAGTAACAGTAAAAAGTTTTGCTGGATTTTATCATGTATTGTAGTTGCGAAGGAACAACTAGAAGTTGATCCCGTTTCTTGACCATGAGTTTAGTGTCAAATTGTAGCCCAATCTGACATATAACGAGAAAATCTTTGAGAAATAAACACAATTGTATAAGTTTTACATTTTATCTTCATTCAAATCAAATCCTAAGTAAATTATTCAATCAATTGCTTATAGGTAAAATGGCTTAAGCATGCCTTTGTTTGCCTTCGAGTTCGATGTATCATGAATTGCTTCATAAATCAACACTATGGACATTAAAACGCTAGCGAATCTCTGTAATCTTCAGGATGTGCCATCCGATGCTCAAAATTTTTCTTAAAGATATTCTTAATTCGATCTTCAACATGTAGTCCTACTTGAGCAGCTAACCAATCTACATATTCAATCTGCCACCAAAACCGTTAATGTTGAAATTAGAAAGTTTAGTTTCTATAACCACAAACTTAAAGGGAACAAAAAGCCTCAATGTGAAAGTTACATCACCAACCCAACTGAAGTTTCAGGCGGCGAATGGGATCAACAATTTAGTATTAATAATAATAATAATAATAATAATAATAATAATAATAATAATAATAATAATAATAATAATAATAATAATAATAATACCGTCTAAACATTATCGTTACCTATATCGTGCAATATCATTTAGTGTTTTTTAACATGACGTTGATAAACTTTTCCGTTTTTATTAATATAATATAATGTTTATAAAGTTCCAAATATACCGTCGCGGTATGCTTGCTATTATCTATGGTTTGAGAAAAGTTCTACTTGAATGAGGTCAAATATTCTTGCTTATTTTTTTTATCATCACAAACTATGGTATTGGTTTTTATGGTTTTCTCGACATGGCGATATAAAATGTGTTTATCATAGAGTTTAATTCACAATATTTTTTTTTTGGTATTGTCGAGTGCAGGTACTATAGCGCACCAAACTGATATCGACTTACCAACACCGGTACCGTTACGAATATTAGTTTTCATGGTTTTCAATCGATTTAAAATTAAAATAAGTTTTGATTGCTATGCTGAATACCGTATATACTAGTATTGTAATGAACTGAACTAATATTGCCTAAAAACTCGTCGCCAAGGACGAAGGAATCCCACTAGTTAGTATTAAATTCCAGATTAGTTTATTTTCAAGTTTTGAATGTATTCTATTTGAATTAGAATAGGTAGCTTGACAGCAAGGAGGACTTATATATATATATATATATATATATATATATATATATATATATATATATATATAGGAGAAAGTTAATTTGAGAACACCTATATTTCGTGCGAACCGTGAGAACGGCATCTAAAACCATTCAAATTCAAAATTTCTTTTTACACTTGTCTTTATTACCAAAATACAATCTCAAAAACACAATTCACGCGTAAAAATTCAAACGTATACGAAAATAATTTGTATTTACACATGTGTAAATTTACTGTTTATACATGTGTAAACTGTTTCATTTACACATGTGTAAAAAGTTATTTTGAAAGTGTTTTTGCAAGAAAAGATGAATTATTTGGAAAGAAAATTTCTTTATTAATGTTGTATTTTGATTATAATGAGGTTTGTATTAAAAAAAATTGATTTTTTAACTTGTTCTCACGGTTCTCACAATATTTAGCGTTCTCAAGATAACCCTCCCCTATATATATATATATATATATATATATATATATATATATATATATATATATATATATATATATATATATATATATGGGAAAGTTAATTTGAGAACACATATATATCGTGCGAACCGCGAGAACGCCATCTAAAACCATTCAAATCAAAAATTTCTTTTTACACTTATCTTTATTATTAAAATACAATCTCAAAAACACAATTTACACGTAAAAATTTAAACGTATACAGAAATAAATTGTTTTTACACATGTGTAAATTTACTGTTTGTACATGTGTAAACTGTTTCATTTACACATGTGTAAAAAGTTAATTTGAAAGTGTTTTTGCAAGAAAAGATGAATTATTTGAAAAGAAAATTCATTTTTTAATGTTGCATTTTGATTATAACGAGGTTGCTCCCACCCGCGCGTTACAGCGTGGATCAATTCTATTTTGCAAAAAGCAAAAATTGATATAGCTAAGGAGCTATCGCAACCTCTTTGATATGCTTTGGGGGCGGGGAGTTGATTATAATTTTACACTTACTAACCTAAAACCAATTAGCCTACAGTGCGTTACGGAGGGAAGCTTATACACGTAAACCTACATATCATGATGTGGATGTTGATAAACCGTAAAGCCATCGAACCAAATATATCTTAATTGAGTAAACCGTCATTCATCGTCATAATACTAATTACTTTCAGCAAAAAAATATGGTCAAATGTTAGTGTTAGTTATTGATTTCTAGTATTTAGTTTTGTTACTCTTATACATTTCTATTTCTGTTAGACTGTGTGTTGTGGTGCGCGAGCGAGTAGGCGCGACCACCTCCAAACAATCGTTGCGGCAATCGCTCGCGTGGGGGATGTTATGGCTCGCTTCAGACCATCGCTCGCGTCCCACTCAAAATCCAAGACAATAGTGCCGTGACTGTGGTCGCTTGTGCTCGCGGTGGCTTGCTCACGCGGGGCTTGGCGTGAGGCTGTTGTGGTGTTCGTGAGCCATGTGGCTCGCGAATGGCTCGCGTCGGGCTGTTCGCGTGTCCACAACGGACAAGCTTAAGAAATTAAGTAATCAAAGAATTTTATTTGTTTGTATCGTAGAGAAAAGAGAACAAACAATAAACATAAAAAACGGTCGGTGAGTATGGCGTCGTTCAACGAAACATAACCCATACGAATCACAGGAGACGAAGAGGAGGCAGTTACAAATCGTCGGAGATGAAGAGGCGGCGGTTACGTCTTGCCGGAGACGAAGAGGAAGCTATTATGAATCACCGGAGACGAACATGTGACGGTTATGAATTGTCAGAAAGGTGTTCACGACGGTTTTTGCTTTTCCAACGTAAATGTGACTTTGGTGTAAATGAGATTTTTAAACCAACAATCTTTGATCATGCTTGGAGAAATTGGAATCATCGATTGCAGAGATGCAAATATGAGAGAAAGAAAGAATGAAAACGGAATGTAGGGATTAATCAGAAAAAGCCGTTAACCTAATAAACGGCGTTAGTGTATTTTGTGAATTTCCGTTAAGTTGCTTTTTGTATTTATGTATAATTAGGTTTGTATTGAAAAAAAAATGATTTTGATTAGTTTTCTCATTTGTTCTCACGGTTCTCGCGATATTTAGCGTTCTCAAGATAACCCTCCCATATATATATATATATATATATATATATATATATATATATATATATATATATATATATATATATATATATAGGTTTAGGATCCTGTACAAATGACATATTTCGTGAGAAGTGTGAGAAGGACTAAAAATTGACATGTAGATATCATGTTTTGGATTTAGGAATGATGTTTTAGGTTGTTTTAACTTGAAAAACACCAAACACAACAATCTAAAACACAATACAATGGATTATAGTTATTAAATTTAAAAAACAGCTAAAACACACTACTTAACGCTTAAAACACACTGCTAATGTTCTTAGCATGGTGTTTTAAGTTTTAAGCCTAAAATACATTGTTTTCGGGTTTTAATTGTTATGTTTGGTGTTTTTATAGGCAAAACAATCCAAAACATCACGACTAATTTCAAAAAATGATGCCTAAGTATCAATTTTTAATCCTTCTCACACTTCTTACAAAAAAAAACACTTTGTACACGATCTTGACCCTATATATATATATATATATATATATATATATATATATATATAATATTTGGTTTTGCTTTTATTTCTTTTAATCGGTTCACATTATTAATTGCTTAAATTGCATTTTATGTCTTTTATGTTTGAGGGAACTTGTAGGCGCTGTTCATTAACTAACGAAATTACACTGGATGCCAATTATGTTATTGTTTCTCATTAGACGATGCCCTTTTGTTCTAACTTGGTTAAGTTTTACTATTAAGTGTTAAAACATGTCACTCACATGAGGACAATACTCCTTTTCAAAAGTCTAACTTATCTAGTTTTGGAGTGAATCTTCAAGAGGAAGATAAATATCAATTGAAAGTGACCAATATGTCCTCATCTGAGTGGCACTGTTATGAGTTAAGTTGGTTAGGGTAAAAGGACACCACCTGATGTAAAAACAATAACATGTAAAAACAATAACATAAATGTTATCCGTTGTAATTTTGTTAGTTAATGTTCATCGCCTGCGATTTTGCTCAAACTTAGACTACTCGGAGTGGTGAGGGGGGGGGGGGGGGGAGAGGGGTGGAAGTGACATGTGGCATTTCTTTTTTCTTAAGTAATTAAAATAACATTTTTAATTAATAAAAACCTAGAAAAATACAAAAATTGAAAACCTAGAAAATTAAACCGGTGGTGTATTCGGGTTTGGGACGTACGCGTATGGGTTGTTCGGGTCAAAGCCTCGGTTGTATGGGTTCATTTTTTGTTGAAGAATGATGAGTAGTATGAAAAATATATGAAGAAGTGTATAAAAACTGTGAATAAATAAGATAAAATGGGTGTTTTGTAGTGAAAAGGGGGTAATTTATAAAAAAAATTTTGACCGTTTGAATTTAACGGATATATTTTAATTTTTTTTTTCAAACTTTAAAATACCCCACCAATCAGAGTCAGCCATGTGGCACAAATAATCCCCCCACGCCATGCAACATGCCCCCGCCCACGCCTCCAAGCCCACCCCCACACCACGGTGGCGGCGGTGTTCCCGCCCCAAATCCCCTTCCACGCCATATCTCCCGCCCCCACTCCGGGCACTCTTAATAGATGTAATATGCAATTTACACATATTAATTAGAAAACACTCACACTAGTTCGTGCAATAGTCGTGTGTTTGGGTTTAGAATCGATTGGCTTAGGTGTAACCAGGTTGAACTAGTTTAACAAATTTGTATAAGAACGAGATAAAGAACCGAGGAGGGGAGCCAGTGAAAGTACACCGATGACAATATTTTCCCGAGGTGGACTAGTCAAGTAATGTGAACAACCAATATTACAATTTGTTTACCACATGTTTGATATTGTCGTACCTACAAGGACAAGATCGCTAAGAGGTTATAAACTATGTGAATACCGTCCTACCAAGTAACGCTATAGACAGAGCCATTCCTAAGTGGACAATTAAAGTCCGGAAGTCCGTGTTCATGTTAAAGACCACCGTGAAAGAAGATCTTTGTAGCAATTTTTAGACACTAAGAAAACCTAAGTGTGGGATACCCTCACGAAATTGAACTCCAAAAATAAACGATATCAAACTTTAGTTGTGTGAAAGTGAATTGTTATCAACTACACTCTGGAATTCTACCATTCTACAGTATTTCCATAAGGTTAAATTGTTGTCTTGAGAGATTATACAATCTTAGATTGCAAAACCAATAATTACGAGGATACACAACCTTCCTTTGCTAAGTTCGATATCTTCCATGTAAGAAGCACTAGCTAAAAACTTAGCTAGCACGTCAATCAAACTCGAAAATGAAACCTTATATGTGTGCCAACACTACAAGAAATTTGAGAATTAAAGCGGGTCGCCCCTAAAGGTCAATCCCCATCAACCAGCTCCTCAGCCGTCATATCAACGAGCAGATCAAGGGCCAAGGTTTTATCGTACTTAATATCATTAGGGGCGACACCTTTAGGGGCGACAGTCGCCTCTAAAAGTTGAAAAATTAATACTCTCCCGCCCTTCACTTTCTTTCCCTCTTTTCTTTTTTCACTCTCCCTCTAACCCTCACGAAAGTCCTGTCTCTGCTCTCTTTTCTTCCTCTCATTTCTCAATCTCCTCTCATCTCTCAATCTCTCCACACCACACCACACCACACCACCATCCACTCTGTTGAATTTCTTTTATCACATCTCTCCCCCCCCCCCCCCTTATTGTTTATTATAATATCCATCCCATCCATTCCATCCAACACAACACTCACATAAACTTCCTTTCATTTCCCATATGTCTGACACTCTCGCCGACCTCCACCACTGAACCCACCGCACACCACCGCGTGCACTATCTCCACCACTGAACCCACCCCACCACCGAACCCACCCCCACCACCGGACCACCGTGCGCACCTCTCCCTCTGCTCTTCTCTCT
The DNA here is from genome assembly GCA_030844895.1 of Ambrosia x helenae. Taxonomy (NCBI): domain Eukaryota; kingdom Viridiplantae; phylum Streptophyta; class Magnoliopsida; order Asterales; family Asteraceae; genus Ambrosia; species Ambrosia x helenae. Next base: position 53,205,862 of record CM061223.1, read on the forward strand.
CCTCTGCCCTCCTCTTGTACCCGTAAGTTTTTTTTTCTTTTTTTTTATTAAAGTATATATGTTTAAATTTTTTTAATAATAATAATATGAGTTGTAGGAAGCTCCGATCTACCAAACCCGCTGAAGATTCGCCCCTAATACCGGTTAGTAGTCGCCACTAATTATTATTATTTTTTTATTATTTATGCCTTAAATTATATATATAGGTTTGTATATGTAAATAGGTATGTATGCGTGTATTCGGGTCAAGCTTCGCCACTGATAGGCAATATATACTCTGAGTATTTATTAAGCTTTACAATCCGAAACTTGGGAGTGATCCATTTTCTCATTGTTGTTTCTAATCAATCAAAGTTCGTATTAGCTACTTTAGTTAATCAAAAAATTTAAATATTCGAGTTTAATTTCTACATATATTAATTACTCAATTGTCTCCTTATACTTTCCATGGACTCCATGTGGATTCGACATTCTGTTTACCCTTACTAGAAAAGATGAATATGTCACATTTTTAGCTTAATTTTTTATTGACCATTCTACATCCATCAGAGTACCTGCTCTTGTTTTCATTCCTAATAGACAGTTCTCTTTATTAACTAGAAAACGGTCACACTAGTTCATGCAATATTTGAATGTTAGTGTTTACAATCGATTGGGTTGTGTGTAACCAGGTGAAACCAGTTTATCACTCAATAATGTTTTTAAATCAACATTGCTAGAAATAAATTTGGTAACAAGAATAGTCTGAGACGCAAACCTGATATCTTAGTGAATGAGTGTGGCGCTTTGGGATTCCATTTTCATCGATTTCTTGATAGTGTTTGGAAACATCAGCCAACATCTCTTCTTTTGAGGGCAACAATATCTTGCCAGCCAATGTATGTGCTACCCACTTAGATTGCAATTCAAGCATTCGAAAAAGAAGTCCTTGTTCTTCACGCAGATAGTATTAAGAACAACAAAATATAACATAAAAATAGTAGTAGATAAATGTAAAGAAAGAATCTAAAGAATGACATACTATATGGCAATCCTATGAATGCGAGTCGAGGTGCAAATTGTGGAAGGAAAACATGTTTGTATAGTGGCCCAACACGATTATCGTCAACATGTACCATGTTGCATGTTCTTAAAAAGGGGAAATGAAACTTAAACCTAAAAAGACAGAATTAAAACAAGATTATTGCAATTTGTTTTCCATGAATTTAGAAACTAAATTTATAGTCCATACCCTGTGCAATGTAAGATAACATCAGCGACAACAGAATCACCATCTTGGAACTCGACTGTCCCATCATCAAATGTCCGTTTGATCTATTACAAATGTCACTATTTATACCTTAACATTACTTTGAATTAAATGTGTAAAACATAAAGGATGCACTAAAGTTGTACCTGTGGGTGCTGCCAAATATTTTTATGTCCTTCCAACCTTGAGACCTTGACATCTAAAGATCTTGAAGAAAGATGAACCTCTTTGGCAGTGGTCGAGATTTTCTCGGGATATGTCATTTGCGCTAGGACCACTCCCTATCACGACCACTACCTATCAGTTTGTTAAAAGTTAATATACTAATACACTGTTGGTTTCAGGCCCCAACTAAACACACTATACACAAACTCGCGTATGTAAAGTTACAGGAGGTTTTCAAGTAGAAAAGAAAATGAAAAGGGTCGTCTTCTTTATTCACATTCAACGACTATTTAATATTTATGGTCTACACAATAAGATGGAATATTAAAATACAACAAAAAACTACTATTAATTCTCCTAAAGAAGAAGTAAAGGCATTGACTACTTTCTCCTAAATTCATGCAAGCTCCAACGGATATATGCATGCACCCAAGCACATGTCCTTTTCAAATGCCTCATTTCCAGCCATGCATTGCAACGTCCATATCCCCACACATTCGGTCAACATAAGACCATTTCTTTATTAATAAAACATGTAGAAATAAATAACCTATATGCTCCATGAACCTTGACCTGTGACCCGTGAACCAAACCCGATTAACCCAACAATCACCCCCTTTAATCGATTTATTCACACCCATCTAATCACAGCAGTGTTTCTCGAACCATCTCGACTTCTACCGAACACCCGACCATCACCTTGGTCACGCCCAAAGTCATCCCTCTACTCGAGTTATCCCGGACATTCTGGCCTCCACCTCGGTCTCGTCCAAAGCCGTATAACACTACTAGCACCACCACCACTACCGACTGTTGTTTTTCACCGCACGGAACCCGTTTTGCGCACAACACATCCGTGAGAGAATTCTTCTACCGATCAAGAAAACAAACCAACTTTTATACCGTTTTCTATCACCTGCTAAACGAACTAAATCACAGCAACCCGCTTGATAATTTCTGCCCATTTTTCCTGCAACCTGGTTAACTTCTCCTTCTGGTGAAACCCACAATTTTCTGGCGGATTTTAACAACTTAACACAACCACAAGACACCCCGATGTTCACCCGTCACCCCTGTCATCCTAACCATAAGGACCTGTGACAATGATTGACACAAACACCCCTGTCATCCACCGACCGACAAACCCGCCGGCGACGGAGGCTTCAATGATACGAGCCCTAGGCTCTGATACCAAATGTTGGCTTCAAGCCCCAATTAAACACAGTATACACAAACTCACGTATGTAAAGTTATAGGAGGTTTTCAAGTAGAAAAGAAAATGAAAAGGGTTGTCTTCTTTATTCACATGCAAGGACTATTTATAGTCTAAACAATAAGATGGAATATTAAAATACAATAAAAAAAACTACTAATAATTCTCCTAAAGAAAAAGTAAAAGCATTGACTACTTTCTCCTGAATTCATGCAAGCTCCAACGGATATATGCATGCACCCAAGCACATATCCTTTTCAAATGCCTCATTTCTAGCCATGCATTGCAACGTCCATATCCCCACACAATCGGTCAACACAAGACAATTTCTTTATTAATAAAACATGTAGAAATAAATAACCTATATGCTCCATGAACCTTGACCCGTGACCCGTGAACCAAACCCGATTAACCCAACAACTAACCCCTTAATTGGTTTGTTCACACCCGTCTAATCACATCAGTGTTTCTTGAACCATCTCGACTTCTACCGGACACCCGACCATCACCTTGGTCACGCCTAAAGTTATCCGTCAACTCGACTTATCCCGGACATTCTGCCCTCCACTTCGGCCCTGTCCAAAGCCGTATAATAGTACTAGCTCCACTACCACTACCGACTGTTGTTTTGTCACCACACGGAACCCGTTTTACGCATAACAATTCCATGAGAGCGTTCTTATACTGATCAAGAAAACAAACCACCTGCTATACTGTTTTCTATCACCTGCTAAACGAACTAAATCACAGCAATCCGCTTAATTTTTTCTGCCCGTTTTTCCTGCAACCTGGTTAACCTCTCCTTCTGGTGAAACCGACAATTTTCTGTCGGATTTTAACAGCTTAACACAACCACAAGTGTTCACCCGTCACCCCTGTCATCCTAACCATAAGGACCAGTGACAATGATTGACACAAACACCCGTCTTGCCTCCATATTCTGCTATGAAACAGCACCGAAAACTGATGTCGGTCACCCCCGTTGTCTCAACCTGCACTTCCCGTAACAACGGTTGACCCGAAACACCTTTTGGTTTCCGTCTAACGCTGAAAAAACAATCCGAAAAATGCCACCTACTCTCCCGAAAAACTCCTTTCACACCGCTCGCTCTCCACCGACCAACACACCCGCCCGCGACGGAGGCTTCAACGATACGAGCCCTAGGCTCTGATACCAAATGTTGGTTTCAGCCCCAACTAAACACATTATACACAAACTCACGTATGTAAAGTTATAGGAGGTTTTCAAGTAGAAAACAAAATGAAAAGGGTTGTCTTCTTTTATTCACATGCAAGAACTATTTATAGTCTACACAATAAGATGGAATGTTAAAATACAATAAAAAACTACTAATGATTCTCCTAAAGAAAAAGTAAAAGCATTGACTACTTTCTCCTGAATTCATGCAAGCTCCAACAGATATATGCATGCACCCAAGCACATGTCCTTTTCAAATGCCTCATTTCCGGCCATGCATTGCAACGGCGATATCCCCACACATTCGGTCAACACAAGACCATTTCTTTATTAATAAAACATGTAATAAACATTCAATTCAAATTAAACGTGTAAATATTCACTAATAAAACAAAAGCACTGTAAAGATACGAACCAGATCTTGGTATGGTTTGGGAATACGATAGTTGTGACTATGTAGTTGTTTCCGTGACCATTCCTCGATACCTGCCTTTCCAAATACAACTTTTAGGGCATGTTTGGATAAACTTATTTAAGTCTACAAAGACTTTTTGTTAAAAACACTTATTAACTTATGACTTTATAGAAATGAGTTTTTAAAAAATTGTTTGGATTAGCTTATGTTGCAGGGAAAACCAATAAGTTAATAAGTTTTTTTTTTTTTTGTAAGAAGTGTTTAGCCTAGCTAATTGGGTAAAGGAGAACATGTTGGGTAAATATTTACCAATAATTCATAAGGAGTTTTGAAAAGTAACAACTCCTTAGTTTTCCAAAACAATTTATCAAAAGCCGAATGAAAAATTAAAATGATAAAGGAGTTTTGGTTTGTCAAACACATTATTTCAACTTATTAATTTTTTGGAAAAATTATAAGTCATAAGATGGAAGGTGAAAAAATGAAGAGCTAATCATGCTCCAGATCCTTAAACTCATTAAATAAACAAGCATGAACCAAATTTCATGCGCGTACCCAGGCAAATTTAATACTCTGTTATAAAAATACAACATAGTGTATATAGGATATAAATATAGAGTACATAACATGACATGATGCCATATAACGTAACACATAGTGAAAATGGTGTCGTTAGACATCTAACTAACAAGTAGTGAAAATAGTGTCGTTAGACATCTAACCTTACACGTAAGAAAGAAGTGTTTTAGAACGTACCAGGGATATCCTGAGCAACTTGGGTTCCGTAAAGTGGCCATTACAAACGATCACCGCATCAAAAACCTCCTCCTCCGTGCCCTCCGTCGTCTTCCACTCCACCACAAACACGCTACCACGTGACTCAACTCGCACCACCTCCGAGTTAAACCGAATCACCTTTCTTACTCCAAACTCGTTAGCGAAATCTTGCAAAAACTTTAGAACCTCTTCATGACCAGGGAACAACCTCGGATCACCGTATGATTTGTCTTCTAGAGAGAAGTCGGAGAAGCTCATAAGTGGACGAGGGAGATTTGTCCGTAAAGATTTGTAGATACTGCTATGAACAATGGTTCTGTTGGGGTCAAGGTGAAGACAGTCGTCAACTTCGACTTGGTTATTGTAAACCCACGTTCCACCGATTTGGTCCGATTTTTCGAAGACTGTGACTCGATGGTTCTCTCGAAGAAGCTCACGGGCAGTGAGTAGGCCAGAGATGCCTGCTCCGATCACAGCTACATTGAGGGAATCTGACATGATGTGAGTTGCCAACTCAGAGTTGGGCGTTAGTTTTGTCCTTAGTCGAAGCTTAATCACGTTTTTGTAGGTGTCAAATAGTATAATAGGAAGGATAAGTATCAAATAAAAACCAACTTGAACTTAAAAACTATAGAAACTAATTTGAGTTTGCCACATGGCATCACTTATCAAGTCTTAATAAGGGTATTTTTGTATTTGCAATATAACATGTTTAAGAAATTCCTTATGCTAATTTATTATTCCATTCTAAATCGCTATTTTCATGCAATTTGATTTTCATCTAGATTATCCTTTAATTATTCTTCATTAAACGAATTTTTCTTTTATTCTTTTTAATATGATTTGTGATGATGTCATTCAGTTTGTGGTAATATCATCATGGGTGTGCTGATACGTTTTATGGTTGTTTGTGTTGATATCAATATGTTTGTAATCAACACCCACAAGCATCATAAAGTACTCATATCATTTTTTTTGTGTGCTGGTAATGTAATCAAAACCCACAATCACAAGAATAAACAATACAATCTCTCTTCTTGAGTAAGCGTTTATCATTACTAATTCGTTCGAAAAAACTAGCAAATTGTTCAAGTGTGTTGATCTCAATTCAAGTGAGTTGATATTAGATTGTTTTTGGATGCTTATTAACATATTTCCAATTTAATGTAGTTGTTTGTGTACCAACATTCAACATATGTGCACAGGTCATACAAAAACTCATATGCTGATTGAATAAACAATGTGTTAGTATTAACCCACATGTGTTGATATAAAAACCGTGTGAGCTAGTATAATGACCTTTCAATTTGATGACTTATTTGCAATAAAACCCGATGTACCGCTTTAAAAAATAGGACGTGCTGATTTAAAACATGAGTCTTATTAAACAAAAAAAATCAGTACATTGAAACCATTAATCAGAACAATACAGTCGGCCCAAACAAGGGAAGCTTAGTAAACTACAAAAATCATTAAAACACAATCACAAGAACATGATATTGGCTTAACACTCGATTGGAAACATTGCACCAAAAACCCAGATTGACACTTCGATCGGAACAAATGCACAAAACAACCGCGAATAAACTTCACATTTCTACAAATTTTCAAGAAAAATAACTTTGCATTACCAATTTCTTGATTCGTTTTCTTTGTTTGCGGGATGAGTTTGTTGTTTTTTCTTGGGAGTAGATTGGCTTGAATGGGTTGGTTGTTGTTCATTGTGGAAGTTTTGTTAAGATGGTGATATAGGTTATTTTTTCCCCGAGTTCAATGGCCCCTAACTTCCAAACGTGGACATATCTGTATTTTTTTAATTTAAAATTTACACTTTTACCAAAATGCCCTTAATACTACTAATAAAAACTTCATTTTGGATGGGTTATTATGTAAACAACACAAACCCTTGATTTAATTTTTCAATGGTTCAGAGAAAACAAACAAGCATCGTTGGCTTATATGACGGTAAAGCATGGGCTTGATATTAACTGGCATAACATTGGATAACAGTGGACTCCCATGTAATACTTGTGTATAAAACGTAGTATATGTGACACCCGGCAAATTCTGGTTAACAACATTGTCTAGATGAAAGTCTACCTTAGCGAGTCACGCGTATATTGTACTTAACTGGGTTAGTTAAGTCGGGTTATGGTTCGGGAACTATTGGTTAGTCTAGAAGATCATTGGATGTTGGTCTAGAGGTTCGTTAGATGTCAGTCCTTAACCAAGTGTACAAACGGTGACGATTTGTAGGATCGTCAGGGCATACGGAACGTACGAGTCTCGAGTCCCGGGAATTGGTGAACGAGTGTAAATATGTGTATTTACTTGTGTTATGTGTTTACAATCATTATATGACTTGTCGGTATGTTAATATGTGTTAACATATGTTAAAACGGGGTTTAACGCGCAAAACGCACCAAACCAGCCCCTATAGGCGATTAGGGAGGCCTAATCGCCTATAAGGGAGGCGAGTAGGCATCAATAGGGGCGAGTAGGAGCCCAATCGTGTGATGTTAAGGGCGATTAGGCCCACTCACATGCACATTCATGCGATTAGCAGCCCTAATCGCATGAAACTGCTGCACAATCGCTAGTTACGGGCTGGACGACTAGAAACGCCTATAAATACAATGCTTAACCTCCTAAACTTCCTAATATCAACCCTAGTCGTCCCATAACCGCCCCCAAACACATAAGCAACCTCTGGAAGGCGATTTTGATCAAAAACACAAGGTTTCAAGGTCTAATCATCATTCTTTCATAATCCTAAGGTTTGATTCTCATCCATAACACTTTGTAAACGTTTTTAATAAATCCCTAATGGTCCAGACCTGTTCATAAACGAAAAAGCTTTCTGAAAATCGTCAATAAGGGTTGTTAATCGGATTATAACTAATATACATGCGTTATGGGTGTGTATGATTAGAAAGATAGGATTTTTATGATTCTTGATGATGATTTGATGTGTTATCATGCTAGGTCAGAATTGATATTGATAGTATGATGATAGAAATCTCAGTAATTGGATAATAGGGTTATGATTACATGTGTTAGCTTGATGTTGCATGCTATGTGAATGGTGTTTGGATTGCTTTGGTTTCATGCAGGACTGATTATACGAGGTTGAACGAAGGGTTTCGGGTTAAACATGTTTAGGATAGTGTTTGGGATGATATTGGGTAGTTACACACGTTCTGGATCTGATTTGGAGTGTTAAACGCGCGAAAAACCGGAACAGCATGGTTACAGGCGAGTAGCAATGCTAATCGCCTATAACTCATGCGATTGGGGTGCTAATCGCCAATAATATCATGTGATTAGCCCCAATCGCCTATAATTTCATGTGATTAGCCCCAATTGCTAGTAAGTTCATGTGATTAGCCCCAATTGCTAGTAAGTTCATGTGATTAGCCCCAATTGCTAGTAAGTTCATGTGATTAGCCCTAAATGCTAATAATTTCATATGGTATAGCCCAATCGCCTATAATAGTGGCGATTAGGATTCCTAATTGCTAGTTGACCAACCTAAATGCTAGTTGACTTTTCCTAATCGCGTGTACTGCTGCAGTAAGTGTAAATTAGCATTCCGAGGACCGATTTGACATGTAGAAACATGCTAGGAACCCCGTAACATGTCTAATAACTTGGTAACATATATTTGGATGTATTTCGGTGATACGTGAACTATGTGCTATAACTTGTTGTACGTTAACGTATGTTAAGTGTACTTGCGTATTTGTATGTTTTGGAGCGTAAACATAACACGGGGAGTCTCGGGTCACCAATGGGATGTCGAGTCTTGTATTTTGGGTCGGTTAAACAGTCACGGTGTTTTCAAACGAACTTGGTTATGGTCTGGACATCTAGGGACTAATTAACCTGCGGGTTATTAGTCTAAGTACTTGTAACTGTCGTATGTTAGGTCGCCGCTTTACGGGACTAGCATAGCAGCTGAGTTTACTCGGGTTAAGGAGTAACGGAACTTAAGGTGAGTTTACGGCCCCTCTTTTAAACTGGTTTTATACTTTCGGGGGAGAAAACATGTGTTAAAACGATTATTTGGTAATTACTGTCATACTATGGGTTACACTGTGTACTACACGATCTTTGGAAGTCCCGGGGGGAACCATGAATGTGCGGGTTTGCACAACGGGGAAATGTGAATAGCGCTATTGGGAGTGACCAACCCCGCTCGTCGACTTGGAGGGTCGGCGGGTGCATATTGTCTCAAACAGGAACAACAGGAACAACAGGAACATACATCGGGCATACTTTTGGTATTCGCGTTAGTAATGGTTTTCCAATCGTGGTAGTAACAAAACGTACGCCTAGCTAGCGTATACTGGTTTTCTATTTGTTATAGTATGGACAGGTGGACTTGGTACTTGGATACAAAACCTGTAAACTCACCAGCATTTTTGTGCTGACGTAAACTTTTACATGTTTTCTCAGGTCGCTAAGGTAGCACGACTGGACTAGGGCGCACGCGTCTGCACGGCGTCTATGTTAGGGTTGCATGGTCTTACAACATTGAACATTGGTTTATTATTTTGGATAATGCTTTGAATAAGCTTCCGCTGTAAACGGGATTTTAAACTATGTTTTGAAATTGCATTTTAATTCATTAGACTTGTTTATTGTGATCGTTGGTTTGGATCCTGGTTTGTCATGCGCCTCGCGGTGAAACTCCGCAAGTGGATTTTGAGGGTGTGACAGTATAAAATTAGGTGGTGGCTAAATTTAAGACTGCCCTTTTTAACCGTCATCTTAAAACGCACAAACTAACCGTTAGCGAACACAAAAAAGAGCAAGCTAAATTCAGCCTTAGACTACAATTTTTATAAGACTATGGGGTATACTTTAACCCATCAAATTCACCTAGGAGCCATATCACCTACTTGGCCTCATTTGACTCCATTTCACCCTAAAAAATGGTTTTAACTTCATATAACTATAGCTTTTAATGGTTTTCTGTTTAAAAAAGGAAAACAAATTAATTCAGTCTCTTAACATCCCGTTAACATGTTAACAAATAACTCTTTTTAATGTCGCTTAACAAAAGGAGATAGTAGTGTACGTGTAATGCCGATTGACATATTATGTCACCTTTAATGCCTCACATGTTAATGTACACCTCATGATCTAACGGTTAATAAAAACGTCTACATGTAAAGCGTAAGCATTTTACTTGTCTTAGTCGACTCTTTTTGATTATTTTGGTAAGTAATAAAAAGTAATTGTTTACCTGTATTATTTTTAGATCATGTTTTATTTAGGGTATGTATGGTATGGGGTAATGTAAGGGGCGCATTACCATGTAGGAATAGGTTGAATCACCACATTGTGTTGGTTGGTAGACAGGAAAAGATGAATGAATAAAATTGATGGTGCGTAGAGGTGGTGAGCGGAGGTTGGTGGCGGTGATGGTGATGGTGATGGTGGTGGTAGCGATGAAGGGTGCTGGTGGCAATGGCGGTGGTGGGTGGTTGGTAGTGACGGGGCATGCAATAACAATGGGTTACGGCTGCAATGGGTGGTGGCGGATGCAACAACGGTGGGTGGGTGGCGGTGGTGGCTGGTGGCGGGGCAACAACGATGGGTGGGTAATAGTGGTGGGCGTCAATGATGGGTTGCAGCAGTGGTGGGCCTGTTGTTTTTACAGCATGATGTATCTTGCAAATTCAAAATTCTACAATAATTGTTTTTATATTTAGGATTCACTATATGCATCCTCTATCTATGAAAAACAACTTGAATAGTTTTTTACTCCTATTGGTCCACATTGGTGGGTCATTAGCTACGTTATTTCTTGTTCCTACCATTTTTTTTTTTTTTTTTTTTTTTTTTTTTTTTTTTTATAAAGATGTACAAGGAAAAACAACATTATGTTGGGTGTGGAATAAAGCTCTTAGAGGCTTTAAGACATCATGTATGTGTCACGTAGACAGAGGGGCTCTATCAGGTCCACTCACTTAGAAGCGTGGTGTGAAGTTAAGGCACCTTAGTTAAAAAGGAAAAAAGAAAATAAAAATTGTTAATTGGTGAAAAGTTGTGAGTTCCAAGATCTCCCCTTTATTTTATATTCATCTGGTATTTAACTAAACATTTTTAACATGTTTTAAAATGGTTTTCCCTTTTCAATCTCTAACTAAAATCAAAAAAGAAAATCCATTGAGTCGAACATTTTTTTTAAAGTGAACTTCAGTAAAACCGGCAAAAACTTGTCTCCAATGAGGAGAACGAGCAGCCCCCAAAAATTACATCAAATTGGAATTTCACCACGAAACCCAATCACAATGACTATCCTTTTATCTATATTTATACCACCAAAAACCACAAGCTTTCACCTCCGCGATGATGTCCGCAACTTTAGCCTCTTTGTTTCTGAATATCAACTCATTTCGGGCCTTCCATATACTCCAACAAGTTATGATGATAATCCCTTGAATTGCTTCTCTATAAACTAGAGGACGCCCACAATTCTTGAAGATTTCTATCAAATCTTTTGTATCGAAAGCAACAATATCTGGAATTCCACACCAACGAGAAATAGCATTCCATATCCCACATGCGAAAGCACATCCAGTAAACAAATGAGATGCTGAATACATACCTTCTTGACATAATTCGCACCTCAGATCTTTAGTATGTATATTCCTTCGCGCCAAAGCAGTTTTCATCGGAATTCTTTCTATCATCCCTCTCCAAATCAATATGTTACACTTTAGCGGCAACCATTTACACTATTGTATAACATAGTCCGAACTCAAAACCTGGCTTCTAAACAACCATTACTTGACTGCGGCTACCAAAAATCCATCCGATGACCACTTCCACTCCCAACGATTTAATGTATTAGTTAGAACTATACCTGCAAGTTGCGCATTCAGGTCCCTCAATTCCATTGCAACCTGCTGAGAAACCGAAGCTGATTTCCATTCCAGCCAAATGCAACAGTTCCTCCAAACCTGAGAAGCCGATCTGTAACGGTACAATACTTTTCCGCTTCCAAATTAAAAAGGTTTGGATATTTAGCCTTCAAAGTAACATCAAATAACCATAGATCGAGCCAAAAAACGAGTCGATCTTCCTGACTCAATCTTGCTTCTCATTAAAGAACAGAAATTTGTCCCATCCACTGTCACATTGACTCCAAGTTTAACTATATTCTCTCACATGCTTCCACGCCATAACCAGATAAACTTCCCATTTTCTAGCCCTCAAATGGATAGCATCTATCACTTTCCTCCAAAACGAATGACTTTCCGATCTATATCCCCACAACCATTTTAAGATTAGTGCATTATTACAATTTTCCAACTTAGTCAACCCAATCCGCCTTCATTCTTCGGTGAAGATAACTTATCCCATTTCACCCAATGCATTTTTCGAATATCGCTGGAACCTCTCCATAAAAACTTTTTTTATCAAACCTTCCAACATCTCGGTCACTTTCTTCGGTGCTTTATAAAGCGAAAAAATAGTAGTTCGTAAGCTTTGAAGGACCGATTTGATTAAGGGTAATCTACTTCCAATGGATAACACTTAAGCCTTCCATTTTGACAATCTATTCCGAAATACCTCCACTACCGGTTCCCAATTCACAATACGATTCATGCTTGCGCCGACTTTGATTCGTAAATAAACAAACAAATGGAATCTTACCCGATTTACATCCCATAACCGTGGATCGCCTGTGAAGTTCGTCCTCATCCACTCCAATACTGTATAGCGTAGACTTATTGATATTTATTTTTCATCCAGAACATAGGTAAAATATTCGTAATATCCGTTTAACATTAGTAAAGTTAAACGACAACCACTCGCCAAAGAATCATGGCATCGTCAGCATACAATAAATGATTAATCTTCGGCCATTATTAGGTAACTATATACCATCCAAAATCCCCAAATGACTCACCTTTTTAAACAAACCAGAAAATGCTTCCGTAACAAACAAAAATAAAAAAGGCGAAATAAGATCACATTGTCTTATCCCCCTTTTCACATCCAAATTCAAATGTTGGAGACCCATTCACCAAAACTGAAGATCTCGCGGAGGTCAAAATGCATCGTATCCACATGCACCAAACCGGAGGAAATCCCATCTGTACAAGAACGTCTACCAGGAACTCCCAATGGACGTTATCATATATAAGGCTTCTCGAAGTCTATCTGCATCATGAAAATTTGCTTCCCCGTATTCTTTGCCCAATTAACAACCTCATTAAGAACAAGTGGAGCATCAAGGATATACCTACCAGAGATAAACGCCAATTGAGTTTCAGCCGTTATATCCCCCATCACCATCTTCAAACGGCTAGCCAAAATCTTGGATATCACCTTACTAACAACCCCAATCAGATTAATCGGCCTGGAATCCAATGGTTCCCAAATCTAAATATAAATCCAAAGGCTTAAAGAATATGTCTCAAAATCAACCTAAAACATGTACGAAAATGGTATTGTCAATACAACGAATTGTATTGGTGAGCATACCCTATTTGCATACATATATATAATAGATTCGAAAGTGCTTGCAATTCATGTACTTACAATTCGCTATTATGTAACTAAGTTGTACAAAGGTTCAAAATCAAACCTATAAGAATCAAGAATCCAAAATAAAAAAATTTAAGTGTCAAGAATCACATAACAATGACCAAGGGCTTCCCCTCGAAAGGGTAAATCAATCAAGGCAGATAAATCGTAGTACTATTCATTGTTACGTTCGGCTCAAAAATGAGTTAATGATTTCGACAAGGCATAAGTACACACAACTAAACATAAGGCAAACACGTAAGGCACATATATGAATTGCATTTGTGAATATTGCGTATAAACATATTTAAGTGAGTGAATAAATAAGCGTACATGAATCACCCCAAAAGTGTGAAAACGGAAAAAGGGAAAGTATACTCACATGTTGCGAAGAATAGCAAGTACAACTAGCACAAGTCGTAGCGGTTTGGGTAAGTCCAAAATTAGCCTAATAAAATGAATAGTATATTATAAATAATATAATCAAATGAATTATAATGACTTGGAGATTTCTCAGTTCATGTGTGTTTAGGGATTTAGATTAGGACTCTAAAATGTCTATATACAAATACAAAATACCAATTAGTAAAATAATAAGAGTAAATATAGTTCTACAAACAACGACCCGATCAAATACAATTTAATATATTTACGTGATATAATATATATAAAAATATAGATTTGATGAAAATAGAATCAAATGACTAATTTTATAATAATAAATCAAATCGTATAGATTTCAATATTGGCGTAGAATGTAACAAAATAAAATGTGATGTATAGTTTATGTGTATGTAAAATATGTCTATATTATAAAACACCAACCAATGGTATGAGGATGAAAATGTCAAGAACTTACATAACGCGAAGAAATAAATATTTCTATATAATTATAATAGTGAACATGATAAAATAAAAAAAAACAAATAATTTAAATGTATCAAATCATAATAGCATTTAGACACGAAATTCATATTAAAAATATTTAAACTTTATGGTTAAACGGATCATATCAAAACAGTCAATTCGTTCGTACGACAAAACTAGCATAATCGGTGTTTCATATAATGAAAATAAAATATCAAATATAAAAGTAACATATTGGTCATCCGTACCTTGTTAGCGACGAGTAATAATAATCAAATAAAATCGGAAACGTGAAAAAAAATAGTTCCATGAACACCGTTGACATGATTGAAGAAACCGAACAAGCAAAAAGAGCTAGGTAACATCTATATTGTAGTTGTCGAAATAGAGATGAAAGGGTAACATCTATATTGTAGTAGCCGATGTTAAAAACCTGTTGATTTTCGATAGAGTTCAGCGGCGTCAGTTTGATATGAAGTTGATTACTTGGGTTCCTTCTAAGATAAAAATTTTTGTCTGGCGCCTTGAAATGGATAGAATCCCGACCCGAATAGCGCTTCGTAGAAGGGGTGTAAACATTCAAGATGCCTCTTGTGGGCTTTGTGATGTGGACGACGAGACGACTAGCCATTTGTTTACTGGATGCGGCGTTTCCTTTGGAGCTTGGTCGGCTATTGGGGCATGGTGCAAGATAGGCCCCATCTTCGCTTTTGACATTAAAGACCTCCTAAGTCTTCCTTCAGGTAGAACCCGTAAAGCTGAAAGAATGATCATCCAAGGCATTATCATGGTGACTATGTGGGCTCTTTGGATCGCTAGAAACGATAAAATTTTTAAGGAGAAAGAGATTAGAGTTGAAGAAATAGTTGCTAAAGTCAAGACCGTGTCCTTTTTGTGGCTTCGAAATAGGTCTAGGTTTAAAAAGATCGTTTGGGCCGATTGGCAGGTGAACCCGATGTACATGTTTTAATTGTTTCGGCCTCCGGTCCTTGTTTTGAGGACCGGTTGTGCGTGTTTTAATGAAGTTCACCTTTCAAAAAAAAATATATATATGGCTAAATATCTATCAATAATTAGTATCGGTCAAATTATTACTAATAAATTCAATTTCAATTGATATACATTTTTTTTAGTCAACCCAATTTACTTCCCTCTCCAACTAAATTCCATTTAAGTTATTTTAGCAAATAAATGTCATACACGTTTTATTCATTAAACACATTTACATTCATAGTTAATGAGAGGTTCAAATATTTAGTACTTAATGAAATTTATAAATAATTTATATACAAATTCATTTATTCCTAAAAATATTATCTCACGGTCACCATTTTTTTTTGAACTGCAAATTTCATTCAAAACACGGACGCGTCCTCAATCAAGGACCGCCACCAAAACCAACTACAACATCTACCACGGGAATCTAGCCCAATCCTTCCAAATAAGAGATGAAAACAAAGATCTAGACTTTAACCATAAAAAAGAAAAAGACTTAATCGACGCCACCGCCTCTTGTACCTTTGGCTTTGTATCTTCAAATACCCTCTTGTTCCGCATTTGCCATATGACCCAAACCGAAACAGCAATGATGCCATAAAGGATTCTTTTCGCCGCTCTACTACCAGGCAACGAGTCTGGCAACTACATGTCACCATTTGTTATTATATTTCATACATTAACAAAAGTATAATTACTATAATTAATATTAATAATAACAATTAATAATAATTATGGTTTTAAATATCAAGGTGTTACGACATGAAAATTTTCAATTGAGTATTATGTGAGGTTATGGTTTATATAAAAAATAAGTTTTTTAAAGTCTTAACATATCTGAAAAATGTATATAGTTTATACATTTCTTTTCTTTTTTCTTTTTACTAAAATAAATGCATAAAAAAATATATATTCAAAATCGAATCAACTAATTAATTCCCCATTTAAACACTCTTAATCCAAATGTACTTATATAAAATAAGATCGTTATTTTTTTAAATGGAACTAGGTTATGTACCCGTGTGATACACAGGTTCAACAATTTAAATTATATATATTATAAATATAATTAAGAAAAATTAGATTAATATTTTATTTAAAATAAAAAAGTTGCCTTTACAACCGAAAAAAATGTTAAATATTCATCAGTCCCTAAATGATTTATTGTAAAAAAAACATTTTTATTCACATAAAACTTTTTTCAAACATTCTAAAATGTATCTTCCATACCGTGGCTATTACCTTATAAGACTGCAGGTACAACAAAAAAAAAATCAAAAAAGTAATAAAGGTAAATCTGTTTAGGCTAGGATATAAAAAAATGAAATTAATTTAAAAGTATATCCTCATCAGTTAAACCATCCCAATCGAGTATTGTTCATTTTGGAATTTGACATCAAGTTTATTCCAAAGCCAAAGTATTTCTAATCTTGAGTGTATAATCATTTTTTTTCTAACATCAAGGTCCTTAAACATAATGACATTTATTGGTTCAATTTTACCGTATTATAAAAAAAGAATGTGTGAATTAATAGCATGAAAATAAAGATTGAAATGAATTAGTCATGAAAAGACTGTCTAGATATTGCATTTCTCTATTGAAGTAACTTGAAAAAGCAAAGTCAATGAAGATTTCAAATAATGATTTTTTCATATATAAAATGTATTTTATATATCAAGGTATTATAATACGAAAATAGCCAAACATATTTAGTTTTGTATTAAATCAAATATTTAATTAATGTGAATTGATTTGTTTTATTTTGTTTGTTCAGAATATTGTAAGAAATATGTTTTAAACTTAGAATGAAAGACCACATATTAAAAACACGTTTTAAGGTACATGATTTAAATTTAATAACACATAAATACGTTATCTTAAAAAAATAAATAATTTTAAGTAATTATACATTCAGAAAAGCATAATTACTATAATTAATATTAATAATAATTAATAACAATTATGGTTTTAAATATCAGGGTGTTATGATATGAAAATTTTCAATTGAGTATTATGTGAGGTTATGGTTTATATAAAAAATAAGTTTTTTAAAGTCTTAACAAATTTGAAAAATGTATATAGTTTATACATTTCTTTTATTTTTTTTACTAAAATAATTGCATAAAAAATATATATTCAAAATTGAATCAACTAATTAATTCCCCATTTAAACACTCTTAATCCAAATGTACTTATATAAAATAAGATTTATTTTTTAAATGGAATTTTGGATACGAATTATATATATATATAGGAAAAAGATCAAATAGGAACCAAGAGCCTAGTTAGGAACTTAGGAACCAATCTGAGCCATTCATCTTTGATTTTGATCTAGGGGTAGTTATGTAATTAGACAATTAAATATTATATATTAATTTAATTAAAAGTTTTATATATGGCAGTTCATTATCTTCCTGCAATTAATATGCAAGTTTTTTTGACTTTACTTAAATCTTTCAACCTATTATCATCTCTAATCCCAAATAAAAAAAATCACGTTCGATTGAATTCCATTGAATCGAAATAACTTCCAGTCGAATTCAGAAGATTTAAATTAATTGAATTGAAAAAACTTTTGATTTAGAAGAATCTAAAATCGGCCAACGATTTAGATTTCCAAGTTTTGGATAATAATTCTCTACATGAAAACATTGAATCACAATCTCATGTGATAGAAGATCATATAACCGTTGTATATATGTGTTTGATGATGTTGATGAATGGACAAAAAAAAACTGATATGCACCAATGTACACTTCAAAAACAAATATACACCAATGTATATTTGTGTACATCAATGTATATCTGTGTTGATGTTGAATGAAAAAAAGAATATACACCAATGTATATCTGTGTTGATGATGATGAATGAAAAAACCAATATACACCAATGTATATCTGTGTTGATGATGTTGAATGATGATGAATGAAAAAACGAATATACACCAACGTATATCTTGTGTTGGTGATGATGATGAATGAAAAAACGAATATACACCAATGTACATTGTTGTATATATACCGAGATATAATTTTAATAGTATCTATACATCTAATAAAACAAAGTCCATGAGGACACTTGTCAATCCCACATTGTGCCTCCAATTACATAGCCAATCAATTTGTGCCAAGTGTCCCATTGTGAGAATTTATAAAATTTTCGTTTTTTCTAAAAATCAAAATTCATTAATTATATTAAATTAGGTAATTATATTAAATTAGGTAATTCATTATGATTTGGTCAAAGCTTCTCATTGAATTAATTAACTTCCCTAAAACAATTTAAACTCAAAATTCATAGAGAACATAATACAGAGAGAGAGACACGCAGAGATCTAGAGAGAGAAAGTGATGAACGAACCGATATTGGAAGAAGCTTATCATGTAAGTTCATTGTTCTCTGTGTCAGTGTTTTCCAGAACCGTCTAAAGTGCACGCCATGTCTTTGCAGAATTCTGGTAAGGTGATATTAATATTTAGTGTCAATATGAGTGGCTACTTCCAAGGGTATGCCCAAATGATGTCCTCGGTTGGTTGGAGAAGAGACAATGTTTTGGAGCAATGGGTATGGTGGAAGCAAACCGTGGGGTCGCACGTCCATGTAATACCGAATTAGGTATTTGTTTTAAAGATTAATTTATAGATTAATCCAAATTATTTGTCTACACTATAACACGTTATAGCCTCATCTCAGTGTCCATTAATTTTTAATGGAAAACATCTGACTTGCCTTTTCAGAAAACTTTTCACTTGAAAAACCCATTGAATGACTACAAACCGGTTAAAATCAGCAGAGATTGCCAGGTATGTTTAATGTCGCACGTACATAATTACATACATAATTCATGCATATATGATATACACGCACTAACACATATATTATTTGTTCGAATGCGTATGTTTCAGGAGTTGCCTCAAGATATTGGAGAAGCTCTATGTGAATTGGAGAAGCTTGAATGTGTATGTATAATTTACAGTATGCTCATTGAGTTCGAGTGTGTATCATTTCGTAATTTAATTTGATTTTTAGCTCGAATGTGTATGTATAATTTACAGTATGCTTATTATCAGTCTGTTTGTTTTGTGTGTGTTCGTCGGCTCCGATCATTCATCTTCTTCGTGTCACTCATTCAAGGTAACCATTGTTTCAATTTTTTTAATACGATTCCTGTTATATATTGTTTGTTTGTTATAATGATTTTCATATTTAGGCGATTGTTTGTTTCTTATAATGATTTCCATATTTAATGATTTTCAGGGATAATCGATTGTTGATATTAACCTATTTTTTTGTATTGTTGATTGCTTTTAAATAATTTTGCAGATTTGGGGGTTTAGGTTTCATGTTCTTCGTCTCTCTCTTTCAAGGTAAAGATTGTTTCTTGCTTTTTCATACGATTCCTGTTATATATTGTTGTTTCGTTATAATTATTTTCAGATTTTTCCGATTTTTTATAAGATTTTTCTCTTTCATGATTTCATAATAATCCGTTTAATACTGTGGATTTAATGTTAACAAGGATTCACAAGCTGGTGAGGTGTTCAAAGGCATCCGTCTTGCATACGAGGTTAGATTTTTCTTTCTTCTTTTTTGAATTTTAAAAATAGAATAGTCATTAAATGTTTTTTATTTTAAAAAAAATTGAAAATCGGGATTACAATGTTAGGCAAGTTATTAAACACTTTGACCGAAACATTAATGAATGATTTTCGATTTTTAAAAAATTATTTTTTTATAAAAACATTAATGACTATTTTTTGAATTTTAAAAATAGAATAGTCATTAAATGTTTTTTATTTTAAAAAAATTAAAAATCTGGATTATAGTGTTTAGGAAAGTTATTAAACACTTTGACCGAAACATTAATGAATGATTTTCGATTTTAAAAAATATTTATTTTTATAAAAACATTAATGACTCTTTTTTGACTTTTAAAAATAGAATAGTCATTAAATGTTTTTTATTTTAAAAAAAGTAAAAATTTGGATTATAGTGTTTAGGAAAGTTATTAAACACGTTGACCGAAACATTAATGAATGATTTTCGATTTTTAAAAAATAAATTCTTTTCTAAAAACATGACTCTTTTTTGAATTTTAAAAATAGAATAGTCATTAAATGTTTTTTATTTTAAAAAAAATTAAAAATCTGGATTATAGTGTTTAGGAAAGTTATTAAACACTTTGACCGAAACATTAATGAATAATTTTCGATTATTAAAAAATAAAAAATTTTATAAAAACATTAATGACTCTTTTTTGAATTTTAAAAATAGAATAGTCATTAAATGTTTTTTATTTTAAGAAAATTAAAAATATGGATTACAGTGTTTAGGAAAGTTATTAAACACGTTGACCCAAACATTAATGAATGATTTCGATTTTTAAAAAATAATTTTTTTTATAAAAACATTAATAACTCTTTTTTGAATTTTAAAAATAGAATAGTTATTAAATGTTTTTTATTTTAAAAAAACAAAAAATGTGGATTATATGTTTAGGAAAGTTATTAAACACGTTGACCTTAACATTAATGAATGATTTTCGATTTTTAAAAAATAAATTCTATTATAAAAACATGACTCTTTTTTGAATTTTAAAAATAAAATAGTCATTAAATGTTTTTTATTTAAAAAAAATTAAAAATCTGGATTATAGTGTTTTGGAAAGTTATTAAACACTTTGACCGAAACATTAATGAATAATTTTCGTTGATGTAAAATAAAAATTTTTATAAAAACATTAATGACTCTTTTTTGAATTTTAAAAATAGAATAGTCATTAAATGTTTTTTATTTTAAGAAAATTAAAAATATGGATTACAGTGTTTAGGAAAGTTATTAAACACGTTGACCCAAACATTAATGAATGATTTCGATTTTTAAAAAATAATTTTTTTTATAAAAACATTAATAACACTTTTTTAAATTTTAAAAATAGAATAGTTATTAAATGTTTTTTATTTTAAAAAAAACAAAAAATGTGGATTATATTGTTTAGAAAAGTTATTAAACACGTTGACCGAAACATTAATGAATGATTTTCGATTTTTAAAAAATAAATTCTTTTATAAAAACATGACTCTTTTTTGAATTTTAAAAATAGAATAGTCATTAAATGTTTTTTATTTAAAAAAAAATTAAAAATCTGGATTATAGTGTTTAGGAAAGTTATTAAACACTTTGACCGAAACATTAATGAATAATTTTCGTTGATGTAAAATAAAAAAATTTATAAAAACATTAATGACTCTTTTTTGAATTTTAAAAATAGAATAGTCATTAAATTTTTTTTATTTTAAGAAAATTAAAAATCTAGATTACAGTGTTTAGGAAAGTTATTAAACACGTTGACCCAAACATTAATGAATGATTTCGATTTTTAAAAAATAAAAAACATTTATAAAAACATTAATGACTTTTTTTTGAATTTTAAAAATAGAATAGTTATTAAATGTTTTTATTTTAAAAAAATTAAAAATTATGGATTATAGTGTTTAGGAAAGTTATTAAACACCCGGCTGTGGAGTAGTCCGGGAAGCAAAAGGTGGAAGAAGATTTACACAATGTGGGGTTAGCAACGATTTCGCAAATATGGAGCGCGAGAAATTTAAAGACTTTTGAGGACAGGTTTGTCTCTGATAATACTATTTGCGGGCGTCATCCTATCGGTGTTTTTCTACATGTAAGTAATGTTATATACGTAATTACCTCTCGCTGAAGTTCATTGATTATTTATTTGAAAACTGAATGTCCATTTGGTATTTGACTTTTGACTTATATGTGGATTTTTAAGGTATCACAGCTAATTCTATGATTTTGATCGCTTAAAGCTCATATAATCGCTTTTAAAACGCACATCCAACCACACTGTTTTTTGTATTGTTAGTTTACTTGATCTTAGTACTTAAATATTTGTAGGCAACACTCTGAAATGAGTAAGCATATCGATGTTGATGCAAAGTTAAGGAAGTTCTAAGTTGCTTACTCAGAGACCTTGAATGGTAGCTTTTTTATCAAATGCAAGCATATGGGTTATGTGAATTAGTTGATTAGTTAAAAGAGGGTTATAAAATGTTGTTTTAGTGGTGTAGGTTCATGTTTGTTTACTTATAAATCGGTCGATTTGGGTAATGTTCAACTTTTCCAATGGGTCAAATAGGGTAAAAGTCGCCAACAGTGTGTTTATGGTGTTTTGATTAGATTGATGTTCCTTTATCTAATACATAGGCCATAGGTGAATTGGGGCAATCTTCCCTTTTCTTAACGGGTCGATTTGGGTAATATTTGCCTTTTCAAAGGTGTCAAATAGAATAAAATATGCTCGAAGCTTTTTTAGCGGGTCGATATGGGTAATGCTCATCTTCTCAGACGTGTCAAATTAAATTGTGAAATTTAGGTGGTAGTTAGTTTCTTATTTTCATTTTTATTACTTTCTTATTGTTGAATATGCCATAAGTCTATTTTTAACACATACCATTTAAGTCGCCTTATTCAGGTTGGATTGTATTTAAGAAACCCCGTATTCTCACATGGCCAGCTTTATGTCGCATTGTCAAGAGTTAAAAGCAGGGCAGGCGTGAAGTTACTTATACTTGATGCTGGTGGGAAAGTGATGACTAAAACAAAAAATGTGGTTTATAAGGAAATTTTCAGCGATATTTGAATAAATGTGTATTCGTTGCTTTTAAATTTTAATAAAATTTTCTACTTTATTTTTCTTATACGTTATACTACTCCAAATAATCGTACGTTGTTGAATTGCGTGTCAACGCGGGCAAATATCTAGTATACAATAAATACGTTTGGGTATACCATAAACATTAATTTGCTGTTTCCAAATATACATGAGTTTCTTATTAATTACCTAATAAATGATATTGAACAAAAGACATTAATACCCCTTTATGAAAATAACAATTAATTAAAGTTTTACTTATTTACAATCATGCCATTGAAGATGGATGGCTTAGATTGGTTCCTATAGTTCCTACTTAAGGACTGGTTCCTATTTGAACCCTACCCTATATATATAGGTCAATTATAAAATGAAAACCCGTTTGAGTTGAGAAAAACCCTCAAAAACCCATGTAAAAAATATTTTTTTTATTTGAAAAAAATAACAAATGTAAAATACATGTTTGTAAGCATTTTGGGCCAAAAAAATAAAAAGAAGTGCCGATGGGATTTGTTTTTAGAAAAATAAACAAAGTTGCTAAAAACATAGGTAAATAGCTGAAAACATATGTTTTTTTAGCAACTTTGTTTATTTTTTTTTTAAAAAAAATCCCATCGGTGCTTTTGTTATTTTTTTTGCCCAAAATGCTTAAAAACATGTATTTTACATTGGTTATTTTTTCAAAAAAAAAAAATGGTTTTTTACATGGGTTTTCAAAGGTTTTCTCAACTCAAGAGGGTTTCCAAAATATCATTTCCCTATATATATATATATATATATATATATATATATATATATATAATCATTAGATAAGTTGAATAAGTAACGAGAAAAATAAATAAACTCGCGAATCGTTATTATAGAATAATAGCTTTGAATTACAGGGTCTCGAAATGAAAATATATCGATACAAGCGGGACTAAAGTTGTAAAATGATAAAAATTAAAGGTGACGGATGTCACATTGTATGAGCCTTTTTCTTGGGAATAAGAGTAATAAAAGACGACCTGACACCAGGACTAATCTTCCTGTTCTCATGAAAATTCTGCATAATCTCCATGAAGTTACCTGAAAATAAACTCCAAAAACTTTTAATAAACTTAAAATTAAAACCATCAGGGCCCAGGGCTTTATCATCTCCACACCCGAAAACCGCATCCTTGATTTCCGCTTCTGAAAAAGGTGCAACCAAACTCTGTACTTCACTTTGAGACACAGAGTTCAGCCCGTAACAATTCAGTATAGGTCTGGTTCTCAAATCCTCCAGGAACTTCTTTCTAAAAAACTGAAATACTTCTTTCTTGACCAAAGCCGGCTTGGTTTCCCAAACTCCATTTATCAGCAAACCTGTAATACTATTACTCACTTTCTGATTGTTAATCATTCCATGGAAGAACCTGGAATTTTCATTAACGTACATCCTCTATTTGCATCTAGAATTTTGCTTCAAATCCCTACATTTATAATGTCACACCCTGCCTAGGCGGAATCACGGGATGCACTTTCGAATGATTTCCAAGCACAAAAGGTCACACGAGCATCGATTAAGTTAAAACAGGGATTCCCATTAGACAATTTAGTTTTACAAACATAAGGTTAATTGTCTTAAATAAAAACCATTGCATGAAAATGTTTATAACTAAAACCACACAACAACGGTTTAAAAGGTATTATCCCATGATGCTCTGGCGCGACCTTCCCAAGTTCCATGATTCATTCTAGTTACCTGAAAAACATGCATGCAAAACGTATAGGTCAACATAAAGTTGGTGAGTTCATGGGTTTGTATATAATGGACATGTAATCCAAAACGAACTAAAATACTGCCTAACTAGGGCAATAATCAATATGTGAGGTGTTTCATGGCTAAGACCATAGCTAATGGTTACGGTGTGATGTATGACACGAGGGCTTAATGGATCTTGAACCTTATTTTCTCATGTTCACATAATAGTCATAAATGTAACTGAAAACTGTACGCATGTTTTTCGTCTAGAAAAATGTAAAACCGTAAAAAGGGGCCGTGTAAAACTCACTTGATGTCTGAAGGCTAGACTAGACTATGTCTGACGTGGAAATGTCTGGATTGGGATGCCCTAAATTCAATTAAAGGTAGCTTAGGTCTATGTATTGTCATATTTACCATGGACTTGTTCACCCGACTTGGACACCTAAGGACTGTGTGTTTATGTACCACAATCCATATGTGTCACACACTATATTTGTTGGGAAATGTTCGTTTGTCGTTAGGTGTGGCTCTCATTAAAACTTTATGGTAAAACCAATGCATTGATTTATCTCATGTTATCATATAGCACCTATGTTAGTTATTTGTACCTAAAAGTGGAAATATTGACACATGTTTTCGGCTAGTGTGTATAAAAATAACATTTTCATGTATTTTGTCGTTGATAACACATATATTTTGACATTTAACACGTGTTTAAAAGAAAGGCTAGTGTTAAAGCTAATTAACACATGTTTATGTCTTTTTAACACATGTTTACAAAATCACCTTTTTTACTTATGTCACATTTTAAGTTCAAAAATCGATGTCCGTGGCTTCTACTTGGCTCTATACAAACACACACATACTCGTAGCATGTGTGAGAGTATGTATATGCTTGTATTCGAGCTCTTTAAGTGTCGTGTGTATGCCATAAGGGAATGTATTTATGTATATCTGTATGTGTATATTTATCATAATTTGAGCCTCTTGATCAATATTAAACACTTTGTGTATGATCCCATGAGTGTGTGCATGAGTGATAGGGATCGGGTGACTCCTAATCATGGACCGAAACATATAAAAAAAATTATAAGATGGTTTTGTGAGCATACCACTATATCAAGTGTTAAACTAAGATGTGGTTGATCTAGTGCTGGTTTCTCCTCTCCACAACGTTCAAACTCCCAAGCAATGTAGAGTAGAGGTTATGAGTGTATTGTTGGTTCGAAACAGGCTCGGGTAGGGGTGGTTTGGGTTCGGCCGATTGGTCTCCAAGGGGAAGGTAAGGTTTTCAAGTGTTAGTGATAATTTGGATGTGTTATGGTGTGATCCTCTTAATCTCTTGTTCCCTATTTATAGCCGAGAGGGAGAGTGTGACACCCCGCATTTTCAGGATATCACTTTAACTGAACTCTAGTTAATTTGCATGTACATACGTGGCTAAATATTTAACTAGGGTTAACTAAGAAAGTCTTTCAATGTGTTATGGAACAATAACATATGTTAGATGATATTAGTGTATGGTATAATTAAGAAAATCCTTGTTTTGACACACACACACGAGTCCTGTATCCCGAACGTTGGTGATTTTTCAAGCATACGTGATAATATGTGCAATTGAAATATAATGTACGTGAATTAACATGTTTATGTGAATTACGTGGTTATGTGAATTACTGCTTAGTTGATAGTCAGTACGTAAACTCTGCGAATTGTGTGTATCCCATGATTAATATGTTATGAGATGAGAAAAGCAATGGTTTTCATGTAAGTTAGGGTGTTTAATATTATTGGGCCCAGTATCGGGTTTAAAACAGTATTAATGGTTCCGCTTAGCAAGTTAAAAACCCATAATACTCGATAACTTGGGCCACAAGCCAACTCCCATTATAAATATAGATAAAAAAATAATAACCCTAACCCTACCCATCCCTTGCACCGTGGACAAGAAGAACCCCCACCACCCTCTCAATCTTAATCTTTCATCAATCTCCTTTACTAGTTCAAGTTGATTTGGGTGCACAATCTTGAGGTTTTGAGGAGTTTAGCATTGCAAGGTATATGTTTTACATATTTCTTAATGATTTACAATACTTGAAAAGTTTTAAAAACCCTAGAAATCACATGTATAAAAATCGCATATAGGGTTTATGTGGGTGTTCTTGAATGTTTATTGTGAATGATGATGAGAGTTGTTGTTAGTAATCATAATTAGGGTTTTCTTATGTTAATACATGGGTTTGATTATGATAATATGAATTCCGTATATGTTGTAGACTATTATGCATGATTAGGGTTCATGAATAACTTGGTACGTAAGTTTTAGTTTTCTGGCAGATTCGTTTTGACGTTTTGTAGGGCTGTATATGGGGTGTAACTTGATTGTTTTGATTGCTACTTGATGCTAGAACATTGGTTATGATGTTAGGTTTTCAAAAAGTCCAAAATTCATGCGTTTTTGACTTGTTTTGATATTTTTCCATGACTTTATGAGTTTAGAGGTATAAGTTGATTTTCGGATGTGAAAAATCAGCCGACTTTAAAGGGCTGTAACTTGAGTTTTACAAGCCCGTAGGTCGCGAAGTTTGGACAGCAGTTGCGTAAATGAAGGCCGGATCTTTTCCCATTGGATTCACCTTATTTGGATGAACCTATGATTTTTAATGAAATTTTGACTAAGCTGCTATCAACAGCACGTTTTTTTCTGGAGGAGGCTGAACTAATTATTTTTGATAAAATTTTGATGGGTTTTTGTCTTAAAATAAAAATAGTGACATGGATAGAAAACCCATGGGAACTTCCAGTAAAAATTTGAGGACTTGAAGAGCTGGTTTAATATTTTATAAAAATTCGTTTTTATAGGTTAAAATTTGTCCAAAAATCGCAAATATGTGAAACAAAGATTTATTGATATTTTGTAGGCATTAATGAGTTATTGTTGTGAAAACCTATATGTGAACAAGTATACATGCTATGTGTATGTTACAGGTGACATGATAGGTTGATTATGTGAAAGTGTGTAATTGGGACTCATTGTGTTAAAAGTTTTGACATGCTCCTTTATAAATTAATCACCAACGATTGAACGGGTCATACATGGTCTACTTGTGTTGAGTCGATTTGAATAAGGTGTCACCTAGGTCATTGTAGAGTACAATGGCTTAGGATAATCAATATGTGTAACCGCACTCAGACACTCGTAACTTTGTGTTCGATAGGTTATCGATAGGCGAGTAGTCTACCACGTTTCAGCTTTTGCGGTTTATATTAGCACACAACCTAAGGTGAGTTTCACTACTTATTCTCAAAAGCACGCGTATCGGGTTTGAGACACTTACAAAACATTTTCTAGTCCGGTTTGGGACTACTTTTACATCTTGGGTATTGAGATGCTTTGACTCCTTACGTGGGTAGGGTTTTGACTCCTTGTTTGGATCATGCTTTTTATCAGTTTACAAATTTAACTGTCCTTTGTGAACTAAACACATTCCATCACTTTAAGTCCTTACATATTATTGGGTTAATCGCTTGAGGCGAAAGGGTATTAGTTGATAGCGTTACTAGGTTGTGCAGCAACCTCATGCTTGAGGTGCTTGTGTCACATGCATGAACTTCTAACCACATCTTTCCTACTAGTGTTGATAGACACTAGTACTAAGGCAGTTTAACGTATGTTAACACATTTCTGAAGGTTCCCAATAATCACCTGTTTAGTTACAATGAGTGGGCTAGCTACGCCTGACAAGCTTAAAATTTATGACTCTTATGACTTTTGTAGTCGGCAACTTTACACTCGTTATTTAAACTGTGAAATCATCAACATTGTTTGTTGACCCACGATATACATGCTTTTGCAGGTAGTTAGCTTCTGGTGCCACGTTTAGAAAGCACTGCACACTTCACTACATTTGGGTCTTGGGCATACACCTAAGTTACATATTATGCTTTTACGTTTGCATTCAGATGGATTTAATTTGGGCGCGTTGTTTTGCGCATGGGTTTAAAAAGTTTAAATTTGGTTTACGCTTCCGCAGCTTAACTAAACTTGATTTTTGAAAACGAACTAAATGGTTTAGGCATATAGAGTTCGTTCATATGACTTATGGCTATGGGATCCTGGTATGTCATGCGTCTCGCGGTATAAACCCCGCAGTGGAAATTTGAGGGTGTGACCCATTGGTAACAGAGCCATTGGTTATAGTGAACTAGAATTTGCATTCTAGTCTATAATCATCATAGCATAAGTACTACAATAGTTAAACTCCCAGCTTAAGTGCACGACTAGCTTCTGGCTACATATATCTACAACACATGATTTCAGGAGATATGTTATCTTCTAGTTCTAAACCTAATTCTAAATACGTCACTAGTGGGGACCCAGGGTTACACCAGGTGGCGCATTTCTGGGATTAGTATCCTGTCAAACCTCATGGATGAGGAAATGACAATAGTACAGGGGAGAGAGCCATTGCGAGCGTGGTGTCGCACGTACATGGGAAGCTGCACGATGCCTATGACGCGGTACCACTAAACCGAATCAAACTTGAAGGAATCAAATACTGATACTTATCCTTTTCCTCACTGAGCAAGGAGACAATTAGTTCATGTTCCTTGTTGCTTGATCTTTCTTACATTCATTTGAAACTCAGATGAGACTGGGTTACTTATATAGAATTTTATTCTTACTCTAGTACATTTACGCCCAGTACGAGCAAGCGATTATATGACATGCGTGTCTCTGTTCCTCGTGAGTCTATAGTAGATTCATAAGAACACATCAGATCAGGGCTTGTTACACAAACTCTTGGGGAGTTATGTAAAGCCTACGACGCAGTGTAACATCTCAAGGGAAGACGGAACCTACTAATGACTGACAACCACGATTGGAGGAACGAGTGGTGTAGCTGACCACTGAACTGACTTACACATGACCGGAGTAGGAGACTATACGCGAAGAGACCCATATAACACTGATACCCATGAATAAGGAAGAAGAAGGGATGGAAGGAAAACCTGAGCAGGACGAACACATGGAAAGTGAGGATGAAGGCTTTACTATCTCGATAGAGCATGGCGGTGATTTGCTCCTATCTTTCCTTACTTATCTTTTCTTTCCTTTCTTTTCTTTTGTGAACTTAGGTAAGACTGAGTTCTTATGATCAACAATAGGGTAGTTAAAGCCCTCCCATCTTTCCAAAATAGTAAAGATCTAATTTGCTAAATCATTCTTTTTCCTTGACTTTCGCAATTGAACTTTCTTATCCCTTGAATGCACATGCCACAACAACAACCCGCCATCGTATTATCAAGGCTTTTATGGGTTGTAAGCCTTAATAAATCCAATGGGACTGAAGGAGACTGTTGGACTAATTCAATAGTCTAGTCTAGGCAAAGGCGGTCTTTGCCATTAACACTGGTAAGGTATGCTACATGCACCCTAGATGTGCTACAGATACTTGGGTGGAGAATGTAACACCCTGTGATGGAGTTTAGAAATTTGGAATCGAACACTATTACCCAAAGACGGTTGGGTCTGAGATTGACGCACACACTACTAACCACAGGAGTTAGCTACTATATGCTCAAATCTAATTAACCTACCTTACTAGCGGATTGAGCACTACACTAAAAGGGTGGGTCCTACAGATTCGTGGCATGGTCACTGCAGCTCACCTACCCAGAATCTAATAAATCGTTCACCTAGCTCACAGACTTCCTATTGAGGCTATCGAGCATGGTACTTTTTCAAAGCATGGTGCTTCATCTTTTGCCGTTGGTGATAGAAAGAGAACGTTGGATGGTGTGATATATATGTTCTTCAAAAGCAACAACTAGAACAACATCAACGAGGTGCTGGGAGGGGATATTCCTAGTAGGGGAGTGAAACCCACTTCGAGAGGAATTGTCCCAGCTCAACCACAATAGCAATAATGGCAACAACAACCTTAATGGTGCTTGCGGAATAGCTTTGCGTGGTTAGCTCGGGAGAAACCCAAGAGCGACAACAATGTGTTGACAAGTATGCTTTTTGTGAAAGACAATCTTGTTGCTGTCCTTTTCGATTCTGGTGCAAATATCAGCCTTGTGTCTTTAAAACTTAGCAAATTCCTAGGGTTAGCCCCTACTCTTCTTGAGACCCCACACTCTATAGAGCTAGATGATGGTAAGCCTGTTGATGCAACCCACATCCATCGAGACTGTAAGCTCGAGCTAGATAGTCAAGTAATTGCCATCGAACTTATACCCATCACCCTAGGAAGCTTTGATATCGTAGTTGGCATGGACTGGTTGTCCAAGCATTGCGCAAAAATTCTTTGTCAGGAGAGGATTGTTCGTATTCCTCTCCCTAGTGGAGAACTGTTATCTATTCAGGGTGATCGTTGTGGTGCCATGGTGGGCATCATCTCTTTCTAGAACTATTATCCAGCCATTTTGGCTAACATTTATGATACTCGAGCTGAAGTTGACGCGAAGATTGAGGACATCCCAGTAGTCCGCGACTTTCTAGATGTGTTCCCAGAGGAACTACCTGGACTTCCACCTATTCGTTAAGTGGAATTTCAAATTGATCTTGCACCTGGAGCGGCCCTAGTTGCACGCGCACCATATCGCCTAGCACCAGGTGAACTTCAAGAACTATCTACCCAACTCCAAGAGCTATTGGATCGGGGTTTCATTAAGCCTAGTTCTTTACCTTGGGGAGCCCCAGTCCTGTTTGTTAAGAAGAAGGATGGGAGCTTCCGCATGTGTATTGATTATCGAGAGTTGAATAAGGTGACGGTTAAGAACCGCTATCCTTTGCCTTGTATTGACATGTTCGACCAGCTTCAAGGGTCGAGTTTCTATTCTGAGATTGACTTGAGGTCAAGGTATCACCAGCTGAGATCCAAGAGGAGGATGTGGCGAAGACAGCCGTTCGAACTCGTTATGGACATTATGAGTTTTTGGTGATACCATTTGGGCTAACCAATGCACTGGCTGTGTTCATGGATCTTATGAACCTCGTGTGTAAGCCTTATTTGGACAAATTCGTCATTGTGTTCAAAGATGACATAGCGATCTATTCCAAGAGCAGGGAAGAGCATGAGCAACACCTGTAGCTGATCTTAGAACTCTTGAGGAATGGGCAACTGTATGCGAAATTCTCCAAGTGTGACTACTGGATTCGAGAGGTCCAATTTCCAGGACATGTGGTTAATGAGGCAGGAATACAAGTCGATCCCACCAAGATTGATGCTATTAAAAAGTGGGAGGCTCCTTAGACTTCTACAGAAGTGTGCCAGTTTTTGGTCTTGCGGGATATTATCGCATATTCATTGAGGGATCTCTAAGATCGCTCAACCCTCACTACTTTGACGCAAAAGGGTATTACTTACAAGTGGGGAGATGCCCAAGAATATGCTTTTCAGTTGTTAAAGGAAAAACTCTGCAGTGCACCCATACTATCGCTACCTGAGAGAACGGAGGACTTTGTGGTGTACTGTGATGTGTCTATCCAAGTGTTAGGGTGTGTGCTGATGCAGCATGATAAGGTGACCGCGTATGATTCGCGTCAATTGAAAGTATATGAGAAGAATTACACCACCCATGACTTGGAACTAGGGGCAGTAGTTTTTGCTCTGATGATTTGGAGCCATTATTTCTATGGAACGTCGATGGGTCGAGCTGATCACAAGAGCCTCCAACACATATTCGATCAGAAGGAGCTGAACATGTGACAACGTCGATGGGTCGAGCTTCAGAATGATTATGACTGTGCCATCAAATACCATCCATGGAAAGCTAATGTAGTAGCGGATGCCCTTAGTCGTAAGGAAACGAAACCCAAACGGGTGCGAGCTTTACAACTCATTATTCATTCTAATCTTCCTGATAAGATACGTGAAGCCCATGCCGAGGCCTTGAAGGAAGACAACGTCAGGCTTGAGACACTGCATGGCGCTGATAAGCACCTGGAATTGAAGACAAATGTTCTTCAGTACTCCATGAATCGAGTCTGGATTCCGCGTTTTGGGGATCTCAGACAACTTGTGCTCGACGAGGCTCGCACCTCTCGTTATTCGGTACATCCTGGTTCAGATAAAATGTACCAAGATCTCAAAACTCTTTACTGGTGGCCAAGCATGAAAGATGAGATAGCCACTTATGTTAGTAAGTGCTTGACTTGTGCAAAGGTTAAAATTGAATATCAGAAACCTTCAGGCTTACTCCAGCAACTAGAAATCCCTATGTGGAAATGGGACTGAATTTCTATGGACTTTATCACAAAGCTCCCTAAAACGCCAAGTGGGCATAGCATGATTTGGGTTATCGTCGATCGTTTAACCAAATCGGCGCATTTTCTGGCAATAAAGGAAACTGACACACTAGAGAAACTGGAAAACATCTACATCAAGGAGGTCGTCTCTAGACACGGGGTGCCTACTTCCATCATATATGATCGCGATGCGCGATTTACTTCTCATTTTTGGACTACACTCAAAGATGCTTTGGGAACTCTCTTGGATATGAGCACAACCTATCACCCACAAATGGATGGACAAAGTGAACGTACCATCCAAACATTGGAATATCTGCTACGAGCGTGCGTAGTGGACTTTGGGCACTATATGGACGCAAGTGTTGGTCTCCCATCTGCTGGACTGAAGTTGGGGATAGCCAGCTGACAGGTGTAACACCCCAACCGATGGTGGAAACATCGAGGTGTCACGTAGTGACGATTGTTAAATAGCTCATGGACTAAAAGTGTAAATTTTGATATATTGATTAAGTAGTTTATTACATTGAAAGAAAAATACAAGATACAATAATTCTAAAGTGACAACTAAAACTGAAATACAATGAATCCAAAATCTAAGTAAAAATTCCAAAAGCTTAAAAGTCATCTCATAAATAACCTGAAACATGTACGAAAATAGTATATGTCAATACAAAAATGTATTGGTGAGCATACCATGTTTGAATACATATAGTAGAAAAAGAGTTTCGCAATTTATGTGCCATTATATTTGGAATATGTAAAAGGGTCAAAATCAAGCCTCACATCGTTCAATAATCGTTCACACATCGTTCAAGAAAAACCATAACAATGACCAAGGACTTAACTCGTTCACGTAAGTCAAACAAGGGATATAATTCGTAGTACTACTCAATGTTAGGTGCGGCCCAAAGGTTAATGACTTTGACAAATCGTTCATACAATTCACACAAAACATATCAAAGAGCACATTGCTTTGTAAATAACATACGTAAGTTTAATAATAATGGTACATGAATCATCCCAAAAGAGTAAATAGTAAAAAGGGGAAACATATACTCACAGTTTGCGAAAACGATCAATAATCCAACTTAAGCGGTCGTGAGCTAAGTAATGGGAATTCCAAGAAATTCAACCTATAATGTATATGAATACTCATAAGGAAATGTCTAAGAGTATAAGGTAACAAGGGTCTAAGGCGTTAGGGTTTGCTAAGTCGATTTGGGGAATTAGATTTTTTATGATAAATCGCGTTAATGTAAAAGTTGTATATCACAAATAATATATGAAAGTTTGTAAATGTGGTTTAAGTAATATAATTATTGCCTATTGAATATTTAGATAAAGATATGTTTGAATAATTAAGACAAAATAATTTAGTTAATTACTTTAACTAAATTAAAATAAATACAATAATCATAAATGTATAAATAAATAATTATGTGTTACACTATAATCCAACAAATAATAATAAATACTTTAAAACATAAGAATATTTCTATTCTATAATAAAAGTATTTGTAAAATAGATGTTTAAATAAATAAATAAATGATTAATTATGTCTAATTAAACATAAATAATGCTAATAATACAAGACATGACCCAAATGGATGCTTTCTGATGTAAATTAATGAAAATAAATTTCCCATATTTTTTATAAACTTATTTATATTTAAAACTAATTTAATGAGATTAAATCATGTTTAAATGATTAAAATAGGAAAATTAATAAAAATAAATGTTTTCTGAACCAAATATTTTTATTTCAGTTCATGATGAATAGAAATAATTTATCAAAAATTTTGAGAAAAAAATCATTAAAAATAAATTTTTAATCAATTAATATGATTAAAACAAATTAAATTAATAAAATTATAAAAATAAGACATTTTCCAGAAAATAAAAGTGTGGAAATTTTCTATATGGTGTCAAGAAGCTCATCCAAATGAGTAAATAGCCATTTTCGTCCCTGTGGTTTGGTCCAGTTTGCCACTCCAGTACAAAAGTTTTTTTTTTGCAATCTCTTACCTGTGGTTTGGATTTTTTTGCCAAATTCGTCCTTTTCACTAACCCAGTTAAAAAATCTCGTTAGTGTCAGGGGTAGGGTTGTCTTTTTACCAGTCAGGGACGAATTTGGCATTTAAAATTCAGTTAACCTTGAGGGACTGAATTTGCCTAATGATGAAAGTTTAAAAATACCCCCTTTATATTTTATCCTGCTATTAAAATCAGCACCAAACACCATTTGTGAAGACTTATACCCATTACCAAACACCCCCTTTATATTTTATCTCCTTTATAAACCTCTTCTTCCCTTGTACTCCTGCACAAAACCCACGAGTAAAACACAGTATGTGTGTGTGAGATGAGAGCTCAACCGGACAGCCACCTCCGGCCGCCGCCGGCTTCGTTGGTTCTCTCTCTTTTTGTTAGCAGATCTGTGAATGTGTGTGTGTGTGTTGATATGGGATACGTGGCCTTGAGATAGGGCAAAAGGGATAGGTGGATTGAGATGGGGAAAGACACTTGATCAAGGCAGAAGAGGATGTCCTTGTACGTGCACTCAACACCTGGTTGGTGGTGGTGGTTGTGGAATTGATATCTTGGTTGTGATTGTGGTGGTGGTGTTGGATGGTGATGTTGTCGGTGTTGGGTGGTGGTTGTGGCAGTGGCGGGGTGGCTTGGTGGTGGTGACGGTGTTGACTCTCCAGCCCTCCCCATCTCTCCACTCTCTCTCTCTCTCCATGCCTTTATCTCACTATTCTTTCAATAGTTTATAAGGCCGTTATACTAATATCCTGTTCTTAAGAAATTAGGAAGTCTCCATTTTTGAAAGGTTCAGGTAAGCGACCTTCAAACCCTAGGTTATCTTTATCGGTATGATTATAGTCAGTTGACTAATTATATTATGAAGGCCAACCAAGACGCTAGATTACAAAAGAAACACTATTACTTTGAATGAGAATTGAAAAAGACAAAGTGAAATTCCAAAACAGGTTTTGTCCTTTATTCTTTTTTTTCAATTCATTAATTATGATACAAAACCAGTTAAGAGAGAGAGGGGGGGAGGGAGGGGTGGGGTGGGTGGGGTAGGGATGGGGTGGGGTGGGGTAAGATTTTAATTAAAATTTTAAATTGTAAGTAAAAAGACAAAAATACCCTTGATCTTAACGAGTTTTTTTAACTGAGTTAGTGAAAAGGACGAATTTGGCAAAAAAATCCAAACCTCAGGGAAGGAATTGCAAAAAAAAAAAACTTTTGTACTGGAGTGGCAAACTGGCCCAAACCTCAGGGACGAAAATGGCTATTAACTCCATCTAAATTTTCATAATTTTTGGGCAAAATATGGATTTATTATGAATATTTCAAGTTATATATGTTATATATATATAAAAAAAATTGAAGGAATAAAATAAAGAATTCAGCAAAAAAAAAAGAAAGAATAAAAATGCAGGAAGTAGGACTCGAACTCGGGTCTACCCGAATGCACACACCCAAACCAACCACTACACCATTCAACCTTTTTGTTTATTTTTCTCAAAGAAAACTTATTTGTATAATACCCCTAGTCATCTTCTTCCCCAAATCTTTCAAACCCTAACCCTAACTTTTCAATAATCAAAATTACACAAGATTATTGATTTGTAATAGAGGGCTTTCGTAAAGGAACAATTAAAGAACAAAATGGCATGAGAAATTTGAACTTACAACAACGGTTTGATGCTCGAAAATGAGGGTACAGGCCCGGACTTATAAGAGCCGATTTGAACTAATAAAAACTCGATTTTTGCTGTTTATTTGGTGGGTTTATGTAGTGTGAATGTGCAGAAGTGATTTGGAACGAGCAATTTATAATATTATTCGAATGAAACATACGTTTGATCTTGTTAAAGAAGGTCGACGGTTACAAGTTTTAATGTCGATTAATACATATGATTAAATCGCTTAATTGATGTTTATAACGTACCATTTGGATAGAGGGTAGGTCGAAAATAATCAAGCCATGACTGAAACGCATTAAACCGGCCATAACTGACCTTGCCGGCGAAAACTCTGGTCGCCGGAAATGGCTCGCCGGAAAAGCGGGTATGGGGGAGGAGAGATTCAGTTTTAAAACTTTCACCCTTGTGGCAGAACTAGTCCCTCTAGATTAACCTTGTTAGTTAGGTTATGGTTTTCTTTATAAAAATCTAACTAAGTTAATTTAACTTAATTTAACTTAGAAGTTTCCAAATCTTTATAAACTTGATTTTTTTTTTTTATAAAATCCATTTCGAAAACGTTTCAAGATACGCATTTGCTTAAAACATATACCCGATCCATAATAAATATGAATGATTAAATTTTAGTTCGCTCTAAAATTAAATTTGAAAACGACGAAACTTATAGGGACTATAATGGAAATATTTGAAGGGTTATTATTGTCAATTAGATGAAAGACGAGGGTGACGGATGTCACAACAGGTCCCAAACTCGTGCACGAAACTTTTGAGAAGATAGTGCAAAAAAGAAACCAGATGGCTGCTGCTTGTGATCGACAGAAAAGCTACGCTGATAAACGTAGGAAACCTTTGGAGTTCCAGATCGGGGACAAGGTATTATTAAAGGTGTCACCTTGGAAAGGTGTGATATGCTTTGGAAAACGGGGAAAGTTGAACCCGCGATACGTCGGACCATTCGAGATTGTTGAAAGGATTGGTCCAGTAGCTTACCAGCTAAACCTGCCTGATGAACTAAGTGGAGTGCAAAATGTATTCCACGTATCAAATCTAAAGAAATATCTATCGGACACGACACTGGTGGTGCCACTGGAGGAGATCCAGGTGGACGATCAGCTACGGTTCGTGGAAGAACTAGTGGAGATTCTTGAGCAAGGCGTCAAGAAACTCAGACAGAGCACCATACCTATTGTTAAGGTGCGATGGAATTCCCGACTAGGACCGGAATATACGTGGGAATGCAGAGATCAAATGCGGCTCAAATACCCACATCTCTTTACTGAACCTGAACCTGTGCATAGATCAAACACTGAACATAAAGAAGCTCGCTCAAAGTGAAATTCGGGGCGAAATTCCTTTCAAATTGGGGATGATGTGACATCTGGGAACCAAGCACACACTTTTCTAGATGGCTTTATTGTATAGTTGCTGAATTTCGGGACGAAATTCTTTTCAACTTCGGGATGATGTGACACCCCGCATTTTCAGGTTATCACTTTAACTGAACTCTAGTTAATTTGCATGTATATACGTGGCTAAATATTTAACTAGGGTTAACTAAGAAGGTCTTTCAATGTGTTATGGAACAATAACATATGTTAGATGATATTAATGTACGGTATAATTAAGAAAATCCTTGTTCTGACACACACGAGTCCTGTATCTCGAACGTTGGTGATTTGTCCAGCATACGTGATAATATATGCAATTGAAATATAATGTACGTGAATTAACATGTTTATGTGAATTAAGTGGTAATGCAAATTACTTCTCAGTTGATACTCAGTACGTAAACTCTGCGAATTGTGTGCATCTCAGGATTAATATGTTATAAGATGATAAAAGCAATGGTTTTTATGTAAGTTAGGGTGTTTAATATTATCGGGTTTAAAACAGTATTAATGGATCCGATTAGCAAGTTAAAAAACCCATAATACTCAATTACTTGGGCCACAAGCCAACTCCCATTATAAATATAGATAAAAAAAAGTATAACCCTAACCCTACTCATCCCTTGCGCCGTGGACAAGAAGAACCCCCACCCCCTCTCAATCTCAATCTTTCATCAATCTCCTTCACTAGTTCAAGTTGATTTGGGTGCAATCTTGAGGTTTTGAGGAGTTTAGTATTGCAAGGTATATGTTTTACATGTTTCTTGATGATTTACAATACTTGAAAAGTTTTAAAAACCCTAGAAATCACATGTATATAAATCGCATATAGGTTTTATGTGGGTGTTCTTGAATGTCTATTGTGAATGATGATGAGAGTTGTTGTTAGTAATCATAATTAGGGTTTTCGTATGTTAATACATGGGTTTGATTATGATAATATGGAATACGTATATGTTGTAGACTATTATGCATGATTAGGGTTCATGAATAACTTGATACGCAAGTTTCAGTTTTCTGGCAGATTCGTTTTGACGTTTTGTAGGGCTGTATATGGGGTGTAACTTGATTGTTTTGATTGCTACTTGATGCTAGAACATTGGTTATGATGTTAGGTTTTCAAAAAGTCCAAAATTCATGTGTTTTTTTACTTGTTTTGATATTTTTCCATGACTTTATGAGTTTAGAGGTATAAGCTGATTTTCAGATGTGAAAACTCTGCCGACTTTAAAGGGCTGTAACTAGAGTTTAACAAGCCCGTAGGTCGCGAAGTTTGTACAGTGGCTGTGTATATGAAGGCCGGATCCTTTCCCATTGGATTCACCTTATTTGGATGAACCTATGATTTTTAATGAATTTTTGACTAAGCTGCTATCAACAGCAAGTTTTTTCTGGAGGAGGCTGAACTAAATTATTTTTCATAAAATTTTGAAGGGTTTTTGTCATAAAATAAAAATAGTGACATGGATAGAAAACCCATGGGAACTTCCAGTAAAGGTTTGAGTACTTGAAGAGCTGGCTTAATATTTTATAAAAATTCATTTTTCATAGGCTAAAATCTATCCAAAAATCGCTAATATGAGAAACAATGATTTATTGATATTTTGTAGGTATTAATGAGTTATTGTTGTGAAAACCCATATGTGAACATGTATACATGCTATGTTTATGTTACAGGTGACATGATAGGTTGATTATGTGAAAGTATGTATTGGGGACTCATTGTGTTAAAAGTTTTGACATGCTCCCTTATGAATTAATCACCAACGATTGAACGGGTCATACATGGTCTACTTGTGTCGAGTCTATTCGCATAAGGTGTCACCTAGGTCATTGTAGAGTACAATGGTTTAGGATAATAAATATGTGTAACCGCACTCAGACACTCGTAACTTTGTGTTCGATAGGTTATCGATATTAGAGTTGTCTACCCCGTTTCAGCTTTTGCGTATATATTAGCACGCAACCTAAGGTGAGTTTCACTACTTTTTCTCAAAAGCATGTGTCTCGGGTTTGAGAAAACTTACAAAACATTTTCTAGTTCGGTTTGGGACTACTTTTACATCTCGGTTTTTGAGATGCTTTGACTCCTTTTGTGGGTCGGGTTTTGACTCCGTGTGTGGGTTGGGTTTAACGATTCCTTGTGTGGATCGCGCTTTTTATGAGTTAACAACTTTAACTGTCCTTTTTGAACTAAACACATTCTATCACTTTAAGTCCTTATATATTATTGGGTTAATCGTGGGAGGCGAACGAGGTATTAGTTGATAGCGCTATTAGGTTGTGCAGCAACCTCATGCTTGAGGTGCTTGTGTCACGGGCATGAACTTCTGACCACATCTTTCCTAATAGTGTTGATAGACACTAGTACTAAGGCAGTTTAAAGTATCTTAACACATTTCTGAAGGTTCCCAATAATCACCTGTTTAGTTACAATGAATTGGCTAGCTACCATGACAAGCTTAAAACTGATGACTCTTATGACTTTTGTAGTCGGCAACTTTACACTCGTTATTTAAACTGTGAACTCACCAACATTGTTTGTTGACCCACGATATACATGCTTTTTGTTAGGATCTGAGTTTGATTGTTTTGATTGTTTAAGTAATAAGAACAATGAACGAAGTGAATTATAAATGGAAAGTGCAGAGGAATGATAAACTATAAATCAAAACAAGAGAATAAATGTTTTTCAATCGAATGCTTTCATTAATCAAATGATTACAACAATTGTACAAGTACTCCCCTCAGCCTGATCACTCTGTGATTGTTTATCTAAGAGAATGTTTTGAGTGATGAATAGAACAGTACAAGCACTGTTCTATTTATAGACAAATCTAAACCTCTGATGACCTAGGCTGACGTCACCTAAGACAGTGACCTCTAACCGAATAACAAACATAAAACATCTGTTGATACAAATAACTATTACATTGGAAAACTCTGAAAGGTAAACAGCTGATAGGAAAACTCTGATGGTCTTGAATCATCTGTTGGAGCCTAAGTGCTGTTGGCTCCAACAGACCTTTAGTCTTCAGTACTTTGATCAGCAGTTGTTTCTTTATCCGACCTTTGATCAGCAGTTGTTCTCTGGCAGTTGTTATCTATCAGACCTTTGTAGCAGCAGTTGTTCCAGCAGTTGTTAAGGTACATCAGATGTTAGGGTCAACAGTCTTTTGGGAGATGTAACTTGTAAATGCTGTTATTATTAAGGATCAATTGTGTAGTATATTTTGGCTTTCCAATCATCTGTTCTTCTCCAGGTCAGCAGACCTAACAATCTCCCCCTAGAACAGATGATGCCAAAACTAAGCTTTATTTTGGGCTTCTCTATCTGATCTGAGCAGAGACAATTCATGGTTGTCTTTGTTGACTTTCCATTTTAGAATTTTTGAATAAGAGGATCTGTTGGGCTGCAAATTTATTGTTGATGAGTTTGGTGATGAAGGTCTCCCAATGAGTTTCCTGAACTCTTCAGTAGTGGGATCAGAGAAATAATGAACTTGATTGAAGAGGCCCTCTTTTACAAAAGTATGAGCAAACTTCCTCTGGTCTTCTTCAAACATTTCCTTCTGTTTCTTGAACTCTCTTTTGGCAGCAACAGATAGGTCAGAAGTGTCAAGTAGGCTTTCAAGTGTAAAGGCCTGTTGAAGTCTCTTCATCATTGGAGCATCAGAGTAAACTGGTTTTCTGGGCAGTGTAGGGTCTTTCTTTCTATTCTCTTCCAATTTCTTGTATGTCTCAACCAACCTTAGCTCTGACCATCATGCAACTGACCTCATCTCCCCATACTTGGCAGCCCCAATTTCTTCTCTCATTCTCTTGAACTTTAAAGCTCTGGTTGGATCTATGCGTTTCCTAAAATCAGGGGCAGAGACCTTTGCTGGGAGATTCTTAGCCATTTCTTCAATTCTCATTAGTTCTTCTCGAAGAGCATGAGTAGTCCAGCCTGCAAACTATTTCTTGTTTGCTTTGTAGGGCATGGTTGCCAAGATTTGGTCAAGTAGAGATTCCCTAACCACCCTTTCCAAATCACTGCTGAGTGGCATGGTGGACATGGAGTTGCTCAGGGTCTTAGCAAAATCTTCAATCCTTCTCAGTTTGCTAAGCTCTGCTGAATGGACGCCCTGAGCAGTCTTGTCATCTTTCCCTTTACATCTCTCCTTATGATTAATTCAGCCTGTTCAGTCTTGAGTTTAATATATTTATCTATGTTTTGAGGAACAGGAAAATTTGGAAGAGATGGGAAAGATCTTTCAGATGGATGTTCAGTATTGTATGTTTTCATCTTCTACTACAAAAGTTGATTTTCTCTTCCTTTTGTACAAGATGAGTGGTGAGGGTGGTGTTGCAGTAGTGGTTGTGTTAACATTTGTTGGCACTTGTGTAGAACCAGCAAATATTTGGGATTTAGGTGGTGAAGTGGTTGTTTGTGGTGTATTGGTAGTTGTGGTAGTGGGTTTGGTTGTTGGTTTGGTGGTAGGTTCAGTTGTTTTGGTGGTATCAGGGGTTTTGGTGGCAGCAGTGGTTTTAGCAGCAGCAGTTTTGGCAGCAGTTTTAGATGTGAAACACCCTAAACCTTTTTAGCCGAAAATACGCAGCGGAAATATGAACGCGAAAATTTATAGCTTTATAAAAACATTCTCAAATGTTTGGAAAGCATATCTGCAAAATATTATATGTGTCACGTCTTTCATTGTTTCTTATTATATTCAACACGACTCATCTTTACTAGGTTACATGATCGCGATCCCGTACAATCCGTTTCCATACTCGATCTCCAACCATTCCTTTCTTTGTGAGGTAGACTAAACAACCTGCAACCACCACATACCCGTTTCATTAGTTCATTTAGTGACTTCATGCAAATATTCAAAATGTGGAAATAACATTCAACGACACTTGATGATCATGACCAAACGCTTTTTGTGAGTTCGAATCTGAATTTCAGATCCTCACCTCTAACTTCCATGCCTTCGTACGTACATACCTTAATCTATATTACCATCCTCATCACAAAAAGGGTCAAGCGTGTTCGGTTCTTTAGAATAGCTTGATCCTCCATCCGGCTCCAAAGTGGCGCACACCTAGCGTTGCACATCAACAAACCCTTTACACGATTAAACAAGTTGAATAAAAGAAAACTGAATTCTAACAAGGCTTGCTAGTCTGAGGAAACCTCCTCTGCTCATTCTTCCTCTGGTCTAAACTATCCTCTGGTCTGAGCAAATATCCTCTGGTCATTCTTCCTCTGGTCTAAACTATTCTCTGGTCTGAGCTAATATAATATGCTCATTATTCCTTTGGTCTAAACTATCCTCTGCTCATTCTTCCTCTAGTCTAAACTATCCTCTGGTTTGAACAAATATCCTCTACTCATTCTTCCTCTGGTCTAAACTATCCTCTGGTCTAAACAAATATCCTCTACTCATTCTTCCTCTGGTCTAAACTATCCTCTGGTCTGAGCAAATATCCTCTGCTCATTCTTCCTCTGGTCTAAACTATCATCTGGTCTAAACAAATATCCTCTACTCATTCTTCCTCTGGTCTAAACTATCCTCTGGTATGAGCAAATATCCTCTGTTGACCCATTTATCCCAACTACTTTCATTATCGTATGGTGAACGATGCTTGTTCACTAACAATATCCATTCACTTGTCTTACTATAAGTTACCATTTCATTCTTGTTTCCCATTCTAAATTAATACATAAACATGCATTTACTAAACTAAGAGCTTAGTTCATAAGTCACTTACCTCAAGTCCTGCATGTTCTTCTTTGTTTC
Source organism: Ambrosia x helenae (assembly GCA_030844895.1). NCBI lineage: Eukaryota > Viridiplantae > Streptophyta > Magnoliopsida > Asterales > Asteraceae > Ambrosia > Ambrosia x helenae. The sequence goes on from CM061223.1 coordinate 53,249,849, forward strand.
TTTGCCTTTTCTTGATCCATTAACCTTCCATTCTTGAGCCTATCTTGACATGATCCACATCCTTTCATGTCATCATTCCTACCATTCCGTTAGCATACATAACGATGCATACTATCAATCATATTACATTCACTTGTTCCCATGACTTTCATTGGTCAATTACTAATATGCACGTCACATAATTAACTACCACCTTGTTTATCAAGCAAGCAGTCCAACATACCATCATGTATGACACCTATATAATCTAACATATATCACATGATCTCCTTAATAACACAATCATGTTGGGTTGCCTAACCTTGTTAGTCATACATTGTTGACTTTTCAGAAAGTCAACTATTAAGTATGCAACTTTCAATATTTAGATACATACATCCATCTCGATATACTACTCCATATCAATTTTTACCCTAAACATTACATTAGCATGTCATAGGACACATATCATGATATGACTACTTTAGTGCACATAGAATTCATTCGACACATACTAGCGCTTCCATGATTCTACCATTGGCAATTACAAAATCAAGGTTAGACAACATCATATAATACGAACACTTGGTGTGCATCATACTATCCAAACATAGAATACAACATCCTAACGCACACTTCTTACCAAATCATATAATTCAATAAATTCCCACATGAATACTCTACTAATACAATCCTCATGTTAACCTACTATTAATTGTATCTATTATCATATTACTTTCATATTTGTCAAGTCTTGCATACAAATTCATACATCATGCTCATCTAGGCATTTCTTCAAACACATGGTGTGCGTACAACATTCTATGCTCAATGTACAAGCTTCTAATACACGCATTCCACTAAAACGCATAGTCACCTCCAATCATGACCAATTTCCACATGCATATCATCAACTACACATTATTCCTACAATTGCATGGATTTACAACTAATTTAGCAACATCAAAGTTCTAATGAAACCCAATATCATCATCTTTTGCAAACAAGCAATTTCTAGTGATTAGCTCATCTCTAAACCATTAGATATGATCAATATCACTTACAATCAAGCAATAATACAAATTTAACATCATTTTCTCAAAACCCACATGTGGGGTTCGAACCCTACACGAATTTGGGGGTTAGGGTTCTTACCAATGCTCAATCCTTGAAGATTAACCCTCTAGAACACACCCTTCATCCATTACTTTAATCTCTTGCATTAACTTCTTCAATTGAGGGATTATTAGGTTAGGTTTTTGGCTCAAGGATGCCCCTTTGGGGCTGAATACGTATGACCCCAATTGGGTCTTCTTGATCCTCTTATTTTGACCATATAGTTATATTAATGGTCCCTCAAGTTTTCCCTCCTTCCATTTTACTATGAAACTTAACTAACCAAGTTAATTCCTAGTGTTATTTACTTACATATTTAGATAACACTAACAAGGTTATTTCCATATTGGAACATAGCCTACATTCTTATCATCCCGTTTTATTATCCGTATGGGTTCATTCTACTATTTAATTCATCTTGTCATTTCTTATTCATGCCTAATAGCGTAAATAAGCGAAACGGATTTTCGGGATGTTACAAGATGGTGGTTTCCTGACATGTTTGGCAGGCATCTTTTTCCTTTTAGAGGAACCCACATCCTCAACTTCTTGCTGGTGCTCTTTCTTTCTTTGTACAAGAGCCTCTGCTTTGCATTCCAAAGTATCAAGCCTCTTTTGCTTCTCTTCAGCAGCCTTTTCAGCATTGACATTAGCATTTTGATCTATTTCTTTTGCTTTGCCTGCATTGACTGCTTCAGCATCAGCAGTGGATTGATCATTGGGATTGGATTGTTATGCTGGTTCAGACCCTGGTTTTGTTCCAAATGGCTTTAGCTTGGGTAGCCTATCTCTGCCACTCTCCCCCTTTTTGGCATCATCAGCTGTGAACTCATCATCATTTTCATCTCTCCTGATTGTTGTAGGGGCAGAGCCAGTGATCTTTGATGGCTTTAATGTCAGCTTGGGTATCTGTGTACCTAGCATCAACCATAGTTCTGATCTGAGCCATGTAGGTTTCATGTGTTTGATCTGCTAGTTTTCTATGAGCTATGATGATGGGAGAAACAGATTTCCATAGCTTACTAGCAATATCCTCTTTAGATGGTTGACTTTTTGTAAGAGCAGCCAAGGATCCCATAATTGTCTTGATATCTGATTTGATGTCAGCAACAGAGGTTTCAATAGATTGTACTCTAGTCGTCAATTCTTGGTATTTTAACCAATCACCTAAATTAATAGGATTATCTGGATTTCTACCGGTGGTAGTTGTATCTGGTTCAGTCCTAGGAGGTGAGTCCAAAGAATTAGAACCAGATGCCCCTTTGTCTTGGTTCTGGGGACTTCCAACTGATTTTAGGGACACTATAGTGGCCTCATCAGTTGTTGCCTTTAAGGAAGTCTTTGCTATGTAACCACTGTCCTGTTGTGAGACAATGGTCTCTACATCAGTTGTTGCTTCACTTGAAAACTCACCTAGAGTTTCATTTAACTCTAGGGGTGTAACCTCCTCTGTTTGTGGGATAGCTGATTGATTTTCCTCAGTCCTAGTCACTTGTGGGTGTATACTCTCATTAATGGGTGAAGGAGAGGAACTGGGAATGTCCTGAGTTTTATCAATAGCTTCAAACAATGGTTGCATTATTGGAAGGACATGTGATGGTGAGGGTGGAGGGGTGAAAAGAGAAGTAGCCCTGGGAGAAGGGCTGATGATCATATAGTTCCCTCTGGCTTACAACATGATCCTTTTGTGAGGATTCATGAGGAGTTTGTTCAGGTTGAGATATATCCATCTATTGTGAGGAAGTAACAATAGTGGTTTCTTGTTGCTTTTGTGTTGCAACAGGGATTTCCTCTGGTATCTCATCTTCCAGAGGCCCCTTTTTAGGTTTAGTGGTGGTTTTTGTAGATGGACGTTTTCTTTTTGAGGTGGCTGGTGTGGGTTTCACAACACTGGATGTAGTGCCATGATCACCAGGAGTAGTGGGCTCAACAACAGAGGTCTGGACAACAGTTGTTGTCTTAGTCCTCTTTGTTTGTGTTTATGAAACTTTGACTTTTGACACTTTTTCTTGGGTTTTTGAACCCAGCATTCTTGTGAAAGTTTCACCAGTTAGACTCTTCATTTGAAATGATTTACCCTTTTTAAAATCTATTTCAGGTAAAACCTTTTGAAGGATTACACTTAAAATTCTTGGGTATATCAGAAAAGCATTATTAGACCCAGACTTTATGGCCTTCACATTTGATACTAAATCCAAGAACAAGCCTTGGGATAGATTGAAGTCAGATTCTGACAACATAGCATATCTCAAGTACTGAATTCTCAATGGGATTTCATTGAAGGAAGTGGACTTAGCAGAGACACAGAAAAGGAGGGTATGAAAGAAAAATTTCATGACTGGTGGGAAAAACTTTTTGGAAAGAGTTGACCCAATCATTTGTGCATCATAACCCCTTTCCTGAAACTCAGTGTGAAGATCAGCCTTAGGGAAAGAGTCGTTACCTGACAGGTCATTCAGTGAGAAGGTTGTGGATATAAGTTGGGGGGTAATGACGAGATTTGTCTCTCCAATTTTTGATATAATGGTTGTGGGCTTTTTGTCTTGCAAAAGAACCTTAGCATTTAACCAAAATTCTCGTAGAGTATCGAGGTAAATGGGAGCATAAGCGGTTAGAATTGTCAGATATTTGGAATTGAGGATGATGTCGATGGTGGTATGGAATGGGACGTTTTCATCTGTTTTGACCAGATAGGGAAGATAATTGTGGGTGGCTTTGGCTTGAAGATCCATTGTAATGGATTTCGAGTGTGAGGATGAGAGGAATTAGAGTGAGGGTTTGATGTTGAAGAAGGCGGTTTCAGTATTTTGAATACAATGAGACAATGTAACAACTGTTGTGGTAAAACAGGGTTTTTATAGCCTCTGGTGAAACCGCTGATATGGCCAAAACTCTGCTTCTGAGAGCAGACGTGGCAAACATCTGGTGGCATACAGCTGTTGCCAAGGGACTGATGCTAACAGCACTTGGTTTTTTTTTTTTTTTTTTTTTTTTTGGAAACAATTGTTTTATCTAATCAGACGTATGAAAACAGATTTTTCAACCAAACAGTGGTTGTTTTATCTGATCAGATGTTTGAAGTAGATTTTTCAACTAACAATTTTCATAATCAAAACAATTTTCAAATGAGGAACAACCGTCCATTTCATTATGATCGAAGGAATCGGATTGCAATGGAACAATCTTGGAGAAAACCAGTGGTGAACACAACAGCTGATAGACAAAAGGTTCCACAAAAACCAATTGTCAAGTCAAATGTTGGACCTAAGTCTGTTAATTCAGATAAGGTTGCTAAGAAAGTTACTTTTAGTAACAATGTTCAGAAACCAATTGAGAAACCAAAATCTCAAATTCGTATTCTCAAAAGGTCTGAACAATCTTGGACACCTAATGGTTCTCCAGGAGCCTCTACGTCAAAGGTGAGTGAGAAAAGTGAAACTGTTTTGAAAAATCAGAAAATGGTTGACTCAAAACAAAAAGTTGTTGAAAAAGTCATTGAGAATGATTCTTTGAAAGCCAAAGTTCAAAGGCCCAAGACTCAGGCTTGGGTCCCCCGAAAGAACTAATTGTCTACTTTTTGTGTGCAGGGAGCTTCAGTTGGCCCTATTAGCAGTCTCTGGATTGTTGATAGTGGAGCTTCAGGCCACATGACGGGGGATTTGGCGTTGCTGTTTGATGTGAAGAATATTAATGGAGGATATGTTGCGTTCGCGGGAAATAAAGGAGGTTATATCACGATGGAAGGAAGCGTGAGTAATGGGATTGTGACTTTCGAGCGGATTTCTTATGTTAAGCAGATAGACTATAATCTGTTGAGCGTCAGTCAAATATGCGATAAACAATTCTCTGTGCATTTCGATGACAAATCCTGCTACATACTCAAACCGGGCTTCAAGATTCCAAAGGAGTGGGTTATGTTGATGGCACCTCGAGTCAACAATCTTTATATTCTTGATATGTCCAAGGCAATGACACCACAGGGACAGATAACATGCTTTCTATCCAAGGCGACCGAAAAAGAATCGATAATGTGGCACCGAAGAATGGGGCACATTCATCTGAGGAAAATGAATCAGTTAGTGAGAAATGGACTTGTCGATGGAGTAAACGTGAAACATTTCCATCTGAACGACAAGTGTGTGAGCTGCATGAAAGGAAAACAACACAGACAATCCCATAAGGTGAAGAAAGTTAACTCTGTTGAGATGCCGCTTGAGCGATTGCACATGGACCTTTTTGGACCGGTCAAGCGCAAAAGTCATCTTGGAGAGCTTTATTGTTTAGTCGTCACTGATGACTATTCACGATTTTCATGGGTGATGTGTTTGAAGAACAAAAGCGACACCTTTACCAACTTACAAGTTCTGTTCACTCGACTGGAGAATATCTACAACTTGAAGATAAAAAGGATCAGGAGTGACAACGGGACGGAGTTTAAAAATGCAAAGATGGATGAACTTTGTGAAAGCAAAGGGATACATCATGAATATTCAGCTCCGTATACCCCGCAACAGAACGGTGTTGCTGAAAGAAAGAATAGGACTCTGATTGAGGCTGCAAGAACAATGCTCGCTGACTCAAATCTTCCAGTAATGTTCTGGAATGAGGCGATTTATGCAGCTAATTACACATTAAATCGGGTTTTGACAGTGAAGAAGTTTGGAAAAACATCTTATGAGCTGTTACACCGACGAAAGCCCAATTTAGAGTATCTAGAACCATTTGGGGCGCCATGTACGATGTTGAATCCAAGCGAGAAGTTTAGTCCTAAAGCTGAAGAGGGATATTTTGTTGGATATGCTACCCCGCTCAAACGGGTATTCAACAAACGAACTCGTCAAGTGGAGGATTGGGCTAACGTGGAAGTTCAACGATACACACAAAATCTGCAAGGCACGGGCCCTGATTGGATGTTTGATTACAAAGATTTCTTTGAATCATTCAACCTAGATAGCCTGGTTGAAGAAGCTGTGATTAGATTACTTTACGAGTGTGAAAACGCGGCAACCTCACCATTGATGCGTCCAATCACCGTAAACCCCCACCAGCTTCTAGTGATACCAGTGCTCCTACACAAGAAGAAGAGTTGTTTCAAGAAGCTTCAACTTCATTAGACACTTCAGAATCTGAAGAAGAACAATTTGAAGAAGCCGTTCTTGAAAATGCAGAAGATTTAGAAGAGCAAACTGTGAACCCAACTCCAAATCCAGACGTTGCTTCATCGTCTAACACGGGTCATGATCAGGATGCTGTAGAGAACTTGACTGCTCAGACGGGAGTGATTGTACCTATTAATCCGGAATCTCGGATTCATCGTATTCACCCGCTGGAGCAAGTAATCGGTGATCCTGGTAGTGGAGTGATGACCAGAGGGCAGCTTAAAAGCGTGAATTCGCCAGAGAGTTTTGGTGCTTTAGCATTGTATGCCAAAATTCAGAAATCTGGTAGCCAAAATGATTGGTCGTTTGCATGTTATGTGTCACAGGTAGAGCCAAGGACATACAAAGACGCTTTGCAAGAAGATGCCTGGGTCAAGGCAATGCAGGAAGAGTTATTGCAATTCCAGAAATTGGGAGTCTGGACGCTCACAGATTTGCCGCCGGGAAGAAAGAAAATAGGCACTAAGTGGGTGTTTAAGTGCAAAAAGGATGATCGTGGAGTTATTGTAAGGAACAAAGCCAGATTGGTTGTGCAGGGTTTCCATCAAATCGAAGGAATTGATTACAACGAAATCTATGCACCAGTAGCACGAATCGAAGCTATTAGGATGTTCCTTGCGTTTGCTTCGTATAAGAAATTCAAAGTCTATCAAATGGACGTCAAGAGCGCATTTCTGTATGGTAAAGTCAAGGAGGAGTTTTATGTCGGGCAACCACCAGGCTTTGAGGACCCAATCCACCGGGACAAGGTCTACGTGCTGAACAAAGCTTTATATGGTCTGCACCAGGCTCCAAGACAGTGGTACGAGGAGCTAAGTACATACCTCATCTCCAAAGGATTCAAGCGCGGCCTCGTCGATTGCACCCTCTTTACGAAGAAGACGGGAGATGACTTGCTTCTAGTACAGATTTACGTTGATGATATTATATTTGGTTCAACTAACGAACTCTTGTGCAGGGAATTTGAAACTGTTATGCAGGAGAAGTTCGAAATGAGCGCTATGGGAGAAATGCAGTTTTTCCTCGGCTTACAGGTGGATCAAAGACCCGACGGGATCTTCATTCACCAGACGAAATATGTTGCCGACATCTTGAGCGATTCCAGATGGAGGACTCTAAGCTGATGGATACCCCGATACAACCCAATCACGGGATTGGAGTGGACGCTAAGGGGGAGCTGACAGATCCATTTACATACAGAGCAATCATCGGATCTCTGATGTATTTGACAGCGTCTCGACCAGATATTATGTATGCAACGTGTCTCTGTGCGCGTTACCAATCGAAGCCGAAACAAAGTCATCTGACGGCGGTCAAGCGTATCCTACGATATCTGAAGGGTTGTCCATCAAAAGGACTTTGGTACCCTAATGATGATGATTTTGATTTTATTGCTTTTAGTGATGCAGATTGGGGCGGCTGTGACAAAGACAGCAAATCCACCACAGCCGGTTGCCAGTTTTTAGGGAGCAGGTTAATTACCTGGCAATGCAAGAAACAGACTTCCGTCGCACTGTCTACATGTGAAGCCGAGTACATTTCAGCCTCGAGTTGCTGTTCACAAGTGCTCTGGATCCAACAACAGATGGTCGATTACGGTTTGCAGTTTCTTAAAACCCTTATACACTGTGACAACGAATCCGCAATTGCATTAACTAAAAATACTGAAAATAATTCTAAAGCTAAACATATCCGGATTAAATATCATTTTATCCGTGATTGTTATGCTAAGGAGTTGATTGACATGGTCAAAATCCATACTGACTACCAACGTGCAGACTTGTTTACAAAAGCTTTTGACAGATCCCGCTTTGAATATCTTTTAAAAGTAAACAATATAAAGGAAAAACAGGACTAATCGGCTCCTCGGTTTATCATTTTTCGTTTTTAGTTTTAGTTTTAAAATTTTGCTAATTGGGAATTTCTCTTTGCTAATTGGGAATTTCTCTTTGCTAATTGGGAATTTCTCTTTACTATCATAATCCTCAAAGAAGTTGATGCTTTCGAGGGGGTTGTTTAATCCTCAAAGAAGTTGATGCTTTCAAGTGGATTGTTTCTTTCAAATTTTTTTTGTTTTGTTTTTCAGAAAAATTAAAAACCCAAAAATATGTTTCTTTATTTTAGGGGGAGTCATTTTATCATAAAAACCAAAAACATTGAAAAATTTTCAAAATACCTAAAAATTAGAAAAACCCAAAATGATTTCCTGGATAAAAAGAGGAAATGATAGTACATCAGTGGGGATCTGACACAGGCTAAAGAATTGTATAGTTTTAATGAGACGTATGTTGATTACGTGTGATATGCTGATAGGCTTCGTAGACTTTATATTGCGTGCATTAGTGATACAAACATAACAAACTACGCATTTGTGGATGAACACCTCATGGGCATATGGTCTTAGTACCGTAATTTCGTTTGATAGGGTGTTTGTACAAAACTCGGAGGTTTAGGGTCGTTATGTTATTAGTTGTCTGGGGATAGACTTTCTGATCTTCTGCTGTAAGTCATTACGGACCTAGATCAGACAGGATGTCTTTATAAAAGAGCTTTATGCCAAAACCTAAAGTTACCGAATTGAGGAACTTTCCATGTTATATGATGATCAAAGATTATCTATAATATCGTATTGATCATTGATGCAAATCATGATTAATATCCGTCCTCAACCTGGTATGGTGCATATGTTACTTTGCTGCATTAATTTGCTGACCTGTATACCTCTATGCATTATATCTTGTACAATTACAGACGACGAAAGCATAATCGCGCTTTACAATGAGTCTTTGTGCAGATTACTTCTTGATACGGGAGTATGTCGTGTGTGTGGGAACCACAATGTGTTAGTCTAATACATCTAATTCGTATCATTTTAAAGCATTGCGTGATTGTCTGCATGTGAGCTTATGTGGACAACAATATCAGCAATTGCCGTGTCACATATTGTTTCTAATGATAATATTAACTCAGATCAACGCTGTGTTCAGATTTCTCAGAAAACTGATATGATCCTCTTACCGGAAATCACAAAATGTTTATTGCTTTCATTTACTTTGATGCATTTTACTTTGTTGCATTTTACTTTTATTGTCAAAAAGTTACAAAATCCAAAAAGATTTTAGGTGTGTTTTGATATAAATTTCAGAAAATCCAAAAGATTTGCATTTCTGCTTTATTTTTGATATCCGGGGATGCTTGATGGTCAATTTCTGAGATTTGATAACACCATCTGGACTTTGTGACATTCAAAATGTGAAAATTTGAGTTTTGGAAGTTTAACGGATTGAAAAATGTTGAACGGGATTCGAATTCGTGATTTGGCGAAATTTTCAGATTTTTCCATTTCACATTCGCCCCTTAATTGGGTCGAATGTGGAAAAATCATCTCTTTCGGCCGTTTTTGTTTTGGGCGAAGGTGGCTATTTCCACTTCCGAGTGAAAATTCCACTTCCGGGTGTAAGGTTTCACCTTCGGGTCTTAAAAAGGGGCGAAGGTGGCCTGTATCTACATTCGTGTCTTTAATTAGGGGCGAATGTGGATTTCACCTACTTTCGACCATTTCAACCGGGCGAAAGTGGACCTCTATATATACCTGTTTCACCTTCGAACTCTTCATTCTGAAATTTTTAAAAAAATTCTGTCATACCAAGACCTTGTTGCTTTTGTTTTTATTAACTCACTGATTTGTTCCCTGATCACTACTCATCATTTTAAGACTCATCTTGCAGGTAATGGACATCAAATCAGACCAGAACTGATTGATTTAAGAACACGACCTAGGGTTTCCAGTTTTGGGATTTTTGATGATGTTTGATGCTTGTTTCTGATAGCCGATCATTTAACATAGGTTTTAGGGGGAGATTGTGGAAGGAATTAGGATAAAAACATGTTTAGATGATAATTTTGATCGATTGAACATATAGAACCCTAATTCCACTTTAAAACCTATGTAAAATGATTATTTGATAAAATTGGTAATAGATAAATGTTAGTCGGACATGTTAGTACGTTTTAGGATCAAAATTGCAAGTTAAAACAAACAATGGCAAAATTTTAAATTTTGGGGATAAATTTTTCACATTCGGGTGTTTTAAAACGGGCGAAAGTGAAGTTGGATGGACGAATGTACTTTCAAACCGGACGAATGTGATTTTAATCAGAAACTTTTTCATATTCGTCCATATATTTTCACACTCGACCAGTTATTCCCACATTCGGCCAGTTTCAAAATGGGCGAATGTGCAGATGTTTTTGACCAAAATTTTTATATTTTTGTCGTTTTTGTGTTTTGACGCGTTTTATTGATTTTCATGTGCAGATGGCTGAACAACCAGAGAATATTGAAACTCCAGCAGTGAATGTTGAGACTCCAGCAGAGATCACAGTTCAAGATCCAGTCCCCGTAGCTGAAACATCTACTCCGAGCAGTTGGCCTTTCGAACGATCGCACAACTGTTGCGCGTATCTAGGAGACGTTGAGAAGAACACGGAGTTTACTGGGATTATTGATTTTCTGAAGAGGAGCAGGATTGTACATGCTCTAGCCACACCAACCATCATTTATAAAGACATAATTGAAGATTTTTACCAGAACGCTAAGTATGACTACTGGGAGAATCAGACGATCATCAAGAGCAAGATTCAGGAGATGGAGATGTTCTTGACTGAAGCTGACATTCGGGAGGCGTTACAGATTAAGTTCGAAGATAGTGAGGATCCCAGGGAGTTATCTTGGACAGAACAGAAGGCGTGCTTCTTAAGGATGAAATACAAAGGTCCTATCACTGACGGATCGATGTATAAGGGGAAGCTGGGAGTGCAGTACAAGTACTTTGCACATGTTCTGATTCATGTCTTTGGTTGTGTTAGTGGTGGTTATGACGTGATGAGAAAGAGTTTGAGTTCATTAATGGTTGCGTTGACACTCAACAAACCATTTAATGTGTCTGGGATGATTCTTGACCACATGCTGGAGATGCTGAAGGGTATAAAGTTTAAGAAGTTCATGTTGTATCCGAGGTTTCTAATGATGATCTTTGACTACAAGTATCCAATGTTGAAAAAGGATCCGACAATGATTCTAGGCCAAGATCACATGAATATTAGAACCTTGATGAGGATGAAAGGTTACAAAGGTGTAGCTGATAATGAGAAGCCACCTAACAGGAGATTGTTTGGAGCTTTGGCTCGTCCGGATTACACTGATCCTGGCAAGAACAAAGCAAGACATGATGATAGTGACTCAGACAATGATGATCCCTTAGTGTATGCTGATTCAAGCACCAAGCGGAAGCGTCAAGTAGTCAATCCTGGAGCCAAAGGGAAGGGCAAGGGAAAGGCTATTGATCAGGGAAGCACCAAGCAACAGGTTGCTAGAAAGAAATCTACGGCGAAGAAAGGATCGGGTTTGGTGGATGAAGAGTCTGTAGATTCGGAAGAAACTGAGGCTGATGAACAGTGGGATTCTGATGACGAGAACGTGAGGACCACCAAACGTAAGGCCACTATGGTTGGTGAGTCTGAATCCTTAAATCAGTCGATTGAAGAGTCTGAGAGAAGAAGGAAATCAGTTGAAGATGAAGGTTTGGGAGTTGATCTAGCTGAACTAAGTGTTGGAGATACAGTAGTTGTGAATTTGCCAAAGAAGACAAAGAAACAAAAGACTATGGCAAAGAAGTCTAGTGTGAAAGAACTGAGAGAGAAAGAATTAGCTCAGTTGTTGAAGGGAAAGAGATTACCTGATGCTGGAACACCTTCTAAGTTATCTTCACCAGTTGCCAAGAAGCAGAAGAAAGCGAAAGAGGCAGAGACTTTACCAATCGATCAGTTCAATATCGATATGGATAAAGTGCTCGATATGTTTAGGAAGCCTCAAAAGGAGAAAGCTGTTGAAGTTGAGCCCTCCAGATCAAAGTCAAAGAAAGTGACTGTAGATGATGATGTTATGAAACAAGTCAATAAGAAGATGGAGGACATGATGAAAATGCTGATTGCTCAACAAGCTGAGATTACTAAATTAAAGCAGAATGAGGAGAAGATGCTCCAAATTGTAGTTGCTTCGAAATCGAATCAGGATGATATTAATGATAAGATTAAACTGATTGAAGCAAAGAATGAGAAGCTTGAAAGAAAATGTGATAGAAACAAGAACAAGATCAAACTGATCAAGGCTGATAACAAAGAGTTAAAGAAGGAAAACAAACGTCTTTGTGGTTTGATTGAAGAACTGTATAGCAGAGCACCCCAGTTGAAAGAGGGTGAAGAAGATGAAGAAGAAGATGAACAGAAAGTTGATTATGAGTATTCTGAATCAGAGAAAGAAGATGATGAAGATGAGGATGATGATGGATCGGATAAAAGTGATGATGACAATAATGATGATGATGACAACAATGATGATGATGATGACAACAATGATGATGATGATGATGCTGAAGGTACAGAGAAAAAGAAAGGTGATGAGTTTAGCAGTGGAAGTGATCATGAAGGAGGAGATGATACTTCTAAGTATAGTTATGAGAAGAGAACATCGCAGAAGAAGAAATATACTGGAGAATCGAGTTCCAAGAAGAAAGGAGGGAATGTAGATTCGGATGAAAGTATCTTTTGGAACGAAAAGGTGAGATCTCTGTCTGATGATGCTAAACAGATATACAAGAATATGTTGGAGAAGAGAGAGTGGACCATTGAGTTCACTGGATGCTTCGCTGAAATATTCCAGACTGATGATTTGAGATATGAGCTGGAATATGAAGATCCAGATCTTGAAGAAGGGGAACTACCTGCATCTGTGGCGAAAGAAATACTAGATGGTCTCGCACAGAGGGTAGGAAAGACGTTTGAGGAGTTTATGATGGATGAATCGATTCCTGATATTCCTGAAAAGGATATGGGAAGTCATTCAGATGATGTGCAGACTCCAGAAAATAATGAGGTTGAAATTGAAGATATTACTCATGAAGAATTTCCCCAGTATTTCAGAAAAGAAGATGAGAATGAAGTATTTCCTGACTTCACAGAGATACCAAATAAGTCAGCGAAACAGAAAGCAAAGAAAAGAAGCGAAGAGTTTGTTGAGAAGGTGTTTGGTAATGAAAAGAAAGATTCTTCTAACCAGTCTGATGAGTTGAAGAATTATCTGAAGAAGTTGAAGGAGATGGATGAGAACCGACCTAAGCCTGAAGCTCAAGGTAACTTTTATCGATTTCATAATGCCAAGTTCAAAGGCAGAGCTCTTGGGTGGACTTATCTAGGCAGACTTAAGTGTATTGCTGCGAAATGGGAAACCGGAATTCTGTATTTCAACAGATTCTGTGACTTGCTTACTCTACCGTACTGGGCGGTGAGAGATTTATGCAGATTCCCAATGTCAGGTGCCGAGGTAAATGGATCACATGTCGGTTGGTGCGCAGACAAATTGGTTTGGGAAAGTCGTACGAGATGGAACAGGTTCAAGCCTCAATATCCCAGAAGAAAACAGCATAGGGATATTGATCCTCAAACAAATATGAAGCGTGTGACTTTAATCTACAAAGCACCTAATGTGATGAGAAAGATACCATTGATGCCAATGCCACAGCATTTCAGTGCTGATTTCATATTTTGGTATTACGATTGGAGGAAGGCAGAAGCAGTGATCGTGTTGAGGGATGGAAAGGATAAATACAAGCATGTACATGTATTTGATCCTATGTGGCTGATTAATTGCACATTCGAAGACATCATCATGTTGTTCTATAATCCGATATACTATGAACCCAACGATTTTGCTCAAGCGAGAAAGTATACTCAAGTTGTGGGAGTTTGTTTTGCATACGATATAAATGCAGGAAGCAACTTGGAGGGTAAACTTGGCAAGACTCTGAAGATCGCCAATGTGTCAAAGCCTGTGAAGAAAACATTCGAGCCGCCAATGACTTCTGAGCAGAAGAAGCAGCTCAGAATCAAGCTGATGAACAGGACGATGGACTATCAGAGAAAACTATCCAATCAATAGTCGAGGGGGAGTTTGTTGATGCGTTTTGCGACTAAGGATTGGATATACTTGATTAACATGTGTTAGTAGATAGCCGAAGGTAGTTCTGACTGGGCGAAGGTAAATCTGTATGGGCGAAGGTGAATCAGAAGGGGCGAAGGTAGATGTGGACTGGACGAATGAAGAATGGACATGGACTGAAGAACACATTCGACCACTTGCAGTGGGCGAATGTGGAATATACTCACATTCGACCACCTGTAAGGGGCGAATGTGCAGTGGCTATATATAGTTTTTGAGTTTTTGATTATGTAAAGGGAGTTGTCATTTGTGTCCAGGTTCAGATCAGGTTTAGGAGTGTTTTTGAGAGATTATCTGTGTGATTCTAGATTAACATAAACAGTTATAAATGCTTATTGATTGAAAGTTAATCTATGAAAATGATATTGAAAATGATCTTGATTGTGTCGTGATTTGTATCTTATCAATTTGTTCAGATCTAGGGTTTCCGCACCTAGATTTGTGACTTGTATGATCGTATAATCCTGTTTTAGATAAAATCCAACGCTCACAATGGATGAAACATTGGTTGTTTTATCCTTAGCAGATTTTTCAACCAAAATACTATTTTTAAGGGTGAATTTTGATTTTCTGAAACATTTTAATGTTTTTATTTAAAACATTTTTGTTCTTTAGTCCATGTTTAGCATACAAATTCTAGAAATCAGATTCGTAAAGGTGGACGTGTCAAAAGCTTTTGTCAACACATCTGCCAACTGATCCTCTGTTAGAACATGATGCTGAGAAATCAAACCTTTTTCATAGCTATCTCTGACAAAGTGGTGTCTGATGTCTATGTGCTTTGTGGTGGAATGAGAAATTGGATTTTTGATGATATTTTCAGCAGCTTGACTGTCCAGCATGAGTGGAGTCCTTAGTGCAGTTATACCAAAATCCAGTAGTTGATTTTGAAGCCACATGAGTTGGGCTGTACAGCTTGCAGCAGCAATGTATTCAGCCATGAGACAAAGGCATTCCCTAGAAACTGGCACCCTCCTGATGTGGACTTCCTTGTGGTATGACAGCCAGCAAAATCACTATCCGAATAACCTGAAAGCTCAATGTTTCCATTAGCAGGATACTAGATACCAAGTGTGGGAGCACCTTTTAGGTATCTGAATATCCTTTTCACAGCAATAAGGTTTGACTTTCTAGGTGAGGCCTGGGATCTTGCACAAACACAAGTGGCAAACATAATGTCTGGCCTAGATGCAGTTAAGTACAATAAAGACCCAATCATGCATCTGTAATGTGTCTGGTCAACCAGTTCATCCTTGTCATCAATAGTGAGTAGCTTCGCTGTGCTCATGGGTGTACTACATGGCTTACAATCATTCATCTCAAATCTGGTTAACAAATTTTTCACATATTTGTTTTGATGAATGAATGTGCCATTTTGCAGCTACTTCACTTGGAGACCAAGGAAGCACTGAAGTTCACCCAAAGCACTCATCTCAAACTCTGCTGTCATGAGTTTCCTAAACTCTTCACACATTTTGTTACATGTGGACCCAAAAATGATATCATCCACATATATTTGAACAATCATTAAATCTTTCCCTCTCCATTTTAGAAATAATGTTTTATCAATTTTACCTCTTGTGAAACCCATGGATAAGAGAAAGGTGGAAAGAGTTTCATACCAGGCCCTAGGTGCTTGTTTTAGTCCATACAAAGCTTTGTTGAGCTTGTATACATAATCAGGATGGAATGTGTCTTCAAAACCAGGTGGTTGACATACATAGACCTCCTCCTGAATTTTGCCATATAGGAATGCACATTTGATGTCCATCCGATACACCATGATGTTGTGGTTGACAGCAAAGGATAGGAAGAGTCTGATAGCTTCTAGCCTAGCTACAGGAGCAAAGGTTTCATCATAGTCTATCCCCTCTTCTTGTCTGAAGCCTTAAACCACAAGCCTGGCTTTATTCTTGACAACTATACCCCTTTCATCAGTTTTGTTTTTGAAGACCCACTTTGTGCCAATTGGACAGACATCCTTTGGCAGTGGTACAAGTTCCCATACTTGTTGTCTTATAAACTGAAGGAGCTCTTCCTGCATGGCTTCTACCCAACTGTTGTCTTTTAGTGCCTCTTGGTACTTGACAAGTTGTGTGAGAGATAGAAAACCTGCAAAAAGACAGATGTTTGAGGATTGGCTTCTTGTGAGCACACCCTCTCTGATGTTGCCAATGATTTGGTCTGGTTGATGAGCTCTTAGGTAGATCAAATCTCCCTGATATGGTATGATGGCATTTTGAGGTGAAGGACAAAGGTTTGGTGACTCTGTTGATGTAACATCTGTTTGCATTTTGTAGTACCAACAGATGTTTGGAATGGAGGTGGGGGAATGGGTCCAAGTGGTGTGAAATTGGACTGACTTTTGTCAACAGAGGTAGGACTTTAGTCAACAGATGATTGAGCAGTGGATGAGGTTGGTGAAGCAGTGGTTTGAGGGTAAGACTGGCTAACAGTGGCTGACACAGCTGTGGCAGAGTTTTAACAGGTGTTTTGAACAGCTTCTGCCCAGAAGGACAGTGGCAAACCAGAATAAGCTTGCATGGTTCTTGAAGCTTCAATGAGTGTTCTATTTTTCCTCTCAACCACCCCATTTTGTTCTGGTCTTCTTGGAATTCTATTCCATTGTCACTTCTAAAGACTTTTACTGGCAAGTCATATTGTTTTTCAACTTTGGTGACGAAGTCCTTCAAAATACCTGCAGTCTCATCCTTAGAGTGTAAAAAGTAAGTCCATGTAAACCTAGAAAAATCATCAACTATGACAAGACAAAATCTTTTTCTTCTTTGACTCATGAGTTTAACTAGGCCAAACAAGTCCATGTGCAACAATTGTAAACATTGACTTGTTTTGGACTCATCAATGGATTTGTAAGAGCTTTTATGTTGTTTCCCTTTTAAGCAAAAAACATAATGCTCATCACATTTAAATTCTTTTGATGGAAGGCCTCTGACAAGTCTTTGTTTCGAAAGTGAGTTGATAGTTTGAAGGTTGGTGTGACCCAGTCTCCGATGCCACAATTCTATCTCTTTAGTGGAGGCAACAGAAAACAGACAGACATTTGCCATAGGATTGTCCTTCAACATATCAACTACATACACATTGCCACTCCTATGAGCAACAAGTTATGCTTTGCTCTCAGCAATGATGGTATCAATCTTTTTCACCACTTCTGGCCCAATAATCTTACAAGTTTTCTTAGTGAAAAATGAGCCATAACTTTTGTCACTCATTTGTGATACACTAAGAAGATTAAATTTAAGATTATCAACAAGATTGACATTTTCAAACTTGAGTTTCCCAGCCTGAACAGTCCCTGAACCCAACACCTTACCTTTTGAATCATTACCAAAGAATATATCACCCCCTCCATGAGCTAATAAGTCCAGAAGAAGGGCTCTACATCCTGTCATGTGCCTGGAGCCTCCACTATCTACATACCAAAGGTTATCTAAGCAAGCAGAAGCTCCCTGCACATCAGCAATGGATCAGTTTTGGTGAGTGTCCAAAGCCAAGTTGGCTTTGGATAGGTCCACAGACTTTTCAGCCTCAAGCTTAGGAAGATGATCAGTGGTTTGAACTAGTTTTTGAATCAAGTTCAACAGCTGTTGCTGACCATTTGCCAGTGCTTGGATGTCAACACTTGGTGCAACAGATGTTTGATCACTTCCTGACAGATGATAGTAACCATAGGGGTTTCTGTTCACTCTTGGTTTAGAAGTCCTCTTGGGTTTCATAAACATGTGACAGATTATGACAAGGTGGTTGTCCATATCCTCTTGGTTACTTGTTGGTGGGTGGAGCGTCTGTTACTTGAACATCCCTGGAAGCAGATGTTTCTAGAGTTTTGGTAACAGATGTTTGGACTGGAGTAAAAGTTTGTTTGGGTTTTCCTTTTGAAGTACTCACCACCTGACTTGCAAGAGTTTTAGCCTTGTACTCTTGTATTTTGACATCAAAATATTTTAGATACAGACACTCTTTGGTTTTGTGATTCTTCTTACCACATATTGACCATGTGGTCTTTGAATCACACACACTTGTTCCTTTGTTGATATGATATGCTTTTAGAAAAAAAACATTTTTTATTCACATGATTCTTCTTTTCACAGCAATCACAGAACAAGTGGACAGACGTTTCTTTCTTTTTCCCTTTATCAGCCTTCTTTTCAACAGATGTTTGATCATCTGCTGGAAAGTCTGTCAAGGGAATGACCTTTGCCTGTGGTGCTTTCTTACCATTAGGGGTTTTGAAATCAACTGGTTTGAAATTTTCAAGAGTACCACACTCATCAGACCAAGTAGGTTTAAATTCATATTTTCAAGTTTAGTGAATGATGAGGAACCTTCTAGTTTTGCAAGAACAATTTTCTTGCCATTAGCTTCTGTGATTTTAATCCCTTGACCCTCCAAATTAGTTGGTACTACCTCAACTAACTTTTGTTCCCTTTTGTCAGTGTTTTCAAAAGTTGGAGCAGCGGTTCCAAAACCAAATCCAAACTTCACATGACTTTTGGTCTGTTTGTTAAGGAGCATCTCAAAACCTTTACATGATTCCACCCATTTTTCACATTCAACTTGGGTGGCCTCAAGCTCCTTTTTACAACTATGATATTTAGTTATCATAGATTGGAGCTGGTCCTTGGATATAGTTGCTTCATGTTTTAAACTGCTGATTTCAGAATCTTTTTTAGTCAATTTTGATTTTAACTCTTTTGAAAGTTTTTCAAATTGAACTTCATCATCTAAAATTTTCATCCTAAGGTTTTCATTCACCTCTTTAATGTTAGAAAATGCTATTACACATTTGTCTGAACACAGATCTTTTAGGATTTGTGGAGATACCTTAGTAGCAGCCATCAATGCACAATCACACTTGCACTCACAATCACCAGATGCACTCCAGGGATCTGAGAGATTCACAACCTTTTTTCAGATTTTGTATCTGCAATTACTTCATCAACAATATCATTAGTCACAACATCAGATTCAACTTCTTCAACCATAGCCATGAAACAAAGATTTTCTGGTTCATTTTCAGCTTTGGCTATAAGAGCAAAGTTTTCATCTGCTAACTCATCTGGTAGACTGCTCCAATCAATAAGGCCTTGTGTGAAGAAACTCTGTTGACTGGCCTCTGCAGGAGCAGAGGGTGGAGCAGCAGTCATTGGCATTTGTGCTTGAGTAACAGGTGTTTGCACATAGTGAATCTGAGGAATAGTGGTTTGGACATACTGGACAGGAACAGTGGTTGAGGACTGTGCAAAATGAGCAGTGTTTTGCACATTTGGTCCAGGGGTATTATGGGAAACTTGATAAGTGTTGGTCTGTGGCCTTTGATTTGGATAGGTAATCATAGGTGTACTATGTTGACTCCTACATTCCCAAGCAAAATGGCCAAGTCTTTGACATTTATAACACTTAATATTTGATTTATCCAACCCCACTTTTGACCTACCAGTCAACCCTGTAAACCTTCTGCCAGTTTTCTTGTTAAAATTGTTAGTTCTTACACTGAGTAGAGCCAATTGGTGCATAATGTCCATTTTTTCCAAATCATCATGGTCAAAATACTTTAGGTCATCATACTCAAAGGATATGTTATCAGATGCCTGGATATCACCACCAATTTTGACCTCCAGTCATCCCTGGAAACCTTCTGCCAGTTTTCTTGTTAAAATTGTTAGTTCTTACACTGAGCAGAGCCAATTGGTGCATAATGTCCATTTCTTCCAAATCATCAGGGTCAAAATAATTTAGGTCATCATACTCAAAGGATATGTTATCAGATGTCTGGATATCACTGTCACACCCTCAAATTTCCACTGCGGGGTTTATACCGCGAGGCGCATGACAAACTAGGATCCCATAGCCATAAGTCACAGGAACGAACTCTAAATGCCCAAACCATTTAGTTCGTTTTCGAAAACCAAGTTTAGTTAAGCTGCGGAAGCGTAAACCAAATTTAAACCTTTTTAAAAACTATGCGCAAAACAATGCGCCCAAATTAAAACCATACGAAAGCATAATATATAATTTATGTGTATGCCCGAGAGCCCAAATGCAGTGAAGTGTACAGTGCTTTCTAATCCTGGCACCGGGAGCTAACTACCTGCAAAAGCATGTAAATCGTGTGTCAACATAAAGCTGGTGAGTTCACAAGGTAAAGTAATTTAATATGCAAATGCGCTGGTTTCCTAAACCACGTAAGTAAGTAAGTTGTGTTGGTGCCCCGCACCGTGTAACCACTAATTCATCGCATGTCAAGGGTAGCTAACCCATTCATGATAACTAACCGAATATACCGAACTGCTATGTACGTGTAGCCACATAAGTGTGCCGTATGCCTGACATCATTGTCTATCCGCAATGATAATGTTTCGTAGTTATAGTTCACGCCCGCGCTCCCCGAGCCGGTGTGAGGTTTGTAAGACCTAATAGCGCTATCAACTAATAACCCGCTTGCCAACCCTGGCAACTCATTCGGTACGTGAGGACTTACAAAATGATAGAAATGGTTCAGTTTATCAAGGACACAATTGCGAATTAGCAAAGTGACCGACCCTCATAAGGATCCATGGCATCCCAACCCGGGATGTGTAAGTAGTCCCAAACCGGACTAGAAAATGTTAAGTAAAGTGTCTCATACCTGAGACGCATGCTTTTGAAAAAAGAGTAGTGAAACTCACCTTAGGTCGCAAGTGAAAATCCAAATTCCACGAATAGTAACGTGCTACCGACTCCCTATTACAAATGTCACTAGGTGAGTATACGTGCGTAACCAACACACCATGTAACTCGTTTATCCAAGACTTTTAAAAGTTCAAAACCGTGTAGTGACACCTAATGACTCTATATGCTCAAGTATGTCCTACGTATCCCGTTGGTGATCATAGCAATTATTATCAGTTTAATACATCAAATACATCTCATACAAGTTTCCACACAAGTACATGTCAATTACATATCACATAGAACTCCAATTAGTCATTTAAAGACCCCGTACACAATCTGCGTTTTTAGGACAGATTGTGCGCTGTGAAAAACAATTTATTTAAAATACTTAACGAATGAATTAGAGTCCCAAATGTTTACTAAATTTTATTTGGGATTCACTCGACAATACCTATTTTTTTTTTGTCTTAATTCCAAACACAAAAATTATGAAAATTCGTACAACACAGCTGTGTCCAGAAAATTTCCTCAACAGGTCAGTTTAGTAGGAAAATTCTTAAAATTGTTTATTCATCCAAACGAGATGAATCCACTTGGAAAAGCTTTATTTTTCCAGTATTGACCTACTGTAAAACTTTCATAACCTAACTCCTTGTAAATCTCAAGTTATGACCATTTAAAGTTAGCCCAATTTACAAATCCGAAAATCTGATATGACCCCTAATCAATTAAAATTCCAAAAACGACTCATACGATGTCCAAAATCGATGGTTTTGCCCATTATGAAAAGCTAAGACCTTGTACATTACAATTATGCAAAGAAATTGTCAAAAAAATCGATTTACCAACCCATTACAGCCCCTACAAAACGTTCCACCGAATCTGTCAGAATCTTAAACTTGCATCCCAAGTAATCTACAAATCCTAATTCTTCATAAACATCCCTAATACATGTATAACACCTATAGTACTGATTAAACACCATATTAATCATAGCAAAACATATATATTATCATGTGAAAACCCTAATCATGGCTGCTAATAACAATCATCATCATCAAATCATCAAGAACATTCAAGAACTCCTATACATACATACATGCGATTCTATATATATTATTTTTAGGGTTTTTAAAGTTTTCAATCATTATAATTCATCAAAAATCGTAAGAACGTATACCTTGCGAAAGATTAAACTCCCTAGAGCCTTGAAATCAAACCCGAACTAGCTTGATTAGTGAAAGATTGCTTGATTGCTTGAAAACAAAGAGAGAGGGGGGTGGGGGGTTTCGCACGGCGCCAAGGGGGGCAAGGGATAGGGTTTTTATCTTTTTCCTTGCCTCCTAATTGTAAAAGGGCTTTGCTTGTTCCCCAAGCAATTGGTATTAGGGCCCTTCTAGTCCATTAACTTAACCCGTTAACCATGTTCTAGCCCAATACCGGACCCAATATTATTAACCATGCTAAATTATATAAAAACCATTATTTTTTTATTACATAGCATATCATTCATGTTGTGCACGTAATTTGCATAATCTACGCATTACCTTTCAGTTAGGCGATCATTCACAAAAACATGTAATTCACATAAGCACGTACTTAATGTTCACCAAAATTCACTTGTATATATTATTGCTATGTATGTCACATAATTCACCAGCGTTTGGGATACAGGACTCATGTGTGTGTTTAACAAGGATTTTCCTACGTATAACATATGTTAGCATCTTCTAACATATGTTAAACCTACTTAACTAACCCTAGTTAAGTATCTAGCCATGTATGAACATGTAAGTTAACTAGAGTTCAGTAAAAGTATTTAACCTGAAAATGCGGGGTGTCACATCATCCCCAAGTTGAAAAGAATTTCGTCTCGAAATTCAGCAAGTAAACAGTAAAGCCAGCTATAAAAATGTGTGCTTGGTTCCCGGATGTCACATCATCCCCAAGTTGAAAGGAATTTCGCCCCGAAATTCACTTTGAAAGAGCTGCTTTATGTTCCGCGTTGGATCTATGTACGATTTCAGGTTCAGTAAAGAGGTGTGGGTATTTGAGCCGCATCTGATCTTTGCGCTCCCACGTGTATTCCGGTCCTAGACGGGAATTCCACCGTACCTTAACAATAGGTATAGTACTTTGTCTGAGTTTCTTGACGCCCTGCTCAAGAATCTCCACTGGTTCTTCCACGAACCGCAGTTGATCATCCACCTGGATCTCCTCCAGTGGTACTTCCAGTGTCGTATCAGATAAGCATTTCTTCAAGTTTGAGACGTAGAATACATTGTGTACTCCACTGAGTTCATCTGGTAGATTTAGCTGGTAAGATACTGGACCAATCCTTTTAACGATCTCGAAAGGTCCGACGTATCTGGGATTTAACTTCCCCCGTTTCCCAAAGCGTATCACTCCTTTCCATGGTGACACCTTTAACAAAACCTTGTCCCCAACCTGGAACTCCAAAGGTTTTCGACGTTTGTCAGCATAACTTTTATGTCGGTCCCGAGCAGCAGCCATCCGGTTTCTAATTTGCACTATCTTCTCAGAAGTTTCGTGCACGAGTTCAGGACCTGTTAGTTGGTGTCACACCACGCCTATGGCGGAAACACGTGGCGCGACGGTTCAAAAGTATAAGCCAAGATTAATGCAAACCACAATGATAATTAAACAAATGGGCATTTATTCAACGCCGATAATCATGTCAAATTATTCGTACATAATCATAAATTGTTTTTGAAATTAATAAGGAGGCTCCACCCTTTATCCCGAAGTCCATGGAATAAAGAGATTCCAACGCCCGACCTGGATATTTCCCCCGACCCTGCTTGTCATGCTAACCTTCATCATTCAATTACCTGAAAGATATGTTTGTAAATCGTCAATATATAAATATTGGTGAGTTCACAGGTTTTGATTTAATAAAACTTTATTAAGTGGGAATATCCTTGTTATGACATTTATAGGAGTTGCAAGGTCCTACAATTTACTTGAGCCTATAACCAAACCAAGACAATTAATAATGCCCCCGCCCCAAGTCGTTACTCGGTATTCCTACGACTTGATTTCAGAATACGTGCACCCCAGGCATACGCCGATGCATAATCGACGCTATCGATTAGGGGTGGGCCTTGTCAGGCACCAATAGTACTATCCAAATATTCCTTTGGTTTCTATTTCCTGAATTAATGATTATAGTGGGGAGGTCTCAACCCCGAGTGGCGATCTTTACTCAAGT
This sequence comes from Ambrosia x helenae, assembly GCA_030844895.1. Lineage (NCBI taxonomy): Eukaryota > Viridiplantae > Streptophyta > Magnoliopsida > Asterales > Asteraceae > Ambrosia > Ambrosia x helenae. The sequence goes on from CM061223.1 coordinate 53,274,066, forward strand.
ATCCAACCCGTCATACAATCCCAACATATCTTTCCCCCGTAAAAACATTAAATAGTTTAGAAATGGGGCCGTGAGACTCACCTGTGACTGTGCTCGGCTCAAAGAAGAAAATAGTAAAGTTTGTGATCCCGCACCTACAAATGTTCTAGGCGTATAAGTCACTACACCTATGGTGTATGTGCCTTGGCAAGTTGTACACCCAACTTCCCGACCACGTCTTTATCCCAATTCCCGTTTAATAGTTTCGTATCCTAGGTTCAATGGCGATGGATTACCCTTTCCTTACAAGTCATATATTATTCTTATTAATATTCTTTGTGACTTGTACAATATTATGCTCGACGCGACTCTACCCAACGTATAATTATTTTCCCATTTAAATAATTATACTTAGGATCGTTTCGCTCGATATAATGTGATTTCTTATTATCCGACCCGACTCACTTTGCCACATATTTATTTTCCCATTTAAATAAATATGCTAAGTTCTTGTCGTTTGGTAATATATTCTTAACGCCCGACTAGACTCACCATGCCGTACACTTATTTTCCCATTTAAATAAATGTACTAGGATCTTGTCGGTCATTCACACGTTCCTAGGTATATTTCACCTACTCGTCTCGGTTTTCCTTCTCGCACATCTATTTTCCCATTCAAATAGATATACTAGAATTTCGTCGAAAACGAGCATATGTACATATACCATCGCGTGGGTACTACTTGTTAAGCTCATGTGTCGTTTAGCGTTTTTAATTCGTTACGTTGTGTTTTCCTTTCCCACGAATGTTCTTTCTACACTTAGGAAAGTGTTTCGCACGTTTCACCCTTGTTATATATATTTTATTTCCTTAAAATATATATGTATATTTTTATCTTGTCGTAATGGCATTTTTCTCATATGTCCGTTTACGTTAGCTCATGTAACTAAGTTCGTTAGTTAGCGTTTTTCATATTTGTTTTCCATTGCGCGTCCTTATGGAAGTATTATTCCTACTTCCGATTCCGAACGTTTATTTCTTGGAAAAATATACTTTGCACGTTTTAGCCCAACTTGTCCAACTTGTAACCCAAAAATGTTTCCGATACTTTTATATTCCCATTTATATAAAAGTATCCATTTTTGTATATGTTTTTCAAGTTTCAACCTTTGTTCAATATTTTTATTAAAATCTCTATTTTTATAAAAATCCTTGTGTTATTACAAGTCCATATTTTTATAACTTCCATTTTTATAAAAATACACTTTTTATACAAAATACCCAAGTATGTTACTAGTATTTACCAAATCATCCTTGGAAAATTATTACTTATACTTTTGACACCAAACTTTCCATTATTGTATTTTTGGACTAATAGTTTCCAAGATATTCATTTTAGTCCTCTAACTTTCAAAGTTACAACATTAGTCCCTTAACTTTCAATTGTTGCATTTTTCTACTCTAACTTCCCAAGTTAGCATTTTTCACCTAAATTAGTGGACTTTGAAGATCCATTTTCTTGATGCTTAGTTGCTTTTACTTCATTTTACTTTTAATGATCTTATAATTCATCCTAGATGTCATTAACATGATTGTTCCATACTTTCATCCAAAATATCCATTTTTCACTAATTCAAGTGAGTGGACTTTGAGGATGGAACTTTTTCATCTATGATTATTTAACCCATTTTAATTCATTTTTGTCATTAATATATCATTTTATGATGATTAAGATCATCCTTGATCATATCCAAGTCTTTTTCTAAAATCATGTTCCAATCATCATCTCACTCAAGAGTATGTTCATATTTCTACATTCTCTTTAAATATCATATTAATAATATTAAATCCAAGATTTACCCATATTATTGTTCATCCATTTTTATTCTAACAAAACTTAATAAAATCCATTTTATTACCCATTAATGTACAACTTGCTTTCCATAGCACAAAACATGAACATTTAAGGAATAAAACAATGTAGTACTTACTACTAGCTCAAGGCTAGGGAAGACAAAGATCTTGGATTTGGGTGAGGTTTAATGTGTTCTTCCAAGTGGGTTAAGCTCCAAGCTCTTGAACACACAAGGGGTTTGATGGATGATGATTTAGAGATGATTTGTTAGTGTAGAAATTGAAAGAGAAATGTTTAATGTGGGGGTGAAACTCACGGCCAAGAGAAGAAGGAAGAAGAAGATTTTTGTGATTTTCTTCAAGTGTTCATCAAGTGGTTTATAATATCCCTTCCCAAATCTTGCAAAGATTACATGTATCTTGCATAGATTATGGAAGATTTAGGAGAGATTATGTGTGATATGGAAAAATCTTTGGGGATTATGTGGGAGGGTGTTTGGGCCGAGTTTAGAGAGAGAGAGAGAGAGGTGGTGAGTTGGTTAATCTTCTACCCAATACTTTTGCATGCAATCTAATCATTTGCAATGATATTATGGATTTTTACAAGAAAACTCAAGTAATCTTCACTTGAGTGGGCCCTTGGCCGGCCCCTATAGGGTGGTTGGTGGGGTCCACTTTGCTAAATAATACTCCATATTATGTTTAAGTTAATTTCTTTCGGGTACCGCCCGGGTATTCTTGGGTTTTTAACCGTGTGTCACCCGAATATTAAAATACCATTAATATTCCTTAAATTTTGCTCAGTTAAATTACTGATAATTTATTTCGGCTTTTGTCGGGTGAATTTACGTGCTACGCGCGTATCGGGTGCGGTACGCGCACTTTATTCGTTACCGGGAGATTTGTACAATAAGCTTTCACGTATGGCTTTGGGTTTCCAAAACTCATTATGTTTTGTGAAAATATTATTTATTTTATATTCCGGGTGTCCGGAGTTCGTTTCGCTTATTTAAGTTTTACCGGGTAATCGCCAGTGTCCATACCGGATAGATTTGCTTGCGCACGATCCTATCATGCTTTGCTATTAAACTTATGCATTCCTATGCATTATTTGGGAATTTCTATCTTTCTAAGGCCTCCGTTAAATAATCAACACATGATTACGGTTAATTACGTTAATTGCGTTTAATTAATTAGTACGGAATTACCTTAATTTTGCCGGTTGTTACAGTTGGCTATCCCCAACCTCATCCAACAAATAGGAGACCTACTGTCACACCCTCAAATTTCCACCTGCGGAGTTCTACCGCGAGGCGTGCAACACACCAGGATCCAAGTCAACGGTCACAATAAACGACGTCTAAATGTAAAAACATACGTAAACGAGAACCATGCATAAGTTTAAAACCAACATTCAAACAGTGCGGAAGCATTTAAAGTTTACAAAAGTCATGCATAAGTAAACATAAGTTCAAAAGTTCATGATTCCAAAACGTGCGAATGAGACCCTAGACGCGAGACGACTCCAGTGCGACCTCGTGCGCCTATCCGATAGTTGCTACCTTAGCGACCTGAGAAAACATGCTAAAAGAGTCAACATATAATGCTGGTGAGTTCACAGGTTTTAAATTAAACGTTTAAAGTGTTCCTTCGAAAACCGTTACCATCACAATTACTACTATGCTTATGAGAACGCCAGCTAGGCGCCGAATGAGATACTCATACGGGTGAAACCATTACTGACTGAGCCGTGTGTTACCCTTAGTTTCCTATGGGCTACCGTCATCGCCGGTAGACCTTGTTTTGTTAGAGACAATATGCACCCGCCCGGTCCAACCGTCGAGTGGGGTTTGTCAGTTCCCAATAGCGCTATCCATATTTCCCCGCCATATACCCATGTTAGTGGTTTCTAGGGATTTTCGATGAACCGTATAGTACGATAAGTGAGCCATAGTATAACGTGATAAAGAGTCATGAGCCATAAGAGTTTAACAAGTCATAAGTCATAAAAGAGTTTTAAGCATGTTTCTCCCCCGAAAACATAAACAGTAAAATGTGGGGCCGTGAACTCACCTTAGGTTGCGTATTCCGTTTAAGAGTAAACCGTATGCGTGATATGAGTAAACCGTCTGTAAGATATGATAGCCCCAACTATTGGCGACCTATCATAAGATATGTGTCAAGTTAGACTAATAACCCATCGGGTTCATTAGTCCCTAAGTCCAGTCCACGACCATTATGTGTCCGAAAAGCATGTTTAACCGACAACCAGACTACGCAAGACAAGACTCGACATCCCATTGGTGACCCGACATTCCACGTGTTAGATAAATACAAGACATCATGCCACATATGCAATTAAACACTTAGTACGCGCAACAGTTCACCTAGTCTAGCATAATGTCCGATTAACGCATAAACAGGTCCGAACACGTGTTACTAAGTCATTGGGTGAATCCCGGGGTTCCTATCATGTTCCTAGGCGTCAAATCATGTTCCGGGATGTTAAAATATACATACAGCAGCATTACACGCGATTAGGAATCAAACTAGCATTTAGGAAAAGTCAACATGTGATTAGGGTTGGTCAACAGGCGATCAGTGTGCTAATCGCCTATATGGTCACGCGATCAGGATGCCAATCGCCCCTTTTGGGGCCTAATCGCCTATAGCAGCATGCGATTAGGATGCTAATCGCCTGCTGCAGCTGTACAATGCAATTTCGCGCGTTTAACGCTCCAAATCAGATCCGAAACATGTAAAAACATCCAATAATCATCCTAACACATTAACAAACATATTTCAAGCAAAACCCCTAAGTTTTCATCATTCTAACAGTCCCGAATGCGAGCATTTTCCCAAAATAGCAACTTAGCATGTAAACATCACATCAACATGCAAGAACTTGCCCTAAATAGCAAATATCCAGATTAAATCACATAACCACGTTGTCCGATAGCATCCTACTGTTCTAGCATCATCCTATAACAAACCCTAACATCACACAATCAACAACATACCTCATATCATCCTTAATCATCCAAAATCCTTCAAATGGGTCAAAACATCAAGTATCAACAATACACCACCAAAACCATTCAAACTCCTAGGATATCATCATACTAACTTGTAACAGCAATAAACATCATAATAACACAAGAACAACCATGATTCAATCCTAAAAATCCTATCTTTAAACACATATAACACATATAACACATGTAAAGGTGTGGGTTTGTTTAAAAACGGTTTTAAATGGATTTTCAAAGATAAAAACATTTATAAGTCAAGTCTGGACGTTTAGGGAGTAAAACATAATCATTTAAAGGTTTGGGTTTGAAGAACACACCTTGTAATCAAGAGGTGATGATGGAATAAGCTTGAAAATGGTGGTTTTGATGCAAAAACGAGTTCCAGAGGGTGTTTGTGTGTTGGGTTATGTTATGGGACGGCTAGGGTTGCACAAATGATGTTTTGGAGGTCAAGGGTGGTATTTATAGGCGTTTTTAGTCGTTCAGCACGTATCACGCGAGTATGCAGTCTTACACGCGATTAGGGAGCCTAATCGCATGACAGTTCATGCGATTGGGGCCTAATCGCATGAATAGTCATGTGATTAGCCCCTACTCGCCTATAATCACCCTCCAATCGCCCCTATATTGGCGATTAGGCTATTCCCCAAAAGCCTAATCGCATGTAACCTCTGTGTTCGTGTGTTTTGCGCGTTAAACCCCGTTTTAACACATGTTAGCACATATTCACATACCGACAAGTCACATAATGATTGTAAACATATAATGCATGATAAATAACACGTTCCCGCCCGATCACCAATTCCCGGGACCCGAGACTTGCGTATGTTAAAACCCTAATGATGTGCGATTCGACTCGACCGACCTTGTTATGTGTAACGTATGCGCGACTCGCTAAGGTAGACTTACTAAGTTTTCAAAAGTTAGTTACCGAAAGTTTCCGGGTGTCACATCATCCCCTTGTTGAAAGAATTTTCGTCCCGAAAATTTCTCGAAGTCGAGGAGAGAAAACAAATAAAAAGAAAAATTTTCCGGGTCGTCACATCATCCCCCTGTTGAAAGGAATCTCGTCCCGAGATTCTTTCGGCTTCAACAGTAATGAGTGTCGACCTCTGTGCCCAAGTAACGTTTCCCCAAAATACAACAAGTGAAGGTCATGAATCAAACGTGCCAGTAACAACCGGGAAACCACTTTCCCCAAATGTGAGTATGAGACAAGAGACCCCCGATGAAAGCCTACTGGAGCCTACTATGATCGGTATAACTAATCCACCGGTACCGTCCAAGTAGCATCCCCAAAGGACCCTCATCGACCCAAAGAATGAGAAACAGCGACCAAACCACAAAGAAAACACCCGAAAGCACGAACGCACAACAATGCGGATAAAAGTGTAACCAAAGCGTAACAAGAGATAAGAGAGAATACGTACGGGTAACAGTGTCTGGGTCCACCTGGTTCTCTCTAGCACCGATCACATAAGCATGAGCACGAGTAAACCGGCCACCGCCTTCCTTGTCCCCATCCTTCCCTGCAGTCTCTGTGCCCCCTTGATTCAACTTGGGACAGCTTCGCTTGAAGTGCCCCGCTTCCCCACAATGAAAGCAACCCTGGTTCCCCTGTGGAGCAGGGGTAGTAATAGCGGTAGTCTGAGTCGTCCTGGAAAGGTTGACCCTGCAATCCTTGGCATGATGCCCCGGTTTCTGACAACGCTCACAGCGAAAACTCTCACAAGTACCATAGTGATGAAACCCACAACGTCCACACTTAGGGCTTTTCCCAGCATAGCCCCCTTGTTTCTGGTCCGATGCTGACCCAGAAGCTTCAGTCTTCTTTGCTGCCGGTTGTCGCTGAGTCCCCGATGAACCCTTATCCACGCTTTCCCACTTCCTCTTGTTCTCAGCCGGCGCCTTCACAGAAGAGCCCCTAGGAGGCAAGACACCCTCAGAAATCTTCAAGTTGGTCATCTTAGTAGCTGACCGTACAGCCTCTGACATAGTAGTAGGATCCCTAGCAGGCACCAATCCTGCAATCTCAGGCACCAAACCCGCAAGATACTGCTCTATCCTCCTATACTCTGGTGTAGACAAACCTGGACACATCACTGCTAGCTCGTTGTGCCTGATCGTGTACTCCTCAACCTCAGAACCCACCATCTTAAGATTCCCATATTCCTGTTCCAACCTCTTAATCTCCTCACGCGGGCAATACTCATCCTTCAACCTACACACAAAATCCGCCCAAGGCATGGCGTTGGCCTCCCCAAGACCTAGTGTCTGTGTGACGCAGTTCCACCACGTCAAGGCGGCTCCTACAAAAGTCCCCGAAGCAAACTTCACCCAATCCACTGCTGGAGTCTCACATAAAGCAAACACCGACTCCGTCTTCTCCAACCACCTGAGTAACTCCACAGCTCCCTCCGTACCCTGGAAGCTGAGAGGCTGACAATCCTTAAACCGCTTATAGGCAACACCTGCCTGAACCGGAGGAGCAGCAGCACCCATGAAAGTCTGCTGGGCTGCCTGAAAAGCAGCTAGTGCAACGCCCAACTGTTGCTGCATCATCTCATTGAGTTCCTCATGCGTCATAGTGATGTTACCACCACCTCTACCCCCACCTGCACGTCCACCAGCGCGACCAGACATGTTCTGCCAAAACATGAGACGAGACACTCATTGCCAATAACAAACCAAGCTACAAGTGACCAAACAAACTCAGAATGCGGTTCCAGCATGACCGTTAGTCCGAACACAAAGTCCACCAAGATTTTCATGCATTTCGATTTATGATTTCGTGTGCACCCGAAATAACAAATCGCTCTACATGGTCCCCTAGGCGTGCTCCGAGTTAGAACTTCAAGTCACCCGATAACCACATCTCAGAATGATATAACTAACTCAAAAGATCGATAAATAAGTCCCCTCGGCTGTAATCCAGAGAAGAAAATAAAGTGAAGCTAAAAATAGCCAAGAATGAGATAAGTAATGTGACACTGTATGGTAAGGATACCGACACCCCGACAAGGTTAGTATGGTTACCCAAAAGACACGACTCAAATGTATGTGACCGTCTAGTGTGTGAGACTCGGCTATAGTCTAGACTCTACATGCAGTCCTAGTTCACTATAACCATTGGCTCTGATACCAATCTGTCACACCCTCAAATTTCCACCTGCGGAGTTCTACCGCGAGGCGTGCAACACACCAGGATCCAAGTCAACGGTCACAATAAACGACGTCTAAATGTAAAAACATACGTAAACGAGAACCATGCATAAGTTTAAAACCAACATTCAAACAGTGCGGAAGCATTTAAAGTTTACAAAAGTCATGCATAAGTAAACATAAGTTCAAAAGTTCATGATTCCAAAACGTGCGAATGAGACCTTAGACGCGAGACGACTCCAGTGCGACCTCGTGCGCCTATCCGACAGTTGCTACCTTAGCGACCTGAGAAAACATGCTAAAAGAGTCAACATATAATGCTGGTGAGTTCACAGGTTTTAAATTAAACGTTTAAAGTGTTCCTTCGAAAACCGTTACCATCACAATTACTACTATGCTTATGAGAACGCCAGCTAGGCGCCGAATGAGATACTCATACGGGTGAAACCATTACTGACTGAGCCGTGTGTTACCCTTAGTTTCCTATGGGCTACCGTCATCGCCGGTAGACCTTGTTTTGTTAGAGACAATATGCACCCGCCCGGTCCAACCGTCGAGTGGGGTTTGTCAGTTCCCAATAGCGCTATCCATATTTCCCCGCCATATACCCATGTTAGTGGTTTCTAGGGATTTTCGATGAACCGTATAGTACGATAAGTGAGCCATAGTATAACGTGATAAAGAGTCATGAGCCATAAGAGTTTAACAAGTCATAAGTCATAAAAGAGTTTTAAGCATGTTTCTCCCCCGAAAACATAAACAGTAAAATGTGGGGTCGTGAACTCACCTTAGGTTGCGTATTCCGTTTAAGAGTAAACCGTATGCGTGATATGAGTAAACCGTCTGTAAGATATGATAGCCCCAACTATTGGCGACCTATCATAAGATATGTGTCAAGTTAGACTAATAACCCATCGGGTTCATTAGTCCCTAAGTCCAGTCCATGACCATTATGTGTCCGAAACGCATGTTTAACCGACAACCAGACTACGCAAGACAAGACTCGACATCCCATTGGTGACCCGACATTCCACGTGTTAGATAAATACAAGACATCATGCCACATATGCAATTAAACACTTAGTACGCGCAACAGTTCACCTAGTCTAGCATAATGTCCGATTAATGCATAAACAGGTCCGAACACGTGTTACTAAGTCATTGGGTGAATCCCGGGGTTCCTATCATGTTCCTAGGCGTCAAATCATGTTCCGGGATGTTAAAATATACATACAGCAGCATTACACGCGATTAGGAATCAAACTAGCATTTAGGAAAAGTCAACATGTGATTAGGGTTGGTCAACAGGCGATCAGTGTGCTAATCGCCTATATGGTCACGCGATCAGGATGCCAATCGCCCCTTATGGGGCCTAATCGCCTATAGCAGCATGCGATTAGGATGCTAATCGCCTGCTGCAGCTGTACAATGCAATTTCGCGCGTTTAACGCTCCAAATCAGATCCGAAACATGTAAAAACATCCAATAATCATCCTAACACATTAACAAACATATTTCAAGCAAAACCCCTAAGTTTTCATCATTCTAACAGTCCCGAATGCGAGCATTTTCCCAAAATAGCAACTTAGCATGTAAACATCACATCAACATGCAAGAACTTGCTCTAAATAGCAAATATCCAGATTAAATCACATAACCACGTTGTCCGATAGCATCCTACTGTTCTAGCATCATCCTATAACAAACCCTAACATCACACAATCAACAACATACCTCATATCATCCTTAATCATCCAAAATCCTTCAAATGGGTCAAAACATCAAGTATCAACAATACACCACCAAACCATTCAAACTCCTAGGATATCATCATACTAACTTGTAACAGCAATAAACATCATAATAACACAAGAACAACCATGATTCAATCCTAAAAATCCTATCTTTAAACACATATAACACATATAACACATGTAAAGGTGTGGGTTTGTTTAAAAACGGTTTTAAATGGATTTTCAAAGATAAAAACATTTATAAGTCAAGTCTGGACGTTTAGGGAGTAAAACATAATCATTTAAAGGTTTGGGTTTGAAGAACACACCTTGTAATCAAGAGGTGATGATGGAATAAGCTTGAAAATGGTGGTTTTGATGCAAAAACGAGTTCCAGAGGGTGTTTGTGTGTTGGGTTATGTTATGGGACGGCTAGGGTTGCACAAATGATGTTTTGGAGGTCAAGGGTGGTATTTATAGGCGTTTTTAGTCGTTCAGCACGTATCACGCGAGTATGCAGTCTTACACGCGATTAGGGAGCCTAATCGCATGACAGTTCATGCGATTGGGGCCTAATCGCATGAATAGTCATGTGATTAGCCCCTACTCGCCTATAATCACCCTCCAATCGCCCCTATATTGGCGATTAGGCTATTCCCCAAAAGCCTAATCGCCTGTAACCTCTGTGTTCGTGTGTTTTGCGCGTTAAACCCCCGTTTTAACACATGTTAGCACATATTCACATACCGACAAGTCACATAATGATTGTAAACATATAATGCATGATAAATAACACGTTCCCGCCTGATCACCAATTCCCGGGACCCGAGACTTGCGTATGTTAAAACCCTAATGATGTGCGATTCGACTCGACCGACCTTGTTATGTGTAACGTATGTGCGACTCGCTAAGGTAGACTTACTAAGTTTTCAAAAGTTAGTTACCGAAAGTTGCCGGGTGTCACATCATCCCCTTGTTGAAAGAATTTTCGTCCCGAAAATTTCTCGAAGTCGAGGAGAGAAAACAAATAAAAAGAAAAATTTTCCGAGTCGTCACACCTACACTTGCGCCCGTAAAGTGCCTCGAAAGGCGCACACTGTATCGAAGTGTGGTAACTGTTGTTGTAAGAGAATTCGATTAACGGCAAGTGCTTATCCCAGTTACTACCAAAGTCCACCACACATGCTCGTAGCAGATCCTCTAATGTTTGGATGGTGCGTTCACTTTGTCCATCCGTCTGTGGGTGATACGCTGTGCTCATATCAAGACGAGTTCCTAAAGCATCTTGGAGGGTAGTCCAGAAACGAGAAGTGAATCGCCCATCGCGATCAGATATAATGGAAGTAGGCACCCCATGCCTAGAGACTATCTCCTTGATGTATAGGTTCGCCAGCTTTTCTAACGAATCCGTTTCTTTTATTGCCAGGAAGTGGGCCGATTTGGTTAAATGGTCCACGATAACCCAAATCATGTTCTGGCCCGTTGGCGTTCTAGGAAGCTTTGTAATGAAGTCCATGGAAATTCCATCCCATTTCCACATTGGAATCTCTGGTTGTTGGAGTAGGCCTGAAGGTTTTTGGTATTCAATCTTAACCTTCGCACAAGTCAAGCACTTACTAACATAAGTGGCTATCTCGGCTTTCATGTTTGGCCACCAGTACAGAGTCTTAAGATCTTGATACATCTTGTCCGAACCAGGATGTACCGAATTGCGAGAGGTATGTGCTTCATCGAGCACCAGTTGTCTGAGATCCCCAAATCGTGGTATCCAGACTCGATTCATGAAGTACTGCAGACCGTCTGTTCTCAGTTCTAAGTGCTTATCTGCACCATGTAGGGTCTCAAGCCCGATGTTTTCTTCTTTCAATGCCTCACCCTGTGCTTCACGTATCTTATCAGGAAGGTTAGAGTGAATGGTGAGTTGTAAGGCTCGCACTCTTTTGGGTTTCGTTTCCTTTCGACTGAGGGCATCAGCTACCACGTTAGCTTTCCCTGGATGAAATTTGATGGCATAGTCATAATCATTCAAAAGTTCAACCCAGCGACGTTGTCGTATGTTTAGTACCTTTTGGTCAAATATATGCTGAAGGCTCTTGTGGTCAGTGAAAATTGTGCACTTGGTTCCATAGAGATAGTGCCTCTAGACTTTGAGAGCGAAAACTACCGCTCCCAGTTCCAAATCACGAGTGGGGTAGTTTCTTCTCATGGACCTTCAGTTGTCGCGATGCATATGCAATTACCTTATCACGTTGCATCAGTACGCACCCTAAGCCTTGGATAGACGCATCACGATATACTACAAAGTCCTCTGTACCCTCAGGCAACGATAATATCGGTGCACTACAAAGTTTGGACTTTAGTAGCTGAAAGGCAGATTCTTGGGCATCTCCCCACTTATACGTAATACCTTTCTGCGTTAGGGCGGTGAGAGGTTGAGCGATCTTAGAAAATCCCTTAATAAACCTGCGATAATATCCCGCGAGACCAAGAAATTGGCGCACTTCAGTAGGGGTCTTAGGAGCCTCCCACTTTTTGATAGCGTCAATCTTGGCTGGGTCCACATGTATTCCTGCCTCGTTGACCACATGCCCAAGGAATTGGACCTCCCGAATCCAAAAACCACATTTAGAAAACTTTGCATACAGCTGCTCATTCCTCAGTAGTTCCAAGATTAACCGCAAGTGCTGCTCGTGCTCCTCCCTGCTCTTGGAATAGATCAATATGTCATCTATGAATGCTATGACGAACTTGCCCAAGTAAGGCTTGCACACACGGTTCATTAGATCCATGAACACTGCAGGTGCATTAGTTAGCCCAAATGGCATAACCAAAACTCATAATGTCTATAACGGGTTCGAAACGCCGTTTTCGCCACATCCTCTTCTCGGACTCTCAGCTGATGGTACCCCGACCTCAAATCAATCTTAGAGTAGAAGCTCGACCCTTGCAGTTGGTCGAACAAATCATCAATACGAGGCAAAGGATATCGGTTCTTAATCGTTACCTTGTTCAACTCCCGATAATCTATGCACATACGAAAACTCCCATCTTTCTTCTTAACAAACAGAACTGGAGCTCCCCATGGCGAAGAACTGGGTCTAATGAAACCCCTATCCAATAGCTCTTGGAGTTGGGTAGACAGTTCTTGAAGCTCCCCTGGTGCCAAACGGTATGGTGCGCGCGCAACTGGCGCTGCTCCAGGTGCAAGGTCAATCTGAAACTCCACTTGACGAACGGGTGGGAGTCCAGGTAGTTCCTCTGGGAAGACATCTTGGAAGTCTCGGACCACTGGGATGTCCTTAATTCTAGTTTCGGTTTCAGCTCGAATATTAGATATGTTAGCCAAAATGGCTGGACAGCCCTTGCGAATACACTTCTGGGCCTTCATATAGGAGATGATGCCCACCTTGGCACCCCCTCGATCACCCTGTATGGATAATAGTTCTCCACTTGGGAGAGGAATGCGAACAATTTTCTCCTGACAGAGAATTTCCGCGTGTTGCTTGGACAACCAGTCCATGCCAACCACGAGATCAAAGCTACCTAGGGTGATAGGTAAGAGGTTGATGGCAAACAATTGCTTGTTCAACTCGAGCTTACAGTCACGATGTATATGGGTTACCTCGACAGGCTTCCCATCGGCCAGTTCAATAGAGTATGGGGTATCTAGAAGAGTAGGAACCATCCCTAATTGTTTACTAAGTTTTGATGAAACAAAACTATAGTCCGCACCGGTATCATATAAGATAGAAGCAAGAGTGTCGTTTAAGGAGCACGTACCCATCACGACATTGTTATCAGTCCTAGCTTTCCCCAGGCCAATCACAAATGCTTTTCCCCGAGCCCCGTTGTTGTTGCTACCGTTACGGTTGTTGTTGTTGTTGCAGGACTTATACCTCACACTATCCCACGTTCTCTTGCTATCACCAATAGTAGAAATGAAGCACCACGCTTCAGAAAAGTACCATGATCGGCAGTCTCATCTGTGAGTTTGCGAGTCAAGTGAAAGATTTGTAGGTGAGCTGCAGTGGCCAAGCCACGAATCTGAGGGGCCCACCCTTTCGGTATAAAGTTCGATCCATTTGTAAGGTAGGTTAAATAGATTTGAGCCTATAGTGGCTATCTCCCATAGCTTGGTAGTGTAGGCGTCGATCTCAGACCCATCCGTCTTTATATAACAAAATTTCTAGATTTCACCACAGGGTGTTACGTTCTCCTTCCAAGTATTTGTAACTCATCGAGTGTGCATGTAGCATACATTACCCCATCCTGCCTGGGGCAAATGCACATGGCAGAGACTTATACTATCGAAGCAATCAGACGGTCTCCTTCAGTTCCGTGGAAGTCATCGAGGATTACGATCAATAAAAGGCTTGAAGATATGATGGCAGGTTGTTGTTGTGGCATGTGCGTTCGAGAAATAAGAAAGTTCAAATGTGGAAGTCAGAGGAAAAGAACGATTTAGCAATATAGATCTTTACTAGCTGGGAAAGATGCGAGGGCCTCAACCACCCTATCGTTGATCATAAAAACTCAGTCTTATCTAAGTTAACAAGGGAAATGAAAGAAAAGATAGGTAAGAAAAGGTAAGAGCCAATCGTCGCCATGCTCTATCTAGAAAGTAGAGCCTTCATCCTCACTTTCCGTGTGCTCGTCCTGCTCAGGTTCCCCTTCCATCTCTTATCCTTCCTCTTTTGCGATGTCAGTGTTATATGGTTCTCATCACGTACAATCTCCTTCTCTAGTCCTATGTGAACCAGTTTAGTGGTAAGCTGTACCACTCGTTCCTCCAATCGTGGCTATCAGCCATTAGTAGGTTTCATCCTCCCTTGTGATGTTGCATTACATCGCAGGCTTTACGTAACTCCCCAAGAGTGTGTGTAACAAGTCCCGATCTAATGTGTTCCCATGAATCTACCATATACTTATGAGTAACAGGGATATGCAGTCATACGTCCGCCCGCTCATACTAGGCGTAAGGTACTAAAGTAAGAAATAAGTTCTATATGCGTAACCTAGTCCCGTCTGAGTTTCGAATGGGAGTAAGAAAGATCAAGTAACAAGGAACGGAAACTAATTGTCTCCTTGCTCAGTGAAATAGGATAAGTCTCAGTATTCGAATTCCTTCATAGTTGATTTAATGGTACCACGTCATGCGCATCGTGCAGCTTCCTGTGTACGTGCGCCACAACGCTCGCAAGGGCTCCCTCCCTTGTACTATAGTTGTCTCCTCGTCCATGAGGTTAGTTAGGATATTACTCCCAGTAATGCGCCACCTGGTGTAACCCTAGGTTCCCACCATTGACGTGTTAAGAATTAAGTCTAGAACTAGAAGATAACATATCTCCTGAAATCATATGTTGTAGATATATGTAGCTAATAGCTAGTTGTGCACTTAAGTTGTGAGTGTACTTATGCTATGATGATTATAGACTAGACTCAACATGCAGCCCTAGTTCACTATAACCAATGGCTATGATACCAATCTGTCACACCCTCAAATTTCCACTGCGGGGTTTATACCGCGAGGCGCATGACAAACCAGGATCCCATAGCCATAAGTCACAGGAACGAACTCTGAATCTACCGACACATCGTTGCTTGAGGCCACAACATCCTCTGGGTCCTATTCACATGCTGACGAGATATGATTAGTTCCTAACATTTCCTGAATTAATTTTGCATTAGGAATGGACTGGTTTACTTTCTCCCCCAAAAATCTTGTTTTAAAGGAAAGAAGATTTTTCTATAAAATATGCACAAGTTTTTTTTTTATTATTATTATTCAAAATTTATCATCTCAAGCCATGAAACCAACTGATGAAGCCGGGTTTTATCGAAAGCTTTTGTAAAGATATCTGCCTTTTGATCAGCAGTATCTATAGGCAACACCTGTATATATCCTTTGTCGTGAGCATCGCGAATTGAGTGAATCCGAATTTCAATGTGTTTGGTTTTAGAATGATCAATTGGATTCTTCACGATGTCACGACACGCATCATTATCAATAAAAATAGGTGTATGCATGACGTTCAAACCGTAGTCCAAAAGCTGATTTTGGATCCATAACACCTGACAACAACAACTGGATGCAGCTGTGTATTCAGCTTGAGCAGTGGAGATGGACATGGTAGTCAGCTTCTTGCTCTGCCAAGACACTAGCCTGTTACCCAGAAATTGACAACCACCAGAGATAGATTTTCTGTCAATCCTACAACCTGCATGATCACTATCAGAGTAAGCGATTAGATCAAAGTTATCACTCTTAGGATACCATAAACCAAGTTTTGGTGTTCCTTTGAGGTAGCGGAAGACTCTTTTCACTGCAGTCTCATGCGATTGCTTAGGATTGGACTGAAAACGCGCGCAGCATCCAACTGCCCACATGATATCTGGTCTGCTAGCTGTTAGATACATCAGAGAGCCAATCATTGATCGATAAGTGTGAGGATTCACTGAAGGCCCTTGAAGATCTGGTACAAGTGTTGTTTGGGCCGCAAAAGGAGTATTGGACGGCTTGCAGTCGGTCATGTTGTATTTTGCCAGAATGTCTCTTGTATACTTGGCTTGGTGGATGAGAATTCTGTCTTCTTTCTGCTGCACTTCCAAGCCTAAGAAAAACGATAATTCGCCCATCATGCTCATTTCAAATTGAGACTTCATGATGCTTTCAAATTCCTTGCATAATTTTTCATCAGTGGAGCCAAAGATAATATCGTCAACATAAATTTGAACAAGGATAGAGTGTTTGTTGACTTCTTTGGTGAACAGAGTCATGTCAATCTTCCCTCTGGTGTACCCATTCTGCAGCAAGTATGAAGATAAGGTCTCATACCAAGCTCGAGGAGCTTGATGAAGTCCATAGAGAGCCTTATCCAGTTTGTAGTACTTGTTGGAATGATGAGGATCTTCAAAACCCGGGGGTTGACAAACATAGACTTCTTCTTTGATCTTCCCGTACAGGAATGCACTCTTCACATCCATTTGAAAGATTTTGAAGTTCTTGTATGAGGCGTATGCCATGAAGATACGTATGGCTTCAAGTCGAGCAACTGGAGCAAACACTTCCTCATAATCAATACCCTCCTACTGACGAAAGCCCTGAACAACCAGACGAGCCTTGTTCTTAATTACCACACCTCTTTCATCCATTTTGTTGCGAAACACCCATCTTGTTCCGATGGGATACTTTCCTTCAGGTAGATCCACAAGTTCCCAAAACTTGAGCTTTCTAAACTGATACAGCTCATCCTGCATGGCTTCAACCCAACTTGCATCTCTAACAGCATCTTCAATGCTGAAAGGTACCGTCTGAGATAAGAAGGCTGAAAGTGCAATATTCAGTTTGTCTGCCTGATTCCTAGTAAGAACACCCTCAGAGATTGGTCCAATGATGTTCTCCACAGGGTGATCCTTAGAAGACTTAAATCCCATGTTTGGTTCTTCTTGAATTTGGGAAGGCAGATTAGAAAGGTGATCTACAGGAATTGATGAACTGGATGGATCATTTGAAGACTGTTGTGCTGAAGATGTTTCTTCTGAAGCTGGAGTACCTTCAGGAGATGGAGTAGTTTCAACAGTTGCATCACCATTTGTGGACTGAAGGGGAACAATTGGATCAGCTACGAGTGGAGAAAACCGGGTGGTGAAAGGTGCAGCATCGTCTTCGGAAGAGTAAAGAGTATTTTCAAGAGGAGAAGGATCGGCTGCTTGATTTTCAGATGGTTGTTCTTCAATGATGCTGAAATTGTTGAAAACAACATCCACGTCAAAGAACCAGTCAGGACCGGCTCCTGTGTTGGTAGAGTTGGATTCCTGCCAATCAACATAAAAGGACTCGAGAACCATTTTGGTTCGTTTGTTGTACACTCTATAAGCTTTTTGACTTGAAGAGTATCCAACAAAGAAGCACTCATCTCCAACTGCATCAAACTTCATTATGTTCTCGTAGTTGTTAAGCAGTGTACATGAGCATCCAAAAGGCCTGAAGTAGTCAATCAGAGGTTTTCTTTTAAAGAGCAATTCATAACCTGTTTTCCCGCGCATCTTTACAATTAAGACTCTGTTAAGAACATAACAGGCGGTATTCACAGCTTCACCCCAGAAAATGATCGGCAATTTAGAGTCGATAAGCATAGTTCTGGCCGCTTCAATAAGTGTACGATTTTTCCTTTCAGCAACTCCATTCTGTTGAGGAGTTCTGGAAGCACTGTACTGAAGATGAATTCCTCTGTTGTTGCAGAAAGTCACGAAACTTTGATTTTTGAATTCAGTTCCGTGATCACTTCGGATTGATCTAACTTTTGTCTTTATAATGTTCTCAATGAGAGGAACAAACAGCATCAATATCTCAGCAGCTTCACTTTTGTATTCCAAGAAGTACACACATGTAAATCGAAAAAAATCATTTGTTATCACCAAACAATAAGACTTTTTACCTAGACTTTTAACACTAATAGGACCAAAAAGATCCATGTGCAATAATTGAAGAGGTGAGTCTATAGAGTTCACAGCTTTGGACTTATGCGATTTTTTGTGTTGTTTTCCTTTGGCACATGCTAAGCATTTTTCAGAAAAAGGGAATTCCTTGGAAGGAAGACCTCTGACAAGATTTAGTTTTGAAAGCTTATTAATATTTTTAAAGTTAACATGTCCTAATCGCCTGTGCCATAGTAGTGACTCTGACCCGGATGCTTTAGAAAGTAAGCATGTCATTTGACATTCAAACTTTGCATCTCTCATGTTTATCACATAAGTATTACTTTGTCTAGGAGCTTTAAGCATAATCATATTGGTAGGAGGAATGAATCCTGGCTTTAGAAAGATGCACTCCATGTCATTAAATAACACTGAGATTCCTTTGTCGCAGACATGTGATACACTCAGCAGATTGTAGCACAATTCTGGAACATAGTTCACATCTTCTAAAGTCAGTGCATCAGAAATCACGTCTCCTATCCCAACTATCTTTCTGCCCTTCTCGTTGCCGGCGAAAGCAACAAACTCTCCATCAATGAACCGATAGTTTTTGAGGAGTTCTTTTAGTCCCGTCATGTGCCTTGACGCCCCGCTATCAACATGCCATAGATATCTCATCAGGGCAATCAACCATTTCTGTAGTTTATTCTGAAAAACACATAAAACAAGAGAAATATACAGATAAATATACGAGACACTATGTACAATCACGACTTAGACCATATTTTAAGTAACTTTTGGAATCCAGGTCTGTTTTAGTTTTAATCTGTCGTGATTTTCACCCAAAACTGACTCTTGTCTTTTCCAAGTTTTTGTGACCTTAACAAAACTTCTTATAGTTTCTTGAAGATCTTTAATTTGAACTGAAAAAGATTTTTGGGTCTTGGTATCACTTTGTGGTTTGGGTTTCAAATGACAATTTTTAACCACATGTCCCTCATTTCCACATCTAAAGCATTTAGAGTGTTTAGGCTTGATCTTTGAAGAAGATCTGGATGATGATGGTTGTGATGTTCTTCTCTTGTATTTGCTTGAGTTGGGGCTGTCTCTTGAACATGCTTCATCACTGTTGTTGTTGCTTGATTCTTCATTTGTGTTGCATTTTGGCTCGCTGATGTCACTTTCTGTATCACTCTGTGATTCTTCAGAAGTTGTGTTATCTGTTTCACTTTGTGATTCTTCAGAACATGACATATCTGTTGATGATGGTGTAAATTCTGGAATTTCTTCAGTGAGAAATTTCCCAAACCTGTTTCTTTTTAGTTCTGGAACAAACGGAGATGGTCTATATACATTTTCATTATCAGAGAATGCATCATTAAGATCAACACAAACTGGCATAACATTTTCAACACAAATATCAGATCGTTTGATAGGATTCATCCTATCATTAGGGTCCACAAAACCCTTAAAATCAAGTTTAGAAGTTAATGTAATACAGTCATCCGGCCTAGATAAACTATTACAGTTATCCATCCTAGATAAACTATTACAGTCATCCAATTTAGTTAAATTATTACAATCATCCGAATTCAAAGAAGTTTTTGACTTGTCATGACTCCAGATGAACCAATTCACTGTAGAGTAATTGGCACCTAGGTGACCTAACCCCATTGTTTGTCCACCACAACTTTCATCATCGTCCACCTGATCCTGTTGGGTCATATCTGCACTGCTTTTACTTATATTAGAGTTTGACTCAGATGTGACACATTCTTTTTCGAAAAGATCATTTTTTGGATGTGATTTTGGAATGGGTATATATTCACTTTTGCTCAAGGGTAAAAATAGAGATTTTACAGTTCCCTTTTTATCCTTATACCCAATTCCATCTTTGACGAATGATTTCCTTGAACAATCAAGGATATCTGTATGAGCATGCTTGCTTACATTCCATTTGTCCACAATAATTTGGAGATGATTTGTTTTATTTCTAGATATTTCTAGTTTTTCAGTTAAGTCATTTATTAAAAATATTTTCTGAGAACAAATTCTTTTAGAGTGTGCATTTCAGCTATTGTTGCATTTAACTTTCGCTGATATGCTAACTCATTTTCTTTCATTTCAGTGTTGATTTTTCGGATGTCATCCATTTCTCGTAAAATTCTCCTATTGTGGGACAAACAGTAAGCAACGGCTGTAACACACCTTGGTGAGCACAGCTTTGATTTTATTTCAAGCGGAATACTTACCAGGTCTTTCTCTTCAACCTTCTTCTGCATGCTCTGCGGTTGTTGATCATCCTTGCTTGTGGAAGTCTTCTCAGCAACTAAAGCTTCCTCGGCAGCAACCTTCTTTCCCTTGTCATCACTCAACACACCTTTTAGACCAGCATTCTCCATCCCTTCTCCTTTTGGTATCTTCGCTGATGACCCTTCCAAGGAGCTCACACCAAGTGTTGATTTTGTGCAGATCTTTGCCATCAGTGCCTTGTTTACTTCAGCCTCTGCCACAGCAACTTCCTCTCCCCAGTCAAAATCTTGAACCACCAGCGCCTTCTGCTGGTTGGCTTCCCCTCCATCTGTGATTGCCACCATTCTCTTTGCCGGTTTAACCTCAGCTTGATTCAAAGTTGGACATTCATACTTGAAGTGTCCGAGAGTTTTGCAATTGTAACACCTGAATTTTGATTTATCAAAGCCAGCCTTTCCCAATCCAACCCTTCGACCTGTTCTGTCCTGGAATCTCTTGACCCTTAGAGTAATCATGGCCATTTGCCATTTCAGGTCCATCTCTTCCATATCATCGGGATCCACTTGATACATATCTTCCGGGCTCATCATATCATTCTTCAGATCACCTGTCTTCAATGCTTCAAAGCTGGTCATGAAGGCGTTGAAGAGTTCAACGTGTTCATTAGCAAGCTTTGTTTGTTGAGGATTGAGAATTGAGGGTTGAGAGTTCTTGCCACTGGGTTGAGAGTATGGAACGGTCTTTCCTGAACTGGAGCTACCACCAATCATTCCATCAGCATACACATGAGATGAGCTTGAACCCATGTTACCCACTCGAGTCATTAATGCCAAGTTTTTCATTGCAGTGATGGGTATTGCCTTCGGATTGGTCTGATTCATCTCTCTCTTCGTGATGTCCATCTCAAACGACTTCAGGGTGTTGATAAGATCAGCCAAGGTAGACTGCGCGTCTAGATATTCTTTCCTGATCAACATACACTGGATGCTCCATTCTTTTGGCAGTGAGTCTAGCAGCTTCTTGATTGAATTTCTGTTGTTCACAGGAATTCCCGCCTTCTTCATCTTTGTCAACATGCTCATGAACCTCTCAATGTGTGAGCTCAAACTTTCCCCACGAATACTGTCAAACATGTCATATTCTTTCTGCACCATGTCTTGCTTGTACTGGCGCATCTCTTCGTTCCCTTCATAGTATTCATTCAACGCAAACCATAGATCATGTGCCGTGCCATACTCCTCAAACATGTTATAAACATCGTTTGACAAGGCCCTGGTTAGTGCACCATAAGCCTTGTGATCTCTCTGGAGTAATTGTTTATCGACATCAGTGTAAGTTGTTGGATCAGTGTTAAACTCTTCTCCTGTGGCAGTGGTTCTCATGGGAATGTGTGGGCCCAACTGGATAGAATTCCATTGGGTGAAGTCTGTAACATAGAAAAATGACCTCATTCTGTTCTTCCAGGTTCCATAGTCTTCAACACCTTTTAACTTAGGAACTCTGGTTGTGGTTCCGGTTTTAAGTTCTTGTTGAGTGATGGGGTTAACAGTTGAATGGTTATCGTTACCGGCCATAATTTAGATGAATTTTAAGGATTTAGTTAAACAGATTTTAGTTATCAGTCCAGAAAATGTCCAAGTCTGTAAGTACACAGCTAAGTGCGCAGATAAGTGCGCAGGTAAGTTCACAGCTAAGTTCACAGCAGTCCAGATAAGTATGCAGCAACCTGTAAGAATGTAAACAGCCTTGTCAAGTTGTAGTCTTTGTTAAGTGCGCAGCTCGGAAGTATACGTGTGGCTGTGTTTCTTGATAAGTGCGCAGATCAGTCAACACTTGGGCATGATAAGTGCTCAGTGTTTACTGATCAGTCTGCGTACTAAAATAAGTGCGCAGACACTTAAACTCTCGTTTAAGATTTTAAGTTCGCAGAAACCCTAGCCAAGTACTCAAGACTACACCTTTCAGTAAGTGCGCACAAATCCAAGATTTCTGTTTAAGTACGCAGAAACCCTGAATAAGTGCTCAAGACAATGGAAATGCAATAAGTGCGCAGAAAACCTGATTGCGTACTAAAATCAGAAGTTTAAGTACTCACAGTCACAAGTATGCAATATATGAGCCAAGTACTCAAACTAAGAAACAAGTGCTCAACTTATGAGATAAGTGCGCAGGTTATATGAAATAAGTGCGCAAAACGAGCTGTATCAAACACAAAACTCAGCTGAATCCTTTCCAAAACATTTTCTAATCAAAATAACATACTCTAAACTTTTAGAAACACAACTTTCACGAAATTTGAAGCCAAAATATAAGAAAAACACCTAAATTTTAAAGTTTATAAAGAAAATAATCTTGATAATAAAAACTAACAAGATGAGGGTTTTGGTATCTTAAAGTAGATACAATCTAGAGCACAGAGGCTCTGATACCAAATTGTAAGTCCCGAAAGCTAGATCTTGTGATATGCAATAGATTGTTATCACTTAGAAACACCTATTTGTTAGGTGTTTTAAGTGATTAATCCAGAAAGACAAAGATACTAGATGAACATGAATAAAACCGACACACACAATGAATAACATGATGATTCCATTACTGATTTGATGATGAACACCTTGGAATACACTGACAAATACGCACCTATTCACGTGTGCTACAAAGATTATCCCAAAACCCCAACCCTAGAGCTGTGCACACACATCCTTTATATAGGAAATCCCATGGGCCTGCGCACTTAACTTAAGTGCGCAGGGCCCGTGTAATTAAGTGCGCAGCACCTAGGGTTGTGTATAAAGCTATGTCTTAATTACATACTAAGTCCTTCAACTATCAAGCTATACAATAGGCTATTCAAAAGTCTCTAATCTGGTAACTGTGGTCTCAATATAACCCAACATAAACATTCATAACGTCATAGCCCACCCCCATTCCTTTAAGGATACCCGACACCACCAAAAAAGTTCATGTTCTTCACCTCGAATATTCAAAGATAAGAAATTCATGGACAAACATCTTGACAACCTTCATTAATAATCGAATCAGTTACATGCTGTCTGAATTCATTAATGTTTGCCGCACCCAAAACTTCTCCAATCGATACTGTGTTAGTCGCTATTGTATTGATATCTTCTTGTATAAGGTTCAGTTGCTGAAACTCCCTTCTATCCTCCACAGATTCACTTAATAAATTATGTTCTGACTGCATATTAACAACCAAGTCATCAGCTGGAATCTGATTGTTTAGATCAGGAGTTAAAAAAAACCAGACTGGGCCTAAGATAAACCCACATGACTACAAGAATCATCCGATTCGTTATCAGAAAGGCACAATAAAGCATTCAAGCTAAATGAGTCACTGTTTCGGGCTCTCTTCTTGGGCCTATCTTTTACTTGAGGAGATACAGAATTACGTGGCCTTGCTGCTTTCTTTTTAAATTTTTTAAAAATCCTTACCTCATTTGACTTTGCATTATTTTTAAAAGCAAAGTTGAAAAAGTTTCCTTTTTCCACTACATTCCTTTCATGCACATCATTCTCATAATTGGCATTTATTTCCTCCAGATCTTTAGGAGTTTCCATTCCAATATTACCATGTTCGGCCTCCCTTGAATTAGCCATGTCAACTTCGGCCACATTATTGGAATTAACCCTTTCATCTCCAGCAGTCACATTCCAGTCACACCCTATATTATATCTCCCATCTTCACAGTCTTTAGCTTGGTCCGAGAACGTCGACTGATCATCATCCTCTACTAAACAATCGTTTTGTTCTTCCTCGACCCTAACCTGAAAAACATTATCCTTCCACTTTAACGAAACCACCCTGTTAATTTGATCACATTCTCCCACCAAGACACCAATATAAACATATGTCATATCGTCATCCCCAGCCGATAACTGAGCCGGTTGCACAACCACCCCGAACATCCCAACTATCTAATTGTATACTTCGTTGTCGGCGATACAAATCGGGACACCGAAAACTTTTAACCACATGATACTTTTGTTTACCATTACTTGACCTTTCCATAGAGCCACCTTACAAAAACTTTCTCTCCATAAAGCGTCATTTATGGCAGCCTCAACTTCACTTTCAAATACCAGCATGATCGACAGACCACCAATATATTTTATCTCCACATGACTATCAATCGTCGTATACAACCATTGCCTAGAGTTCACCAACTTTTGAAAATCTAACAGTCGCCCAACCATAGCCTTATCAAACCATTGCAAAAAGGCAGCAAGTTTTGATCTATAACCAAATCTATATCCGGTTCTCTATTTAACAGTGTATCACGAAACGACTTTCCTCCATGGTTTAACACCCCTTTAGGTCCTCCACCGTTATCTTTGATCGGACCCTCCTCCACTATCTTTTTAGCCCCATCATCCTTCTTCTCGTGAACTCTGGCATCCTTCATCTCCCTACCAATGAGTTTCCCGTCGACAAACTTTGCTATGCTAATAAACAATCGGTAATCACCTATCTTCAACTTCTGTAATCTAAGTTCTAGATCTTGTTTGTTACTCACACCCACAAAGTTAACAAAAGCTAATCGTTGTCCAAACTTATTCAGTTTCCTTGCCACATACATCTCGTCAATCGGCCCATAATCCCCAAGGACATTCTTCATATCTTGAATTGAACATCTATCCGACATGTTTGTGACATAGAATTTTGTGATATCTGGAACCTTGATATTCGCCTCATCCCGATCATTCTTTTGTCGTCGTCTTTCCGGTACCTGCTGCCACTCTTCTGTCACCGGTCTTTGTTTTGAGGTTTCTCTTAGACCTATCGGTGTGGAGGACCGGCAAGGCCAGTCAAGCCGATGCCGCCCCGGGCAACACCGGCCCACAGGGCCGGCAACGGCATCAGCGGCAATGGGAAGACTTCCACGCCAGGGCTATTTGTTATTATTTTTAATAGATTTTTAATAACTCTAGCCAATGAGAAGGCCCGTCATCATAGTGCACACCACCCCCTTGGAGGCTCATCATGAAGATGCCTTTCCCTCCACTCCTACGTGGAGGCCTATCATGAAGATGCCACCCCCTCCACACTCAATGGTGTTATAGTGGTACACCGAAATCAACTCAGTTTCCACCTGTCATAGTGTTGATAACATAGTCACAGGATTCGCTAATCAACCTGCGTACCGCGAATCCAATCGTGCGTACCGGAATCGGGTACATTCGCGTACCGTTCGCATAGGATTCGCGATCCGATTCGTAAAATTGAGCGTACCCGATTGTGTAGAATTTCGTACCCAATATCACAGATTCGCGTACCGGATTGTCAAATTCGCTGTCTAGATTCAATGCGATTCACGAATCAGAATTAAATGCTTCGAAATCTGTAGCAATTATGGTGACTATTCGCTTACTATAGCTAGATGAAGAGTCTATTGTTTCCTTACAATTATGAACTTGGTTAGTTTGTTTATGTTTTTGAACTTATAATTATGAACTTTGTTTTGGATTATGATTATGAAATGTTTATTGGAGTTATTTGAAAAAAAATATATATTGTATAATGTTTAGATACGATACGACATACCAACTTATAGGGTACACCGTACCGCGTACCAAATTGGCGAACCGAATGAACCTATCCCCCTCGTACCGAATTTTAGAAATGCACGAACCGCGTACCCGATTTCGTACCACGAACCGGAGCGTACCGCGATTCATGTGACTATGGTTGATAATTATTAGTTTTGTATTAAAAGGATAATTGATTATTAAAATAATATTATTTAGATTTATTCTTAATGTTTTTAACATGTAGCAATCATTTTATATATATATATATATATATATGTATATATATATATAGGGTCGAGATCCTGTGCAAAGTGTGTTTTGTGTGAGAAGGGTAAGAAGTGTTTTGGACCATTAGATCATCTTAATCAATGGTTTAGATTTAATGAGTGGCATTATTATAAATATTGTTATAGTTATAATAACTAATTAGGCTACTTAGGGGTATAATGGTAAAACACACCCTACATTTAATTCACATTTAATTGATACCTTTTAAAAAATAGAAACCACCATTAATTCTCATTACTCTCTTTCTCTCTCTTTCTCCTTTCTCTCTCCCTGCGCCACCTACACAACCGCCATCAACCACCACAAGCCACCACCATCAACCGAACCATCATTCGACAGCCACCATCACAAACATAAAAATCGGAGTGTTTTTTTAGGGATGAAGATGAAGACGACATGAGGTGATAATGATGTGTTTTATGGTGGATTATTTTAAACAACATTCATATTGTTGTGTTTTATGTTCAAAGGATTTTTGTGTGGTTTAGTGTTTTTGAATTTAAAACACATTTTAAATGTATGTATAGTTGTGTTTTTGAATGTGTTACTGATTGTGTATGATGAAGATAAAACACACTTGATTATGGAGAAGATGATGATAAAACACACGGGACTGTTTAAAACACAAAGTTAAGAATATGGTGATAAAACACACGGGTATGAACGTAAAAACACCTTGTTGATGAAGCAACTTACAAGACTATAATAAAACACCAATGTGCATAAAAAAACCATATTTTTTGCATCAGTAAAACTCCTTATAAAAATAACAACAAAGGTGTGTTATACCTTCAAACCTTATGGTATACCAGTAAAACACCATGTGCTCACATCAGTAAAACACACCAATATGAATGTTGTTTTGGTCGTATATAATTCAGAGAATGAATGATAATGTCGTTAATGTTAATAAAAACTCTGTAAATAATATTGAGTATGTGAAACAAAATCCCTAAGAATGCTCTACATTAATCACGAAATTAAATTAGACATTATCTCCTAAAATAAGATTAACAATGCAATTTACAATGTTGCCCTTCTATATAATAAGATAACACTTCTCACACAAAATAAGTTTTGCACATGATCCTAAACATATATATATATATATATATATATATATATATATATATATAGGGTAGGGATCCTAAGAGAACCAACCCCTATTTGAGACCTGAGAGAACCATTCTGAGCCACACATTTCATATAAAGGCAAAAAATTTTTTTTTTTTTTTTTTTTTTTTTTTTTTTTTTTTAATCGCACATTTTTATGCAAGGAAAATTTTTTTTTTTTATTTTTTTTGAATTTTTTTTTCATTTATACATATGTGTATATGACAATTATACATATGTGTATATAGCATTTTTCAGCTATACATATGTGTATATTTCAGTTATACATATGTGTATATAGCATTATACATATGTGTATAATGCAATTATACACATGTGTATACTGAAAAAAGAAATACAAAAAAAATAAAAAAAATTTTTTTCCCTACATATAAAGCAGCGATTTTTGCAAAAAAAAAAAAAAAAAAAAAAAATATATATATATATATATATATATTTTTTTGCCTTAGAGAAATGTGTGGCCCAGAATGGTTCTCTAGTTCTCAATTTGGAAAAAGGTTCTCATTTGAACCAAATCCTATATATATATATATATATATATATATATATATATATATATATATTAAGGTTAGTTGATTTATAAACTAATGCTGTAATTTGGATTTTGTTTAAATTTTAAAGACATCTAATTATTAAATATAATGGTGCTGGCGTGGTATGGTGGTTGTGGCAGCGGAGATTGGTGGTGGTTGTGGTGTCTGTTTGTGTTTATGAAAGTCGCGACTTGCTGGTGGTGTTGGTGGCAGTCAGGAGGAAGGAGTGTAGCATAAAGAGAAGCAAGAGAATGTAAATTAAAGAAAATCTAGAGTGAAGTAGCCGTAGCGGTGGCAGAGGCTATAAGATGAAGGAATAAACAGTGGTAATGGTGCTCGATAATTAACAAATAATATAAAATCACTCATATAAAGTAGATCGAGTATACCATGTGTAGTGGAATCAATCAATTACCCATAGATTGTTGTCACGTATGCTCTAATCCGCGTAGTTAAATGACAATAATTAAGGAATATTTAGGTGTACCGAAATAATTAAAAATAATTAGGTGGCACCTTCTTTCTCATTCACACTAGCCATCTACCATTCCAATAGCCATGGGAGCTATTTACGGCCTCATTAACAATGGAAAGTGGTGTTTAACACCCCATAAATTGATGTATGGAAAAACAAATGTTAGCATGTGTATAGTCCACATATACATATCTCACAAAGAGAGTTATTTTCTATACCAGTGTTGAGAAGAAAAGTATTTACCATATTAGTATTTCTTTAAAACTATTTACCAAACTAGTGTTATTCATTTTTTTATATAAACTTGTACTTTTTAATCAATATATTAGACTTCTATTCTAATATTTCTATTCAATTATTCCATTAACTCATTTTTTTATCTAATTAATCGAGTATCTAATTTATGTATTTTTTTCATCAATCAACCAATTACTAGCTTGTTTTTCTATTTTTTTTCACTAACTTGTTGCAAACCTTTTTTTTATAACCCAAGTCAAATACGAAATACAAGTATCTTCATACATAAATTTAAAAGAACTTTTCTTTTTTAACCACCATGTTAGACGTTTCAGTAACTTATTTAGTGATTTCATAGTTTTTGTAATTCATTACGGTGCGTGATTGTCCTAATTGAAGTCTTTTCAATTATACCATGTTTAACAATAAAAATTATTCACGAGTTGGCCCTAACATGACTCATATATTCACGAGTTGACTTGAACACGACTTGTTTGACCCAGTTTTTGAAATATTATTTTTTTCTCATATAATATTATTTTAGAATTAAACTTTTACAACAACAATACAAATATATATATAAAGAAATTTTATTTTATTGCTATTTCCGATGTCAATTTATTTTTAAGTTATAACTACGCCATAAATTACCTAATGGGTTGACCCGAACCTAACCATTTAACTAAACGGTTGATGGTTTTAACCTGATACTGACTAGAACCCGTTTAGACTAAAGCTAAACTACAAATTTTGTGTTACGTTCGCGTCACGTTAGAAATTAACACCCCTAATTTGTACCATAAGTTATCAAGCAATTAAGTTAAGGTGTCTGTGTATATATGTATTTTCTCTCTAATCTTTTGAAGCATTTTTATAACTTTTTAAGCGATAATCTTTAGCAGGTTATAATTTATGAGGTTTTAAGAAGGTGAAAAATAAAAGGTTTTTTTTTTTTTTTTTTTTTTTTTTTTTTTTTTTTTTTAATTAGTTGACAGGTAAGATATAGATTTTATATTTTGGATTTGAATGAAAAAAAAGGTTTACAACTAGTTGGTGAAAAAATAGAAAACAAACACTAATCGATTGATTTATAATATATATAGATAAATTAGATAAAATGTAAATAATATATTTGATAAAAGAATAAAAAAATTAGCTATTGGATTAACTGAATAGAAATCAAATATGTTGGTTAAAAAGTAAAAGTTATATAAAAAAGAAATGAAAAACACTATTTTGATAAATAGTTTTAAAGGAACACCAATATGGTAAAATACTTTTCCCCTCAACACTAGTATAGGAAAAAACTCCTCACAAAGATGCACATGATTTTTTTATTTGAGTTTACTAAAACAAAAGATGTTCTTTGTATGAATGGTTTAAGTATTTATTACTTTTGTTTTTCTTTTTTATACTAACCGATTTCGATTTGTACTATAACTTCTAAATTTGAAAAAATATTTTATTTTTTGGTTTTAACGATATTTCTTTTACATGATTTTTTTGGGTTTCGTTTTTTACATAACGCTCCCCTGCGAGTTATATTTATTTACGTTTCAATGTTTTAATCAACCGATTGTTGTAAATGGTTTTTAAATTGTTTGGTTTCTTAAAACTACCACCATTGCGATATATTTTAGTCTACGTTTAAACCAACCCATTGTAATGTGTGGCATCGTGTTTATCTTTTTACACATTTTGTGTAAATTTTGTTCACATAACTTGGCTTACGTATACAACGAATTAACTTTTTTGTTACGTGGTTTTTATCGTCTCGTTCGTAATTTTTTTATTTGTATCTACTGGTTTCACCAATTTGGTTAGATTTTTTGAAGGCCGTTTCTTGATGATTCTGCCGAAGAAGCTCGCGGGCGGTGAGGACGGAGATGCCTGCTCCAATCACAGCTACATTGAGAGAATCCGTCATGATGGGAGCTGGTCGTAAGTTTTGTCCTTAGACCATGTGTAATGGGCATTATGTGGATATGAATGATCTTGATAACGCCCTTAACACCGTCCCTTTGGGCATTATAGGGGCATGAAGAAGAGACATTTCTACTATAATGCCCAAAGAGGAGAAAAATAAGGAAAGTAATTATTAAAAGGACATTAAAAAAGAGGTTAACCATTACACATTCTTTAAAGAGGTATTATGATGATAATGTGACGAAAAATGTCCCTTAAAAATGTTAACCATTACCTTAGTGTCGTTGGCAAATTTTGTCAAAAACTATATTATAATAGGGAAATCTTTAAATAGGAAAATATTATCAAAATAAATATTCAATTTTATATTTTGCAAAAATAGGCATATTTAAAACAATTAAGTTGGAGAGAACAAACAAACATCCGTGGCAAAAAAGTTTAATAGACAAAAAAGTTTGAAAAGGAATATGGCGACGTTAAAAAAATCAAAAAAACAAACAAACAAGAATAACAAATAACAAATAACAAATGCGTAGCCAATGAAGCCTAGCTCAATTGGTGAAAATTTGGGGAGCGAGTGGAGGTCATGTGAAGGTTGAGGGTTTGATTCTTGTCGGAGCCATATTTACCACATGTGGGGGTTTCACTTGGGGAGATCCCCAATCCAGGTGGAATGGATGGTCAGTACATGCTGGTCCAGGGTGTTAGCCGGAGCTCCACCGGTTACACCACTTGCCGTACAAAAAAAAAAGTGCAAAACGCAAGCTAAACTTAGCCAACAGCTAAATTTTAGCCCAAATATTTTTAGAAAGTTGCTTGGTAAACTTTTAAAGTTTATTAAAAGCCTATCAAACAACCCTTTTGTTTGCTTTAACAAAAAGCACATGCTACCTTTTAATTGACGTATAAAAGATCTAGGAGCTTTGGACAACTCGTTCAAACTTTTAAAAAAATAGTTAAAAAAGACCTTAACGATCCATGGTGAAGTGCTTAAGAATAAGCTTATTCAGGTCAAAGAGTCGTGCCCGGATTATGGAAAGATATTTTTTATTTCAATATAGCAATGCTTTGTAAGTGGTGGTGGAGGTTTAGGAATGAGCCAAATCAATTATGGGTCAAAGTCGTCTCATCTATCCATGGTGAAGTGCTCAAGAATATGCTTATTCCGGTCAAAGAGTCATGCCCCGGGTTATGGAAAGATAATAGTAAGGTGGATGGAGAGCTGGCCAAGGTTGGTATTCGTATTCATGATCATTTGAAGGTGTCGGTGGGGGATGGCAGTTTGACAAAATTCTGGAAAGATCGTTGGTTAACTAATGATCCGCTTCGCCTTCGTTTCCCTGTTCTGTATGCTCTTGCTGCTGATAAAGATGCTTGCGTGGCTGATTCATTTTTGAAATACGACACCAATGTTCAATGGAGAGGCAACTGCAAGAGCAATCTCAATTACACTCCGGAATGGTTAGCTTTCGCTGAATTGATTATGTTGATCAACCGCTTTTCTTTTTCCGTTAATAAGGATGTTTGGTCCCGGTGTAATGATAAAGGGATTGGATTTTCGGTTAGTCATATCAGGAGACAGTTGGACGTGGCTAGATTCGGGACAGATTCGCATGCTTTAGGCCGGTGGGAAACTTAGTTTCCGCCTAAGTGCAATGTTTTCCTGTGGAGGGCTCTTCCTGGGAGGATCGCGGTTAAAACGGAGCTGGTTAAGAGGGGTATTTCGGTTGTTAACAATACCTGTGTTCGATGTTGTCACGCTCTCAATTTCCACTGCGGGGTTTATACCGCGAGGCATGGGACATACCAGGATCCCATAGCCATAAGTCACATGAACGACTCTAAATGCCCAAACCATTTAGTTTGTTATTGTAAAACAAGTTTCATAGATAATCAAATATTTCAATAGTTGCGGAAGCGATATTTAAAGATAATAGTTATCCAAATAGTCTACGTAAAACAACGCGTTCGAAATCGTAATAGATAATTAAACATTTGAAAATAGATAAGTATTCATATCCCCATGATGCTATATGATGCATTCCCTACTCGTGCTTCGAACTAGTGTCCTGCAAAAAGGTATAATATTCGTGTATCAACATAAAGTTGGTGAGTTCACAAACTTAAGTAAATGTGTAGGTCATCCAGACCATGTTTTGAGTAATAGCTAATTCATATGCCAGGGGTAGCTAGCCCGCTCATGATAACTAAAACCGATAATACTGAACTACTAAACAACGAGATCCCACAATAGTGAGCAAAGTGCCTTGCATCATTGTCTATCAACAATGATAATATGTTAAGTTATAGTTCACACCCATGCTTTCCAGCACGATGTGAGGTTTGTGAAACCTAATAGCGCTATCAACTAGTAACCCGCTTGCCCACCTGGCAATTCATTCGGTATTTAGAAGGACTTCAATGATAGAGTTGGTTTAGTTCATCAAGGACATAAAGCATGAATTAGTGAAAGTAGATTCACCTAGTGAATCATAGCACTCCAAACTCGGGATGTGTATGAGTATTCCCAAAACGGACTATGAAAAAGTTTAGAAAGTTGTCTCCTTCCGAGACGCATGCTTTTGAGAAAAAGAGTAGTGAAACTCACCTGGTGTTTGTACGAGAGGTCTAGCAAAGCAGAGAAAGTAACTATTGTTCCGACAAAGGTCTCCTATGATTATTAAGGACATAGTAAGTTGCGTGTTCTTGTTTATCATACAAGTTCGGCGACAATTTTTGTGAACCGTGTTATTCGATGCGAATCATGTTTTATGTTTGTGAGATTTAACCCGAAAAATGTTTCATGATTCCGTACGTAATGTGTGATCATTTGTTTATCACTAGAAAACATATAAGTGAAACAAAGTGCGCATGATAAAAGTTCGATTACTAAGTGCATAATAATCAACTTATTAATACTAGCTGAGGGCCGATCCTAATGATCAAGGGCCTAGGTTTGGGTTCACAATAAGGGCCGATAGTACAAAGAAAAATGAGCGATTAGAACTTACCTTATTACTACATAGTAGGAAGGGGAAAACTTGTAGACTTGAAGCTTCCTAGTGCTCGATAATCTACTCAAGGGGTGTCTTTCGGCCGATGGTTTTTAAAGAGGGAGTAGGAGATGGTTTCGAGTGGTGTGGTGCAAGGAATGAAGTGTTCATGAGCCCTCTTTATATAGCGATTTCAATGGCAAGTCCCAAGCTTTCTTTCATACATCTAATGGGTGGCACATTCTATTTTGGTGAGTTAGCTTTGTCTAAATCAGTTGTCATTATCCTTGAGCTTGGTCGATTCATCCATGAGTCACCATCTTTTCTATTTCTAGTAAGGTGTTATGTGTAAGACTTGGTGTAAGAAGCTTGGGAGTATTGTACAAGTGTGTAAGTGAATGAGTTGTCTCTAGTGCCTATCATGGTGTCATTGATCAATAATTATCACCCTTTTCTTTAAGAGATTTCGGC
This sequence comes from Ambrosia x helenae, assembly GCA_030844895.1. Lineage (NCBI taxonomy): Eukaryota > Viridiplantae > Streptophyta > Magnoliopsida > Asterales > Asteraceae > Ambrosia > Ambrosia x helenae. The sequence goes on from CM061223.1 coordinate 53,308,104, forward strand.
CGAAACAACTAGGAGGGTTAGGATGGATAGTGATAGCTCAATGCCATGTTTTGTCTCACTTGTTTGGATGTTGATGGATCATAGATGTCTAGTTGTTAGTTTGGAAGCTTCTTGAGGTGCTAGGGGGAGTCTACGGCTGGAAATATAAGGGTGAGGAAAACAAGTTGTGTTAGTGAGATATTATAGGTATTAGGCTTCTATTTTGGGTTACAATCATAGGAATACTAGGTGTGATCTTGGTGTTTCCATGCCATGTTTGTGTATAATTTGGACACTTCATTGATAGTGACATATGAGGACCATGAAATCGGCTAAAGGAAGTAATTCTCTAGCTAGTTAGTAGCCTTAGGACAATGACACTTCTAGAGCTTGGAATTGTAAAGGTGGCTAGTGTCCTTGTTTCTCTTGAATTTGATTGGTTCCTTGTTTATGGAAGGTTCCTAGTTTAAGTGTAAGCGAAAGATTTTAACTAAAACAGGATTATTTGATCATACAAGTTACAAAACCAGGTGCGGAAACCCTAGCTTTGAACAAACTGATAGAAACTCAAATCAAAACACAATCAATATCATTTTCAAAGCTTTTCATAGATTAACTTTTGCATAAAATTGATTACAATGATGATACGGTTAATCTAGATCAATTACAGACACTTTCAATCTAATCTGGAACCTGACCTCAAAACACACACAACTAAAAACTCTGTTTCATTCACAAAAACACAAAAACTATATATAGACTCTGCACATTCGCCCCTTTACTGTGGTCGAATGTGGAATAGTTCCACATTCGCCCACTTCCAAGGTACGAATGTGATCTTGATCAGCTTCCATTCTTCCTTCGCCCAAATGTCTTCTACCTTCGCCCACTTTGTCATACCTTCGCCCACTTATATTTACATTCTACCAATCAGCACTATTTAACACATGTTAATATCCAATCACTAGTCGCAAAACGCATCTACAAACTCCCCCTCGACTATTGATTGGATTGTCTTCTCTTTTCGTCCATGGCTTTGTTCATCAGCTTAATTCTGAGCTGTTTCTTCTGCTCATTGGTCATTACAGGCTCAAACGTTCTCTTCACTGGTTTCGACACATTTGCCATCTTCACCGTCTTGCCAAGTTTATTCTCCAAATTACTCCATGCATTAATATCATAAGCAAAACAAACTCCAACCACTTGAGTATACTTTCTTGCTTGATCAGCGTCTTTCGGCTCAAAGTAAATCGGATTATAGAAAAGCATGATGATGTCTTCAAAAGTACAGTTAATCAACCACATAGGATCAAATACATGAACATGCTTGTATTTGTCCTTCTCGTCTCTCAACACTATCACCGCTTCAGCCTTTCTCCAATCATAATACCAGAAAATAAAATCAGCACTGAAATGTTGTGGCATGGGCATCAAAGGTATTTTTCTCATCACTTCAGGTGCCTTGTATATCAAAGTAACCCGCTTCAGCTTGGTTTGAGGATCAATATCCCTATGAACTTTCCTTCAGGGATATTGAGGCTTGAATCTATTCCATCTCGTTCTACTTTCCCAAACCAGCTTATCTGCACACCAACCGACATGAGTACCGCTCACTGAAGCACCAGACATAGGGAATCTGCATAGATCTCTGACCGCCCAGTACGGTAGAGTTAGCAAATCAATGAATCTGTTAAAATACAAGATCCCTGTTTCCCATTTAGCAGCTATGCACTTCAGCCTGCCCAAATATGTCCACCCGAGAGCTATGCCTTTGAACTTGGCATTATGAAATCTATAGAAGTTTCCTTGAGCTTCAGGCTTCGATCGGTTTTCATCCATTTCTCTCAATTTCTTCAAGTAACTCTTCAATTCATCAGATTGATTTGAAGATTCTTGCTTATCAGCACCAAACACCTTCTCCACAAACTCTGCACTTCTTTGCTGTGCCTTCTTCTTTGCCGAATTGTTTGGTGTCTCAGTGAAATCAGGAAATATCTCATCTTTATCTGTTTCTCTGAAGTACTGAGGAAATTCTTCATGAGTTATATCTTCAACCTCCACTTCATCAAGCTCAGGAGTATTCTTATCATCTAAGTGACTTCCAATATCCTTTTCAGAAATATCTGGAATCGATTCATCTACTATAAACTCCTCAAATGTTTTCCCTACCCTCTGTGCAAGTCCATCTAGAATTTCCTTTGCCACAGAAGCAGGTACTTCTCCTTCTTCAAGATCAAGATCTTCGTATTCCAATTCATATCTCAAGTCATCAGTTTGGAATATCTCAGCGAAACATCCTGTGAACTCAATGGTCCATTCTCTTCTTTCCACAATGTCTTTATACACTTGTTTAGCATCATCTGATAAAGACCTCACCTTCTCATTCCAGAAGATACTTTCATCTGAATCAACGTTCTCACCTTTCTTCTTCTTTGAACTTGATTCTCCAGTACTCTTCTTTTTGGATGTTCTTTCTTCAAATGTAAACTTTGAAGTATCATCTCCTCCATCATCATCATCATCACTATCACTATCATCCTCTTTCTGTCTCTCAGACCCTTCAGCATCATCATCATCATCATTATCATCCTCATCATCATTTTTATCTGACTCTTCATCATCCTCATCATCATCTTTTTCTTCATCCGATTCAGACTCTTCATAGTCAACTTTCTCTTCTTCTTCTTTATCTTCTTCACCCTCCTTCAACTTGGGTGCAACATTGTACAAATCATCAATCAAATCACTAAGGCGTTTGTTCTCAGCCCTTAGTTCTTTATTGTCTTCTTTAATCAGCTTTATCCTGTTCTTGTTTCTTGCACACTTTCCCTCAAGCTTTTCATTCTTTGCTTCAAGCTTCTTAACCTTTTCATTAATCTCGTCTTGATTTGATTTAGAAGCAACCACAATCTGAAGCATTTTCTCTTCATTCTGCTTAAACTTGGCTATTTCAGCTTGTTGAGCCACAATCATCTTCATCATATCATCCATTTTCTTGTTCACCTGCTTCATTACATCATCAACCACAGTGACTTTCTTGGATTTGGATCTAGATGGCTCAACTTCCTTTTCTTTCTGAGGCTTTCTGAACATGTCAAGTACATTGTCCAGTGCAACATTAAGTTGATCAGCTGATATTGTTTCTGCCTCTTTAGACTTCTTTTGCTTTTTGGTGACTGGTGAAGATAGCTTTGATGATGTACCAGCATCGGGTACTCTTTTTCCTTTCAACAGTTGTGCTAACTCTTTCTCTCTCAACTGTTTAGTGCTTGTCTTCTTAGACATGGTCTTGTGCTTGGGCTTGGGCAAATTTACTACCACAGTCTCTCCAGTATTCAACTCATCCAAGTCAACACCTAAACCTTCATCTTCAACATTCAATGATTTCTTTCTTTTCTCAGCTTCCTCAATCGATTTGTTTAAAGATTCAGACTCACCAACCATAGTGGCCTTACGTTTGGTGGTCCTAACATTCTCAGTATCAAAATCCCATCGTTCTTCTACCTCAGTTTCCTCTGAATCCACTGATTCTTCATCCACCAAACCAGTACCTTTCTTTGCAGTTGATTTCTTTCTCACCTCCTGTTGCTTAGAACTTCCTTGATCAGTCTTTCCCTTACCCTTCCCTTTGGCTCCGGGATTGACTACCTGTCTCTTCCTCTTAGTGCTTGCATCAACATACACCAAAGGATCATCATTATCAGAATCACTGTCATCATGTCTTGCTCTGTTCTTGCCAGGATCAGTGTAATCCTGACTAGCTAAAGCTCCAAAGAGTCTCCTGTGAGGTGGCCTTTCGTTGTCTGGCACACCCTTATATCCTTTCATTCTCACCAAAGTACGAATGTTCATGTGATCTTGACCTAGGATCACAGTTGGATCCTTCTTCAAATCTGGATACTTGTGGTCAAAAATCATCATGAGAAATCTCGGATATAGCATGAATTGCTTCTTCTTCACACCCTTTAACATCTCAAGCATATGATCCAGTATCATCCCAGATACGTTGAATGGTTTGTTGAGAGTCAACGCAACCATCAACGAACTTAGACTTTTCCTCATAACATCATAACCACCGCTCACACATCCAAATACGTGGATAATGACATGTGCAAAGTACTTGAACTGCACACTCAGCTTCCCTTTATACATAGATCCATCAATGATCGGACCTTTGTACTTCATTCTTAAGAAACAAGCCTTCTGTTCAGTCCACGACAATTCTCTGGGATCCTCACTGACCTCGAACTTTATCTGGAGTGCTTCTCTAATATCAGACTCTGTAATAAACATCTCCAAGTCTTGTATCTTGCTTCTAATGATTGTCTGATTATCCCAGAAGTCATACTTCGCATTCTTGTAGAAGTCTTCAATGATATCTTTGTAAATGATAGTCGGAGTAGCTAAAGCATAGACAACTCTGCTCCTCCTCAAGAATTCAATGATTCTAGTAAACTCTACATTCTTTTCCACATCTCCAAGATAAGCACAACAGTTATGTGTTTTCTAAAACAACCAACTGCTTGTACTTGACGATTCTCCTTCCTGAACGTTCTCTGGAACTGGTTCTGAAATGATATTCTCCACTGGAGTCTCAATGTTCTCAGTCTGGTCAGCCATCTGCACATCAAAAACAGAAACAAACGTCAAAATACAAAAACGGCAAAAATTCAAAACTTTTAAGGTTTTAAGATTCTACATTCGCCCCTTTTGATCTGGACGAATGTGAATTCTTCTGGTCGAATGTAGAACATTTTGGTCGAATGTGAAAAGGTTTTTGAATTAAAAACACATTCGTCCATTTTAAGATACATTCGTCCACAAAATTCCACCTTCGCCCGTTTTGTTGACCCGAAGGTGAACCTGTTTATCCCTAAAAATTTAAAATTTTGCCAAAATTGTTTTTAACCCTTGATTTTGATTAGGATATGTCCTAATGTGGCCGATCAACACTCGTCCACAACCAATTGTTCCTAAATTTCAATTATCATCAGTTTTTCTTAAAGAATTAGGGTCACGACTTTTTCAAATGATCAATTAACCATCTATTGTTGTTGTTATCCTAATTCCTGAACTATTCTCCCCCTAAAACTGATGAGGATTGAAATGCAATCAAAAACAAACACTAAGAAACACTCTAAGACCCTCAAAAATGAAACCCTAAGTCCGGTTTCAAAAACGATGATCCTGGTCTCATTAAAGCTCCATTACCTGTGATTTTGGTATAGAAATGATCAGTAGATGATAAGGAATGAAATGCACAATATCAAGGAATCAAAGCAACAAGGTTTGGTATCGAAGGAAAATTCTGAAAAAATATGAATGAAGGTTCGAAGCTGGAAATGGTTTTATATAGGAAGTCCACCTTCGCCCGTTTATAGTGGGCGAATTAAGGGGCGAATGTGAAATGGAAAAATCTGAAAATTTTACCAAATCACGAATTCGAATCCCGTTCAACATTTTTCAATCTGTTAAACTTCCAAAACTCAAATTTTCACTTTTTGAATGATACAAAGCCCAGATGGTGTTATCAAATCTCAGAAATTGACCATCAAGCATCCCCGGTTATCAAAAATAAAGCAGAAATGCAAAAATTTTGGATTTTCTGAAATTTTATCAAAACACACCTAAAATCTTTTTGGATTTTGTATCTTTTTGACAATAAAAGTAAAATGCATCAAAGTAAATGAAAGCAGTAAACATTTTTGTGATATCCGGTAAAAGGATCATATCAGTTTTCTGAGAAATCTGATCACAGCGTTGATCTGTTTGTTTAATATGATTATTAGAAACAATATGTGACACGGCAATTGCTGATATTGTGGTCCACGTAAGCTCACATGCAGACAATTACGCAATGCTTTAAAATGATACGAGTTAGATGTATTAGACTAACACATTGTGGTGCCCACACACACGACATACTCCCGTATCAAGTAATTGCACAAAGTTTCATTGTAACGCGTGATTATACTGTAGTTATCTGTTAGTTACAAGGTATGAGGCACAGTGGTGACAGGTCAGCAAATTAATGCTTCAAAGCGACTTGTGCACTCTACCAGGGTGAGGACTAATATCAATCATGATTTGCATCAATGATTGGATACGATGCATTAGATAATCTTTGATTATCATCACACATGTTAAGTTCCTCATTCGGTAACTTAAGGTTTTGTCATTAAAGATCTTTTAATAAGATACCCTGACTGATCTAGGTCTGTAAATCAATACGACAAAAGATCAGTTAGGCTATCCCCAGATAACTTTCAATATAACAACCCGAAACCTCCGATTTTGGCAATCTATCAAACGAAATTTCGGTACTAAGACCATATGCCAACGATACGTTGATCCACATGATTATCAGTTATTGATTTTAAATTTATATCACCATGCTGAACTTTAAACTTTGATTTCAAGCCTACCAATATATAATTGTAGTGGCTACTCAATGTTTATCAATTGATTGAATTTTTTAGAGTAGTCTGACAGTCCACTGATGTACTATCATCTCCTCTTTTTCTCCAGGAAAAACTCATTTTTGATTTTTTTAATTTTTTTTATTTTGATTTTTCTGAAATTTTCTCCCCCTAAAAATCTAAAAATAAGCATATTTTTGGATTTTTAAACTTTTGAAGAAAAACAAAATAAAATGATATCCGATGCGGTTTACCCACTGAGTTTTAAAAACCATTTTCCACTCAGATTACTAGACTCATTAAGATTTTTCAATTAGCAAACCATTTTGTCGTATCTGTTATTGAAATCCAACACCTGAGAGCAATTGCAAGAGATTGCAACTTTTCCGGCTTCACAGGTTGGAGACAGACTACAAACACTCTCCTCGCTGTTGAAATCAAGTTTTCCTTCTTCAATAACCCTTCCTTGACCTTCACCTCTCCAATAAATAGTGTGTATACAGATGCTCCACTATCAACTTATCAAAGAATAGCGAATAGGTCTGTCTGGAACAATCTGCACACTTATTAAACAATTAACATGAGAGAGGCACCCATCCCTTCACAATGGTGGGTCGTCCAAGGTCATCAATTCTCGGAACATCAATCCATTCTCCTTTTGAAAAATCAATTGGTTTTTCAATGGATTGATTTGAAGTAGAAATTGCTATTGACTTAGAAAGTGATTTGGGTTTCCAAACACGTTCAGAGTTTATTTTAGATTTTGTTGAAATCGTGTTGATTTGTGACTTTTCAGGTTTCATGTTTGACACCTGCTTCTGAACTTTGTTTGGAATCTTCTCAGACTTAACTGATGAAGACCCAGGTTTAGAGTTATTCTTAGACTTAGCCTTAGAACTCCCCCTTACCTCAGCAACCCGTCCACAATCTCCATTTTTATTCAAGGCAATTTTGTTACGATTGTCGTACACAACCTGTTTCCCCTTTTGCTTCTTGATTGGTTTTGGGGATACAGGTTTTCTGACATTGCCTGAATTTCTAGCAAATTTCACTTCGGTCTGTTTCTGTTTAACATACGGACAGTAAGCAACTAAATGCCCACACTCTCCGCAGTTATAACAAGTTCTATACTCTTCAAAATCACATGCATACCCGTCATCCCAATACCAATAGGGACAATGAGTTGCAATATGAACAACTTCACCACATTCAAAACAATTTCTCCATTCAACATAACCATGAGAATACTGTTGTGAGATGTTTCCCCAATAACCAACAAATCGAGATTTATATGAATAATCATAATAGTCACATGATCTAGATGAAAAATTTCTTGAATTCTTTTGATAAGCATTTTTCATCTGATCATTTCCTTTTGATTTGTTTGGTTTTGATCCCTTTACTTTCGGACCATTCGTATTTTCAACATTTTTCTTTTGATCCTCTTTATTCTCATGTTGGTTAGGACTGAGTTCAAAATGAAGATGATCAAATTGATTTCTAAATTTATTTAACAAATCAAGATTATCAACAAAAATACATTTAAGTAGAGATTGTTCGATATTCTCAATTAGAAAATCTTTGTTGAAAATCAATTTGTCATGTCCTTCCAACATGTAGGAACCTTCAACTCCTTCAGGAAAACTGAATATGGGTTTTTCTTCAGAATCAGATTCTGAAGTTGTTTCAACATTTTCAGTTTTCTGTTCAAACATTTGTTTCACTTCAGAATCAGAATTAACAAAGCAAGGTGTTGTGATTTCCAACTCTGATGTGGAAGTATTCTTTGAAACACTTTTATTCATTTCTAACATTTCTTTCTTTAAAGATTCAATTTTATTTAACAAATCTTTTTCATTCTTTTCAAAAACTTTAATTTGGTTTTTACAATTTTCTAGTTCATTTGCTAGTTTCTGTTTGTCCTCAATAAGTGTCATCAATTCGCAATTCAACTTGACACATTTAGAACAACTAGCACTTACCTCATCATCTGATTTATTACCATTATCAGATTTTGCATCACCATTTGAAATATCACTCTGTTCTGAACTCGTATCAGAACTCAAATCACTCTTTGACAATTCACTGGAATCATCATGTCTCATTTGTTTGACTAAACATACAACATTCCTATGAACACCTTCTCTGTTAACACACTTGTTAACATGTACCATTTCATCAGTTGGTTTCGGTGTCATTGGAAATCCCCAAATGTTGTCAACTTGAAAATTTTGTCTCTGTAATTGTTGTTGCTTTCTTTCAGCTTCTACTAGAGCTTTGATCTCCTCATCCGTTCTACATACGGCCATGTAATTAATCATTTTTCCAACAAAAATATCTAAAAATTTTTTTCTCAAATCAGGTCGAAATTTTTAGGCACTAAATTCTACGTTCGCCCCTGGTAATTCTACGTTCGCCCTTTTGATTCCACGTTCGCCCAAAAGTATCAGTTGAATGTAGAATAAACACCAGAATGTAGAATATCAAAACTCAAGTTCCACGTTCACCCAAAAATTTCTACGTTCGACCACTTCTATTCCACGTTCGCCCAAAAATTTTCAGGTTCGCCCACTACAGTTCCAGGTTCGCCCAAAAAGTTCCAGGTTCGCCCATTTTGATTCCAGGTTCGTCCAGTACAGAGAATTTCAGATTTTGAAAAACTGTTACAATTTGAAAAACGGTAATTTTGATCTCTGATTTTCAAAAGTTTGTGGATTTGAATGATCTTAATCAGGTTATGATTCGGAATTGATTTGAAGCAACTTTAATTCTTGGAATTTTGAATTTTAACCACAAAATCAACTTCAAATCAATCAAAAACACTCAAAAACCATTTTCATGCAAAAACAGATGTATTTTGATAAAAAATATGTCCAAATCAGCTCTGAGTTTATCAAATTTGTTGTTGTATGATCCGTATGGCTCTAATACCACTTTGTAAGCGAAAGATTTTGACTAAAACAGGATTATTTGATCATACAAGTTACAAAACCAGGTGCGGAAACCCTAGCTTTGAACAAACTGATAGAAACTCAAATCAAAACACAATCAATATCATTTTCAAAGCTTTTCATAGATTAACTTTTGCATAAAATTGATTACAATGATGATACGGTTAATCTAGATCAATTACAGACACTTTCAATCTAATCTGGAACCTGACCTCAAAACACACACAACTAAAAACTCTGTTTCATTCACAAAAACACAAAAACTATATATAGACTCTGCACATTCGCCCCTTTACTGTGGTCGAATGTGGAATAGTTCCACATTCGCCCACTTCCAAGGTACGAATGTGATCTTGATCAGCTTCCATTCTTCCTTCGCCCAAATGTCTTCTACCTTCGCCCACTTTGTCATACCTTCGCCCACTTATATTTACATTCTACCAATCAGCACTATTTAACACATGTTAATATCCAATCACTAGTCGCAAAACGCATCTACATTAAGTAACAAGTAGATGAGATGATATAGACATGTGCATGTTCCCTTGAGTCCATATACTTGGCCGAACATAGGTATCAAAAGGGGAAAGTGTAGCTTCACTATGTAACACCATCATGAGCTTGTTTATTTCTATTTTGATATAAGTTAGGGGACTAGGGGTAAAGCTTGGTTTGTGGCTACTAAAGACAAAAAGAAACTTCCAAGAGTGTAGGTATAGATGTATGTGTAGATTTCAATTATCAAGATTAGAGACGTGGAATACATCGTGCACTCCACTGAGTTCATCAGGCAGGTTTAACCTGTATGCTACTGGACCAATCCTTTCGACGATCTCAAATGGTCCAACTAACCGCGGGTTCAACTTTCCCCGTTTTCCAAAGCGTATCACACCCTTCCAAGGTGACACCTTTTGTAGTACCTTGTCTCCAACCTGGAACTCCAAAGGTTTTCTATGCTTATCAGTGTAACTTTTCTGTTGATCGCGAGCAGCAGCCATCCAGTTTCTGATTTGCACTATCTTCTCGGATGTTTTGTGCACGGAATGCGAAGATTTTTGAGGGGAAGTTCATCCCGGCCTGCAAAGTGGTGGATCTTATCAAAGAGGATTTTTCTTATGGATTGGGAATCGGTCGAATGTTCCGAAGCCTTTGTGGGATAACTGGGTAAACTTTGATATAGTTTCTAGCTTGTAATTTGGGGTGCCCTGTTTTGGCTTGTTTTGTTTCCGTTTTTCGCTTTGTTTGTTTCCCAGCAGTTTGCTGGCTCTTTATATTCATTTATGAAGTGATTCGCCATTTAAAAAAAAGTTAAAAAAGACCACATATGGACGTGGACTAAGGGGCTGTTTGGTTGATTAAGTGCTGAATAATTAAGAAGTCTGAATGGTTAAGAGGCTCTGAATGATTAAGTGCTGAATGGTTTAGCTATGCACCAAGTCTGAATGATTCAGCTCTTAACCATTCCATTCAGAGCCTTTTTTAGGTTGAAACAAACAGTCTGAATGCTGAATCATTCAGAGCTGAATGGTTCAGAGCCTCATTAAGAGGCTACCAAACAGGTCATTAACTTTTAGATATCCTAACCGACGCTTTTATTTATCTATATCTATATTACTATGTCAAAGAAACTTGACGGATAAATACGTAATTTCACCATCATTTTAAGATGGCATCTTAAGAGCCTCAAGTGTAATCCTTAAATTGTCACCCCTTTTTCTTCCGTTCATACCCTTGTATACCACCTTTGATAGCAGTTGTACATAATAATAATGCAATTCATTGCATTTAATTTCAATAAAACCCAATATAAAACTCATACTATTTTACTGACTCCATAATTGCCATTCATAAACCATCAATTCAAAGAGAATGAATTGAAACCCTTCTTCTTCCTACATCTGAAAACTGTAAGCCTCCCTCTTTTCCCTCTTAAGTACAATCTACCCTTGTAAAGAAATAAATTTACATTTAAATGTTCAATTAAATGGACTATTTGATGTCATCTCTTATAGTTACACCCAACACATTTATCTTATAGTTACACCCAACACATTTATATATGACAAAGAAAAAGACCAGATACACCCAACACAAGGCGACTTCCACTCACCACCCCATCTATATTGGCCAATTCTCGTTCGTGTCTCTCTCCCTCCGATTATTGCGGGTACGTCTCTCTCTCTCTCTCTCTCTCTCTCCCTATAGTACATCTGATTAAGTTGTCATTTTGAACTAATACTTTGGATTTTCATTGGTTTCGATCGTCAATAGAGACCACTTTACAAATAGTAGTGGATTGTATTGTTTTGTAGGGCTTAAATCAGAAGAGGTGGTGAAGGATACCAATGTTGTTTTCCTTTGGCAGGTATGGATTTCGAGTTGTGAGCCCTAAATAAGCAGCTGCTTTTTTTTTGTTTTGCCTTTTTTATATTAATTGTTAAATTTATCTCGATTTCTGTTTGTCCTTTGATTTATTCAAGTTATTTGTTTTTAGGGTTCTTTATTTAGAACTAAATGATTCCATCCTTAAAAACAAAAGAACATGACCATTTCTTCACTTCAGTAACCACGGAGAAGGTTGAATGCTAAACAACCTACAGGCAAATTTCTCAGTCAATATTAACATACTGTATGTTTTATTCTATACCCACTCTACACTCACTTCTTTGTGTAATTGTGTGACTTTGTTCATTATTTTTGGTGGGTTTTGTTTGTAATTTTAAACTATGGATGTTGTGGCAATTTTGACTTTTATAGTCATTGTTTCACTTTTCTTTTGGAATGATGTTGGCAAGGAAACACTTGCAGGCTTACACTTTATATTCCTTATTTGTTTAGTTTTTAAGGTTTATATTATTTTTTGTGTATGTGCTTTTATATATATATATATATATATATATATATTACTATATTAAAGAAACTCGACGAATACATATGTATTTTCACCATCATTTTAAGATGGCATCTCAAGAGCCTCAAGGGTAATCCTCAAATTGTTACCCCTTTTCTTCCATTTCATACCCTTGTGTACCACCTTTGATAGCAATTGTACAAAATAATAATGCAACTCATTACATTTAATTTCAATAAAACCCAATATAAAACTCATACTATTTTACTGACTCCATAACTGCCATTCATAAGCCATCAATTCAAAGACAATGAATTGAAACCCTTATTCTTCCTCCATCTGAAAACTGTAAGCCTCCCTCTTTACCCTCTTAAGTACAATCTACCCTTGTTAAGAAATAAATTCACATTTAAATGTTGAATTCAATGGACTATTTGATGTCATCTCTTCCCCTTCCGTTTATCTTATAGTTACACCCAACACATTCATATATGACAGAGAGAAAGAGACCAGATACACCCAACACAAGGCGACTTCCACTCACCACCCCATCTATATTGGCCAATTCTCGTTTGTGTATCTCTCCCTCCAATTATTGCAGGTACGTCTCTCTCTCTCTCTCTCTCTCTCTCTCTCTCTCCCTCCTCCTATAATACATCCGATTAAGTTATCATTTTGAACTAATACTTTGGGTATTCATTGGTTTCGGTCGTCAATTGAGACCACTTTACAAATAGTAGTGGATTATATTGTTTTGGTAGGGCTTAAATCAGAAGAGGTGGAGAAGGATACCAATGTTGTTTTCATTTGGCATGTATGGATTTCGAGTTGTGAGCCCTAAATAAACATTTGCTTGTTTTTGTTTTGCCTTTTTTTATATTAATTGTTAAATTTATCTTGATTTCTGTTTGTTCTGTGATTTATTCAAGTTATTTTTTTAGGTTTCTTCATTTAGAACTAAATGATTCCATCCTTAAAAACAAAAGAACATGACCATTTCTTCGCTTCAGTAACTACGGAGAAGGTTGAATGCTAAACAACCTACAGTCAAATTTCTCAGTCAAGATTAACATAGTGTATGTTTTATTCTATACCCACTGTACACTCATTTCTTTGTGTAATTTTGTGACTTTGTTCATTATTTTTGGTGGGTTTTCTTTGTAATTTTAAACTATGGATGTTGTGGCAATTTTGACTTTTATAGTCATTGTTTCACTTTTCTTTCGGAATGATGTTGGAAAGGAAAGACTTGCACGCTTACACTTTATATTCTTTATTGTATGTGCTATAAGGATCGACAAATCAATAAAGAATGATCAAACAAGTTTGTTTTAGGTGCGGAAACCCTAAAACAATCACAAAATGATAATTAATCAGATCAAAACAAGTAAATCATCATTCAAAGCTTTTTCATTAATAATCAATACTCAATTAGACGTTGATAAACTGAAAACAACAAGGTATGAACGTGAATTAAGCTAAATAATATCCTAGAGAGAGAATCAGAAAGTGGAGGGAACAAAATGACTCAAAGTTACATTCAAAAAATCAGCTTGACTATATATAGACTGCACATTCGCCCACATTGTTCGTGCGAATGTGCAGGTTCGACCACTTCAACCGGTCGAACCAAGCCATACATAAGAAACCTATTCTACCTTCGTCCAAAACCTCTCCTTCGTACCTTCTAATTCTCCTTCGACCGTACCAAAACTTCTTTCGCCCATTCGACAATCAACAAAAACAAGTTTATTGGACAATCTGAAGCACTAGTCGCATAAATGCATCTACAAACTCCCCCTCGACTATTGCTTGGATTGTTGTCGACGTTCTTCGTCCATTCTGATGTTCATCAACTTGATATGCCGCTGAATCTTCTGTTCCTTAGTCAGCACTGGTTCATGAAATGTCTTCGGCTTCGTCTTTTTCACTTCAGGCACTTTCTGTATCTCCACAAACCTCCCGAGCTTCTTGTCATAGTCACATCCAGCATTTATATCATACGCAAAGCACAGAAATACCACACGTTGGTATTTGCCTGCTTGTTCAGCATCCTTAACCTCAGAATAAATCGGATTATAGAACAATATTATTATATCCTCATGTGAACAGTTAATCAACCACATGGGATCAAAAATGTGTATCTTCTTGAAGTTCTATTCACCATCTTTCAGCACTATCACAGCCTCTGCTATCTTCCAATCATAGTACCACCAAATAAAGTCTTTGGCGAAGTGTTGTGGAATCGGCATCAAAGGAATCTTCTTCAACACTCGCGGTGGCTTATACTTCAGCGTCACTTTGGGCATTCCAGTAATCATATCAATATCCTTTTTATGAACGATTCGTTTTGGATATTGAGGTGCAAATAAATCCCACTTAGTTCGGCTCTCTCTCGTCATCCTCTCAGCAAAGTATGTAATTTGATTATTTGACGCTCCCGTTATACGGTAACGACAAATATCACGAATAGCCCAGCAAGGAAGAGTCTTCAAATGATGGAATTTATCAAAATATAGAATCCCCTTCTTCCACTTCACTGCTACACATTTTAATTGCTTAACAAACTTCCAGGCCAATGCACGACCTTTGAAAATTTCACTGTGAAGTTTGTAGAAGCTGCCTTGTATCTCAGCTTTAGGACGGTTATTCTCCTTCTCTTTCAATTTCCTCAAAAGCTCTTTCAAACTATCAGATTGCTCGAACTGTGGTTTATCATGCCCTTTGAATATTTCGTCTTCAAACAATTTGCTCTTCTCCTTAGCAAGTTTCTCGGCCTGGTTTAGCACTTCATCAGAAAATCCAGGAAATCCAGAATCTTGATCATTCTTAAAGTATTGTGGATATTCCTCACTTGTAATGTCTTCCATCTCAACTTCTTCAAAAGCAGGAACATCACGGTCATCTGAATGATTACCGGATTCCTTTTCAGGTATCTTTGGAATGTAATTATCAGCGAGTAACTCTTCCAAAGTCTTTCCAACCTGTCTAGCTAAACCTTCAAGTATTTCCTTAGAAATCGCTGCAGAAACCTCTCCATCTTCTAGATCTGGGTCATCAAACCCCAACTCATACAGCTTATTACTAGACTCGAATATTTCTGGAAACCTGCCTGTCATGTCAATCGTCCAGACTCTATCTGTAAGCATCTGGCGATACATGTGTTTGTCATCTTCAGATAAAGACTGCAGTTTTTTATTCCAGAAAATGTCATCATCTACATTTTCACCTGCAGTCTTTGAGCTTGACTCTCCACCTTTGCTCGAATCACGCTTCTCATACTTATATTTACCAGCGTTGTCATCATCATCGTCATCATCACTATCAAAAGCAGAGCTGTTTGCATCACTTGATCCACCATCTGAACCACCATCATCTCCATCATCTTTCTTCTTTTTCTTTTGAGGATCGTTACCAGCATCTTCATCAAGATCTTCATCCTCTTCATCGTCAGATGGTTCATAATCAACTTTCTCTTCTTTTTGTTCTTTATCTTCTTCACCAGCTTGAAGTAGAGGAGCTCGAGAGTACAAGTCTTTTACTCCGTCGCATTATCACTCCGGATTCGTTTGATCTTTAGACCATAGATATTCTCCAGACGTGTGAACAGAACTTTTAGGTTGTCAAACGTGTCGCTTTTCTGGTGTAAGCACATAACCCATGAGAATCTTGAATAATCGTCAGTCACCACAAGACAGTAGAATTCCCCGGCATGACTTTTACGCTTGACTGGACCAAATAAATCCATGTGCAAACGCTCAAGCGGTAGTTCAACGGAATTGACTTTCTTTGGTCTATGGGTTTGTTTGTGCTGTTTTCCCTTTTTACAACTAATACACTTGTCATTCAAATGGAATTGTTTCACATTAACTCCCGTGACAAGTTCATTCTTCACCAACTGGTTCATCTTTCTCAAATGAATGTGTCCCATTCTCCTATGCCACATTATAGATTCTTTTTCTGTAGCCTTAGAGAGGAAACACGTGACTTGGCCATGGGTGGTCATAGCTTTGGACATATCGGGAATATACAAGTTGTTTACTCTCGGTGCCTTCAGCATCACCCACTCTTTTGGAAGTTCAAAACCCGGTTTCAGGATGTAACAAGATTTGTCGTCAAAATAAACAGAGAATTGCTTGTCACAGATTTGGCTGACACTGAGTAGATTGTAATCTATCTGCTTCACATATGATATCCGCTCAAATGTCACTACTCCATTGCTAACACTACCCTCCATCGTAATGTAGCCTCCTTTATTTCCTGCAAACGCTACGTAACCTCCATTTATATTCTTGATATCAAAGAGTAGCGTGAGATCCCCTGTCATGTGGCCAGAAGCTCCACTGTCAACAATCCAGAGGCTGCTAACAGGGCCAGCTGGAGCTCCCTGCACATATCAAGTAAAGCAATTAGATCTTTCGGGTGACCCAAGCCTGTTTGGTCTTGGGTCTTTGAACTAGTTGTTTCAAAGATTCATTAGATTCACAAACATCTTGGGTTTTATCAATCCCTTTCTTTTCACTCTCAACTTTTCTTTTCTCAGATTTCACACTCTGTGAAGTTGAAGCACCCTCAGACTCCTTTGATGACCAAGACTGTTCAGACCTTTTCAAGATCCGGATTTGAGATTTTGAGGTCTCAGCTGGTTTCTTTACTTCGTCTTTGAATGCTACCTTCTTGGTTACCTTCTCTGATTTAACAGAGACAGGTCCAACTGCTGATTTGGCATTAGGTTTAGCAGGAACCTTTTTGTTTTCAGCAGTTGCGTTCATCAATGGTTTCTTCAATGGTTTCTCAGTGGCTATCCGGTTGCGTTTGTCATAAGTCATCGGACGATTTTCCCATTTGTTGTAAAAATTGTTTTGGTTATAATAACGTGCTGGCTGAGGGAAAAACCGTCTTTGTGGATAACTGTAATTATCAACCGGATAATCATGTCGTTGCTTCATCTTGTAACGCCCAGCTTTTCTCTAATATTATAATATTGATATTTTATTAATAAAACAATTTTAATTCGTTAACAATAATATATCGTTAATGAGAGAATGAATTATTATTTGGGAATGGCTATAATAAATCATTTCGCTAACTAAAATAACAATAATGCGTTGTAAGTGATAGTGTATCGGTTAATGGCACCTATCCATTTAAATTTTAAACACGACTATAAATATATATAACAAATGTATAGTCTAAATACTCGTTTTAAATTGGTTTATAAAAAAAATCGCGTAATATTTTTAGTGTCGTGATAAAGGAAATAAACGAGACCGAGTCAGTAACTGGCTCGCATACGCGGTTGACATCCACTTAACCCACCTATCTAACCCTACCTATTTAAACACCTAAACTCCTTCTTCTTCATTTTCATCTTCAAGTTAAAACCCTAGCCTACACCCAAGCTTCTCCTCCTTCAATTCTGCACACTCCTTTCCACACACCCACACCCACACTCACGCTACAACCACCCCATCCCCATCTTCCTTTCACCTTGAGCCATCAATAAACACACATATCTTCCCCTCTCTAGACGCTCAGCGGCGGCATCAGGGAGGAGCCACCAACCCGAGTCCCATGAACCTCACGAACTCCCCACCTTCCCTCTCATTACAGTCCAGTGACCGGACTAGGGTTCCGATTGAACCCGTCAGCCGCTGACCACCATCGCCGCCAACAATCACCACCACCCGAAGCTCTGATTTCACCGCCTACATCCTCCTCTCCTCTCTCCATCTCACCTCGACACCCCTGCTGCCTCTCACCCTAGATGCAGCAGCGGCCGCCGCCGCCACTGATCATTTTCTCATTCTCTCTAGAGCAGCGACAACAATACAGAGGCACAAGTTAGGTTCACGTATGGTTCGTTGATGTTGAGTTCATTCTCGTGTAGTTTGATGTTCGGATCCCATTTCAGCTGGTTCAATAGAGACGAGTTAGTTCAAACCTGTTACCATGACCGGATATAGTCACGGGTACGACATAGTTCTTTTCGGGTAAGCTTTGTTTTAGCCGCGTGGTTTCGTTCTTGTAGTTTAATTCTGGGTTGGCTTTGATATTGGATTAGTCTTGGTCATGGCTCGTCTTCGTTTTCAGTCCAAGCCATTCGGATAAGATCAAGTCTTTTGTAACACGAGTCGAATTGGTAAAACGCAATCAACATCGGTTGGTCAACAGAAGTCAAACTGGTCAAGATCTGGTCAAACCTGGTCAACCGTGTTCAAAGCTGGTCAACTCCAGTCAACTTTCGAAGTTGGTCAAACTCTAGTTCTAGACGAATGCGTATCGATTTGAGAGTTGTTCGCGGGAAGGTATAACGCGCGCCACGATCTTAGTTTATTTTTATTTATTTATTTATTTTTATTTTTGTGTATATTGTATATAAACACTTATTCTAAAAGTGTAAGCGAACCGAAGTGACTCGAAGGAACGGAAAAATAACTAACTTATTATATACTTAATGTCGCGAGGATAATTAAACGTTAAACTACAAATGTCTACATATCACTTGTTAAAATGTATAGTTTCTCATTATTCTAGTGTTAATAAGTTAAAACCGTTTGTCGTATATATAACCGTTTAGCTAAATAATGTGGTGATTAATGTCACACCCTCAAAATCAACTTGCGGAGTTTTACCGCGAGGCGCATGACAAACCAGGATCCAAACCAACGATCACAATAAACAAGTCTAAATGAATATAAATGCAACTTCAAAACATAGTTTAAAAATCCCGTTTACAGCGGAAGCTTATTCAAAAACAGTACTCATCAATGAAATAATAGTTCAATGTTCAAAAGACCATGCAACCCTAGTTAGACGCCGTGCAGACGCGTGCGCCCTAGTCCAGTCGTGCTACCTTAGCGACCTGAGAAAACATGTAAAAGTTTACGTCAGCACAAAAATGCTGGTGAGTTTACAGGTTTTGTATCCAAGTACCAAGTCCACCTGTCCATACTATAATAAATCGAAAACCAGTATACGCTAGCTAGGCGTACGTTTTGTTACTACCACGATTGGAAAACCATTACTAACGCGAATACCAAAAGTATGCCCGATATAGTTCCTGTTGTTCCTGTTGTTCCTGTTTGAGACAATATGCACCCGCCGACCCTCCAAGTCGACGAGCGGGGTTGGTCACTCCCAATAGCGCTATTCACATTTCCCCGTTGTGCAAACCCGCACATTCATGGTTCCCCCCCGGGACTTCCAAAGATCGTGTAGTACACAATAGAAACCCATAGTATGACAGTAGTTACCAAATAATCGTTTTAACACATGTTTTCTCCCCCGAAAGTATAAAACCAGTTTAAAAGAGGGGCCGTAAACTCACCTTAAGTTGCGTTACTCCTTAACCCGAGTAAACCCAGCTGCTATGCTAGTCCCGTAAGCGGCGACCTAACATATGACAGTTACAAGTACTTAGACTAATAACCCGCAGGTTAATTAGTCCCTAGATGTCCAGACCATAACCAAGTTTGTTTGAAAACACCGTGACTGTTTAACTGACCCAAAGTACAAGACTCGACATCCCATTGGTGACCCGAGACTCCCCGTGTTATGTTTACGCTCCAAAACATACAATAACGCAATTACACTTAACATACGTTAACGCACAACAAGTTTTAGCACATCGTTCCCGTATCACCGAATTACATCCAAAATATGTTACCAAGTTATTAGACATGTTACGGGGTTCCTAGCATGTTACTACATGTCAAATCAGGTCTCGGAATGCTAATATACACTTACAGCAGCAGTACACGCGATTAGGGAGGCTAATCGCATGAATGATCACACGACTAGGGCTAATCGCCCCTGAGGTCACGCGACTGGGCTACTCGCCCCATGATGTCACGCGACTGGGCTACTCGCCCCTGATGTCATGCGAGTGGGGCTACTCGCCCCTGATGTCATGCGAGTGGGGCTACTCGCCCCTGATGTCATGCGAGTGGGGCTACTCGCCCCTAACACAGGCGATTAGCAAGGCTACTCGCCTGTAACCTTGCTGTTCCGGTTTTTCGCGCGTTTAACGCTCCAAATCAGATCCAGAACGTGTGTAACTACCCAATATCATCCCAATAACTATTCTAAACATGTTTAAACCAAAATCCTTCGTTTAACCTCGTATAATCAGTCCTGCATGAAATCAAGTAATCCAAACATATACACATAGCATGCAATCATCATACCAACATGCATAACAATAACCCTAATAATCAATTACTGAGAGTCCTATCATCATAATATCAATATCAACACTGATCTATCATAATATCATATCAAATCATCATCATGAATCATAAAAACCCTAGCTTTCTAATCATACACACTCATAATGCATGCATATTAGTTATAATCCGATTAACAACCCTTATTGACGATTTTCAGAAAGCTTTTTCGTTTAACAACAGGTCTGGACCCTTAGGGATTGATTAAAAACGTTTACAAAGAGTTATGGATGAGAATCAAACCTTAGGATTATGAAAGAATGATGATTAAAGCTTGAAACCTTGTGTTTTGATCAAAAATCGCCTTCCAGAGGTTGTTTATGTGTTTGGGCGGGTTATGGGACGACTAGGGTTTGTCTAATGAAGTTTAGGAGGTTAAGTATGGTATTTATAGTCGTTTTTAGTCGTCCAGCCCGTTCCATGCGATTGTGCAGCAGTTATACACGATTAGGGCTGCTAATCGCATGAATGTGCATGTGATTGGGCCTAATCGCCTAAACTTATACACGATTAGGACCCTAATCGCCTTTAAGGTTCCCTACTCGCCTCCCCTATGGGCGATTAGGCTTCCTAATCGCCTGTAGGGGTTCATTTTGTGTGTTTTGCGCGTTAAACCCCGTTTTAACATATGTTAACACATATTAATGTACCGACAAGTCACATAATGATTATAAACACATAACACAAGTAAATACACATATTCACACTCGTTCACCAATTCCCGGGACTCGAGACTCGTATGTTCCGTATGCCCTGACGATCCCACCGATCGTCACCGTTTGTACACTTGGTTAAGGACTGACATCTAACGAACCTCTAGACCAACATCCAATGATCTTCTAGGCTAACCAATAGTTCCCGAACCATAACCCGACTTAACTAACCCAGTTAAGTACAATATACGCGTGACTCGCTAAGGTAGACTTTCATCTAGACAACGTTGTTAACCAGAATTTGCCGGGTGTCACATCATCCCCACGTTAAAAGAATTTTCGTCCCGAAAATTGCACAAGTACAGAAAGAACAAAAGAAATAACGAAGGAAACAAGCAAAAGATAGAAACCAAAAGAGAGAGATTTACCCGAGTTGTCACATCATCCCCACGTTAAAAGGAATCTCGACCCGAGATTCATTCAGCTGCCGAAGAGACATGTCTCGACTCGAACGCTTCCTTAGGAAAGAGATGAGGATACTTAGACTTCATCTGATCCTCCCGTTCCCACGTATATTCCGGTCCCCGGTCCGAGTTCCACCGAACCTTAACGATACGAATCTTGCTGTGACGCAGGCTACGAATCTTGTAATCAAGGATCTCCACAGGTTCTTCCACAATCCGAAGACGATCATCAACCTTGATCTCTTCTAGTGGAACGATGAGAGACTCGTCAGCCAGACACTTCTTCAAGTTTGACACGTGAAAGACGTTATGTACGTTACCTAGCTCCGTCGGTAGATCAAGTCGATATGCCACCGGCCCAATCCGTTCCAGGATCGTAAATGGGCCGACATATCGTGGATTGAGTTTGCCACGCTTCCCAAAGCGTATGACGCCCTTCCACGGTGAGACTTTGAGAAGTACCTTGTCATTGACTTGGAATTCCAGTGGTTTGCGACGCTGATCAGCATAACTCTTTTGCCGGTCCCGTGCCGCCGCCAACCGATTTCGAATCTGTACGATCTTTTCCGAAGTTTCGTACACTAGTTCAGGCCCAGTGAGTTGACTCTCACCCACTTCAGCCCAGCAAAGAGGAGAACGGCATTTCCGTCCATACAGTGCTTCGAACGGAGCCGCCTTGATGCTCGTGTGATAACTGTTATTGTACGAGAATTCTACCAACGGTAGATGAGCTTCCCAACCCTTTCCAAAATCGATTACACATGCCCGCAGCATGTCTTCTAAAGTTTGAATCGTACGCTCACTCTGACCGTCAGTCTGTGGATGATAAGCCGTACTCATGTCTAGTTGGGTACCCAAAGCCTTGTGCAAGGACTTCCAGAAGTGAGAAGTGAAATGGGAGTCACGATCCGAGATAATAGAAACTGGTACCCCGTGCTTAGAAACAACTTCTTTCAAGTAAAGACGAGCCAAACGATCCATGGTGTCGGTCTCCTTAATAGCAAGAAAATGAGCTGATTTCGTCAACCGATCGACAATCACCCATATCTTGTCATTCCCGCTTGGTGACTTAGGGAGTTGTGTGACAAAATCCATAGTAATCCGTTCCCATTTCCATTCCGGAATTTCAGGTTGTTGCAAGAGACCCGACGGTTTCTGGTATTCCACCTTGACCTTAGCACAGGTCAAGCATTTGCTCACATATGAGGCTATGTCCGACCTCATGTTTGGCCACCAGTAAAGCACCTTCAGATCTTGGTACATCTTATCCGAACCAGGATGAATAGAATATCGGGACTTATGAGCTTCATCAAGAACAAGCTCCCGTAGTCCCCCGAATAAAGGAACCCATATGCGTTCTGCGAAATAGTGCAGGCCATCAGGCCTTCGCTCTAGGTGCTTGTCGGCACCGTGCATAGTTTCAGCTTTAAGGTGTTCCTCCTTCAAAGCCTCCAACTGGGCAGAACGGAGTTGATCAGGTAACGACGAATGGATGGTGAGCTGTAACGCCCGAACGCGACGAGGTTTAGTAGATTCCTTCCTGCTCAAGGCGTCTGCTACAACATTCGCCTTGCCAGGATGGTACTTAATAGCACAATCATAGTCGTTCAAAAGTTCAATCCAGCGACGCTGTCGTATGTTCAAGTGTTGTTGGTCGAAAATGTGTTGGAGACTCTTGTGATCGGTGTAGATGGTGCATTTGGTACCGTACAAGTAATGTCTCCAAATTTTCAACGCGAATACCACGGCACCCAACTCCAAGTCATGAGTTGTGTAGTTCTTCTCGTGCACTTTGAGTTGACGAGAAGCATACGCGATCACTTTCTCGCGTTGCATCAACACGCAACCGAGTCCATGAATGGAAGCATCACAGTAGACAACAAAATCATCAGGACCCTCAGGTAAGGACAAAATAGGAGCAGAACACAGTTTAGACTTCAGTTCTTCAAACGCGGACTCTTGTGATTCACCCCAGTCGAACTTTCTATCCTTCTGAGTGAGAATGGTGAGGGGTTGAGCAATCTTCGAGAACCCCTGAATGAAACGACGATAGTAGCCCGCAAGGCCTAGGAATTGCCGCACCTCAGTTGGCGTCTTTGGTGCTCCCCAGTCCTTGATCGCTTCGATCTTAGCTGGATCGACATGAATCCCTAGTTCATTAACCACGTGTCCTAGGAATTGAACTTCGCGTAACCAAAAGTCACACTTTGAGAACTTGGCGTAAAGTTGTTCCCGTCGCAAGAGTTCCAAAACTAACCGCAGATGTTCCCCGTGTTCGGTCTCGTTCTTGGAGTAGATCAGAATGTCATCAATAAACACAATGACGAATTTGTCCAGATATGGTTTACAGACGCGGTTCATCAAGTCCATGAAAACCGCCGGTGCGTTCGTAAGACCGAAAGGCATGACCAAGAATTCGAAATGGCCATAACGTGTTCGAAAAGTAGTCTTTGCAACGTCAGCCTCCCTGACGCGCAGCTGGTGATAACCGGACCTCAAGTCGATCTTGGAATAATAACTAGAACCCTGAAGCTGGTCGAATAGATCATCAATACGTGGGAGAGGATAACGGTTCTTGACGGTCAATTTGTTCAGTTCTCTGTAGTCTACACACAATCGGAAACTCCCATCCTTCTTCTTGACAAATAAAATCGGGGCTCCCCAAGGGGAAGAACTTGGTCGGATGAAACCCTTGTCCAAGAGTTCCTGTAACTGACTAGACAATTCCTGCATCTCGGGAGGTGCAAGACGGTAGGGGGCCCGAGCAATAGGAGCAGCCCCTGGTACAAGGTCAATACCGAACTCGACTTGACGATGAGGAGGAAGACCAGATAAATCATCGGGAAAAACATCAAGAAACTCGCGTACCACCGGAATGTCGTCGATCTTCTTCTCATCAACAGAGGAAGCAGATAAGAGTGCCAAAACAGCTGGATAACCCTTTCGAAGACACTTAAGGGCTTTCATGCTAGAGATGATGTTTAGCGGAACACCACCCTTGATACCGTACACAGAAAGAAATTCTCCATCAGGGAGAGGAATCCGAATAACCTTATCATAACAGACAATCTCCGCGTGATACAAAGATAACCAATCCATTCCTACCACAACGTCAAAACTACCCAAAGGTACCGGCATAAGGTCGATGGGGAACGATAAACCCGACAACTCTAACTGACACTCCCAAAGGACACTAGTAGCTTCAATCGTTTTACCGTCAGCCAACTCAATAATATACTTGGTCTCTAATGGTACAGGTACTACATCTAGCAGTCGACTAACATCCATGGATACAAAACTCTTGTCGGCACCAGAATCAAATAACACGCTAACAGAATGATTATTGAGAAGAAACGTACCGGTGACTGTATCAGGGTCATGTCTAGCCTCAGCGGCTCCAATGACGAAGGCACGTGCATTTCTGCCGCCGCCCCCGTTGTTCCCATTCCCGTTGTTTCCACTCTGTTTCAGTTTTGGGCAATCCTTCTTGTAATGCCCAGTGTCACCACAGTTGTAGCATCCTTGTTTCCCTGTAGTCCCCTGAGTAGTCGGAGCTGAACTGTTGGTCGGAGCCTGAGTCGATGGAAGTGTAGCCCGACAATCTTTAGCATAGTGGCCTGTTCGCTGGCAGCGGTGACAACGGTTACTGTCGCAGTTCCCTTGATGATGGCGTCCACACTTGTTGCATTTGGGCAGTTTTCCCGCATAACCACCCTGCTTGTTACCCGAAGAAGATGAACCCCCATTATCAAACCTTTTACCCTGCTGTGCAGACCCAGACCCTTTCCCGTCATTTTCCCACTTGCGCTTATTGTTCTCTGGAGCCTTAGCAGTCGAACCTTTCGCAGGCAAAATCCCCTCAGTCACCTTTAAGTTGGTCATCCTATGGGCCGATCGAACTACCTCTGCATACGTAGGATGATTTCCAGCAGCCACTAACCCTGCAATTTCCGGTACTAACCCTGAGACATAGTGTTCAATCTTACGATACTCTGGCACGTGCAGATCGGGACACAGCACTGCCAACTTATTCCGCCTCACAGTATACTTCTCAATTTCCGACCCAGTCATCTTGAGGTTCCACACCTCATGCTCCAGCTTCTGTACCTCTTCCCTCGGGCAATACTCCCGCTTCAGCAACTGCACAAAATTCTCCCATGGCATAGCATATGCCTCCCCAATACCCATGTTCTGGGTGATGCCATTCCACCAAGTCAATGCCACATCCTGAAACAACGCAGCAGAATACTTCACCCGATCTTCTGGGAGACAGTTACACATCAGAAATACCGACTCCACTTTCTCCAACCACCTAAGCAAGCTAACCGCACCCTCAGTGCCAGAGAATTCCTGGGGCTTGCAGTCCCGGAACATCTTGTAGGTGCACATGGGTGGGGGTGGGTCAACAGGACCACCTGAAATGAAACGTATGAGAAACCACGAATAACGTAAACAAGGTTCACCAATGAGGCAAAGAAAACGGATAAATCAACTTACCACCACCGTTGTGCCCTAACTGAAAGGCAGCTTGGAGCAAGTTGTTCAGATCAGCCTGCGATAGGTTAATACCTCCACCACGACCACCAGCACCACCGCGACCACCACCACGTCCACCATTGCGACCACCTCCACGTCCTCCACGCACTCCAGACATGATTCTGGCAGAAAGAACGAGAAAATTTAGTTTCGCAGTTAAAGATAATCACTAATGTTCACAAGATCAAAGCTAGATCCAATCCAGGACTATCCCCTCAAACCCAAAGCTCACTAGTGCTTCCATGCATTTCGGTTTATGATTTTGTGTGCACCCAAAATGATAAACCGCTCTACATGGTCCTCCCAGTGTTCTCCTAGTTCAAAGTTCAAATCACCGAACATAGACTCTTAGCTACACACCGTAATACTACGGTAGTTCATGACAAGTGTTTCTATTGGAGTGCGAAAGGGAGATGTCCGAGCCTTGGACAAATCTCAAGAGCACACGAGTTACTCCAATAGACTACACTGCCTAGATAACAAGTAACCCAACCTAAGATAGAACGGATGATGTAACGTAGAAAGACCAATGATTTAGAGATACCCCGACAAGACCATACGTAAACCACTATAACGTTTAGTACCATGTGATCGTCTAGTGTGTGCGACTCGGCTATAGACTAGACTCTACATGCAGTCCTAGTTCACTATAACCATTGGCTCTGATACCAATCTGTCACACCCTCAAAATCCACTTGCGGAGTTTTACCGCGAGGCGCATGACAAACCAGGATCCAAACCAACGATCACAATAAACAAGTCTAAATGAATATAAATGCAACTTCAAAACATAGTTTAAAAATCCCGTTTACAGCGGAAGCTTATTCAAAAACAGTACTCATCAATGAAATAATAGTTCAATGTTCAAAAGACCATGCAACCCTAGTTAGACGCCGTGCAGACGCGTGCGCCCTAGTCCAGTCGTGCTACCTTAGCGACCTGAGAAAACATGTAAAAGTTTACGTCAGCACAAAAATGCTGGTGAGTTTACAGGTTTTGTATCCAAGTACCAAGTCCACCTGTCCATACTATAATAAATCGAAAACCAGTATACGCTAGCTAGGCGTACGTTTTGTTACTACCACGATTGGAAAACCATTACTAACGCGAATACCAAAAGTATGCCCGATATAGTTCCTGTTGTTCCTGTTGTTCCTGTTTGAGACAATATGCACCCGCCGACCCTCCAAGTCGACGAGCGGGGTTGGTCACTCCCAATAGCGCTATTCACATTTCCCCGTTGTGCAAACCCGCACATTCATGGTTCCCCCCGGGACTTCCAAAGATCGTGTAGTACACAATAGAAACCCATAGTATGACAGTAGTTACCAAATAATCGTTTTAACACATGTTTTCTCCCCCGAAAGTATAAAACCAGTTTAAAAGAGGGGCCGTAAACTCACCTTAAGTTGCGTTACTCCTTAACCCGAGTAAACCCAGCTGCTATGCTAGTCCCGTAAGCGGCGACCTAACATATGACAGTTACAAGTACTTAGACTAATAACCCGCAGGTTAATTAGTCCCTAGATGTCCAGACCATAACCAAGTTTGTTTGAAAACACCGTGACTGTTTAACTGACCCAAAGTACAAGACTCGACATCCCATTGGTGACCCGAGACTCCCCGTGTTATGTTTACGCTCCAAAACATACAATAACGCAATTACACTTAACATACGTTAACGCACAACAAGTTTTAGCACATCGTTCCCGTATCACCGAATTACATCCAAATATATGTTACCAAGTTATTAGACATGTTACGGGGTTCCTAGCATGTTACTACATGTCAAATCAGGTCTCGGAATGCTAATATACACTTACAGCAGCAGTACACGCGATTAGGGAGGCTAATCGCATGAATGATCACACGACTAGGGCTAATCGCCCCTGAGGTCACGCGACTGGGCTACTCGCCCCATGATGTCACGCGACTGGGCTACTCGCCCCTGATGTCATGCGAGTGGGGCTACTCGCCCCTGATGTCATGCGAGTGGGGCTACTCGCCCCTGATGTCATGCGAGTGGGGCTACTCGCCCCTGATGTCATGCGAGTGGGGCTACTCGCCCCTAACACAGGCGATTAGCAAGGCTACTCGCCTGTAACCTTGCTGTTCCGGTTTTTCGCGCGTTTAACGCTCCAAATCAGATCCAGAACGTGTGTAACTACCCAATATCATCCCAATAACTATTCTAAACATGTTTAAACCAAAATCCTTCGTTTAACCTCGTATAATCAGTCCTGCATGAAATCAAGTAATCCAAACATATACACATAGCATGCAATCATCATACCAACATGCATAACAATAACCCTAATAATCAATTACTGAGAGTCCTATCATCATAATATCAATATCAACACTGATCTATCATAATATCATATCAAATCATCATCATGAATCATAAAAACCCTAGCTTTCTAATCATACACACTCATAATGCATGCATATTAGTTATAATCCGATTAACAACCCTTATTGACGATTTTCAGAAAGCTTTTTCGTTTAACAATAGGTCTGGACCCTTAGGGATTGATTAAAAACGTTTACAAAGAGTTATGGATGAGAATCAAACCTTAGGATTATGAAAGAATGATGATTAAAGCTTGAAACCTTGTGTTTTGATCAAAAATCGCCTTCCAGAGGTTGTTTATGTGTTTGGGCGGGTTATGGGACGACTAGGGTTTGTCTAATGAAGTTTAGGAGGTTAAGTATGGTATTTATAGTCGTTTTAGTCGTCCAGCCCGTTCCATGCGATTGTGCAGCAGTTATACACGATTAGGGCTGCTAATCGCATGAATGTGCATGTGATTGGGCCTAATCGCCTAAACTTATACACGATTAGGACCCTAATCGCCTTTAAGGTTCCCTACTCGCCTCCCCTATGGGCGATTAGGCTTCCTAATCGCCTGTAGGGGTTCATTTTGTGTGTTTTGCGCGTTAAACCCCGTTTTAACATATGTTAACACATATTAATGTACCGACAAGTCACATAATGATTATAAACACATAACACAAGTAAATACACATATTCACACTCGTTCACCAATTCCCGGGACTCGAGACTCGTATGTTCCGTATGCCCTGACGATCCCACCGATCGTCACCGTTTGTACACTTGGTTAAGGACTGACATCTAACGAACCTCTAGACCAACATCCAATGATCTTCTAGGCTAACCAATAGTTCCCGAACCATAACCCGACTTAACTAACCCATTTAAGTACAATATACGCGTGACTCGCTAAGGTAGACTTTCATCTAGACAACGTTGTTAACCAGAATTTGCCGGGTGTCACAATTAAGAAATTGACAATTTATGTATTGGGATAAAATAGACGACTTGCGTTGTCTGGTTTCTTACAAAAAACAGAGGAGACTCTGCCCAAATTTTTATAAAATATAAGAAACATATCGAGCATTCAAATCTATGAATTTGTACAATAAGCTACGTTTTCACAAATAGAATTATCCCTGAACCAAAACGCTCTCACAAATTGATTATGTTAACAATAAATCCAATATTTAAATGCAATTTTTGCCTTGCTAATGATATATATATTATTATCCAACGTGCCATTTCAAAATGATTAAAAGTCGCGATTCTGAATGTATTATATTAAAATATATATTTTATATAACAATACATACGCATATATTTTCAAGAAAACCAAACGAAGTTACTATCGGTTCGTTAAGTCATACACACTTTAAGACGCGCATTCATTCAATGCGAGTCTAGGTAGTTGAATAAACTATCTATACAATCAATAAACGAAACAAGCTTACTTGCATTAGAATTTAAGGCGTCCTTTACTTGTAATAGGATACAAGAGTTCAATTAATTCAAGTTCAGACTTGTTGCTACTTGCTAGTACTTACACAGTGAATTTCAGGTGAGTTTACGTAACCATGTTTATGCGATTCTTTATACTTGCAACATTTTACTTAAGCAATTCAACATGCATGTCTAGTTGTAAACTTTATTGCCTCATGAATTAGACAACAACAGTTTCAACGAGTTTCAACATTACATACTCATTAGCTATGGCCAAGCGGCGATACTCAATAATAGATCTATTGGATTGACAATCCCACCCGGATACGTGTACCTCCTACATAGGTAGCGTGGGTGATTGTTATCGTTCAAACATATTATTAAGGTGAACCGTGGATGACGGGATAGACCTAAACTAATCGGAGGTTTGATTATGTCGATTCAACATATTATGTTTATTCATGTAGACTTAAACTTACGATAGACATATGAATTGCTAAACTTTTATACTTAAACTACTTGCTTGACATGGCTTATGTATTCTCACCAACTTCTAGTTGACCCCCCATTTTTCCAAACTCAACAGGAAATACTGATGCTTGAAGTCTAGAGCTAGCATGAGGAGATATTTGAAGCTTTGTTGATTACTTGATGTAGACTATAATGTAATTCAATATTGTAATGTATTAAAGGATTATTTAAACTTGTGTACTACCATGAGCTACTGAACAATCATTCATACGTGGCACCTCGATGTTTCCGCCATCGGTTGGGGTGTTACAGATTGGTATCAGAGCCATGGTTATAGGGAATTAGGTTATTAGAAAAATAATCTAGTCTATAACCTTAGGACTTTAACCAGTACTTGCTTCAATTACTTGTAGCTCTACCTTATCCTTATCTCTATCCCTATCCTCATCCTTATTCTTAGCCTAACTTGGTCTTGCCTACTCTCTTTCACTTACTTGCTACAATCCTAACATACTTCTAGATTATTAAGGCAAATTCGTTGGACTTAGGCCTGATCTGTTTTGATAAGCCAACATTTTCGTTTATTCGGTGTTAGATATTTACAATCTTTGTGTTTCATTTTCATTTATACCCCCCTCACTCCCGTATAAAATCTATGTTTTGAATCTCAAAATTTTTGCAATTCAAATGTATTTTCTTCTTACATAATTCCCTCATTAGCTTAAACTTCATGAATCATTTCTGGGTTTCACAATCCTAATTCATTTTACAAACTTATAATATTACCCATAAGCCTAATTATTTTTAACATCTAACCCAAATCATATGTTTCCCTTTTACATCATACATAAAACTATTATCTTTGATGTTTCTGGCCAATTTTATTTTAAACTTTCACCCCTCTACATTTTTTATTTATGTGTATATATATATGTATATTTTGAAGATACCATCAACCATAAAATTTCATCACATTCGAGATTTTAAAATCCTTGTTTAAACTGTAACATTATAATCTGTGTATAGGAGATACTGTAGCACCAAAGCTAAAGAGTACTGAATTTTGTCAAACTTTCATCACTTGGGAATTTCACAAACTATAACAAATAAATATATATATATATATATATATATATTTTAAAAAAAGAGTCTTTTATCTCCACTAACTTATTTGCTAAATTTCAAATTTTTATTGAACAATTTATTGGCGCAACAAATGATTTACAATAAAAAAAATGTTTTAATCTATTAAGAATGACTTCTTTTATGTATTACTCGAAGCCTATTATACAAAACGTCTGAACAAATCCTTGATTTTTGAAATCTGACATCGTGTTTAAAACCTATGACTCATCGAAATATTTTGATCTAAATCAATTTAGTTGTACTATTTAATAACTTTTGCTTTATATACAAAACCAATTTTGAAAATAAAATCTTTCCACCCACAGGAACAAAATTTACTTTACAATTTTTCCATTGACACATACTTATTTTAAACTTGTTCGAACTATTACAAATTTTTGGCAAATACCACAATCATGTTTTCTCATATGCTTGTATCTAACCATTTATTCAAACCCCACGATTATTTTGTATGATCACCTTACTATTTGCGTCTTTTTGAAACCCTATAAATTAAACCCTTTATCAACCATTTACACATTCACCATTTTCACAACCTTGATTTTACTGTGAGTTTTCATCATCCCTCAAAATCCAAATTCACATCCTTTACCTCCTCGAACATGAACTTGATCTCCATGATAACCAAATTATTGAAAAACTTAATTGTTCGATGCATCAAACTTGAATATTAGTTATACATGAGGATTAGTGTTGATGCATTTTGCGACTAAGGATTGGATATACATAATTAACATGTGTTAGTGGGTAGCCGAAGGTACTTTTGGATGGGCGAATGTAGATAAACTGGGCGAAGGTGAATCAAGACTGGGCGAAGGTAGAACTGGAATGGACGAAGGTAGAATGGACATAGACAGAAGATCACATTCGACCACTTGCAGTGGGCGAATGTGGAAAATGCCCACATTCGACCATCTGTAAGGGGCGAATGTGCAGAGGCTATATATAGATTTTGAGTTTTTGTTTATGAAAAAGCAGTTATCATTTGTGTCCAGGTTCAGTTCAGGTTCAGTAGTGTTTTTGAGAAAGTGTCTTTGTGATTCTAGATTAACATAAACGTTGTAAATGCTTATTGATTGAAAGTTAATCTATGAAAATGATATTGAAAATGATCTTGATTGTGTCGTGATTAGCATCTTATCAATTTGTTCAGATCTAGGGTTTCCGCACCTAGATTTGTGACTTGTATGATCATATAATCCTGTTTTAGATAAAATCCAACGCTCACAAAGTGGTATCAGAGCATAGAGGATCATACAACAACAAGTTTGATAAGATCAGAGTTGATTTGGACATGTTTTAGACAAATTATCATCTGTTTTTACAAAAACTCTTATAAAACATAGTTTTTGATCGATTTAAAGGTGATTTTGTGGTCAAATTCAAGTTTTCCAAGACCTAAAGTTGTTCCAAATCAAATCCGAAACATAACCTGATTGAGATCATTGAAATCCATGAACTTTTGAAAATCTCAGATCAAAATAACCGTTTTTCAAACAATAACCGTTTTTCAAAAGTGAGATCTGCTGATATGGGGCGAACCTGGAACCTGGACTGAGTGTTGTGGGCGAACCTGACAAAAAGTGGGCGAACCTGAGTAAAAAGTGGTCGAACCTGAAAATTTGTCTAGAAACTTTTCACATTCGGGTATATAATTTCACCTTCGACCGTTCTTAGTTGGGCGAAAGTGGAATTGTGATAGTTTTTGTTTACATTCTGGTCATTTCCACATTCGGGTATCACTATTTGGACGAAAGTGAGGAAAAAGGGACGAGAGTGTGACAGATTGGACGAACCTAGAAAAATTTGGACGAAAGTGAATATTTTTGGGCGAACCTAAGGATTTTTGCTGAAAATTTTTCTAAGTGTTGAGATTTTCAGATTGTGATCATGTGGCGTTTTCAGACTACTTCGGGATCAGCACCAACACAACCACAACAGCAGACAATGGACCCATGGACTGTGGCAGCTCAAAAGACGAACACGCAATCCTCACAACCACATAACTACATGACGACAACGAGCACGATGCCTCAGAATGTAGCACATCCGGCATTACAATCAGATTACTGGGGAGTAGCTGCAGCGGCGGTAAATACTCAAACCACTAACGCTATCTCTACCTTGATTAAGGATTTGTCTACAGGTAGTGGGACTCGGCCACCGAAGCTCATGGATATGCAAGAGTACAACCAGTGGCACACCATGTTCAAGATCCATCTGGAGGGCATGGGAGTTGAAGGAGCTGAGGCGTGGAGCATGATCGTCAAAGGATATACAGCACCGATTCTGGAGAATACCGGTGAGTTGATTCCTCTGGAGAGCTTGACTGAGGATGAAAAGAAGAAATACGTGGTGGAGAAGAAGGCGTTCTCTCAACTGACACAGGCGATCACAAGTGACCTGTTGCATCAGTTTGGGACATGTACAACGTCAAAGCAGCTTTGGGATAAGCTGAAGAGGAAGCATGATGGAAATGAAAAGACCAGGAGTTTGAGAATGGAGGAGTTGGTTAAAGAGTTTGATAATTTTTCTTTCATTAATAATGAAACTTTGAAAGAACTAACTCCAAGATATATGCATTTATTGTCTGAATTGTCTAGCTATGGTGTACAGATTCCCATGACTAAGCAGGTGGATAAGTTTGCAGATGCTTTGCCACCACAATGGGATCAGCATGTGGAGGTACTTAGAGAGAAGGATGCTTATCAATTTTGGACCATTTCAGAGTTTATTGAGAAGCTGGAGAACAAAGAGCTGGAGGATAGGAGGAAAGCTAGGAGGTCGCAGATTCCTCAGAATCCAAGTCTGTATTTTGGAGGTACTTCAGTTTCAGCTGGAAACTCGAGCTCTGGAAGCGTTGCACCACATGTTGCATGCATTTCCAATGTCATGGATTCATCAAAACCAACCACCAACTATACACCACCACAATACAATTCCTACTCACAACCATCATACACACCACCACAATATACTTCCTACATTTCACCAGTCTCTCCAATGCAACAAGCTAGTTTTTACACTGCTAACCAATCACAACAACCATCAAACCAAATTACTCAACATAAACAACCGGTGGTTTTGGATACATCCAACTTAGGAAACGTGACTGTGGAGGTTGCTCAGCAACACATTGCATTAGTCTCTGCTATGGTTTCTTCCTACAATGGATTGGTTGCTAGTCAGATTGGGAACAACAACTTGACCAACGAAGACTACGCACAGATCGATAAAGAAGAGATGGAACTCATAGACATTCAATGGGCTTTTGCGAGTATAATGAGGAGAGCAACAGAGTTCATAGAGAAAACTGGAAGGACTGACTTGGCAACTTCTCCCAATACAACCTATGGTTTCAATAAGGAGAAAGTTACATGTTTTAATTGTGGAGAGAAAGGACACTTCAAACGGGAATGCACCCAGCCACCTAAACAAGGTAACCGAAACCCTTTCAATGCAAATTACCAGAACCGTCAACAAAACCAAGTTTCTTACCAAACCAACAACAACTATCAGAACCGAAACTTTAACAACCAAAACAGACAACCAAACACACAAAACCAGATTCAAAACCAATCTCCTAATCACCCAAACCGAACAGTTGTACCTATCACTACACCTACTGAGACTCAACAGAATGCAAATCAGAACCAAGCTTTGGTAACTCAGCAGGATGAGAGGTTTGACTGGTCGGGTATGCAAATAGGAGTTGAAGAAGTAACTACTGGTGGGAATGTGGCATGTGTTGCTTATCAGGTTGATTTGGAAGAGTCAGTGGTAGTTGATGAGAAGAAAGAAACTGAGGAGAGTGAGAGTGATGATTCTGAGACTGAGATGGAAGTGGAGAGTGAACCTGTTGAGGTTAAGGCTGAGGAGAAGAGATCTGGGATGGTGATTGATTCAGTTTCTGATGTTCCCGAGGAGTGTAAATCAGTCTATTCAGATTGTGAGAGCGAATCAGACACAGAGGGAAGTGTTGATTCTTTGGATGATGATATTGACCAGTTGCTGGCAGAAGCTGATTTCTTGATGACGAGGAAGTCGTGCATAGCTGATGATGCTTTCACCAAGATCGACTACTCAAAGTTTTTCACTGGAAAGGAAGCTCATTTTGCTTTGATGGCCATGACCGAACCGCCAAAACCTGTAAGTTCTGAATCTAGCACTGATGTCATGAGTGATAAATACTGTGGGACTTGTGATAGGTTGACAGAGGAGAATAAACAACTCCGAATTTCACGTGATAGTGCTATTCAAAACTGTCAATCTACTCGCAAAGAGTTAAATGCTTTTAACAAAGTATTAGATGGCTATAAAAAGGACATTTCTGACTTGAAAAACACTTTGTCATTGAAACAATTGGCCATAAATAACTACATCAATGAAATTGAAAACACCAAGTTAGAAATGGCTGCCATTAAATGCTTTGCTGAAAAGGTTAACAAGAAGTTAGAAAGCTATAAGAATGTTGCTTATGTCGTGGATCATATCATTGATGATAACACCACCAACTACAAGTCTGTACCATCTCCGGTTCTTTTTGAGAACCATAACTATCATCAAGTTATACCGGAGAGTTCGGTGAAATCAGACTCATCATCAGATATGGAATCTAATACCTCGAGTATTGGTGATCCATATCCTGAAGATGTGAGACCGATTTTGGGCTTGAACAATGAGGGTGTTTATGCTGAGAGTGATAGTTCAGACTCAGATAATGATGATACTGGTAGTGATAAATCTGATAATGAATGTGAGATTCCAAAAGAAAATCACATCATTACTACCGAACCAGTGTCACCATCTGATCATATTCATCCAATGGCAAAAGCTATTCATGATAAGAAGTCTGAAAAGATTGATGTTAAGAAAAAGAATGTTGTTAAGAATGTGATTGAAAAGAATGAGCTGAATGAAACCAGTGACAAACCTGTAAAGGTATTTTATCGGATGGAAGGATCCGATAAAATCATTGCTGATGAGGAATTTCCGATTAAAAATGTTAACTATTCTAAACTTGATAAAATCTGGCAAGAAAGCACAATTTGGTTTCCAAAACATGAAAGAACCAATGAAATTCCACCAGAAATTTTAAAGAAACTGTTTTCAGAAGTTCCTCAAGAGCCAAAAATTCATGTCACTGAGTTTATTCGACCTGATGATAAAGCAAATGGTTTTCATGAACCTTCTTACTCGAAAGGACCACTTCCTGAGAGTTTAAGAAATCAACAATATAATGATCAATTTCCTGTAAAAACATTTGCTTCACCGAATGCTCATTATGTGTTTGAGGAATATAGAAAGTGCTTTAAATGTGGAGAACGCGGGCATTTACTTGCTCAGTGTCCATATGTAAGGCACAAGAGACATGAAGTTGAGGTTAAGAATTCCATGAAAAAGCCGATTGATCATTATATCCCACCGCATAGACGGACTGTTCCTCAACAACAACATTTTCATAATCAAAACAATTTTCAAATGAGGAACAACCGTCCATTTCATTATGATCGAAGGAATCGGATTGCAATGGAACAATCTTGGAGAAAACCAGTGGTGAACACAACAGCTGATAGACAAAAGGTTCCACAAAAACCAATTGTCAAGTCAAATGTTGGACCTAAGTCTGTTCATTCAGATAAGGTTGCTAAGAAAGTTACTTTTAGTAACAATGTTCAGAAACCTATTGAGAAACCAAAATCTCAAATTCGTATTCTCAAAAGGTCTGAACAATCTTGGACACCTAATGGTTCTCCAGGAGCCTCTACATCAAAGGTGAGTGATAAAAATGAAACTGTTTTGAAAAATCAGAAAACGGTTGATTCAAAACAGAAAGTTGTTGAAAAAGTCATTGAGAATGATTCTTTGAAAGCCAAAGTTCAAAGGCCCAAGACTCAGGCTTGGGTCCCCCGAAAGAACTAATTGTTTACTTTTTGTGTGCAGGGAGCTTCAGTTGGCCCTATTAGCAGTCTCTGGATTGTTGATAGTGGAGCTTCAGGCCACATGACGGGGGATTTGGCGTTGCTGTTTGATGTGAAGAATATTAATGGAGGATATGTTGCGTTCGCGGGTAATAAAGGAGGTTATATAACGATGGAAGGTAGCGTGAGTAACGGGATTGTGACTTTCGAGCGGATATCTTATGTCAAGCAGATAGACTATAATCTGTTGAGCGTCAGTCAAATATGCGATAAACAATTCTCTGTGCATTTTGATGACAAATCCTGCTATATACTTAAACCGGGCTTCAAGATTCCAAAGGAGTGGGTTATGTTGATGGCACCTCGAGTCAACAATCTTTACATTCTTGATATGTCCAAGGCAATGACACCACAGGGACAGATAACATGCTTTTTATCCAAGGCGACCGAAAAAGAATCTATAATGTGGCACCGCAGGATGGGGCACATTCATCTGAGGAAAATGAATCAGTTAGTGAGAAATGGACTTGTCGATGGAGTAAACGTGAAACATTTCCATCTTAACG
This sequence comes from Ambrosia x helenae, assembly GCA_030844895.1. Lineage (NCBI taxonomy): Eukaryota > Viridiplantae > Streptophyta > Magnoliopsida > Asterales > Asteraceae > Ambrosia > Ambrosia x helenae. Next base: position 53,346,067 of record CM061223.1, read on the forward strand.
ACAAGTGTGTGAGCTGCATGAAAGGAAAACAACACAGACAATCCCATAAAGTGAAGAAGGTTAACTCTGTTGAGATGCCGCTTGAGCGATTGCACATGGACCTTTTTGGACCGGTCAAGCGCAAAAGTCATCTTGGAGAGCTTTATTGTTTAGTCGTCACTGATGACTATTCACGATTCTCATGGGTGATGTGTTTGAAGAACAAAAGCGACACCTTTACCAACTTACAAGTTCTGTTCACTCGGCTGGAGAATATTTACAACTTGAAGATAAAAAGAATCAGGAGTGACAACGGGACGGAGTTTAAAAATGCAAAGATGGATGAACTTTGTGAAAGCAAAGGGATACATCATGAATATTCAGCTCCGTATACCCCGCAACAGAACGGTGTTGCTGAAAGAAAGAATAGGACTCTGATTGAGGCTGCTAGAACAATGCTCGCTGACTCAAATCTTCCAGTAATGTTCTGGAACGAGGCGATTTATGCAGCTAACTATACATTAAATCGGGTTTTGACAGTGAAGAAGTTTGGAAAAACATCTTATGAGCTGTTACACCGACGAAAGCCCAATTTAGAGTATCTAGAACCATTTGGGGCGCCATGTACGATGTTGAATCCAAGCGAGAAGTTTAGTCCTAAAGCTGAAGAGGGATATTTTGTTGGATATGCAACCCCGCTCAAACGGGTATTCAACAAACGAACTCGTCAAGTGGAGGATTGGGCAAACGTGGAAGTTCAACGATACACACAAAATTTGCAAGGCACGGGCCCTGATTGGATGTTTGATTACAAAGATTTCTTTGAATCATTCAACCTAGATAGCCTGGTTGAAGAAGCTGTGATCAGATTACTTTACGAATGTGAAAACGCGGCAACTTCACCGTTGATGCGTCCAATTACCGTAAACCCCCCACCAGCTTCTAGTGATACCAGTGCTCCTACACAAGAAGAAGAGTTGTTTCAAGAAGCTTCAACTTCATTAGACACTTCAGAATCTGAAGATGAACAATTTGAAGAAGCTGTTCTTGAAAATGCAGAAGACTTAGAAGAGCAAACTGTGAACCCAACTCCAAATCCAGATGTTGCTTCATCATCTAACACGGGTAATGATCAGGATGCTGTAGAGAACTTGACTGCTCAGACGGGAGTGATTGTACCTGTTAATCCGGAATCTCGGATTCATCGTATTCACCCGCTGGAGCAAGTGATCGGAGATCCTGGTAGTGGAGTGATGACCAGAGGGCAGCTTAAAAGCGTTAATTCGCCAGAGAGTTTTGGTGCTTTAGCATTGTATGCCAAAATTCAGAAATCTGGTGACCAAAATGATTGGTCGTTTGCATGTTATGTGTCCCAGGTAGAGCCAAGGACATACAAAGACGCTTTGCAAGAAGATGCCTGGGTTGAGGCAATGCAGGAAGAGTTATTGCAATTCCAGAAATTGGGAGTCTGGACGCTCACAGATTTGCCGCCGGGACGAAAGAAAATTGGCACTAAGTGGGTGTTTAAGTGCAAGAAAGATGATCGTGGAGTTATTGTAAGGAACAAAGCCAGATTGGTTGTGCAGGGTTTCCATCAGATTGAAGGAATTGATTACAACGAAATCTATGCACCAGTAGCACGAATGGAAGCTATTCGGATGTTCCTTGCGTTTGCTTCGTATAAGAAATTCAAAGTCTATCAAATGGACGTCAAGAGCGCATTTCTGTATGGTAAAGTCAAGGAGGAGGTTTATGTCGGGCAACCACCGGGCTTTGAGGACCCAATCCACCGGGACAAGGTCTACGTGCTGAACAAAGCTTTATATGGTTTGCACCAGGCTCCAAGACAGTGGTACGAGGAGCTAAGTACATACCTCATCTCCAAAGGATTCAAGCGCGGCCTCGTCGATTGCACCCTCTTTACGAAGAAGACGGGAGATGACTTGCTTCTAGTACAGATTTACGTTGATGATATTATATTTGGTTCAACTAACGAACTCTTGTGCAGGGAATTTGAAACTGTTATGCAGGAGAAGTTCGAAATGAGCGCTATGGGAGAAATGCAGTTTTTCCTCGGCTTACAGGTGGATCAAAGACCCGACGGGATCTTCATTCACCAGACGAAATATGTTGCCGACATCTTGAGCCGATTCCAGATGGAGGACTCTAAGCCGATGGATACCCCGATACAACCCAATCACGGGATTGGAGTGGACGCTAAGGGGGAGCTGACAGACCCATTTACATACAGAGCAATCATCGGATCTCTGATGTATTTGACAGCGTCTCGACCAGATATTATGTATGCAACGTGTCTCTGTGCGCGTTACCAATCGAAGCCGAAACAAAGTCATCTGACGGCGGTCAAGCGTATCCTTCGATATCTGAAGGGTTGTCCATCAAAAGGACTTTGGTACCCTAATGATGATGATTTTGATTTTATTGCTTTTAGTGATGCAGATTGGGGCGGCTGTGACAAAGACAGCAAATCAACAACAGCCGGTTGCCAGTTTTTAGGGAGCAGGTTAATTACCTGGCAATGCAAGAAACAGACTTCCGTCGCACTGTCTACATGTGAAGCCGAGTACATTTCAGCCTCGAGTTGCTGTTCGCAAGTGCTCTGGATCCAACAACAGATGGTCGATTACGGTTTGCAGTTTCTTAAAACCCCTATACACTGTGACAACGAAGCCGCAATTGCATTAACTAAAAATACTGAAAATCATTCTAAAGCTAAACATATCCGGATTAAATATCATTTTATCCGTGATTGTTATGCTAAGGAGTTGATTGACATGGTCAAAATCCATACTGACTACCAACGTGCAGATTTGTTTACAAAAGCTTTTGACAGATCCCGCTTTGAATATCTTTTGAAAGTAAACAATATAAAGGAAAAACAGGACTAATCGGCTCCTCGGTTTATCATTTTTCGTTTTTAGTTTTAGTTTTAAATTTTTGCTAATTGGGAATTTCTCTTTGCTAATTGGGAATTTCTCTTTACTATCATAATCCTCAAAGAAGTTGATGCTTTCGAGGGGGTTGTTTAATCCTCAAAGAAGTTGATGCTTTCAAGTGGATTGTTTCTTTCAAATTTTTGTTTTGTTTTTTTCAGAAAAATTAAAAACCCAAAAATATGTTCTTTATTTTAGGGGGAGTCATTTTATCAGAAAAACCAAAAACATTGAAAAATTTTCAAAATACCTAAAAATTAGAAAAACCCAAAATGATTTCCTGGATAAAAAGAGGAAATGATAGTACATCAGTGGGGATCTGACACAGGCTAAAGAATTGTATAGTTTTAATGAGACGTATGTTGATTACGTGTGATATGCTGATAGGCTTCGTAGACTTTATATTGCGTGCATTAGTGATACAAACATAACAAACTACGCGTTTGTGGATGAACACCTCATGGGCATATGGTCTTAGTACCGTAATTTCGTTTGATAGGGTGTTTGTACAAAACTCGGAGGTTTAGGGTCGTTATGTTATTAGTTGTCTGGGGATAGCCTATCTGATCTTCTGCTGTAAGTCATTACGGACCTAGATCAGACAGGATGTCTTTATAAAAGAGCTTTATGCCAAAACCTAAAGTTACCGAATTGAGGAACTTTCCATGTTATATGATGATCAAAGATTATCTATAATATCGTATTGATCATTGATGCAAATCATGATTAATATCAGTCCTCAACCTGGTATGGTGCATATGTTACTTTGCTGCATTAATTTGCTGACCTGTATACCTCTATGCATTATATCTTGTACAATTACAGACGACGAAAGCATAATCACGCTTTACAATGAGTCTTTGTGCAGATTACTTCTTGATACGGGAGTATGTCGTGTGTGTGGGAACCACAATGTGTTAGTCTAATACATCTAATTCGTATCATTTTAAAGCATTGCGTAATTGTCTGCATGTGAGCTTATGTGGACAACAATATCAGCAATTGCCGTGTCACATATTGTTTTCTAATGATAATATTGAACCAGATCAACGCTGTGTTCAGATTTCTCAGAAAACTGATATGATCCTCTTACCGGAAATCACAAAATGTTTACTGTTTTCATTTATTTTAATGCATTTTACTTTGTTGCATTTTACTTTTATTGTCAAAAAGTTACAAAATCCAAAAAGATTTTAGGTGTGTTTTGATATAAATTTCAGAAAATCCAAAAGATTTGCATTTCTGCTTTATTTTTGATATCCGGGGATGCTTGATGGTCAATTTCTGAGATTTGATAACACCATCTGGTCTTTGTAACATTCAAAATGTGAAAAATTGAGTTTTGGAAGCTTAACGGATTGAAAAATGTTGAACGGGATTCGAATTCGTGATTTGGCGAAATTTTCAGATTTTTCCATTTCACATTCGCCCCTTAATTGGGTCGAATGTGGAAAAATCATCACCTTCGACCGTATTGAAAAAGGGCGAATGTGGTTCTTTTCACTTTCGGGTGGTTATTTTCACTTCCGGGTGACATTTCCACTTCCGTGTATTCAGATTCACCTTCGGGTCTTTAATTAGGGGCGAAGGTGGACCAACTTCACTTTCGTGCCATTAATTTGGGGCGAATGTGATTATTACCCACATTCGTCCATCTGAACCGGTCGAAGGTGGCACCTTATAAATAGACCTGTCACATTCGAGTCTCTCATTCGAAAATTTTTTCAAAATTTCATAACTACCAGACCTTGTTGCTCTTATTTTCTGTGTTTGTGCATTTCATTCCCTTGCTGTTTCTGATCATTTTAAGCCTACTTTTACAGGTATTGGACAACAAACCAGATCAGATTTGATTGTTTAAGAACACGACCTAGGGTTTCATAACTGGGGATTTTTGATGTTTATTGATGAATGATTTTGATTGCCGATCAATTTACATAGGTTTTAGGGGGAGATGATGGAAGGAATTAGGATATAAACGTGTTTAGATGATAATTTTGATAGATTGAACACAAAGAACCCTAATTCCATTTGAAAACCTATGTAAACTGATGTTTTGATAAAATTGGTTATAAACAAGTGTTAGTCGGACATGTTAGTATACATTAGAATCAAAAATACATGTTAAAATCAACAATGGCAATTTTTTCAAATTTTGGGGTAAAACAGATTCCACCTTCGGTTCAAAAACCGGGCGAAGGTGAGAATGTTTGGGCGAATGTACTCAAAAACGGACGAATGTGACATTTTATCAAGATTATATTCACTTTCGTCCATATATGTTCACATTCGACCAATTATTTCCACATTCGGCCAATCCAAAAGGGGCGAATGTGCAGATCAGTTTTGACCAAAATTTTTATATTTTTTTGTCGTTTTTGTGTTTTGACGCGTTTTATTGATTTTTATGTGCAGATGGCTGAACAACCAGAGAATATTGAAACTCCAGCAGTGAATGTTGAGACTCCAGCAGAGATAGCTGTTCAAGATCCAGTCCCCGTAGCTGAAACATCTACACCGAGCAGTTGGCCTTTCGAAAGATCGCACAACTGTTGCGCGTATTTAGGAGACGTGGAGAAGAACACAGAGTTTACTGGCATTATTGAATTTCTGAAGAGGAGCAGGATTGTACATGCTCTAGCCACACCAACCATCATTTACAAGGACATAATTGAAGATTTTTACCAGAACGCTAAGTATGACTACTGGGATAATCAAACTATCATCAAGAGCAAGATTCAGGAGATAGATATGTTCTTGACTGAAGCCGACATTCGGGAAGCTTTACAGATTAAGTTCGAAGATAGAGAAGATCCCAGGGAATTGTCGTGGACAGAACAGAAGGCGTGCTTCTTAAGGATGAAATACAAAGGTCCTATCACTGACGGATCGATGTATAAAGGGAAGCTGGGAGTGCAGTACAAGTACTTTGCACATGTTCTGATTCATGTCTTTGGATGTGTTAGTGGTGGTTATGACGTGATGAGAAAGAGTTTGAGCTCATTAATGGTTGCGTTGACACTCAACAAACCATTTAATGTGTCTGGGATGATTCTTGACCACATGTTGGAGATGCTGAAGGGGATAAAGTTTAAGAAGTTCATGTTGTATCCAAGGTTTCTAATGATGATCTTTGATTACAAGTATCCAATGCTGAAGAAGGATCCGACAATGATTCTAGGGCAAGATCACATGAATATTAGAACCTTGATGAGGATGAAAGGTTATAAGGGTGTAGCTGATAATGAGAAACCACCCAACAGGAGATTGTTTGGGGCTTTGGCTCGTCCGGATTACACTGATCCAGGCAAGAACAAAGCTAGACATGATGATAGTGACTCAGACAATGACGATCCCTTAGTGTATGCTGATTCAAGCACTAAGCGGAAGCGTCAAGTAGTCAATCCTGGAGCCAAAGGGAAGGGCAAAGGAAAGGCTATTGATCAGGGAAGCACAAAGCAACAGGCTGCTAGAAAGAAATCGACTGCGAAGAAAGGATCGGGTTTGGTGGATGAAGAGTCTGTAGATTCGGAAGAGACTGAGGTTGATGAACAGTGGGATTCTGATGACGAGAACGTAAGGACCACCAAACGTAAGGCCACTATGGTTGGTGAGTCTGAATTATTGAATCAGTCGATTGAAGAGTCTGAGAGGAGAAGGAAATCAGTTGAAGATGAAGGTTTGGGAGTTGATTTAGCTGAGCTGAGTGTTGGAGACACTGTAGTTGTGAATTTGCCAAAGAAGACAAAGAAACAAAAGACTATGGCAAAGAAGTCTAGTGTGAAAGAACTGAGAGAGAAAGAATTAGCTCAGTTGTTGAAGGGTAAGAGATTGCCTGATGCTGGAACACCTTCCAAGTTATCTTCACCAGTTGCTAAGAAGCAGAAGAAAGGAAAGAGGCAGAGACTTTACCAATCGATCAGTTTAATATCGATATGGATAAAGTGCTCGATATGTTTAGGAAGCCTCAAAAGGAGAAAGCTGTTGAAGTTGAGCCCTCCAGATCAAAGTCAAAGAAAATGACTGTTGATGATGATGTTATGAAACAAGTCAATAAGAAGATGGAGGATATGATGAAAATGCTGATTGCTCAACAAGCTGAAATCACTAAGTTCAAGCAGAATGAGGAGAAGATGCTCCAGATTGTAGTTGCTTCAAAATCGAATCAGGATGAGATAAATGAAAAGATTCAGTTGTTAGAAGCTAAGAATGAGAAGCTTGAGAGGAGATGTGATAGAAACAAGAACAAGATCAAACTGATCAAGGCGGATAACAAAGAGTTAAAGAAGGAAAACAAACGCCTGTGTGGTTTGATTGAAGAGTTGTATAGCAGAGCACCCCAATTGAAAGAGGGTGAAGAAGATGAAGAAGAAGATGAACAGAAAGTTGATTATGAGTATTCTGAATCTGAGAAAGAGGATGATGATGAAGAGGATGATGATGGATCGGATAAAAGTGATGATGATGATGACAACAATGATGATGATGATGATGATGCTGAGGGTACAGAGAAGAAGAAGGGTGATGAGTTTAGCAGTGGAAGTGATCATGAAGGAGGAGATGATACTTCTAAGTTTAGTTATGAGAAGAGAACATCACAGAAGAAGAAAGATACTGGAGAATCGAGTTCCAAGAAGAAAGGAGGGAATGTAGATTCGGATGAAAGTATCTTTTGGAACGAAAAGGTGAGATCTCTGTCGGATGATGCTAAACAGATATACAAGAATATGTTGGAGAAGAGGGAGTGGACCATTGAGTTCACTGGATGCTTCGCTGAAATATTCCAGACTGATGATCTGAGATACGAGCTGGAATATGAAGATCCAGATCTTGAAGAAGGGGAACTACCTGCATCTGTGGCGAAAGAAATACTAGATGGTCTCGCACAGAGGGTAGGTAAGACATTTGAGGAGTTCATGATGGATGAATCGATTCCTGATATTCCTGAAAAGGATATGGGAAGTCATTCAGATGATGTACAGACTCCAGAAAACAATGAAGTTGAGATTGAAGATATTACTCATGAGGAGTTTCCCCAGTATTTCAGAAAAGAAGATGAAAACGAAGTATTTCCTGACTTCACAGAGATACCAAACAAGTCAGCGAAACAGAAAGCGAAGAGAAGAAGCGAAGAGTTTGTTGAGAAGGTGTTTGGAGATGAAAAGAAAGATTCTTCTAACCAGTCTGATGAGTTGAAGAATTATCTGAAGAAGTTGAAGGAGATGGATGAGAACCGACCTAAACCTGAAGCTCAAGGTAACTTTTATCGATTTCATAATGCCAAGTTCAAAGGCAGAGCTCTCGGGTGGACTTATCTAGGCAGACTGAAGTGTATTGCAGCGAAATGGGAAACCGGAATTCTGTATTTCAACAGATTCTGTGATTTGCTTACTCTACCGTACTGGGCGGTGAGAGATTTATGCAGATTCCCAATGTCAGGTGCCGAGGTAAATGGATCGCATGTCGGTTGGTGCGCAGACAAATTGGTTTGGGAGAGTCGTACACGATGGAACAGGTTCAAGCCTCAATATCCCAGAAGAAAAGTTCATAGGGATATTGATCCTCAAACCAATATGAAGCGTGTGACTTTGATATATAAAGCACCAAATGTGATGAGAAAGATACCATTGATGCCAATGCCACAGCATTTTAGTGCTGATTTCATATTCTGGTATTACGATTGGAGGAAGGCAGAAGCAGTGATTGTGTTGAGGGATGGAAAGGACAAATACAAGCATGTTCATGTATTTGATCCTATGTGGCTGATAAACTGCACATTCGAAGACATCATCATGTTGTTCTTTAATCCGATCTATTATGAACCGAACGACTTTGCTCAAGCGAGGAAGTACACTCAAGTTGTGGGAGTTTGTTTTGCATATGACATAAATGCAGGAAGCAACTTGGAGGGTAAACTTGGCAAAACTGTGAAGATCGCCAATGTTTCAAAGCCTGTGAAGAAAACATTCGAGCCGCCAATGACTGATGAGCAGAAGAAGCAGCTCAGAATCAAGCTGATGAACAGGACGATGGACTATCAAAGAAAACTATCCAATCAATAGTCGAGGGGGAGTTTGTTGATGCATTTTGCGACTAAGGATTGGATATACATAATTAACATGTGTTAGTGGGTAGCCGAAGGTACTTTTGGATGGGCGAATGTAGATAAACTGGGCGAAGGTGAATCAAGACTGGGCGAAGGTAGAACTGGAATGGACGAAGGTAGAATGGACATAGACAGAAGATCACATTCGACCACTTGCAGTGGGCGAATGTGGAAAATGCTCACATTCGACCATCTGTAAGGGGCGAATGTGCAGAGGCTATATATAGATTTTGAGTTTTTGATTATGTAAGAGAGTTATCATTTGTGTCCAGGTTCAGTTCAGGTTCAGTAGTGTTTTTGAGAAAGTGTCTTTGTGATTCTAGATTAACATAAACGTTGTAAATGCTTATTGATTGAAAGTTAATCTATGAAAATGATATTGAAAATGATCTTGATTGTGTCGTGATTAGCATCTTATCAATTTGTTCAGATCTAGGGTTTCCGCACCTAGATTTGTGACTTGTATGATCATATAATCCTGTTTTAGATAAAATCCAACGCTCACAATTAGATTATCTACCTGAACAATTGATTATTCATGATACTTGAAAGCATGGAAAATAAACTATTTGCTATAAACTCACCTAGAGTCATTTACCTTGTCTAGGGCAACTCTGTTACAACTCGAATGCTATACTCGATACTTGATGCATTTACAAACTTGCTTACAGGTATATGTTACCAATTTGCAACTTATGTGACAAACCAAAAACAATTGTTACACTTAAACAAAACAACTGGTAGAGGATGAAGTACTTACTCAACAGTTAGTTGAGTACCAAATAACCTACTCAACGATTGGTAGAGGTCATCATGCCTGCTCAACAGTCGGTAGAGGCCCTACAACCTGCTCAACGACTGGTAGAGGCTATCGCACCTGCTCAACAATCGGTAGAGGTTCTTACTCGCTGACTGGTAGAAGTCTTTTTCCTACTCAACAGTTGGACTCATTTTTGGATACATTGTAAACGATTCAATCACAAGGTTATTTTGCATTACTTACATGTGTGTTTAGAGTTTAGAAGGACACAAAACCCAAACGTAAGGTAAATTGGTGATTGCGGTCCGGAACGTAATCATGAATTTACAGGTACGTTAAGGTAGTGTGAAATTCTATCAAGATATTCGGTAGATACCCAATTATAAACCCTAGTTAATTAGTGATCCATTTAACCTTAATGGTCATCTTGTGCATTCATGTTTTCCATTCCTGAAACTCAAGTTTAGTGCTCCATAAGACGGTTATCATAGACCAATGTCACTTGAAACCTTGATCATATTACTTATAAGCTTTTACTATACTCTAACAATAACTTCGGGACGAAGTTCCTAAAAGTAGGGGAGACTGTAACGCCCAGCTTTTCTCTAATATTATAATATTGATATTTTATTCATAAAACAATTTTAATTCGTTAACAATAATATATCGTTAATGAGAGAATGAATTATTATTTGGGAATGGCTATAATAAATCATATCGCTAACTAAAAATAACAATAATGCGTTGTAAGTGATAGTGTATCGGTTAATGGCACCTATCCATTTAAATTTTAAACACGACTATAAATATATATAACAAATGTATAGTCTAAATACTCGTTTTAAATTGGTTTATAAAAAAAATCGAGTAATATTTTTAGTGTCGTGATAAAGGAAATAAACGAGACCGAGTCAGTAACTGGCTCGCATACGCGGTTAACATCCACTTAACCCACCTATCTAACCCTACCTATTTAAACACCTAAACTCCTTCTTCTTCATTTTCATCTTCAAGTTAAAACCCTAGCTACACCCAAGCTTCTCCTCCTTCAATTCTGCACACTCCTTTCCACACACCCACACCCACACTCACGCTACAACCACCCATCCCCATCTTCCTTTCACCTTGAGCCATCAATAAACACACATATCTTCCCCTCTCTAGATGCTCAGCGGCGGCATCAGGGAGGAGCCACCAACCCGAGTCCCATGAACCTCACGATCTCCCCACCTTCCCTCTCGTTACAGTCCAGTGACCGGACTAGGGTTCCGATTGAACCCGTCAGCCGCTGACCACCATCGCCGCCAACAATCACCACCACCCGAACCTCTGATTTCACCGCCTACATCCTCCTCTCCTCTCTCCATCTCACCTTGACACCCCTGCTCCCTCTCACCCTAGATGCAGCAGCGGCCGCTGCCGCCACTGATCAGTTTCTTATTATCTCTAGAGCAGCGACAACAATACAGAGGCACAAGTTAGGTTCACGTATGGTTCGTTGATGTTGAGTTCATTCTCGTGTAGTTTGATGTTCAGATCCCATTTCAGCTGGTTCAATAGAGACGGGTTAGTTCAGACCTGTTACCATGACCGGATATAGTCACGGGTACGACATAGTTCTTTTCGGGTAAGCTTTGTTTTAGCCGCGTCGTTTCGTTCTTGTAGTTTAATTCTGGGTTGGCTTTGATATTTGTTAGGACAAAAAGGATTGGTGAAACCACTTTTGCAAACGTTAGTCTAATTCACTTCTGTCCAAAATACTCTAAGTATAGAACTGCTGAAGACAAAGAATCAAACTGCTGAAGAAGAGATTCAGAAGTGCTGAAGAAGAAAAGTCATCAGAAGTTCTGAAGTTCAAACCAGACACAACAGTTACCACAATGACTGTGCTAAACCCTTCTCCAATCTCTCAATCAGCAGAACTACTAGAGAAGAGTTTAGTTGCAGCCCAAAAGAAGGCCAGAGAAGATCAGATCTGGAAAAATCTGGAAGAAAGGGATGACTTAGATCTAAGCCATGAAGAAAAACTTCAGGCTTATGAAGCTGAACTCCAAAGGCAGGCTAGCCTAGATGAAATTGTTGAACAAGACAAAAAACATCAACTGATGTCTTACATTATGAAGAACAGCAAAATCAAAGCCCACACATTGAAGAGACTCTCTGTGGAAGAGCTAACAAGAAGAGCTCAACTTATTGCAGATAAACTTGGAACAAGTAAAGACACAAAGGCCAAGAGAGCTCAGATGATAGAAGAACTGGTAGCAAATGGTTATGGTTCAAAAGCCTCAGTGTCCAAATGGAAAGAAGAAAGATTGGTGGACACATATAGAAAATACAAGGCTGCAAGGGCTGCTAATCCAGAGAAGTTTCAAACTGCTGAAGCTTCAACTTCAGTAGTTAGAACTTCTGGTGTTCAAAGAAGACCAGCTACCCAAAGAAAGAAGTCAGAGGAGAAAGTGAAGACTGATTTCAGAATGGTACTACTAGAAGGTAGTACAGTAGTACGTTCTGATTTTGACATAGAAGAGAAACCTCTGCTCACACAATTCAGGGATCCTTCCACCTTTGCATATCAAATCCAGAAGACCATCACAGACCAACTACACACCAAGGTAGTAACTGAACATCATTTGCCAACATTTCAGATACCTAATGTGATGGAACAACAGCAGGAAGTGAATCCCACCTGAGAGTCACTGAAGTTGAAAACATTCAACACTCAGGAGAAACCCAGGGTACCACCATGGTTCCCTACATTGCAGACTTTGACAAGTCTAAAGTACCAATCATCAGATGGTCCTTTACTGATAGAAACTCAGTACTTGTGACAAGAAGAGATCAAACAAGCAGGGCATATAGGTCGATGAATGAACTGAAGAAACTATCAACCAAAGACCTGCTTACAATCCAACACTTGGAACCACAGAAAGGGTCTCTTACTAATGATCAACTGAACCAGCTCAAGAATTCCATGTTCAAAGGAATATGGAAAATTGTGAAGGACAGAAAAGAACAATAAGGAATTAGAAGGGTTTTGGCTTCATCAATCCAGGGGGAGATTGTTAGGACAAAAAGGATTGGTGAAACCACTTTTGCAAACCTTAGTCTAATTCACTTCTGTCCAAAATACTCTAAGTATAGAACTGCTGAAGACAAAGGATCAAACTGCTGAAGAAGAGATTCAGAAGTGCTGAAGAAGAAAAGTCATCAGAACTTCTGAAGTTCAAACCAGACACAACTACTGAAGAACTACTGAAGACAAACTATTCATCAGTAGTTTGTCATTCATCAGTACTTACAGAAGATCTTTTCCACCGCCTTTGTATATCAGTAGTTTAATACTTTAGTATTTCTTTTTGCTTTATGTACAAGTTCCAAGACTGCAACTTATTGCAACTTGTTTCTGAACTTGCTTTTTGGCAAGGTTCATGTATTTGTAAAGTCTATAAATAGAAGGGTTCATCCCTCTGTTTTAGACATTGATTTTAATACAAGAAATCCTTCAACACTTATTATTGTTATTTCCATTTCGTGTTTACTGAGAATCTGTCAAAGTGTTTCATTCTCATTCAATACTTAGATTCTCAATAAACACTGATCATTCATTAGTTCTTGAATCCAGGGGGAGTAATAACTCCTGTTGATAAGTGTAGCTTTAAACTTATAAACATTCCGCTGTGCTATCACTCACCAAGAACTTGCTAAACACTTAAGTGTCAACTAGCAAGTTCTAACAAAAGAGCAGCTTACTGATCCAACAATTGGTATCAGAGCTTCTGGTTTATCTGATCACATATCAATCTAACAAATTGAGAATCAGACACAGGCTCTTATTGATATTCAATAAAGGATTATTAGCTCACTTTTATCAACATCCATCACTTTAAGAGATATTTGACAAATCAATACTCTTTAAACTGGATCCTCATAATACTGGTTCTGCCACTAAACCTGCCATGCTTGTAAGAAATGAATATAACACATGGCAAAAGAGAATGGCACATACCTTGTCACAGACCAACACAGGTTGTTGGAGATCTGTGATATATGGTCCTCATAAACCAGTAAATATAAATCTTGAAACTATGGAAGAAATTCCAAAAGAACCAAAAGACTATACTGATGATGATTTCCTAAAACTTGAGCTTGATGCAAAAGCTTTTTCTATGTTGGCAATGGCACTCCCAAATGAAATCTATTCTGGCCTATTACATTGTGATAGTGCCAAAGAACTTTGGGACTGCCTAAAAGAACAGTTTGGAGGAACTGAAGAGGTGATTGCCAACACCAGAGAAATCTTGGCTCAACAGTATGAAACTTTTGCTCACATTAATGGAGAAACTTTAACTCAACAATTTGAAAGATTTTCCTCATTAATATCTGAGCTAAAACTAAATGGTCAGACCTATACAACTGTATCTATGCTTCATAGATTTTTAAGGTCTTTACCTGATAAATGGGAAACATACTCAATAGTCTTAAGATCTACACCAGATTTTAGCTCCCTCACTCTTACAAAACTTCATGGGAGATTACTTACTTTTGAGAGAGAAATTGATCAAAAGAAAAAGTTACAAAATTCTGGTAAAACTACTGATGACTATCTACCTGGTAGTACAGCACTATTGGGACAAGACTCACCAACTTGTTCAAATAGTTTTGGATCTTTTGACCACATTGACATAACTGCTGGGATCTCATCTGAAAGATCATTCCCAGGTTATGACAATAATGACTTTGGTCAAACTGCTGATAACATGTGTTTTATCATGGATGACTTAAACAGTTTCAGCAGTGATGACCTGGAAGAAATGGATATTTTGCACCAACTGGCCATGTTAAGTTTAAAAACAAATAAATTTTACAAAAGGTCAGGAAGGAAGTTTCCAGGACTTAACAGTTCTACAAAAATTGGTTTTGACAAATCTAAACTTAGATGTCACAAGTGTCAAAAGTTGGGACACTTTGCTAGAGAATGTAGAAGCTCTGGCTTTAACCAATCTCAGTCTGGAAACAATTTTAACCCCAATTATAACAGGAATAATGGAACACAAGGGAGTGCACATTTTGTACAGGCACAAGCTCCACAACACCAATATGTGCCACAAGTACAATATGTACAAATGCCTGCTCAACAAATGTAGAGCCAACAATCAATCCCTCCCTTTCCAGCTGCTCAACAACCTCCTCAGCAACAACAACCCTCTCAACAAAGTTTATTCACTTCAGGGTATGTTGACTGGAGCACTCTTCCTTTTGACACCACAGAGTGCAATCCTGATGCAGACAACAAAATGTTTGACATCAACTGGGGAGAGCCTGACAATGGCAGAAAGAAATTTGCCTTAATGGCATTTGAGGTATCAAAAGAATCTTTGACAAAACTATGTTCAAATTCATGCAAGGAATCTTTTGCTCTCATAAGAGAGACAATTGTGCACTTACAAGGAAAGGCTAATGATTCTGAGAGAAAACTCACTCAGACAAAATGTGATTTAGAAAGAAAACTTTCTGCAAAAACAAAAGAAGTTTCTAAATTGACTAACTCAGCTATTGAAACCCAAGCACAAATTAAAATCATGATTAATGACCTAGGGAATGTCAGACAAGAGCTTGCTGACACCAAGGTCACATGTGAAAAATGGGTGGAATCTTGTAAGGGGTACCAATTATTGCTAAACAAACAAAGTGCTTCAAATGTTAGGTTTGGCATAGGGTACAATCACACTGAAACACCAACAGATTTCTCTCCCAAAACTACTGAAGATGGGAGAAAAATTGTTTCAGGTGAAACTTCTGAAGAGGAAGAATGCACATCTTTCCATGAAAACTTTCTAAAGTCACACAAAGAAAGTTCTTCAGAAGTATTAATTAAATCTGACTTTAAGCCATCAGTAGTTTCAACTACATCAGGAGTTGAGAACCTGAAAACTACTGATGACCTGAAACCAATTAAAACTGTCAGAGATTTGTCTTTGAAAGAAAAGACAAAAGAATGTGAAATTTGTGGTCTGTTCAACCACAAAACAGAATTTTGCAGATATAGAAAGGGTTTTCAGTTCAATAAGAAAAATCAACAACTGGTTGTGGGGGAACAAATCAAAACTGATTATGTAAAAACTTTTTCTCCCAATAAACAACAACCAGCAAAAACCCTTTCTCAGAAAAAGACAAAATCTCAACAAAAGTCTTTTTCTCAAAATTCTCTTTCAGTAGTTAGACCTAAATCATCAGCAGTTTCACAAACTGCCGAGATTAAAGATCTCATGAACATGGTACAACTACTGATGACCAAAGTTGATGGTGGTCCTCAAAATGATACCACCATTGTACTTAATGCAAAATCCATTGCCAAAAAGACATGGATTTCTAAACTTGGTCAAAAACAAACTGTAAATGTTCTCAAGAGCAAACCTAAAGCCAAACTGGCTTGGGTTCCTAAATCTAACTGATTTGCTATCTTGTGCAGAGAGTTTCCAGAGGCTTAAATAGCATTTGGTATGTAGATAGTGGAGGCTCAATGCACATGACAGGATGCAGATACCTGATAAATAATTTTATCAGTCAAAGAGATGGATCTGTATCCTTTGGGAACAATGCTAAGGGATATGTGCTAGGACATGGCAATGTCTCCTCTGGCAAAATACAGTTTGACAAGGTCAATCTGGTTGAAAACCTTGAGTACAACTTGCTAAGTGTGTCACAAATGTGTGATAAAGGATATTCTTCCTTTTTCACAAAGACAGCATGCAAGATCATATCACCAGAAGGCCAGAAGTTGATAGAGAAGATTATTGAAGATCATACTTTGTTAATTGCCAAAAGATGTGGCAATGTCTATGCAGTGGACATTGAAAAAGACAAAGTACTGAACAACACTGCCTGTTTCTTCTCAAGGGCATCAACTTCAGAAACTGATCTCTGGCATAGGAGACTTGGCCATGTGAACTTTAAAACCATAAATAAAGTCACAAGAATGGGCTTGGTCAGAGGTCTACCCTTAAAAGTATACCAGTGTCAAGAACACTGTGTATCCTGTTTAAAGGGTAAACAGCATAAGTCCTCCTATAAGTCTATTGAAGAATAAAAAACAACTGCATGTCTTCAACTAATCCATATGGACTTTATTGGGACTGTAAAGATCATGAGCCTTGGTAAAAAGAAGTACTGCTTAGTCATCATTGATGACTACTCAAGATTCACATGGGTATTCTTCTTATTTTCCAAGGATGAGGCTGCTGAAATCATCAACTTCTTCATTCTACAAGTAGAGAAACAATACTCTCTACCTGTCAAAACCATTAGAAGTGATAATGGGACAGAGTTCAGGAACAAAAATCTGGATGAATTCTGTTTGTCTAAAGGGATTATTAGACAATTCAGTGTTGCCAGAACTCCTGAACAAAATGGTGTGGTAGAAAGGAAGAACAGAACATTAATAGAAGGAGCAAGAACAATGTTAGCTGATTCTGGCCTACCTTTATACTTCTGGGCAGAAGCAGTTAACACATCATGTTATGTTCAAAATAGAGTTCTTATTGTCAAGAGACATTCAAAGACTGCCTATGAAGTTCTTCTTGAACATCAAGGAATCTATTTCAAAGTTTGCTGCCAAAGTTGACTCAGGCTACTTTCTTGGTTATTCTTCAACTAGAAAAGCCTACAAGGTTTTTAACTCAAAAACCAGGATAGTAGAAGAAACACTGAATGTCAAGTTCAATGAGTCAAAACACACTCTCATTCCAGCACATCCTGCTGAACTCTTTGACCTTGACAACTTTCATTTTGAACCTGAAAAGACTGTCACTTCATCCAAACCTACTTATTATGGTGATCAAAGGTTTGATGATGAGGATCCAGCACCATGGTCTCCTCAAACAGTCATTAAGTCAACTTCAAAACCATCAGAAGTTTCACAAACTTCTGATTCAACAAATACTGAAGGACAAACTCAAACATCTGCTTCAGCACCTGCAACTACTGAAGACACTGAAACTGTTGAACCAGATATAATAGACCTCAGTAGTTTGTTTGAAGAACATGAGCCACCAACACCTGTCAGTGGTTTACAACAACTGATCGAACACAAAGACCATCCACTTGATCAAATCATGGGTGATATTGCATCAGGTGTTCTTACAAGAAACCAGCTTTCCAACTTCTGTCTATTCTCAGCATTTATTTCACAGTTGGAACCAAAGAAGTACCAGGAAGCCCTCAAAGACAACAATTGGGTGCAGGCAATGCAAGATGAATTGCTTCAATTCAACAAGCAACAGATTTGGGAAATCTGTCCCTTACCACCTAACAAGCAACCAATTGGCACAAGATGGGTTTTCAGGAACAAACAAGATGAAGCTGGTATGATAATAAAGAACAAGGCAAGACTGGTAGTACAAGGTTACTCTCAAGAAGAAGGAATTGACTATGATGAAACCTTTGCTCCAGTTGCAAGGCTTGAAGCCATCAGGTTATTTCTGGCCTATGCCATTTCCAACAAAATAAAAGTTTATCAAATGGATGTCAAGAGTGCATTTTTGTATGGAAAGATAAAAGAGGAAGTGTATGTTTGTCAGCCACCTGGGTTTGAGGATCCTTCTCATCCTGAGTGGGTGTACAAACTAGACAAAGCTCTTTATGGGCTCAAACAGGCTCCAAGAGCCTGGTATGATACACTTTCAACCTTTTTACTCAAAAATAACTTCACAAGAGGTGCCATTGATAAAACTCTTTTCATAAAACATGTTGGAAATCATATCTTACTTGTTCAAATATATGTTGATGATATCATTTTTGGTTCAACAAACACAAAATTGTGTGATGAATTTAAGAAACTCATGCAATCAAAATTTGAGATGAGTACAATGGGAGAACTGCAGTACTTTTTGGGACTGCAGATTAAACAACAAACAAATGGAACTTTTATACATCAATCAAAATATGTTAAAGAATTACTAAACAAATTTTCTTTACTAGACTGTAAATCATGTTCCACTCCCATGACACCAACCACACAAGTTGAACCAGATGATCAAGGAAAACAGGTTGATCAAACCATGTATAGATGTATGATAGGTTCCCTTTTATATCTAACTGCTTCTAGACCAGATATTATGTTTTCAACATGTGTCTGTGCTAGATATCAATCAGCTCCTAGGGAATCACACCTTATTGCAGTCAAAAGAATTTTTAGATATCTGAAAGGAACTCCCACACTTGGAATTTGGTATCCTGCTTCAAGCAATACCAAGTTATCAGCTTTTTCAGATAGTGACTATGCAGGGTGTAAAATGTCAAGAAAATCAACATCTGGTGGTTGTCAATTCTTGGGAAACTGTCTAGTGTCCTGGCAATCAAAGAAACAAACATCTGTTGCAACTTCAACTGCTGAAGCTGAATACATTGCAGCTGCAAGTTGTACATCACAGATACAATGGCTCCAACATCAACTTCTTGATTATAGAATCAAAGAGACCAAGACACCATTGTTTGTAGACAGCAAATCTGCCATTAGCATCATTCAAAATCCTGTTCAGTTTTCAAAGACTAAACACATTGAAATCAGGTATCATTTCATAAGAGATTGCTATGAAAAAGGCAAGATTGAAGTGAAACATGTAGCAACAGCTAATCAAATAGCTGACATTTTCACTAAACCCCTTGACACATCAACATTTCAGAAGTTAGTATCCATGCTAGGGATGCTAAATTTGTAAGTGTTTCTCTTTATTTTTCTACACACTTTTTGTTTTTCACTTACATCTGTTTTCAAAAAACTTGAAAAACTTCTGAAAAGAGAGAAACTACTGATGAACACAACATCAGTATGGGGATAATTTCTGAAAAGTGATTAACTTCTGATAAAATAACCTTCAGAAGTTATGAATAAAAGTATTTATAAAGTATTTCTCATCAGCTGTTCAAAACTACTGAAGAGAACATGGGAACTACTGATGAAGATAATCCTTCATCAGCAGTTTAGTCAAAAAGGGCAAATCTGACTTTTCCCATCATCAGAAGTTTGACCTAGTCGGTTTAAAACTTCTAATAAAGAGATTTTTAACCTAGACGGTTTAAAACTTCTAATAAAGAAGATCCAAGCGGTTAAAAACTTCTGATAAATATCTTTTTTCAATACTTATCCTTTCAAACACAAAAATTCCCTCCTTCTCTCTCAAGAAAGCTCTCAAACCCCTGAACCTGCAACACAAAAACACTGTTCGATTCATCAACACACACAAACCACATGGCTTTAGTTCTCAAACAGGGACACAATCTCAGAGCCTACTTAGAAAAACAAGAAGGCTGGCCCCAATACGATGAGATCATTGATCTTGTCGTCAAATCCCAATATTTCACCGCTCTCACCATAGACCCACCAATACATCCTGAAACTCTCAATGAGTTCTGGGCTAATGCTGAGACAGTGATGGTGGATGATGAAGTTATCTCCCTCAACTCAACAATTAAAGGGAGACAAATGGCCATAACACAGGCCATACTCTCAAACAGACTGGGGTTGAATGATGTGAATGCCCCTGAGAAGTTTGACAACTCTGCCATCCACCTAACCATGACTGAGTGTGGTTATCAAGGTACTCTCTCACAAGCTACTATCTTTATAAAATATTTTGAACCAAAATATAAACTTTTGTTTCATTATATTATTATGTGCTTGAGTCCTAAAACTGGGTCTTATGACCAGATGCCCTCAACCTTTCAACCAATCTTTCATTCTATTGTGAATGAAACAAATTTCAGGGCATCAAAACTTTTCTTTAATGAGTTGGTGTTACATCACAATAACACTAAGAAAAAGTTTTTGTTATATCCAAGGTTCATTATGCAATGCATAATATCTGAACTGGGTAATGAGGTGCTTGTGGGTAAAACTGAAATTTTAAAACCCTTAACCTCACAAGCATACTCAAGGCACAACAAACAGGCTGCCTGGCCAGAAGATGACCAAGGGGAACAAGAACCAGTCCCCATGGAACCCTCATCTTCCAAACCTACTCCACCAAAGGCCAAGAAACCCAAGATAACAAAACAAAAACCCACCTAACCCAAAAGAAAAGCTGTTCAGGAGGTTGAGATGCCTGAACAAACTACTGTGCAATCTGCACTTCTTAAAGATGTGACTGAAACATCCTCTCAGTCTCATCCATCTCAAACCCCACCAAGAGCACCAATAACAATCCTTTTCAAAAGAAAAAGACTTAAGAAAAATATTACAATTGACTCTTCTTTTGAAACTGCTGAACCCATTGCCCAAACTACTGAACCAGCACCCCAAATTTCTGAACCAGACATTGAAATAGCCAAACTTCTCTCTGGGCTTAAAGAGAAAGTCCCATCTACACATGTCAGTCCCCATCAACCACATCAAACAGGGGACATAGCCTCAGACAGTGACATGGATGTGGACACTCATAGCCCTAACCAAAGAGATGAGGATGAACCAGGGTCTCTAAGCCCTAACTTAGAAACTTTTGGTACTTTTGAGGCTGCTACTACTCATTTACCACCCAGTGGTGGACCTGAGGATAGAAGTATCATAGCTAAGACCTCAACTGTGGCAACTACTGATGAAGGCTTAATGCCTGAGGTACGAAATCCTCTGAACCAAGAACAAGAGGTACATGAGACAACTGAGTTGGGCTCAACTCATGATGTAACTGATACAGTCCTCATTGAGGATGTAATCAGGGATTCAGATGATTCCATTGATTTGGATGATGTTTCAAAACACCAAACTACTGAATTGACGGCTACAAGTGAAGGTCCTGCACCTGGTGTCTCTAAGCTCAAGAAGCTAGTCACACCATCTCAGGTTAAAGCCCACTCAATCCATGATTCCCCTAGAGTGGCATCTTCTGTACAACAAGGAGATCAACCAAAAACACACCCCTCACTACAAATGCCTACCCAATTCCCTGGGCAAACAAGCATAGACCTGAACCAGCTATGCAGCCCAGATGGTCCCTTGTATCACATGATGAACACCCTCATCAAGAATCACATCCAAACATACACAGCTAACTTGGAGCTGTCCATGAAGAACCAATTTGGAGTGATACAGACGAAGATGAATGATCTGTCCAATAAGATTGATCACAACAGCAAACAGATTGCTCATCTTACAGGTCAGTTCTCCCAAGCTTCAACTTCAAAGGCTGATGAAGCCAAAATGGGGGAGAAAATCAAGGTACCTATGGATACACTTGAAGCCAGAAGAAAGGCAAGAGTGGCTATCCTAGCAAGAGATCAACAAGATCAAGCCAGAAAAGAGAAACTGGCACAACAATTTGGTGTCCCTATTCAAGAAATAGAAGATGCTGAAAAATCTGATGAATCCCAAGGGCACAATGAAGAGACCTCTGATGGCCAAAGTTCTGATGAAGAATCAGAAAGTACTGAATACAATCCTTCAGTAGTTGACAAACCTTCAGAAGTTGTCAACCCATCAGAAGTTAACACTTCCAAAACTCAAACTGCTGATCCTTCCAGATCAACTGCTCCCATTCAACCAACTTCTGCTCCTACTAGGCCTACTACAACAGTTACCACAATGACTGTGCTAAACCCTTCTCCAATCTCTCAATCAGCAGAACTACTAGAGAAGAGTTTAGTTGCAGCCCAAAAGAAGGCCAGAGAAGATCAGATCTGGAAAAATCTGGAAGAAAGGGATGACTTAGATCTAAGCCATGAAGAAAAACTTCAGGCTTATGAAGCTGAACTCCAAAGGCAGGCTAGCCTAGATGAAATTGTTGAACAAGACAAAAAACATCAACTGATGTCTTACATTATGAAGAACAGCAAAATCAAAGCCCACACATTGAAGAGACTCTCTGTGGAAGAGCTAACAAGAAGAGCTCAACTTATTGCAGATAAACTTGGAACAAGTAAAGACACAAAGGCCAAGAGAGCTCAGATGATAGAAGAACTGGTAGCAAATGGTTATGGTTCAAAAGCCTCAGTGTCCAAATGGAAAGAAGAAAGATTGGTGGACACATATAGAAAATACAAGGCTGCAAGGGCTGCTAATCCAGAGAAGTTTCAAACTGCTGAAGCTTCAACTTCAGTAGTTAGAACTTCTGGTGTTCAAAGAAGACCAGCTACCCAAAGAAAGAAGTCAGAGGAGAAAGTGAAGACTGATTTCAGAATGGTACTACTAGAAGGTAGTACAGTAGTACGTTCTGATTTTGACATAGAAGAGAAACCTCTGCTCACACAATTCAGGGATCCTTCCACCTTTGCATATCAAATCCAGAAGACCATCACAGACCAACTACACACCAAGGTAGTAACTGAACATCATTTGCCAACATTTCAGATACCTAATGTGATGGAACAACAGCAGGGAAGTGAATCCCACCTGAGAGTCACTGAAGTTGAAAACATTCAACACTCAGGAGAAACCCAGGGTACCACCATGGTTCCCTACATTGCAGACTTTGACAAGTCTAAAGTACCAATCATCAGATGGTCCTTTACTGATAGAAACTCAGTACTTGTGACAAGAAGAGATCAAACAAGCAGGGCATATAGGTCGATGAATGAACTGAAGAAACTATCAACCAAAGACCTGCTTACAATCCAACACTTGGAACCACAGAAAGGGTCTCTTACTAATGATCAACTGAACCAGCTCAAGAATTCCATGTTCAAAGGAATATGGAAAATTGTGAAGGACAGAAAAGAACAATAAGGAATTAGAAGGGTTTTGGCTTCATCAATCCAGGGGGAGATTGTTAGGACAAAAAGGATTGGTGAAACCACTTTTGCAAACCTTAGTCTAATTCACTTCTGTCCAAAATACTCTAAGTATAGAACTGCTGAAGACAAAGGATCAAACTGCTGAAGAAGAGATTCAGAAGTGCTGAAGAAGAAAAGTCATCAGAACTTCTGAAGTTCAAACCAGACACAACTACTGAAGAACTACTGAAGACAAACTATTCATCAGTAGTTTGTCATTCATCAGTACTTACAGAAGATCTTTTCCACCGCCTTTGTATATCAGTAGTTTAATACTTTAGTATTTCTTTTTGCTTTATGTACAAGTTCCAAGACTGCAACTTATTGCAACTTGTTTCTGAACTTGCTTTTTGGCAAGGTTCATGTATTTGTAAAGTCTATAAATAGAAGGGTTCATCCCTCTGTTTTAGACATTGATTTTAATACAAGAAATCCTTCAACACTTATTATTGTTATTTCCATTTCGTGTTTACTGAGAATCTGTCAAAGTGTTTCATTCTCATTCAATACTTAGATTCTCAATAAACACTTATCATTCATTAGTTCTTAAATCCAGGGGAGTAATAACTCCTGTTGATAAGTGTAGCTTTAAACTTATAAATATTCCGCTGTGCTATCACTCACCAAGAACTTGCTAAACACTTAAGTGTCAACTAGCAAGTTCTAACAAAAGAGCAGCTTACTGATCCAACAATATTGGATTAGTCTTGGTCATGGCTCGTCTTCGTTTTCAGTCCAAGCCATTCGGATAAGATCAAGTCTTTTGTAACACGAGTCGAATTGGTAAAACGCAGTCAACATCGGTTGGTCAACAGAAGTCAAACTGGTCAAGATCTGGTCAAACCTGGTCAACCGTGGTCAAAGCTGGTCAACTCCAGTCAACTGTCGAAGTTGGTCAAACTCTAGTTCTAGACGAATGCGTATCGATTTGAGAGTTGTTCGCAGGAAGGTATAACGGGCGCCACGATCTTAGTTTATTTTTATTTATTTATTTATTTTTATTTTTGTGTATATTGTATATAAACACTTATTCTAAAAGTGTAAGCGAACCGAAGTGACTCGAAGGAACGGAAAAATAACTAACTTATTATATACTTAATGTCGCGAGGATAATTAAACGTTAAACTACAAATGTCTACATATCACTTGTTAAAATGTATAGTTTCTCATTATTCTAGAGTTAATAAGTTAAACCGTTTGTCGTATATATAACCGTTTAGCTAAATAATGTGGTGATTAAGAAATTGACAATTTATGTATTGGGATAAAATAGACGACTTGCGTTGTTTGGTTTCTTACAAAAACAGAGGAGACTCTGCCCAAATTTTTATAAAATATAAGAAACATATCGAGCATTCAAATCTATGAATTCGTACAATAAGCTACGTTTTCACAAATAGAATTATCCTTGAACCAAAATGCTCTCACAAATTGATTATGTTAACAATAAATCCAATATTTAAATGCAATTTTTGCCTTGCTAATGATATATATATTATTATCCAACGTGCCATTTCAAAATGATTAAAAGTCGCGATTCTGAATGTATTATATTAAAATATATATTTTATATAACAATACATACGCATATATTTTCAAGAAAACCAAACGAAGTTACTATCGGTTCGTTAAGTCATACACACTTTAAGACACGCATTCATTCAATGCGAGTCTAGGTAGTTGAATAAACTATCTATACAATCAATAAACGAAACAAGCTTACTTGCATTAGAATTTAAAGCATCCTTTACTTGTAATAGGATACAAGAGTTCAATTAATTCAAGTTCAGACTTGTTGCTACTTGCTAGTACTTACACAGTGAATTTCAGGTGAGTTTACGTAACCATGTTTATGCGATTCTTTATACTTGCAACATTTTACTTAAGCAATTCAACATGCATATCTAGTTGTAAACTTTATTGCCTCATGAATTAGACAACAACAGTTTCAACGAGTTTCAACGAGTTTCAACATTACATAATCATTAGCTATGGCCAAGCAGGCGATACTCAATAATAGATCTATTGGATTGACAATCCCACCCGGATACGTGTACCTCCTACATAGGTAGCGTGGGTGATTGTTATCGTTCCAACATATTATTAAGGTGAACCGTGGATGACGGGATGGACCTAAACTAGTCGGAGGTTTGATTATGTCAATTCAACGTATTATGTTTATTCATGTAGACTTAAACTTACGATAGACATATGAATTGCTAAACTTTTATACTTAAACTACTTGCTTGACATGGCTTATGTATTCTCACCAACTTCTAGTTGACCCCCCCCCCCCCCCATTTTTGCAAACTCAACAGGAAATACTGATGCTTGAAGTCTAGAGCTAGCATGAGGAGATATTTGAAGCTTTGTTGATTACTTGATGTAGACTTTAATGTAATTCAATATTGTAATGTATTAAAGGATTATTTAAACTTGTGTACTACCATGAGCTACTGAACAATCATTCATACGTGGCACCTCGATGTTTCCGCCATCGGTTGGGTGTTACACATCTCCACCTCGTGCCTCTTGTGTCGTACATACGGGCAGGTGGCAAGTAAATGTCCCCTTTCCCCGCACTTAAAACACGCACGGTACTCTTCATAGTTCTCCTTGATGTTCGACTTGGAAAAACTCGCAATGGGATATTGATCAACCACGCACTGTTTCCTTAAACTCTCAAGAGCTGCGTCCTTTGAGTAAGTCGGCTCAATGAAACTATTTGACTTGTCTACTGGCTTAACGAATTGTGTGACATTGACCTTTGCGTCTTTAGAATTATCCGAATAAATTTTCTCTAAAATGGCTGGAGGAATATCATTGGTTTGTTCATGTTTTGGGAACCAAATTGTACTTTCCTGCCAGATCTTTTCAATTTTGGAATAATTCACAAATTGAATCGGATATTCGTCATCAGACATAATCTTATCAGAGCCTTGCATCCGATAGAAAACTTTTACAGGTTTATCACATGATTCGTTGCTCATTTCATTTGATTTCACAGTTTTAGTTTCAATTTCTTATCAACAGATTTAACCACATTTTTCTCAACTTTCTTAACAACTTTCTTTTCAACATTTTTCTCAACAGATTGCTCAGCTTTCTTAGCAACATTCTTTGCTGGTTGATTCTTTCTGTGAGCATTAGCCATGGGATGAACAATCTGAGATGGTGAGACTGGTCCAGTAGTGATTATGTGATTTTCATCAGGAATATCACTTTCATTCTCAACAACTATCTCAGACTGTTCATCTTCTTCATCAGAATCATCTGCAGCAACCACACCTTCATTGTTTCCCAAAACAGGTCTCACATCAGAATACGGGTCTCCGACACTGGAAGTGTTGGACTCATTATCTGATATGGAGTCAGATTTGACTAGAGTCTCCGGTGCTATCGCATGTAAATTATGATTTTCGAACAACACCGGAGATGGGACAGCTTTGTAGTTTGCACTACTTGACTGTGAAGGTTCTTCGATGATGTGGTCAACTACATAAGCAATGTGCTTATAACTCTCTAATTTTTTATTCACTTTTTCAGCGAAGCACTTGATGGTTGCCATTTCTAACTTTGTGTTTTCCATTTCATTTATATAGTTGTTAATGGCAAGTTGCTTTATAGACAAAGTCTTTTTCAATTCAGAAACATCCTTTTTGTAACCATCAAGTACTTTGTTGAAATCTTTTGATTCTTTTTGATAAGTTTGACAGTTTATTTTAGCTCTCTCAAGTTGTACCTTGAGTTGCTTATTTTCTTCTGTCAATCTTTCAAAATCAGAACATTTAACACAAACTTTAGATTGAGATTCAGTACTTACTGGTTTAGGTGGTTCTGTCATTGCCATCAGCGCGAAATGAGCTTCCTTCCCTGCAAAGAATTTTGAGTAGTCAATCTTTGTGCAGGCATCATCCACCATGCACGACTTGCGGGTCATAAGGAAATCTGCTTCAGCTAGCAACTGATCGATGTCATCGTCTAGTGAGTTCACACTAGCTTCTGAGTCAGAATCACTTTCCATGTCCGAGTAAGCTGAATCATATTGCTCTCCAACATCTGTGACAGAATCAAGAATCATTCCAGACTTCTTGTCTTCACACTCATCATTCACATCCTCATTCAACTCTTCTATTTTCAACTCCGACACTTTTTCTATCACAACATCCTCTTCAATCTCCACATGTTCATCCAAACTCATCTTTTGTGCTACACAAGCCACATTTCCTGCAGTAATCTCTTCAACTCCTAATTGCATACCCGTCCAATCAAAACCTTCATCTTTTTGAATCACAAGTGCTTGGTTTTGATTTTCAGTTTGGGTTTGGGTTTGAGTGTTAGGTGTAGAGATAGGAATAATGGTTCGGTTTGGATTCTGTTGTGGTTGGTTTTGAGATGTGGATTGTCTAGTATTGGTATTTTGTTTTGTGTTTTGACGATTCTGGTAGTTGTTTTGAGGTTGAAAGCTAGAGATGTTGGGACTGTTGTATGATACCTGATTCTGGTTTTGGTTTTGTCTGTTTTGGTAGCTTGAGTTGAACGGGTTTCGATTACCTTGCTGAGCCGGCTGTGTACACTCTATCTTGAAATGACCCTTCTCACCACAATTAAAGCATGTAACCTTGGCTTTGTTGAAGCCGTAAGTGGTGTTTGGAGAAGTCGAAAGGTCAGTTCTCCCTGTTTTCTGGATAAAATCAGTGGCTCTTCTCATGATGCTAGCAAACGCCCACTGTATATCCATAAGCTCCATTTCCTCTTTATCGATTTGTGCGTAGTCCTCATTGGTTAGATTGTTGTTTCCAATCTGACTAGCAACTAAACCGTTGTATGATGCAACCATAGCAGATACTAATGCTACATGCTGTTGAGCAATCTCAACAGTAACATTGTTAAGATTAGAAGTCTTTAACACAATCGGACTTTGATTTGATTGTGTTTGAGTGATCTGCATTTGGTTCATGTGAGGATTATATGGTTGTTGTTGAGGTTGACTTGCTGTGTAACAGGCAGCTTGTTGTAAAGGTGAAAAAGGTGGAACGAAATTTGGTGTTTGATAAGATTGTGGTGTGTATGATGAAATTTGGGCAAGATAGTTTATTGGTGCTTTAGTGGGTTCAACAACATTAGATACACAAGCAATATGAGGTGCAACACTTGAAGTAGAGCTAGAAGTAGAAAGAGAAGTAGATGTACCACTCACATACAAATCTGGGTTCTGTGGAATCTGTGCTCTCTTTGCTTTCCTCTTCTCCTCCATTTCTTTGTTCTCCAGTTTTTGTAAACTCATTGATAGTCCAATACTGGTATGCATCTTTTTCTTTCAACACTTCAATGTGTTGGTTCCAATATGGTGGTAAAGCATCAGCAAATTTATCCACCAGTTCTGACATCGGTATGCTAATCTCGTAACTCGAAAGCTTTGTGAGCAAATGGCAATACCTTGGAACCAATTCTTTTAGAGTCTCATTACCGATGCAACTAAAGTTCTCGAACTCTTTTCGAAGCTCTTCCATCCTCAGCTTCCTAGTCTTCTCATTACCATCATGTCTATTTCTCAGCATATCCCACAACTGTTTTGAAGTAAGATCCGAACTGATGCAGCAAGTCAGTGTTGATCGCCTGAGATAATTGAGAAAATGCCTTTTTCTCGATCGCGAACTTCTTTTTCTCATCATCAGCCAAATTCTCCAATGGTATAGGTTCACCAGTGTTCTCCAGAATAGGAGCAACATAACCTTTCACTATCATCTGCCATGCCTCAGCTCCCTCTAAGCCTTGTCCCTCCACATGTATCTTGAACTTTGTCTTCCATGTGTTGTAATCCATAATATCCATGAGCTTTGGTGGACGATTGCCACTTCCTGATGATAGATCATGAATAAGTGTAGATATGGCATTGGTCGTCTGTGAGTGAACTGCAGCTGCTGCTACTCCCCAATAATTGTCAATTGGTTGCTATAACGGTTGCACAACTTGCTGAGGAGTAGAACTAGTCATAGCCATGTAATTGATTGGCTGTGATGGTCGACTAGTCTTCTGAGCTGCAACTGACCATGGATCTCTTGTTGTCTGCTGCTGTGGTGCTTGATTAGGTCTTGGCGTAGTTGGAAAGTTCCACATCTTAACCTGTAAATGTTCAAACACGAAAAGATTAGAAAAATTTTAAAACAGGCTTCTCTTTCGCACTTACGGATGGTCGAATGAGAAAAATTCTTCTCCTTCGACCGTTTGGAAGGGTACGAATGTGGACTGTGATAACACACAAACTCTTTCGACCGTTTGTTCTCTCTTTCGACCGTTCTGTCCCTCCTTCGACCGTTCGATCAGTCGAATGTAACTCAGACGGGCGAATGTACACAAATAATCTATGAAAGTCTACGTTCGACCACAAAATCAACCCCTTCGACCACAAAAACACTCGTTCGACCAAATTAACTGACACCTTCGACCGTCTCTCTAGGTTCGACCCCTGGCATTTCAAAAACGGTTATTCTTTGAAAATCAGTTAATTTTGATCATGTTTATCAAATGTTGATAGATTTTGATGATTTTAATCAGGTTTTGAATCGGAATTGATTTGGAACAAGTTTAACAAAGAGAATTATCCATTTTAACCATGAAAACAAGTTGTAATCAATCAAAAACTCATCAAATCAGTTTGTTCTATGAAAACAGAAACTTTTTGACCAAAATTGGGTCCAAATCAACTGAGAAACTATCAATTTGTGGTTGTTTGATCCAGAATGGATCTGATACCACATGTGAATCCGTTTTAGGATCGGAATCAAGAAACGTGATCTCATGAATACCAACCGTAGGGTGCGGAATCCCCAACGATCGTGCAAAATGATTCAGAAATAAACGTAATCGAACGTGATGAAAAGCAGATAACGAATCACCGAGCAATTTCCATAACTTTAATCTTTGTATTAGATCAAATCAAGATGTTTACAAATGAAATCTTAGACCTAATACAGAGAAAAACACACATACACACTCTAGGGAAAAGGCTCAAATGATAACTCTAGATTCGACCAGTTAAAACTCCACGTTCGACCAAAAAAATGCTACGTTCGACCCTCAAATTTCACATTCGACCGTTTCAGGTCTGTTCATCATCTTCAACCTCAAGAACACGAATCTGATCAATTTTTGATAAAATTTTCACCAAATGTAATGAAATTTGATAGGTTTTGTTCGGATTTGAATTTAGACAAACATTTGTGAAAGAATTTGTGAAAATAACATCAAATTCAACTTCAATTCAATCAAAAACCATGTTTTTATGAAAAGCTTCAAAATTTCTTGGGTTTTGATTTTTAAATCAGAATTCTAATCTGTTTTCATCAATTCAGATCAATTTGCAATCGTGAAATCGAACCTATGCTCTGATACCACTTTGTATGTGCTATAAGGATCGACAAATCAACAAAGAATGATCAAACAAGTTTGTTTTAGGTGCGGAAACCCTAAAACAATCACAAAATGATAATTAATCAGATCAAAACAAGTAAATCATCATTCAAAGCTTTTTCATTAATAATCAATACTCAATTACACGTTGATAAAGTGAAAACAACAAGGTATGAACGTGAATTACGGTAAATAATATCCTAGAGAGAGAATCAGAAAGTGGAGGGAACAAAATGACTCAAAGTTACATTCAAAAATCAGCTTGACTATATATAGACTGCACATTCGCCCACATTGTTCGTGCGAATGTGCAGGTTCGACCACTTCAACTGGTCGAACCAAGCCATACATAAGAAACCTATTCTACCTTCGTCCAAAACCTCTCCTTCGTACCTTCTGACTCTCCTTCGACCGTACCAAAACTTCTTTCGCCCATTCGACAATCAACAAAAACAAGTTTATTGGACAATCCGAAGCACTAGTCGCATAAATGCATCTACATTTATTTGTTTAGTTTTTAAGTTTTATATTATTTCTTATATATGTACTTTTATTTATTACTATATTAAAGAAACTCAACGGATACATACGTAATTTCACCATCATTTTAAGATGGCATCTCAAGAGCCTCAAGTGTAATCCTCAAATTGTTACCCCTTTTCTTCCATTTATACCTTGTGTACCACCTTTGATAGCAATTGTACAAAATAATAATGCAACTCATTGCATTTAATTTTAATAAAACCCAATATAAAACTCATACTATTTTACTGACTCCTTAATTTCCATTCATAAACCATCAATTCAACGGAAATGAATTGAAACCCTTCTTATTCCTCCATCTGAGAACTATAAGCCTCCCTCTTTACCCTCTTAAGTACAATCTACCCTTGTAAATAAATAAATTCACAATTAAATGTTTAATTCAATGGCCTATTTGATGTCATCTCTTCCCCTGGCTTTTATCTTATAGTTACACCCAACACATTCATATATGACAGAGAAAAAGAGACCATATACACACAAAACAAGGCGACTTCCACTCACCACCCCATCTATATTGTCCAATTCTCGTTTGTGTGTCTCTCCCTCCAATTATTGCAAGTACGTCTCTCTCTCTCTCTCTCCCTCTCCCTATGATACATCTGATTAAGTTGTCATTTTGAACTAATACTTTCGGTTTTCATTGGTTTCGGTCGCCAATTGAGACCACTTTACAAATAGTAGTGGATTGTACTGTTTTTGTAGGGATTAAATCAAAAGAGGTGGAGAAGGATACCCATGTTGTTTTCCTTTGGTGGGTATGGATTTCGAGTTTGACCCTAAATACGCAGTTGATCTTTTTGTTTTGCCTTTTTTATATTAATTGTTAAATTTATCTCGATTTCTATTTGTCCTTTGATTTATTCAAGTTATTTTTTAGGGTTCTTTATTTAGAACTAAATGATTCCATCCTTAAAAACTAAAGAACATGACCATTTATTCACTTTAGTAACCACGGAGTAGGTTGAATGCTAAACAACTTACAGGCAAATTTCTAAGTCAAGATTAACATATTGTATGTTTTATTCTATACCCATTGTACACTCACTTCTTTGTGTAATTGTGTGACTTTGTTAATTATTTTTGTAGGTTTTGTTCGTAATTTTGAACTAT
This sequence comes from Ambrosia x helenae, assembly GCA_030844895.1. Classification (NCBI taxonomy): domain Eukaryota; kingdom Viridiplantae; phylum Streptophyta; class Magnoliopsida; order Asterales; family Asteraceae; genus Ambrosia; species Ambrosia x helenae. The sequence continues at coordinate 53,378,693 of CM061223.1, forward strand.
GGATGTTATGGCAGTTTTGACTTTTATAGTCACGTTTTCACTTTTCTTTTGGAATGATAGTGGTAAGGAAACACTTGCACCCTTACAGTTTATATTCTTTATTTGTTTAGTTTTTAAGTTTTATGTTATTTTCTTATATATGTGCTTTTTTTGTTTATATTTTGAGGAGGAAAAAATGATCCTCCAGTCTCTAATGGTATAAATTTGTGATTTGTTAGGGATTTGTGTATGCTATGTTTACAAAAGATTTAAAAGAATTTACATTATTGGTTGAACATTAATTATAAAATCTATGTTGGCTTCCAGGCAAACAGGCTACTATGAAAGAAGAGAACCCAATGGGGAAAGATAATAAGCAGAAGGTAAAGATCATGGAACCCGAAAAAGATGATTCTAACTCCGATGAGAATGATTCAATATATAGAGGTTTAGACTAAGTATACATTTCTTACATTAATGTGCAAGTTAATCATTTTACTTTTGCAACTCTATACGGTTATGATACTTAGATTTTTCGGTGTAGGGCAATATCTATAAGGTTGCCTATTTCTCACATTGTTCTTTTTTATTTTATAAGAGATGAAAATCAAATAAATGAGGTATGCATAATCTCCTTTTAGAGCTTTTCTAAATTTTTAAGTTGATAAGCAAAGAATAATATAAATAAAATGTGGTACTTTCACCCGTTTCCTTATAAATAGGTTGATACAAATGATGTTTTATATCAAACGGGTCAAACTTAATCGGGCTAAAAATAGCTAAAAGGGGAAAGAGTCAAATGAGTCAACGGATTGAAAGTCATCCAAAGTCTATATTTAATGAATACGAATATATTTTTATCTAAAAAATGTCAAAATAAAGTTTTATTCTATTTGTCAAAATAAAATGTCAAAATGTTAATATGTTTGAAAATAATTTTCTTTTAACAATCAAACAATGATACAATCAGCTAACCACATAAAGTATCGATCAATTCGTACTAAGTCAAATCATGTGACTAATTCTATTATGTCACTAGGTTTTAACTGAACCAGTGGGAATTTTTGTCATGGGAACTCTTGTTATTAGTTGTTATAGCAAGTCTATGGACTCACACCCTTCACTTAACTCAAAATGGATGTAACATATCGCCCCTAGGGCATGAGTGGGATTTGGGAAGCGTGGGCTGGTCATGAGCATGGGGTGAGGACAAAACTGAAACATTGTTTTTAGCCAGTCAGCCGAACCTACATCATATTCCTTGTTTTATTTTCTATTTCTTCTTTTAATTTTTTTTTTTTTTTTGTAAAACTATTACACACCAAACAGAAAAAAAAGTGAGTGAAAGTGCTCCTGCCTACATGAAAGTCACTTTTTTTGCTTTTTAGTGAAACAATTCTTACATTCTCTAAATGCATAAGTAGTCGCAAGTTTAAATCTTAAAATTACAAGCAAGAGTGTTTTCATAAAAGAAAGAACGCAAAACCAAGTTAATTGTTACTCACCAAAAGCCTTTTCAGTGATAACTTCAAAGAATGAAAGAAACACGTCGTTTCATTCACACCGATTCATGTGTATATATGTATATCGAAGAAGCCAAGGATCAGTAAATTGATTCCTTACAATATTATTTAATAAAGACTAGTTTGATCATCAAATATTGTCCATAACATGTGATATTCGAAGAAACGTAAAAAATAATGTAAATTTTGTTATATGTTGTTTCTTGCCAAATTAGAGAAAGACGCCATATAGCATTGCTATGTTTGTCTATTTACATAAGTTTAAAAGATGTAAAAATTAAAGGATTATTTAAGTTTTGATTATAATTCCAATTACACCAAGGCAACAAATGTGGTTATTGTTGTGTTGATACTTGATACATTAAAGGCATACATGTCAAACCATTTGAAAAATCCATGTTCTATTGCTTTAGTTTTTTTTCCTCTGATTTTGTTCTGTCTATACGTGCATATAAGGATAGACAAACTTAATTTGTTCCTTACAAATTTTGTTTTCACTCTTGTTAGAAATTAAAAGTTTTATTTTCTTTTTGATAATTCATTTTTAACTCCCTGTTAAAACTATAATTCAATTTATCAGAAGGAATCTCAGTTTTGAATTGTTCATTATTTTTCTTAACTCCCTGTTAAATTTTACTAGTTAATCACATGTAATGTTTATCATGTACTATTAGAAATTATTTTCTTTACTATCTTAACAAATGGTCTTTATAACATAACATGGCCTTTGTACATGTTTTAGTTACTGACGTTTAGCCTGCTTTAATAATATGCTTTATGTTATGTATCTATCAACTCCTCTAACAAATGGGTATGGAAAATAGCTATATATTTTTATTCGGTATTTAATAATATATTGTTGATTATGATTTTTTGTGCCTTTTGGGATTATGAATTACAATATGGGCTTAAAGACATATGTGGCCTTGGTACATGATTTAGTTATCGGATTTTGCCCTACTATATGTAATGATTTAAGGGAAGAAAACATGATATGTAGTTTTATAATGATTTACGTGACGTCTACCATCTTTAATATTGTTGTTTTTTTTATGCCAACTCTTTACTTTATACTCAATTGCATTTTGTATGTTGATATATTAGTCTCTAACAAATTGGTAATAAAAAAAATGTATGTGAAACCCGCCATGCAATGTGCGCCTAAAAAACATAACTACCCGCGGCAACGCACGTGCATTTCCACTAGTTTTTTGTTATTCTTTTTGTTTTTTAACTATTTATCTTATATAAATTAACAACGAAGTAATTTTTATAATATTTAAGGTAGTTTCTTACTTTTATTAAGAGCACTCATATCTCATTCACCATATTTCGTGAGTGAGTTCTTCATATTTTAAAAAGTGAGTTTGAGGGTTGTGACTTGTGAGTGAAGGAGAGAGAAAATATTACTATTCATCTGTATATATTTTAAAAACTACTGTTCATCCATCAAAATTTTTTTGATATTTTTTAAAATTGGTTGTGTGTGAAGAAGAAAAAAATGTAATGATAAGCGTATAAAAATATTATTTAATTGAAATGACAGAGAAAATAAAGTGTTTTTAGTGTCATTTAATGGATGGAGATGAGGAATGGGATGTGAATGTCCTTAGTAATATAAAAGTATTTGCAGATCAATTATGTGCTCTCGCCGTCTACAGGGGAAAATGTTTCAAGGGGCGGGAGGGGGTGTGATACCCGCCAGATTCACAGGTTAAGCCCCACACACACTCTCACCATTTTAGTCAATTCCAGTCATGCGTTAGACATTTTATTACAATACCTGTGTCACCCCGAGTTTAGCAAGGCTCGGGATAGTTCGGGAATCCAATTCAATGACTCATTTACCCATGCAAACCCAGACATTCATGAAACATTTTGTGAATGCTCAGCACATAAAATCATAGAATTTCACCATTCATTAATAAAATTCTCAAAACATATGTACCATGAGTTAACAAATCAATTCAAAATATGTTTAAAGGTGAATTAACACATGACATATTATGTGGATAACACAATAGCAATAATATTTCACAAATCACACATGTGTTATTCATGACAAAACACAAGAACACATACACACAAACACATACCAATCGGTTTGAACATGCATAAGTTTGGTGGATTTCAAATACCTATTATATATATATATATATATATATATATAGGGAAAGTATATTTAGAAAACCCACTTGAGTTAAAAAAAACTTCAAAAACTCATTGTGTGGCTACCATTGCTCCACATCCTCCTTATTAAAGATGCTCTAAAGGGTAGTTTTGGCAACTTAAATTTTTTATCTTTCAATCTCTACAACTATTCTGTCATGTCACATGTTCTCTCACCCTCTTTCTCTCTCATATAGTTGTCACCTCTTACTTACTTTCATTCTTTTTTTTTGTTTTATAAAATTTCAATCTATCTTCAGAAGATTCATCCATTGTTCCTCTCTCTGTTCATATATCCACCTCAATCTCTACTGTTTTCATCTGAGAAAATATAAAGCACTCCCATCAACCACTCAATGATGGGTGACTTACAAAACGAGACTCTAGTTGAAGGTGGTTTTAGTCATCAATGTCAAGATATTCGTCGGAGCTTCCCGGAGATAACACCTGCCAAATAGGCTATATGAAGGTGGTTTTTCGTCATCAAATCTGAACCAGTCTGCTAGAGCTGTAGCCATCAATCTAAAATCTTATTCTTTTATTTGCAGTCACATGTCGTTTTCATAACCGTCGCCTCCTTGTGTCATAACCCGAGCCCTTGCCGTCTCTGGTGGTTTTGGCGGCGATGATGATAAAGCCATTGAAATAAGAGTCAGGTTTTGCAAGACAACTAAAAATGAGACTACTAATTTTTCTCTAATTCTTTATTGTTTATTTGTAACGTTTAATGGACTTTTTTTTGTCATTTCCCATTTTTTTGGTTATAGCATTAAAATCTTATGAAAATAAAATGGCATCTTTAAATAGAACTTGCATAAAGAACGAGAGTTGACATAATTTGTTTTCTACTGAGTTACCAACTTGTAACTTCCTAATTTTTTTAAGTATTTGTAGGAATTTACAACGAACTAAGTAGTTTTTTGTTTATCTTAATTTTTATTTTTTTATTGAGTTCAGTACCAAAAAAAGAGAAATATATCTATACTATATTAATAAGCATATATGAAGGGCAGAAATGGTCTTTTTACATGTACAATGCTTTGAAGCGTTATGTACAAGTATCCATTGCATAAAACTCTTAAAGAAGTTATATGCATAAACTATTATGAAAAAAGAAAAGATAAAAAAAACACACACCATACATCTGATTAGGGTTTCACTTTCCACCAAACTCCATATGCGCCGCGCCTCATTCTCTCTCTCTCTCTCTAAAGATTCAACATCGATGAAGATTTCACCTTGATTACACCAAATCGATGAAGATTTAATAGATTGATGAGGATCCCGACCTCTCAGTTCTGATTTACGGCTTTTTTTTGTGTTATTTCTACCTCTGTCAAGGATAAGTGTAGGTAACGTTTGTGTTTTGGGATGGATCTTCATTTTTGTAGGTCATGGTTTAAAGATGGATCTTTGTTTTTGTAGGTGATGGTTTTACTCCGGTGGTTGCTGCTCGCAGAATGGGAAAGAAGGTTCGTATAATATTAGTTTATTTCTGCTCAGTTATTTCTACAATTTATTGTCTGAAAATCGGTTCCTTTACACTTTGAAGTAGATTGTTTAGTAACAATCAAAAGTTTTTTTTTTTTTTTTTTTCAGAAATGGCAAACCTGTTTGATAATCAGAGTAGGTTCGTATAAATGAACTGAGACATTGGTACAAGCATGCTTCTAACTCTTATTCGATTTATTCAAGTGTACATGTCAACTGTTGCTTTGTTACTCATGGTTTGTTTTGTGTAACTTTTAGAGTTGGCTGGTGTGTTTGACCAAGTTGAACATATGTCTTGGCAGAAATCGAGTTCTGTTGAATCTGATAGCCAAAAAAATGATGGTAAGCATCATGTGAGAATATCGTCTTTAATTCATATAGTTCATGCTAGCCATTCTGGTTAGGTTTCGCGTGGCAAGTTGTACTATGCCGCTGCTTAAAAAAAAAGATTTACTTGCACACTATTTAAGGCTCGATAAAAGACGCCCACGCAACAACTGCTTTTTTGTTGACAAAATGCTACTTTTTTTTAAAGTAGTTGAAATTAAAATTTCTAAAATGCATACAGCCTTACAGAGAATAATATGGTTTTCCACCCAAGCACCTTGCAAAAAAAAAAAAAAAACTTCTTATAAGAAAATCTTAACACGTTCTTGAATGTATTTGTATGTATTTTTGCATCGCTAATTTGAATGAAGCCAACATCTTCAATTTAACAACAAAATTTAGAATTGTTTATATGGGTCATGATTTTTTCTAGCTAAAAAAGTGAGTGATTTGTGCAAAATATATAGATTCTTTTATTTGCATTTTTTGATCCAAGTGAAAAAAAATTGTGAATAGGTAATTACGGTAGGAGGTGGAGAGAAAGATGTATTGTTGACTTGTATAGCATGTTAAAAGGGACTGCATATGGTAAGTAATATTTTAGGTATGTCGAGTACCCACATACAACTTCATCGTTTGATCGAGCCCTAATTTTCTCGATGGGTTAACAAATCAGTGTGCATTAATCCTGCACGTGTTTGACTTGATTTTTTTCTGAATTCATGAAAATTGTTCTATGATTTTGTATATAGGAGGTTGAAAATCTGATTCTTGGAGATGTACGGACGGAGAACGTGTCAGAGTAGGTAGCCGGCAGAGTGTATCCAGCAACCAGAATTGGTTTAGTCGACAATGTGTTGCATCGCTTGGATGCACTAGGGAAATGAAATTTCTATAGTTCATAGAGAAATTTAGGTATGTGTTTTGCTTCTCAAAGATCCTTCTTTTGATTTTATAGTATTTGCATCCAATGGTATTTCATCAAACGATGTTTATACAAAGCTTTTCCTTCAACTTATTTGTTTTGGTTATAAGACGCAGGCTACAAATCAAGCATCCATGATATATAAAATGTCTTTATAAGTTTTTAGAATGAGCTATCAGCTATGTTATACACATACCATTGTCTTAAAAAGATTGTTGAAAGTAAATGTGGTTGAATTTAGCACAATTTTGTTTATTTTTTATGCTACAAGGTGGATTAAACAATGGTAATCGGCGATTGTTGCGGTTGGTTTTCCTGCAAGTTTGGGTCTCAATCAATACTCGGACAAACTCAGCCAACAAACAGGTCAGGTCAAACACAGATAATGTCAAAATATCTTCTTATGAAAGTTCCCTTCTCTCTCACTGGTCAAATACTGATTTCATTTGAGGTTTCCTCCTTAATCATCAGATCTCCCAACCGGTTATGGTCTCTGATATTCCATAAACTTCCCAATGGCAAGCTTGGTAAGTAACTAACTTGGTTTTTTTTTTTTTTTTTTTTTTTTTTGTGTATGCTTTTGTGGGAGTTCTTTCCCTGATTTTGGTGTTTGTTGCAGGTTTTCTACCAGCGGGCTACCTAGCGTTTAAGTTGCTAGGTAATTGTTTCAATCCATGAGTCAATTTAAGCTTTGAATTTCAAACAAGTCAAATGGGAAAAAGTGTTAGCTAATTAGGTAACTTATCAAATGTACCAGATTGGTGAAACACATTGGGCGTTTATATATGTGCAACTTCCTACATCTTGTTTTTTAGAAGATTTAAAATACTATTATAATCATGTATAAATGCATAATGAATTGGTTACTTGTGAAAAGAATTAAAACCTTTGAACATGCATAAAAATGGACTTTGGGTGCCTTTCAACCCATTTGACCCGTTCCTCTATTAGGGGGTCCGGGCGTCACCAGAATTGATTAAGGATACCCTACTATCCCCGCAGGAACACTGCCGATGGCGTCTCGGATATAAGACACGGGTCATTAACTATCTCTATTTAAACACATGATCATGATATGACTATATGATGATGGCTTTTGAAGCATGAAATGTACTTTATGATGCCTTGATTTTATATTTTGCTTTGTCATAATTGGTTATTATTATTTTTTGGGTGAATTATTGTTTGTATTTTACAGTTCATTCTTTTGAATATTTCAAATTATGTTAATGAATATGAGGTGTCCAATACTCGGCCAAAATGATAAAAGTGGCAAATCAACTGAAACAATTCTTGGTCCGTGGTTTAAGATAGCTTCTGTTTGTGTTTACTCTGGTTCCATTCCAGCTAGGTCCGGTCTTCAGACTGAAACACTACCCAAATGTCTGGTTTCGGACTAGACCAGTACCATACATCCTGATCTTTGTTCCAGTATTTATAAAATTTTAGGTTTGCTTTCGTCTTGTATCAGACTGTTGCGCACTTTTCAATTACTAAAATGATGGCGATCTTTTGTAGAGCCCTGAAATTATAGTCAAACCTCGTACTGTTTTGGTGAAACTCAGACCCCACTAGAATCACCACTGTGTAAAAACATATTCCTTTTTTTGAAAAGTGAACTTATACTGTCAAAAATTAAACATATACTTGATACATTCTGTGTTAGGCTTTTGGTATTTTGAGAGTCAGCTATCAACCATAACCATGCTTTTTTAAAAGGATTTATAGTTGTGCATTCTGAAAAGTAGCACTAAACATCAGAACTCTATAACACTCAACAATCAGGCTACTAGGTGTGGGGCTCGTCCCCAAGATGTTAAGGGCCGGCAAGGGCCATTCACACCTCCCTGGAGGCCTGGCACGTCGGTTTGGGCGGATGATGGACCAAAGGGATGGGGCTACACATGCCTACTAGCAACAGGACTCTACAGCACTCAACATTAGAAGCCTACAATTCCCACATTATGTCCTTCAACACTCAACTTCAGAAGTAAACAACTTCATCGAAACTCTCCAACATTCAACTTCCATTATTGATTGTAATTTAAACATAGGGTCAAAAACAAATAATCAAATATGAGTAATACAATGTGCATAAAAAAATCAATAAATGCTAATTTATTTTATTTTATATGATACTTTCATCTTGTGAGTTTTAAGAGTTATGGTTTTTGTGTAGTGATGTCAAATTTGTTGGTTTTTGTGTAACCAGTTTATTTAAAGTTTTATGTAAGTTGCCATTCTAAAATTAGTTGGTGGTGGTAATCTACTTTTGCTTTCGAAATGCATCCAACTAAGTGTCTTAATCATATTATTATTTACAAAATAAGTTTGAGAACTTTTAAATTATGTTGGACGTTCTATAAAATAGTATGAGTGAGTAGTTTATTTTAATGCAAAAATTATAAAACTTTTATGTCGGCCTTTCTAAGGAATAGTACAAGCGATAAGTGCCATTGCTTACGTGAATGCAAAAATTGTAGACAAAAGAAAGATGATACCTAAAATAAAAAAATAGTTATAAATCATAAATCATTTGTTTGTTTATTCAAATGCAATCTGTTTATGTGATTTGTATAAATACATTTATTTGCTTTAAAAATATTTTGTATAAAGAATATATGCATAAAAACTAATCTATTTTATTTCCTTTGTTTCTCTTCTTTTTTAACGACAACTATTTTTCATGATGCATGTTTTTCCGATGAATATTATTCAACAACTAATTATTAGCGTTTATTTTTCCAACGACTACTTTCCACATTTTTACTTTTCAGTTCTTAATTCATTTCAAATACCAATCCATTATAAGATATGGGTGGAGGTATCCAATTACTATTAAATAAGAGGGACTGTCAAACGCTCGAGGATCATCCGTTGCGGTTCAAACCTTCCACTTTCAAACCCTCTACCTTCAAACTCTCAAGTGACAAACACTTTTCAAACACGTTACCGTCCACCAAATTTAAACCCTCCTCAAGTGACAAACCCTCCGATAATTTTCAAATCCTTTGATGGTTTGACGGACTAATAATTAGGGAGGAACATCATTGTCTGTTGGAAAACCCTCTTACAATGCCAAAGTGTCCCACCTTCAAACCCTCCTCCTAGGGAAAACTCCCGTTAGAAAATGAAGTACTGGATTGCACTGAAGGCAATGAAACCGACCCTAGAACGGAATACGTACCACCCTCGGATGAGGTAATGGTTTGGGAACCTATTCCTCCACAATGATGGTGATAGTGACCACTCCTTCTACAATTCCCTCTTTAGTTTTTAAGTAATATTTTATAGGTTGTATGACACATTTTATTAAGTAATCTTATTTTAATGTATTTTTTTCTTGTATTAGTTTGAACTTTACTTACGTAGTTGTTATAATTTTAACTATGTATTAGTTTAACTTTTACTAATGTTGTAATTTTACTCATATAAAATTTACTTCCGTGTTCATATGTTCAATATATTTTTAAATTAAAATTAAAGAAAACTTAATTAAGAACCCTTTTATTCTTATATACTTGCCCTTAAAAGCCAAACTGACGTAATATTAAATATATGGATTCTTTTATAATTAGAATATATATTCCATGGTATTATTCTTTATAAACTGCTAAGATAAATTACTTTGTTCATGTCTATCTTACATAAATTAGAAATCTGTAATAGACGAAATAAAGAAGAAATCGGAATGGTATTATTCTTTATAAACTGCTAACAGAAATTACTTTGTTCATGTCTCTCTTACATAAATTAGAATATGTTATAGACGAAACAAAGAAGAAATCGAAAAATCTGTTAGGTTTCAATTTAACATTTAAAATTGTAGTTTAATTGATGCATCTATATAATAATGTATATAACATTGTTGGTTTTGAGGAAACACATGTAAGCGAATAACATTGTTTTTTTAGGGTCGAAACCTGCTGCAATAGAAGAGAAGATATGATAAAGTGACCAGTCAGTGGTAGTATCGGTCAAATAGGAAGAGATATGAGAAACTCCTCGTATTTGATCTGATGAAGAATGGTGGTTAAACCATGTTGATGAAATAATTCAGATGTGTAAGGTTAATGAAAAAATGATCTCATCACAAGGCAAGATATTGACACGCGAATTGTTATTTGTAAATTTCTATGTTGATGACTTACCTTTTTCTTATTCATGTGTTTGAATTTTTATTGTTAGATTTCTATGTTTATGATTGATATGCTTTTATTCATGTGTTTGTTATTATTTAATCTAGCCTTGTAAGGTGCATGACATGGATAGACCGAACTGATGCTACGAATAAAAAACTAATAGAAGTACAATACAATATATCTCGAGAGAATTGATAAACTAATAGAAAATGAGTACCACATTCTAAATTAACATCGCCGCCGCAACGCGCGGGTTCCCTACTAGTATATATATATATATATTATTCGTTTAGATTAATTTTTTTTTTCTAGTGACATGATATTCAGCTTAAACATTTTGCCAAAAAAATGGGTTGTTTAATTGAAACTAAATAATAGTTAGATTATTGAAGTTGCTTTCTTGATAGCATTATGTAACAGATCCAGAAAATAAAGTGTTTTGGATGCTTTTCTTTCTTTGTTTCTTATGTATAAAAAAGTTTTGTGTAATGTAAGTATGTAACATAACTAGATAGTATTTTTGAATCTAAATCATGTTACATAGGAAGTCTAACATGATCTTTATTCGTTGTTACAGTTTATAACATACTACTTTAATATTAGATCATGTTACATAAGTCTAACATTAGAAATATAATTTGTAACACAGTAAACATAAGCTGTAACATAGTAGAAGTATAAGTTGTAACATAACATAATTGGGTAGTAAGAATGTAACAGTTTATGTAACATTTTTATGTAATTTTAGTGTCAGTTATAAGCAGGTCAGAATTTAAAAAAAAATGAGTTTGAATTTATATTGAGTGAATAAATATTGAGAGAGAAAGATTATCTTGAACGATTAAGAGAGAGAAAGATATGTTGGAGTATATGTACTTTATTATTTTTTAAGAAAAAGTGGAATTTTTGTCTTCCTAAAATACCCTTATTGTACTTCATTGATTAAAAATAATGTAAAAGTAAAAAGTATTTGTTACCTTTTGTTTTCAACCATAGATCAGATGTCATCAATGGCTACTATTAAGTTTTCAAAGTTTTCTTAACTCAACAAGGTTTTCAATTTATCCTCTATATATATATATATATATATATATATATATATATATATATAAAATCGGATAATGTGTATATATATGTGATGGATCATGATAAAACGTCAAAAACAAACGTTCTTGTATATATATGTGTAAACACAATCGCACATGTGTATGTTATTAGAACTTTTCATGGAAAATACAATATACATATGTATGTGAGTTAATTGAACCATTCTACATACATACAATCAACACAATGCATACATACATACATTCATACATAGATACGTACGTACGTACGTACATACATACATGCATGCATGCATGCATGCATACATACATACATACATACATACATACATACATACATACATACATACATACATACATACATACATACATACATACATACATACATACATACATACATACATACATACATACATACATACATACATACATACATACGACACATATTACCTACACACACATATATCTCTACGTTCCCACATTCCCATTCCAATTTCCCATGTGTTTCACCAAAATAGAAAGTTGGACAACCCCAAAACTAGTTCTTACACTAGTTGACTTCCTAAAAGCCACGTTTTCTTTCCCCATAAATGGCCACTATACACCCTAAATAAACAAACATGGAACATGGACTCATGCTCACAAAAACTCATGAATTTCACCAAATTAGAGCTTTGACATCTTAACCCATTGTTCTAGACCATTTTGACTTCCAGTTTCATCATACACACTTTGCAAAAATTGGCCATTATGGTTCCAAGAAAGGGCATGCTCACAAATGTCAACACATTGCCAAAATTGCCAAAACACCTTTTATATTATTAAAATCTAGAAGAGTGGACTTAGCAAAACAAACTCAACACCTTCCACTCCCTCTCACATATATATATATATACATACACACGATCGGTTGGAGTCCAAGGAAACACCACACAACACTCTTGAACATCACACATTTGAACACACTATCACCTCAGCTCTCTACACTATCGACCGAACCCAAGCCCCTACCCGAGCCCTATATTGATCGAACACCTTCTCCACAGCCACACGAGCCATTTCTAGGAAGCTTGGAGGTTGTAGAGTGGAAGAAACTAGCTAGAAATCGATTCTATCTTTGTTCAAAGGAACCTATAGTGGTATGTTAACAAACTATTCTTTGTTTCCTTTTCATTCATGCTTCGGCCACTAAAGAGCTTACCCGACCATGTCCATCATTCACACACACCATGCACGGCTGTAACATGTCTATAATAGTCAACCATGGCACCCACAAGTGGTAACAATTACAAGAGAACACATTTGTATGTATATCTATATGTGGTACATATACACACGCATAAACACTCATATACGAACACACATGCCCATACACATACACACAAGTGAATGCATGTGTGTATAGATTAGTAAAAAGGCCATAAAAACCGTTTTTTTGGAACTTGAAAGTGTAGCATATATGAAATGGTGTTTTTGTAAACATATGTTAAAAACCAAAAAACGTACGTTAAACAGGCTTAGGCACAAAGCTTTTGGAAAAACATGTGTTAATGACCAAAGAATGTGTATTAGCAAGGGGAAAACATGTGTAAATGACATTTTTCACACGAAAAGGCCCTAAACATATGATAATATGCCATAATTTGTGAAAATATTTAACATACATATCATATGGTAACATAGGGTGTTACAATCACCCCCTCAGGGACTCATCGTCCTCGATGAGGTTTGCCCCCACCATCTCGAATGGCACAGGAGTGGCTCTAATACCATTATGTAACACCCCCGCCTCATATATCATCCAATATTGTCCGCTTTGCCCACTAGAATCTCACGGATTTGTTTTTGGTTGCCTGTGTGAAAACTTCCCAGGAGGTCACCCATCCTAGTACTACTCCCACCTGAGCACGCTTAACTGTTGAGTTTTCATGTGCTCTACGATCAATTAAGCCCAAAATGCGTTGGTGATTTAAAAGGCAGGACATTACTTATGAACCAAGATCTCTCATGTCCACGGACGATGTGTGATATGCCTAGGGTGTTACAATCACCCCCCTAAGGGACTCATCGTCCTCTATGAGGTTTGCCCCCACCATCCCGGATGGCACAGGAGTGGCTTTGATACCATTCTGTAACACCCTGCCTCAGATATCATCCAATATTGTCCGCTTTGTCCACTAAAAGCTCACGGGTTTGTTTTTGGTTGCCTGAGTGAAAACATCCTAGGAGGTCACCCATCCTAGTACTACTCCCACCTGAGCACGCTTAACTGTGGAGTTTTCATGTGCTTTATAGCCAATTAAGCCCAAAACGCGTTGGTAATTTAAAAGGTAGGACATTACTTATGAACCAAGATCTCTCATGTCCACGGACGATGTGGAATATGCCTAGGGTGTTACAACAAGGTTTTCCAACACATATAGTGTGTGACATATATGGACATCCATGCAAAACACATAGTCCATAAAAGTACAAGTCGGGTGAGCAATTGTATGGTAAATAGTACAATACATAGACTTAAGTTGTCCTTATGTGAATCTAGGGCACTTTTGTTCAGACACTTCACGTTAGATACAGTCAGTAGTTAGCACTCAGACATCAGGTGAGTTCTCATGGCCCTATTTTTGTTGTTTTCATGCTTTGGGGGGGGGGGACATGCATACATGAAACATTAGCCATGGACTTAGCCATGAAACACCGGAATAGATCTATTTGGTTGACACCCCCACTCTTGGTTAGTCGCTCTAACCAGATGACAGATATCAAAAGAGCGCTTGTATTTCACATTACATTCATTGTCTTTAGTGTACAATGGGCGAGGCACAACATTCCTCAAGGTTTGATTATGGGCTCATAACAGACAAATAATGATTATTGTCTTAGCTAGGTAATGATCCATTCACCCATTGTTTACATAGAATCCAAAACCCGTGACCTCGCCAACTTAATTGTTGACATATTTTACATGCATGTTTTTCAGGAAATTAATTGAGCATCATGGAACTGGGAGTCGCGCATGAGCATCTTGGGGATATATTGGACCTCGTTTTGGTTAAATGATTTTAGACAATATCATTTTTAAATGTGATTCTTAAGACAATATTTTGGTCGTTTTTTCCGAACAATGACGTCTTTTGATATATCACTTATTATATGAAATTGATGCTTGCGTGACTTGTGTGCTTGAAAACCTTTTGAAATTACATCTCGCGTTTCTGCCCTGGCGGGTGAAATAACAAATAGTCATACCACCGGTTAGGGAGGATAAGATTATTGTATCTATAGGGTTGATCCTTCACTAGCAGCTTCGGGTTGAATGACCTGCAAACAAGAGTTGACGTGGGTGTGGAGACGACTACAAAAGGTAGCAGTTTATGAAAAAAACGGGGTGAATGGGGATACTATCTTTAGTGATAGCTCTTTGGGTTAGCAAAAAGTGTCCTTCCTACTAGGGATGTGATCCCTTATATAGGAGTGGACGTATGCCACCATTACCCAAGTCCTAACCGTGGTTAGGTTGTCTCCACCACCCTTGATTATGTTAGTAAGTTGGTTGAGAGAGGCTAAATTTATAAAAATGGTGGAACGGTTTACCGCCTTTAATGCTTGGCCAACGTAGTCATCACCATGATTCATGCATGGTGGTTGACCATGCATAACGTTCTCCCTTGACCATGACGTGGAGTTTGACCAAGCGTATATTACTCTGCTGGCCTTTTGCGCGTAAATTCCTTCCGCATGGTTGTGTTCTCCGGGTTTGGGTACACGGGTTAGCCGGTGTAGTACCCAATCCCATCAACGGGGTGTAGTACCTAAAGCATCCACTGCCCTAATCATAGAAGAAGAGGATGATGAGGCTACTGAATCAGACACTGAGCTCGATCATAAACGCCGCTGGCAATTTTCACCGGTGCATCAGAGTGAAGGTCTCTCTGCGGAGTTATTCCAGCAGAGGATGGATGCCTTGAAGCAGAATCAAGTACAGATTCCCCGGCCAACTGGAGAGGTAGCCTCAGTACCACGTCCTGAGCCTATTGCAGTTGTGCCCGTTGATACATTCATGCCTTTTACCGAGTCTAAGGGTCGTCAGCTTGAGGTGACTGGGAAGCCCCCACCTGTTCATCAGAACCTCCCAATGAAGACTCTAAGACATTTAACAGGTAATGAGAGTTCCATTTGAAAGTTTTTGGCTCCCAATATGCGATTAACATATAATTATTTTTGCGTAGATTCTTTGCCTCTTGCGGAGTCTCCTTTAGAGCGGAGCTCTTCTGCAGTTGACAAGACATCATGTCCGGATCCCCCCATCATTAAACAAGTTGGCAATGTTGAGGAGACAATTAAGAATGTAACAGGTCTGGGTGCATCTGAGCTGGTGATTACTGAAGAAAATCTGGAGCCCCGAGAGTCAATGACTGTGTTAGTGCAAACGTAACAAGTTGAACCGACCCCGGATGAGGTGGTACTTGCGTTGGAGAAAGCAGCTGGGAAGAAGAAGGTGGATGACGGATCTTCTTCGAATGTAAGTGTTGAGGAACCCACGACTGGGGAGAAGCAAGTACAAGATCAAGGTTCCTTGCAAGGAGTAAATATTGAAATTAGCGCGCTGGAGGATAATGCGGTTGAAACTTCCAAGAGTAATCCCACTGATCTTGTGCGGACTGTGGAAGGCTCAACGGTGTTTTATAGGAAGTCTCATTCTGAAGGTAGCTGGTGGTCTCGCGGGTCAGGGAAAATTCGTCCGCAGCTGTTGGGACGCAGGAAGGGGCTTCGCGTACTGATGACGTGGCCCAGTACTTAAATATTGATTAGATATGTGTCTTGAATTCTGAACATTTTTATTCGTCTTTAACTTGTAATATTTATGGACATCATTTATCGGTTTACTTCTTGTATGATTTTGCGATGTGATGCTTGTCTTTTCCATCTTGCGTGAACCTATCATGAGCTGATGTCATCTTTTGCTGACACGGATTTGTGTCAGTCTATTTCGGACACTTATTAAATGCAGATGTGACAGTTTCGACGGCTGGTGTCAGGCGACTGTTACACTTCCCTAGGGTAATCGAGTATTTACCATTTATGGTAATTAAATATTTGTCCTTGCTCTTCTATATATAGCAAGTGCATGCATACTATTCTTTCATAATATCTTTGATAAAAGTAACTTTCCGTCTCCTTAAAACTAATGTCGACGAACATCCCATCAGGAAGTCTTCATCAAAGTGAAAAATTAGTTTGTAAAGGGGATGGTGAAGTTGTCTCATCATCTAGTTAATACTAGAATGCGTGTTGATGCCTTTGATAGGCTTGCTGAATATTGTGGCTATCTGTTGTCCCAGGAGAGTATGAGACCCGATGATCTGGACAACCAAGGGACCTCTGATGGTCAACCGTTGAAGATGAAGAAGCTACCGGAGTTGGGAGAGTTTCCTAAACCCCGAAACTCAAACTCCGAAAGGTTGGTAGTGGATGGAAGCATGCTTCTTAGTTTCTAATCTTGATCTTTTGTTAATAGATGCATATGTATAAGTCTTTGGATCGTATGGGGATGTTGTCTGATATATGTATTTGGGATGTATGCTTTTGGAACATTCCCTTTTTGCATATTTTGATAAGTATATATGACAACATCATCTATATATTCATGCATTGTGTGCTTGTTTATCCTTATTTTGTATGATATGACACAATGATTTGTAGAAACATACTTTTATTGTAATATAAAATGATTGTGCCCTAGGCCTTTATTACATTTTTAAGAAATAGCAAATCAGATGAAGCAAATGCGTAATTGCGCTGCGTTCCAAGTACGTGGGATGGGTGTACCATCTAGACGTTCTAAGGCATATGCGCCCTTTCCCAGCACCTCCTGGATTTTATAAGGTCATTCCTAATTTGGAGCAAGCTTACCAGGCTTTTCGGCATTTGACGCCTCATTGCTGTGGAATACATAATCTCCCACGCGAAAGAGGTGCTCTTTGACACACGAATTATAATATTTTTACAGCTGTCGTTTGTAAGAGGCTTCATGGAGAGAAGCCGTGTCCCGACGTTCTTCCAATAAATCCAGGTTCATCCGCATCTCTTTGTTGTTGTTAGTGTTTTGCGCAAACAGGACCCTTGGGGATGGGCATGTAACCTCTGCGGGTATTACTACCTCAGTCCCGTATGTCAAGCTGAATGGTGTTTCCACATTGCTCGTTTTTTATAAAGTACGATGAGCCCATAGAACATGGGAGAGCTCATCGACCCAACCACTGCGCTTTGTTCCCAGACGGGCTTTGATGCCCTCGACAATACTCCGGTTTGCGCGCTCTACTTGACCATTGCCTTGAGGGTGCGTGACCGAAGTGAATATATGTCTAACGTTCATGGATGTAAGCCATTCTTGTAAATGCTGGTCCGCAAACTGCGTACCATTATCGCTCACAATTTCTAGTGGTAAGCCAAATCTGCAAATGATGAACTCCCATATGAACTTTTTGATGCTTCCTCCATCTATCGAGGCCAATGTTTTGGCTTCCACCCATTTGGTGAAGTAGTCAATGGCTACCACTAAGTATTTCACGTTGCCCGGAGAGGTGGGAAAAGGTCCCACTAAATCGATGGCCCATTTTTGGAAAGGTCGTGCTGCTGTGACCGGTACTAAGTTGTTTTTAGGCCTGGGCGTGCCTGGTGTGTGCCGTTGGCAGGCATCGCATTTTCGCAGTTCTTTTACTACGTCAAGGTGCATCCCGGGCCAAAAGTAGCCCGCATTCATGAGCTTTGCAACGACCATTCTTCGACATGCGTGCAATCCACAAGTCCCTTCGTGAATGTCTCTGATCAAATATATGGCTTCTGCGGAGTCCACACATCGTAATAATGGTCCTAGATAGGAGCGTCGATATAGAATACCGCTGATGACCTCGTAGTGTAAGTCTTTATGCTGGAGTTTTCTGGCTTCTGCTCTGTTGGACGAGAGAATTCCCTTGGTCAAGTAAGCCATTATGGGGGTAATCCAGGAATTTTTTTTCCCGTTTGAACCACATTCACTTGTCTTTGTGGTGCGGATGGGTTTTTTAACACCTCGACCCACACGTCTTTGGCCATGTGGTCAAATGCAGTTGAAACTATCTTACTTAAGGCGTTCGCTGGCTTGTTCTGGCTACGTCGTACGTGAGAGACTTTGCAGTGAGTAAAGCTGTGCATTAGCTCTTTAGTATGTGCCAAGTACAAGAACATGGATGGCTCTCTTGCTTCATATGAGCCGTCTATGTGGTTGGACACCAACATAGAGTCGACTTGAGCTTCAATGTATTGAGCTCCCATATTTTTAGCTATGCGCAAGCCTGCTAGGAGTGCCTCGTATTCTGCCTCGTTGTTTGTTGTTGGGAAGTCGAGCCGCATTGCATAAGTATACTCTTTTCCCTCTGGCGTTATCAGGTGTAATCCTGTGCCAGCCCCTTCATGGTTGCAGGCACCATCAGTAAAAAGCTTCCACTTTTTGTGATTCATCTGGTGTAGTTGAGCTTGATGATGCTTTATTTAGGCACTCTTCGATCTTGTCTGTTGGGACTTCTCTGATGAAGTCCGCTAAGACCTGTCCTTTGAAAGAAGGTCAGGTTTTGTAAGTTATGGAGTGTTCACCTAACTCAATGGCCCACTTAGCCAATCTCCCAGAAAGTTCTGGTTTGCGTAGGATATCGTTGATGCGGAAATCAGTTAGGACATTGATAGGGGGCCCTGGAAGTATCTGCGTAGCCTTCTAAAAGCATGAATTAGTGCGAGGACCAATTTTTCCATTGTTGAGTAATGCGTTTCCGCATCGAGCAGTGTACGGCCGACATAATAGATAGGGGTTTGTACCCCTTTTCTAGTCAACCATGAGTACTGTGCCCACTCTTTTGTCAGTTATGAACCAGTATAGCGTGAGTGGTTCTTCTGGTAATGGCGCAGTGAGTGTAGTCAGGTTGCTCAAACACTTCTTTATTTCTTGAAAGGTTGTTTCAGCTTCCGATGTCCATTTGAAGTTTGACTTCTTCAAGCAGTTTTTTAGTGTGTCCACGAAAGGGAATGAATAGGACGCGTAGTTTGACAAGAATCTGTTCAAAGCTACGAGGCGTCCCATCAACGTCTGGAGTTCTATGACAGAAGATGGGGATGGCATCCGCTCTATTGCTTGGACTTTATCCGGATTTGCACGGAACCCATCTTTGGTTACTATAACCCGTAAGAATTTTCCTTCTTCCATTCTGAAGGAACACTTACCTAGTTTCAACTTCATTCTTACACTTCGAAGTTGATCGAATGTTTTCTGGATGTCATTTAGCATATGGTATTATTTTCTACTTTTGATGACAAGATCATCAACATAGACTTCTAAATTGACTCCTTTCTGCTTCACAAATGTTGTATCCATTAAACGCTGATAAGTGGCACCAGCGTTCTTTAGCCCGAATGGCATCTTGGTGTAGCAAAAGGTTCCCATATCGGTGCGGAACGCTGTCTTGTCCTCGTCTTCTTTGGCCATCTGGATTAGATGATAGCCCTTGTAAGCATCCAGAAAACACTTGAATCTGAAAGGTGCCAATGAGTCGACCTTTAAATCGATCTCTGGTATTGGATAGCAATTTTTTGGGCTGGCCTTGTTCAGATCTTCATAATCTACGTACATGCGCCAACTACCTTTGGATTTTCCCACCATGACTGGGTTTGCAACCCAGGTTTGATACTTGCTTTTGCGGAGAATAACCGCCTTCAAGAGCTCCATTACTTGATCATTCATCGCCTTTGTTTTCTCCGGCTCCATGCTTCGCTTCTTTTGGGCAACCGGTTCGGCGGTTTTGTAGACATTGAGCTTGTGCTCCGCGATGTGACATGGGACACCAACCATGTCAGCTGGCTGAAGTGCAAAGATGTCTATATTTTTTGTAAGATGCTGCTTTAGATGTGTGCGAATGGAGTCGGAGATTACATGGCCGATGATGACTGTCTGTTCCGGGAATGTAGGGTTAATAACCCATTTTTCTGGTTCGGTTCTGATAGTTGATTTAATTTGTTTTGTGGGTTTCGGCGCATCAGTTGTATGACACGTTTTGTTCCCGCGTATAATAGCTACGCCGGTCTGTGTGGGAAAACCTTCCATTTGGTGTGGCGTGGACGCATTGCAGTTGAACTTTGCTAGGCCTTCCCATCCTAACAGAATGTCGTGTGATGAGTTGATGGGAAGAACAATAAAAATCGTACACTTCTGTGCGTGAATGTTTTCCATCTGAAAGTGTCACCGGGAATGTGAGCATTCCCAATGGGAATATCATCTCATGTATGGAGCCTGAGATGGACTCTGTCACGGGTATTAATCTTGCTTTGTCATCATCATTCAGCTGGTCGAAACATTCCGTGCTGCTTCCATTGTCTAAGAACATGTACCTCGTGCGGTAATGTCCTACGAATCCCGTGATGATCAGTGGGGCTGTGGAGGAAGCCCCTCCTTTTACTCTTGGCATTATCACTTGTTCTTCTTTCCACGAGTCATCATTTGTGTCAGCGAATGTGCACTTGTGACTTGTGGTTCTATGAGTCATATTGCAACTGTGGCGCGATGTGTTGTACACGTGATGCGCATTGAGATTGCGTATCTTAATCTGGGGGGGGGGGGGGGGTTCTCCCCCTTCAGTGTTGTCTCGCTGTTTTCTCCGCATGTGCTTCACAAGGTGTGTTAGCTGACCGGATTTTATGGCGTTCTCTATCTCCATCTTTAGGCATGTGCTTCAAATGGTCGTAGTCTTCATGATATTCACAGTATTTGGAATTATCAACATTCCGTCTATCACTTTGAAGCTCCCGCGGCTTTGGGAACTGGATTTGATCTGTTTTTAACACTTCGGACGGCGTTTTGGATAACGGAGTCCAATCATAATTCTTCCTCTGGTGTCCCTTTTTTTCAGGGGATCCCCTTGAGCTTAGCATGTTTCGCGCGTCTTGCGCGGATGAGTACTTTCCTTCATCTGTTGTATCAGAAATTCTAGACCAAACAGATTGCTTTCCTTTCCCTTTGTTGTTGGACGATGGGTGATGATTATTGCTCTGGTGCGCATGCTTGTTACGATTGAAAGAACACTCAGAAGATGCATATATTTTTGCGGCTTCAATCACTTCGTCCCAAGCATTTGGCACGCCATCTTTTTCGGTGAGGAATCTCATTAAATCGTCATTTCTTACCCCGTGTATGAATGCCACACGGGTAAGCTCTTCTCCGCAGCCTAGCTGGAGAGCCTCCTTGTTATATCTCACGATATAATCTTCCAATGACTCGTTCTCATGGCGTACGCACAACAGGATGTGTGCTTTGTCTTTCTTATGCTTGCGTAAGTGTGAGAAGTGATTTTTGAATTTCCGAATGAGGTCAACGAAATCTAGTAGGCTTCCGACGGGTTAGCTTTCGTACTAGACTCTGGCTGCACGAATAGGTGACACCAGACTTGTACAGGCCAAAGTTTAGAATTGCCTGCCCAGTCAGAAGCATGTAAGTGATCATCTGGATCACGTAGGCCATTGTATTTCCCGATCGTACTTGGGAGCTTGCATTCTTGAGGCGTTGGTGCCAGCGCTATTCGCGTGCAAAATTTTGATCTCTCAGCAAAGGTCTTTGGTCTATAAGGCTTATAGAGATCGTCATCTTTTAGTGCTACAGGGTTGCTTGCAACCGAATTAGAACGCTGCTTTCGATTGGAATCATAGTGTACTTCATCTTCAGATTTATAGCCGTCGGGTTCCTCATCCAGGTTGATGGGGTCCTGACCGTGAGTATTTCTACCACGGTCTCCACCACATACCGCCTAACCAGGTCCTGTTTGACGGATGGCGCCAATGAAGAAACAAATAGTCTTACCACCGGTTAGGGAGGATAGGATTATTGTATCTACTGGGTTGATCCTTCACTAGCAGCTTCGGGTTGAATGACCTACAAACAATAGTTGATGTGGGTGTGGAGACGACTACACAAGGTAGCAGTTTATGACAAAAACGGGGTGAATGGGGATACTATCTTTAGTGATAGCTCTTCGGGATAGCAAAAAGGGTCCTTCCTACTAGGGATGTGATCCCTTATATAGGAGTGGACGTATGCCTCCATTACCCAACTCCTAACCGTGGTTACGTTGTCTCCACCACCCTTAATTATGTTAGTAAAATGGTTAAGAGAGACTAAACTTATGGAAATGGTGGAACGGTTTACCGCCTTTAACGCTTGGTCAACGTAGTCATCACCTTGATTCATGCACGGTGGTTGACCATGCATGACGCTCACCCTTGACCATGACGTGGAGTTTGACCAGGCGTATATTACTCTTCGGGCCTTTTGCGCGTAAATTCCTTCCGCATGGTTTTGTTCTCCGGGTTTGACCATGTTTGGGACACGAGACTAAACTTATGGAAATGGTGGAACGGTTTACCGCCTTTAACGCTTGGTCAACGTAGTCATCACCTTGATTCATGCACGGTGGTTGACCATGCATGACGCTCACCCTTGACCATGACGTGGAGTTTGACCAGGCGTATATTACTCTTCGGGCCTTTTGCGCGTAAATTCCTTCCGCATGGTTTTGTTCTCCGGGTTTGGGACACGGGTTAGCCGGTCTAGTACCCAATCCCATCAGCGAGGTGTGACAGGGGCGGTCGACTGATGTGTTTGTGAAAACACCTACTTAATATGCTAGTTTGTATATATTTTAATCTTTAATTGATGTATTTTATGTAGGAGGATCGATTTATCAAAACAATTGGTTTGATCAAACAAGTCTACCAATTCAGGTGCGGAATCCCCGAATCAGTTACGAAATGATAATATAATCAGCAAAACACACAAATCACTTTTAACATTCCTTTTCATTCATAAACATACTTGATTAACTTTACAAAATCTTGTTTATAATGATATAATCACAATTCAGACTTAAACAAAACCCTAGGGAGAAAACCAGATCGAATGAGGGAAACAAATGACCAAAAACTTAACTTGAAAATGAAAATCAACCTATATATAGCTTGCACATTCGCCCCTACGTAAACTCGAATGTGCAGGTTTGCCCCTTTGTTTGGGCGGATCAACACAAACCCCTACAAAACTCTTCCTTCGACCTGTAAGTTCTTCCTTCGACCAAACTTAGTCACCTTCGACCCTTCTGAGTTCCACATTCGGCCTTACGATTTCAGCAAAACAGAATTGAATGCGCAATCCAATAGCACTAGTCGCAAAACATGTATCAACAAACACCCCCTCGACTAATGCTTGGATTGCTTTTGCCTTTGCTCTTCGTCCATCCGTTTATTCATCAACTTGATGCGCAATAAGGTCTTCTGCTCTTTCGTCATGACTGGTTCAAAAGTTTTTTTTGGTTTCTTCTTTTCTTTCGTAATCTTCATAAACTTCCCCAGTTTCTTGTCATAATCTCATCCCGCGAAACACAAGCATACCACCCGTTGGTATTTCAGAGCTTGTTCGCTGTCCTTCTCTTCACAGTAGTTTGGGTTGTAATACAACATAATAATGTCTTCGTGTGAGCAGTTTATCAACCACATCGGATCAAATCAATGTATCTTCTTGAATTCATCTCTCCCATCATTCAGCAAGATAACAGCTTCTGCTGTCTTCCAGTCGTAGTACCACCACATGAAATCTTTTGAAAAATGTTGTGGAATAGGCATCAAAGGAATATGTTTTAACACGGTCGGTGGTTTATACTTCAAAGTCACCTTGTTCAACCCCGTTATCTGATCTTTGATCATCTTATGAACAATCCTCTTCGGATACTGTTGGGTGAATACATCCCATTTTGTTCTGCTCTCGCTAGCCATGCGATCTGCAAAGTAGCCAACTGCATCATTGTTCACAGTTGCAGCTGACAAAGTATGTCGACAGACGTCGCGTACAGCCCAATAAGGTAGTGTTTTGATGTCATGGAATCTGTTGAAATACATAATTCCCTTCTCCCACTTCACTGCAACACACCTTAGCTATCTTAGGTATTTCCACCCGAGAGATCTTCCTTTGAACAGTTCGTTGTGAAATTTATAAAAGCCTCCCTGAATTTCAGTCTTTCGCTCAGTTGGCTTCTTTTTCTTTCAGTTTTTTCAATAAGCTTTTCAGATCGTCAGATTGTTCAACATTCAGTTTTTGACTTTCTGAGTTCTTAAAGACTTCATCAACAAACTTCTTACTCTTTTTACGTGCAAGTTTCTCAGCTTGTCTTAACATCTCTTCAGAAAATTCAGGAAATGCAGAATCTTGTTTGTCTTTGAAATATTCTAGATATTCCTCACTGGTAATATCCTCCATTTCAACATCTTCAAAGACTGGTGTATCTCTATCATCAGAGTGATTTCCTGCTTCTTTCTCAGGAATGTTAGGAATCTGGTTCTCACTCATCAACTCTTCAAGAGATTTCCCAACTTGTTTAGCCAATCCTTCAAGTATTTCTTTAGAAATTGCTGCAGAAACTTCACCGTCTTCAAGATCAGGATCGTTATACTCAAGCTCGAATCTTATATCATCTGATTCAAATATTTCTGGAAACTTCCCGGTCAGCTCAATCATCCAGACTTTCTTTGTCAACATCTGGCGATATAACTTTTTGTCTTCATCAGATAAAGATCTGGTCTTTTCATTCCAGAAAATATCATCATCATCAGTGTTACCACCAGGAGCTTTCGAACTTGATTCTCCTGCATCTTTTCCAGCATCTCTGTTTTCACACTTATACTTATCAGTATCATCGTCATCGTCATTATCATCATCATTCGCAGAACTATTATCAAAATCATCTCCAGAACCATCTTTGTCATCATCATCTTTCTTCTCAGGAGCATCCCCGTCATCATGTTACAAATCCTCATCATCATCATCATCTTCTTCTTCTTCAGATTCAGATGGTTCAAAATCAACCTGTTCTTCATCAGGTTCTTTGTCTTCTTCACCAGCTTTCAGTTGTGGAGCTTTTGAATATAGATCATCTATGAGCTTTTTCATACTCATGTTGTTCGTTCTTAACTTCTTGTTTTCAAGCCTCATAGTGATATATCTTCTAGTATTTCTCTGTTCATGCATTAACAACTTCTGATTTTCATCCTGAAGTTGTTTAATCTTAGTTTCCAACTCTTCCTGACTCTCCTGTGAAGATTCAACAATATCTAACATCTTCTTATCATTATTTTTCAACTGCTCAATCTCTTGCTGTTGCTGGTTGATTATCTTCATCATATTTGTAAGCTTCTGGTTCACTGCATTCATCACATCACTCGATACAGTAACCTGTGGTGTTGAAGCCTCGGCAACAGGAGTCTTTTTCTTAAACTTGTTCAAGACTCTTTCCATAGCCTCGTTAAAATCTTCTGTTGGCTTAGCAGTCTTTTTAGCAGTCTTCTCAGCAATAGATTTCTTATGTTTCTTTGCTGCTGGGGATGTTACGGGAGTAGCAGATTTCGAGCTAGATACCTCAGGAACTTTCTTTCCTGCAATCAATATTTCTACTTCTTTAGCTCTCTTCTTCCTTGGTTTTTCAATCTCATCTGCCTTTGATTGTTTCTTGTACATGGGCTTTTTCTGTTTTTCACCAACCATCAGTGATCCACTAAAATCTTCAGCATCCATACCAAGACTTAGATCTATATCGTCCATCACAATCATACTCTTCAATCTCTGTTCTACTAACATCTTGTTGAGACTTTCAAACTCACCAGCCACAGTGGCCTTGGGCTTGGGATTGGTTTGTTTAACAGTCTCGTCAGCAGAATCCCACCTCTCGTCTTCTTGAGTCTCCTCAGAATCGGCAGACTCTTCATCAACCAATCTTGTTCCTTTCTACGCCATACTCTTTTGTCTTCTTGACGTTTTCTTTGGAGGTACAGCCTCATCTTCCTTTTCTTTACCTTTTCCTTTTCTACTCTTAGCACCAACATTCACCACTTGTCGCTTTCTCTTTGCTTCAGGGATTCACTTGAAATAAAGGATCATCATTGTCAGATTCACTGTTCGCATTCCTAGCCTTATCAACACCTGGATCTAGATAATTAGGAATAATCAAGTGCCCAAACAGATTCTTCAGGGGTAGTCTTTCATATTCAGGAACCCCTTAATACCCCTTCATCCTCACCAATGTATTCAAACTCATATGATCTTGAACTAAAACCTGTGTCGGATCTTTCCTAAACTTCTTGTACTTCTGATCAAAAATCATCTGAAGAAACCTAGGATATAGTAAAAACTTCTTCTACTTCAAACCTTTTAATGGTTCAAGCATGTGATCCCATATCATCCCGGATACATTAAACGGCTTGTTCAGAATAAGAGCAACCATCAATGAACTGATGCTCTTCCTCATCACGTCGTATCCACCACTAACGAAACCAAATACATGCAACATCACATGAGCCAAGTATTTAAACTGCGGACACAGTTTACCCTTGTGTAAGGCTCCATCTGTGATTGGTCTGTTGTACTTCATTCGTAGAAAGCACTTCCTTTGTTCAATCCATGATACACACCTAGGATCAGTCGTCACATCTGTCAATCTCAAGGCTTTGCGGATATCACTTTCTGTCGCTATCGCCAACTGCCCTTGAATGTTACTAACGATAGCAGTTTGATTATCCCAGAAATCAATTCTCGCGTTCTTCTAGAAATCCACTTGGTGATCTTTGTATATTATGGCAGGTGTGGCTATCGCATCAACAACTCGGCTACGCTTCAAAAACTCTATGATTCCCGTGAATTCCGTATGCTTCTTGACATCACCAAGAAACGCACAGCAGTTGTGAGCCTCCTTCAATGGTAATTCTTCTTTGGGTTTCTTTCCGGCAGCTTTATCAGATGATCCTGCTGGAATATCAGTCTTTTGAGGTTCTGCCATTTGAAGATCTGCAAAAACAAAACATGAAAATTTATTAAAAACGGACAAAATTCGCAAACTTGAAATTTTGATTTTTGGAAGTCCACCTTCGACCCTACGTAGGTTCGAATGTGGAAAATCCAAGGTTCGAATGTGGAAAACAAGGTTCGAATGTGGAAAATTTGATTAAAATTATACATTCGACCTTTAATCCACTTTCGCCCCTATGAACAAGTCTCCTTCGACCTAAAAAGCCACTTTCAACCCTTTTAGAATGGTCAAACTAGACTGTTCATATAACCAATTTTCAGAATCAAATTTTGACCATTTAAACATGTCATTTTCATTTGTTTTCCTACTAACATGTCCGACTAAGCTTATAAATCAAGCAATTTTGACAATTGTTTAGTTATTGACTGTTTTTCCCAATAATTAGGGTTTCACAGTTTTAAACAATCAGTTGGACAATCTAATGTGTTTTAAACCCTGATTATGTTGTATTCTCCCCCTAAAACAGTCAATGACTAAATCCTAATGAAGAATTATGTCAATAATAGTCTATAATAATCCAAACGATTCAGTTCTAGGGTTCGAACTTAACAATCAACAATCTGGCTTCATTCCATGATGATTACCTGTGTTTTTTATATGAAAATGATCAGAAAAGGCTAAGAATCAACTGTATAAAGTCTAGAAATATAAGCAACAAGGGTGTGTTATCTGAGAAATTTGAATTTTTTTTTTAAATGAAGGTTCGAACGTGCAGATTGGTTTATATAGGCTCCACATTCGACCCTTTTATCTGGGCGAAGGTGAGACTATTTTCACATTCGACCCTATTGAAAGGCTCAAAAGTAGAAAAACAGGGTTCGAATGTGCAAAATACTCATGAACACTCACATTCGACCATTTTAAAAACTCGAATGTAAATGAAAATTCCACATTCGACCCATCGAAGGGGCGAATGGAGATTGGAATTTTTGAACATTTTACCAAATCTCAAAATCGAATCCCGTTCAATCTTTTTCTCATCTATTAAGCATCCAGCATTCATCATTTCTCATTTAAAAGACACAAAACTCAAAAAGATTCATCAAGTTTCAGAAAACGACCATCAATCACCATCTGTTATCAAAAATTACACAGAAATTTAAAATCTTTTTGGGTTTTCTGAAATTTATATTAAAACACACCTAAAATCTTTTTGATTTTTTTGTAAATTTGAAACAAATGTAAAATGCATGAATGTAAACATAAAGCAGTAAATGTTTTTTGATTTCCGGTAAGAGGATCATATCAGTTTTTGAGAAATCTGATCACACCGTTGATCTTTAGTGTGTATTATCATTAAAGTCAATATGTGATCTTGTAATTGCTGATATTGTTATCCACATAAGCTCTCATATAGACTTTTATGCAGTGTTTGATATGATTATTTATAGTATAAACAAAATTGGTTGTGGTTCCCACGCACACGACATACTCCCACATCAAGGAATAATTTGCACAAATACTCATTGTAACGCGTGATTATGCTTTCATTATCTATAAAATTACAAGGTATTGAGGCACAGAGGTGTACAGGACAGCAAATCAATGTTACAAAGTAACGTATGCACTCTACCAGGTTAAGGGCTAATATTAATCATGATTTTCATCAATGATTGAATACGATGCATTAGATAATCTTTGATTATCGTCATACATGGAAAGTTCCTCAATTCGTTAACTTTAGGTTTTGGCATTAAAGCTCTTTTAGCAAGATACCCTGTTTGATCTGGCTTCGTAAAACCTTACGACTGAAGATCAGAAAGGCTATCCCCAGATAACTAGTAACATAACGACCCGAAACCTTCGAGTTTTGTACAAATACCCTATCAAACGAAATTACGGTACTAAGACCATATGCCAATGAGGAGTTCGTCCACATAACAATTCATTTGATATGTATGTATCTAACACGCAGTAATAGGTCTACGAAGCCTACCAGCACATCACATAGACTCAACACACGACTTATATAACATTTCAAATCTTTAGCATGTGTCAGATCCCCACTGATGTACTATCATTTCCTCTTTTATTCTTGGAAAATCATTTTGGGTTTTTCTAATTTTTATGGCTTTTTAGAACTTTTCAATATTTTTGGGTTTTCTGAAAATCTAAAACTCACCCTAAAATGTAAAACATATTTTTGGGTTTTTGAATTTTTGAATAACAGTAAAACTAAACTAAAAGTGATAAACAGAGGTGATGATCAGTCTTGTTTCTCTTTTATGCCGTTAGCTTTTAATAAGAACTCGAATCGAGAATTTTCGAAAGCTTTGTTAAAAAGATCTGCACGTTGGTAATCAGTTTGGATTTTAACCATGTCAATCATCTCTTTGGCATAAGAATCACGGATAAAGTGATTCTTAATCCGGATATGTTTAGCTTTTGAGTGATTGACCGTGTCTTTAGTTAATGCAATTGCGGCTTCGTTGTCACAGTGTATAGGGGTTTTAAGAAATTCAAACCGTAATTGACCATCTGCTGTTGAATCCACAGAACTTGTGAGCAGCAACTTGAAGCTGACACATATTCTGCTTCACAAGTAGATAGTGCGACTGTGGTCTGCTTCTTGCATTGCCAGGTCACGAGCCTGCTCCCCAAGAATTGACATCCAGCCGTTGTGGATTTGCTGTCCTTGTCACAACCGCCCCAATCTACATCACTAAAAGAAATTAGGTCAAAATTATCGTCATTATGGTACCATAGTCCCCTCGACGGACAACCCTTCAGATATCGTAGGATTCGTTTAACAGCTGTGAGATGAATTTGTTTCGGCTTTGACTGATATCGTGCGCGGAGGCATGTAGCAAACATTATATCTAGTCTGGATACGGTGAGATACATCAGAGATCCGACGATTGCTCTGAATGTAAAAGTATCAGTCAGCTCCCCCTTAGCGTCAACTCCAGTCCCATGATTAGGTTGGATAGGGGTATCCATCGGCTTCGAATCTTCCATCTGGAATCGGCTCAAGACTTCAGGAACGTATTTTTTCTGGTGTATAAAGATCCCCGTTGGTCTTTGTTCCACCTACAGGCCGAGGAAAAACTGCATCTCTCCCATCGCACTTATCTCAAACTTTTCCTGCATCACTTTTTCAAATTCTCTGCACAAAAGTTCGTTAGTAGATCAAAAAATAATGTCATCAACATAAATCTGGACTAGAAGCAAGTCATCATCTGTTCGTTTGGTGAACAGTGTGCAATCTACCAAACCGCGCTTGAATGCTTTGGATAGAAGGTACGTGCTCAGCTCCTCATACCATTGGCGTGGAGCTTGGTGCAACCCGTATAATGCTTTGTTGAGAACATAGACCTTATCCCGGTGGATAGGATCTTCAAAGCCTGGAGGTTGACCGACGTAAACCTCTTCCTTGACCACACCGTAAAGAAACGCACTCTTAACGTCCATTTGATACACCTTGAATTTCTTATATGAGGCGAATGCTAGAAACATGCGAATCGTTTCTAAACGTGTCACATGTGCATAAATCTCGTTGTAGTCAATTCCTTCCACTTGATGAAAACCTTGAACTACCAGTCGAGCTTTGTTTCTCATGATTACGCCCCTGGCATCCTTTTTGCACTTGAAAACCCATTTAGTTCCAATTTTCTTTCTGCCTGGAGGTAAATCAGTTAGTGTCCACACTCCCAGTTTCTGAAATTGCAATAACTCCTCTTGCATTGCCTCTACCCAAGCGTCATCCAAAAGAGCATCCTTGTACGTCCGCGGCTCAACCTGCGAGACATAACAAGCAGAAGACCAGTCATTCTGACAACCAGATTTTTGAATTTGTGCATATAATACTAAAGTGCCAAGATTTTCTGGTGAGTTTGCATTCCGAAGTTGTCCCCTAGTCATAACAGAGCTTCCAGGATCACCAATAATCTGCTCGAGCGGGTGAGTATGATGAATCCGAGATTCCAGTTGATCAGGTACTTAAACTCCCGTTTGAGTAGTCAAATTCTCTTTCAAATCCA
The DNA here is from genome assembly GCA_030844895.1 of Ambrosia x helenae. Lineage (NCBI taxonomy): Eukaryota > Viridiplantae > Streptophyta > Magnoliopsida > Asterales > Asteraceae > Ambrosia > Ambrosia x helenae. The sequence continues at coordinate 53,410,216 of CM061223.1, forward strand.
GATCATTACCAAGTTGGATGATGAAGCAACATATGAATTTGGGTTCACTGGATGTGTCTTTGTTGCCTGTTCTGGAATAGCTTCACTTGTGACTTCATCATCATCTTCCAATTCTGATGAATTAAGAGTTGTGGAAGTTTCCTGGAACACTTCTTCTTCTGGTGCAGGAACATTGGCATCATTAGAAGCTGTTTGAGGAATTACGGTGATCGGACGCACCAACGGTGATGTTACTGCATTTTCACACTCGTAATATAGTCTTAATACAACCTCTTCAACCAAGTCATCTAGGTTGAATGATTCAAAGAAGTCTTTTTAATCAAACATCCAATCTGGACCGTTACCCTGTACATTCTGAGTATACCATTGAACTTCAACGTTAGCCCACTCCTTTACCTGATGAGTTCTCTTGTTAAATACCCGTTTGAGGGGGGTTGCATATCCAACAAAAAATCCCTCTTCAGCTTTTGGAGCAAACTTCTCAGACGGATTAAGCATAGTACACGGTGCTCCAAATAGTTCTATATACTCTAAGTTCGACTTTCGTCTGTTCAACAGTTCATAAGAAGTTTTGCCAAACTTCTTCACTGTTAACACACGATTCAGTGTATAACATGCTGCGTAAATGGCTTCATTCCAGAACATTACTGGAAGGTTAGAGTCCGCAAGCATTGTTCTCACCGCCTCAATTAGAGTCATGTTTTTCCTTTCAGCGACTCCGTTCTGTTGAGGGGTATACGGAGCACTGTATTCATGATGAATTCCTTTATCTTCACAAAGAGCATCCATCTGTGCATTTTTTATCTTCGTCCCATTATCACTCCAAATTCTTTTGATCTTCAAACCATAGACATTCTCTAATCGAGTGAACAGAACTTTCAGATTGTTGAAAGTGTCGCTTTTATACTACAAGCACATTACCCACGAAAATCTGGAAAAATCATTAGTAACCACTAGACAGTAAAGCTCTCCGCAATGACTCTTACGCTTGACAGGTCCGAATAGGTCCATGTGCAAACGCTCAAGTGGCATCTCAACAGAGTTTACTTTCTTTGGTTTGTGGGATTGTTTGTGCTGCTTTCCCTTTTTGCAACTCACACACTTGTCATTTAGATGGAAATGTTTGACATTAACGCCTTCGACAAGTCCATTCTTCACCAGATGGTTCATTTTTCTGAGGTGAATGTGTCCCATCCTCCTATGCCACATAATAGATTCTTTTTCTGTAGCCTTGGAGAGGAAACACGTTACTTGACCCTGAGTTATCATCGCCTTTGACATGTCGGGAATGTAAAGATTATTCACTCTCGGTGCTTTTAACATGATCCACTCTTTTGGAAGTACAAAGCCGGGTTTGAGTATGTAGCAATATTTGTCATCAAAGAATACAAAAAATTGTTGATCACAGATTTGGCTGAAACTAAGCAGATTATAATCGATCTGTTTCACATACGAGATTTTCTCAAAACTCACAATGCCATTACTCACACTTCCCTCTATAGTAATGTAACCTCCTTTGTTCCCTGCAAATGCAACATAACAGCCATTGATGTTTCTGATGTCGAACAGTAGCGACAAATCCCCCGTCATGTGACCAGAAGCTCCACTGTCAACAATCCAGAGACTGCTAACAGGGCAAGCTGAAGCTCCCTGCACATATCAAGTATAGAAATTAGTTATTTCGGGGGACCTAAGCCTGTTTGGTCTTGGGTCTTTGAACAGTCTCTTTCAAAGATTCTTTAACACAAACATCTGAATTTAAATTGACCTTTTTCTAATCAACTAAATTCTTCTCACTCTCAGGTTTTACATTTTCTTTTGAAGTTGAAGCACCTTGAGAACCCACCGGTGTCCAGAATTGTTCTGAACGTTTCAAGATCCAGATATGAGATTTTGGAGTCTCATTCGGTTTCTTTACATCATTCTTAAAGGACACTTTCTTAGTTACCTTCTCTAATTTAACAGAGACAGGTCCAACCGTTGATTTAACAGCAGGTTTTGGTGAAACCTTCTGTTTATCAACAGTTGTGTTCACCACTGGTTACTATAACGGTTTTTCCATGGCTATCCGATTACGATGATCATATGCCATCTGACGATTATCCCTCTTTTGAAAATAGCGGCTTTGGTTGTAAAACGGTGCTGGTTGAGGGACAAAACGCCGTTGTGGATAACAGTGATAGTCGATTGGACTTTGATAAGCCTGCTTCACTTCAACCCCGTGCCTCTTATGCCTTACGTACGGGCAGTGAGCAAGTAAATGCCCACACTCCCCGCACTTAAAGTGTCACACCCTCAAATTTCCACTGTGGGGTTTATACCGCGAGGCGCATGACATACCAGGATCCCATAGCCATAAGTCATATGAACGAACTCTAAATGCCCAAACCATTTAGTTCATTTTCAAAAACCAAGTTAAGTTAAGCTGCGGAAGTGTAAACCAAATTTAAACCTTTTAAAACCATGCGCAAAACAACGTGCCCAAATTGAAATCTTAAGAAAGAAAATGTAAAAGCAAAATATGTAATTTAGGTGTATGCCCAAGACCCTAAATGTAGTGAAGTGTGCAGTGCTTTCTAATCCTGGCACCGGAAGCTAACTACCTGCAAAAGCATGTATATCGTGGGTCAACAAACAATGTTGGTGAGTTCACTAAGTAAAGTAAATGAGTATGTAAATGCGTTGGTTTCCAAAACCACATAACCAAATAAAAGCATAGGTCCTCCAGACCAAAATGTTCAAGTGTTATCAGTTTAAGCGTGTCAGGGGTAGGTAACCCACTCATTGCAACTAAACAGAATTATTGGGACACCTTCAGTAACATAATAATTTGCCTCAATAACTGGTGTCTATCAACACCAGTTCTCAAATGTGGTCAGAAGTTCATGCCCGTGCCTCAAGCACCTCAGGCATGAGGTTGCTGCACAACCTAATAGCGCTATCAACTAATACCCCGTTCGCCTCCAGCGATTAACCCAATAATATACAAGGACTTTCCAAATGATAGAGTGTTTAGTTCACAAAGGACCAATAAGTTTTAAACTTATCAAAAACCCGATCCACACAAGGAATCGTAAACCCGACCCACACAAGGAGTCAAAACATCTCAAAACCCGAGATGTAAAAGTTGTCCCAAACCAGACTAGAAAACGTTTTGTAAGTTGTCTCAAATCCGAGACGCATGCTTTTGAGAAAAAGTAGTGAAACTCACCTTAGTATGCAAGCAAGTCAATCCAAACTCCAAAGTAGGGTGTGCTACCGACTCCCTAGTACATGTGTCACTAAGTGAGTATATGTGTAATACCATTACACCATATAACCCGTTTGTCCAAGACGTTTAAATGTTCAAAAGAGTGTAAGTGACACCTAGTGATTCTACATGCATAAGTAAACCCTACGAACCCGTTGGTAAATATGTTGGTTACCATTAGTTGTACACTTTATATGCATCTCATACAAGTGCCCATTCAAGTACATATCAAACACATACCACATAGGACTCCAATTAGTCACATAAACACAAAATACACAATCTGCGTTTTTGGGATAGATTGTGTGCCACGAAAACTAATTTATTTAATATACTTAACCAATGAATTAAACTTCCAAATGTTTACTGAATATTCTTTGGGATTCATTTAATAACCCATAGTTTTTTTTGTCTCAAAACCAAACACAAAAATTATCAAAATTCGTTTAACACAGCTATGTCTAGAAAATCTCCACAACAGGTTAGTTTAGTAGAAAAATTCCCAAAAATTGTGTATTCATATAAACGGGATGAATCCACTTGGAGAAGTCAAATTATTCCAATGTTAATCTACTGTAAAAATTTCATAACTTATTTCTTTACAAAACTCTAGTTATAACGATTTAAAGTTGACTCAGTTTGTTAATCCGAAAAATCTGATATGACCTTTATTCAAAGAAAATTGCAAAAACATATCAAACGACATCCAAATCAGATGGTTTTGCCCATTCTAAAAAGCTAAGACCATGTACAATCGATTCATGCAAAGAATCGATCAAAACAATTACTTTCAAGCCACGTAACAGACCCTACAAGTTGACATTCAGATTCTGTCCAGATTCTGATCATGCAATATTATCAATTATATCAAACCCTAGTTGCATATTATCAATCAATAACACCTAAGAATCATCACAAAACATCAATAAGAGCCGCATCTGATCAAAACCCTAATGATACATCACAAACATCATCATTCATAAACCCCAGGAGTCTAAAACATCAAGAACATGCATAATCATGCAACCTATCAATTTCTAATCGCATAGGATTATGTTTAACCCATTCAATCTTTATAAACTTGATGTTTTAATCTTTATAAAAAGCTTTCAGACCTGGACAAACTTAGTTATAGGTTTTTATAACATATTAAGAAAGATTAAAACACAAGAGATTGAAGGTTATACCGCAAGCCTTTCAAAACAATCAACCGAATGCTCTCCAAGCTTCCCGATCGATGTTCTTGAGCCTTAGCATGTGTTTAGGGGATAATATTTCGTAAATAGGGCAGTGGGGGCGATTAGGGTTTGAGTTTAGGTGATACAAGTGGCTTAGGGTTGCTTAAATAGGTGTTTAAGTCGGTTTGGTGATGACAAACACCCGCGCGCGGCCGCTCACAGGGCTTCGGCCCGCGTGGGTGGCCTGCTTCATCACCCGACGTGTTTTCCTTCGATGTTTTCGCTATTTCGGACTGTAATAAGTGTAACCCCATGTGTTAAGACTCCAATCATCCTAATGGTCCACCTTTAACGATTTTTATTAACGTATTCGGTTTAAATTCACATAATCACATATGGTTTGCACATAGTTTCACAGAGTATCATAGAAGCACGTAATTGCAATCAGTCTCAATCAATTAATTCACACTTATTTAACTTCATTGTTCACCAACGTCCGGGGTTCACTAATCATGTATACAATCTGGTAATTCCCCGAATTACCACTTCATGCAGTTATTAACCTATAACTGTGCAACGTGTGTCCTATCTAGCTAACCCTTGTTAAGTAGAAGGCAAGGAATGTAACTAGTGTTTAGTTAAAGTGAGAACCTGAAATTGCGGGGTATCACATCATCCCCAAGTTGAAAAGAATTTCGTCCCGAAATTCAGCAAGTAAACAATAAAGCCAGCTATAAAAGTGTGTGCTTGGTTCCCGGATGTCACATCATCCCCAAGTTGAAAGGAATTTCGCCCCGAAATTCACTTTGAAAGAGCTGCTTTATGATTAACGTTCGATCTATGTTCAGGTTCAGAAAAGAGGTGTGGGTATTTAAGTCGCATTTGATCCCTGCGTTCCCATGTGTATTCCGGTCCTAGACGGGAATTCCATCGCACCATATCAATAGGTATAGTGTTTTGTTTAAGTCTCTTGACGCCCCGCTCAAGAATCTCCACTGGTTCTTCCATGAACCGTAGCCGTTTGTCCACCTGGATCTCCTCCAGTGGCACCATCAGTGTTGTATCCAACAGGCATTTCTTTATATTTGATACGTGGAGTACATCGTGTACCCCATTAAGTTCATTAGGCAGGTTTAACCTGTAAGTTACTAGACCAATCCTTTCGACAATCTCGAATGGTCCAACGTATCGCGGGTTCAACTCTCCCCGTTTTCCAAAGCGTATCACCCCCTTCAAAGGTGACACCCTTAATAGAACCTTGTCCCCAACCTGGAACTCCAAAGGTTTCCTACGCTTATCAGCGTAACTTTTCTGTCGATCCCGAGCAGCAGCCATCCGGTTTCTGATTTGCATTATCTTCTCAGAAGTTTCATGCACGAGTTCGGGACCTGTTATGTAACACCCCAACCGATGACGGAAACATCGGGATGTCACGTATTGATGATTGTTCAGTAGCTCATGGTGAATAATAAATTTCATTAATTGATTTTAATAAATTACATACAATTGTTCTACAAAATTTCATACATCAAAGTGAATAATACTATGTACACATCTTCAAGCAATAACTCAATTCTGCAAGCAAGTAGAACCTGAAACATGTTAAGTTGAAAATATTTTTGGGTCAACAAAAGTTGGTGAGAATACATAGGTTTTCGAATATAATTGATAACCGTAGTTTGTACAACAGTCATAGTTGTATAATGATAGAGTATATGTTCGACATGTAACAATGCGTCTTTGTACAATCAAACCTTGTGTCGACTGAGGCCTAACTCGCAAGTTAGTCTAATGTTGTTACTGCTTTCGATCATCCCTGAATTTATGCGGGGGATGGGTTTGTCAGACCTATAGCGCTATAATCTAAACAGGCGGCTTGATCATTGTTAATGATTGTACTGTGTCTTTTTGTTACAGTCAAATGATAGAATGATGATGTAAATGATAGTATAAAATGTTTAAACATGTTTCACCCCAAAAATAGTGAAAATAGAGAAAAGGGGCTATGTAAACTCACCTTAGCAAAATGTTAAGTCTCGCAAAATAGAATATGTGTTGTCCAATGATGCCAAGTATTACCCTATAATTAAGGTAATAAATATGTCTAAGTCTTTCTAGTCTACAAATATATTCTAGGGTTTCGAATTGGGGATAAGTGTTCGTTTGATTAATAAATAAAATGTTTAGTAAATAAGAGAAATTCGATAAATAAATAAACAAGAATCTTTTTGTAAATTTTAAATTAAAGATGGTCACAATATAAAGTTTTATGTATGAAAAATAATATTTATAAAATTATTTTCTTAAAAATAGAATATTAAATCTATTTATTTCAAATTGTCAAATTATCACTTTAATATTTAAAAATATTAAAATTAAAGAATTATTAAAATAAAAATTGTATTTCTGTTCCAAATAAATAGAAATAATTTATATAAAATTTTGGTGCAAAAATATTGAAAAATAAATTTATTATGATTTATTTATGATTAAAACAAACAAAAATTGATTAAAAATATTAAATAAATGATTTTTCAGACATAAAAATTATTTCAGAAAAGTTTAATGTTTTAAAAACTCAGAATAATTTTTTTGGAAATTTATATAATCGTTTTGATATTTTTATAGAATTTTATAAATAAAATTGAATAAACTTGAAATATTTATTATATATATTAAATAAATAAATTTTTGAAAAATAAAAATTGTATGTTAAACTTTTCCACTAGATTAACATAAAATATTTTTGTAGAATTTATAAAAGAGTTTTAGTATTTTAAAATGAATTTTTATAAATATAAAGGAATATATATATATTTACTTAATTAAAAAGGATGTTTGTTGATACCAAGAATTGAACCCGGGCCCTTGGCCGGTTCGTGTGTTTTAAATCACAAGCCCAGACCAACTGGTCTTGACCCTGAGAACGAATAAACTGGGTTTATAATTGATTATATGGTTTATAGAAATCTGATTTTATAAGCCTTTAAGGAAAAGAATAAAAATTGTTTATAGTGGGACTCGAACCCACGACCATTGGGTAATAAAGCAACTGCACAACCATCTGATCTAAATCAGATGGTTGTTCAAATGTTTGACTGAAATGGTTTTATACGCTTTTGAAATGTTGTCATCTTCTCCAATAGAAAGCTTCGAACCCTAGATCCTTGATCAAATGAAATACGCGATTAAAATCTAATTAACATTAGGGTTACTAATCGGGCCAGAACAACAAACAATATGATGGATTTAATTGGAGCTTACCGAGTGTTAATCGAGTATTATCGCGAGTCAAAAACAGAAGTCAAATCACGATCAAAGCTTATGATTTATGGAACGACTAAGGTCTGTGGTGGTGGGGTTTTGTTTATCGGTTGTTTCTTATCGAATTCGCGTGTTCAATTTATAATATGCTGTAGAAAAAGGAAGGTTTAACGATGGTGTCGAGTTCAGTCAAACAAACGAGCAATTTAAGCTCTAATCCCGGTGATTAAGGGCCGTTGACGCGTCCAGGATGTGCGGGCTTAATTGCCGGTTCATAATCTTGGTCAAAGTTTCCAAAAAATGGCTGGAAGCGCGTCAATTTGGAGAAGATTTCGTCACTGATTGGGTTCTTTTTGTCCAGTGTTCCAGCGAACACATCAGAGAAGAAGGAGGCTCTTGATGGGCCGTTTGGTTGGGCCAGATCCAGATTGGGCTCAGGGTGGGGGAAAAAGAAAGGTTGTTGGGTTGGGTTTGACTGGATGGCCACAAAGCTGATTGGGTTATGGACTTGACAAAACAAAAATAATCAAGTTATTTTTTTTATCTTCATTATTATTATTATTATTATTATTATTATTATTATTATTATTATTATTATTAATAAGTGGTTAATAAAAGAAATATATATATTGTTTTTCAAAATCATATGAGGAGTACATAGTGGGTAGAGTGGTGATTTTATTATCTTAAACATATGAAAGAAAAATACGTGATGTTACAGTCTCCCCTACTTTTGAAAACTTCGTCCCAAAGTTAATTGGAAACACAGGGTTGAAGGTGATTGGGTAAAAATGAAAAATGATTGTAATTTGAAAAAAAAAAATGAGTTATAGCATGACATGAATAGAATAAATTGTCTCGGATAATTTGGATATGAGGCGTGTTAATTGATTGACTAAATGGTCTACCGGACAACTAGAGTTTATAACCTTGATAGAATTTCACACCACCTTAATGTACCTGTAAATTCATGATTACGTTCCGGACCGCAATCACCAATTTACCTAACATTAAAGTTTTGCGTCCTTCTATGACTCCAACGATTGTTGAGCAGGTTCGATAGCCTCCACCAGTCGTGGAGTAGGTTGTAGGGCCTCTCCCGACTGTTGAAAAGGCATAATGACCTCTACCAATCGTCGAGTAGGTTCGATAGCCTCCACCAGTCGTGAGCAGGTTGTAGGGCCTCTCCCGACTGTTGAAAAGGCATAATGACCTCTATTAAGTGCAGCACATAGATTGCAAATTTATAACACGTTTATGCAAGGAAGTATAACAAGCACAGTATATGAGTTGTAGTTGTATAGATTTATATTATTAGTTCACATTCAAACAATCATGCACCATGTAACAACTCTTAGAAAAAAATTTCAATAATAGAATTTATTATCAAATAACGTCAATACATTGAATAAAAGCAAACAACGTTCGAATGATGGGACATGTTGTTAAGTAGCTGGAGGGTCTTGATCTCTGTTTAATTTAGGGCATCGAAACCATTGTTGTGGTTGTGGTTGTTGTTGTTGTTGTGGTTGTTATTGTTGCTATTTCCTTCATCATGATTGCTGTCATTGTTAAGGCGAGTGCTATGACGAGGAGGCATGATCTGTATGAGACACAATGAAATGAATGTGGTTATATAAGGAATGTAATCATTTATTCATTAATTAAAACGAATAAACGAAAACGTTGACTTATCAAAGATTCTAGATTCTAATAACATAATGAAGACATGCTTTAGCCTATAAGTGAACACTCATCCCGAGAATTCCCAGGTAGGCATCCGGGTCCCTCGTCTGATTGGGATATATGCGCAATGCTAGCCTAGACAGAAGACTCAGAATACAGGCGTTCACCCTTCTAGATTGCACGTGTTCATTATTAAAATCTAGAACTTCGACGAGATCTCGAGGTGGTTCAGGCTAAGCCTGAGGAATTTGTCCTATTAGTCTAAGAGTAGATCCAGTGATGGAGAGCAACCTTCTTGTAAGGATGAAAGTAGGGATAAGAAGTAGGAGGGAGATAGAGATTAGAAATAAGTAGAGAAGCAAGTAAGAGAAACAAGTACTGGTTAAATCCTATGGTTATAGACTAGATTATTTTTCTAATAACCTAATTCCCAATAACCATGGCTCTGATACCAATCTGTAACACCCCAACCGATGGCGGAAACATCGGGATGTCACGTATTGATGATTGTTCAGTAGCTCATGGTGAATAATAAATTTCATTAATTGATTTAAATAAATTACATACAATTGTTCTACAAAATTTCGTACATCAAAGTGAATAATACTATGTACACATCTTCAAGAAATAACGCAATTCTTCAAGCAAGTAGAACCTGAAACATGTTAAGTTGAAAATATTTTTGGGTCAACAAAAGTTGGTGGGAATACATAGGTTTTCGAATATAATTGATAACCGTAGTTTGTACAACAGTCGTAGTTGTATAATGATAGAGTATATGTTCGTCATGTAACAATGCGTCTTTGTACAATCAAACCTTGTGTCGACTGAGGCCTAACTCGCAAGTTAGTCTAATGTTGTTACTGCTTTCGATCATCCCTGAATTTATGCGGGGGGATGGGTTTGTCAGACCTATAGCGCTATAATCTAAACAGGCGGCTTGATCATTGTTAATGATTGTACTGTGTCTTTTTGTTACAGTCAAATGATAGAATGATGATGTACTTGAATCACAAGTAAATATGAGTAAATGATAGTATAAAATGTTTAAACATGTTTCACCCCAAAAATAGTGAAAATAGAGAAAAGGGGCTATGTAAACTCACCTTAGCAAAATGTTAAGTCTCGCAAAATAGAATATGTGTTGTCCAATGATACCAAGTATTACCCTATAATTAAGATAATAAATATGTCTAAGTCTTTCTAGTCTACAAATATATTCTAGGGTTTCGAATTGGGGATAAGTGTTCGTTTGATTACTAAATAAAATGTTTAGTAAATAAGAGAAATTCGATAAATAAATAAACAAGAATCTTTTTGTAAATTTTAAATTAAAGATGGTCACAATATAAAGTTTTATGTATGAAAAATAATTTTTATAAAATTATTTTCTTAAAAATAGAATATTAAATCTATTTATTTCAAATTGTCAAATTATAACTTTAATATTTAAAAATATTAAAATTAAAGAATTATTAAATTAAAAATTGTATTTCTGTTCCTAATAAATAGAAATAATTTATATAAAATTTTGGTGCAAAAATATTGAAAAATGAATTTATTACGATTTATTTATGATTAAAACAAACAAAAATTGATTAAAAATATTAAATAAATGATTTTTCAGACATAAAAATTATTTCAGAAAAGTTTAATGTTTTAAAAACTCAGAATAAATTTTGTGGAAATTTATATAATCGTTTTGATATTTTTATAGAATTTTATAAATAAAATTGAATAAACTTGAATTATTTATTATATATATTAAATAAATAAATTTTTGAAAACTAAAAATTGTATGTTAAACTTTTCCACTAGATTAACATAAAATATTTTTTGTAGAATTTATAAAAGAGTTTTAGTATTTTAAAATGAATTTTTATAAATATAAAGGAATATATATATTTACTTAACTAAAAAGGATGTTTGTTGATACCAAGAATTGAACCCGGGCCCTTGGCCGGTTCGTGTGTTTTAAATCACAAGCCCAGACCAACTGGTCTGGACCCTGAGAACGAATAAACTGGGTTTATAATTGATTATATGGTTTATAGAAATCTGATTTTATAAGCCTTTAAGGAAAAGAATAAAAATTGTTTATAGTGGGACTCGAACCCGCGACCATTGGGTAAAAAAGCAATAGCACAACCATCTGATCTGAATCAGATGGTTGTTCAAATGTTTGACTGAAATGGTTTTATACGCTTTTGAAATGTTATCATCTTCTCCAATAGAAAGCTTCGAACCCTAGATCCTTGATCAAATGAAATACGCGATTAAAATCTAATTAACATTAGGGTTACTGATCGGGAGAGAACAACAAACAATATGATGGATTTAATTGGATCTTACCGAGTGTTAATCGAGTATAATCGCGAGTCAAAAACATAAGTCAAATCACGATCAAAGCTTATGATTTATTGAACGACTATGGTCTGTGGTGGTGGGGTTTTGTTTATCGGTTGTTTCTTATCGAATTCGCGTGTTCAATTTATAATATGCTGTAGAAAAAGGAAGGTTTGACGATGGTGTCGAGTTCAGTCAAACAAACGAGCAATTTAAGCTCTAATCCCGGTGATTAAGGGCCGTTGACGCGTCCAGGATGTGCGGGCTTAATTGCCGGTTCATAATCTTGGTCAAAGTTTCCAAAAAATGGCTGGAAGCGCGTCAATTTGGAGAAGATTTCGTCGTTGATTGGGTTCTTTTTGTCTAGTGTTCCAGCGAACACATCAGAGAAGAAGGAGGCTCTTGATGGGCCGTTTGGTTGGGCCAGATCCAGATTGGGCTCAGGGTGGGGGAAAAAGAAAGGTTGTTGGGTTGGGTTTGACTGGATGGCCACAAAGCTGATTGGGTTATGGACTTGACAAAACAAAAATAATCAAGTTATTTTTTTATCTTCATTATTATTATTATTATTATTAAGTGGTTAATAAAAGAAATATATATATATTGTTTTTCAAAATCATATGAGGAGTACATGGTGGGTAGAGTGGTGATTTTATTATCTTAAACATATGAAAGAAAAATACGTGATGTTACATGTTAGCTGGCTATCTCCAACCTCAGTCTAGCAGATGGGAGACCTACACTTACGTCCATAAAGTGCCTCAAAAGGCGCACATTGTATCAAAGTGTGGTAGCTGTTATTATAAGAGAATTCAATCAAAGGCAAGTGCTTATCCCAACTGTTTCCAAAATCCACCACGCACGCTCGTAGTAGATCTTCCAATGTTTGGATGGTACGTTCACTCTGTCCATCCGTCTGTGAGTGATAGGCTGTGCTCATATCTAGGCGAGTTCCCAAAGCGTTATGGAGCGTAGCCCATAAATGAGAAGTGAATCGCGCATCGCGATCAGATATAATAGAAGTAGGCACCCCATGCCTTGAGACTACCTCCTTGATGTAGAGATTTGCTAGTTTCTCCAGCGAGTCCGTCTCCTTTATTGTCAAAAAGTGTGCCGATTTGGTTATACGATCCACGAGAACCCAAATCATATTATGGCCCGTTGACGTTCTAGGAAGCTGTGTAATAAAATCCATAGAAATCCCGTCCCATTTCCACATAGGGATTTCTGGTTGCTGGAGTAGGCCTGAAGGTTTCTAATATTCAATCTTAACCTTTGCACAAGTCAAGCACTTACTAACATAAGTGGCTATTTCAGCTTTCGTGTTTGGCTACCAGCAAAGAGTTTTAAGATCTTGGTACATCTTGTCCAAACCAGGATGTACCGAATATCGAGAGGTGTGAGCTTCATCGAGCACCAGTTGTCTGAGATCCCCAAAACATGGTATCCAGACTCGATTCATAAAGTGATGAAAACCATCTGTCTTTAATTCCAGGTGCTTATCAGCACCATGTAATGTTTCAAGTCCGATGTTTTCTTCTTTCAAAGCCTCGCCCTGGGCTTCACGTATCTCATTAGGAAGATTAGAATGTATAGTGAGTTGTAAATCTCGCACCCGTTTGGGTTTCATTTCTTTACGATTGAGGGCATCAGCTACTACATTATCTTTCCCTGAATGGTATTTGATGGCACAGTCATAATCATTCAGAAGCTCGACCCATCGACGTTGTCGCATGTTCAGCTCCTTTTGATCGAATATGTGTTGGAGGCTATTGTGGTCAGTGAAGATCATACAGTTCGTCCTATAGAGATAATGCCTCCAGATCTTTTAGAGCAAAAACCACTGCTCCCAGTTCCGAGTCGTGGGTGGTGTAATTCTTCTCGTTAACCTTTAATTGACGTGAGGCACCCGCGATCACCTTATCGTGCTGCATCAACACACACCCTAACCCTTGGATAGACGCATCACAGTACACCACAAAGTCCTCTATACCCTCAGGTAGTGATAGTATAGGTGCACTGCAAAGTTTTGCTTTCAACAAGTGAAAAGCAGACCCTTGGGCATCACCCCACTTGTAAGTAATCCCCTTCTGTGTCAAGGCAGTGAGGGGTTGAGCGATCTTAGAGAGTCCTTCAATGAACCTGTAATAGTATCTCGCAAGACCAAGAAACTGGTGCACCTCTGTAGGAGTCTTGGCGGAATCGACATGTATTCCTGCCTCGTTAACCACATGTCCAAGAAATTGGACTTCTCGAATCCAAAAGTCACATTTAGAGAATTTCGCATACAACTGCTCATTTCTCAAAAGTTCCAAGATCAGCTGCAGGTGTTGCTCGTGCTCTTCCCTGCTCTTGGAATAAATCAGTATGTCATCTATGAACATTATGACGAATTTGTCCAAATAGGGCTTGCACACCCGGTTCATCAGATCCATGAACACAGCCGGTGCATTGGTTAACCCAAATGGCATCACCAAAAACTCATAATGTCCATAACGAGTTCGAAAGGCTGTCTTCACCACATCCTCCTCTCGGACTCTCAGCTGATGGTATCCTGACCTCAAGTCAATCATAGAATAGAAACTCGACCCTTGCGGTTGGTCGAACAAGTCATCAATACGAGGCAAAGCGTAGCGGTTCATAACCGTCACTTTGTTCAACTCCCGATAATCGATACACATGCGGAAAATCCCATCTTTCTTCTTAACAAACAGAACTTGAGCTCCCCATGGCGAAGAACTAGGTCTAATAAAGCCCCTATCCAATAGCTCTTGGAGTTGGGTAGACAGTTCTTGAAGTTCACCTGGTGCTAGGCGGTATGGTGCGCGTGTGTGACACCTGGCAAATTCGGGTTAACAACGTTGTCTAGATGAAAGTCTACCTTAGCGAGTCACGTGTATATTGTACTTAACTGGGTTAGTTAAGTCGGGTTATGGTTCGGGAACTATTAGTTAGTCTAGAAGATCATTGGATGTTGGTCTAGAGGTTCATTAGATGTCGGTCCTTAGCCAAGTGTACAAACGGTGACGATCGGTGGGATCGTCAGGGCATACGGAACATACGAGTCTCGAGTCCCGGGAATTGGTGAACGAGTGTAAATATGTGTATTTACTTGTGTTATGTGTTTACAATCATTATGTGACTTGTCGGTACATGAATATGCATTAACATATGTTAAAACGGGGTTTAACGCGCAAAACACACAAAGGGAACCCCTACAGGCGATTAGGAAGCCTAATCGCCCATAGGGGAGGCGAGTAGGGCACAGTAGACGCGAGTAGGAGGCTACTCGTGTGTTCTTAGGGGCGATTAGGCCCAATCTCATGCGATTAGCAGCCCTAATCGCATGTAGCTGCTGCATACTCGCCTATAACGTGCTGGACGACTAGAAACGCCTATAAATACAACACTTAACCTCCTAAACTCACTAATATTAACCCTAGTCGTCCCATAACCGCCCCAAACACTTAAACAACCTCTGGAAGGCGATTTTGATCAAAAACACAAGGTTTCAAGGTCTAACCATCATCCTTTTACAATTCCAAGGTTTGATTCTCATCCATAACACTTTGTAAACGTTTTTAATCAATCCCTAATGGTCCAGACCTGTTCATAAACGAAAAAGATTTCTGAAAATCGTCAATAAGAATTATTAATCGGATTATAATTAATAAACATGTGTTATGGGTATGTATGATTAGAAAGATAGGATTTTTATAAATCTTGATGATGTGTTGATGTGTTATCATGCTAGGTCAGAAGTAATATTGTTATTATAATGATAGGAATCTCAGTAATTGGATAATAGGGTTATGATTACATGCGTTAATTGAATGTTGCATGCTATGTGTATGTGTTTGGATTGCTTTGGTTGCATGCAGGACTGATTTTACGAGGATGAACGAAGGGTTTTGGGTTAAACATGTTTAGGATAGTGTTTGGGATGATATTGGGTAGTTACACACGCTCTGGATCTGATTTGGAGCGTTAAACGCGCGAAAAACCGGAACAGCAAGGTTACAGGCGATTAGCCTTGCTAAACGCGTGTATTAGGGGCGAGTAGCCCCCACTCGCGTGTAATCATGGGCGAGTAGGCCCACTCGCCTGGCTACAGGGGCGAGTAGCCCAATCGTGTGGTCCTAAGGGCGAGTAGCCCTAATCGCCTGCCTTAAGGGGTGATTAGCCCTAATCACGTGACATTTCATGCGATTAGCCTCCCTAATCGCATGTACTGCTGCTGTAAGTGTAAATTAGCATTCCGAGACCCGATTTGACATGTAGTAACATGCTAGGAACCTCGTAACATATCTAGTAACTTGGTAACATATATTTGGATGTATTTCGGTGATACGTGAACTATGTGCTATAACTTGTTGTGCGTTAACGTATGCTAAGTATACTTGCGTTATTGTATGTTTTGGAGCGTAAACATAACACGGGGAGTCTCGGGTCACCAATGGGATGTCGAGTCTTGTACTTTGGGTCGGTTAAACAGTCACGGTGTTTTCAAACAAACTTGGTTATGGTCTGGACATCTAGGGACTAATTAACCTGCGGGTTATTAGTCTAAGTACTTGTAACTGTCGTATGTTAGGTCGCCACTGTACGGGACTAACATAGCAGCTGAGTTTACTCGGGATTAGGAGTAAAGCAACTTAAGGTGAGTTTACGGCCCCTCTTTTAAACTGGTTTTATACTTTCGGGGGAGAAAACATGTGTTTAAACGATTGTTTGGTAAATTCTGTCATACTATGGGTTCTAACGTATACTACACGATCTTTGGAAGTCCCGGGGGAACCATGAATGTGCGGGTTTGCACAACGGGGAAATGTGAATAGCGCTATTGGGAGTGACCAACCCCGCTCGTCGGCTTGGAGGGCCGGGCGAGTGCATATTGTCTCAAACAGGAACAACAGGAACATTTGGAACTATTCGGGCACAAAACTGGTATTCGAGTTAGTAATGGTTTTCCAATCGTGGTAGTAACAAAACGTACGCCTAGCTAGCGTATACTGGTTTTCTATTTGTTATAGTATGGACAGGTGGACTTGGTACTTGAACTGCAAACCTGTAAACTCACCAGCATTTTTGTGCTGACGTAAACTTTTACATGTTTTCTCAGGTCGCTAAGGTAGCACAATGGAACTAGGGCGCACGCGTCTGCACGGCGTCTAGATAGAGTTGCATGATTTCATAAACATTGAACTTTGGTTATTTATGTTGAACTTTATTTTGAATAAGCTTCCGCTGTAAACGGGATTTTAAAACGTTGTTTTGGTATTGCATTAATTACATATAGACTTGTTTATTGTGATCGTTGGTTTGGATCCTGGTTTGTCATGCGCCTCGCGGTAAAACTCCGCAAGTGGATTTTGAGGGTGTGACAGATTGGTATCAGAGCCAATGGTTATAGTGAACTAGGACTGCATGTAGAGTCTAGTCTATAGCCGAGTCGCACACACTAGACGATCACATGGTACTAAACGTTATAGTGGTTTACGTATGGTCTTGTCGGGGTGTCTCTAAATCGTTGGTCTTTCTACGTTACATCATCCGTTCTATCTTAGGTCGGGTTACGTACTTTCTAGGCGGGGTAGTATATTGGAGTGAATCGTGTACTCTCGAGATATGTCCAAGGCTCGGATATCTCCCTTTCGCACTCCAATAGAAACACTTGTCATGAACTACCGTAGTATTACGGTGTATAGCTAAGAGTCTATGTTCGGTGATTTGATCTTTGAACTAGGAGAACACTTGGAGGACCATGTAGAGCGTTTTATCATTTTGGGTGCACACAAAGTCATAAAACGAAATGCATGGAAGCACTAGTGAGCTCTGGGTTTGAGGGGATAGTCCTGGATTGGATCTGGCTTTAATCTTGTGAACATTAGTAGTTATCTTTAACTGCGAAACTAAATTTTCTCGTTCTTTCTGCCAGAATCATGTCTGGAGTGCGTGGAGGACGAGGAGGTGGTCGCAATGGTGGACGTGGTGGTGGTCGTGGTGGTGCTGGTGGTCGTGGTGGAGGTATTAACCTGTCACAGGCTGATCTGAACAACTTGCTCCAGGCTGCCTTTCAGTTAGGGCACAACGGTGGTGGTAAGTTGTTTTATCCATTTTCTTTGCCTCATTGGTGAGTCTTGTTTACGTATTTCGTGGTTTCTCATACGTTTCATTTCAGGTGGTCCTGTTGACCCACCCCCACCCATGTGCACCTATAAGATGTTCCGGGACTGCAAGCCCCAGGAATTCTCTGGCACCGAGGGTGCGGTCAGTTTGCTTAGGTGGTTGGAGAAAGTGGAGTCGGTATTCCTGATGTGTAACTGTCTCCCAGAAGATCGGGTGAAGTATTCGGCTGCGTTATTTCAAGACGTGGCATTGACTTGGTGGAATGGTATTACCCAGAACATGGGTATTGGGGAGGCATATGCTATGCCATGGGAGAACTTTGTGCAGTTGCTGAAGCGGGAGTATTGCCCGAGAGAAGAGGTACAGATGCTGGAACATGAGGTGTGGAACCTCAAGATGAATGGGTCGGAAATCGAGAAGTATACGGTTAGGAGGAATGAGTTGGCGGTGCTGTGTCCCGATTTGCACGTGCCGGAGTATCGTAAGATTGAACATTATGTCTCAGGGTTAGTGCCGGAAATTGCAGGGTTGGTAGCTGCTGGAAATCATCCTACTTATGCGGAGGTAGTTCGATCGGCACATAGGATGACCAATTTAAAGGTGAATGAGGGGATTTTGCCGGCGAAAGGTTCGACTGCTAAGGCTCCAGAGAACAATAAGCGCAAGTGGGAAAATGACGGGAAAGGATCTGGGTCTGCACAGCAGGGTAAAAAGTTTGATAATGGGGGTTCATCGTCTTCGGGTAATAAGCAGGGTGGTTATGCAGGAAGATTGCCCAAATGCAACAAGTGTGGACGCCATCACCAAGGGAACTGCGACAGTAACCGTTGTCACCGCTGCCAGCGAACTGGGCACTATGCTAAGGATTGTCGGGTTACACTTCCATCGACTCAGGCTCCGACTAACAGCTCAGCTCCGACTACTCAGGGGACTACAGGGAAACAAGGGTGCTACAACTGCGGTGACACTGGGCATTACAAGAAGGATTGCCCAAAACTGAAACAGGGTGGAAACAACGGGAATGGTAACAACGGGGGCGGCGGCAGAAATGCACGTGCCTTCGTCATTGGAGCTGCTGAAGCTAGGCAGGACCCTGATACAGTCACCGGTACGTTTCTTCTCAATAATCATTCTGTTAGCGTGTTATTTGATTCTGGTGCCGATAAGAGTTTTGTATCCATGGGTGTTAGTCGACTGCTAGATGTAGTATCTGTACCATTAGAGACCAAGTATATTATTGAGTTGGCTGACGGTAAAACAATTGAAGCTACTAGTGTTCTTCGGGAGTGTCAGTTAGAGTTGTCGGGTTTATCGTTCCCCATCGACCTTATGCCGGTACCATTGGGTAGTTTTGACGTGGTGGTAGGAATGGATTGGTTATCTTTGTATCGCGCGGAGATCGTCTGTTACGATAAGGTTATTCGGATTCCTCTCCCTGATGGAGAATTTCTTTCTGTATACGGTATCAAGGGTGGTGTTTCGCTAAACATCATCTCTAGCATGAAAGCCCTTAAGTGTCTTCGAAAGGGTTATCCAGCCGTTTTGGCGCTCTTATCTGTTTCCACTAGTGATGAGAAGAAGATTGACGACATTCCGGTAGTACGCGAGTTTTCTGATGTTTTTCCCGATGATTTATCTGGTCTTCCTCCTCATCGTCAAGTCGAGTTCGGCATTGATCTTGTACCAGGGGCTGCTCCTATTGCTCGGGCCCCCTACCGTCTTGCACCTCCCGAGATGCAGGAATTGTCTAGCCAGTTACAGGAACTCTTGGATAAGGGTTTCATCCGTCCAAGTTCTTCCCCTTGGGGAGCCCCGATTTTATTTGTCAAAAAGAAGGATGGGAGTTTCCGATTGTGTGTAGATTACAGAGAGCTGAACAAGTTGACCATCAAGAACCGTTATCCTCTTCCACGTATCGATGACCTATTCGACCAGCTTCAGGGTTCTAGTTATTATTCCAAGATCGACTTGAGGTCCGGTTATCACCAGCTGCGCGTCAGAGAGGCTGACGTTGCAAAGACTGCTTTTCGAACACGTTATGGCCATTTCGAATTCTTGGTCATGCCTTTCGGTCTCACGAACGCACCAGCGGTTTTCATGGACTTGATGAACCGCGTCTGTAAACCGTATCTGGACAAGTTTGTCATTGTGTTTATTGATGACATTCTGATCTACTCAAAGAACGAGACCGAACACGGGGAACATCTGCGGTTAGTTTTGGAACTTTTACGACGGGAGCAACTTTACGCCAAGTTCTCAAAGTGTGACTTTTGGTTACGCGAAGTTCAATTCCTAGGACATGTGGTTAATGAACTAGGGATTCATGTCGATCCAGCTAAGATCGAAGCGATCAAGGACTGGGGAGCACCAAAGACGCCAACTGAGGTGCGGCAATTCCTAGGCCTTGCGGGCTACTATCGTCGTTTCATTCAGGGGTTTTCGAAGATTGCTCAACCCCTCACCACTCTCACTCAGAAGGATAAGAAGTTCGACTGGGGTGAATCACAAGAGTCCGCGTTTGAAGAACTGAAGTCTAAACTGTGTTCTGCTCCTATTCTGTCTTTACCTGAGGGTCCTGATGATTTTGTCGTTTACTGTGATGCTTCCATTCATGGACTCGGTTGCGTGTTGATGCAACGCGAGAAAGTGATTGCGTATGCTTCTCGTCAACTCAAAGTGCACGAGAAGAACTACACAACTCATGACTTGGAGTTGGGTGCCGTGGTATTCGCGTTGAAAATTTGGAGACATTACTTGTACGGTACCAAATGCACCATCTACACCGATCACAAGAGTCTCCAACACATTTTCGACCAACAACACTTGAACATACGGCAGCGTCGCTGGATTGAACTTTTGAACGATTATGATTGTGCTATTAAGTACCATCCTGGCAAGGCGAATGTTGTAGCAGACGCCTTGAGCAGGAAGGAATCTTCTAAACCTCGTCGCGTTCAAGCGTTGCAGCTCACTATCCATTCGTCGCTACCTGATCAACTCCGTTCTGCCCAATTGGAAGCTTTGAAGGAGGAAAACCTTAAAGCTGAAACTATGCACGGTGCCGACAAGCACCTAGAGCGAAGGCCTGATGGCCTGCACTATTTCGCAGAACGCATATGGGTTCCTTTATTCGGGGGACTACGGGAGCTTGTTCTTGATGAGGCTCATAAGTCCCGGTATTCTATTCATCCTGGTTCGGATAAGATGTACCAAGATTTGAAGGTGCTTTACTGGTGGCCAAACATGAGGTCGGACATAGCCTCATACGTGAGTAAATGCTTGACTTGTGCTAAGGTCAAGGTGGAATACCAGAAACCGTCGGGTCTCCTGCAACAACCTGAAATTCCGGAATGGAAATGGGAACGGATTACTATGGATTTTGTCACACAACTTCCTAAGTCACCAAGCGGGAACGACAAGATATGGGTGATTGTCGATCGGTTAACGAAATCAGCCCATTTTCTTGCTATTAAGGAGACAGACACTATGGATCGTTTGGCTCGTCTTTACTTGAAAGAAGTTGTTTCTAAGCACGGGGTACCTGTTTCTATCATCTCGGATCGTGACTCCCATTTTACTTCTCACTTCTGGAAGTCTTTGCACAAGGCTTTGGGTACCCAACTAGACATGAGTACGGCTTACCATCCACAGACTGACGGTCAGAGTGAGCGTACGATTCAAACTTTAGAAGACATACTGCGGGCGTGTGTGATCGATTTTGGCAAGGGTTGGGAAGCTCATCTGCCGTTGGTAGAATTCTCGTACAACAACAGTTATCACACGAGCATCAAGGCTGCTCCGTTCGAGGCACTGTACGGACGGAAATGCCGTTCTCCTCTTTGTTGGGCTGAAGTGGGTGAGAGTCAACTCACTGGGCCTGAACTAGTGTACGAAACTTCGGAAAAGATCGTACAGATTCGAAATCGGTTGGCGGCGGCACGGGACCGGCAAAAGAGTTATGCTGATCAGCGTCGCAAACCACTGGAATTCCAAGTTAACGACAAGGTGCTTCTGAAAGTTTCTCCGTGGAAGGGCGTCATACGCTTTGGGAAGCGTGGCAAACTCAACCCACGGTATGTCGGACCATTTACGATCCTGGAACGGATTGGGCCGGTGGCATATCGACTTGATCTACCGACGGAGCTCGGTAACGTACATAACGTCTTTCACGTGTCAAACTTGAAGAAGTGTCTGGCTGACGAGTCTCTCATCGTTCCACTAGAAGAGATCAAGGTTGATGATCGTCTTCGGATTGTGGAAGAACCTGTGGAGATCCTTGATTACAAGATTCGTAGCCTACGTCACAGCAAGATTCGTATCGTTAAGGTTCGGTGGAACTCGAACCGGGGACCGGAATATACGTGGGAACGGGAGGATCAGATGAAGTCTAAGTATCCTCATCTCTTTCCTAAGGAAGCGTTCGAGTCGAGACACGTCTCTTCGGCAGCTGAATGAATCTCGGGTCGAGATTCCTTTTAACGTGGGGATGATGTGACAACTCGGGTAAATCCCTCTCTTTTGGTTTCTATCTTTTGCTTGTTTCCTTCGATTATTTCTTTTGTTCTTTCTGTACTTGTACAAATTTTCGGGACGAAAATTCTTTTAACGTGGGGATGATGTGACACCTGGCAAATTCGGGTTAACAACGTTGTCTAGATGAAAGTCTACCTTAGCGAGTCACGTGTATATTGTACTTAACTGGGTTAGTTAAGTCGGGTTATGGTTCGGGAACTATTAGTTAGTCTAGAAGATCATTGGATGTTGGTCTAGAGGTTCATTATATGTCGGTCCTTAGCCAAGTGTACAAACGGTGACGATCGGTGGGATCGTCAGGGCATACGGAACATACGAGTCTCGAGTCCCGGGAATTGGTGAACGAGTGTAAATATGTGTATTTACTTGTGTTATGTGTTTACAATCATTATGTGACTTGTCGGTACATGAATATGCATTAACATATGTTAAAACGGGGTTTAACGCGCAAAACACACAAAGGGAACCCCTACAGGCGATTAGGAAGCCTAATCGCCCATAGGGGAGGCGAGTAGGGCACAGTAGACGCGAGTAGGAGGCTACTCGTGTGTTCTTAGGGGCGATTAGGCCCAATCTCATGCGATTAGCAGCCCTAATCGCATGTAGCTGCTGCATACTCGCCTATAACGTGCTGGACGACTAGAAACGCCTATAAATACAACACTTAACCTCCTAAACTCACTAATATTAACCCTAGTCGTCCCATAACCGCCCCAAACACTTAAACAACCTCTGGAAGGCGATTTTGATCAAAAACACAAGGTTTCAAGGTCTAACCATCATCCTTTTACAATTCCAAGGTTTGATTCTCATCCATAACACTTTGTAAACGTTTTTAATCAATCCCTAATGGTCCAGACCTGTTCATAAACGAAAAAGATTTCTGAAAATCGTCAATAAGAATTATTAATCGGATTATAATTAATAAACATGTGTTATGGGTATGTATGATTAGAAAGATAGGATTTTTATAAATCTTGATGATGTGTTGATGTGTTATCATGCTAGGTCAGAAGTAATATTGTTATTATAATGATAGGAATCTCAGTAATTGGATAATAGGGTTATGATTACATGCGTTAATTGAATGTTGCATGCTATGTGTATGTGTTTGGATTGCTTTGGTTGCATGCAGGACTGATTTTACGAGGATGAACGAAGGGTTTTGGGTTAAACATGTTTAGGATAGTGTTTGGGATGATATTGGGTAGTTACACACGCTCTGGATCTGATTTGGAGCGTTAAACGCGCGAAAAACCGGAACAGCAAGGTTACAGGCGATTAGCCTTGCTAAACGCGTGTATTAGGGGCGAGTAGCCCCCACTCGCGTGTAATCATGGGCGAGTAGGCCCACTCGCCTGGCTACAGGGGCGAGTAGCCCAATCGTGTGGTCCTAAGGGCGAGTAGCCCTAATCGCCTGCCTTAAGGGGCGATTAGCCCTAATCACGTGACATTTCATGCGATTAGCCTCCCTAATCGCATGTACTGCTGCTGTAAGTGTAAATTAGCATTCCGAGACCCGATTTGACATGTAGTAACATGCTAGGAACCTCGTAACATATCTAGTAACTTGGTAACATATATTTGGATGTATTTCGGTGATACGTGAACTATGTGCTATAACTTGTTGTGCGTTAACGTATGCTAAGTATACTTGCGTTATTGTATGTTTTGGAGCGTAAACATAACACGGGGAGTCTCGGGTCACCAATGGGATGTCGAGTCTTGTACTTTGGGTCGGTTAAACAGTCACGGTGTTTTCAAACAAACTTGGTTATGGTCTGGACATCTAGGGACTAATTAACCTGCGGGTTATTAGTCTAAGTACTTGTAACTGTCGTATGTTAGGTCGCCACTGTACGGGACTAACATAGCAGCTGAGTTTACTCGGGATTAGGAGTAAAGCAACTTAAGGTGAGTTTACGGCCCCTCTTTTAAACTGGTTTTATACTTTCGGGGGAGAAAACATGTGTTTAAACGATTGTTTGGTAAATTCTGTCATACTATGGGTTCTAACGTATACTACACGATCTTTGGAAGTCCCGGGGGGAACCATGAATGTGCGGGTTTGCACAACGGGGAAATGTGAATAGCGCTATTGGGAGTGACCAACCCCGCTCGTCGGCTTGGAGGGCCGGGCGAGTGCATATTGTCTCAAACAGGAACAACAGGAACATTTGGAACTATTCGGGCACAAAACTGGTATTCGAGTTAGTAATGGTTTTCCAATCGTGGTAGTAACAAAACGTACGCCTAGCTAGCGTATACTGGTTTTCTATTTGTTATAGTATGGACAGGTGGACTTGGTACTTGAACTGCAAACCTGTAAACTCACCAGCATTTTTGTGCTGACGTAAACTTTTACATGTTTTCTCAGGTCGCTAAGGTAGCACAATGGAACTAGGGCGCACGCGTCTGCACGGCGTCTAGATAGAGTTGCATGATTTCATAAACATTGAACTTTGGTTATTTATGTTGAACTTTATTTTGAATAAGCTTCCGCTGTAAACGGGATTTTAAAACGTTGTTTTGGTATTGCATTAATTACATATAGACTTGTTTATTGTGATCGTTGGTTTGGATCCTGGTTTGTCATGCGCCTCGCGGTAAAACTCCGCAAGTGGATTTTGAGGGTGTGACAGCGTGCAACTAGAGCTGCTCCAAGTACAAGATCAATTTGGAACTCCACTTGACGAACAGGTGGAAGTCCAGGTAATTCCTCTGGGAAAACATCTAAGAAATCTCGGACTACCGGGATGTCCTCAATCTTAGTTTCAGTTTCAGCTCGAGTCTCAGATATGTTAGCTAAAATGGCTGGACAGCCCTTACGAATACACTTCTGGGCCTTCAAAAAGGAGATGATGCCCACCATGGCACCACCACGATCACCCTGTATAGATAAAAGTTCTCCACTTGGGGAGGGGAATACAAACTATCTTCTCCTGACAGAGAATTTCAGCATGTTGCTTGGACAACCAGTCCATGCCAACCACGAGGTCAAAGCTACCTAGGATGATAGGTAAGAGGTTGATGGCAAACAATTGCCCATTCAACTCGAGCTTACAGTCACGACGTACATGGGTTACCTCGACAGGCTTCCCATCAGCCAATTCAATAGAGTACGGGGTATCAAGAAGAGTCGGAACCATCCCTAATTGTTTACTAAGTTTTGATGACACAAAACTATTGTCCGCACCAGTATCGTATAAAATAGAAGCAAGAGTGTCGTTGAAGGAACACGTACCCGTCACGACATTGTTATCAGTCCTAGCTTCCCCAGAGCCCATCACAAATGCTCCCCATTGTTGTTGTTGTTACCGTCGTGGTTATTGTTGTTGAAAGACTTATACCTCACACTATTCTACATTCTCTTGCTATCACCAAAAGTAGAAGATGAAGCACCATGCTTCGGAAAAGTACCATGCTCAACAGCCTCATCAGTGAGTTTGCGAGCTAGGTGAAAGATTTGTTAGATTCTGGGTAGGTGAGTTGCAGTGGCCAAGCCACGAATCTGAGGGACCCACCCTTTTGTTATGAAATTCGATTCGCTGATAAAGTTGGTTAATTAGATTAGAGCACGAAGTATCTAACTCCTGTAGCTTGGTAGTGTAGGCGTCGATCTCAGACCCATGCATCTTTATATAACAAATTTCTAGGTTTCATCACAGGGTATTACGTTCTCCATCCAAGTATCTGTAACTCATCGAGTGCGCATGTAGCTTACATTACTTCATCCTGCCTGGGGCAAATGCACATAGCAAAGACTTATACTATCGACGCAATCAGACAGTCTCCTTCAGTTCCGCTGGAGTTATCGAGGTTCACAACCAATAAAAGGCTTGAAAATACGAAGGCAGGTTGTTGTTGTGGCATGTGCGTTCAATGTATCAGAAAATTCAAACGTGGAAGTCAGGGGAAAAGAATGATTTAGTAAAGTAGATCTTTACTAGGTTGGAAAGATACGAGGGCTTCAACCTCCTATCGTTGATCATACGAACACAGTCTTATCTAAGTTAGCAAAGGGAAAAGAAAGAAAAGACGGGTAAGAAAACGTAAGAGCCAATCGTCGCCACGCTCTGTCTTAGATAGTAGAGCCTTCATCCTCACTTTCCATGTGCTCGTCCTGCTCAGGTTCCCCTTCCATCGCTTCTTCTTCCTCTTTCGCGGTGTTAGTGTTATATGGATCTCTTCGCGTACAGTCTCCTTCTCCGGTCCTATGTAAGCCAGCTTAGTGGTCAGCTGCACCACTTGTTCCTTCAATCGTGGCTGCCAGTCACTGGTAGGTTTCGTCTTTCCTTGAGATGTTGCACTACGTCGCAGGCCTTACATAACTCTCCAAGAGTGTGTGTAACAAGCCCCAATCTGATGTGTTCCCATGAATCTACTATATACTCACGAGAAACCGTGACACGTATATCATGTATCGCCTGCTCGTACAGGGCGTAAATGTACTAGAGTAAGGATAAAATTCTATATGAGTAACCCAGTCTCGTCTGAGTTTCGAATGAGAGTAAGAAATATCAAGCGACAAGGAACATGAACTAATTATCTCCTTGCTCAAAGAAAAAGGATAAGTCTCAACATTTGATTTTTCTTCATAGTTGATTTGATTTAATGGTACCACGTCATGCGCATCGTGCAGCTTCCTGTGTACGTGCGCCACAACGCTCGCAAGGGCTCCCTCCCTTGTACTATTGTTCTTTCCTCATCCATGAGGTTTGTTAGGATACTAATCCCGGTATTGCGCCACCTGGTGTAACCCTGGGTTCCCACTAGTGACGTGTTCAGAATTTGGTCTAGAACTTGAAGATTTCATATCTCCCAAAACCATGTGTTGTGGATATATGTAGCTAGAAGCTAGTTGTGCACTTAAGTTGTGAGTGTACTTATGCTATGATGATTATAGACTAGACTCAACATGCAGTCCTAGTTCACTATAACCAATGGCTCTGATACCAATCTGTCACACCCTCAAATTTCCACTGCGGGGTTTATACTGCGAGGCGCATGACATACCAGGATCCCATAGCCATAAGTCATATGAACGAACTCTAAATGCCCAAACCATTTAGTTCGTTTTCAAAAACCAAGTTAAGTTAAGCTGCGGAAGCGTAAACCAAATTTAAACCTTTTAAAACCATGCGCAAAACAACGCTCCCAAATTGAAATCATAAGAAAGAAAATGTAAAAGCATAATATGTAATTTAGGTGTATGCCCAAGACCCCAAATGTAGTGAAGTGTGCAGTTGTTTCTAATCCTGGCACCGGAAGCTAACTACCTGCAAAAGCATGTATATCGTGGGTCAACAAACAATGTTGGTGAGTTCACTAAGTAAAGTAAATGAGTATGTAAATGCGCTGGTTTCCAAAACCACGTAACCAAATAAAAGCATAGGTCCTCCAGACCAAAATGTTCAAGTGTTATCAGTTTAAGCGTGTCAGGGGTAGCTAACCCACTCATTGCAACTAAACAGAATTATTGGGACACCTTCAGTAACATAATAATTTGCCTCAATAACTGGTGTCTATCAACACCAGTTCTCAAATGGGGCCAGAAGTTCATGCCCGTGCCTCAAGCACCTCAGGAATGAGGTTGCTGCACAACCTAATAGCGTTATCAACTAATACCCCGTTCGCCTCCAGTGATTAAACCAATAATATGCAAGGACTTTCCAAATGATAGAGTGTTTAGTTCACAAAGAACCAATAAGTTTTAAATTGATCAAAAACCCGATCCACACAAGGAATCGTAAACCCGACCCACACAAGGAGTCAAAACCCGACCCACACAAGGAGTCAAAACCCAACCCACACAAGGATTCAAAACATCTCAAAACCCGAGATGTAAAAGTTGTCCCAAACCGGACTAGAAAACATTTTGTAAGTTGTCTCAAATCCGAGACGCATGCTTTTGAGAAAAAGTAGTGAAACTCACCTTAGTATGCAAGCAAGTAAATCCAAACTCCAAAGTAGGGTGTGCTACCGACTCCCTAGTACATGTGTCACTAAGTGAGTATATGTATAATACCATTACACCATATAAACCGTTTGTCCAAGACGATTAAATGTTCAAAAACGTGTAAGTGACACCTAGTGATTCTACATGCATAAGTAAACCCTACGGACCCGTTGGTGAATATGTTGGTTACCATTAGTTTTACACTTCATATGCATCTCATATAAGTGCCCATTCAAGTACATATCAAACACATACCACATAGGACTCCAATTAGTCAAATAAACACAAAATACACAATCTGCGTTTTTAGGATAGATTGTGCGCCACGAAAACTAATTTATTTAAAATACTTCACCAATGAATTAAACTACTAAATGTTTACTGAATATTACTTGGGATTCATTTAATAACCCATAGTTTTGTTTTGTCTCAAAACCAAACACAAAAATTATTAAAATTTGTTCAACACAGCTATGTCCAGAAAATCTCCACAACAGGTCAGTTTAGTAGAAAAATTCCCATAAATTGTGTATTCATCCAAACAGGATGAATCCACTTGGAGAAGTCAACTTATTCCAATGTTAATCTACTGTAAAAATTTCATAACTTAATTATATACAAAACTCTAGTTATAATGACTTAAAGTTGACTCAGTTTGTTAATCCGAAAATCTGATATGACCTTTATTGAAAGAAAATTGCAAAAACATATCAAACGACATCCAAATCAGATGGTTTTGACCATTCTAAAAAGCTAAGACCATGTATAATCCATTCATGCAAATAATCGATCAAAACAATTACTTTCAAGCCACGTAACAGACCCTACAAGTTGACATTCAGATTCTGTCCAGATTCTGATCATGCAATATTATCAATTATATCAAACCCTAGTTGCATATTATCAATCAATAACACCTAATAATCATCACAAAACATCAATAAGAGCCACATCTGATCAAAACCCTAATGATACATCATAAACATCATCATTCATAAACCCTAGGAGTCTAAAACATGAAGAACATGCATAATCATGCAACCTATCAATTTCAAATCGCATAGGATTATGTTTAACCCATTCAATCTTTTTAAACTTCATGTTTTAATCTTTATAAAAAGGTTTTAGACCTGGAAAAACTTAGTTATAGGTTTTTATAACATATTAAAAAAGATTAAAACACAAGAGATTGAAGGTTATACCGCAAGCCGTTCAAAACAATCAACCGAATGCTCTCTAAGCTTCCCAATCGATGTTCTTGAGCCTTAGCAGGTGTTTAGGGGTTAATATTTCGTAAATAGGGCAGTGGGGGCGATTAGGGTTTGAGTTTAGGTGATATATGAGGCTTAGGGTTGCTTAAATAGGTGTTTAAGTCGGTTTGGTGATGACAGACACCCGCGCGCGGCCGCTCGGTCCCTGTGAGCGGCCGCTCACAGGGCTTCGGCCCGCGTGGGTGGCCTGCTTCATAACCCGACGTGTTTTCCTTCGATGTTTTCGCTATTTCGGACCGTAATAAGTGTAACCCCATGTGTTAAGACCCCAATCATCCTAATGGTCCACCTTTAACGATTTTTATTAACGTATTCGGTTTAAGTTCACATAATCACATATGGTTTGCACATAGTTTCACAGAGTATCATAGAAGCACGTAATTGCAATCAGTCTCAATCAATTAATTCACACTTATTTAACTTCATTGTTCACCAACGTCCGGGGTTCACTAATCATGTATACAATCTGGTAATTCCCCGAATTACCACTTCATGCAGTTATTAACCTATAACTGTGCAACGTGTGTCCTATCTAGCTAACCCTAGTTAAGTAGAATGCAAGGAATGTAACTAGAGTTTAGTTAAAGTGAGCACCTGAAATTGCGGGGTATCACATAAACGTTGCACGGTACTCTTCAAACACGTTCTTGGCGTTTGACTTTGCATAAGAAGTGATAGGATATTGGTCATTCACACACCTTCGTCTTAAACTCTCAGGAGCTGGGTCCTCTGAGTAAGTCAGCTCAAGAAAACTGTTTGCCTTTTCCTTCGGCTTGATAAACTCGGTGACATGAACCTTGGGTTCTTTTGGAACGTCCAAATAAATTTTCTTTAAGATCTCTGGAGGTACATCATTGGTTCCCTCATGTTTGGGGAACCAAATAGTACTCTCCTACCAGATTTTCTCAATCTTGGAGTAATTGGCAAATTTTATTGGATATTCCTCATCAGAAATAATCTTATCGGATCCTTCCATCCGATAAAATACTTTGATGGGTTTGTCACTTAGTTCATTCTTCTCAACTTGCTTAACTAACTAATTCACTCGATGAGCGTTATCCATTGGATGTGAAATCTGAGAAGGTGATACCAGTTCAATGGTAATAATGTGATTTTCAATGGGTATATCACTCTCTTTCTCAGATATCTCATCATCCGAATCAGAATCATCAGTTACAGCAGTTACACCCTCATTGTTCAATCCTAAAATTGGTCTAACATCAGAATGAGGATCCCCAACACTAGAGGTGTTAGATTCATCGTCCGATGTAGATTCAGATTTAATTGAACTATCCGGTGTTATTGAGTGTAATGTGTGATTCTCAAATAACACGGGAGATGGAACAGCCTTGTAGTTTGCACTACTCGGTTGTGAGGGTTCTTCTATGATATGGTCAACAACATATGCAATATGTTTGTAACTTTCTAGTTTCTTATTGACCCTTTCAGCAAAGCACTTGATGGTTGCCATTTCAAGTTTAGTATCTTCCAATTCATTGATATAACTGTTAATGGCCAATTGTTTTAAAGAAAGTGTTTTCCTCAAATCAGAAATATCCTTTTTGTAACCATCAAGCACTTTATTGAACTCATGTGCTTCTTTGCGATAAGATTAACAGTTGAGTCTAGCACTCTCAAGTTGTACCCGGAGTTGCTTATTCTCTTCTGTCAATCTATCACATGTTCCACAATATTTGTTACTATTCATATCTATAGTGGAATCAGTACTTACCTGTTTCGGAGGCTCTGTCATCGCCATCAAAGCAAAGTGCGCTTCCTTCCCAGCAAAGAATTTGGAGTAATCAATTCTGGTGAAAGCGTCATCCACTATGCATGACTTGCGGGTCATAAGAAAATCAGCTTCGGTCAGAAGTTGGTCAATGTCATCATCTAGCGAGTTAACACTAGTTTCAGAATCTGGCTCGCTCTCCAAATCAGAATATACTGAGTCACGCTCTTCAGGAATATCAGTGACTGAATCAAGAATCAATCCTGGAGTCTTCTCAACAGGAATATCAGCTTCTTCTACCCTTTCTTCAATCTTCACTTCTGGTCTCTTCTCAATCTCTAAAACTTCTCCAACTAATACCGACTCCTCCAAATCGATCTTTTGAGCAACACACGCCACATTAACAGCTATAATCTCTTCAACACCTAGTTGCATCCCAGTCCAGTCAAATCCTTCATCCTTTTGAATTACCAAAGCCTGGCTTTGGTTATCTGTTTGTGTTTGACTATTAGGTGTGGAAATAGAATTGTTTGGTGAGGTGTTGTGTCGATTTTGGTAATTATTTTATGGTTGATAGTTGGTGTTGTTTTGGCTTTGATAAGATACCTGATTCTGAGATTCATGGTTCTGGTAATTGGTGTTGAATGGATTCCTGATTCCTTGTTGAGCCAGCTGTGTGCACTCTCTCTTGAAATGACCTTTCCCACCACAATTAAAACATGTGACTTTGGCTTTGTTGAATCCATATGTGGTGTTAGGAGATGTTGAAAGATCAGTTCTACAAGTCTTCTCTATAAACTCTGTTGCTCGTCTCATAACACTAGAAAATGCCCACTGTATGTCAATAAGCTCCATCTCCTCCTTGTCAATTTGAGCATAGTCTTCACTGGTTAGATTATTGTTACCAATTTGACTAGCTACCAGACCATTATAAGAAGTTACCATAGCAGATACCAGTGCTACATGTTGCTGAGCAACTTCAACAGTGACGTTGTTCAAGTTAGATGTTTCCAACACTATTGGGCTTTGACTTGGTTGACTTGGGTTCATTTGAGGAGTGTATGGTTGTTGTTGAGGTTGATTCAAACTAGTTGAATAACATGCAGCTTGTTGCATAGGTAAAAAAGGTAGGATGTAATTGGTAGTGTATGATGGTGGTGTATAAGATGATGTTTGAGCTAGATAGTTTATTGGGGTTTTGGTTGGTTCAATAACGCTTGAAACACAAGCAATGTGTGGAGCAATACAACTACTAGTGCTTGAACTAGTCAAAGTAGAAGAGGTACTACCATGATATAACTCTGGATTTTGAGGAACTTTGGCTCTCTTAGCTTTCCTCTTCTCTTCCATCTCTTTGTTCTCCAACTTTTGAATGAACTCATTGATGGTCCAATATTGATATGCATCTTTCTCCTTTAGGACCTCAATGTGTTGGTTCCAGTATGGTGGTAATGCATCAGCAAACTTATCCACCAATTCAGACATAGGAATGTTGATCTCATAACTTGACAATTCAGTCAACAAATGGCAATATCTAGGAATCAACTCCTTCAAAGTCTCATTCCCCATATAACTAAAATTCTCAAACTCTTTTCTTAACTCTTCTATCCTCAACTTCCTAGTTTTCACGTTCCCATCATGACGATTCCTCAACATATCCCACAGCTGTTTTGAAGTTGTGCATGAACCAAACTGATGTAGAAGATCAGTGTTGATAGCCTGAGATAGTTGGGAAAATACCTTCTTCTCCACCGCAAATTTCTTCTTCTCATCCTCAGCTAAGCTTTCCAACGAAATTGGTTCACCTGTGTTCTCCAAAACTGGTGCTACATAACCCTTAGCTATCATTTGCCATGCCTCGGTACCTTTCATTCCCATTCCCTCCAAATGAATCTTGAACTTGGTCTTCCATTGATTGTAATCCACCATCTCCATCAGCTTTGGTTGACGACTCCCGCTACCTGAGGATAAATCATGAATTAGAGTAGAAATAGCATTGGTAGTTTGAGAGTGTACCGCGGCTGCTGCAACACCCCAATAATCATTCATGGGTTGTTGTGGTGGTTGAGCTACTGTCTGTGGCATCGAACTAGTCATTGCTAAGTAATTGATCGGCTGAGATGGTTGACTAGTCGTCTTCTGTGCGGCTACAGTCCAAGGATCCATAGTCACTTGCTGTTGTTGTGTAGTATTAGGCCTCGGTGTTCTTGGAAAGTTCCACATATCGTCTGCAAAGTTCAAAACATTAAACACTTAGAAATGTTTTTATCAGATTCTACGTTCGCCCTTTTTGCACTAAATGTGGGTTCGAAGGTGGAAGTGTTCCAAGTTCGACCCTTTCTGATGACCTGAATGTCGAATATAACAAACTATTTCAATTTCGACCAAAATAATCCTACTTTCGACCTCGCGTATGGTCGAATGTACACACTATGGTCGAATGTACAACAACAATCTCATAAATTCTAGGTTCGACCTTAAAAATGATCACGTTCGACCTAAAACCCTCAGATTTGACCTAAAACTCTCACGTTTGACCGTTCTTCCCTAGGTTCGACACTGTTCATTTTCAAAAACGGTTATTCTTTGAAAATCAGTTAATTTGACCTCAATTTTTCAAACTTGGATGAATTTTGATGATATTTTGCATGAAAACTAGTCCGAATCAATCAATGTTCATCAAAAACCATTGTTCTTTGAAAACAGAAAAATTTCAATCAAATTTGGGTCCAAATCAACTCAAATATTATCAATTCGTAGTTGTTTGATCCTTATGGCTCTAATACCACTTTGTAGGAAGATCGATTTGTCAAAAACAATTGGTTTGATCAAACAAGTCTACCAATTCAGGTGCGGAATCCTTGAATCAGTTACGAAATGATAATATAATCAGCAAAACACACAAATCACCTTTAACATTCCTTTTCATTCATAAACATACTTGATTAACTTTACAAAACCTTGTTTATAATGATATAATCACAATTCAGACTCAAACAAAACCCTGGGAAGAAAACCAGATCGAAGGAGGGAAACAAATGACCAAAAACTTAACTTGAAAATGAAAATCAACCTATATATAGCCTACACATTCGCCCCTAGTAAACTCGAATGTGCAGGTTCGCCCCTTTGTTTGGACGAATCAACACAAATCCCTACAAAACTCTTCCTTCGACCTGTAAATTCTTCCTTCGACCAAACTTAGTCACCTTCGACCCTTCTGAGTTCCACATTCGACCTTACGATTTCAGCAAAACAGAATTGAATGCGCAATCCAATAGCACTAGTCGCAA
The DNA here is from genome assembly GCA_030844895.1 of Ambrosia x helenae. Taxonomy (NCBI): domain Eukaryota; kingdom Viridiplantae; phylum Streptophyta; class Magnoliopsida; order Asterales; family Asteraceae; genus Ambrosia; species Ambrosia x helenae. Next base: position 53,444,854 of record CM061223.1, read on the forward strand.
AATGTGTATCAACATTTTAGGTATATGTTATTGAATATTAGTTATCTTATAAAATGCATTGATAATGATATAAAATATACGAAATTGATTACTTTTCACATCTAGTAGCTATTTGGTAAATTAATATAAGGATTTTGATATCATAAAAAGAAAAACCAAACATGGTCATCGTTACTTTTTGAAAATCAACCTCATAGTTATTAACATGTAATAAATGGTGAAAATATTTACAGCAAAAGGGAAAATGCTTTAAAATAATTAATTAGAATGCTTTGGAACCAATATACCATAAAGTATTACTTAATTATTATTTGTTTTACTTGTGTAGGAACTAAAGAAATAAGTAGGCCACTTGGAAAAGAAGAATATGGATTCTGAACTGTACATGTCAACTAAATATACTAGTGGGAATGCTCACGTGTTGTGGCGGGTATCCTAATTTGTGACACTCGGCATATTTGGCTTAAACATTTTAGTAACATCTAAGTCTACCTTAGCGGGAAACGTTTATAAACAGACTTAACTGGGTTAGTTGAGTCGGGTCGAGTTAGGATTGTCCAGGGATCAATGATCTGGAGGATCATTGGGAGTCATTTTGGGAATACACTAGTACCGGGTCCCGTTGTTGGTGACATTACATGAACTAATTAAGTATATGTGTAGATTAGGGGTCGTGTGGTGGATTATATACATAGATGTGTTTAAATGATGTGTAAATGATTATCCGTGCTTAAATATGTTAAACATAGACTAAGGTTGCATGCTCATATGTTAAGGTATGTTAGAACGCGTTAAACACGACAAACTGGAAAACTAGATAAACATGAGTCACTACAAGAATTTGGGGTCTTTACCCATAGATAAATTACCTACACATGTAAATGTGTGGGTAAATATCTACACATTTTTGTACATGTGTGGGTAATATTTGATGATTTATGTTAAATAACAACTAACACTTAATATATGTTGGTAATACGTTTTACCTTCACATTGGAGTTGGTGGGAATATTTCCCCCAAAATTGACATCAATTAAATATTAGACTACCTACACATATAGTAAAATTTTGTTATGTGTAGGTAAATTATCTACAAATATGTAAACAACTAATATATGTGCAGGTAAATGATTCTGTTTACCAACACATAATATATTCAAACAAATATGTAGATAAATCAGTTATATAAATTTTTATCTTAGTTTTGGATAATGACATGGCAAAATAAATACCTACACATGCTTAAAATGTACAACATGCGTAGATATTGGTTACATATAAAAAATAATAATTTTATTTTAAATGACGTGTCAAATAAATACCTACACTTTTTAAAAAAAAATATACAATATGTGTAAATATTAGATATATATATATATATATATATATATATACTTAGTAAATGTTGTGGCTATTGTTTTGAAACTCACACGGGATCGGCCGGTCGTACCTATTGGACCAGGAACCGGGGGTCGAACTGGTCCAGGTCGAGGTATTGAACCGGGGGTGCATCGTACTGGGGGTTGGACCGGTAAACTAGCGGTCGGACCGGTTGAACCAGGTTTTAAAGGGGCTAAACCATTGGTCATGGCATAAAAATATCTACGCTTATCTAAAAACATTATATGTAGATATTGGATATATGTAAATTGAATAATTAAATCATTATTTTACTTTCTTAACATGGTTTGACAAACAAAAAAAACTACACGTATTAAAAATGTACAATATAGACATTGGATACACACAGTATAAGAAAAGTAATGTTAGGGACTAAATTATGAGGATTAATATAGGAAAATATAGTTAGTCATGGTTATTATTGGTTAACTAGGATAAATGACGGTCAATTAGAGCCAATGATGGCTAATTTTAGCTAATTAGTGTCAGCTAGGATCGTTTTATAGTCAATTAGTTTATTTTTAATCAAAATTGTTTGTTAATGGAATTTGTAGCGTAAACGAGTAACTTTGGTCATGACCCGAACACCCAATATGAGAGTACGGAGTTATAATACTATATATATATATATATATATATATATATATATATATATATAATAATAGTAATAATAATAAAGGAAAAGAATGCCGTGACACAAAAAGTCAAAGCCCAATGGCCCAACTTTTTTTTAGGGAATATTAATATTTTTTGAGAGAGCAACATGAATATTATGAAGGAAGGAGGCCGCAATTTGTTAGGGTATCAATGTATCATATAACTGTCGTAGGGGAACAAGCGGCGGTGGTGGAATATTATAAAAAGAAGGATAGCAATGACATATATTATTTTGGAGTTGGAAGGATTATTATTATTTTTGGAGGAGGCGCACCATATCAATACAAAAATTGAAAAAGAACAACCGCAAGTTTTAAAGAGGACGAGGAGAGCAACAACTTTTGGGGGAAGGAAGTGGAGCATCGACGGTTTTTTGCGTTTTATCAACACTGTTCTTTCGGTTTTTTATTATTTAAAACTATGTTTGCTGAATTATTATTGGATTTTGGTTACATTTCTATAACACTTGTTGGCTAGATTATTAACACTACATAAGTTAGAGATTATTGCACTTGAATGATTTATTTTCTTTTGGCTTGATTATTAACACCACGCTTTAGTTTTTTGGCTTCTTCACCACAGACGCCAGCCACAACGATGATACGCACTGAATCGGATGCTATGGTGTTGTTGTTTGAGTAAGTTATTAAAGTCGCAGAGCCCGCTGAAAGCAAGGGCAGAGTGGGATTTTGCTGAGGGGCATAAATGTTTAAGGGCCCGTAATATTTTAAATCCCTTAGGCCCAACCCATTGATTATGTAATTATTTTGGTGGAAATGTCTGGATATCGAGCTCCAAACCAAAAGTGCGGCAGCAGCGAGTGCATCCAGGCCCTAGGTTTCCATCTTCACGAACCACGATCCACGACAGCACTACAACATCCATCGACTTCACTACAGCCACTGCAGCGCCGCATCGGTCTCTTCACTGGTTTGTTTATACACTTTTTTCATGTTCGTGTGTTACTTCTTCTTCTGAAACTCCATCGATGATTCATGATTGTTGATTTGTTGTTATTTGTTAATTGATTACTGTTGGTTTTGAAGAGTGAACACCGATCTTAGTTTGAAACTTTGAATGTTGTATGATTTAAATGTTTAATATAAGAGAATAGAGATTAAGCCTTCGGTGAATAAAGCTGTGAATAATCATGATAACATGATTTTTTTTTATATATTTTGATATTATATAATGTTAGAAATTAGTAGTGGTTGACTGCTTTTCTTACTTTCTAGAAATTACTAAAGTGTGTGTATAATTTATTAATTATAGTTTATACCATACAACAAACATAACAATCCACCTAAATTGTGTGTATAATTTATTAATTTTGTTAGTTGAATCGAATGTTTGAACTTTGATATTTACTTAATTACTTATAGATGTAAAAAAAAGCTTTGATACGTAGGAAAAAGCAGTCAACTTAAGTCTTGTTGTTTTAAAGATGCATTAAAGTATGAAGAAGAATATGATATTGATGCTAATGAACTTTATTAAGAGTTGAAATTGATCGAGACAGTTTTACCGACTCATATTGTTAGCCCTCTTGATGCTTTGAACACTTTTAGGCATCTCGTTTTTTTTTCCTAATGCTATAAATGCTTATAGAGTGTTGTTGATAATTCCGGTAACAGTGGCATCGACAGAAAGAAGTTTTTCAAAATTGAAGTTGTTGAAGTCATATTTACGATCGACAATGTCTCAAGAAAGACTTAACGGATTGTCGATGATAGCTATTGAAAGTGAAATATTAGAAGGTATGGACTATAAAGAGTTGATCGAGACCTTTGCTTCGAAAAACGCTAGGAGAGGCACACTATTCGCTTAAGTAAGTAGGTTCTATTATTTTGCTACATTACTTTTGTTTTATAACAATTATCGTCGTATTATGAACTTTTTTTCCTTTTATATATATGACTGATGAGTTTACATGGGTAGGGCCTCTTTTTTTGTGTTGCTAAGGGCCTAATTTTTTTTAACATTTTTGAAGACGGCCCCGGTTAAAAATATCACCTAAAGAGTATTTGAGGTAAGTTTTAATTCAATTTAAGGTTGGCTATTCTGACTCATTCATGAGTTAACATGTGGTATTGTCTGCATCATTCTCAAACCGGTCAACTTGAGACTTGGCGGCTTACACATTTGGATGCGGAAAAAGGTTGGATATCTAAAAATGCGGCTGCAAATATATGTAAGTTTACTTTTTCTTTTCTAGTTCCAAGTATTCATTATTTGCTAAACAATTAATTTATTGTATTTGTTTTTTTTTTCCTAAAAGGAATAAATGATGAAGTTGAGAAAGCAGCATACCGTGGAATCAATGAGCGACAAGTCGATTATTGAGAACGTACATGGACGAAGCTCTATTCGTTTGCATGGGTGGAGCCGTGATCCGGTTATTGTAGATAACACAATGGATACAACTAAAAAAACAAAGCATCCTTCAGACAGTGACAAGTAAATGTGCCGTTATGGAACAAGCACTGATTGAGAATAATATCATGTCTCCTCCATCAAGCACATCTGGACAATCTCAAGGTGATACTCTAGAGGGTGATGAAAGTATCGATGAGTGATGTTTAGAAATTTTATATAACCCGTTAGTAACTTTTGGTCGATATTTGCTTTGTTTGTTAAAGTGTTTTGTTTGGTTGTTTGAACACTTATGTTTTGATTATGAATGTTAATTTGGTCGCGTATGTTTCTATAACTGTTTTTGTATTTGTTTGTATATATTTAATAATTATTATTTAAATTAATCGTGGTTATTATCTACACATTTAAATATTTTTACCAACACATCAATATATTATTTCTATAAATGTTAAGATCAATGCCTACACATGTTAAGATCAATACCTACACATAACCTACACATAATTAGCTGCCACGTTGGATGCCACGTCATGCACCAATCTAACAAGTTGCTATACTTCTACCAACACATATATATTAGTTTTAGCCACACATATATGTGTAGGTATAGCTTGCTATATACCTACACATAATAAATATGTAGGTAATGATCTTTATCCACAGTGCTGAGTCTACACATCATGACACTTAATTTATGTGTAGGTAAACGTAAGTACTAACACATTATATGGTATTTCCTACACATATTATGTGTGGGTAAATACCCAAATTTCTTGTAGTGAGTTCTGGTTCGACCACTTCGAGTGGTCGAAGGCGAAATTTTATGTTGGTTCGACCCTTTGTAAATGGGCGAACCTGGGGTGTGGAATTTAAAGAATTCCCTTCGACCAGGGCAGGGCTCATTCGACCCTGTGGAAGGGTCGAAGGAGGCTACCTTCGACCACTTACAGGGGACGAAGGAGGATCAGTATAAATACCAAACTTTGTCATTTTTCATCATTTCACAAACCTTAACTGTCTCAAAACACTCTCAAACGATTTTAATCACTAAGGAAGGAGTTTTTGCTCTTCTTTTTCATAATATAACCTATCTACAACATCTAAACAAGAATCCAAGGTGTGTTCTTGATCCTAAACCTTTTTAAAGCATTTTAATTCGTTTTCATCTAACCCTAATTGTCCGGATCTGTTCTAAGGGTGTTTTCATGATTAAAAACCTTTTAAACATCTTTCTAAACCAAAACCTTATCATTAAACATAGGTTTTCATGATAATGAACATATGTTAATTATGTATTATGTGGTGTTATGTGTTGTTCAATGATTTGCTATTGTATCTATGATAGAAACATGATATAGGATTGTTATTGATGCTAGGTTATTGTTGTTTAGGGTTAGGATTGGATAGATGGTGATGTTATGGGTGTTTTGGGGGTTTTAACGAATCTAGACTTGATGAATGATATTTATGATCAATAGAACTAATAAGGAGAAATCGAACACTCGACAAACTGAGCATTTTAAGTTGAATATGAATTGATTTCAAAAGTTTCCAAATTGGGTAAAGAATCCATGCATGATTGTGACATTTTCGTAATTCTTACCATTTTGGGAAAGGGCTGGAATGGACGTATTATCGGGAGAAATTGATGGGGTTTAGTAGGGATAAGTTATTCATACTTGACTGCTGTGTTTGATGATGTTTCGAGTCGTTTTGAATGTGTTTGAAGCGTTTTTAGGAAAATTTGCACAGCAGGGGCGAACCTGGACTACTTCGACCGATCAAAGGTGCGTAGGAGAGAATCCAGGGTCGAACCTGGGTTATGTTTGGGCGAACGTGGTAAAACGGTCGAAGGAGACATCAAACGGTCGAACGAAACATAAAACGGGCGAATGAGACTTAAAACGGGCGAAGGAGACTTAATCTGACTGGTTCGACCGTTCTGATGCAAAAATGAGATTTTTGATACAAACTAAGTCTTTTATGCTTGAACCTTGTGTGTAATCTATGTGTACTTGATTAGTTAGGGTAATGGGTCACCAACGGGATGTCGGGTCAGTCTAGTGTGTCGGTTAAACATTTAAACACGTTTTAAAACATACTTGGTTACGATCTGGACAATCGGGGACTAGATAACCTTATGGTTATTAGTCAGAACACTTATGTGAACATTTCGATAGATCTCCGGTTGAGGGATTATCAAGGGCTTAGCATTTTTACTTGTAATCGAAGAACGCTATCTGAGGTGAGTTCACTGCCCCACTTTTAATGCTTAAACTTTTGGGGGAGAAAACATGCGCTGAACTATTTTGGTAACATATGTCGTACTATGGTTTAAACTTGTGTACTATACGATCTTTTAAAGTCCCGGGGGAAACCATGAATGTGCGGGGATGCACAACGGGGGAAATGTGGATAGATCTATTGGGTTTGACAAACCCCACTTGACGGCTTGGAGGGCCGGGCAGGTGCATATTGTCTCGAACTGGTAACACTCATAGCGTTGCTACAACACATCGGGCTGAACACATGGTAACAGTCTAGTAATGGTTTTCCAATCGTAGTAGTAACAAAACACACGCCTAGCTAGCGTACTTGGTAACACTGATATAGTATGGACATGGTAACGTTTTGGTAACACTTGGTAACATATTGAACAAACCTGTGAACTCACCAGCATTATATGTTGACGTCTTTTTTCCATGTTTTTCTCAGGTCACTTAGGTAGCAACGAATGGAACTAGGCGCACGGGTCTGCATTGGCGTCTAGGTTTAGACCATGTTTTGTAATAAACACTTGGTACAATTGGGTCTATGGCTTGTAACGTGTCTAATGCTTCCGCAACTAGTTTTGAGCTTATGAAAACTATGTCTTTTGAATGTTGTGTATTTTCATATAGAGTTGTTTATTGTGACCGTTGACTTGGATCCTGGTTTGTCATGCGCCTCGCGGTAAAACCCCGCAAGTGGTAATTTGATGGTGTGACAGATTGGTATCAGAGCCAATGGTTATAGTGAACTAGGACTGCATATAGAGTCTAGTCTATAGCCGAGTCGCACACCCTAGACGGTCACATACTTTGAGTCTATTAGTGGGAATACGTACTAACGTTGTCGGGGTGTCCTTACATCATCATCATGCTTCTCCGTTACATCGTCCGCTTTTATTTGGGTTTTTACCTACGCTTGTCTTCTTCTTCTAGATTGAAGAAGGGGGGGGGGGGTTAATTTGATGGTTCTAGCACCAACATGCCTTCTTACACTTGCACCTATCGTAACACGTTACTAGGCGACGACATCCGGTGACCGGAGTCTGGATTAGGGGTACATCTGGAGGACCATGTAGAGCAGTTTATCATTTCGGCTGCACACGAAATAATAAACTGGAATGCATGAAAATCCCAATGGACTTCGAGTTTGGATGTATAGTCCTGGATTTGTCCCTAGGTTAACTCTTGTGACTTTCTAGTGGTTGACACTAGAAGTGAGTCTGAATCCCTCGATTTCTTGATTTGTTAGATCATGTCTGGTGCTCGCGGTGGTGGACTTCGTGGTGGCGGCGGCGGGCGTGCTGGCGGCGGTGGTCGTGCTGGAGGCGGTGGTCGTGGTAACATCAACATGAACCAAGCGGAACTGAACAACTTGCTACAGCAGCAAGTGAACATGGCTATGGCTAATTTCCAGGCTGGGATTAATGCCATGGGTGGTGAGTTGATTTTTGTCGACCTTGCCTCATTCTTGAGTTTCATGTCCTTTCGTTTGTGTTTTACTCGTATACCGTGTTTCAGGTATGGGTGCCAATCCGCCTCCACCTCAGTGCTCTTATAAGAAGTTTCGGGACTGTCAGCCCCATAACTTCGCTGGAACTAAGGGAGCGGTGGGACTACTCCGATGGCTGGAGAAGGTTGAGTCTGTGTTCATCATGTGTAACCGTCCTGCTGGGGACTGGGTGAAGTATGCTACTGCGACATTTGAGGGGCCTGCACTGTCGTGGTGGAATGCTACCACTCAGAACATGGGATTGGGGGAGGCTATTGCTATGCCTTGGGCGGAGTTTGTGCAGCTGTTGAGAGGTGAGTACTGTCCGAGGGAGGAGGTACAGAAGTTGGAACATGAAGTCTGGAGCTACAAGATGGTTGGGTCTGAGATTGAAGAGTACACTGTGAGGAGGAATGAGCTGGCGGTGTTGTGCCCTGATTTGCACACAGCCGAGTATAGGAGGATCGAGCATTATGTGTCTGGGTTAGTGCCGGAGATTGCTGGGTTGGTGGCTGCTGGGAATCTTCCCACTATTGCTGAAGTTGTCCGATCAGCTCATCGAATGACTAACCTGAAAGTGGCAGAAGGTGTTTTGCCACCTAAGGGTGCTGCTGTGAAGGTTACTAAGGGAAACAAGAGGAAGTGGGATAGTATGGGGAAGAGTATTGTACCGGCGCCGTCTCAGCCGGCAAAGAAGTTTGATTCGTCTGGATCGTCTTCGGGGCAGAAGACAGGTGGGTATATCGGGAGGCATCCCAAGTGTAACCGGTGTGGTTACCATCACTCGGGGAACTGTGATAAGGCACGCTGTCATCGGTGCAACCAGCTTGGGCACCTGGCTAAGGATTGCAGGGCAACACTTCCGTCGGCCCAGGCTCGTACCCCTACTCCTGCTCCTGCTCCTGCTGCTCAGGGGACTCAGGGGAGGCAGGGGTGTTATAACTGCGGTGACACGGGACATTTCAAGCGTGATTGTCCCAAGCTGAAACAGGGCAACAATGGGAAGAACGGGAACGGTAACGGGAACAATGGGGGCAGAGGCAGGACTACACGTGCTTTCGTCATCGGATCTGCAGAGGCTAAGCAGGATCCAGACACAGTTACCGGTACGTTCCGTCTTAATGATCGCTATGTTTCTGTCTTGTTTGATTCTGGTGCCGATAAGAGTTTTGTATCTATGGACATTAGTCGATTGCTAGATAGAGTACCCACATCTTTAGAGGCTAAGTACTTAATAGAATTGGCTGATGGTAAGAAAATCGAAGCAACACACACCCTTAGGGAATGTCGCTTGGAACTGTCGGGTTTGTCCTTTCCCATTGACCTTATGCCGGTACCCCTAGGTAGTTTTGATGTCGTTGTCGGCATGGATTGGTTATCGTTGTATCGTGCAGAGATCATTTGTTTCGATAAGATCATTCGGATCCCTCTCCCTGATGGAGAGATTCTTTCGATTCATGGCGAGAAAAGCGATGCTCCGCTGAGTATCATTTCTAGCATGAAAGCCCGTAAGTACCTTCGGAAGGGCTGTTCGGCCATTCTGGCACTTGTTAACATTTCTACTGACGATGAGAAGAAGATCGAGGATATTCCTGTGGTTCGTGACTTTCCCGATGTGTTCCCTGATGATTTGCCGGGTCTTCCTCCCCATCGTTAGGTTGAGTTTGGTATCGATCTTACTCCGGGTGCAGCTCCTATTGCCCGAGCTCCGTATCGTCTTGCACCTCCTGAGATGCAAGAGTTGTCTAGCCAGTTGCAGGAACTCTTGGAAAAGGGTTTTATCCGACCGAGTTCTTCCCCGTGGGGAGCTCCTATTTTGTTTGTGAAGAAGAAGGACGGAAGTCTTCGCATGTGTATTGACTATCGCGAGCTGAACAAAGTGACCATCAAGAATCGTTATCCTCTTCCTCGCATTGCTGATCTCTTTGACCAGCTCCAGGGCTCCAGCTACTATTCGAAGATTGATTTGTGGTCCGGTTATCACCAGTTGCGCGTCAGGGAAGCTGACATTCAGAAGACTGCTTTTCGCACTCGTTATGGCCATTTTGAGTTCTTGGTCATGCCTTATGGTCTCACTAACGCACCGGCGGTGTTCATGGATTTAATGAACCGCGTTTTCAAACCTTATCTTGATAAGTTCGTCATCGTGTTCATTGACGATATTCTGATTTATTCCAAGAACAAGGCGGATCACGAGGAACATCTACGGTTGGTCTTGGAACTTTTGAGACAGGAGCAGTTGTAAGCTAAGTTCTCAAAATGTGATTTTTGGTTACGTGAAGTTCAATTCCTAGGGCATGTGGTGAATGAACTGGGAATTCATGTCGATCCGGCTAAGATCGAAGCTATTAAAGACTGGGAAGCACCAAAGACGCCATCTGAGGTGCGGCAATTCCTAGGTCTTGCGGGTTACTATCGTCGTTTCATTGAGGGATTTTCAAAGATCACTCAACCCCTCACTACTCTTACCCAGAAGGACCGAAAGTTCGACTGGAATGAACCACAAGAATCAGCATTTCAGATGTTGAAGCTTAAACTTTGTTCTGCACCTATCTTATCTTTACCTGAGGGTACGGATGACTTCGTTGTGTACTGTGACGCTTCTATTCGTGGTCTCGGTTGTATGTTGATGCAACGCGGGAAGGTTATTGCCTATGCTTCTCGTCAACTCAAAGTTCATGAGAAGAACTACACTACTCATGACCTGGAAATGGGTGCGGAGTCTTTGCGTTGAAAATCTGGAGACATTACTTGTACGGTACCATGTGTGAAGTATATACCGATCACAAGAGTCTTCAGCATATTTTCGACCAGAAGGTGTTGAACATGCGGCAGCGTCGCTGGGTTGAACTCATGAACGATTATGACTGTGCTATCAAATACCATCCTGGCAAGGCGAACGTTGTGGCGGACGCCTTGAGCAGGAAGGAGTCTGCGAATCCTCGCCGTGTTCGAGCCTTACAGCTCACCATTCATTCGTCGTTGCCTGACCGAGTCCGTTCTGCACAGTTGGAAGCCTTGAAGGAGGAAAACCTTAAGGCTGAGACTATGCACAGTGCTGACAAAGCATCTTGAACTCAGGAACGATGGCTTACACTATTTTGCGGGGCGTGTTTGGGTCCCATTGTTCGGGGGATTGCGCGAGCTTGTTTTGGATGAAGCTCACAAATCCTGATACTCTATTCACCCTGGCTCTGATAAAATGTATCAGGATTTGAAGATACTTTATTGGTGGCCGAACATGAAAGCTGATATAGCTTCTTATGTCAGCAAATGCTTGACCTGTGCTAAAGTCAAGGTGGAGTATCAGAGGCCGTCTGGTCTCCTGCAACAACCAGAGGTTCTGGAATGGAAGTGGGAGCGAATCACGATGGATTTTGTCGCCAAGCTGCCAAGGTCACCTAGTGGTTATGATATGATCTGGGTGATTGTTGACTTGCTGACGAAATCGGCACGTTTCATACCTATTAAGGAAACCGACGGACTCGAGCGGTTGGCTCGACTTTACCTTAAGGAGGTGGTTTCTCGGAACGGGGTGCCTGTCTCTGTTATCTCTGATCGTGATTCTCGTTTTGCTTCGCGTTTCTGGAAGGCTCTGCACAAGGCTTTGGGTACTCAGTTGGATATGAGTACGGCTTATCATCTGCAAACTGATGGACAGAGTGAGCGGACGATTCAAACCTTGGAAGACATGCTTCGGGCGTGTGTTATCGATTTTGGTAAGAGTTGGGAGATCCACCTGCCATTAGTGGAGTTCTCCTACAACAGCAGCTATCACTCTAGTATCAAGGCAGCTCTGTTCGAGGCTCTATACGGACGGAAATGTTGATCACCACTTTGTTGGGCCGAGGTGGGCGAGAGCCAGCTCAATGGTCCGGAACTTGTGTACGAAACTTCGGAGAAAATCGTACAGATTCGTCATCGTTTGGCTGCTGCACGGGATCGTCAGAAGAGTTATGCCGATCGCCGTCGAAAACCTTTGGAGTTCCAGGTTAGGGACAGGGTACTTCTGAAAGTTTCACCATGAAAGGGCGTCATACGCTTCGGAAAGCGTGGCAAGCTTAACCCTCGATATGTCGGACCATTCGCAATCCTGGATCGGATTGGACCGGTGGCATACAGACTTGACTTACCGGCGGAGCTCGGTAGTGTGCACAACGTCTTCCATGTGTCTAATTTGAAGAAGTGTTTGGCTGATGAATCTCTCATTGTACCACTGGAAGAGATCAAGGTTGATGATCGTCTTCGCATTGTGGAGGAACCTGTCGAGATTCTCGACTATAAGATTCGTAGCCTTCGTCGGAGTAAAATCCGCATCGTCAAAGTCCGTTGGAACTCGAATCGTGGACCGGAGTTCACATGGGAACGGGAGGATCAGATGAAAGCTAAATATCCTCATATTTTTCCGAAGCGCGCGTTTGAATCGAGGCATGTTACTGCTGAAGCGAAATGAATCTCGGGTCGAGATTCCTTTCAACGTGGGGATGATGTGACAACCGGTAATTTTCCTTTTCGTTTCATTCTTCTCGTTTCTTTCATTTTGGGGCTTTGCGCAATTTTTGGGACGAAAATTCTTTCAACGTGGGGATGATGTGACACCCGGCATATTTGGCTTAAACATTTTAGTAACATCTAAGTCTACCTTAGCGGGAAACGTTTATAAACAGACTTAACTGGGTTAGTTGAGTCGGGTCGAGTTAGGATTGTCCAGGGATCAATGATCTGGAGGATCATTGGGAGTCATTTTGGAATACACTAGTACCGGGTCTCGTTGTTGGTGACATTACATGAACTAATTAAGTATATGTGTAGATTAGGGGTCGTGTGGTGGATTATATACATAGATGTGTTTAAATGATGTGTAAATGATTATCCGTGCTTAAATATGTTAAACATAGACTAAGGTTGCATGCTCATATGTTAAGGTATGTTTGAACGCGTTAAACACGACAAACTGGAAAACTAGATAAACATGAGTTCTGGTTCGACCACTTCGAGTGGTCGAAGGAGAAATTTTATGTTGGTTCGACCCTTTGTAAATGGGCGAACCTGGGGTGTGGAATTTAAAGAATTCCCTTCGACCAGGACAGGGCTCATTCGACCCTGTGGAAGGGTCGAAGGAGGCTACCTTCGACCACTTACAGGGGGCGAAGGAGGATCGAGATAAATACCAAACTTTGTCATTTTTCATCATTTCACAAACCCTAACCGTCTCAAAACACTCTCAAACGATTTTAATCACTAAGGAAGGAGTTTTTGCTCTTCTTTTTCATAATATAACCTATCTACAACATCTAAACAAGAATCCAAGGTGTGTTCTTGATCCTAAACCTTTTTAAAGCATTTTAATTCGTTTTCATCTAACCCTAATTGTCCGGATCTGTTCTAAGGGTGTTTTCATGATTAAAAACCTTTTAAACATCTTTCTAAACCAAAACCTTATCATTAAACATAGGTTTTCATGATAATGAACATATGTTAATTATGTATTATGTGGTGTTATGTGTTGTTCAATGATTTGCTACTGTATCTATGATAGAAACATGATATAGGATTGTTATTGATGCTAGGTTATTGCTGTTTAGGGTTAGGATTGGATAGATGGTGATGTTATGGGTATTTTGGGGGTTTTAACGAATCTAGACTTGATGAATGATATTTATGATCAATAGAACTAATAAGGAGAAATCAAACACTCGACAAACTGAGCATTTTAAGTTGAATATGAATTGATTTCAAAAGTTTCCAAATTGGGTAAAGAATCCATGCATGATTGTGACATTTTCATAATTCTTATCATTTTGGGAAAGGGCTGAAATGGACGTATTATCGGGAGAAATTGATGGGGTTTAGTAGGGATAAGTTATTCATACTTGACTGCTGTGTTTGATGATGTTTCGAGTCGTTTTGAATGTGTTTGAAGCGTTTTTAGGAAAATTTGCACAACAGGGGTGAACTTGGACTCCTTCGACCGATCGAAGGTGCGAAGGAGAGAATCCAGGGTCGAACCTGGGTTATGTTTGGGCGAACGTGGTAAAACGGTCGAAGGAGACATCAAACGGTCGAACGAAACATAAAACGGGCGAAGGAGACTTAAAACGGGCGAAGGAGACTTAATCTGACTGGTTCGACCGTTCTGATGCAGAAATGAGATTTTTGACAGAAACTAAGTGTTTTATGCTTGAACCTTGTGTGTAATCTATGTGTACTTGATTAGTTAGGGTAATGGGTCACCAACAGGATGTCGGGTCGGTCTAGTGTGTCGGTTAAACATTTAAACACGTTTTAAAACATACTTGGTTACGATCTGGACAATCGGGGACTAGATAACCTTATGGTTATTAGTCGGAACACTTATGTGAACATTTCGATAGATCTCCGGTAGAGGGATTATCAAGGGCTTAGCATTTTTACCTGTAATCGAAGAACGCTATCTGAGGTGAGTTCACTGCCCCACTTTTACTGCTTAAACTTTTGGGGGAGAAAACATGCGCTGAACTATTTTGGTAACATATGTCGTACTATGGTTTAAACTTGTGTACTATAGGATCTTTTAAATTCCCGGAGGAAACCATGAATGTGCGGGGATGCACAACGGGGGAAATGTGGATAGATCTATTGGGTTTGACAAACCCCACTCGACGGCTTGGAGGGCCTGGCGGGTGCATATTGTCTCGAACTGGTAACACTCGTAGCGTGGCTACAACACATCGGGCTGAACACATGGTAACAGTCTAGTAATGGTTTTCCAATCGTAGTAGTAACAAAACACACGCCTAGCTAGCGTACTTGGTAACACTGATATAGTATGGACATGGTAACGTTTTGGTAACACTTGGTAACATATTGAACAAACCTGTGAACTCACCAGCATTATATGTTGACGTCTTTTTGGCATGTTTTTCTCAGGTCGCTAAGGTAGCAACGAATGGAACTAGGCGCACGGGTCTGCATTGGCATCTAGGTTTAGACCATGTTTTGTAATAAACACTTGGTACAATTGGGTCTATGGCTTGTAACGTGTCTAATGCTTCCGCAACTGGTTTTGAGCTTATGAAAACTATGTCTTTTGAATGTTGTGTATTTTCATATAGAATTGTTTATTGTGACCGTTGACTTGGATCCTGGTTTGTCATGCGCCTCGCGGTAAAACCCCGCAAGTGGTAATTTGAGGGTGTGACATAATTGATATCATATTAAATTAATACCAACAAAATAGCAGGCAAAGGGCCCAAATAATAATTCATTTTTCTCTCCAAAATCGACGTATTGATACCAACTTAATACCAACAAAGCGAATAGTGTTTCTGATATAAACAAAATGACGATTACAAAAGTCAGTGTGCATTCAAGAAATAAACGTGTCCACACCTACAATTCAAGATATAGGGGTCCTCCGAAGTCAAAAGTCCTAACGGTTTCTCCTATGCAAAATCTAGACCTTATCTAGACACATTACTTGCTAGATTTTTTATAACCTCGCCCTTTGTCCAATTTCGAGTTGACTTGTTAATAGAACTCTAGATCACTTGTACGCTCTACTTTTGTCTATGAACCAGGTCTATTAGAGAAAAGATGATAATATGAAAAAGCATATGAAACCATTAATAGGATGATTAAACTAAGATACAATGGGCTACATGGTCATAACCCAATATAAAACATAACCAAACACAAGTTACCTGATATAAGCGGCATACAAGCTGTTGCCAAAATCCCCAAACCACACAATAATGAAGCTATATCATGACATGACATGCCATTTCTAGTTTCTTAAAGTCTTGTTGGATTTTCATACGATACGTTTTCCTTTTTTTTATGTTTTGATGATCCTATGGAAAATCAAGAAACCCCATGAGGCGCCACCTAAGACTCGTTTTTTTTTTTTTACTGTATCGCGTTGAGGGGCGCCTCGGCCCTTTTTTTAACTATGAAAACAAATATTTAAAAAGAACATATATAAAAATCTAAAAATGAAGATAAACCAAAGCAAAAGGTGTGAATAATGAATGCATAGTATACCCAAAAGGCCATAACAAGGTAATGTAGCAGTGACAGAATAAATAGTCATGGGTTCCTAACTGTCTTTCATTAAAGACTTTTACATCATCCAATTACCTGACTTTGTATCCACCAAGAACTACATTTCATGTGGTGGTCACCAACAAAAATCCAAAGTAATAATTTGTATCTGATGATCAAAATATCTATCTCCTGCACCTTGTATCAAAGTTCAGAAGTGTTGATCACTTGATCAATTGGGTGGTTTTGTAATAATTCACAAATATCATTTTCATGAATTTAGACATAACATCATGTGCAGACTTAATGGACCAAAAGTAATACATTCAATAAATAACATGACTGCTACTGAATAAATTAAAACCATAAACATCACACTTCATAGCCTAAAGTGCAGAATTTATAGAAAACAATATTAATATAAGAAAATATGTAACAATATAGAAATTATTAACAATGGCTATAAGCACAAACCTGGGAAAATAATTCATAGAACCATCAATAGTACATTTCGTAACTTCAAGTGCAAGATTTACCGATGACAATATTAATATAAAAGAATATGTAAGCATATAATAATTATTCACATTGGCTATAAGCCAATATGTTTGTGACAATACTCAATGAATGGGTAAAAGTCTAAAACTAAAATACAAACTAAAAGGTGGAAAGCATTAGTAAACAAAGTGAAAGCCATTTAACAACTTGTTGATAGTATGGACGACTGGACGTGCTAGATCCTCATTGAGAATGTCTCATAAGCCTTATTTGTACATGGCACATGAAAAAACCATCAGAACAATTTCTTTTTTAATAAGGAACCATTATATACAACAATTTTCAAATAGGCTCACCACCTCCAATATCAACATGGAGAACTGATTGACATAGTTTTTGTAGTTCGAGTAGATGTGAAAAAAGAATAAAAAAGAAACATAGACAATTAGAAATTAAAGCCAAAGAAGATTCTCATAAGACTAACCATAATCATATGATAACCCATTAAGGACATGGTGTTTCATGCCATCATCAGACACATCAATTACTTCCCCGATCTAAAATGCATAAAACAAACGTTGAGTATGATATGAACATAACTACTGAATAATCATGTAACTACATAAAACATATAATAAAAAACTCTAGTCATTGATTAATTGAGATGTCAATTGTCATGGTTGACTTTATAGCAAGACCTGATAACTCCCGTAAGTAAGAATGAAAATGGACTCAAACAATAACAATAAAAAAGCAGATCAAATAATGTATAAAGTCAATAAAATAGATGTCATCTACTCATCTACATGACTACATATTATACAGCTTGCATTGTGTAAGATTTTAGTGTCTTCCTACATAAAACAAAGCAATCTGACAGAAAGGTCAACAATCTAAAATACAACAGCTATGTCCATTAACAACTAAATAACTATTATACATTTATGATGATCGACAATATAAACCGAATGCCATTCTTTACACCCAAGTTACACTATATACAATAAATCCACGCACAAAATGTTGCTTCAGAATGACTTTATCTATCATAAACGTGACGTTATCTAATTCAACAAACATGCACACCAGACAATCAAATTATCGCATTCCAATTCATATTTGAATTACTTCGCAGTTAGAGTATCTCCATCAGTACATGAACCAACATCTAATAATCACTAATTATTTTGTTAACACAAAGTATTTTAGTAACGATGTGAACCAATGCCTTCAATGATAACTAAGTTATGATGTTCTAGAGAATTTTAGGCTATATGAGATAAAGACAGAGGTGAAGATACCACTTTTCTTAGAAGGTATAGATATAGGTGAATTCGAAGACCTTAGCGGCGATTCTATGCCATCTACTGCTGGTGATGATGATAAAGAACCAAAAGACTGAAGAAAGTTAAAAACTCGTCATAAATCGGCATAAATTAGATAGCGAAAACGTGATCACATGACGTCACCGAACTGCCATCACCACTCGTCCATGTCTTTCGATCTTTGCTTCATCTCTACCATCTCAGATCTACTCCCATGATGAATATAGGCCTTGATTGTGTGACTGACCTTCGTCGGAAGTTGGCTAGTTCTTCGCCCGACGCCTCCAAACCCTAGAAACCTATGTTACTGGCCGAATACAACGGGTCGTCAATATCACTTTCGACAACAGAGTAAAGAAAGGTGGGTGAGACAGATGTCTGGCAAAGAGAACAACTCTCAATATAAGTGGCAGTAGAAAAATCAACGCATGATCACCGACATTTTGATTTAAGGTTTATATAAATGACCCATATTAACATCATATGAAACAACTTACAATTTCACAACTTCAAACATATTATTAATACACAGATGTATCAACATTATAGCTACCTCATAATAGAAAGCCAAACACCAAATGGTTCTATTAATTAACATCATAGATATGAGGTGGTAGCGATAATACCTTTCTATCCGCAAACAACATCCCACCACTGTTCAGGTTAAGATAACTAATGTTGAACTTCATTATTCTTCTTTGTGGCCTCATCAGGCGTTCATGGGGATCATTTGACTTGATTGTAGTCGCTTTATCCTGTCATTTATGAGCAACAATCAACAAAACTCCAAAGGACATACATCGTCATAGATTATATATATTCATGATATTACTAATTCAACCACTATAGCCTCAAATAACAAAAATGTATAGATTAGGCAAGACAAGAGTGTAGGTATACAACATATCCTTCATTAAAAAATCTTTGCTAACCTGCACTGATTGAAAAGGTTTGCCTATAGTACCTCCTTTCACTACCTCTTTTAATGGAATTGAAAGTGCAATGACAAACTAAAAACCAATTAGCCATAACCTTTAGAGAGTGACCATTAATAATCCATATAACTTATCAAAAACAAAAAACGTTTACCTCTGTCATGCCAGATCTTTCCAATACATCCACCCAGATCAAAAGTGAATAATCATCAACAACTAAACACCACCATATAGAACTTACGCAAATGTATGAAGCAATAATTAGCACTCAACAACGAAACAGACAACAATGATCAACTATATATACGAAATAAAGAAAACAAAACCTTGAATTGTAGCAAAACCAACCGTAACATAAATAATGAACCGGCCTGAAGTAGACATGGAGGTCATGAAGTGAAGGTAACTGATGAAAATGATTACACTTCTATGTTTTCCACATCAATTGAAAGGTTTCATACAATTAAGGATGGAATTGAAACCGATTGATGATTTCTCAATATAATTGACGTATGAAGAATGTGAAAGGCTAGCAGAGAATATGAAGGAACGAGAGGGGCAAGAGGGGAAATGTTTTTCTGTATTGCAACGAAGTTGGTGGGTTAAATGTCTAAATTACCCTTCTAAGTGTCTTAATTGTTACTACTATCTCCAAAATCCCCTTAAATTTTTTGGAGTAAACTGCCATTTTCGTCCTCGAGGTTTGGCATTTTTTGCCAGTTTCATCCAAAAGTTTTTTTTTTCTCAACTGGATCCACTAGTTTTAAAATTCTTGCTGGTTTCGTCTAAGTGCCTAACTCCGTTAGTTGAACCCAGTTAAATAAGGGGCAGTTTTGTCATTTTATTGCAGCCTCCATCCTCTTAAACAACCCTAAACCCTCTAAAGGCCTTTTATTATCCACAAGTCAATTAATCACACTAGTGCCAGCGGCAATCTAATCATGCTACCCTTGCCATGGAGTGCCCCGACACCATACATACATACATCCTTGCTTGTCTGTAATTTTCATGAAGCTTCCATTCTCGTTGCAAACCATTAATGATGTAAAAGGAATCTACTTTGAATGAACCGTCAACCAGACCTTTAAACTACCAAACCCATCTTTAATAACAACCCATGAACCTGTTTACCAAACCTTTTCTGTTTTAATTTAGAGCATGCTTTGAGAACAAAAGGGTAAGTGAACCTATCAGGTGAAGGAGAAGATGGGTCTTGGAAAGTGTGCCAGGAGAGGAAGAAGGAAATGGATTGAAACGGGTCGGGTGAGTCGGAATAAGCGCGGATCATGGTGTTGTGGAAATAGGAGCTGATTGGGGTTTTAAGTGAGTTGAGTATGTGGCGTGCGTATGTGATGTTTTGGGTGTCTGGTTGTGGGTGTTTTAGGAGTTGTGCGTGGAGTTGTGTAGCTTTAGACATTGTTGTGATTTCCATGGTCTGGTTTAGATTAGGAACAAGAAAATTGAAAGATTCTTGAGCTTAGGATTTCCAGAGGGAATTAGCAGAAATGATTGCTCATATCATAAGTCCATGCCATTGATGGGTTCAATTTTGGGTTTTGATTTATTAGGGTTTTTGGAAGAAGATTTTGAAGAAGATGATGATTTGGGGTTTTTGATCTGATTTAGGTTTTATATAGATGGAGTTGATAAAACTAACGAATTGACATAAATGCCCTTAAATTAAAAGATAAAATGACAAAACTGCCCCTTATTTAACTGGGTTCAACTAACGGAGTTAGGCACTTGGACGAAACCAGCAAGAATTTTAAAACTAGTGGATCCAGTTGAGAAAAAAAACTTTTGGATGAAACTGGCAAAAAGTGTCAAACCTCAAGGACGAAAATGGCAGTTTACTCAATTTTTTGCTTAAATATGTTGTACATGCTGCTTCTTAAGTTGTACGGAAACGAAAATGACTATGCTAGCCATCACTCCTCCTTAATAAGATAATACTAGTGGGGAACCCGCGCGTTGCTATGGGAAGACAATTTGTCGCGCGATATTCGTTACTGTTAGTTTATCGATTCTCTCATGATATATTGTGTAGTATTTGATTTTAAAGGTGTGCTAGATCTAGTAAATATATTGTTAATGGATTTTATTTTTAAAATGGTTCTTGGACTTATAGAAAATAAATATAAACAAACTATTAATTAGTTAACAAACTACTAACTTGGTTGAGAAGACGACAAAAAATTATGCCATGTTGTTATTACCGGTAAATATCATATTGTCATTACTGGTAATATTGTTTTTATATTTTTATAAAACTTTATTTGTAACTTTTAATAAAACAAACAAGTTTAGTGGTTTTTAGTTGTTAAATAAATATCTATTTAACCCATTTGTGGAAAATGGGTTATTACCCAAGATTTAACCACCACATATTCTTTGCATTCATAACCAATATGTATTAATGCATCGTGCATTATGCCTCTACAATTGACATATATAATCAAATCAATATAGTTGTATATGCGTCCCCGAACCAAGTAAAAAAACAAGAGTTGAAAATATTACCGAATTGAAAATCATGTACACCTTAGGGCTTAAATATTATACATGACACCAAATTAAAAATCTAAAAAAAAAGTTATAGATTTCCACCTTGTAACTTGAGTCATCTCACATTGAATATGACCTTATTAACTGTTTTCCCCTCTATTTTTACCAACAATATTAATTAACATTTCCATATCTTTATTCATCTATACCTTCTAGATTAAAAAAAAAAAATCAAAACATTTCAAGCTCCGGATGAACCAGACCGGAATTCAAATTTTTTTTAATAAAATCTCAATTACTAATTCATTCAATATGAGTGAAAAAACAATAGGCTTTTAAAGAATAATAATAGTATTTGAGATTAACAATATTAAAATCGGTGGCCTCCGTTTGCAATACTTACGTAACCAAACAACCCCCACCCCATCACCTTCTATACTCAAATTATGATTAGCAACCAATCATGGAAATAAATTATGCTACTAAATTTTGATTGATTATTAGATAGCTATAATAAAACAACCTTTTTTTTTAATCTAAATCCTACCATACAAAAATCATTAAAAAATACAACATAACCAATTTTGCAAGGGAAATAAGGTGGGTCTGAATAAAAAAAAGTAACCTAAAATTGAAGAAAAAATTTACACACAAATCAGTAAATAGTGATTAGTGGGTATTGAACCCATGACCTCCATGTTAGTACACCAACTTAGTTACCAAATAAATGACCACTATTTATACGGCTATAAACATTGAAAGATATGTGAGTTATGTATGTGAAGAGTCACCGCATCATTTAGATATCAAATACATGACCACTATTTATATGATTATAACATTGATACAAACGTAATAAAGACATGGATGTTATGAATGTAAAAAGTCACTACATTATTGTTAATTTCCTCATCAATTTTATAATCATGTTTAAATTAATTTCTTCAACAATTTAATATTTAGGTAGAAATACAATTTTACCGCTAAATGACTTACAAACATTATACTATAAGCAATAAAGGTTGTATTACTTAATACCAAAATGTTTGCTATAGAATTTGCTACAAAAATGTTTGCTTATGGATTTTTATACACGGTTTTTGCTATGAAAATGTTAATTACCATTTTTGCTAGGTATTTCTAACTATGGTCTTTGCTACAAATTTTAGACACGAATTTTTTTATGCAAATTTATTAACTTGTTATTTTTATATATCTCGTGGGTTTAATATTATTTTGTTTACAAATGAATCCGAATTCATTAACTATATATAAACACACCTCCAAAATTAATGATAAAGGAATTAGCAATGAAAAGAATATGAATGTATGTATATGTGTGATTATAGTAAAAACTCAGTGGTTTACATTACAAGTAAAACATAGTATTTAAGCAAGAAACTAAGAATTAAGTGACTTCAAAAACAAACCCAGCACTAATGATTCTAAATTTAATAACTTGTCAGGCAGTAGGAATGTCGATTTCATTAAATCTATCTTGTTTTGCTGGCAACATGTAATACATGGTTTCACCACTTAATCTTCATGTATCATCATACTTTTCATCCTGTTTGCACTCCTTCAAATACGATTTTAAGATTGCATTATTAAGATTGCTATAACAAAGAGCAACAAGAAAACTCGTGCTAATAACGTGTTGGAAAATAACAATCTAGTAGCAACCTACATACAAGTTATATAAACATGAGAAGAAGACTCTAAACATCATGCATGAAAAGAAAGAATGAAGGAAGAGAGAACTTTATTCATTGATATGTTTCATATACAAAATTAAAGACCACTATTAAAAAGGCTATAAAAATTAAAAGATATGTAAGTTATGTATGTGAAGAGTCACCCAATTATTTAGATACCAAATAATATTTATAAGACTATTACATTGATAGAAACATAATAAAGACATGGAGGTTATGAATGTAAAGAGTCACCACATTATTGTTAATTTCTTCATCAATTTTATAATTGTGCTTAAATTAATTTCTTAAAAAATTTAATATTTGGGTAGAAAGACAATTTTACCCCTAAATGACTTCAACAAGCATTGTACTATAAGCAATAAAGATTATATTTACTTAAATTTTGCGGGTATTCATCACTCATGTTTTATAATATAGTATAGATAATATAGATAATGTATATTATAGATAGATTATAGATTATAGATGAGCTAACATTATTAGTTGTGGGGTTGGGCCGCATGAAAAAAGAAAGTCAGTGGAGTTATGGAAATTAGCTGGAGGGACCTTTTGGAGCAATTTGGAGCAAAAATCATCATTCATCCCTACTTTCGATTTCCATTAATATGTTTGGTATTGTTATTCATTTTTTGATTCGGTTCTTGTTACTATAAAAGGCTAAACATCTTGTAATCACCTCTGGGTGTATGGTTTATTTGTGAAACTTGAACTCTTGTTTGATTTGGTTTATGGATTGTTTTTCATTTAGTTGAAAAATATTTATGGTTTTTATCATTTAAAAGATTCACTTGTTTTCAATTGCTTATCTTTTTATCATTCACATTCGGTTTTCTTGCATCGTGAGTTTTTTTTTTAAAAAAAAATAGGCATATTATATAAACCAAAACTAACGATATAGCAGACGATATAAGGTTCCTAAATATCGGTTGTTTTACCGAATTTACCGTTTTTCTTTGTTTTTTTTTCTTTTGGGCTCATTTTGAAAGGTACAACCCAATTGTTTGATTTTGCCCCCTTTTTTTTAGAAAAAGCCCAATTAAAACACTTAACCTAAGTAAAACTCAAACCCTCTGCTTTCTCTCTATCTCACTTCTCAACCCATACACATAGTTGATAGTTTCATACTTTCATCTTCATTTAAAGAATCAAGGTACATCTACTTTACTAATTTATTAATTATATATTTTTTGGCAGTTAGTAATTAATGGATAGATTCATAGAATGTTGTCTTGTTGTGTTGTTGAATGTTGATTA
The DNA here is from genome assembly GCA_030844895.1 of Ambrosia x helenae. Lineage (NCBI taxonomy): Eukaryota > Viridiplantae > Streptophyta > Magnoliopsida > Asterales > Asteraceae > Ambrosia > Ambrosia x helenae. The sequence continues at coordinate 53,469,304 of CM061223.1, forward strand.
AACCAACCCAATATAATATTTATTTACAAATGGGGGTCGATGTTGTTTGTGTCACCATCCAAATACCACAATATAACTATACTAGGTTAGAGCCCGTGGGGACCCACGGTGCAAACCAAAGTAAATTAAAAATAATATTAAACTAAGAGTTGTATTATTTCAAGTTGAGTGGCCACTGATCTCCAGCCCAGCTGGTTTGAGGTGGGAAGGTTTACTTCCTTTGACGGTTCCTGCCGGGTTTGGTCTCATGTTCGAATCTGACGTGCAAACTTAAATTTCAACCATACCATAAATTATAGGAGTGTATCATAGACTACATTTGTTGTCATTAAAATATCCGATATGTATTTAAACCAAAATCCACATACTCATAATCTACTGAACCATGTGTGTTATCAGACATCCAACCCTAATCTATATACTACACACTTTTTCTATGATCTATATATGAAAAATAGAATGTTTTACATTTTTTTATCTAATCAAAGGATAAAAAAAGGTTAGTTTTCTAAAGATTGGTTAACCCAAATTAAATATATTTATAAATTTTCTTGAATGTAGGCTACTACAGGATTTGATCAATGACATCACATGGTCTGCAAACCATGTATTTCAGACATATGTGACTGTCAAATGTAGTTATAACTAAAATTGCAATAATCGTCTTCTATTGAACCATATGTGATTTTATGAAATATGAATGTAATATATACATGACAAAGACTGTATGACTTATGTATCCGATTGAAGGCTTTTAAAATTTTTTGTAAAATCAATTTTACAAATTAGGTTAGTTTCGTCCAGAATAGTTAACCCAAAAATTAACATACATAATATTAATGATGACACATATTCAAGAACATATGACATATTCTTTCAAATAAAACCCTAAATTTTGCAATGACATTCAGCAAACTTGTATTACTGATTATTACAAACAATATAAATACAATAGTTATAAAAGACACTCACAGATTTTAGGATCCAATCGGTATAAGAAGACGAGCTCTTAGTGATAAAGGTGAGAGTGTTTTGTAAGATTGGTAAAGTTAATTGATATCAATGATATTGGTAGGTAAGAAGACAATAGGTTAAATACTACTGTAAAACAATATCAGTATTACTGATATATAGGGCCTCGAATCCACCCGTTAATTAAGTTGGGCTAGAAATGCTTAACAGACTGACAACTTGAGTTGGGCTCTATAGTTGTTTTGGGCCTGGAATGAATAAAATTGAGTCGCAAGTCTTTTAACTTGGGCATGGGTTATTTTATCCGACCCATGACCCTAAACTGTAACCCAGATACCCGCATATAAACTCAGTCTTTCTAACCCGTTGTTGTGTCTTCATTGGCAGCCTCTATTCTCTCATCCAAACCAACTTTAGGGTTCTTCTACCTCAATCGCTATCTGCCTCTGGTACATCTTCTGCAGATCTGGTCCTAATGCTCGTCTCAAAGGTATGATTCTCTGTTATTAACCCTTAATTATATGGTTTTCATCTAATTAACAATTTAGGATATTCATATGCTTCAAATCTGTTGTTCTACGATGTATTTTCCTATATCAGATATGTGTTTTTTTTTTTGTTATGACTTTTGATCTATTCTCCGATTTTGAATATTTATGATTTTCGTCATACAATCGTTTACATATATGCGTTCCAGTTTAGGGTTTATATGTGTAACACTTTATAGATGTGTTTATAGCTATTATGTTATATTGTTAAATATTAGTACTGTTTTCTTAATATTAGATTACAAAACCGTTATAAAACTACGAACAACACTGGAGTAGATGAGTATATGAAACAAATGAGTTATAGTAAAGATTCCACAAAATATAATATCAAATAGAAAAAAATTAACATGCATTCAACCGAATGACTTTATTAAAGATTACCCATCGAATTTAAACATAACATAAGTAGCAAATATTGGGAATCAATGAAAATACGAAATAACAAAGTGAAATTGTTCCAAAAACCATAAAGCAAAAAAAAAAAAAACATTAACCATTAATATGGTTAAGACCATTAGTTGTCTTCCAATGGCTTTAGCACGATGGTGGATTTTCATTCCATTTTATCTTTGTCCCTAACCCCACCACCACCAATCTTAGTAGAAGAAATTGGTATGCTTTCATCATCAGAATCATACACAATAAGTTTACGCTTAACCATATGATGTTTCTTATTGATTGAACATTGTTCGCCTTCAACATAAACTTTCTTCTCAACAAAGTTATCAGCAACAGAAATTGGCGTTTGATTATCGCCTGTGTCTGATTTAGATTCCTAAAGAAGCAAACATTTATAAACATATATTAGGTCTATGTATATCTAATGGTTGTGTAGGAAATAGAAAAAATGTAACGCTTTTAATACGAATGTAAATACGGAAGAAAACTGTTACCTTAGTAACAGACATATCATTTGACGGCATTGCTAACATAGATGTGTGTACTGACTCAGATTCAGTAGGCTGTAAAATAGGAATTTGATTTTCGACATTCAAATAATATTGTATGATATACATAAAACTTTTATTAATAACAAATAGGATTTGATAATGTACCTGGCCTACATAACACTTTTTCTTAAGCTCCGAGATTATGGTTGGATCATCAGTTATCTTAGTTACACCATAAACATCATATTTGTTGTTCAAGTTGAAGACGGATACAAAGATTTTGAATGCAAGTTCTTTCTCCAACAAAGCCTTAATCTCTTCTGGATACTGCACTGTATCACCAACCTATATGAAAGGAATCAATAAATATGTAGATAAAAAAATATATAACCAAATCACAATTGATAACAAACTAAAATTATATAGGGAATATGAGTTGAACTACCGTATTCTCTTCAAGCAAGTCAGTAGCACTTTTGTTAAGAAGTTGTTCAGCGTCACGATGAAACAAGGTAAGAGAAACAGCACCATTAAGATCTTGTACACGAACCTGAATCTTAAACCTGGAAAAAAAAATTGAATAAAAAAAAATGTGATGCATTTTTTATCCAATTTTGTTTTTAATAAGCCATATTGACATTAATTACACATATATTTAGTAGACAAACTCAACCTTGGTGTAGGCACGACTTCTTTGGCACTACAATTTTCATTCACACATTGGAAAACCTTTTCTTCCTCGAATTGAGAACTTCCTTCACCAAGTGGTTTGATTACATAATCAATACCACATTTTCTGGTACATTTGGGACAACCCATATAGTGCCAACCTAATTCAGTAAACAGGTCTTTGATAGTGCCCAATAACACCAAAGGCTGCTCCTGTATGAAAATTAGAATTAGTTACCAAATAGTCTTAAGAATTGGCAAGTGAAATTTACAATTATATTAACAAAAACACAAATTAAAAGAATGGCACAACTACAACAATTAAGACACATGTCGCAATGATATACAATAGTTTTAAACATAAATAAAATATGAAAATTATCCTTACCTCTTGTATCTCACAAATATCACCAATGTTGCTAAAAGGAGTGTTGTGCAGAAATTCATCTTCATCAGAACAGAAAATAGACGTTCCATATGGTCGATACGATGATGAAGGATTCTCAGATATTTTCTTGAACAAACTGGGTAAATGCAAAAATTGAATGACACATAAATGGTTTCACACAATAAATACTACAACTTTACGATTTTGTAAATCGTTGAAGGACATAATATTGTTTACCTCAGTTTGTAGTTGTTGATATCTTCAATATCTTCATTAATGAGCAGTCGAGTAACATCGTCTCCAAAAGAGTTTGAAACATAGGGTTTTCCTGAACATCATAAATATTAAAATTACCATTCAAAATAAAAAGCGGAGTATGTAAAGTTACTAAACATCTATATATAATTATATATAAAAAATATAAAACAATTACAATTATATACTACAAACATTGAATAAATGTAACCAACCATTATAAAACTTCAATCGGCCAAACTGTAGTATTATGATATATTGTTTATCCGTTTGATGAGTCGCCACATATTTCGACATCTCCATGGCATAAGTATCCCACAAAGTCACATAAATGTTCAAACCCCTTTAAAAAGAATATGTTATTTTAGTGTCAATTTCGAAAGCATATATTACGTTATTTGTAAGTTGTATGTAATTCAAAAAATTAAACCAATACATACTCGATATCCTGGATTTCCATTGTTAACCTCTTCTTACCAACGACAGCCTTTTTATCCTTATCATCATTGTTGAAGAACTTGCTAACATGTCCGATGACATCTATATAGAAATAGAAATCAAAAAATAATGTAACTTCATTATTGATCATACCGTTAATGTTTAGAGTTTGACACAATTTATTACTAAAATGACAACTCATACCTATTGTCGCGCTTTCATCAACATCCTTGTCCAGAATTCTTTGATAAGGGACAAAAGAGAAACCAAAGTCTGGACCTTGAAAATCGACATTGACGTCAGAAATAAGTGTGTTCATATTCAAGCACAGTTTGTTTGGGTTAGATGCAAACTTGTACTTGGATGAATTGACTCCAATTCCGGGATTTCTTAAAATAATGTTTGCATTTTCTTTCAAAAACCTCTCAAATCTAAAAAACAATCGCTTGAAAACATTTGCTTGAATCCTGTCACCCTGTAAATTAATAGTTGACAACAAAATATGAATATTGATAGTCGAAAATGTATCAACGACTAAAGTCTATACTGCAATGAAATATAAGACTATACCAACCAAGAATATAATATCTATCTATATTAAAATAGTAGTGTGTAGTGCATATTAATAATATGCAAAATAGAATCATATAACAATAAAATAGCTTTGTGAATTACATTTTCATCAGTGAGTATCATTTCAATGGAGTAAACGTCTTTAGGGTTGCGACGGTCGGGTAGACGCCAAACACGAAGAATCTTTAGCTTTAAAGAAACATCATTTCTGTTTACATGAACTTGGTTAACCATGGTAAACGCGTGTGCTTCATCTGCAGCCATGTTAATTTTCGAATGAGTGTACGAAATGCATTCCATTTGCAACTTATTTATAAGCCTTATTTTGATAAGTAAATGTTTTAAAGTGGACATAAATTTTGTCCATAACTTTTGTTAAAATGGTTATAACCGTTGTATTAATACAATGTAATTACAATGGCTAAGATCATGGTGCTGATATTAGTGGCAGAGAATCAGGACAATTGGATTGAAATTAGGACAATTGTATGATATCCGAAAATACTTTGTGTGCCAGTTTAAAATCGTTGCCATACATAAAATATACTCAGTTTTGTTGCCATACTCATCTAATTGGCATAGTTCATACAGATGGTTTGTAAAGGGGGTTGGGAGTATTTCAGCCAAAGATTGTGTTCTTGGTATAAATATTAATATTATTATTTCTAAATATAAGTTTAAACTTTATTGTTAATGGATTATACACGGTTGTATTGTTTTTTTAGCAACTGTCAGTGAATAGTATTTTTTTGCTAAACTGCAGGTTGATGTAAAGAAAGTTATGATTTAATCAATCATACATCAAGTGAATATCCTATGTTTGTTATTGGATAAATTGAGACAACTTAGGAAGCCCAGAATTTTTTAGAATCATACTTGGATCAGTAATTGTTTGGAGCATTGGCTAAGGTACCCCTTTTTCCTTACGTTTTTTCAATTAACGGTTTGTAGGAGTGGGTTTCATGACCATAGATGCGCTAAGTAACGATTTTTTTTCTACACAGATTGTTTTTTGGTATCATTTAATTAGTTAATTAGAGACATTCACATTTATAACCCATTGGTAGTATATAAATGTGAATGACAGAAGTTTGTGTACATGCGATATGTAACAAAAACTGAGAAACATGACAGAATTATGATAATTTTTGGCAATAGAAAATATAAGTAAATTGAATTACGAATTAATTATAGTTATAGAATGACACTAAAAATGGATACAACATTATAAACATAGTTGTATATTAAATAAAATGATAAAGAACTATGTTTATGGTTATTAATAATTTGAAAACCATATTCCTAGTCAAACGAATTAATTATGGTTATTCATAATTTGAAAACCATATTCCTAGTCAAACGACATTCCTTATATAATAATTTATAAATTACATGGATATGTACTGCAAATAAATATCATTAATTTGATATAATTTGTCCAAATACGTTTACGCAATATTATAGGAGTTGATGTAGGATCTATAATAATACATTTTGCACATTCGAATTTGTAACTTAAAATTAATAATTAGATAGATTGACTTCAAATAAATATCATTAATTTGATATAAGTTGTCCAAATACGTTTAGCAAACGATTAAGGAATTACAATTTATTATTATATGAAAGATCAAACAAATTAGCAGGAAAAAACTTGAAGATACAATTCCTTAACGCGTTTTTGCTTACAAAAACGGTATGTGACTTTTGCACCTACAGAATGCCCTTCAGGAATAGATTCCCAGTAAACTTAACCAAAAATGTACATCTCACTGTCAGAATCAGTGGGTATTTCATTATAAATTTAGTCGAATGAGTCACTCGAAACTTCAATCAATTCAACATCTTCTTGTTGATTTGCCTAAACAATTATAAAGTAAGCATGCGATTGTTAGTTGGCAAATATAGAATTCTCAATAAAGAAAATGAATACTTTTAACATTGTTTAGTGGTATACGGCAGTATCCAATAGCTAACTGTAGTATAAATTGAATGACTTTTACCATTCTTTAGTCGGATGAGTCACTTGAAACTTCAATCACTTCAACATCCTCTTGTTGATTTGCCTAAACAATTATAACGTAAGCATGCGATTGTTAGTTGGCAAATATAGATTTATCAATAAAGAAAATGAATGACTTTTACCATTGTTTAGTGGTATGCAGCAGTATCCAAAAGCTAACTGTAGTATAAATTGAAACAAAAAGTTAGATTCAAGTTTTTTTGATAAATGATCATACATGTCTGCATACACTATTGTTGAGCCGATTGTATTTAACACAGAAAATGTAATGTGTTTTCAGAATGAATCGGAGTATGTTTGTAACCATTTTAATATCGAACATCATCAAAGTCTTGAAAAAAGAATTATGGCTGTGGGATGCTTATCCTGTTACATGTGATGCTTTGTGGAAAAGGATAAAGGTTGGTTGGATACATACCTAGAATGGAGAATGGAAAAGAAGAAGAAGGATGGAAGAAGAAGAATGAAGGTTGGTTGGAAGAATGTATTGTGTATTTTATGTTTAGAATAGAGTATTTATAGTCAAAAGAGTTGGAGCTCCATATACAAAATGGATAGCTCACACATCCTCTAAGGCTTCCATTCAACCCATTTTCACCTCAATTATTATATAGATAGATTTATCATCTTCTCTTTAGCTTTCATATTCTTATAAGTGTTGGACGTTAGTATTGCATTAGACGGTGGTGTTTTTTATTATTATTATTCTATCTTTTGTGTCAAGTAATCACATCGTTTAAGAATTAGGGTTGAAAATAACTATGAGTTGATTTTATGTTTATGTTATTATATTATAATATGAGGAATAATAAAACCATAACATATTTTTTCAAAAGAGTGAATGAAGAACAAGTAGAGGGAATACATAATGAACTTATAAGTAAACATTAAAAAGCTTCAACAAGCGAACCGATTAATGAACCGGTTAATGAAGCGGATCAAAACAATCAACAATTGCATGCTATTCCTCAAAATCCACAAGCAAACATGAATGAAGTGGATGTAAGTAGTTTAGAAAGAGATCCCGCTAAACGACTTGAAAAGTGGAAATATCCAGTTAACATAAGGGAGAAAGTAAAACTAGCTTATATCAAAGGTCGACGGGCTTGATTGTAATTCTTCATCCAGGTACCCACGCTTTGTCTCCTTTTTAATGTTTTAGTGTCTTTGTTCATTTTTTTGTTAAACAATGTTTATTACTTTGATATTATTGTATTTAATGTTTGACTCGACCTGAATCGAATCACTGACCCGAACATATAATCTGAAACATAGCTATAGAAAAAAATATTAGGTCCCGTCCCATGGCTAGTGATTTCTGACCCCCTGGACCAATTTCTCAAGCTTCGCCACTGATCGTCTGAGATCACATTGAAGTTTATATATAAGCACTGGTGAACAGGTAACTTGAAGTTCTATTTCGTTATATCTTAATTTACTGCGTTGTCATTTGAAGTGATCACATTGAAGATTGTAAGCACATAAGATCAAGTAAATGCATTCATGATTCGTTCTGTCTTAGTTGACTATGACTATGGGACAATTATTAATTTTTCTGATCGAATACAGATCTCTTATGATCGTAATTGGTATCTACTAGAAAGAACATTTTGTCAAATTGATCTTTGCGAGTATTGTGGTTATTGGTGCCTGATGAACTCATTTCTCTTATTTGTTCCTTGCAAGATGCCTTTAGAACGTTTTTATTATGGAAACTTGATAATATATTGTGAAAGGTGATAAATTTTATAGAATGAAGATTTCTCGTGGAGTTGAATTGAAACAACACAAGCACATGAAAGGTTGTTTCACTTACTTGTCATCTACATCCATGTTTAGATATAGATGTATGTTGTGAATTTGGTTCTGAATCAAATGGTTTGTGCGGTTGTAGATGTACTTGGTTTGGACAGAACTTGATGTGCACTTGGTGTCACACCCTCAAATTCCACGTGCAGGGTTTTATCGCGGGGCGCGTGATAAACCAGGATCCAAGTCAACGATCACAATAAACAATAACTATATGAAAGATACGTAGACCCAAAACATAAAACTTTAAATACTCAAAACAGTAGCGGAAGCTTAATCAAGTTTACATTCCCAAATGACAATGTAGTCTCAAAATGATTTATTCAAAACATGCACTAAAAGCCCTAGACGCCATGCAAGACCCGTGCATCTAGTCCGTGAGATGCTACCTTAGCGACCTGAGAAAACATGCCAAAAAGATGTCAACATATAATGCTGGTGAGTTCACAGGTTTTCATAAAATGTTACCAAAGTGTACCAAGTTCAATCCTGTCAATATTATGCCAAGTGTACGATGGTCAGGCGTAAGTGTTGCTACTACTACGATTGGAAAACCATTACTGGACACGTTTAGCAAGTTTAGCATATGTTTAAGCTGCCCGAATAATGAATACAAGTTTAGCATAGGTCGAGACAACATGCACCCGTTCGACCTCCAGTCGACGAGTGGGCTGGTCACACCCATTAGATCTATCCACATTTCCCCCGTTGTGCAACCCCGCACATTCATGGTTTTTCCCGGGACTTCCAAAGATCATATAGTAACCCAAAAGTAACCCATGGTATGACACAAGTTCCAAAACATAAGTTCATCGCATGTTTTCTCCCCCGAAAGTAAAGCCAGTAAAAGTGGGGCTGTGAAACTCACCTTAAGTTGCGTCTTCCAAATAAAAGTGTTACCAACAAGTCCTGATACTCCCTATTACCGGGAATCTATCATAAAAGTTCGTATAAGTGTTTTGACTAATAATCCTAAAGTTATCTAATCCCCGATTATCCAAATCGTGACCAAGTATGTTTGAAAACGTGTTTGACTGTTTAACCGATACACCAGACTGACCCGACATCCCGTTGGTGACCCATTACATAAACTAATCAAGTACACATAGATTACACATAAGGTTCAATAATAAAACACTTAGTTTGCATCCAGAATCGCACATATGAAGTTGTAAGGTTGAATCAGCATGTAAGGTAGTTGGTTCGACCCCAAGAAGCCTTGGTTCAACCCTCATAAGTTTCATTTAACCTATACACAAGTTCATACAATCTAACACATGTTCATTCGACCCTAACAGGTGTTAATTCGACCCTAACAGGTGTTAATTCGACCATAACAGGTGTTAATTCGACCTAAATCATGTTCGTTCGACCAAATTGAAGTTTGTTCAACCCTATTTGATGTTGGTTCGACCCCAGAGGGTCTTCATTCGACCCCACGTTGGTCGAATGGGCCTCTTGTTCGACCCTACCTGCTGCAATCATCCTAAAACACACCAAATCGCATCTAAACAGTCCAAAAACATCACGAAACATCATGAATCACATCAGTCCAACATGAATAACATATCCCCACAAAACCCTACTAATTTTACTCCAAAATCAGTCTGTTTTATAACTTACCCAGAATGGCAAAATTATGAAAACTTTTGGGAGTTTGCGGTTAAGTCGATGAGGATTTTTTGTGCAAGTGAATGCTTATCTTGTAGATGTGGTGAAGAACTATAAATGGAACAATTGGATACCTTCCAAAGTATGTTGGAGATTGCTTCAATATAAAACCCCTGACTATGAAGGTCGTCTGTTCATGAAGAATTTATATACCAACAATGCTATGTAATTTATGTTCCATAGAGAATGAGTCAATTGATCATGTGATGTGTTCGTTACATGTCCATTCGCAAAAGATATATGGAGATGGGCATCCTCATGTGTGGTCACAAGTTTACAAGAGGTAAAAAAAGTTCAGGAACAACTTTAAAAAGAGAACTTTATTTACTACGTATTATATTCGGCATTATGGTTCATATGAAAAGAAAGAAATGATTTGGTGTTTAAAAAAAGTTCAGGAACAACTTGAAAACAGTTGAAGGTATCAAGAATCATGCTTTATCATGGGTTAAAAACAGATCAGGAAATAAAGAAATTATTGATTGGTATCCGGTGTCCGAATTGGAATGTAAGTTGTTAAAAAAAACTCATTTTACTAAATGCCCCTTACTTTTCTTGGGCTCTCTCTGGATTATCCAGTCAACTAATAAGCCCAACTAGCTTAATTAAGCTACAAGAATAATATAAGCCCATTTAGATTTAGTTCTTAGCCCAATAATAACAACGATTGTATACCTAGAAGAATCCTAGGCTTTTCTCGAATATCCTACATTGTTTTTAGGGATGGAAACGGTCAGGTTTGGCTAGTACCATTCCCATGCCCGATTATAAAATCTCATACCATACCCATCCAATTACTCGTCGGTATTTGTCGGGTATTACCCGTCGGGTATAGAGCATACCCGCGGGTATCGGCTGTACATGTTGGTATTTGCATGTATATATATATATATATATATTTTATTTTTTTTATAGTCTTATGTTTTAAAAATATAGAATACACATCGTCCGTTACCATGTCTAGGGATTTACGTTCCTAAATAAATAAAGATAATTTTTCAATTGAACTAATTCCATGAGATGAGAAGACGGGGACACCTTCAAGATAATTAAATGATGTGCCTTAATGGGCCACTTCTTGTGCATCTTCCTTTCCATATCACATGTGGCTAGTATATGTGTACTATTAGAGCATTCTCAATAGCTTCCTCATTCCTCATTCACTAACAACTAATAACAACCACATATTATATTAAAAATCATTACAGTTTCTCTCTCCTACATTCACAACCACTTTCAATAAATATTAAAAAATAAATACTGTTTTCCTGTTTTCCCCAAAAGATTCCAAAAGAACCCAAAATTTATCGATAAACAGTAGATTCCCCATTTTCTTCACTCACAACCACTTCCAACCCCATAAAAAATTATAGGGTTTTATCTCACAAAAAAATGAGGACACTACTGTGAATGCTCAGTTCTCATATTTCCGATAGTATAACTGTAATCCTTGAGAACTATGAGATATATTGGGAATATTCCTAGCTCCGTTTCACTCGAGGACCTTGTTAACAAATTATCATTCCATAACTTGAAAGAAGATTATGTTAATGTTGTACGCATCTTTAGTGCACATGAGAAAGTGAGAAACACATGTACACAATAGGATCATTTTGAGCCACCCATTCCATTGTTAACCGGCCATTGGCACCTTACAATATTGAAAGTGGGACATAGACGTTGCAGTGTCGACAAGCACACACAAAGTTACCACATATACACATATGGTAGATTTTAACTCATATGCCACCAAATACATCAAACTAGTTACTATGAAACAAAGAGGTTTTAGTTACTGTGAAGCAATGAGGCTTTAGTTACTATGAAACAAGAAAGAGGCCTTAGTTACTACAAAACGAAGAGGGTCATGTAATACGTGTGAGAAATATAGATGTTTTGAGAGACGAAGATAGTTTTAAAAGAGTCTTTGCAAATAATTACCGATGGGAAAATCTATTAGTAAAATTTTTTTTCATAACGATAGCTATAAGTGTAACAGTACTGATTTCTGAGAAGATTAACATGGACCTTTGTATGACACCCTAGGCAAATCCCACATCGGCCGTGGCCAGGAGAGATCCTTGGTTCATAAGTAATCCAAAGCCTCTTAAATCACCAACGCGTTTTGGGCTTAATGCTAGTGGATGAGAGGAGAATTCCACAGTTAAGCGTGCTCAGGTGGGAGTAGTATCAGGATGGGTGACCTCCTGGGAAGTCTCCACCGGGGCGACCAAAAAACAAATCTGTGAGCCCTGGATGGGCAACCCATCGGGGCAAAGCGGACAATATTGGTGGTAAGAGAGGCCGGATGTTACAAATGGTATCAGAGCCACTCTTGTGCCGTTCGAGATGGTGGGGCAAACCTCATCGAGGACGATGAGTCCCTAAGGGGGGGTGATTGTAACAGTACTGATTTCTGAGAAGATTAACATGGACCTTTGTATGAGACCGTAGGCAAATCCCACATCAGCCGTGGCCAGGAGAGATCCTTGGTTCATAAGTAATCGAAAGCCTCTTAAATCACCAACGCGTTTTGGGCTTAATGCTAGTGGATGAGAGGAGAACTCCACAGTTAAGCGTGCTCAGGTGGGAGTAGTATCAGGATGGGTGACCTCCTGGGAAGTCTCCACCGGGGCGACCAAAAAACAAATCCGTGAGCTCTGGATGGGCAACCCATCGGGGCAAAGCGGACAATATTGGTGGTAAGAAAGGTCGGATGTTACAATAAGGTTATTAATAGATATAGCATAATTAGCATAAATATAGCATGATTGTTGTATTCCATATTTATCACATTCTTGTATTATATATGGCACATAGTTGAATGAGAAGAGATGACGGTTGATACTCCATTATGGTATCAAGAGACCAGGTCACCTCCTCCTCCTAAAACCCTAGTCGCCGTCCTCCTTACCTTCGTTTTTCGATCGGCTAACATTACTCTATTCCCAATGGCCGCCGATGATCAGCCCATCCCAAACCCTTCTCCTATCACCATCAAATCTGAAATACATCCCGCCACCACCGTCACAAACATCAAAAACTTCATCCCATTTACCCTCGAGATTGAATCAAGTCAATATTCATCTTGGGCAACCCTCATTACACTCCACTGTCGTGCCTACCTTGTGGAAGACCACCTTAAACCCAAACCCGAACCCACCACACCCGAATCTTCTTCAGCCGAATCCCATTGGAATCGCTTAGATGCCATTGTTTTGCAATGGCTCTATAGTACGATTTCAAACGACCTTCTCCACACAATCAAAGACAAAACATCCATCGCCCACTCTGCATGGGTGGTTATCGAGGATTTATTCCATGATAATAAAGCCTCGCGTGCCATCTATCTCATGCAGAAATTTTCCAACACCCGCATGGATGGTTTTCCCAACATGTCTGCCTACTGCCAAGCCCTTAAAACCCTTGCAGACCAAATTGCTAATGTGGATTCCCCGGTTGGCGGGGATCGGTTGGTCCTCCAACTGATTGCTGGCCTTAACGAACATTACGAAGGCATCGGCACCATCCTCACTCAGCAACGGCCTCTCCCTTCCTTCTACAACGCCCGTTCCCAACTCATACAAGTCGAAACACGCAAAACCAAACAAGCCCTACTTTCTTCCAAAACCGCCTCCACCGCCCTCACCACTCAAACCTCTAGATCCCCTAAGCCGGACTACGCACGTAACCCACCCGACCAGACCCGTTGCCGTGGCAGGGGCGGCCGCCGTGGTCGTGACAGAAACAACTTTGGCCGCGACCGTGGCTTCATGCCAACCTACTACAACCCTCCGGGCTTCTACGGTTGGAACCCCTTCTGGCCCAATATTGCTTACCCCCCATCAGCCCAACAACCACCTTATAGCCCAACCCCATCAAACCATAACCAATACTGGCCCAGCCCGCCCTGCCCGTACCCGAATTCCAACCGCCCAACCAACAACCCAGCCCAACAACCCAACCCCACACCCTCAATCCTGTCTCCTAGGCCCGCGACCACATCAAGCCCACACCGCCTACATCCCAACTGATATCGAACATGCGCTCTATACTATGTCGTTGCAACAACCAGATACCAGCCAGTATATGGACACGGGCGCATCATCCACCATGTCTCAGGAGCAAGGTGACTATCACACTTTTTCTAATTCTGGCATTTCTAATAATATTCTTGTAGGTAATGGCGATACAATACCGGTTCTCGGTCAAGGCACAAAATACCTACCCAAATCCTTCCCACCATTTATAGTAAAAAACGTGCTTTATTCTCCCAACCTTGTTAAATACCTTATTTCTGTCCCTAGATTCACTACGAATAATTCTGTTTCTATGGAATTTGACCCTTTTAGCTTTCTTGTGAAGGACCTCAAGACCAAGGCTCCGCTCCTTCAGTGCAACAGCAGCGGTGATCTCTACCCTCTGGTGCTCGAGTGTGACAACCTGCACCCTTCACTTTTCATAAATGTGCATAATTGGTTCATATCCCCTTTTTGTCTTTATTCAATTTTGGGGTGTTACATGTACACTTATACAAAATATACATACAAGTTCACATTTTTACAATACAATTCTAGTACATTGTGCATTTGCTTACATACGTGCTTTATGCTTAGACATTACAAGTAGAATACATTTGTACTTAGTGAAATCATTAACCATGTACAAGCCGACCTTAACATTGGATAGCGCTATTGGATTGAAAACCCACCTAGGTGATTCTCCCCTTTTTCATCGGAGAATCCATGGTCATTGTTAAGTTATTATCCATTTATTGGATAAGTACACCGCCGTTCATTCTAGTACATTTTATACAGTCACATGATTGATTTTGCTCATTTGTATGATACATAGTTTACATAAATGCACTGTAGCTTTGCACTTGAATTGTATAACATTTTTCCAACTTACTATATGTATTAAAACTAGGAATGCTCACCAACATTTCATATGTTGACAAAACTTATTTTGTACATGTTTCAGGTGTAGTTTGATCTTAGTTCCATAGTATTGAATTTTAATGCTTGCTTTTAAAAATTTATTTCAAATTTCCTGTTTTGTTCAGACTTTTGTATTTTTTTTCCATTTCATCCATGTAAGACAATTTAAATTATTCAATAATATATTTACATTTTAGTACCATGTGCTTTTGAACAATCGTCACTACGTGACACCTCGATGATTCCGCCATCGGTTGGGGTGTTACAGATTGGTATCAGAGCCATGGTTATAGGGAATTAGGTTATTAGGATGCCTTTTAGCCTAGTCTATAACTAAGCTTACATTCACGAGTCCTCTCATGTATATTTCTCTTTATTCTTATATTTTCTTTTAAGATATTTTCGCTATGATTCTTTCTCGCTATTCTTTTGATATTTTGCTTGGAGAATAAGACACTCGTATTTCACAAACGAAACGATATCACCAAGTTAGGAGTGACATCCATACCCGGGTGATTAGTTTCATTCCTCTATATGTTATATGTCATTGGAATATACATTTGGGATAGGAGTGACATCCACACCTCAAAGAGTATTTCCTTCAAAAATGAACTTAACCACTAAGCTGGGTGTGATATCCTTAACTTAGTGATTGGTTTCATTCCACAATCGTTTTCAATTTTGAAATACATCTTTGAGTTAGGAGTGAAATCCACATCTCAAAGATCTATTTCTGCATCTCGTTTTTAATCTCGCTAAAGTTTTGGAATTTAATAGTAATGGGGCACGTGCAATCTGGAAGGGTGAGCGCCTGTATCCTGAGTTTTCTGTCTAGGCCTGGCATTTCGCATAAATCCCAATCAGACAAGGGACCCGTATGCCGACCTGGGAACTCTCTGGATGAGCATTCACTTATAGGCTAAAGTACGCCCCCACAAGTCACTAATAACATTTCAATTACTTTAGTTAGTCAAAGTTTCCTATGGAAACAATTCCAATGTTTTATATCATTGATATTTATGTTTGTTTATCATTTGAAGATTCCATTTAATCACTTGATGTTTCATATGCCATTATTCATTGATCATTCGCTTTTGAATCCCTTATCATCATTACTAAAACTTTTGTTCGATATATTATCGCATTAAAGCTTACACTATTTCACTTATGCTCATGATTTTTACACTATAAGGAATTACTCGTTTTGCGTTAAAACATTATTTACCCACGACTTAAGTTTTATACTCTGTGTTTAACTTTGATCACATCCTGATTTTAGGAATGTTGCGTCATCATACAGTTAAAAATGAACATAGTTTTTCCAAACTTATTATTTCAACTTGTTTTATACCTTCATGTTTACAAACTTACTTGATCGAAGTCACAGTATATCCTCATATACCTAATACTAATATTGCTGCACCCAGTCTCCTAAGCCATGGCCAACTACCATTAGTTAGAACTTCATAGTCAGACTAAACTCATACATATATGCCTACCTACACGATACGCACTAGTACACTACTCTCTAAAACGATTAATTTGACAACTTATTCTATAAGTCTTTTCACAAAGCCTATTGGGCAAGTTATAACACACTTTTCATACACCTTGTGCCTTGAAACAAATAGCCCACTATGAGCCCAAAGAGATGCCTTAACGATTCTGCAAATAAATGATCTTTCAATGTATAAATTTCGTAAAAGTTTGAAAATTTAAAAGGTTTCAAGTTTACCCAGTCTTAACGGGTAACACTTCGATTTTCTCAACATTTCATAACAATTAAAAATTTCCGACTTTTCAACCCACAAGTTAAAGAAATGTTTAAATACAGAAAATTTTATTTTTCAAAATTCGTCAAGGCATCTGGGATCATTCACAACCTTCACATCATTTTTGTGACAACCGGCAATTTCCGATCTATACTGATGTGATTTTTTTATTATTAAAAATTATATATTTATTATAAATATTGTTAATTATAAAGTTCCGGAAGTTTACTGACCATTTTAACTGTCACACCCTCAAAATCCACTTACGGAGTTTTACCGCGAGGCGCATGGCAAACCAGGATCCAAGTCAGCGATCACAATAAACAAATCTAAATGAACATATGCAATTTAAAAAAAAAAACATAGTTTAAAATCCCCAAATACAGCGGAAGCTTATTCTCAAAACATACTCCAAAAGTAAACCAAATTATTCAATGTTTGAAAACCATGCAACCCTAACTAGACGTCGTGCAGACGCGTGCGCCCTAGTTCCGTAGTGCTACCTTAGCGACCTGAGAAAACATGTAAGAGTTACGTCAGCACAAAAATGCTGGTGAGTTCACAGGTTTGTAATTAAAGTACCAAGTTCAACCTGTCCATACTATATCAATTTGCAAACCAGAGTACGCTAGCTAGGCGTATGTTTTGTTACTACAACGATTGGAAAACCATTACTAACTCGCAAACCAGATGTCGTGCCCAAATAGTAAACCTGTTCCTGTTTGAGACAATATGCACTCGCCGACCCTCCAAGCCGACGAGCGGGGTTGGTCACTCCCAATAGATCTATTCACATTTCCCCGTTGTGCTAACCCGCACATTCATGGTTTCCCCCGGGACTTCCAAGATCGTATAGTAAACCATAGAAACCCATAGCATGATAGTTGTTACCAAAACATAAGTTTAACACATGTTTTCTCCCCCAAAAAGTGAAACCAGTTAAAAGAGGGGCCGTAAACTCACCTTAGGTTGCGTTACTTCGATATACGAATAAGATCAGCAAGCTATGCTAGCCCCGTAAAGCGGCGACCTAACATATGACAGTTACAAGTACTTAGACTAATAACCCGTAGGTTAGTTAGTCCCTAGATGTCCAGACCATAACCAAGTTCGTTTGAAAACACTGTGACTGTTAAACTAACCCAATGTACAAGACTCGACATCCCATTGGTGACCCGAGACTCCCCGTGTTATACTTGCACTTTCAAACATACAATCATGCAATCACACTTAACATGCGTTAAAGTCCAACAAGTTATAGCACGTAGTTCAAGTATTACATAATTAAGTCCGAGCACATGTTACCAAGTTATTAGGTATGTTACGGGGTTCCTAGCATGTTCCCAAGTGTCCAATCGGGTCCCGAAATGCTAAATTACACTTACAGCAGCAGTACAGGCGATTAGGAAAAGTCAACTAGTGATTATGTGGGTCAACATGCATTTAGGAAGGCTAATCGCCTATACTATAGGCGATTAGGGTCATGCGGTATGCAAATCATGAGTTTATAGGCGATTAGGTCGTAAGGCATGCAATTCAGGGCTTAACTAGCATTTAGGATCGTAATCGCATGAAGTAAAGGCAATTAGACCCCTATTCGCCTATACTATAGGCGATTAGGGCATCCTATCAGGCGAATAGCCTCCTAATCGCCTATAGTATAGGCGATTAGGGTTCCTATTCGCCTTTAGCACAGCTGTTCCGGTTTTTCGCGCGTTTAACACTCCAAATCAAATCCAGAACGTGTGTAAACATCAAATATCAATCAAACAACCATATCAATCATATTTCAATCAAAATCCTTCGTTTAACCAAGTTCTATCAGCCCTGCATGCAACCATGTATCCCAAAAACAATACATATAGCATGAAACATCACATTAACATGCATAACCATAACCCTAATGAACAATTACTCAGATTTCATCAACATGCTATCATCATTAATCTGTAACTACATTAATATCATGTTAACAATCCTTCTTGAATCACAAAAACCCTATCTTTTAATCATAAACACACATACAACATGCATAATAGTTAGAATCCAATTAACAACGATTATTAACGAATTTCAAAAGACACATACGTTTATAAACAGGTCTGGACCATTAGGGATTCAATAAAAACATTATTAAAGATTGCATGAATGAAAACCACACCTTAGATTTATAATAGATTGATGTAATAGGCTTGAAATCTTGTGTTTTGATCCAAAAATCGTGTTCCAGAGGTTGTGTGTGTGTTGGGGCGAGTTGTGGGACGACTAGGGTTGTTAATATGAAGTTTAGGAGGTTAAGTATTGTATTTATAGTCGTTTTTAGTCGTCCAGCACATTATAGGCGAGTATGCAGTAGCATCAGGCGAATAGGGCTCCTAATCGCCTATAGTATAGGCGATTAGGGCCTACTCGCCCATAGAGGAACCCTACTCGCCTCCCCTATAGGTGATTAGCCCTCCCTAATCGCCTATAGGGGTTGGTTCTGCGTATTTTGCGCGTTAAATCCCGTTTTAACATATGTTAACACATTTTCACATACCGACAAGTCACATAATGATTGTAAACACATAATACTTGCAAACAAACACATTCTCACCCGATCACCAATTCCCGGGACTCGAGACTTGTATGTTCCCTATGCTCTGACGATTCTACGAATCGTCACCCCTTGTACACTTGGTTAAGGACTGACATCTAATGATCCTCTATACTAAACTAACAGTTCCCGAACCGTAACACGACTCAACTAACCCAGTTAAGTATAACATACGCGTGACTCGCTAAGGTAGACTTTAATCTAGACAGCGTTGTTAACCAGAATTTGCCTGGTGTCACATCATCCCCACGTTAAAAGAATTTTCGTCCCGAAAATTGCACAAGTACCAAAAGGAATAACAAAAGGGACAGACAAAAGATAGAAACCAAGAGAAAGATTTACCCGAGTTGTCACATCATCCCCACGTTAAAAGGAATCTCGCCCCGAGATTCATTCAGCTGCAGAGGTAACATATCTCGATTCGAACGCTTCCTTAGGAAAGAGATGAGGATACTTAGACTTCATCTGATCCTCCCGTTCCCAAGTGTGCTCTGGTCCCCGGTTCGAGTTCCAGCGAACCTTAACAATGCGAATCTTGCTATGACGTAGGCTACGAATCTTGTAATCAAGAATCTCAACAGGTTCTTCCACAATCCGAAGACGATCATCCACCTTGATCTCTTCCAGTGGAACAATAAGAGACTCGTCAGCCAGACACTTCTTTAAGTTGGATACATGGAAGACGTTATGTATGTTGCCGAGCTCCGTCGGTAAATCAAGACGATATGCCACCGGTCCAATCCGTTCCAGAATTGTAAATGGGCCGACATACCGATGGTTGAGTTTGCCACGCTTCCCAAAGCGTATGACGCCCTTCCACGGTGAATCTTTCAGAAGTACTTTGTCATCAACTTGGAATTCCAATGGCTTGCGACGCTGATCGGCATAACTCTTTTGCCGGTCTCGTGCCGCTGCCAACCGGTTACGAATCTGTACGATCTTTTCCGAAGTTTCGTACACTAGCTCAGGCCCAGTGAGTTGACTCTCACCCACCTCAGCCCAACAAAGAGGAGACCGGCATTTCCGCCCGTACAGTGCCTCGAACGGAGCTGCCTTGATGCTCGTGTGGTAACTGTTGTTGTAAGAGAATTCTACTAACGGTAGGTGAGCTTCCCAACCTTTGCCAAAATCGATCGCACATGCTCGCAGCATGTCTTCTAAGGTTTGAATCGTGCGTTCACTCTGACCGTCAGTCTGTGGGTGATAAGCTGTACTCATGTCCAGCTGGGTACCCAAAGCCTTGTGCAAAGACTTCCAGAAGTGAGAAGTAAAGTGGGAGTCACGATCCGAAATAATAGAAACCGGCACCCCGTGCTTAGAAACAACTTCCTTCAGATAAAGACGAGCCAAACGATCCATGGTGTCGGTCTCCTTAATAGCGAGAAAATGGGCTGATTTCGTCAACCGATCAACAATCACCCATATCTTATCATTCCCGCTCGGTGACTTAGGTAGTTGCGTGACAAAATCCATTGTAATCCGTTCCCATTTCCACTCCGGAATCTCAGGTTGTTGCAAGAGACCCAACGGTTTCTGGTATTCCACCTTGACTTTAGCACAGGTCAGGCATTTGCTCACGTATGAGGCTATATCCGACCTCATGTTTGGCCACCAGTAAAGCACCTTCAGATCTTGGTACATCTTATCCGAACTAGGATGAATAGAATACCGGACTTGTGAGCCTCATCTGAGACAAGCTCCCGAAGTCCCCCGAATAAAGGAACCCATATGCGTTCTGCGAAGTAGTGCAGGCCATCAGGCCTTCGCTCGAGGTGCTTGCCGGCACCGTGCATAGTCTCAGCTTTAAGGTTTTCCTCCTTCAAAGCTTCTAACTGCGCAGAACGAAGTTGGTCAGGTAGAGAGGAATGAATGGTGAGCTGCAACGCCCGAACACTACGAGGATTAATTGATTCCTTCCTGCTCAAGGCGTCTGCCACTACATTCGCCTTGCCAGGATGGTACTTAATGGCGCAATCATAGTCGTTCAGGAGTTGAACCCAACGACGCTGTCGTATGTTCAAATGTTGTTGGTCGAAAATATGTTGAAGACTCTTGTGATCGGTGTAGATGGTGCACTTGGTACCGTACAAGTAATGTCTCCAAATTTTCAACGCGAAAACCATTGCACTCAATTCCAAGTCATGGGTGGTGTAGTTCCTCTCGTGCACCTTGAGTTGACGAGAAGCATACGCAATCACTTTCTCGCGTTGCATCAACACGCAACCGAGACCATGAATAGAAGCATCACAGTAAACAACGAAATCATCAGGGCCTTCAGGCAAGGACAAAATAGGAGCAGAACAAAGTTTAGACTTCAGTTTTTGAAATGCTGACTCTTGTGGTTCACCCCAGGCGAATTTTCTATCCTTCTGAGTAAGAGTGGTGAGGGGTTGAGCGATCTTCGAGAACCCCTTAATGAAACGACGATAATAGCCCGCAAGGCCTAGGAATTGCCGCACCTCAGTTGGCGTCTTTGGTGCTTCCCAGTCCTTGATCGCTTCGATCTTAGCTGGATCGACATGGATTCCTAGTTCATTAACCACATGTCCTAGGAACTGAACTTCGCGTAACCAAAAGTCACACTTTGAGAACCTAGCGTAAAGTTGTTCCCGTCGCAAAAGTTCCAAAACCAAACGCAGGTGTTCCTCGTGTTCGGTCTTGTTCTTGGAGTAGATCAGGATGTCATCAATAAACACAATGACGAACTTGTCAAGATATGGTTTGCAAACGCGGTTCATCAAATCCATGAAAACCGCCGGTGCATTTGTGAGACCGAAAGGCATGACCAAGAACTCAAAATGGACATAACGTGTACGAAAGGCAGTCTTTGCAACGTCAGCTTCCCTTACGCGCAACTGGTGATAACCAGACCTCAAATCAATCTTAAAGTAGTAGCTAGAACCCTATAGTTGGTTGAATATATCATCAATACGTGGAAGAGGATAACGGTTCTTGATGGTCACTTTGTTCAATTCTCTGTAATCCACACACAATCGAAAACTTCCATCCTTCTTCTTAACGAACAGAATCGGGGCTCCCCAAGGGAAGAACTTGGTCTAATGAAACCCTTGTCCAAGAGTTCCTGTAACTGACTGGACAATTCTTGCATCTCGGGAGGTGCAAGACGGTAGGGGGCCCGAGCAATGGGAGCAGCTCCCGGTACAAGATCAATACTGAACTCAACCTGACGATGGGGAGGAAGACCAGATAAGTCATCGGGAAATACATCAGGAAACTCGCGTACAATAGGAATATCGTCGATCTTCTTCTCATCGGTAGAGGAAACAGATAAAAGTGCCAAAATGGCCGAATAACCCTTTTGAAGATACTTAAGGGCTTTCATGCTGGAGATGAGATTTAGCGGAGCACCGCCCTTGATACCGTACACTGAAAGGAATTCTCCATCAGGGAGGGGAATCCGAATAATCTTGTCGTAACAAACGATCTCAGCGCGATACAAAGACAACCAATCCATGCCTACCACAACGTCAAAACTACCCAAAGTTACCGGCATAAGGTCGATGGGGAAAGACAAACCCGACAACTCTAGTTGACACTCCCGAAGGATACAAGTAGCTTCAATCTTTTTACCGTCAGCCAACTCAATTACATACCTAGCCTCTAATGGCTCGGGTACTACATCTAGCAGTCGACTAACTTCCATAGATATAAAACTTTTATCGGCACCGGAATCAAATAAAACACTAACAGAGCGATTATTGAGAAGGAACATACCGGTAACTATGTCAGGATCCTGCCTAGCCTCTGCGGCTCCAATGACGAAGGCACGTGCACTCCTGCCACCGCCCCCGTTGTTCCCGTTACCGTTTCTGTCCCTCACATCCCCGCCCTACTTCAGTTTCGGGCACTCCTTCTTGTAATGCCCAGACTCCCCACAGTCGCCCGACAATCTTTAGCAAAATGCCCAAGTCGCTGGCAGCGATGGCAACGATTACGGTCGCAGTCCCCCTGATGATGACGCCCACATTTGTTGCACTTAGGTAATTTCCCCGCATAACCACCCGGTTTGGTACCAGCAGAAGAAGAACCCCCGCTATCGAACCTCTTACCCTGTTGTGATGATGCTGGTACAGATCCCTTCCCCTCATTATCCCATTTACGCTTGTTATTCTCCGGGGCCTTGACAGTCGAACCCTTAGCAGGCAAGATACCCTCATTCACCTTCAAGTTTGTCATCCTGTGAGCCGATCGGACCACCTCTGAGTATGTAGGAAGATTCCCCGCAGCCACCAACCCTGCGATCTCTGGTACTAGCCCCGAGATATAGTGTTCAATCCTTCTGTATCCTGGCACATGCAGATCAGGACACAGCACTGCCAACTCATTACGCCTTACCGTATACTTTTCAATCTCTGCCCCGGTCATCTTGAGGTTCCACACCTCATGCTCTAGCTTCTGAATTTCTTCCCTTGGACAGTACTCTCGCTTCAGTAGTTGAACAAAATTTTCCCAAGGCATAGCATAAGCCTCCCCTATACCCATATTCTGGGTGATATTGTTCCACCAGGTCAAAGCAACATCCTGGAATAACGCAGCAGCATACTTGACTAGATCCTCTGGGAGACAGTTGCACATCAGAAACACTGACTCCACCTTTTCCAGCCACCTGAGCAAGCTCACCGCACCCTCAGTGCCAGAGAATTCCTGGGGCTTACAGTCCCGAAACATCTTGTAGGTACACATAGGTGGGGGTGGGTTAACAGGACCACCTGAAATGAAACGCATGAGAAACCACGAAGGATTTAAACAGGGTTCACAATTGAGGCAAAAGTGAATAAGTCAACTTACCACCACCATTGTGCCCTAACTGAAAGGCAGCTTGCAGTAAGTTGTTCAGATCTTCTTGTGTTAGGTTTACACCTCCACGACCACCACCACCACCACGACCACCACCACGCCCACCAGCGCGGCCACCTCCACGT
Organism: Ambrosia x helenae; assembly: GCA_030844895.1. NCBI lineage: Eukaryota > Viridiplantae > Streptophyta > Magnoliopsida > Asterales > Asteraceae > Ambrosia > Ambrosia x helenae. The sequence goes on from CM061223.1 coordinate 53,493,794, forward strand.
CCTCCTCGTACTCCAGACATGATTCTGACAAAAAGGACGAGAAAATTTAGTTTTGCAGCTAATGGTAACCACTAGCGTTCACAAGATCAAAGCTAGATCCAACCCAGGACTATCCATTCAAACCCAGAGCTCACTAGGGCTTTCATGCATTTCGGTTTATGATTTTGTGTGCACCCAAAATGATAAACCGCTCTACATGGTCCTCCAAGTGTTCTCCCAGTTCAAAGTTCAAATCACCGGACATAGACTCTTAGCTATACACCGTAATGCTACGGTAGTTTATGGCAAGTGTTTCTATTGGAGTATGAAAGGGAGATGTCCGAGCCTTGGACAAATCTCAAGAGTACACGATTTACCCCAATATACCACACTACCTAGAGAGCAAGTATCCCGACCTAAGATAGAACGGATGATGTAACAAGGCCATACGTAATCCACCATAATGTTTAGTACTATGTGATCGTCTAGTGTGTGCGACTCGGCTATAGACTAGACTCTACATGCAGTCCTAGTTCACTATAACCATTGGCTCTGATACCAATCTGTCACACCCTCAAAATCCACTTGCGGAGTTTTACCGCGAGGCGCATGACAAACCAGGATCCAAGTCAACGATCACAATATACAAATCTAAATGAACATATGCAATTTCAAAAAAAACATAGTTTAAAATCCCCAAATACAGCGGAAGCTTATTCTCAAAACATACTCCAAAAGTAAACCAAATTATTCAATGTTTGAAAACCATGCAACCCTAACTAGACGCCGTGCAGACGCGTGCGCCCTAGTTCCGTAGTGCTACCTTAGCGACCTGAGAAAACATGTAAGAGTTACGTCAGCACAAAAATGCTGGTGAGTTCACAGGTTTGTAATTAAAGTACCAAGTTCAACCTGTCCATACTATATCAATTTGCAAACCAAAGTACGCTAGCTAGGCGTATGTTTTGTTACTACAACGATTGGAAAACCATTACTAACTCGCAAACCAGATGTCGTGCCCGAATAGTAAACCTGTTCCTGTTTGAGACAATATGCACTCGCCGACCCTCCAAGCCGACGAGCGGGGTTGGTCACTCCCAATAGATCTATTCACATTTCCCCGTTGTGCTAACCCACACATTCATGGTTTCCCCCGGGACTTCCAAGATCGTATAGTAAACCATAGAAACCCATAGCATGACAGTTGATACCAAAACATAAGTTTAACACATGTTTTCTCCCCCAAAAAGTGAAACCAGTTAAAAGAGGGGCCGTAAAGTCACCTTAGGTTGCGTTACTTCGATATACGAATAAGATCAGCAAGCTATGCTAGCCCCATAAAGCGGCGACCTAACATATGACAGTTACAAGTACTTAGACTAATAACCCGTAGGTTAGTTAGTCCCTAGATGTCCAGACCATAACCAAGTTCGTTTGAAAACACTGTGACTGTTAAACTAACCCAATGTACAAGACTCGACATCCCATTGGTGACCCGAGACTCCCCGTGTTATACTTGCACTTTCAAACATACAATCTTGCAATCACACTTAACATGCGTTAAAGTCCAACAAGTTATAGCACGTAGTTCAAGTATTACATAATTAAGTCCAAGCACATGTTACCAAGTTATTAGGTATGTTACGGGGTTCCTAGCATGTTCCCAGGTGTCCAATCGGGTCCCGAAATGCTAAATTACACTTACAGCAGCAGTACAGGCGATTAGGAAAAGTCAACTAGTGATTATATGGGTCAACAGGCATTTAGGAAGGCTAATCGCCTATACTATAGGCGATTAGGGTCATGCGGTATGCAAATCATGAGTTTATAGGCGATTAGGTCGTAAGGCATGCAATTCAGGGCTTAACTAGCATTTAGGATCGTAATCGCATGAAGTAAAGGCAATTAGACCCCTATTCGCCTATATTATAGGCGATTAGGGCATCCTATCAGGCGAATAGCCTCTTAATCGCCTATAGTATAGGCGATTAGGGTTCCTATTCGCCTTTAGCACAGCTGTTCCGGTTTTTCGCGCGTTTAACACTCCAAATCAAATCCAGAACGTGTGTAAACATCAAATATCAATCAAACAACCATATCAAACATATTTCAATCAAAATCCTTCGTTTAACCTCGTTCTATCAGCCCTGCATGCAACCATGTATCCCAAAAACAATACATATAGCATGAAACATCACATTAACATGCATAACCATAACCCTAATGAACAATTACTCAGATTTCATCAACATGCTATCATCATTAATCTGTAACTACATTAATATCATGTTAACAATCCTTCTTGAATCACAAAAACCCTATCTTTTAATCATAAACACACATACAACATGCATAATAGTTAGAATCCAATTAACAACGATTATTAACGAATTTTAAAAGACACATACGTTTATAAACAGGACTGGACCATTAGGGATTCAATAAAAACATTATTAAAGATTGCATGAATGAAAACCACACCTTAGATTTATGATAGATTGATGTAATAGGCTTGAAATCTTGTGTTTTGATCCAAAATCGTGTTCCAGAGGTTGTGTGTGTGTTGGGGCGAGTTGTGGGACGACTAGGGTTGTTAATATGAAGTTTAGGAGGTCAAGTATTGTATTTATAGTCGTTTTTAGTCGTCCAGCACGTTATAGGCGAGTATGCAGCAGCATCAGGCGAATAGGGCTCCTAATCGCCTATAGTATAGGCGATTAGGGCCTACTCGCCCATAGAGGAACCCTACTCGCCTCCCCTATAGGCGATTAGCCCTCCCTAATCGCCTATAGGGGTTGGTTCTGCGTATTTTGTGCGTTAAATCCCATTTTAGCATATGTTAACACATTTTCACATACCGACAAGTCACATAATGATTGTAAACACATAATACTTGCAAACAAACACATTCCCACCCGATCACCAATTCCCGGGACTCGAGACTTGTATGTTCCCTATGCTCTGACGATTCTACGAATCGTCACCCCTTGTACACTTGGTTAAGGACTGACATCTAATGATCCTCTATACTAAACTAACAGTTCCCGAACCGTAACACGACTCAACTAACCTAGTTAAGTATAACATACGCGTGACTCGCTAAGGTAGACTTTAATCTAGACAGTGTTGTTAACCAGAATTTGCCGGGTGTCACATTAATAATCAAAACTGCAACCGATTTAATTAACGCGATTTAAACGAGTGTTCTGAAAACACGCGTCGGACATCAAAAATATTTATATGTATGCTCGTTTTTTTTTTCGAACAAAACCGACTACTTTTTATAATTAACTATTGAGCCTAGAGTAAAACTGAGACGTTTTACGTTTATACGGGTTCGATACGCGGTGTAACTCACCTACCTCAAACCCTAACTATATAAACAAAAGGCCTCCATCTTCCTTCCCATTTTCTGTAGCCAAACACCCCCCCAATCTCTGCAATCTCTCCATCTACACTCTCTCCTCGCATCTCTCTCCCTCTCTTTTGCAGGTCTCTCTCTCTCCCTACCACCTCTCCCTCCCAAGTCTCTCTCTCTCCTCCCTCTGTGCAGTGGCGGCCGGCCACCTCCCCTCTTATGGTGGTGTCGGCGCAGGTTACTAAGCCCAAATCGGGTTGTGGTTATAGCCGGGTTATAATGGTTAAGTGGCGGCGGTGGAATGGAGCCGAGATGGTAGGGGTTTGAGGGTCTTGGTTGTGGGGTTTTCGGTGGAGGTTATTATGGTGGTTGCGTGGGTATGTGAAGGAGATGGTGGTGGTTTTGCTCAGGTGAAGGGTGACGATCGGGGATGTTGATGATTTTGCTGATTTATATAGATCTGATCGTGTTTTGGTCTCGGGTCTGACTTGGTGCTCGTATTCGGGTCTCGGGTCCTTGGTGTAACTTTGGTTCTGGTTCACGGATGGTGGCCGGATAGGATGGTCCTAGCCGGGTCTGGTCCGGTCTGGTGTGACCAGGTCCGGGTCGTGTCGTGTCCGGGTACAGGTTCGTTCAAGCCTCAAGTCTCGTTTTGATTCACTGTTTAGGCTTTATAGCTCGTGGTAGATAGGTTCATCTAGTTTTGTTTTCGTGTCTTGATTCAGATTCGGTACGATTTCCTGCTCGGTTACGGGTGTGCTATGGTTACGGGTCTCGGGTCTTGGAGTTTATCTGGGTCCGGTTTGGTCAAACCCAGTCAGTCGGTCAACGGCTGGTCAACTGTGGTCAAACAGTCAACGCGTCGTACGAGACGGTGTCAGGATACCCGCGCGTGACCTCGGTATAACAAACAATTCGTATTTATTATTTTTGTGTTATTCATAATTCATAAATATATATATATATATATATATATATATCTATAAATGAAAAATACAAACGGATTAACTCGTGAACGAACCGATAAGATAATAAATGAAAAGTATAATCGGAAAGATTGGTAATTGCGTGACGTGTATAATATCATATATTGGACTAAACTTATGAACTATATGTATATGTATTGTTATATGAATTTATATAAATAAGTATAGTTTATACAAAGTGTCGAAATGTATAAATTTCGTTGATTGCGGATAAATAAAATGTAGTCTTGTGTTTTGAAATTGATTTTTGGGAAATTTGTAGACACCTTGTGTTGTCTGGTTTATGCAAAAAAAAGAGGAAACTCTGTTAAAATTTTATAAAATCCGAAGCGCAATGAAACTAATATCGTTGTGTATGTTCTATAAATGATTTTCCAAGTGTCATAATAAGTGTAGTTATGCAAAATAGCGACGTTTTGACAAAAGATATGTTTAACAATAATAAGTAAATCCTGGACAATATTTTGAAGCAAATATATATATATATATATAGTCTTGCCAAACATCAAGTATGACGAGCTTTTGAAAGGTTTTCGACAACAAAACTATGTTTATTGTTCGTATTCAAAAATATGTAAACGTCTGATTTACTTGGGAAAACTTTATGCAAAACAAAGTTTTGAATATTTTAAATGTCGGATTTTGGGAATCAATGTAGCATTTATTATTAATTGGAAATTAATAACAATAAGAATTATATTTTGCAAAGTGTATTTTACTAAAAATAAGCGTACAAGACAAATGCATTTATCCGAATTACGAGACGAGCTACGGCTCAGGATAAGTTATACATTTCGAGGCATTAATCCAACATGGCGTATACACGAATAGTGACAAGTGCGCAACTTGGGTACTATGTCGTGTGTTAACGCATAAGTAAGATAAGTCACGATCGGTTCGTCGAGTTAAAGCATATTAGTTAATACACACGAGGTTAGATAGTTGGGTAAACTATCTTTTAGCCGGATAATAGGCTAGGTTTATATGTGATAGACTTTTATGGTGTCCTTTGTTGTAATAGGGCACGAGGAAGTCGGTCAAAGCATCGGGTTTGTTTGCTAGCTAAGCGAGGAAATTAAGGTGAGTTCATGACCCCACTTTTTACTGTTTTATAAATGTTTTCGGGGTGGAAGACATGCTTCTTTTATGAAAACCTGAGGAATTCCAAACGAACAAGTTTTTGAAAAATGAAATGGGTGCGTGAGTGTCACAACCCCACTTTTACTGTTTTACTTTCGGGGGAGAAACATGCTACATACTTACTAACTAAAGGTCATGTTATAGTATGGTTACTTTATAATACTATACAGCTTTTATGGAAAGTCCCAGGGGGAAACCATGAATGTGCGGGGATGCACAACGGGGGAAATGTGGATAGATATATTGGGCCTCACAAACCCCACTCTACGGCGGGGCCGGGCGGGTGCATATTGTCTCTTTTTACTGGCTTGCCGAGGCATCGGTTATAGCCAAATCGTCTGGGCATGATTCAACTACTTACACACGTTTAGTAATGGGTTCCCAACTGTAGTAGTAAAAACACTAAACGTCTAGCTAACGTTCTTATAACCTAGTAGTAACGGATATGATCTTTCCAAACTTATTACAACTCCTTTATAAAACTTATGAACTCACCAGCATTATATGTTGACTTTTTAAGTATGTCTTTCAGGTTTAAACTTTGGTAACGACACGGTTGAAGTGGGCGACGTCTTGGGATCGGGGATCCTAGAGGGTTAGAAATGGCGTTCAGGAAATAAGAGTCTTAGATGCAACTTTTCGCTGCGTTGGCAAAGGCACCAAACGTCGCAACCGACGAGGGAAAAGTCGGGGTGTGATGGTTTGGTATCAGAGCCATAGGTTTTAGCGAATTAGGTGTCTGTGTAGATATCTAGGCTTTAACCTGAGTTTGTTTTGAAGTATGGGCCAAAATTTCTAAGACATAATATTTAGCCCGAATGCCTAGGAACTGGAATTCCAACCGTTGCCAAATCATTGCATGACTATTAGTGTATCACATAAGCTCAGCGTACATTCCTTCGTCGCAAGGAACATTTTTCTTTTCATATGTGAATAGTAAGTTTGTATGTTCTATAGTTGTATATAGAAAGGACAATAGCACGTAGTGGCTAGGCATACCTCCTTAGTGACTGGCGAGCCATCGCTTTAAATATCAGAGCGTTTATTCACATAGAGTTAGCTGAGTCATTGATTCTTGGTATGAGGAACAATTTACTTGTTTATATACTATGTGTATTTATGTAAAGTATATATAATACGTATCGCCAATGGTTGTCGACTCAAGCTTGGACGTATCTACAACGCTCACACGTGTCACGTTAGTTGGACGAGTTGGAAAAGGGATTGTTGTAGTATCTGCGGTCTCGCATCCCAGGTTCGGAGTATGCTATGCTGTCAAGGTCGATTTAGGTCGAAGGCGTCTTGATGAGGCACCTCGTTTAGCCGATGATACTGCGAAGCTGGAATGCGGACGGGAAGAGCACTTGGAAAAGTGGCACACACGACAAACATTATATTATGTAATTTATACGTGTTATTATATGAATGTAACGAGTGCTCGCGATATAACTTATGATGGAGGTTAATAGGATGATCTGGTGAGGTAAATTTTCGATAACGCAGACGTCACGTTATTGCAAATTTACAGGCACTTGATAGTTCTAGGAAATTCTATCGTGAGGGTATCTATACTGTTATGTATTGTGTATATATAAATAATGGATAGGGGTTATTCATTCTTTTGTTGTTGCGGACGTGATTGCCAATTCTCCCATGTTCGTGTCATTTTTGACCTTGCTTTTCTTAAACCAGTTTAAGATCTTGATGATCTTGTTCCTTGAGCTTCTAAGGTTCCTGTTTTAGAACCTAGTTATATCTTTGGACATGATTTACATCTCCCTTCATTTGTTTTTGTGGTCTTCAACATTCTCTCATAAAGAATCTAATTTTTGTTGATTCCTTATTTTCCATAGAATTACACACGTATTTTTACACGTGTCAACTATTGCATGTTTGGATTCTTTTAATTTGTGAAGGTCCATCGTAGGGCTTCACATCAAACAATTGTTTCATTAGTGATTTGTTTTATCATTACGTTGCTCGTAATGCTTGTTTTCTAATCTTGATGTGTCAGGCCATTGTGGACAATGAATCCTTTGATAATTCGTCGATGAGTTTCTTTAAAGTCGACATTTCAGTTGAATCGAATTGTTGGAATTTGATACAGCACCTTGCGGTGAATATTCAATCGACTTGGAGTAATGAATGATTTTTATTGACATGTCTCACTTTCATCAACTTGTTTGTTATTGCCTTAAATGCAGACACACCTTGTGGTGTGTAATGAAAAAGTTGGTGCACTAGTTGCTTCGTTTGAGGTGCGCCAATAGTATTTGTTGACAGAGTTATTGTTTACACTTTGCATTCAGTTGATTATGGAAATTTATCTCATGCCATTTGTACCGGCAAGTCCGTTGACTATTTTTATTGTACTACCATTCGTTCTTGGATGATATCCTACCTCAAATTTTGAGGACAAAATTTATGTAACATGGGGAGGATGTGACAACCGGCAATTTCCGATCTATACTGATATGATTTTTTTATTATTAAAAATTATATATTTATTATAAATATTGTTAATTATAAAGCTTCGGAAGTTTACTGATCGTTTTAACAATCGAAACTGCGACCGATTTAATTAACTCGATTTAAACGTGTGTTCTGAAAACACGCGTCGGACATCGAAAATATTTATATTTATGCTCGGTTTTGTATTTCGAACAAAACCGACTACTTTTTATAATTAACTATCGAGCCTAGAATAAAATCGAGACGTTTTACGTTTATACGGGTTCGATACGCGGTGTAACTCACGTACCTCAAACCCTAACTATATAAACAAAAGGCCTCCATCTTCCTTCCCATTTTCTGCAGCCAAACAACCCCTCCACCCAATCTCTGCAACCTTTCCCTCTACACTCTCTCCTCGCATCTCTCTCCCTCTCTTTCGCAGGTCTCTCTTTCTCCCTACCACCTCTCCCTCCCTCATCTCTCTCTCTCCTCCCTCTGTGCAGTGATGGCCGGCCACCACCCCTCTTCTGGTGGTGGCGGCGTAGGTTACTAAGCCCAAATCGGGCTGTGGTCATAGTCGGGTTATAATGGCTAGGTGGCGGCGGTGGAATGGAGCCGAGATGGTAGGGGTTTGAGGGTATTGGTTGTGGGGTTTTCAGTGGAGGTTGTTATGGTGGGTGCGTGGGTATGTGAAGGAGATGGTGGTGGTTTTGCTCAGGTGAAGGGTGACGATCGGGGATGGTGATGGTTTTGCTGATTTATACAGATCTGATCGTGTTCGGGTCTCGGGTCCTTGGTGCAACTTTGGTTCAAGTTCACGGATGGTGGCCGGTTAGGATGGTCCTGGCCGGGTCTGGTCCGGTCTGGTGTGACCAGGTCTGGGTCGTGTCGTGTCCGGGAACAGATTCGTTCAAGCCTCAAGTCTCGTTTTGATTCACTGTTTGGGCTTTATAGTTCGTGGTAGATAGGTTCATCTAGTTTTGTTTTCGTGTTTTGATTCAGATTCGGTACGAGTTCCTGCTCGGTTACGGGTGTGTTATGGTTTCGGGTCTCGGGTCTTGGAGTTTATCTAGGTCCGGTTTGGTCAAACCCAGTCATCCGGTCAACGGCTGGTCAACTGTGGTCAAACAGTCAACGCGTCGTACGAGACGGTGTCAGGATACCAGCGCATGACCTCGGTATAACAAACAATTCGTATTTATTAGTTTTGTGTTATTCATAATTCATATATATATATATATATATATATATATATATAGGAAAAAGATCAAATAGGAACCAAGAGCCTAGTTAGGAACTTAGGAACCAATCTGAGCCATTCATCTTTGATCTTGATCTAGGGGGTAGTTATGTAATTAGGCAATTAAATATTATATTTTAATTTAATTAAAAGTTTTATATATGGCAGTTAACTATCTTCCTGCAATTAATATGCAAGTTTTTTTTTACTTTCCTTAAATCTCTCAACATATTATCATCTCTAATCCCAAATGTCACACCCTCAAATTCCCACGTGCGGAGTTCTACCGCAAGGCGTGTGACACACCAGGATCCAAGTCAACGGTCACAATAAACGACGTCTAAATGTAAAAACATACGTAAACAAAAACCATGCATAAGATTTAAAACCAACATTCAACAGTGCGGAAGCATTCAGAGTTTACAAAAGTCATGCAGAAATAAAACATAAGTTCAAAAGTTAACAATTCCAAGACATGCAAATGAGACCCTAGACGCGAGACGACTCCAGTGAGACTCCGTGCGCCTATCTGACAGCTGCTACCTTAGCGAACTGAGAAAACATGCTAAAAGAGTCAACATATAATGCTGGTGAGTTCATAGGTTTTATTTAAACGTTTAAAGTGATCCTTCGAAAACCGTTACCATCACAATTACTACTATGCTTGTGAGAACGCTAGCTAGGCGCCGAATAAGATACTCATACGGGTGAAACCATTGCTGACTATGCCGTTTACTGACCCTTAGTTTCCTATGGGCTACCGTCATCACCGGTAGACCTTGTTTTATTAGAGACAATATGCACTCGCCCGGTCCAACCGTCGAGTGGGGCTTGTCAGTTCCCAATAGCGCTATCCATATTTCCCCGCCATACGCCCATGTTAGTGGTTTCTAAGGGACTTTTTGATGAACCGTATAGTAATAATAAGTAAGCCATAGTATAACGTGAAAAAGAGTCATAAGTCATAAAAGAGTTTAAGATGAAACCGAGCCATAAGTCATAAAAGAGTTTTAAGCATGTTTCTCCCCCGAAAGCAAAAACCGTAAAATGTGGGGCCATGAACTCACCATAGGTTGCGTCTTCCGTTTAATGAGTAAACCGCTTATGTGATATGAGTAAACCGTTTGTATGATATGATAGCCCCAACTAGCGGCGACCTATCATAAGATGTGCGTCAAGTTAGACTAATAACCCGTCGGGTTCATTAGTCCCTAAGTCCAGTCCATGACCATTATGTGTCCGAAAAGCGTGTTTGACCGACAACCAGACTACGTAAGACAAGACTCGACATCCCATTGGTGACCCGACATTCCACGTGTTCATCTCATACTCAAACATACACAAATCATGCAACTTAGTACTTAACATGTGTTAAAGTTCAACGAGTCTAACACATAGGTCAAATAACGCACAAACAAGTCCATACACGTGTTACTATGTTACTAGGCATGTCACGGGGTTCCTAGCATGTTCCTAGGTGTCGAATCGGGTTTCGGAATGTCAAAATACACTTATAACAGCAGTACACGCGATTAGGAACTTAGCATGCAATTAGGAAAAGTTAACTAGTGATTAGGAGTCATAAGACATGTTATTCTGAAGTTAGCTAGCAATTAGGATCACAATTGCATGGTGGGTAGGCGATTAGGCTCCCTAATCGCCTATAGGGTATGTGATTAGGGGCTAATCGCCTACAGCATAGGCGATTGGGAAATCCTAATCGCCTACGCTGTTTTGTTCAGCCTTTTTCACGCGTTTAACCCTCCAAATCAGATCCGAAACATGTGTAAACACCCAATATCAATCATGACACATTAACAAACATATTTCAAGCAAAACCCCTAAGTTTTCATTATTCTAACAGTCCTGAATGCGAGCGTTTTCCCAAAATAGTAAACTTAACATGTAAACATCACATCAACATGCAAGAACTTGCCCTAAATAGCAAATATCCAGATTTCACCACATAACCACGTTGTCCGATAGTATCCTACTACTCTAGCATCATCCTAAAGCAAACCCTAACATCATATAATCAACAACACACCTCATAGCATCCTTAATCATTCAAAATCATTCAAATGGGTCAAAACATCAAACATCAACAACACACAACCAAAACCATCCAAACTCCTAGGACATCATCATACTAACTCATAACAGCCATGAATACCTAAATAACACAAGAACAATCATGTTTCAATCATAAAAATCCTACCTTTAATCACATATAACACATATAACACACATAAAGGTTTGGGTTTGTTTAAAAACGGTTTTTAATGGATTTTCAAAGACAAAAACATTTATAAGTCAGGTCTGGACTTTTAGGGAACAAAATATAATCATTTAAAGGTTTGGGTTTGAAGAACACACCTTGGATTTAAGAGGAAATGATGGAATAAGCTTGGAAATGGTTGTTTTGATGTAAAAATGAGTTCCAGAGGGTGTTTATGTGTTGGGATAGGTTATGGGACGGCTAGGGTTGCACAAATGGTGTTTTAGAGGTCAAGGGTGGTATTTATAGGCGTTTCTAGTCGTTTAAAACACGTCAGGCGATTGTGCAGCATTATCAGGCGATTAGGGCTGCTAATCGCCTACCCTATTGGCGATTAGGGCTCTAATTGCCTACCCAAACCTCCTAATCGCCTACCCTATAGGCGATTAGGGCTAATCACCCCCTATCAGCATGCAATTAGGGCTAATCACCTATAATATCATGCAATTAGGGCTAATCACCTATAATATCATGCAATTAGGGCTAATCACCTATAATATCATGCAATTAGGGCTAATCACCTATAATATCATGCAATTAGGGCTAATCACCTATAATATCATGCAATTACGTGTAATCGTTGTTTTAACATATGTAAACACGTATACACATACCGACAAGTCACATAAAGATTATAAACACATAATTCATGAAAACAACCACGTTCACACTCGTTCACCAATTCCCGGGACTCGAGACCTGCGTGTGTTAAAACCTCAATGATGCACGACTCGACTCGACTGACCCTGTCATGTGTAATGTATGCGCGACTCGCTAAGGTAGACTTACTAAGTTTTCAAAAAGTTAGTTACCGGAGTTTGCCGGGTGTCACATCATCCCCCTGTTGAAAGAATTTTCGTCCCGAAAATTTCCCGAAGTCGAAGAGAGAAAACAAATATGAAGAAAAATTTTTCCGGGTCGTCACATCATCCCCCTGTTGAAAGGAATCTCGTCCCGAGATTCTTTCGGCTTCAACAGTGATGAGTGTCGACCTTTGTGTGTGCCCAAGTAACGTTTCCCCAAAATACAACAAGTGAAGGTCATGAACCAAACGTGACAGTAACAACCGGGAAACCACTTTCCCAAATGTGAGTATGAGACAAGAGACCCCCGATCGATGGCCTACTGGAGACTACTATGATCGGTATAACTAACCCACTGGTACCGTCCAAGTAGCATCCCCAAAGGACCCTCATCGACCCAAAGAATGAGAAACAGAGACCAAACCACAAAGAAAACACCCGAAAACACGAACGCACAACAATGCGGATAAAAGTAAAACCAAAGCGTAACAAGAGATAAGAAAGAATACGTACGGGTAATAGTGTCTGGGTCCACCTGGTTCTCCCTAGCACCGATCACGTAAGCACGAGCACGAGTAATCCGGCCACCGCCTTCATTGTCTCCATCCTTCCCTGCAGTCCCTGTGCCCCCTTGATTCAACTTGGGACAGCTTCGCTTGAAGTGCCCCGCTTCTCCACAATGAAAGCAACCCTGTTCCCCTGTGGAGCAGGGGTAGTAGTAGCAGCAGTCTGAGTCGCCCTGGACGAAAGATTGACCCTACAATCCTTCGTAAGATGCCCCGTCCGCTGACAACGCTGACAACGAAAACTCTCACAAGTACCATAGTGATGAAAACCACAACGCCCACACTTAGGGCTCTTCCCAGCATAGCCCCCTTGTTTCTGATCCGACGCTGACCCTGAAGCTTCAGCCTTCTTCGCCGCCGGTTTTCGTTGAACCACCGCTGAACTCTTTTCCACACTTTCCCACTTCCTCTTGTTATCCACCGGTGCCTTCACAGAAGAGCCTCTAGGAGGCAAGACACCCTCAGTGATCTTCAAGTTGGTCATCTTGGTAGCCGATCGCACAGCCTCTGACATGGTAGTAGGATCCCTAGCAGACACCAACCCAGCAATATCTGGCACCAAACCCGCAAGATACTGCTCTATCCTCCTATACTCCGGTGTCGACAAACCTGGACACATCACTGCTAACTCGTTGTGCCTGATTGTGTACTCCTCAACCTCAGAACCCACCATCTTAAGATTCCCGTACTCTTGTTCCAACCTCTTGATCTCAACTCGCGGGCAGTACTCATCCTTCAACCTACGCACAAAATCCGCCCAAGGCATGGCGTTGGCCTCCCCGAGACCAAGTGTCTGAGTGACGCAGTTCCACCACGGCAGGGCGGGTCCTACAAAAGTCCCCGAAGCAAACTTCACCCAATCCACTGCTGGAGTCTCACATAAAGAAAACACCGACTCAGTCTTCTCCAACCACCAAAGCAACTCCACAGCTCCCTCCGTACCCTGGAAGCTGAGGGGCTGACAATCCTTAAACCGCTTGTAGGCAACACCTGCCTGAACCGGAGGAGCAGTAGCACCCATGAAAGTCTGCTGGGCAGCCTGAAAAGTAGCTAGTGCAACGCCCAACTGTTGCTGCATCATCTCATTGAGCTCATCATACGTCAAGGTGATGTTACCACCACCTCTACCCCCACCAGTGCGGCCTCCACGTCGTCACCCAGTGCGTCCTCCATTGCGTCCTGACATCTTATGAGAAAGAACAAGAAACAAATACTCAGACCCATCACCAACGCTAAACCAAGAGAATATGAAAAGCCTAGGATCGGGTTCGAACGTGACCATTAATCCCAACACGAGATCCACCAAGTCTTCCATGCATTTCAACTTATGATTTCGTGTGCACCCGAAATGATAAATTGCTCTACATGGTCCTCAAGGCGTGCCCCGAGCTCGAACCTCAAGTCACCCGGTACCCGCATCTTAGAAAGATATAACCAACTCAAAAGATCAACAAACATGTTCCCTCAACTGCAAACCCGAAGAAGAAGATAAATGAAGCTAGGAATAACCAAGAATGATATAGGTAATGTGACACTGTGTGGTAAGGATACCGACACCCTGACAAGGTTAGTATGTTTACCAAAAGACACGACTCAAATGTATGTGACCGTCTAGTGTGTGAGACTCGGCTATAGTCTAGACTCTACATGCAGTCCTAGTTCACTATAACCATTGGCTCTGATACCAATCTGTCACACCCTCAAATTCCCACGTGCGGAGTTCTACCGCGAGGCGTGTGACACACCAGGATCCAAGTCAATGGTCACAATAAACGACGTCTAATTGTAAAAACATACGTAAACAAAAACCATGCATAAGATTTAAAACCAACATTCAACAGTGCGGAAGCATTCAGAGTTTACAAAAGTCATTCAGAAATAAAACATAAGTTCAAAAGTTAACAATTCCAAGACATGCAAATGAGACCCTAGACGCGGGACGACTCTAGTGCGACTCCGTGCGCCTATCTGACAGCTGCTACCTTAGCGACCTGAGAAAACATGCTAAAAGAGTCAACATATAATGCTGGTGAGTTCATAGGTTTTATTTAAACGTTTAAAGTGATCCTTCGAAAACCGTTACCATCACAATTACTACTATGCTTGTGAGAACGCTAGCTAGGCGCCGAATAAGATACTCATACGGGTGAAACCATTGCTGACTATGCCGTTTACTGACCCTTAGTTTCCTATGGGCTACCGTCATCACCGGTAGACCTTGTTTTATTAGAGACAATATGCACTCGCCCGGTCCAACCGTCGAGTGGGGCTTGTCAGTTCCCAATAGCGCTATCCATATTTCCCCGCCATACGCCCATGTTAGTGGTTTCTAAGGGACTTTTTGATGAACCGTATAGTAATAATAAGTAAGCCATAGTATAACGTGAAAAAGAGTCATAAGTCATAAAAGAGTTTAAGATGAAACCGAGCCATAAGTCATAAAAGAGTTTTAAGCATGTTTCTCCCCCGAAAGCAAAAACCGTAAAATGTGGGGCCATGAACTCACCTTAGGTTGCGTCTTCCGTTTAATGAGTAAACCGCTTATGTGATATGAGTAAACCGTTTGTATGATATGATAGCCCCAACTAGCGGCGACCTATCATAAGATGTGCGTCAAGTTAGACTAATAACCCGTCGGGTTCATTAGTCCCTAAGTCCAGTCCATGACCATTATGTGTCCGAAAAGCGTGTTTGACCGACAACCAGACTACGTAAGACAAGACTCGACATCCCATTGGTGACCCGACATTCCACGTGTTCATCTCATACTCAAACATACACAAATCATGCAACTTAGTACTTAACATGTGTTAAAGTTCAACGAGTCTAACACATAGGTCAAATAACGCACAAACAAGTCCATACACGTGTTACTATGTTACTAGGCATGTCACGGGGTTCCTAGCATGTTCCTAGGTGTCGAATCGGGTTTCGGAATGTCAAAATACACTTATAACAGCAGTACACGCGATTAGGAACTTAGCATGCAATTAGGAAAAGTTAACTAGTGATTAGGAGTCATAAGACATGTTATTCTGAAGTTAGCTAGCAATTAGGATCACAATTGCATGGTGGGTAAGCGATTAGGCTCCCTAATCGCCTATAGGGTATGTGATTAGGGGCTAATCGCCTACAGCATAGGCGATTGGGAAATCCAAATCGCCTACGCTGTTTTGTTCAGCCTTTTTCACGCGTTTAACCCTCCAAATCAGATCCGAAACATGTGTAAACACCCAATATCAATCATGACACATTAACAAACATATTTCAAGCAAAACCCCTAAGTTTTCATCATTCTAACAGTCCTGAATGCGAGCGTTTTCCCAAAATAGTAAACTTAACATGTAAACATCACATCAACATGCAAGAACTTGCCCTAAATAGCAAATATCCAGATTTCACCACATAACCACGTTGTCCGATAGTATCCTACTACTCTAGCATCATCCTAAAGCAAACCCTAACATCATACAATCAACAACACACCTCATAGCATCCTTAATCATTCAAAATCATTCAAATGGGTCAAAACATCAAACATCAACAACACACAACCAAAACCATCCAAACTCCTAGGACATCATCATACTAACTCATAACAGCCATGAATACCTAAATAACACAAGAACAATCATGTTTCAATCATAAAAATCCTACCTTTAATCACATATAACACATATAACACACATAAAGGTTTGGGTTTGTTTAAAAACGGTTTTTAATGGATTTTCAAAGACAAAAACATTTATAAGTCAGGTCTGGACTTTTAGGGAACAAAATATAATCATTTAAAGGTTTGGGTTTGAAGAACACACCTTGGATTTAAGAGGAAATGATGGAATAAGCTTGGAAATGGTTGTTTTGATGTAAAAACGAGTTCCAGAGGGTGTTTGTGTGTTGGGATAGGTTATGGGACGGCTAGGGTTGCACAAATGGTGTTTTAGAGGTCAAGGGTGGTATTTATAGGCGTTTCTAGTCGTTTAAAACACGTCAGGCGATTGTGCAGCATTATCAGGTGATTAGGGCTGCTAATCGCCTACCCTATTGGCGATTAGGGCTCTAATTGCCTACCCAAACCTCCTAATCGCCTACCCTATAGGCGATTAGGGCTAATCACCCCCTATCAGCATGCAATTAGGGCTAATCACCTATAATATCATGCAATTAGGGCTAATCACCTATAATATCATGCAATTAGGGCTAATCACCTATAATATCATGCAATTAGGGCTAATCACCTATAATATCATGCAATTACGTGTAATCGTTGTTTTAACATATGTAAACACGTATACACATACCGACAAGTCACATAAAGATTATAAACACATAATTCATGAAAACAACCACGTTCACACTCGTTCACCAATTCCCGGGACTCGAGACCTGCGTGTGTTAAAACCTCAATGATGCACGACTCGACTCGACTGACCCTGTCATGTGTAATGTATGCGCGACTCGCTAAGGTAGACTTACTAAGTTTTCAAAAAGTTAGTTACCGGAGTTTGTCGGGTGTCACACCAAATCAAAAAAAAATCACGTTCGATTGAATTCCATTGAATCGAAATAACTTCCAGTCGAATTCAGAAGATTTAAATTGATTGAATTGAAAAAACTTTCGATTTAAAAGAATCTAAAATCGGCCAACGATTCAGATTTCCAAGTTATGGATAATAATTCTATACATGAAAACATTGAATCACAATCTCATGTGATAGATCATATAACCGTTGTATATATGTGTTTGATGATGATGATGAATGAACAAAAAAAAACTGATATACACCAATGTACACTTCAAAAACGAATATACACCAATGCATATTAGTGTACATCAATGTATATCTGTGTTGATGATGAATGAAAAAAACGAATATACACCAATGTATATCTGTGTTGATGATGATGAATGAAATAACCAATATACACCAATGTATATCTTTGTTGATGATGTTGAATGATGATGAATGAAAAAACGAATATACACCAATGTATATCTTGTGTTGGTGATTATGATGAATGAAAAACGAATATACACCAATGTACACTGTTGTATATATACCGAGATATAATTTTAATAGTATATACAATAAATACGTTTGGGTATACCATAACCACTAATTTGTTGTTTCCAAATAATACATGAGTTTCTTATTAATTACCTAATAAATGATATTGAACAAAATACATTAATACCCCTTTATTAAAATAACAATTAATTAAAGTTTTACTTATTTACAATCATGCCATTAAAGATGGATGGCTCAGATTGGTTCCTATAGTTCCTACTTAAGGGTTGGTTCCTATTTGAACCCTACCCTATATATATATATATATATATATATATAAATATATATTTATAAATGACAAATACAAACGGATTAACTCGTGAACGAACCGATAAGATAATAAATGAAAAAGTATAATCGGAAAGATTGGTAATTGCGTGACGTGTATAATATCATATATTGGACTAAACTGTTGAACTATATGTATATGTATTGTTATATGAATTTATATAAATAAGTATAGTTTATACAAAGTGTCGAAATGTATAAATCTCGTTGATTGCGGATAAATAAAATGTAGTGTTGCGTTTTGAAATTGATTTTTGGGAAATTTGTAGACACCTTGTGTTGTCTGGTTTATGCAAAAATAGAGGAATCTCTGTCGAAATTTTATAAAATCCGAAGCGCAATGAAACTAATATCGTTGTGTATGTTCTATAAATGATTTTCCAAGTGTCATAATAAGTGTAGTTATGCAAAATAGCGACGTTTTGACAAAAGATATGTTTAACAATAATAAGTAAATCTCGGACAATATTTTGAAACAAATATATATATATATATATATATATATATATATAGTTCTGCCAAACATCAAGTATGACGAGCTTTTGAAAGGTTTTCGACAACAAAACTATGTTTATTGTTCGTATTCAAAAATATGTAAACGTCTTATTTACTTTGAAAAATGAAATGGGTGCGTTAGTGTCACAGCCCCACTTTTACTGTTTTACTTTCGGGGGGAGAAACATGCTACATACTTACTTACTAAAGGTCATGTTATACAATGGTTACTTTATAATACTATATGGCTTTTATGGAAAGTCCCAGGGGGAAACCATGAATGTGCGGGGATGCACAACGGGGGAAATGTGGATAGATCTATTGGGCCTCACAAACCCCACTCGACGGCGGGGCCGGGCGGTGCATATTGTCTCTTTTTACTGGCTCGCCGAGGCATCGGTTATAGCCAAATCGTCTGGACATGGTTCAACTACTTACACACGTTTAGTAATGGGTTCCCAACGGTAGTAGTAAAAACACTAAACGTCTAGCTAACGTTCTTATAACCTAGTAGTAACGGATATGATCTTTCCAAACTTATTACAACTCCTTTATAAAACTTATGAACTCACCAGCATTATATGTTGACTTTTTAAGTATGTCTTTCAGGTTTAAACTTTGGTAACGACACGGTTGAAGTGGGCGACGTCTTGGGATCGGGGATCCTAGAGGGTTAGAAATGGCGTTCAAGAAATAAGAGTCTTAGATGCAACTTTCCGCTGCGTTGGCAAAGGCACCAAACGTCGCAACCGACGAGGGAAAAGTCAGGGTGTTACAATTTTAACTCTTGGTCTTTCGAAAACACATTAGATTTACACACATTTCATGAAATGGTTTCATCTTGCATTTTATAAACTTGCATTGCATATTTTACAAATCAAATGTAAATCTGCATGTTTTTATATAATGTATCCAATATATGTTTTCGGGTGGAATTTGCAACTAATAATATACCTTATAACACTTTTCAAACTCGAATTCTCGTAAACACATGAAAATGTGTACCTACGAAATCTTTTCAAGTGAACCTGTTTTGATCTTAAAACATTCTTCGTTTTCCAAAAAGTTATCCTCATACCAGTAGACTATACGCCTGTTCTGCGCACTTTCATTTACAGTAAATTTCATTATTTTTTACACCATTTATAGTTACGTTCGTACATTATCTTATTATTTTTGTATTATTCTTTTGTTGGTAGTTATTTTCACGCGTTATTCACAACTATTCTCGCACTAGTTATTAGTAGTTATTCTTACAACACTAGTTTTGAGCATTAATTTAACTCGTTTACTTTCATTTTGTGCAAATTGTGCGATTTACTCGATTTACGTTATGCTATTCTTTCAATCGAAATTTTATGCTATACTTATATACTTACATGACCGCATATTTGGTATGCATATTTTTTTGTTGTGAGCAAAACCCTGTTATACTTTACATTATTTTGTTCATCATCATGGCCAACGAACATACTAATTGATAGCTCGTATGAGATCTAAGCCAGTTCGCATGTACGACTCGGTTCAGAGTATTCCTCTAACCCAAGAAGAACGGTGTAATCCTCAGAGTTTATCAATATGGTTGTTTAGAGCCCAATGATGTGAATAGAAATTTACCGGTTAAGGGTAAACCCGAAAGGTGAAGAACCCCTAATCATGTCTTATATTTACACATTAATCTCATTACGGTTAAAGGGTGAACCTGAAAGGGGAAGAACCTCTAATCGCATCTTATACTTGAGCAGTATCTACTACTTAACACATTTTGGTTGCACACATTGTTTCTTATATTACTTATGTTAGTGTTATGGAAAAGAATAGCTCCTAGTGTAAGGTAAATCGATGATTACGGTCCGAAACGCAATCATGGATTTACAGGTACATGGGGGTGGTGTGTGATTCTACTTAGGTTATTGGTAGACAATCAGTACGAGTCCAAAGTATCAGTAGTGTGGTGGGTTAGCTGCGGTACACCCTATATATAAGCACGAGCGATACTGCGGAGCGGACTAGGAGTCTGACCAAGAACCTACCCATTACTATCTCTTTATTAGATCGTTGACTAATAGCTAGCATTTTCGATAAGAATGTTCTTACACGAGCTTCAATTCGACTTCCTAGAGTCTTTCTCTGGACCATCCACACCGAAAACACAAACTTTGTATACTCTTACATTCTCTGTTAGTCGAAATCCTGTTGCATGTCCTTAATAAAGTTCGGTCAGAAACTTCTCTAAAGTAAGGGAAGCTACTATAACACTGCCCTGCCCTCACCAGTTACATACTTTTCCCAAACCATGCTCATTATAAACTCTTAATTCTCTAACCTTGGGTCGAACTTTAAGGATTTTCAAACTCTTATTTTGGGTTTAAACAACTACTTCAAACTTTGTCAAATCATGGCTGATGCATTTCTTAAAATCTACTTGCCATTTTACAAATGTCTTTTGTTTCATGGAAAACTTCACTTGAAAGTAATTTCGGGACGAAATTTTCTAAGGTAGGGGAGACTTTGACAACCTGCACCCTTTACTTTTCATAAATGTGCATAATTGGTTCCTCAACTATTTCAAAATTTTCATTTTTAACCCTCGTATTTTAATAGGACCAAAATTCACAATTTAATAAAACTTATAATTTATAAGTAAAGTATGCACGTTTTATACTCACATCTACACCCGAGCACGTATGTTTCAGACCTTGATACCCAAAAGCCCTTAATTTTCGGTCCTAAAACAACTTAGAAACCGAAGCAAACAAGTCCAGAACTTAAAATTGATTAAATTAAAAAAAAATGATTTTTTATCTCTCGTGGTCCGCTGAGACAGTCAAATAGTCAAAGTCCCAGTCAAAGTCCCAGTCAAAGTCCTAGTCAAAGTCTCAGTCAAAGTCCTAGTCAAAAGTCCTAGTCAAAGTGTCAGTCAAAATCCTAGTCAAATAGTCAATTCATCTTAAAACCTTACTTTATGGTGTTGACCAATTTTAATGGCTAATTGAATCCAAAACTAGTATAAAAACCCACCTATGACCCATTACACTTTGCGCCTCTTAATCGATTGTTTCAATTCGATTAAACTCTCCCTCATACCTTTCTTCTATAGTATATTACTTCTACATTTGAAGCTTTGATTATAAGCTCTCGTAATTGGCGAATTGGAAGTTGGATATTTTCTTATTCGGTTTCTTTTCTTCTAATTGGACTAGTTTCGTTGTTGAGTCTTTGGATTGCTCGCATTTTCACGCTCGCTTAGTCATCTAGTTATTAGGCGAAAGTGAGTATTTCCTATCCCCTTTTTGTCTTTATTCAATTTGGGGGTGTTACATGTACACTTAGACAAAATACACATACAAGTTCACATTTTTACAATACAATTCTAGTACATTGTGCATTTGCTTACATACGTGCTTTATGCTTAGACATTACATGTAGAATACATTTGTACTTAGTGAAATCATTAACCACGTACAAGCCGACCATAACATTGGATAGTGCTATTGGATTGACAACCCACCTAGGTTATTCTCCCCCTTTTTCATCGGAGAATCCATGGTCATTGTTAAGTTATTATCCATTTATTGGATAAGTACACCGCCGTTCATTCTAGTACATTTATACAGTCACAGGATTGATTTCGCTCATTTGTATGATACATAGTTTACATAAATGCACTGTAGCTTTGCACTTGAATTGTATAACATTTTTCCAACTTACTATATGTATTAAAACTAGGAATGCTCACCAACATTTCATATGTTGACAAAACATATTTTGTACATGTTTCAGGTGCAGTTTGATTTTAGTTCCATAGCATTGAATTTTAATTCTTGCTTTTAAAAATTTATTTCAAATTTCCTGTTTTGTTCAGACTTTTGTATTTTTTTTTTCATTTCAACCATGTAAGACAATTTAAATTATTCAATAATATATTTACATTTTAGTACCATGTGCTTTTGAACAATCGTCACTACGTGACACCTCGATGATTCTGTCATCGGTTGGGGTGTTACATCGATTCATCTTCACTCAACCAACTGCTTTTGCTGCTATCTCTTCACAAATCTGGCATCACCGTCTTGGCCATCCAGGACGGCAACCTTTAAATAAATTAAAAACTTCTAGTGGTCTTTCTTTGTTACTTTTGAGAATAATGTATGCCAGGCTTGTATTTTTGGTAAAAGGTGTGCGTTTACCATTTTTTGCTTCTAATTATATGACATTTAAACCTTTTGACATTGTTCATAGCGATGTTTTGGACTACTCAAATCATTAGCTCATCTGGCCACAAGTATTATGTGTTATTTTTAGATGATTTATCTAATTAGATGATGTGCCTTAATGGGCCACTTCTTGTGCATCTTCGTTTCCATATCACATGTGGCTAGTATATGTTTACTATTAGAGCATTCTCAATAGCTTTCTCATTCCCCATTCACTCACAACCAATCACAACCACATATTATATTAAAAATCATTACAGTTTCTCTCTTCTACACTCACAACAACTTTCAAAAAATATTAAAAAATAAATATAGTTTTCTTATTTTCCCTAAGAGATTCCCAAAGAACCCAAAATTTATCGATAAACAGTAGATTCCCCATTTCCTTCACTCACAACCACTTCCAACCCCATAAAAAATTATAGGGTTTTATCTCACAAAAAAATGGGGGCACTACTGTGAATGCTCAGTTCTCATATTTCCGATAGTGTAACTGTAATCCCTGAGAACTTTGAGACGTATGGGGAATATTCCTAGCTTCGTTTCACTCGAGGACCTTGTTAACAAATTATTATTTCATAACTTGAAAGAAGATTATGTTAATGTTGTACGCATCTTTAGTGCACATGAGAAAGTGAGAAACACATGTACACAATAGGATCATTTTGAGCCACCCATTCCATTGTTAACTGGCCATTGGCTTCTTACAATATTGAAAGTGGGACATAGACGTTGCAATGTCGACAAGCACACACAAGGTTACAACATATACACATATGGTGGATTTTAACTCATATGCCACCAAATACATCAAACTACTTACTATGAAGCAAAGAGGTTTTAGTTACTATGAAGCAATGAGGCTTTAGTTACTATGAAACAACAAAAAGGCCTTAGTTACTACAGAATGAAGAGGGTCATGTAATACGTGTGAGAAATAGAGAGGTTTTGAGAGATGAAGATAGTTTAAAAGAGTCTTTGCAAATAATTACAGATGGAAAATCAATTAGTAAAAAAAATTCTCATAACTACAGCTATAAGGTTATTAATAGATATAGCATAATTAGCATAAATATAGCATGATTGTTGTATTCCATATTTATCACATTCTTGTATTATGTATGGCACATAGTTGAATGGGAAGAGATGACGGTTGATACTCCATTATGGTATCAAGAGACCGGGTCACCTCCTCCTCCTAAAACCCTAGTCGCCGTCCTCCTTACCTCCGCTTTTCGATCAGCCAACATTACTCTGTTCCCAATGGCCGCCGATGATCAGCCCATCCCAAACCCTTCTCCTATCACCATCAAATCTGAAATACATCCCGCCATCACCATCACAAACATCAAAAACTTCATACCCTTTACCCTCGAGATTGAATCAAGTCAATATTCATTTTGGGCAACCCTCTTTACCCTCCATTGTCGTGCCTACCTTGTGGAAGACCACCTTAAACCCAAACCCGAACCCACCACACCCGAATCTTCTTCAACCGAATCCCATTGGAATCGATTAGATGCCATTGTTTTGCAATGGCTCTATAGCACGATTTCAAACGACCTTCTCCACACAATCATAGACAAAACATCCATCGCCCACTCTCCATGGGTGGCTATCGAGGATTTATTCCATGATAATAAAGCCTCGCGTGCCATCTATCTCATGCAGAAATTTTCCAACACCCGCATGG
This sequence comes from Ambrosia x helenae, assembly GCA_030844895.1. Classification (NCBI taxonomy): domain Eukaryota; kingdom Viridiplantae; phylum Streptophyta; class Magnoliopsida; order Asterales; family Asteraceae; genus Ambrosia; species Ambrosia x helenae. The sequence goes on from CM061223.1 coordinate 53,518,360, forward strand.
ATGGTTTTCCCAACATGTCTGCCTACTGCCAAGCCCTCAAAACCATTGCAGAACAACTTGCTAATGGGGATGCCCTAGTTGGCGGGGATCGGTTGGTCCCTCCAACTGATTGATGGCCTTAACGAACAATACCAAGGCATCGGCACCATCCTCACTCAACAACTGCCTCTCCCTTCCTTCTACAACGCCCGTTCCCAACTCATATAAGTCAAAACACGCAAAACCGAACAAGCCAACTTTCTTTCAAAACCGCCTCCACCGCCCTCACTGCTTAAACCTCTAGATCCCCTAACCCGAACTACCCAAGTAACCCACCCGACCAGACCCGTGGCCGTGACAGGGGCGGCCGCTATGGTCGTGGCAGAAACAACTTTGGCCGCAGTCGTGGCTTCATGCCAGCCTACTACAACCCTCCGGCCTTCTATGTTTGGAACGCCTTCTGTCCCAATACTGCTTACCTTCCATCAACCCAACAACCATCTTACAGCCCAACCCCATCAAACCAAAACCAATACTGGCCCAGTCCGCCCTGCCCGTACCCGACTACCAACCGCCAAGCCAACAACCCAACCCCACACCCTCAATCCTGTCTCCTAGGCCCGCGACCACATCAAGCCCACACCGCCTACATCCCAACTGATATCGAACATGCGCTCTATACTATGTCCATACAACAACCGGATACCAGCCAGTATATGGACACGGGCGCATCATCCACCATGTCTCAGGAGCAAGGTGACTATCACACTTTTTCTAATTCTTGCATTTCTAATAATATTCTTGTAGGTAATGGCGATACAATACCGGTTCTCGGTCAAGGCAAAAAATACCTACCCAAACCCTTCCCACCATTTATACTCAAAAATGTGCTTTACTCGCCCAAACTTGTTAACCACCTTATTTCTGTCCGTAGATTCACTACGGATAATTCTGTTTCTGTGGAATTTGACCCTTTTGGCTTTCTTGTGAAGGACCTCAAGACCAAGGCTCCGCTTCTTCGGTGCAACAGCAGTGGTGATCTCTACCCTCTGGTGCTCGAGTCATCTTCCACTCAACCAACTGCTTTTGCTGCTATCTCTTCACAAATCTGGCATCACCGTCTTGGCCATCCAGGACGGCAACCTTTAAATAAATTAAAAACTTCTAGTTGTCTTTCTTTTGATACTTATGAGAATAATGTATGCCAGGCTTGTATTTTTTGTAAAAGTGCGCGTTTACCATTTTTTGCTTCTAATAATATGACATTTAAACCTTTTGACATTGTTCATAGCGATGTTTGGACTTCTCCAAATCATTAGCTCATCTGGCCACAAGTACTATGTGTTATTTTTAGATGATTTATCTAATTAGATGATGTGCCTTAATGGGCCACTTCTTGTGCATCTTCGTTTCCATATCACATGTGGCTAGTATATGTGTACTATTAGAGCATTCTCAATAGCTTCCTCATTCCCCATTCAGTCACAACCAATCACAACCACATATTATATTAAAAATCATTACACTTTCTCTCTTCTACACTCACAACCACTTTCAAAAAATATTAAAAAATAAATACAGTTTTCCTGTTTTCCATAAAAGATTCCCAAAGAACCAAAATTTATCGATAAACAGTAGTTTCCCCATTTTCTTCACTCACAACCACTTCCAACCCCATAAAAAATTATAGGGTTTTATCACAAAAAAAAATGAGAGCACTACTGTGAATGCTCAGTTCTCATATTTCCGATAGTATAACTGTAATCCCCGAGAACTATGAGACGTATGGGGAATATTCCTAGCTCCGTTTCACTCGAGGACCTTGTTAACAAATTATCATTTCATAACTTGAAAGAAGATTATATTAATGTTGTACGCATCTTCAGTGCACATGAGAAAGTGAGAAACACATGTACACAATAGGATCATTTTGAGCCACCCATTCCATTGTTAACCGGACATTGGCACTATACAATATTGAAAGTGGGACATAGACATTGCAGTGTCGACAAGCACACACAAGGTTACCACATATACACATATGGTGGATTTAAACTCATATACCACCAAATACATCAAACTAGTTACTATGAAACAAAGAGGTTTTAGTTACTATGAAGCAATGAGGCTTTAGTTACTATGAAACAACAAAGAGGCCTTAGTTACTACAGAACGAAGAGGGACATGTAATACGTGTGAGAAATAGAGAGGTTTTGAGAGACGAAGATAGTTTAAAAGAGTCTTTGCAAATAATTACCGATGGGAAAATCTATTAGTAAAAAAATTTCCCATAACTACAGCTATAAGGTTATTAATAGATATAGCATAATTAGCATAAATAGAGCATGATTGTTGTATTCCATATTTATCACATTCTTGTATTATATATGTCACATAGTTGAATGAGAAGAGCTGACGGTTGATACTCCATTATGGTATCAAGAGACCGGGTCACCTCCTCCTCCTAAAACCCTAGTCGCCGTCCTCCTTACCTCCGCTTTTCGATCGGCCAACATTAATCTGTTCCCAATGGCCGCCGATGATCAGCGCATCCCAAACCCTTCTCCTATCACCATCAAATCTGAAATACATCCCGCCACCACCGTCACAAACATCAAAAACTTCATACCCTTTACCCACGAGATTGAATCAAGTCAATATTCATCTTGGGCAACCCTGTTTACACTCCACTGTCGTGCCTACCTTGTGGAAGACCACCTTAAACCCAAACCCGAACCCACCACACCCGAATCTTCTTCAGCCGAATCCCATTGGAATCGCTTAGATGCCATTGTTTTTCAATGGCTCTATAGTACGATTTCAAACGACCTTCTCCACACAATCATAGACAAAACATCCATCGCTCACTCTATATGGGTGGCTATCGAGGATTTATTCCATGATAATAAAGCCTCGCGTGCCATCTATCTCATGCACAAATTTTCCAACACCCGCATGGATGGTTTTCCCAACATATCTTCCTACTGCCAAGCCCTTAATGCCGGTTGACGGGGATCGGTTGGTCCTCCAACTAATTATAGGCCTAAACGAACAATACGAAGGCATCGGCACCATCCTCACTCAGCAACGGCCTCTCCCTTTCTTCTACAACGCCCGTTCCCAACTCATACAAGTCGAAACACGCAAAACCGAACAAGCCCTACTTTCTTCCAAAACTTTCTCCACCGCCCTCACCGCTCAAACCTCTAGATCCCCTAACCCATACTACCCACGTAACTCACCCGACCAGACCCGTGGCCGTGGTAGGGGCGGCCGCTGTGGTCGTAGCAGAAACAACTTTGGTCGCGGTCGTGGCTTCATGCCAGCCTACTACAACCCTGCGGCCTTCTATGGTTGGAACCCCTTCTGGCCCAATACTGCTTACCCTCCATCAGCCCAACAACCACCTTATAGCCCAACCCCATCAAACCAAAACCAATACTGGCCCAGCCCCCCCTGCCGTACCCGACTACCAACCGCCCAGCCAACAACCCAACCCAACACCATCAATCCGGTCTCCTAGGCCCGCGACCACATCAAGCTCACACCGCCTACAGCCCAACTGATATCGAACAGGAGCTCTATACTATGTTGCTGCAACAACCGGATCCCACCCAGTATATGGACACGGGCGCATCATCCACCATGTCTCAGGAGCAAGGTGACTATCACACTTTTTCTAATTCTTGCATTTCTAATAATTTCTTGTAGGTAATGGCGATACAATACCAGTTCTCGGTCAAGGCACAAAATACCTACCCAAACCCTTCCCACCATTTATACTAAAAAAGGTGCTTTATTCGCCCAAACTTGTTAAACACCTTATTTATGTCCGTAGATTCACTACGGATAATTCTGTTTCTGTGGAATTTGACCCTTTTTGGCTTTCTTGTGAAGGAACTCAAGACCAAGGCTCCGCTCCTTCGGTGCAACAGCATCGGTGATTTCTACCCTCTGGTGCTCGAGTCGTTTTCCACTCAACCAACTGCTTTTGCTACTATCTCTTCACAAATCTGGCATCAACCGTCTTGGCCATCCAGGACGGCAACCTTTAAATAAATTAAAATCTTCTAGTTGTCTTTCTTTTGATACTTTTGAGAATAATGTATGCCATGCTTGTATTTTTGATAAAAGTGTGCGTTTACCATTTTTTGCTTCTAATAATATGACATTTAAACCTTTTGACATTGTTCATATCGATGTTTGGACTTCTCCAATCATTAGCTCATCTGGCCACAAGTACTATGTGTTATTTTTAGATGATTTATCTATTTTTTTTGTGGATCTACCCAATCACCAATAAATCACACGTATTTCCATCTTTCACCAATTTTGCCTCCATAATTAAAACCCAATTTGAAACAACCATTATAACTTTCCAATGTGATAATAGCCGTGAGTATGTCAACTCCCTACACATCCTCTCAAAATGGTATGGCCGAACGCAAAATCCGCACCATTAATACATGGTTCGGACCATACACACCCGCTCCATGAGTGGTATTCACAAACCAAAACTCCACTTTAACTTTAATACCACCTCTCCCACTGTAAACATCGCATATTTTCCCTAATTTGTTTAAAAAAAATGTGTTTGTTTTTAAATATATGTTTTAAACACCTTAAACTAATAATTAATTTAATAAAACGTCGTATTTTATCATTCTAGTACGTTCAAAAAAAAATATTTGTGACATTTTTTTGGGCTTACCTAATCATATTATACACTTATAATAACTAAATAATTGATATAAAAGCTAAAAAATAAAAGGCATGGACCGAGACTCGAACCCGCGTCCATGGCCGGCTCAATGTGCACACCCATCTTAAACAACTGGGCTGCATCTTGATTAGTGATAAGTATCTGTCGCGAACAAACAAAACCATACCTTATTAGGCACAGTTGACTTGGAAAAGTCAACTACAAGTTTATACATTCCTAAAACAACTTCAATTCGCGTATTTGATCGTGTTTTATATATGGAATGACTTTGGCCAACCTCATCGGCTTAGTCCCCACGCCAATTAACCATTAAAACCTTCCAATTACATGTATTATACGCGTATAAGTATTCAATATAGTTCAAACATCCAAATATACGATTAGGTGTTGTTAGTATAAATTGACCACATCCCTACAAGCTAACAATGTGACACCCAGCACGTTTAGGTTAACATTTTATCAAACACATAAGTCTACCTTAGCGAAAAACGTTTTCAAACATACTTAACTAGGTCAGTTGAGTCGTTATGATGGTTCCAGGAATCATCGGGAGTCGTTACAATGATCCATGGGATCATTGGGAGTCGGTCCATAACCATGTGAACACGGATGGTGATTTGTAGAATCGTCGGGTTTAACGCACACACGTAAATCTCGAGTCCCGGGAATCGGTGAACGGATGGGAACGTGTTAGTTATCATGCATTATGTGCTTACAATCATTATATGACTTGTCGGAATGTGAATACGTGTTTATATGTGTTAAAATAGTGATTACGTGTAATTGCATGACATTATAGGTGATTACGCGTAATTGCATGATATTATAGGTGATTACGCATAGTGGCATGACATTATAGGTGATTACGCGTAATTCCATGACAGTATAGGTGATTACGCGTAATTGCATGACATTATAGGTGATTACGCATAATTGCATGACATTATAGGTGATTACGTGTAATTGCATGTAAATTGCGGTGATTAGCCCAATTGCATGCTGATAGGGGGCGATTGGCCCAATTGCATGCTAATAGGGGGTGATTGGCCTAATCACCAGTAAGTCATGCGATTAGGGGATATTTATAGGCGATTAAAGCTCCAATCGCTAGTAGTACATGAGATTAGGAATCCTAATCGCCTGACGCATGTCTAACGACTAAAAACGCATATAAATACCACCCTTATGTTGTAAAACATCATTTGTGAAACCCTAACACACCCCAAAGCCATCCCACACCTTATCCAACCTCTGGAACACGTTTTTGCTCAAGAAATCACCTTTCCAAGCCTTACACCTCATAATCTTGCAATTTCATGGTATTGTTTTGCTCCCTAAAGGTCCAGACCTGGTTTCTAAACATTTGTGTCTTTGAAAACTCATTAAAATCAGTTTATAAACAAACCCAAACCTCTATGCTTGTTATATGTGATGTATTTATGCAAGATAGGATTTTTATTGTTTAAAACATGATTATTCTTGTGTTATTGATATTTTTCTGATCTAAATGAGTTATTATGTTAACCTAGGAGTTTGAAGGTTCGTAGATGTGTATTATTGATAATAGGCGTTTTGACCCGTTTGAATGATTATGAAGGATTGATGATGATATGTTTTGTTTTGTTGATTGTTTAAGGTTAGGGTTTACTCTAGGATGATGCTAGAACAGTAGGATAATATCGGACAACGTCGTTATGTGATGAAATCTGGATATTTGCTATTTAGGGTAAGTTTTGCATGTTGATGTGATGTTTACATGCTAGTTATGCTATTTTGGGAAAACGCTTGCATTCGGGATAGGTAGGATGATAATAAATTAGTGGTTTTTGCTTGAAATAGTTTGATTAATGTTTTGGGTTTGATATTGGGTGTTTCCACATGTTTTGGATCTGATTTGGAGGGTTAAACGCGCATGTTACATGAGGCGATTGGGAGCCTAATTGCTAGTATGTTCAGGTGATTACGATCCTAATCACTAGTTAACCATCCCAATCACTAGTTGACTTTCCTAATTGCATGTTTGATTCCAAATCGCGTGTACTGCTGTTATATGTGTATTTTAACATCTCGAAACACGGTTTGACACCTAGGAACATGGTAGGAGCCCCGTGACATGTCTAATAACTTGGTAATACGTCTCCAGACATGTTTATGCGTTAATTGGGCGTTATGCTAGATAGGGTGAATGTTTGCGCATGCTAAGTGTTTAATTGCATATGTTGCATGATATCTTGTATGTGGCTAACACGCGGGATGTCGGGTCACCAATGGGATGTCGGGTCGGTTTAACGTTCAAACATGTTTTCAATATACACAGTCACGGTCTGGACAATTTGGGGACTGATTAGCCTTCGGGTTAGTAGTCATCACACTTATGTAAACTCATTGATAGGTCGCCACTAGTAGGGACTATTACACACATATCGGATTTCTATTTTACTGAGGACGCGCTCTAAGGTGAGTTTCACGGCCCCTCTTTTATACACTTTTCTCTCGGGTAGAAGCATGCCACACGTTTTAACAAATACAATGTTTATGTTTTGAAACACAACGCTTTTGAAAACACAACGCTTTTGAACACAACGCTTTTGAAACGCAACGCTTTTGAAACACATCACTTTTGAAACACAACGCTTTGAAACGCAACGCTATTGGAAACGCAACGCTTTTAGAAACGCAACGTTGGTTTTAAATTACTATACGAAGAAACTCGAAGTCCCTAATAAAAACCATGAATGTGCGGGGCACAACGGGGGAAATGTGGATAGATCTATTGGGCTTGACGAACCCCACCCGACGGCTGGGAGCCGGGCGGGTGCATATTGTCTCTATTTTCGGCAACTCAAACATGGGCGGCAACACATGCAACGCTTGTCAGTAATGGTTTCGGCAACACAGTCGTAGTAGTAAGGAAACGTTTGTTATTTACTTGAAGGTTTTACACACTTGGTATTTTGAGATGAAAATCTTTACGGTTGAACGCTTTGTGAACTTAAAACCTGTGAACTCACCAGCATTATATGTTGACGTCTTTTTGGCATGTTTTCTCAGGTTGCTAAGGTAGCAGCATTGAGTTTAGGCACACGGAGTCTCACGGCGTCTAGGATCCATTTGCATTTCATTTTGAGTACTATCAGACTTTCATGTTTTACTTTAAGTTGTAATAAAGTTTTACGCTTCCGCAAGCGATGGTTGGATTTTTGAAACTTAACGGGCAATTTACGTTGTTTTCATATCATATAGATGTCGTTTATTGTGACTGTTGACTTGGATCCTGGTGTGTCACATGCCTCGCGGTAAAAACCAGCATGTGGAATTTGAGGGTGTGACAAACAACGCCGATAATCAAACCCCTTTACTCAATTCACCCTTAATCACCTTCAATTCTGCGTAATCTGCTTCGGTTGTGTTAGGACAAAATGGATTGAGGAAACCACTTTTGCAAACCTTAGTCTAATTCATACTTCTGCAAATATTCTAAGTATAGAACTACTGAAGAAAGAAGACTAAAGTGCTGAAGAAGGATTCAACAAGTACTGAAGAAGATAGATCAGAAGTTCTGATGTCTAACCAGACAAGTTCACTAAAGAACTACTGAAGACAAACTACTCATCAGTAGTTTGTCATTCATCAGCACTTGTACCAGAATCATTCCACCGCCTTATGTTTCAGTAGTTTAATTATTTATTATTACTTTATCTTTTTGTGCAAGTTCCAAGAATGCAACTTGTTGCAACTTGTTACAGACTTGCTTTTTGGCAAGGTTCATGTATTTTTAAAGTGTATAAATAGATGGGTTCATCCCTCTGTTTTAGACATCGATTTTAATTGAAACTGAAATCCCTCAAAGCTTATTATTGTTATTTCCATTTCATTTACTGAGAATCTGTTTGAGTATTTATTGTCATTCACATTCAACACTTAGATTCTCATTAAACTTGTCCTTAGTTTTCAAACATCAAGGGGGATTAATAACTCCTGTTGATAGTGTAACTTTACTTACTTATTCCGCTGTGCAAATCTGATTGAACTTGCTAAAACACATAAGTGTTCAATAGCAAGCAAAACATCAAGAGCATTACTGATCCAACAATTGGTATCAGAGGTCTGGTTTATCTGATCACATATCAATCTAACACATTGAGAATTAGACACAGGCTCTTATTGATATTCAATAAAGGATTAAAAGTTCACTTTTATCAAAATCCATCACTTTAAGAGATATTTGATAAATGAATACTCTTTAAAATGGATCCACATAATACTGGTTCTGCCAATAAACCAGCTATGCTAGTTAGAAATGAATACAATATCTGGCAAAGGAGAATGGCACATACATTATCTCAGACCAACACCGGTTGCTGGAAATTTGTGATATATGGTCCTCACAAACCAGTAAATATTAATCTTGAAACTAAAGTAGAAATACCAAAAGACCCAAAGGACTATACAGAAGATGATTTCCTAAAACTTGAGCTTGATGCTAAAGCTTTCTCTATGTTGGCAATGGCACTCCCAAATGAAATCTACTCTGGACTATTACATTGTGATAGTGCCAAAGAGCTTTGGGACTGCCTAGAAGAACAGTTTGGATGAACTGAAGAGGTGATTGCCAACACTAGAGAAATCCTGGCTCAACAATATGAAACTTTTGCTCACATAAATGGGGAAACTTTAACTCAACAATTTGAAAGATTCTCCTCATTAATATCTGAGCTAAAATTAAATGGTCAGACCTACACAACTGTATCTATGCTTCATAGATTTTTAAGGTCTTTACCTAAAAAATGGGAAACATATTCTATAGTCCTGAGATCCTCACCAGACTTTAGCTCCCTCACTCTTACAAAATTACATGGGAGATTGCTAACTTTTGAAAGAGAAATCGATCAAAAGAAGAAATTGCAAAGTTCTGGTAAAACTACTGATGACTATCTACCAGGTAGTACAACACTATTGGGACAAGATTCACCTACTTGTTCAAATAGTTTTGGATCTTTTGACCACATTAACATAACTGCTGGGATCTCATCAGAAATATCATTTCCAGGTTATGACAATGATGAATATAGTCAAACTGCTGATAACATGTGTTTTATCATGGATGATTTAAAAAATTTCAGCAATGATGACTTAGAAGAAATGGACATCTTACACCAACTGGCCATGTTAAGTATTAAAACAAACAAATTTTATAAAAGGCCAGGAAGGAAATTTCCAGGACTAAACAGTTCTACAAAAATTGGTTTTGACAAGTCTAAACTTAGATGTCACAAGTGTCAGAAGTTGGGACACTTTGCTAGAGAGTGTAGAAGCTCTAGCTACTACCAATCTCAGTCTGGAAATCAGTTTAACCCTAGTTATAATAGGAATAATGGAATACAGGGAAGTGCACATTTTGTACATGCACAAGCTCCACAAATCCAATATCTGCTACAAGTACAATATGTACAGATGCCTGCTTAACAGATGCAGAGCCAACAATCAATCCCTCCCATTGCAGCTGCTCAACAACCTCCACAGACTCAGCAACCCTCACAACAAAGTTTGTTCACCTCAGGGTATGTTGACTGGAGCAGTCTTCCTTTTGACACTACTGAGTGCAATCCTGATGCAGACAACAAAATGTTTGACATCAACTGGGGAGAACCTGACAGTGGTAGAAAGAATTTTGCCTTAATGGCATTTGAGGGTTGCACCTCAAAATCTGCCCTCTCTCAGGTATCAAAAGAATGTTTAACAAAACTTTGTTCAACTTCATTTTAAGAATCTTTTGCTCTCATAAGAGAGACTAATGTGCATTTACAAGGCAAAGCAAATGACTCTGACAGAAAATTTACTCAGATGAAATGTGATTTAGAAAGATAACTTGCTGCAAAGGCAAAAGAAAATTCTAAATTAACTAACAATGCTATTGAAACCCAAGCACAACTAAAAATCATGATAGAAGACCTAGGAAATTTCAGAAAAGAGCTTCCTGACACCAAGGTTGTTTGTGAAAAGTGGGTAGAATCTTGTAAAGGGTACCAACTGTTGCTTAACAAACAAAGTGCTTCAAATGTTAGGTTTGGCATAGGGTACAATCACACTGAAACACCAACAGATTTTTCCCCCAAAACTACTGAAGATGAGAGAAAAATTGTTTTAGATGAAACTTCTAAAGATAAAGAATGCACATCTTTTCATGAAAACTTTCCAAAAACTCACAAAGAAAGTTCTTCAGAAGTATTGATAAAATCTGAGTTTAAGCCATCAGTAGTTTCATCTACATCAGGAGTTGAGAACCTGAAAACTACTGATGACCTAAATCAAATCAAAACAGTCAGAAATTTGCCTTCAAATGAAAAAGAAAAGGCAAAAGAATGTGAAATCTGTGGTTTGTTTAACCACAAGACAGAATTTTGTAGATATAGAAAAGGAATTCAGTACAAAAAGAAAAATTTCACAACTGGTTGTGGGAAAACAAATCAAAAATGATTTTGAAGAAACTTTTTCTCCCAAGAAACAACAACCAGCAAACACCCTTTCTCATAAAAGATGAAATCTCAACAAAAATCTGTTTCTCAAAATTCTCTTTCAGTAGTTAGACCTACATCATCAGCTGTTTCACAAACTGTTGAGATTAAAGATCTCATGTATATGGTACAACTACTGATGACCAAGGTTGATGGTGGTCCTCAAAAGGATACCACCATTGCTCTTAATGAAAAATCCATTGCCAAAAAGACATGGATTCCTCAACCTGGTCAAGAACAAACTGTTAATGTTCTCAAGAGCAAACCCAAAGCCAAACTTGCTTGGGTTCCCAAATCTAACTAATTTTCTACTTTGTGCAGAGGGTCTCCAGAGGCTTAAATAGCATTTGGTATGTTGACAGTGGAGGCTCAATGCACATGACAGGATGCAGATATATGATAAACAACTTTATCAGTCAAAGTGAAGGATCTGTATCCTTTGGGAACAATGCCAAGGGATATGTGCTAGGACATGGCAATGTCTCTTCTGGCAAAATACAGTTTGACATGGTCAATCTGGTTGAAAACCTTGAGTACAACTTGCTGAGTGTGTCACAAATGTGTGATAAAGGATATTCTTCCTTCTTCACAAAGACAGCATGCAAGATCACATCACCAGAAGGCCAGAAGTTGATACAGAAGATCATTGAAGATCATAATTTGTTTATAGCCAAAAGATGTGGCAATGTCTATGCAGTGGACATTGAAAAGGACAAAGTACTGAACAACACTACCTGTTTCTTCTCAAAGGCATCAACTTCAGAGACTGATCTCTGGCACAGGATACTTGGCCATGTGAACTTTAAAACCATAAATAAAGTCACAAAAAAGGGCTTGGTCAGAGGTCTACCCTTGAAAGTATACCAGTGTCAAGAACACTATGTATCCTGTTTAAAGGGAAAGCAACATAAGTCCTCCTATAAGTCTATTGAAGAATAAAAAACAACTGCATGTCTTCAACTACTCCATATGGACTTATTTGGGCCAGTAAAAATCATGATCCTTGGTAAGAAGAATGATAGGATCTGAGTTTGATTGTTTTGATTTGTTTAAAGTAGAATGAGAAATGAATGAAGTGAATATATATGGAAAGTGCAGCGGAATGATAAACTATAATAAAACAAAAGGAATAAATGTTTTCTTAATCGAAAGATTTCATTATATTTAAATATTACAATCAATTACAAGTACTCCCCCTCAGCCTGTTCACTCTGTGATTGTTTGTCTTAGAGAATGTTGTGAGTGACCAATAGAACAGTACAAGCACTATTCTATTTATAGACAAATCTAAACCACTGGTGACCTAGGCTGACGTCACCTAAGATAATGACCTCTAACAGAATAACAACATAAAACATCTGCCCTATACAAACTACTGTTATATTACAAAACATTGTAAGGTAAACTACTGTTGAGGAAAATCTGATGGTCTTGTATCATCTGTTGGAGCCTAAGTGCTGTTGGCTCCAATAGACCTTTAGTCTTCAGTACTTGATCAGCAGTTGTTCTTCATCAGACCTTTGGTCAGCAGTTGTTCTCTATCAGTTGTTATCCAACAGTCCTTTGTAGCAGCAGTTGTCATAGCAGTTGTTTGGGTGGAACAATTGTTAGGGTCAACAGTCTTTTGGGAAGAGTAAGTTGTAAGGACTTTTTATTTATGTGGATCAACTGTTAGTATATTTTGGCTTTTCAATCATCTGTTCTTCTTTAGGTCAGCAGACCCAGCAATCTCCCCCTAGAATAGATGATGCCAAAACTCAACTTTATTCTTGATCTTTATTCCTCATCAGACTTTCTCTGATTTGACCTTTGAAGTGTAGCTCAAAGTTCAAAGAGTAGAGGTCTTCTGCATCTCTTTCAAGCTCAAGGTTCAGTAGTGTTTGGAGGTCATCTACACACAGGCTATATGCATCATCCATGCTTAGCTTTTGAGCTTCTCCATCTGACCTGAGCAAAGTCAATTCATGGGTGTCTTTGTTGACCTTCCATTTTAGAATTTTTGAGTCAGAGGATTTGCTGAGATGCACCTTTATTCGGGATGAGTTTGGTGATGGAGGTCTCCCAATGAGTTCTCTGAGCTTTTCAGTAATGGGATCTGAGAAAAAGTGTAGCTGATTGAAGAGGCCCTCCTTTATATAAGTATCAGCAAACTTCTTCTGATCTTCTTCAGACATTTCTTTCCTTTTCTTGAATTTTCTTCTAGCAGCAGCTGATAGATCAGAAGTATCAAGTAGGCTGTCTAATGTAAAAGCCTGTTGAGGTCTCTTCATCAGTGGTTCATCAGAGTGGACAGGTTTTCTGGGTAGGTTAGGGTCTTTCTTCCTGTTTTCTTCCAGTTTCTTGTATGTTTCAACCAACCTCAGCTTAGACCACCTTGCAACAGACCTCATCTCCCCATAGTCAGCAGCCACAATTTCTTGTCTCATTCTTTTGAATTTCAAGGCTCTGGCTAGATCTCTGCCTATACTAAAATCAGGGGCAGAGACCTTAGCTGGGGGATTCTTGGCCATCTCTTCAATTCTTAAGAGTTCTTCTCTGAGAGCATGAGTGGTCCAGCCTGCAAACTGTTTCTTGTTTGCTTTATAAGGCATGGTTGCCAAGATCTGTTCAAGAAGTGATTCCCTAACCTCCCTTTCCATGTCACTGCTGAGAGGCATGGTAGACATGGAGTTGCTCAGGGTCTTAGAAAAATCTTCAATCCTTCTTAATTTGCTAAGCTCTGCTGAATGGATGCCCTAAGCAGTCCTGTCATCTTTCCCTTTGCATTTCTCTTTTATGATGGCATCTGCCTGTTCAGCCTTGTATTTTAGATATGTGTCTATGTTTAGGGGAACAGGAAAATGTGGAAGAGAGGAGAAAGATCTTTCAGATGGTTGTTCAGTATTATATAAGGATTGCATTTCCCCCTTGAGTAGATCAAGTTCAAGGGGATACTGAACAACCAATGGTGTGATGGTTGGTGGTGGTCTATGGCAAGTGAATTGTGATGTGTGTGGTGAGAATGATGAAAGTGGATTGGCAGATATGGGTGTAGATTATGTGGTTGAAGTAGTAGGTGGTGATGTGTGAATGTTTTCATCCTGTACAACAAAATTAGATTTCCTCTTCCTTTTGTACAAGATTTTTGGTGATGGTGGTGTAGAGGCAGTGGTGGTGTTAACATCTGTTGATGCGTTTTGCGACTAAGGATTGGATAAACATAATTAACATATGTTAGAGCTTGGCCGAAGGTAAACATAAGGGGCGAATGTAGATAAGAAGTGGGCGAAGGTAGATGACAATGGGCGAAGGAAGATTGAATCTGACTAGAAGACACATTTGACCACTAGAAGTGGGCGAATGTGGAAAATGTCCACGTTCGACCAGTGAAAAGGGGCGAACGTGCAGTGTCTATAAATAGATTTTGTGATTTTGATTATGTAATAGAGTTGTCAGTTGTGTCTAGGTTCAGGTCAGGTTCAGAGGTTGTTTTTGAGAAATTGTGTGTGTGTTCTAGATTAACATAAACTGATTGTAAAGGCTTATTTGAATGAAGTTAATCTATGAAATGATGTTGAAAATGATCTTGATTGTGTTGTGATTTGTGTTTTATCAATTTGTTCAGAACTAGGGTTTCCGCACCTGGTTTTGTGACTTGTATGATCGTATAATCCTGTTTTAGCTAAAATCTTTCGCTCACAAAGTGGTATCAGAGCCTAGAGGATCATACAATAACAAATTTGATAAGATCAGAGCTGATTTGGACATGTTTTTGACCTAAATACATCTGTTTTTACATAAACATTGTTTTTAAGTGTTTTTGATCGATTTAAAGGTGAATTTGTGGTCGAATTCAAGTTTTCCAAGACTTAAAGTTGCTCCAAATCAATTCCGAAACATAACCTGATTGAGATCATTCAAATCCATAAACTTTTGAAAATCTGAGATCAGAATAACCGTTTTTCAAACAATAACCGTTTTTCAAAAATGAGATCTGATTGTTTTGGGCGAACCTGGAACCTGACTTGATTGTAGTGGTCGAAAGTGTTGAAAAGTGGACGAATCTGAGTAGTTTGTGGGCGAACCTGAAAATTTGTGAAGAACTTTTCACTTTCGGGTACAGATTTTCACCTTCGACCGTTTTATAATTGGGCGAAAGTGAAAGGAGGTTACTTTGTTTTACATTCTGGTCAAATTCACGTTCGGGTGTTACTGTTTGGGCGAACTTAGGATCAGAAGGGGCGAGAGTGATAAAGTTTGGACGAACCTAGATTCTTTTGGACGAACCTAGTGCATTTTGGGCGAACCTAGGATTTTGTTGAAAATTTTTCTAAGTGTTGAGATTTTTTAGTTTGTGATCATGTGGCGTTTTCAAACTACTCCGGGATCAGCAACAGCACAACCACAACAGCAAACGATGGACCCATGGACAGTGGCAGCGCAAAAGACGAACACACAGTCTTCACAACCACTTAACTACATGACAACGACGAGCACGATGCCTCAAAGTGTAGCACATCCGGCACTACAATCTGATTACTGGGGAGTAGCTGCAGCGGCGGTAAATACTCAAACCACTAATGCTATTTCTACTTTGATTAAGGATTTGTCTACAGGTAGTGGAACTCGGCCACCGAAGCTCATGGATATGCAAGAGTATAATCAGTGGCATACCATGTTCAAGATCCATTTGGAAGGCATGGGAGTTGAAGGAGCAGAGGCATGGAGCATGATTGTTAAAGGTTACACAGCACCGATTCTGGAGAATACAGGTGAGATGATTCCTTTGGAAAGCTTAACTGAGGACGAGAAGAAGAAATATGTGGTGGAGAAGAAGGCGTTTTCCCAACTGACACAGGCAATCATAAGTGACCTGTTGCATCAGTTTGGGACATGTACTACATCAAAGCAGCTTTGGGATAAGCTTAAGAGGAAGCATGATGGTAATGAGAAGACTAGGAGTCTGAGAATGGAAGAATTGGTCAAAGAGTTTGAGAATTTTTCTTTTATTAATAATGAAACTCTAAAAGAACTAACTCCTAGATATATGCATTTGTTGTCTGAATTGTCTAGTTATGGTGTACAGATTCCAATGACTAAGCAGGTGGATAAGTTTGCAGATGCTTTACCACCACAATGGGATCAGCATGTGGAAGTTCTAAGAGAGAAGGATGCTTATCAATTCTGGACCATTTCAGAGTTTATCGAAAAGCTGGAGAACAAAGAGTTGGAGGATAGGAGGAAAGCTAGAAGGTCACAGATTCCTCAGAATCCCAGTTTGTATTTTGGAGGTACTTCAGTTCCAGTTGGTAACTCGAGCTCAGGAAGCATTGCACCACATGTCGCATGTATTTCCAATGTCATGGATTCATCAAAACCAACCACCAACTACTTGACACAAACATCATCCTACTCACAACCATCATACACACCACCACAATACAATTCCTACATTTCACCAATATCCCCAATGCAACAAGCAGGTTTTTACACCGCTAACCAATCACAACAACCAGTAAACCAAGTTATTCAACCTAAACAACAACCGGTGGTTTTGGATACATCTAACTTGGGAAATGTGACTGTGGAGGTTGCTCAGCAACACATTGCATTAGTCTCAGCAATGGTTTCATCCTACAATGGGTTAGTTGCTAGTCAGATTGGGAACAACAACTTAACCAACGAAGACTATGCACAGATAGACAAGGAAGAGATGGAACTCATTGACATTCAATGGGCTTTTGCGAGTATTATGAGAAGAGCAACAAAGTTCATTGAGAAAACTGGAAGGACTGATTTGGCAACTTCTCCCAATACAACCTATGGATTCAACAAGGAGAAGGTTACGTGTTTTAATTGTGGAGAAAAAGGACATTTTAAAAGGGAATGCACTCAGCCACCTAAACAAGGTAATCGAAACCCTTTCAATGCAAATTACCAGAACCGTCAACAACAAAACCAAGTTTCTTACCAAAATAACAACTACCAAAACCGAAACTTTAACAACCAAAACAGACAACCAAACACTCAAAACCAGATTCAAAACCAATCTCCTAACAACCCAAACCGAACAGTTGTACCTATCACTACACCTAATGAGACCCAACAGAATGCGAGTCAGAACCAAGCTTTGGTGACTCAACAGGATGAAAGGTTTGACTGGTCGGGTATGCAAATAGGAGTTGAGGAAGTGACTACTGGTGGGAATGTGGCATGTGTTGCTTATCAGGTTGATATGGAAGAGTCGGTGACGGTTGATGAGAAGAAAGAAACTGAGGAGTGTGAAAGTGATGATTCTGAGACTGAGATGGAAGTGGAGAATGAACCTGTTGAGGTTAAGGCTGAGGAAACAAGTTCTGGAATGGTGATTGATTCTGTGACTGATGTTCCTGAAGAGTGTAGATCAGTTTATTCAGATTCTGAGAGCGAATCAGACACAGAAGCAAGTGTTGATTCTTTAGATGATGATATTGATCAGTTGCTGGCAGAAGCTGACTTTTTGATGACGAGGAAGTCATGCATTGCTGATGATGCTTTCACCAAGATCGACTATTCCAAGTTTTTCACTGGAAAGGAAGCTCATTTTGCGTTGATGGCCATGACTGAACCGCCAAAACCTGTAAGTTCTGAATCTAGCACTGATGTTATGAGTGATAAATATTGTGGAACATGTGATAGATTGACTGAGGAGAATAAACAACTCCGAATTTCACGTGATAGTGCTATCTTGAACAGTCAATCTACTCGCAAAGAGTTGAATGCTTTCAACAAAGTATTAGATGGCTATAAAAAGGACATTTCCGACTTGAAAAATACTTTGTCATTGAAACAATTGGCAATAAACAACTATATCAATGAAATTGAAAACACCAAGTTGGAAATGGCAGCCATAAAATGCTTTGCTGAAAAGGTTAACAAGAAGTTGGAAAGTTATAAGAATGTTGCTTATGTGGTAGATCATATCATTGATGATAACACCACCAATTACAAGTCTGTACCATCTCCGGTTCTTTTTGAAAATCATAACTATCACCAAGTTATACCGGAGAGTTCGGTAAAATCAGACTCATCATCAGAAATGGAATCTAATACCTCGAGTATTGGTGATCCTTATTCCGATGTGAGACCGATTTTAGGCTTGAATGATGAGGGTGTTTATGCTGAGAGTGAGAATTTAGACTCAGAAAATGATGATACTGGTAGTGATCAATCTGTTAATGAATGTGAGATTCCAAAAGAAAATCACATCATTACTACTGAACCAGTGTCACCATCTGATCATGTTCATCCGATGGCAAATGCTAATCGTGATAAAAAGTCTGAAAAGATTGATGTTAAGAAAGATAATGGTGTTAAGAATGTTGTTAAAAAGAATGAGCTGAATGAACCTAGTGACAAACCTGTCAAAGTGTTTTATCGGATGGAAGGATCCGATAAGATCATTTCTGATGAGGAATTTCCAATCAAAAATGTTAACTATTCTAAACTTGACAAAATCTGGCAAGAAAGCACAATATGGTTTCCAAAACATGAGAGAACCAACGAAATTCCACCAGAAATCTTAAAGAAACTGTTTTCAGAAGTTCCTCAAGAACCAAAGGTCCATGTCACCGAGTTCATTCGACCAAATGATAAAGCAAATGGTTTTCATGAGCCCTCTTACTCGAAAGGACCACTTCCTGAGAGTTTGAGGAATCAACAGTATAATGATCAATATCCTGTTAGATCATTAGCACCACCAAATGCTCATTATGTGTTTGAGGAATATAGAAAATGCTTTAAATGTGGAGAACGCGGGCATTTACTTGCTCAGTGTCCATATGTAAGGCATAAAAGACATGAGGTTGAAGTTAGAAATTCCATGAGAAAGCCGATTGATCATTATGTTCCACCTCATAGACGGGTTGTTCCTCAACAACAACAGTTTTATAATCAAAACAATTTTCAAATGAGGAACAATCGTCCATTTCAATATGATCAAAGAAATCGGATTGCAATGGAACAATCTTGGAGAAAGCCTGTGGTGAACACAACAGCTGATAGACAAAAGGTTCCACAAAAACCGATTGTCAAATCAAATGTTGGACCTAAGTCTGTTAACTCAGATAAGGTTGCCAAGAAAGTTACTTTTGGTAACAATGTTCAGAAACCAATTGAGAAACCAAAATCTCAAATTCGTATTCTTAAAAGGCCTGAACAATCTTGGACACCTAATGGTACTCCAGGAGCTTCTACTTCGAAGGTAAGTGAGAAAAATGAAAGTGTTTTGAACAATCAGAAAAAGATTGATCCAAAACAGAAAGTTGTTGAAAAAGTCAATGAGAATGTTTCTTTGAAAACCGATGTTCAAAGGCCCAAGACTCAGGCTTGGGTCCCCCGAAAGAACTAAATGTTTACTTTTTGTGTGCAGGGAGCTTCAGCTGGCCCTATTAGCAGTCTCTGGATTGTTGATAGTGGAGCTTCAGGCCACATGACGGGGGATCTCGCATTGTTGTTTGATGTGAAAAATATTAATGGAGGGTATGTCGCTTTCGCGGGTAATAAAGGAGGTTATATCACGATGGAAGGAAGCGTGAGTAATGGGATTGTGACTTTCGAGCGGATTTCTTATGTCAAGCAGATAGACTATAATCTGTTGAGCGTCAGTCAAATATGCGATAAACAATTTTCTGTGCATTTTGATGACAAATCCTGCTATATTCTCAAACCGGGCTTCAAAATTCCAAAGGAGTGGGTTATGTTGATGGCACCTCGAGTCAACAATCTTTATATTCTTGACATGTCCAAGGCAATGACATCACAGGGACAGATAACATGCTTTCTATCCAAGGCGACCGAAAAAGAATCGATAATGTGGCACCGCAGAATGGGGCACATTCATCTGAGGAAAATGAATCAATTGGTGAGAAATGGACTTGTTGATGGAGTAAATGTGAAACATTTCCATCTGAACGACAAGTGTGTAAGTTGTATGAAAGGCAAACAACACAAACAGTCCCATAAGGTGAAGAAAGTTAACTCTGTTGAGATGCCGCTTGAGCGATTGCACATGGACCTTTTCGGACCAGTCAAGCGCAAAAGTCATCTTGGAGAGCTTTATTGTTTAGTCGTCACTGATGACTATTCACGATTCTCATGGGTGATGTGTTTGAAGAACAAAAGCGACACCTTTACCAACCTACAAGTTCTGTTCACTCGACTGGAGAATATCTACAATTTGAAGATAAAAAGAATCAGGAGTGACAACGGGACGGAGTTCAAAAATGCCAAGATGGATGAACTTTGTGAAAGCAAAGGGATACATCATGAATACTCGGCTCCGTATACCCCGCAACAGAACGGTGTTGCTGAAAGAAAGAATAGGACTCTAATTGAGGCGGCTAGAACAATGCTCGCTGATTCAAATCTTCCAGTAATGTTCTGGAACGAGGCGATTTATGCAGCAAATTATACATTAAATCGGGTTATAACAGTGAAGAAGTTTGGAAAAACATCT
Organism: Ambrosia x helenae; assembly: GCA_030844895.1. Lineage (NCBI taxonomy): Eukaryota > Viridiplantae > Streptophyta > Magnoliopsida > Asterales > Asteraceae > Ambrosia > Ambrosia x helenae. Next base: position 53,539,052 of record CM061223.1, read on the forward strand.
TATGAACTGTTACACCGACGAAAGCCCAATTTAGAGTATCTAGAACCATTTGGGGCGCCATGTACGATGTTGAATCCAAGCGAGAAGTTTAGTCCTAAAGCTGAGGAGGGATATTTTGTTGGATATGCAACCCCGCTCAAACGGGTATTCAACAAGCGAACTCGTCAAGTGGAGGATTGGGCTAACGTGGAAGTTCAACGATACACTCAAAATTTGCAAGGCACGGGCCCTGATTGGATGTTTGATTACAAAGATTTCTTTGAATCATTCAACCTAGATAGCTTGGTTGAAGAAGCTGTTATCAGATTACTTTACGAGTGTGAAAACGCGGCGACTTCACCGTTGATGCGTCCAATCACCGTAACCCCCCACCAGCTTCTAATGATACCAGTGCTCCTATACAAGAAGAAGAGATGTTTCAAGAGGCTTCAACTTCACTAGACACTTCAGAATCTGAAGATGAACAATTTGAAGAAGCCGTTCTTGAACATGCAGAAGAATTAGAGGCGCAACCTGTGAACCCAACTCCAAATCCAGATGTTGCTTCATCATCAAACACGGGTCATGATCAGGATGCTGTAGAAAACTTGACTGCTCAGACGGGAGTGATTGTACCTGTTAATCCGGAATCTCGGATTCATCGTATTCACCCGTTGGAGCAAGTTATCGGTGATCCTGGTAGTGGTGTTATGACCAGAGGGCAGCTTAAAAGCGTTAACTCGCCAGAAAGTTTTGGTGCTTTAGCATTGTATGCCAAAATTCAGAAATCTGGTAGTCAAAATGATTGGTCGTTTGCATGTTATGTGTCGCAGGTAGAGCCAAGGACATACAAAGACGCTTTGAATGAAGATGCCTGGGTTGAGGCAATGCAGGAGGAGTTATTGCAATTCCAGAAATTGGGAGTCTGGACGCTCACAGATTTGCCGCCGGGAAGAAAGAAAATAGGCACTAAGTGGGTGTTTAAGTGCAAAAAGGATGATCGTGGAGTTATTGTTCGCAACAAAGCCAGATTGGTTGTGCAGGGTTTCCATCAAATCGAAGGAATTGATTACAACGAAATCTATGCACCAGTAGCACGAATGGAAGCTATTCGGATGTTCCTTGCGTTTGCTTCGTACAAGAAATTCAAAGTCTATCAAATGGACGTCAAGAGCGCATTTTTGTACGGAAAAGTCAAGGAGGAGGTTTATGTCGGGCAGCCACCAGGCTTTGAGGACCCAATCCACCGGGACAAGGTCTACGTGCTAAACAAAGCTTTATATGGTTTGCACCAGGCTCCAAGACAGTTGTACGAGGAGCTAAGTACATACCACATCTCCAAAGGATTCAAGCGCGGCCTCGTCGATTGCACTCTCTTCACGAAGAAGACGGGAGATGACTTGCTTCTAGTACAGATTTACGTTGATGATATTATATTTGGTTCAACTAACGAACTTTTGTGCAGGGAATTCGAAACTGTTATGCAGGAAAAGTTTGAAATGAGCGCTATGGGGGAGATGCAGTTTTTCCTCGGCTTACAGGTGGACCAAAGACCCAACGGGATCTTCATTCACCAGACGAAATATGTCTCCGACATCTTGAGCCGATTCCAGATGGAGGACTCTAAGCCGATGGATACCCCGATTCAACCCAATCACGGGATTGGAGTGGACACTAAGGGGAGCTGACAGATCCATTTACATACAGAGCAATCATCGGATCTCTGATGTATTTGACAGCGTCTCGACCAGATATTATGTATGCAACATGTCTCTGTGCTCGCTATCAATCGAAGCCGAAACAAAGTCATCTGACGGCGGTCAAGCGTATCCTTCGATATCTGAAGGGTTGTCCATCAAAAGGACTTTGGTACCCTAATGATGATGATTTTGATTTTATTGCTTTTAGTGATGCAGATTGGGGCGGCTGTGACAAAGACAGCAAATCAACCACAGCCGGTTGCCAGTTTTTAGGGAGCAGGTTAATTACCTGGCAATGCAAGAAACAGACTTCCGTCGCACTGTCTACATGTGAAGCCGAGTACATTTCAGCCTCGAGTTGCTGTTCGCAAGTGCTCTGGATCCAACAACAGATGGTCGATTACGGTTTGCAGTTTCTTAAAACCCCTATTCACTGTGACAACAAAGCCGCAATTGCATTAACTAAAAATACTGAAAATCATTCTAAAGCGAAACATATCCGGATTAAATATCATTTTATCCGTGATTGTTACGCTAAGGAATTGATAGATATGGTCAAAATCCATACTGACTACCAACGTGCAGATTTGTTTACAAAAGCTTTTGACAGATCCCGCTTTGAATATCTTTTGAAAGTAAACAATATAAAGGAAAAACAGGACTAATCGGCACCTCGGTTTATCGCTTTTTTAAATTTTTTAGTTTTAGTTTTAAATTTTTGCTAATTGGGAATTTCTCTTTGCTAATTGGGAATTTCTCTTTACTTTCATAATCCTCAAAGAAGTTGATGCTTTCGAGGGGGTTGTTTAATCCTCAAAGAAGTTGATGCTTTCAAGTGGATTGTTTCTTTCAATTAATTTTTGTTTTGTTTTTCAGAAAAATTAAAAACCCAAAAATATGTTCTTTATTTTAGGGGGAGTCATTTTATCTGAAAAACCAAAAACATTGTAAAATTTTCAAAAATACCTAAAAATTAGAAAAACCAAAATGATTTCCTGGATAAAAAGAGGAAATGATAGTACATCAGTAGGGATCTGGCACAGGCTAAAGAATTGTATAGTTTAATGAGACGTATGTTGATTACGTGTGATATGCTGATAGGCTTCGTAGAATAAATATTGCGTGCATTAGTGATACAAACATAACAAACTACACGTTTGTGGCTGAACACCTCATGGGCATATGGTCTTAGTACCGTAATTTCGTTTGATAGGGTACTTGTACAAAACTCGGAGGTTTAGGGTCGTTATGTTATTAGTTGTCTGGGGATAGCCTATCTGATCTTCTGCTGTAAGTCATTGCGGACCTAGATCAGACAGGATGTCTTTATAAAAGAGCTATATGCCAAATCCTAAAGTTCCGAATTGAGGAACTTTCCATGTTATATGATGATCAAAGATTATCTATTACATCGTATTGATCATTGATGCAAATCATGATTAATATCAGTCCTCAACCTGGTATAGTGCATATGTTGCTTTGCTGCATTAATTTGCTGACCTGTATACCTCTATGCATTATATCTTGTACAATTACAGACGACGAAAGCATAATCACGCTTTACAATGAGTCTTTGTGCATTTATTTCTTGATACGGGAGTATGTCGTGTGTGTGGGAACCACAATGTGTTAGTCTAATACATCTAATTCGTATCATTTTAAAGCATTGCGTAATTGTCTGCATGTGAGCTTATGTGGACCACAATATCAGCAATTGCCGTGTCACATATTGTTTCTAATGATAATATTGAAACAGATCAATGCTGTGTTCAGATTTCTCAGAAAACTGATATGATCCTCTTACCGGAAATCACAAAATGTTTACTGCTTTCATTTACTTTGATGCATTTTACTTAGTCGCATTTTACTTTTATTGTCAAAAAGATACAAAATCCAAAAAGATTTTAGGTGTGTTTTGATAAAATTTAAAAAAAAAAAAAAAAATCCAAAAGATTTGCATTTCTGCTTTATTTTTGATAACCGGGGATGCTTGATGGTCAATTTCTGAGATTTGATAACACCATCTGGGCTTTGTATCATTCAAAAAGTGAAAATTTGAGTTTTGGAAGTTTAACAGATTGAAAAATGTTGAACGGGACTCGAATTCGTGATTTGGCGAAATTTTCAGATTTTTCCATTTCACATTCGCCCCTTAAATGGGTCGAATGATGAAAAATCATCACCTTCGACCAAAATGGTTTTGGACGAATGTGGAATATTTCACTTCCGGGTGTCATTTCCACATTCGGGTACATTTTCACCTTCGGGTCTTTAAATAGGGGCGAAGGTGGCATGGTTTTACATTCGTGCCATTCATTTGGGGCGAATGTGGACTTCACCCACATTCGTCCACCACCAACGGGCGAAGGTGGCCTCTTATAAATACCCCATTTCAGGTTCGAGCCCATCATTCAAAAAATTTTCAAAATTTCTTGATAACCAGACCTTGTTGCTCGTTTTTCTTCTGATACACTGATTTGTTCCCTGACCATTACTGATCATTTTAAGACTATATTTGCAGGTAATGGACCAAGATTCAGATCTGATTTGATCGTTTTATAAACCGGACCTAGGGTTTCAATTTAGGGGTCGTAGGATGTTTAATAATGATTGATTTTGATCGCATTTCATTCCACATCAGTTTTAGGGGGAGATATATGAATGAATTAGTGTTTAACATCGTTTAATTGGTTAAAGGCTTGATTGAACAAAGTTAAACCTAATTCGTCTTTAAAAACTGATGTATAATGAAATATATGGACAATTGATGTTGAACGAGTGTTAATCGGCCTTATTAGGATACATTTAAATCAAAATGAAATGTTTAAAACCAATTTTGGCAGAATTTCAAATTTTGGGCAAAACCTTTTTCACCTTCGGTTCAAAAACTGGGCGAAGGTGGAAGTGGTTTGGGCGAATGTACATTAAATTGGACGAAAGTGACTTTTTACTAAGATCATTTTCACATTCGACCAAAATTTTCTCATTCGACCAAAATTATCTCACATTCGACCATTCTAAAACGGGCGAATGTGCAGTATATTTTGACCAGAATTTTTTTGTGATTTTTGTCGTTTTTGTATTTTGACGTGTTTGTTTGATTTTTATGTGCAGATGGCTGATCAACCCGAGAACGTTGAAGCACCAGTAGAAAATGTGGAAACTCCAGCAGAGATTACAGTTCCAGATCCAGTGCCAGAGGCAGAAACGTCTGTTCCAAGCAGTTGGCCATTTGAAAGGTCGCATAACTGTTGCGCTTATCTCGGAGATGTAGAGAAGAATACTGAGTTCACCGGGATCATAGAGTTTCTGAAGAGGAGCAGAATAGTTCATGCATTAGCCACACCAACCATCATATACAAAGACATCATTGAAGATTTCTACCAAAATGCGAAGTATGACTACTGGGAGAATCAAACGATCATCAAGAGCAAGATTCAGGATATGGAGATGTTCTTGACTGAAGCTGATATTCGGGAAGCATTACAGATAAAGTTTGAAGATAGTGAAGATCCCAGGGAGTTGTCATGGACAGAGCAGAAGGCGTGTTTCTTACGTATGAAATACAAAGGTCCAATTACTGACGGATCTATGTATAAGGGGAAGCTGGGAGTGCAGTATAAGTATTTTGCACATGTTCTTATCCACGTATTTGGGTGTGTAAGCGGTGGATATGATGTCATGAGAAGGAGTTTAAGTTCATTAATGGTTGCGTTGACACTCAACAAACCATTTAATGTATCTGGGATAATTCTTGATCATATGCTGGAGATGTTGAAAGGAATGAAGAACAAGAAGTTCATGTTATATCCGAGATTTTTGATGATGATCTTTGACTATAAGTATCCTATGTTGAAAAAGGATCCGACTATGATCCTAGGTCAAGATCATATGAATATTAGAACTTTGATGAGAATGAAGGGTTACAAAGGTGTGCCTGATAGTGAGAAGCCACCTAACAGGAGATTATTTGGTGCTTTGGCTCGTCCGGATTACACTGATCCTGGCAAGAACAAAGCAAGGCATGATAACAGTGACTCGGACAACGATGATCCATTAGTGTATGTTGATTCAAGCACTAAGAGGAAACGGCAAGTAGTCAATCCTGGAGCCAAAGGGAAGGGCAAGGGAAAGACTGTGGATCAGGGAAGTTCTAAGCAACAAGTGGTTAGAAAGAAATCGACAGCAAAGAAAGGATCAGGTTTGGTGGACGAAGAGTCGGTAGATTCAGAGGAGACTGAGGTTGATGAGCAGTGGGATTCTGATGATGAAAATGTGAGGACCACCAAACGTAAGGCCACTATGGTTGGTGAGTCTGAATCCTTGAACCAGTCGATTGAAGAAGCTGAGAGAAGGAAGAAATCAGTTGAAGATGAGAGTCTAGGTGTTGACCTAGCAGAACTGAGTGTTGGAGATACTGTGGTAGTGAATTTGCCTAGAAAGACAAAGAAGCAAAAGACCATGGCCAAGAAGTCAAGTATAAAAGAACTGAGGGAGAAAGAGTTAGCTCAGTTATTGAAGGGTAAAAGATTACCTGATGCTGGTACACCATCTAAGCTATCTTCACCTGTCGCCAAGAAGCAGAAGAAAACGAAAGAGGCAGAGACTTTACCAATCGATCAATTCAATGTCGATTTGGATAAAGTGCTCGATATGTTCAGAAAGCCTCAGAAGGAGAAAGTAGTTGAAGTTGAGCCATCCAAATCAAAGTCAAAGAAAGTAACTGTTGATGACGATGTCATGAAGCAAGTGAATAAGAAAATGGAAGATATGATGTTAGTTGCTCAACAGGCTGAGATTGCAAAGTTTAAGCAAAATGAGGAGAAAATGCTTCAGATCGTGGTTGCTTCAAAATCTAATCAGGATGATATAAATGATAAGATTAAGATGTTGGAAGCAAAGAATGAGAAGCTTGAAAGAAAGTGTGAAAGAAACAAGGGCAGGATCAAACTGATTAAGGCAGATAACAAAGAACTAAGGAATGAAAACAAACGCCTTAGTAATTTGATTGAAGAGCTTTATAGCAGGGCACCCCAGTTGAAAGAGGGTGAAGAAGATGAAGAAGAAGAAGAACAGAAAGTCGATTATGAAGATTCTGAATCTGAGAAAGAACAGGATGATGATGAGGATGATGATGAATCAGAGAAAAGTGATGATGATGATGATGATGACAATAATGATGATGATGATGATGCTGAAGGTGCTGGGAAAAAGCAAGGAGATGAGTTTAGCAGTGGAAGTGATCATGATGGAGGAGATGATACTTCTAGATTTACTTATGAGAAGAGAACTCCTAAGAAGAAAGATACTGGAGAATCAAGTTCCAAGAAGAAGGGTGAGAATGTTGATTCAGATGAAAGTATTTTCTGGAATGAGAAGGTGAGATCTTTGTCTGATGATGCTAAACAGTTATATAAGGATATGTTGGAAAAGAGAGAGTGGACCATTGAGTTCACAGGATGCTTCGCTGAAATATTCCAAACTGATGATTTAAGATATGAGTTGGAATATGAAGATCCAGATCTTGAAGAAGGGGAATTACCTGCATCTGTGGCAAAAGAAATACTAGATGGTCTTGCACAGAGGGTAGGGAAAACTTTTGAGGAGTTTATGATGGATGAATCAATTCCAAATATTCCTGAAAAGGATATTGGAAGTCATTCAGATGATGTGCAGACTCCTGAGAACAATGAAGTGGAGATGGAAGATATAACTCATGAAGAGTTTCCCCAGTATTTCAGACAAGATGATGAAAATGAAGTATTTCCTGACTTCACTGAGATACCAAATAAGTCAGCAAAACAGAAAGCTATGAAAAGGAGTGAAGAGTTTGTGGAGAAGGTATTTGGTACTGATAAGAATGATTCTTTTAACCAGTCTGATGAGTTGAAGAATTATTTGAAGAAATTGAAGGAAATGGATGAGAACCGACCAAAGCCTGAAGATCAAGGTAACTTTTACAGATTTCATAATGATAAGTTCAAAGGCAGAGCTCTCGGGTGGACTTACTTAGGCAGGCTGAAATGTATTGCTGCGAAATGGGAAACCGGAATTCTGTACTTCAACAGATTCTGTGACTTGCTTACTCTACCATACTGGGCGGTTAGAGACTTATGCAGATTCCCAATGTCAGGTGCCGAAGTAAATGGATCACATGTCGGTTGGTGCGCAGATAAATTGGTTTGGGAAAGTCGTACGAGATGGAACAGATTCAAGCCTCAATATCCCAGAAGAAAAGTGCATAGGGATATTGATCCACAAACCAATCTGAAGCGAGTTACTTTGATCTACAAAGCACCTAATGTGATGAGGAAGATACCGTTGATGCCGATACCACAGCATTTCAGTGCTGATTTCATCTTCTGGTACTATGATTGGAGAAAGGCAGAAGCAGTGATTGTGTTGAGAGATGGAAAGGATAAATACAAGCATGTTCATGTATTTGATCCTATGTGGTTGATTAACTGCACATTTGAAGATATCATCATGCTTTTCTTCAATCCGATCTACTTTGAACCAAATGACTTTGCTCAAGCAAGAAAGTATACGCAAGTGGTTGGAGTTTGTTTTGCGTATGACATCAATGCAGGAAGTAATTTGGAGGGTAAACTTGGTAAGACAGTGAAGATAGCTAATGTGTCTAAACCGGTGAAGAAAACTTTTGAGCCTCCAATGACTACTGAGCAGAAGAAACAGCTCAGAATCAAGTTGATGAACAAGACAATGGACCAACAGAGAAAACTATCCAATCAATAGTCGAGGGGGAGTTTGTTGATGCGTTTTGCGACTAAGGATTGGATAAACATAATTAACATATGTTAGAGCTTGGCCGAAGGTAAACATAAGGGGCGAATGTAGATAAGAAGTGGGCGAAGGTAGATGACAATGGGCGAAGGAAGATTGAATCTGACTAGAAGACACATTCGACCACTAGAAGTGGGCGAATGTGGAAAATGTCCACGTTCGACCAGTGAAAAGGGGCGAACGTGCAGTGTCTATAAATAGATTTTGTGATTTTGATTATGTAATAGAGTTGTCAGTTGTGTCTAGGTTCAGGTCAGGTTCAGAGGTTGTTTTTGAGAAATTGTGTGTGTGTTCTAGATTAACATAAACTGATTGTAAAGGCTTATTTGAATGAAGTTAATCTATGAAATGATGTTGAAAATGATCTTGATTGTGTTGTGATTTGTGTTTTATCAATTTGTTCAGAACTAGGGTTTCCGCACCTGGTTTTGTGACTTGTATGATCGTATAATCCTGTTTTAGCTAAAATCTTTCGCTCACAACATCTGTTGGCACTTTTGTAGGACCAGCAGATGTTTGGGATTTAGGTGGTGATGTGGTTGTAGGTTCAGATGTTGGTTTGGTGATAGTGGTGACAGGTTCAGATGTTGGTTTCGTGGTAGTGGTGACAAGTTCAGATGTTATGTTGGTATCAGTGGTTTGGGTTGCGGCAGTGGTTTTGATAGCAGTGGTTTTAACAGCCAGTTTAGATGGAGGTTTTCTGATATGTTTGGCAGGCATTTTCTTCCTCTTAGAGGAACCCACATCTTCAACTTCCTGCTATTGTTCCCTTTTCTTTTGTATCAAAGCCTCTGCCTTGCTTCCAAAGTGTCAGCCCTCTTTTGCTTATCTTCAGTAGCTTTTTCAGCTTCTTCATTTGCAGAGTTGTCCACTTCTTTAGCTTTGCTGGTTTGGACATTGGATTGTTGTTGTTGTTGTAGTGCTGTTTGGGTAGACCCTGGTTTGTTGGTAGACTTTGATTGACCTTTTTGTGAAGGTGGACAACCAAAGGGATCTAGCTTTGGCAATCTATCTCTGCCACTCTCCCCCTTTTTGGCATCATCAGCTGTGAATTCATCATCATCTTCATCTCTGAGAATAGTGGTAGGGGCAGAGCCAGTGGTCTTCAGCAGATGGTCTTTAATGGCCTGAATGTCTGCATGGTATCTTTGTACCTAGCATCTACCATATTTCTGATTTCAGCCATGTAGGTTTCATGAGTCTGATCTGCTAGTTTTATGTGAGCTATGATGATGGGAGAAACAGATTTCCATAGCTCACTATCAATATCAGCTATGGATGGTTGACTCTTGGTGAGAGTAGCCAATGATTCCAATATTGACTAGACATCATATTTGATATCAGCAACAGAGGTTTCAATGGACTGGACTCTGGCCGTCAATACTTGGTATTTTAAGTCATCACCTAAGTTAATAGGATCATCTGAATTCCTACCAGTGGTAGTTGTAAGTGGTTCAGTCCTAGGAGGTGAGTCCAAGGGATGAGAACCAGATGCCCCTTTTTCTTGGTTCTGGGGACTTCCAACTGATTTTGGGGACACTATAGTGGCCTCATCAGTTGTTGCCTTCAAGGGAGTCTTAGTTATGTAACCACTGTCCTGTTGTGAGACAATGGTCTCTACATCAGTAGTGGCTGCTCCACTTGAAAACTTACCTAGAGTTTCATTGAACTCTAGGGGTGTAACCTCCTCTTCTGCTTGAAGGATAGCTGAAAGAGAGGAACTAGGATTTTCCTGAGTTTTCTCAATAGCCTCAAACAGAGGTTGCATGGTTTGTGGAACATGTGTTGGTGAAGGTGGAGGAGTAAAAAGAGAATTAGCCCTGGGAGAGGGGCTTGTGAACATATGGACAAGTGACTCAAATGTATCATGATGTGTTTCCCCTTGGCTTACAACATGATCCTTTTGTGAGGATGCATGAGGAGTTTGGTCAGGTTGAGATATTACCAACTGTAGTGGTTTCTTGTTGCTTTTGTGTTGCAACAGGGTTATCTTCTGGTATCTCATCTTCCAGAAGTCCCTTTTTGGTTGAGTGGTGGTTTTTGTGGATGGACGTTTTCTTTTGGAAGTGGCTGGTGTGGGTTTCACAGCACTGGATGTAGTGCCATGATCACCAGGAGCAGTGGCTCAACAACAGAGGTTTGGACAACAGTTGTTGTCTTAGTCCTCTTTGTTTGTGTTTTGGAAACTTTTGACACTTTTGATACCTTTTCTTGGGTGGTTGAACCCAGCATTCTTGTGAAAGTTTCATCAGTTAGACTTTTCATTTGAATAAACTCACCCTTTTTAAAAAAATTTCAGGTAAAACCTTTTGAAGGATTACACTCAAAATTCTTGGGTAAATCAAAAAATCATTATTAGACCCAGACTTTATGGCTTTCACATTTGACACTAAGTCCATAAACAGTCCCTGGGATAAATTGAAGTCAGAATCTGACAACATAGCATAGCCCAAGTACTGAATCCTTAATGGGATTTTATTAAAGGAAGTGGACTTAACAGAGAAACAGAGAAGGAGGGTATGAAAGAAAATTTTCATGACTGGTGGGAAAAACTTTTTGAAAAGTGTTGACCCAGTCATCTGTGCATCATAACCTCTTTCCTGAAATTCTGTGTGAAGCTCTGTCTTAGGGAAAGAGTCTTTACCTGACAGGTAATTGAGTGAGAAGGTTGTGGATATGAGTTCAGGGGTAATGACGATACTTGTCTCACCAATTTTTAAAATAATGGAAGTAGGCTTTTTGTCTTGAAGAAGAAACTCAGCATTCAACCAGAATTCTTGGAGGGTATCAAGATAGATAGGGGCGTCAGCGGTTAGGATTGTCAGGTATTTGGATTGTAAGATGATGTCGATGGTGGAATGGAATGGAGTGTTGTCATCTGTTTTTACCAGATATGGGAGGTAATTGTGGGTGGCTTTAGCTTGAAGATCCATTGTAATGGATTCCGAGTGTGAGAGTGAGTGGAATTGGAGCATGGGTTTGAGAATGAAGAAGGCGGTTTCAGTATTTTGAATACAATGAGACAGTGTAACGACTGTTGTGATAAAAAAGGGTTTTTATAGGCTCTGGTGAAACCGCTGATGTGGCCAAAACTCTCCGTGTAGGAGCAGACGTGGCAAACATCTAATGGTGAAACAACTGGTGGTGTACAGCTGTTGCCAAAGAACTGATGCAAACAGCTGTTTCTTTATCAAAGTACTGATGCTAACATCACTTTTTTTTAATCTAGATAGATATATGTATAGATATATATATGGAAAATAAAATAGTTGTTTTATCTGATCAGAGGTTTGAAATAGATTTTTCAACCAAGCAGTGGTTGTTTTATCTGATCAGATGTTTGAAACAGATTTTTCAACTTAACAGTGGATAATATGGAAGAAACAGTGGTTGTTTTATCCTTAACAGATTTTTCAACCAAAAGGCTATTTTTAAGGATGGATTTTGATTTTCTGAAACATTTTAATGCTTTTATTAAAAACATTTGTGTTGTTTAATCCATGTTTAGCATACCAATTCTAGAAATCATATTTGTAAAGGTAGATGTGTCTAAAGCTTTTGTCAACACATCTGCCAACTGATCCTCTGTTGGAACATGGTGCAGAGAAATCAAACCTTTTTCATAACTATCCCTGACAAAATGATGTCTGATGTCTATGTGCTTGATGGTTGAGTGAGAAACTGGATTCTTGATGATATTTTCAGCAGCTTGATTGTTCAACATGAGTGGAGTCTTTAGTGCAGTTATCCCAAAATCCAGCAATTGATTTTGAAGCCACATGAGTTAGGCTGTACAGCTTGCAGCAGCATTGTATTCAGCCTCAGCTGTTGAGGTGGAAACAGCTGCTTGCTTTTTGCTTTGCCAAGAGACTAAGGCATTCCCTAGAAACTGGCACCCTCCTGATGTAGACTTCCTTGTGGTGTGGCAGCCAGCAAAATCACTATCTGAATAACCTGAAAGCTCAATGTTTCCATTAGCAGGATACCAGACATCAAGTGTGGGAGCACCTTTTAGGTATCTGAATATCCTTTTCACAGCAATAAGGTTTGACTTTCTGGGTGAAGCCTGGGATCTTGCACAAACACAAGTGGCAAACATAATGTCTGGCCTAGATGCAGTTAAGTACAATGAAGACCCAATCATGCATCTGTAATGTGTTTGGTCAACCAGTTCATCCTTGTCATCAATAGTGAGTAGCTTGACTGTACTCATGGGTGTACTACATGGCTTACAGTCATTCATCTCAAATCTAGTTAACAAATTTTTCACATATTTATTTTGATGAATGAATGTGCCATTTTGCAGCTGCTTCACTTGGAGACCAAGGAAACACTGAAGTTCACCCATAGCACTCATTTCAAACTCTGCTGTCATGAGTTCCCTAAACTCTTCACATATTTTGTTACATGTGGATCCAAAAATGATGTCATCCACATATATTTGAACAATCATTAAATCTTTCCCTCTCCATTTCAAAAATAAGGTTTTATCAATGTTACCTCTTGTGAAACTAACGTTAAAAACGACGGACGGTTAATCATGCATCATGTGGTGGCGTTGATAGCCAAAAGACAAAGGGGTACATGAACCGATTGGGTTTGTCCCGATTGCTAAGTGTTCTGTGCCTTATGTCCAAGGCTTGATACCAAACCACATCGAGCCGGGGGTCTCACTGGAAGCAGCCTCTCTATTCTTAGGGGTAGAGGTAAGGCTGTCTACATCTTACCCTCCTCAGACCCTACCTTAGCATTGCTATAGGTGGGATTAACTGAGTATGATGATGATGATGACCTCTTGTGAAACCAATGGATAAGAGAAAGGTGGAAAGTGTTTCATACCAGGCCCTAGGTGCTTGCTTGAGTCCATACAAAGCTTTATTAAGCTTGTAGACATGATCAGGATGGAATGTGTCTTCAAAACCAGGTGGTTGACATACATAGACCTCCTCCTTAATTTTGCCATATAGGAAGGCACATTTGATATCCATCTGATACACCTTGATGTTGTGGTTGACAGCAAAGGCTAGAAAGAGTCTAATAGCTTCTAACCTTGCTACAGGAGCAAAGGTTTCATCATAGTCTATTCCTTCTTCTTGTCTGAAGCCTTGAACCACAAGCCTGGCTTTATTCTTGACAACTATACCCCTTTCATCAGTTTTGTTTTTGAAGACCCACTTTATACCTATTGGACAAACATCCTTAGGCATGGTACAAGTTCCCATACTTGTTGTCTTTTAAACTGAAGGAGCTCTTCTTGCATAGCTTCCACCCAACTGTTGTCTTTTAGTGCCTCTTGGTACTTGACAGGTTGTGTGAGAGATAGAAAACCTGCAAAAAGACAGATATTTGAGGATTGGCTTCTTGTTAGCACACCCTCTCTGATGTTGCCAATGATTTGGTCTGGTGGATGAGCTCTTAGGTAGATTAGATCTTCCTGATATGGTATGATGGCATTTTGTGGTGAAGGACAGAGGTTTGGTGACTCTGTTGGTGTAACATCTGTTTGCATTTCTGTAGTGCCATCAGATGTTTGAAAAGTGGGGGAATGGGTCCAAGTGGTGTAAAACTGGACTGACTTTTGTCAACAGATGATTGAGCAGTGGATGTGAAGGGTGAAGCAGTGGTTTGAGGGTAAGACTGGCCAACAGTGGCTGACTCAGCTGGGACAGAGTTTTGACAGTTGTTTTGAACAGCTGCTTCCTCTGATGCAGAATAGATTTTATAGTGACTTGGGATCACAACATCTGTTCTGTAATCTTGTTGTGGAGATTGTAGAGTACCTGCATTGTTAGTTTTAACATTGATATCTTCAAATTTGAATTTATCTAAATCAAACAACTCAGCAGGATTTGCTGGGATTTTTAGGGATGAAAGTTCATTGAACTTTACATTCAGAGTTTCTTCTATAGTCCTGGTCCTTGTGTTAAACACTTTATAGGCCTTGGAAGTAGATGAATATCCCAGAAAATATCCACAATCTACTTTGGCTGCAAATTTTGAAATGGAATCTTTGAGATTTAGAATGAAACATGGGCAGCCAATGATTTTGAAAAATGAGATTAATGGTTTGAATTTGAACAAAAATTCATAAGCAGTCTTTTGATGTCTTGGGTTGATCAAAACTCTGTTTTGAACATAGCAAACAGTGTTTACAGCTTCTGCCCAGAAAGACAGTGGCAAACCAGAATCTGCTAGCATGGTTCTTGCAGCTTCAATAAGAGTTCTATTTTTCCTCTCAACCACCCCATTTTGCTCTGGTGTTCTTGGGATGCTGTACTGCCTCACAATCCCTTTTGACACACAGAAGTCATCCAACTCCTTATTTTTAAACTCTGTTCCATTGTCACTTCTAAAGACTTTTACTAGCAAGTCATATTGTTTTTTCAACTTTGGTGACAAAGTCCTTCAAGATACCTGCAGTCTCATCCTTAGAGTGTAAAAAGTAAGTCCATGTAAACCTAGAAAAATCATCAACTATGACAAGACAAAATCTTTTTCTTCTTAGACTCATGATTTTAACTGGGCCAAACAAGTCCATGTGCAACAATTGTAGACATTGACTTGTTTTGGACTCATCAATGGATTTGTAAGAGCTTTTATGTTGTTTTCCTTTTAAACATGAAACACAATGCTCATCACATTTGAATTCTTTTGATGGTAAACCTCTGACAAGGCTTTGTTTGGAGAGTGAGTTGATAGTTTGAAGGTTGGTATGACCCAGTCTCCTATGCCACAATTTTGTTTCCTTTGTGGAGGCAGCAGAAAACAAACAGACATTTACTATAGGATTGTCCTTCAACATATCAACTACATACACATTGCCACTCCTATAAGCAACAAGTTGTGCTTTGCTCTCAGCAATGATGGTATCAATCTTTTTCACCACTTCTGGCCCAATAATCTTACAAGTTTTCTTAGTGAAGAATGAGCCAAAAACTTTGTCACTCATTTGTGAAACACTAAGAAGATTAAATTTAAGATTATCAATAAGATTGACATTTTCAAACTTGAGTTTCCTAGCCTGAACAATCCTTGAACCCAACACCTTACCTTTTGAATCATTACCAAAGGATATATCACCCCCTCCATGAGCTAAGAAGTCCAGAAGAAGGGCTCTACATCCTGTCATGTGCCTGGAGCCTCCACTATCTACATACCAAAGACTATCTAAACAAGCAGAAGTTCCCTGCACAGCAGTAATGAATTAGTTTTGGTGAGTGTCCAAAGACAAGTTGGCTTTGGATGGGTCCTCAGACTTTTCAGACTCAAGCTTTGGAAGGTGATCAGTGGTTTGAACTAGTTTTTGAATCAAGTTCAACAACTGTTGCTGACCATTTGAAAGTGTTTGAATATCAACACTTGGGGCAACAGTTGTTTGATCACTTCCAGACAGATGATAATACCCATAGGGATTTCTGTTCACTCTTGGTTTAGAAGGTCTTTTTGGTTCCTCATAAACATGTGACAGATTATGACATGGTGGTTGTCCATATCCTCTTGGGTACTTGCTTGTGGGTGGAGCATCTGTTACTTGGACATCCCTGGGAACAGATGTTTCAAAACTTTTGGTAACAGATGTTTGGACTGGTGTAAAAGTCTGTTTGGGCTTTCCTTTTGAAGTACTCACCACCTGACTTGCAAGAGTTTTAGCCTTGTACTCTTGTATTTTGACATCAAAATTTTTGAGATACAGACACTATTTGGTTTTGTGATTCTGTTTCCCACATATTGAACATGTGGCTTTGGAATCACATGCACTTGTTCCTTTGTTAATATCATATGCTTTTAGAAGAAAATAGTTTTTTTAATATGATTCTTCTTTTCACAGAAATCACAGAACAAGTGGACAGACTTTTCCTTCTTTTTCCCTTTTTCAACCCTCTTTTCAATAGATGTTTGAGCATCTGCTGGAAGGTTTTTCAAGGGAATGGTCTTTGCTTGTGGTGATGTCTTCCCTCAGGAGTTTTGAAATCAACTGGTTTAAAGTTCTCAAGAGTACCACACTCATCAGACCAAGTAGGTTTAAATTCATAATTTTCAAGTTCAGTGAATGATGAGGAGCCTTCTGGTTTTTCTAGAACAATTTTCTTACCATTAGGTTCAGTGATTTTAATCTCTTGACCCTTCTAATTTGTTGGTACTACCTCAACTAACTTTTGATCCCTTTTGTAAGTGTTTTCAAAAGCTGGAGCAGTGGTTTCAAAACCAAAACCAAACTTCACATGACTTTTGGTTTGTTTGTTGAGTAGCATTTCAAAACCTCTACATGATTCCACCCATTTCTGACATTCAACTTGGGTGGACTCAAGCTCACTTTTGCCACTCTGATATTTAGTTATCATAGTTTGGAGCTGGTCTTTGGTTATGGTTGCTTCATGTTTTAAGCTACTTATTTCAGATTCCTTTTCAGTTAAATTTGTTTTTAACTTTTTTGAAAATTTCTCAAATTTAGCTTCATCATCTAAAATTTTCTTTCTAAGGTTTTCATTCACCTCTTTGATGTTAGCAAATGCTATTACACATTTGTCAGAACATAAATCTTTAAGAATTTGAGGAGATACCTTTGTAGCAGCCATCAGTGCACAATCACACTTGCACTCACAATCATCAGATGCACCCCAGGGATCTGAGAGATTCACAACCTCTTCTTCAGGTTTTTCACTTGCAACTACTTCATCAACAACATCATCAGTCATAACTATAGATTCAGTCACCACCTCCTCAGATTCAACTTCTTCTACCATAGCCATGAAACAAAAAATTTCTGTTCATTTTCAGCTTTGGCAACTAATGCAAAATTTTCATCTGTTAACTCATCTGGTAGACTGCTCTAATCAACAAAGCCTTGTGTGAAGAGACTCTGTTGACTGGTCTCTGCATGAGCAGAGGATGAAGCAGCAGTCATTGGCACAGGTGCCTGAGCAACAGGTGTTTGCACATAGTGGATCTGAGGAACAGTGGTTTGGACAAACTGGACAAGAATAGTGTTTGAGGATTGTGCAAAATGAGCAGTGTTTTGCACATTGGGTCCAGGGGTATTATAGGAATTTTGATAAGTGTTGGTCTGAGGCCTTTGATTTGGATAGGTAATTATAGGTGTACCATGTTGACTCCTACATTCCCTAGCAAAATGACCAAGTCTATGACATTTATAACACTTTATCTTTGATTTATCCAACCCCACCTTTGATCTGCCAGTTAACCCTGGAAACCTTCTCCCAGTTTTCTTGTAGTTCTTACACTGAGAAGGGCCAATTGGTACACAATGTCCATTTCTTCCAAATCATCAGGGTCAAAGTATTTTAGGTCATCATACTCAAAGGATATGTTATCAGATGCCTGGATATCACCACCACTTGATGTAAAAGCATAGTTTGGTGAATAAGAATCTGAGTTAAAACCTGAGTTAAAACCTGAAGTTATGTCAATGAAATGATCATAACTCTGATCCTTACTATTTCCAAGCACCTCATCATGACCCAAAAGTGTTGTATTACCAAATACATAATCATCAGACACTTTTCCAGAGTCCTGGAGCTTCTTTTTCTGGTTAAGCTCTCTCTCATAGGTCAAGAGCTTACCATGAAGCTGGGTCAGTGATAGGTCCTTGAATCCAATTGCGTTTCTCATAACTATAGCAATAGTGTCCCATTTATCTTGTAATGATCTTAAAAACCTATGGTTCAAGGTTGAATGAGGGTAAGTTAGACCAACCAGTTTTAGTTCACTAATGAGACAGTTAAACCTCTCAAATTGTTGAGTTAATGACTCTCACTTGACATGACTGAATGTTTCATATTGTTGGTTAAGTATTTCACGATTGTTTTCAATAACCTCTTCAGTCCCACCAAATTGTTCTTTCAGTGCATCCCACAACTACTTTGTATTGTTACAGTGTAACAGCCCAGCATATATATCATTGGGTAGAGCTATGGCCACAATACTGAAGGCCTTAGCATCTAACTCAATTTTCTGAAAATCCTGGTCGGAGTAGTTTTCAAGTTTCTTAGGCTCCTGAACCTTGGGATCTTCGGTATTCGGCACCATCGGAACATGTGGTCCGAAGATAACCGACTTCCAACACCCAGTGTTCTGTTGAGCTAGAACATGGCTCATCCGACGTTGCCAGATATTGTATTCAGATTTGACAAGCATCGGTGGCTTGTTGTTCGTGCCAGTGTTGTGTGGATCGTGATTGATTGAAGCCATTCTCTGATTTTTCGAAAACAAAGTCTGTTTATAACCGGTTGAATCGAAAATAAACTATTACTCTGTTTTCAATCCGACAAACAAACGATATCAATAATTGTGAGCTGATCTGTTTATATTAAATAGATTGATTAGATCGAATTTAATTGACCAAGCTCTGATACTAATTGTTAGGATCTGAGTTTGATTGTTTTGATTTGTTTAAAGTAGAATGAGAAATGAATGAAGTGAATATATATGGAAAGTGCAGCGGAATTATAAACTATAATCAAAACAAAAGGAATAAATGTTTTCTTAATCGAAAGCTTTCATTATATTGAAAGATTACAATCAATTACAAGTACTCCTCCTCACCTGATCACTCTGTGATTGTTTGTCTGAGAGAATGTTGTGAGTGACCAATAGAACAGTACAAGCACTGTTCGATTTATAGACAAATCTAAACCACTGGTGACCTAGGCTGACGTCACCTAAGATAGTGACCTCTAACAGAATAACAACATAAAACATATGCCCTATACAAACTACTATTATATTACAAAACACTGTAAGGTAAACTACTGTTGAGGAAAACTCTGATGGTCTTGTATCATCTGTTGGAGCCTAAGTGCTGTTGGCTCCAATAGACCTTTAGTCTTCAGTACTTGATCAGCAGTTGTTCTTCATCAGACCTTTGGTCAGCAGTTGTTCTATATCAGTTGTTATCCAACAGTCCTTTGTAGCAGCAGTCTTTTGGTTGGAACAGTTGTTAGGGTCAACGGTCTATTAGGAAGAGTATGTGTAAAGACTGTTTATTTATGTGGATCAACTGTTAGTATATTTTGGCTTTTCAATCATCTGTTCTTCTTCAGGTAAGCGGACCCAACAAAAAATACTGCTTGGTCATCATTGATGACTATTCAAGATTCACATGGGTATTCTTCTTATTTTCCAAGGGTGAGGCAGCTGAAATCATCAAGTTCTTCATTCTACAAGTAGAGAAACAATATTATCTATCTATCAAAGCCATTAGAAGTAATAATGGGACAGAGTTCAGGAACAAAACTCTGGATGAATTCTGTTTTTCTAAAGGGATTATTAGACTATTCAGTGTTCCCAGAACTCCTGAACAAAATGGTGTGTAGAAAGGAAGAACAGGACATTAGTTGTAGCAGCAAGAACTACGTTAGCTGATTCAGGCCTACCATTATATTTCTGGGCTGAAGCAGTTAACACTGCATGTTATGTTCAAAATAGAGTTCTTTTCAACAAGAGACACTCAATACTGCCTATGAAGTTCTTCATGGCATAAAGCCCCTTATCTCATTTTTCAGGGCTTTTGGATGTCAATGTTTCATTCTAAACATTAAAGACTCTATTTCAATGTTTGCTGCTAAAGTTGATTCATGTTATTTTCTTAGTTATTCTTCCACTAGAAAAGCCTACAAGGTTTTTAATTCAAGAACCAAGATAGTAGAAGAAACACTGAATGTCAAGTTCAATGAGTCAAAACACACTCTTATTCCAGCACATCCTACTGAACTCTTTGACCTTGACAGCTTCCACTTTAGACCTGAAAAGACTGTCACTTCATCTAAACCTACTTATTATGGTGATCAGAGGTTTGATGATGAGGATCCAGCACCATGGACTCCTAAAACAGTCATTAAGTCAACTTTCAAACCTTCAGAAGTTTCACAAACTTCTGATTCAACAACTGCTAATGTACAAACTCAAACATCTGCTTCAGCAACTACAACTACTGAAGATGTTCAAACACCTGAACCAGACATTATAAACCTCAGTGGCTTGTTTGATGAAGTACAAGAGCCACCTACATCTGTCAGTGGTTTACAACAACTGATTGAACACAAAGATCATCCATTGGAACACATCATGGGTGATATTGCATCAGGTGTTCTCACAAGAAACCAGCTTTCCAACTTTTGCTTCTTCTCAGCATTCATTTCTCAGTTGGAACCTAAGAAGTACCAAGAAGCCCTCAAAGACAACAATTGGGTGGAAGCTATGCAAGATGAGTTGCTTCAATTCAAGAAACAACAGGTTTGGGAAATCTGTCCCTTACCACCAAACAAGCTACCAATTGGCACAAGATGGGTTTTCAGGAACAAACAAGATGAGGCTGGTATGATCATTAAGAACAAGGCAAGACCGGTGGTACAAGGTTACTCTCAAGAAGAAGGAATTGATTATGATGAAATCTTTGCTCCAGTTGCAAGGCTTGAAGCCATCAGGTTATTTCTGGCCTATGCCATTTCCAGCAAAATAAAAGTTTTTCAAATGGATGATAAAAGTGCATTTTTGTATGGAAAGATCAAAGAGGAAGTGTATAATTGTCACCCACCTAGGTTTGAGGATCCTTCTCATCCTGAGTGGGTGTACAATCTGACAAAGCTCTTTATGGGCTAAAACAGGCTCCAAGAGCCTGGTATGAAACACTTTCCAACTTTTTGCTTAAAAATAACTTTAGTACAGGCTCCATTGATAAAACTCTCTTCATTAAAAATGTTGGAAATCATGTCTTACTTTTCAAATTTATGTTGATGAAATCATATTTGGTTCAACAAACACAAAATTGTGTGATGAATTCAAGAAACTCATGCAATCAAAATTTAAGATGAGTACAATGGGAGAATTGCAGTACTTTTTAGGACTGCAGATTAAACAACAAACAAATGGAACTTTTATACATCAATCTAAATATGTTAAAGAATTATTGATCAAATTTTCTTTACAAGACTGTAAATTATGTTCCACTCCCATGACACCTACCACACAAGTTGAACCAGATGATCAAGGAAAACTGGTTGATCAAACGATGTATAGATGTATGATAGGTTCCCTTTTGTATCTAACTGCTTCTAGACCAGATATTATGTTTTCAACATGTGTCTGTGCTAGATATCAATCAGCTCCTAGGGAATCACACCTAATTGCAGTCAAAAGAATCCTCAGATATCTGAAAGGAACTCCTACACTTGGAATTTGGTATCCTGCTTCTAGCAATACCAAGTTATCAGCTTTTTCAAATAGTGACTATGCAGGGTGCAAAATGTCAAGAAAATCAACATCTGGTGGTTGTCAATTCTTGGGAATCTGTCTAGTGTCTTGGAAATCAAAGAAGCAAACATCTATTGCAACTTCAACTGCTGAAGCTGAATACATTGCAGCTGCAAGTTGTACATTCACAGATACAATGGCTCCAATATCAACTTCTTGATTATGGAATCAAAGAGACCAAGACACCATTGCTTGTAGATAGTAAATCTGCCATTAGCATCATTCAAAATCCTGTTCAGTTCTCAAAGACTAAACATATTGAAATCAGGTATCATTTCATAAGGGGTTGCTATGAAAAAGGCAAGATTGAAGTGAAGCATCTGACAACAGCTAATCAAATAGCTGACATATTCACTAAACCCCTTGACACATCAACATTTCAGAAGTTACTATCCATGCTTGGGATGCTAAATTTGTAAGTGTTTCTTTTACTTTTCTGCACATATTTTATTTTTCACTTACATCTGTTTTTAGTCCAAAACTTCTGAAAAACAAAAAGAGAGAAACTACAGATGAACAAAACATTAGTACGGGAATATTTTCTGAAAAATGATTAACTTCTGATAAAATAATCTTCGGAAGTTATGATTAAAGTGTTTATAAACATTCTCATCAGTTGTTAACAAACTACTAAAGAGAAAATGGGAACTACTGATGATAGTTATTATTCATCAACAGTTTTGTCATTAAGGGCAAATCAGACATTTCCCACTTCAGAAGTTTGACCTAGGGCGGTTACAAACTTCTGATCAATTGTTAACATTCTCATCAGTTGTTAACAAATTACTGAAGAGAAAATGGGAACTACTGATGATAGTTGTTATTCATCAGCAGTTTTGTCATTAAGGGCAAATCTGACATTTCCCACTTCAGAAGTTTGACCTAGGGCGGTTACAAACTTCTGATAAACACCTTTTCCAACACTTATCCTTTCAAAAAGCAAAATTCCCTCCTTCTCTCTCAAAAACACTCTCAAACCCTTAACCT
This sequence comes from Ambrosia x helenae, assembly GCA_030844895.1. NCBI lineage: Eukaryota > Viridiplantae > Streptophyta > Magnoliopsida > Asterales > Asteraceae > Ambrosia > Ambrosia x helenae. Next base: position 53,561,791 of record CM061223.1, read on the forward strand.
GCAAAAACACTGTTCGATCCACACACATACAAACCACATGGCTCTTATACTCAAACAGGGACATAATGAAAGAGGCTACTTTGAGAAACATGAAGCCTGGTCCCAATACGACGAAATCATTGATTTAGTCGTTAAATCCAAATACTTCACTGCCCTCACCAATGATCCTCCAATCCACACTGAAACTCTAAATGAGTTCTGGGCGAACGCGAAGACAGTGACAGTGAATGATCAAGTGATCTCCCTCAATTCCACCATCCAAGGGAGAAGAATGGCAATCACACCGGCAACTTTGGGGGTTAGACTGGGTCTAGATGATGTGGATGCCCCAGATCAAATTCCAAACTCTGAAATTCATCTGACCTTGACAGAGTGTGGTTACCAAGGTACTCTCTCACATGCTACTATTTTTAAGAAATGTTTTGAGCCTAAGTACAAACTTTTGTTTCATTACATAATAATGTGTTTGAGTCCAAAAACTGGATTTTATGATCAGATGCCCTCTACTTTTCAACCTATTTTTCATTCCATTGTGAATGAAACAAAATTCATGGCATCAGCACTTTTCTTTAATGAGTTGGTGTTGCATCACCTCAATTCTAAAAAGAAATTTTTGTTGTATCCAAGGTTCATTATGCAATGCATAATAAAAGAACTTGGAGAAGTGGTGCTTGTGGGTAAAACAACTGTTTTAAACACATTAACCTCACAAGCATACTCTAGGCACAATAAACCGGCTGCCTGGCCAGAAGATGACCAAGGGGAACATACAATAGTCCCCATGGAATCCTCATCTTCCAAACCCTCACCCAAAAAGGCCAAGAAACCTAAACAACAAAAACCAAAACCCACCAGCCTTAAAAGAAAGGCAGTTCAGGAAGTTGAGATGCCTGAACTTGCCAATGTGCAATCTGCACTTGACAAAGGTGTGACTGAAACATCCTCTCAGTCTCATCCATCTCAAACCCCCCACAAGAGCACCAATCACAATTCTCTTCAAAAGAAAGAAATTTTAGAAAACCATTCCAATTGACTCTTCCTTTGAAACTGCTAAACCCTTACCCCAAACTACTGAACCAGTACCACAAACTTCTGAACCTGAAACCATAGAAATTGTCAAAATTCTCTCTGGGCTAAAAGAGACCATCCCATCAGAACATGCCAGTCCCCAACAACCACATCAAACAGGGGACATACCTTCAGACTTTGACATGAATGTGGATGTCCATAGCCATAACCCAAGAGATGAGGATGAACTAGGGTTTCTAAGCCCAAACTTAGAGACTTTAAGTACATTTGAGGCTGCTACTACTCATTTTACCACCCAGTGGTGGATCTGAGGACAGAAGTAACATTGCTAAGACCTCATTTGTGGCAACTACTGATGAAGGCTTAATGCCTGAGGTAGGAAATCCTCTGAACCAAGAAAAAGAGGTACATGAGACAACTGAGTTAGGCCCAGCTCATGATATAACTGATACTATCCTCATTGAGGATGTAATCAGGGATTCAGATGATTCCATTGATTTGGATGATGATTCACACTCCACCAAACATGAATTGACGGCTGCTAGTGAAGGTCCTGCACCTGGTGCCTCGAAGCTCAAAGAGCTGGTCACACCAGATCAGGTTAAAGTCCACTTGATCCCTGATTCCCCTAAAGTGACATCTTCTGTACAACATGAAGATCACCCAAAAATACACCCCTCACTAAAAATTCCTACCCAATTCCCTGGGTCATCAAGCATAGACCTGAACCAACTATGCAGCCCAGATGGTCCCCTATACCAGTTGATGAACACCCTCATTGCCAATCACCTCAAATCTTTCACAATTGCTTTGGAGTTGTCAACCAAAACTCAATTTGAGGTGTGATTAACAATAAACTTGGTGAGCTGTCCAACAAGATTGACAACAACTCAAGACAGCTTGCTAAACTCACTGGTAGAACTTCTCAACCTGACAGGCTTCCAGAAGTGGATGAAACCAAAAAGGGGGAGAAGATTAAAGAACCTAAGGAGTCACTGGAAGCCAAGATAAAGGCAAGAGTGGCTCTACAACAACAAGAACTGCTAGAAAAAGCCAAGAAACAAAAAGAAGATCTAGAAAGGCTTGTTTCTACAACTGATATTGAAGCTGAACCTTCCCAAGGCCATAATGAAGAAACTTCTGAAGACTCAGAAAGTACTAAAGACAATCCTTCAGTAGTTGATACTTCTATCAACACTTCAGCAGTTAACACTTCCAGCATACAAACAACTGAAGAGCCTTCCATACCAACTGAACAACAACAACCAACTCCTATTCCAAGGCCTACAACAACAACAATGACTGTGCTGAACCCTTCTCCAATTTCAGAGTCTAAAGAATTACTAGAGAAGAGTTTACTTGCAGCCCAAAGAAAGGCTAAGGAGGATGAGATCTAGAACAGTTTGGAAGCAAGGGAAGACATGAGCTTCAATGATAAACTTCAAGCTTATGAAGCAGAGCTGAATAGACAAGCCAAGATTGAAAGGGTTGCTGAAGAAGACAAAAGACAACAACTGGTGTCTTTCATCACAAAGAATAGCAAAACAAAAGCCTATTCACTCAAAGTGCTCTCAATGGATGAGCTAACCAAAAGAGCTCAAATTGTTGCTAACAAACTAGCAACAGAGAAGGATAGAAAAGCCAAGAGAGCAGAGATCATTGAAGAACTGGTAGCTAATGACTATGGTTCAAAAGCCTCAGTATCAAAGTGGAGAGAAGAAAAACTACTGGACACATACAAGAAATACAAGGCTGCCAAGGCTGCTAATCCAGAGAAGCTCAAAACTTCTGAAGTATCAACTTCAGTAGTTAGAACTTTTGGTGTCAAACAAAGACCAGCTACCAAGAGAAACCCAGAGGACAATACAAAGACTGATTTCAGGATGGTGTTGCTAGAAGGCAACACAGTTGTACATGGAGACTTTGATATTGAAGAAAAGCCTCTGATAACACAGTTTAGGGATCCTTCAACATTTGCTTACCAAATCCAGAAAACTATAACTGATAAGCTGCACACAAAGGTAGTTACTGAACATCATTTACCTACTTTTAAATTACCTAATGTGGTGCAAACAGAAGACAGAAGTGAATCCCACCTGAGAGTCACAGAAGTAGAAAACATCCAACACTCAGGAACATCCCAGGAATCCAGCATGGTTCCCTATACTTCAGATTTTGACAAATCTAAAGTGCTGATCATCAGATGGTCCTTTACTGATTCCAACTCAGTATTGGTGACAAGAAGAGATCTTACAAGCAAGGCCTACAAATCCATGAATGAACTGAAGAATCTATCAACTCAGGACTTGCTTACAATTCAACATTTGGAACCTCAAAAGGGATCTCTCACTGATGAACAGCTGAATCAAATGAAGAATTCTATGTTCAAGGAAATATGGAAGATAGTCAATGACAGAAGAAAACAACAATAAGGAATTAGAAAAGGTTTTGGCTTCATCAATCCAGGGGGAGATTGTTAGGATAAAAGGGATTGAGGAAACCACTTTTGCAAACCTTAGTCTAATTCATACTTCTGCAAATATTCTAAGTATAGACCTACTGAAGAAAGAAGACTAAAGTACTGAAGAAGGATTCAACAAGTACTGAAGAAGATAGATCAGAAGTTCTGAAGTCTAACCAGACAAGTTCACTGAAGAACTACTGAAGACAAACTACTCATCAGTAGTTTGTCATTCATCAGCACTTGTACCAGAATCATTCCACCGCCTTATGTTTCAGTAGTTTAATTATTTATTATTACTTTATCTTTTTGTGCAAGTTCCAAGAATGCAACTTGTTGCAACTTGTTACAGACTTGCTTTTTGGCAAGGTTCATGTATTTGTAAAGTCTATAAATAGATTGGTTCATCCCTCTGTTTAGACATCGATTTTAATTGAAACTGAAATCCTTCAAAGCTTATTATTGTTATTTCCATTTCATTTACTGAGAATTTGTTTGAGTATTTATTGTCATTCACATTCAATACTTAGATTCTCATTAAACTTGTCTTTAGTTTTCAAACATCAAGGGGAGTAATAACTCTTGTTGATAGTGTAACTTTACTTATTTATTCCGCTGTGCAAATCTGATTGAACTTGCTAAACACATAAGTGTTCAATAGCAAGCAAAACATCAAGAGCATTACTGATCCAACAGGTTGACTTTTGCTCTTGACCGGACCATTCGTAGCCTCGGCACACTGTAAGTTACAATTTATCCCTTGATTTTGTTAGTCGGCCGATTACAAACAAAAGCCCCAACGATTCAGGAGCTATTGTTTACTATTAGTCGCTATTAGATAACTAGGGTTCATGTTCTATCGAATTGGGGAGAATGTTTTACTGCGGACATCATTTAAATTTAAAATAGATTGAATGTTATCACCAACTAATCTACAGATCAGTTGGTACAAGCCTCGTGTATTAAGACGTGGGAACCGGGTCTATACGTAAGTTCGAGCCCCGTCCCCCCCCCCCCTTTTATTTCTAAAACAATTCATGAATTTAAACAAGTAACCTTTATAATTATTTGCAATCCATAATAATCGTTTTCAGGGTCCAGACCAACTGGTGTGGCTTATGATTTAAGACTTTGACTCGGCCAAGGACTCGGGTTCGAGTCCCGGCACAGACAACTATTTTTTTAGTATTCTTTTATACATATACTTTCTATAATATTTTATAAGTAGTTTTAAAATATTAAAAGTGCTTTATAAATTCTATAAAAATTATGTTATGTTAATCTAATGACAAAGTTTATTATACAATTTTTAGTTTTTCAAAAATCATTTATTTATATTATAAATATTACAAGTTTATTCAATTATAATTTTAAAATTTTATAAAAATATCTAAACGACTTTATAAAATCCCACAAAAATTATTTTAAACTTGTAGATCAATAAGAATTTCAGAAATAAACTTTATACCAAAAAAACCGTTTATTTATTATTTTAATAATTTTTTGTTATTTTAATCATAAATAAATCATAATAAATTCATTTTTCACTATTTTTATACCAAAATTTTACATAAATTATTTTTGTTCATTTAGAACAGAAATATAAATTTTAATTTGAAATTTCATTAATTTTAATATATTTAGATATTAAAACTATATTTTGACAAATAGAAATAAATATACTAAATATTCAAATTTTGAGAAGATAATTATATAAAAATTATTTTCATACTTAAAATCTTATAAGATGACCATCCTTAATCAAAAATATGCATATAGACTATTTATGTATTTTCCGAATTTCTTTTATTTATTAACAATTTACCTAATTAATAATTAAACAATTACTTATCCCCAAATTAGGAACCCTAGAAAGACTTAGACTTATTTATTACCTTAAAACATAGGGTAATACTTGGCAACGTTGGACTACACTTATTCTATTTCACAAGACTTAACACTTTGCTAAGGTGAATTTACATAACCTTGTTTATGCAATTCTTTATATTTTAAACTTTATACATAAGCTAAAACACCCCAACCCGGCTAGGGCTGACGTGTCACCTTTATAGATATCATAACCAAAACCAATCCATAATATTAAAATGTAAAGATCCTAATTACACTTTCTTTATTACAAAAGTAAATAATATATCTTGATCTCCTGACTTCATTTAACGCTCCTCACTAAATTCCCAAATTCCCATATTTCCTGCGAAGCAAATAATACAACAAAACAAAAGAAAATACGGCTGAGCCAAAAATTGCTCAGTAACGGAGAAATCAACAATGCAAGTAAATATCAACCAGCGGAAGCAAAATAGAACTGAGACTGAACTAGAAGGAAACTTTTGAGAACTTTTTCGAAATTAAGAAGAAACTGACACGGAAACAGAGGTCATATAAATGTACACTTATAAGCAATTTCATCTTAAACATTATTAATAATTCTTTGATTTTGAAAACCATTTAATTGTCATTAGTTTATAGAAATCCCAAATAGTATCACCTTTTAATAAGCGTTTAGATTAAACGAGATCGAATATTTTATCAAATAAAAAAACACATTATTATTTAACAAAACAAATGTTTTATTCAATTTGGAATTTATATTTACTACATAAATTAATTTAGAGATAATATGAGTTATAAAGAAGCGAATTATATTATTATAAAACGTTCATAAACCGATATGGAGACCAACACGAAAACAAAGACATACTCGAAAACAAATACTGAGACTGACGCCGAAACAAATACCGAGTCAAAACAGATTTCAGATACAGAATATAATGAGGCCCAAGCTATAATCATAAACTTAACATAATCAGAAACTGAACATAGTCAGAAGCATAAAACAAAACAGATACATATTCATAAACAAATACTAAACTACACGACAGATATATATCAACAAAATAAGTCGTGCAATACGGAAGCACCCAGAGCCGGAAAACAGAGGGGTACACAGGTAGCTACACTATGTACCGAGACGGTGCATGTAGGCGTACACACATTATTCCATCTCAACAGGATTCAGGATTCAGGATTCTGAGCTAAGATCGATCTATTCGCCTCTAAGTGGCCAAGGTACTACATAGGTACAGTTAGAGACGCCGTGATTTTGTTTATGCACTGTCACGATAAGTGCCATGTCATTGACGCCCCAACGACAAGCCAGAGATGCTCGGGTGACAGAGTACAAAGGCTAAGGCCATACAAATATAGGCCACAAAAAATAATATAACTAACAGGAACATGCGACCATGAGTACAAGTTTGAGGTATGGCATGCTATTACACTAATAAATGAACAGACAAATACAATACTGACTTAGATGTACCACACACTAAACAAATATACGTATCAAAATATATCAATAAGACTCTAAAACAGAGATGTAAATCCGTACTGCAAAGTAGCGGATATGATAACAATACTATGATGAGAAGACCAAAGAATTCGTACCATGATATGACGAAACATAATAAATACTATGATGTAAAAGAAAACGGAATCCGTACCTTAGGTTTAGTAAAGCAAAGCAACATGATCACGTCATCTTTGATTCGTATTCGAACCTTGTCGATGAGTAGTAATGGCTCCATCGCTAACATAAATCTGAGTAGCTGGTGAATAGAGGTGAAAAGAAAGAACCGGACGCCTTCAATGGCGACGACATCAATGAGGTGGTTCATAGCGACGACCGGCGCTATAGCGATCTTGGTAACATAGCGTGGTGATTGGTTTAAAATCGGTGTGGGCGAGTGGTAAAGAGCTGGGTGATGGCTGAACGCAGAGCCGGACTTGATGTATAAAGACCCTAGGCTCTTGCCTAGGGCCCCCAACTCCACTTTGAGGCCTCCAAATCTAAGTGAGACTTATACTAACGATTTGGTGAAACATATTTTGTAACTAGGTGCTAAGTTGGGTGAAGTTTTTTAGTAATTAGGTGTTATTTTGGGATTTAGTCATCATGTAATATTTTAGGTGAACATTGTTTAGTTAATTGTTGGTACTCTGTCCCAAACCTCGAAAAAGAATAATGGTTTGCAACAATCACATGTAGAAAATGGCCCCGATTTTTCTTTTCGCTTAGGACCTCAAAAATGTTTGAGCCGGCTCTGCTGAACGGCAATAGCAACGGCTGTGGCGACGGTATGGGAAGTAACAAGATAAGTCGGTTAAAAGGATGGGGAATTTAGAACCGTTTGCGAGAAGGAAATTGTAAATTCCAGAATTGGGATCCAACCAAAAGGTTTATTTAAGAGTATAGCCACGATGTCGGATCATACTCTAGAATTTAATTGCCAAAGATGGCTAACGGTTTAGAATTCATGAGGTTAACGGTTTCGAAATACTATTCCTTAGTCGGTTACCAAACATGCTGCTTAAAACTCAATGAATTCCATAATGACCATTATTATGCAAATATTTTATTTTAAACTTCAAGTTCTCCAACAACTTATCCTCCCTACCAAAACGTCGTCGTTTTCTCTTTCTTTTTCATTTTCACTTTAGTTAATAATATTTCCGTCATCTTCGCCGTCGGCGGTTTCCTTGACCTGCATATTGCTAGTCCAACGCTTCCGTCACATTAACCAACACCAAATTCTAAACCTCCGTTCCCGTTTCCCTCCGTTCTCCGGTCACCCTTCTCCGCTCTCCGGTTAACCCGGTCACCTCCTCCCTTCTACCTTCTCCGGTCAGCTCTCCTTGTCCACCCTCCAACGGTCCTTTTTCAAATCTTACTCGCCTCCTCCCCAACCTACTCGCCTGTCAACCCAGTCACCTCCTCCCTACTCGCCTGTCTACCCAGTCACCTCCTCCCTACTCGCCTCCTCCCCAACCTACTCGCCTCTCTAGCCTACCCTACTTGCCCCACACCTACTCGCCCCTCCCCAATCCCACTCGCCTGACCTTGCAACACCCTATTTTTGTTTGTAATCTGATTTGGAGTTTGGACAGCTCAAGAGTTTTTTTTTTTGTTCCATATCATAATAATAATAAGTATTATAATAATAACAATGATAATATAACATAATAATAATAATAATAATAATAATAATAATAATTATAATAATAGTGGGGTAAGGAATTTGGTGGGGTTTCGTTTTGAGGGCGGGCAACTTGTGGTTGCTACCCTTTACGGCCTGTAAAGGGTTATTGCTCGCCGTTTCCTTTGCCCCCCCACCTCATCTCGAGTTTGGCGGGTTACATTTCGCACATGGCCCCTGCCAGGAGGGCCTGGAACGCCAAGTCGTGTAGTTTTGCGCAGGGCTCTGTCACTGGTCTGCGGGCCTGCCCCTTTAAACTTTTTCACGACTGTAAAGATGGCAAACCGGGGCATGGCGGTTTTTTGCGCCTTCTTGGACACATCCAAAGTACCCACCTCAACACAGAAAACCGAAGGCTATCTCTGAAGGAGGCTATCTCGAAGGATCGGGACCTTTTTTTAGATGTCGGGGAAGTTCTCAGGGAAGGAGATAAGTGGTTATGTGGGAGGTGCATGGTGATGCATGCTCTCAGTAGAGGATGCAAGCATGACGATGAGGTTGTATCGTTCGTCGTGGTCTCCGAAGATGTCGAAGATTTCATTGTTGGGATACGGAAACCATGTCCAACGGTAGACGACGTAAACCCACGCCACCCAACCGGGAGGGTTGGGGATGTTGCCCTCCTCGAGCGTGTCTTTTCCCTCCCTATTCAGACTGTTAAAAGCATCCCCCTAGTTGTCGTCTGATGTTCGCTCAAGCGTTAACAGGTGCTTTACGCAAAGTAGTGGCGTCGCCAAGCTCGGTGGATAACTGGGTCCAATTGCTATTGCTTCCACGGTTAACCCTGAGGGTAATCAGACCGTCCTCCAGGCAAGAACGAAGATCAGGGAACAGGAAATCTCTGCAGTGTAGTAGCATCATGCAAGCACTTGGAGAATGGAAAGATGGGTCTGGGTTTGCGGTCTTGGTTTCTTCTCTTTTGGATAGCACAGGGGAGGTCTCGGTATCTAGGGGAGAAGCAAAAATGGGTAAGGACAACGCAAGCGAACCTAACATAAAACAATGTCTTCGAAAAGTCAGGGATGGTCATTTCACGGCGGCGGTAAAGGTGTTGTGCTCTAGTGGAGTCGCCCCCTATGTGAATTGACCATGAAGGCCCTCATTGATAAACACCCAGTGGTGCCGCCTCCATCCTTTCCTTCTAACCCCATCGCCCAACCCGCTCTATCAGTAGATGAGGGTTGTGTGCTTAAATGTATCCGATCTTTCCCTAAAGGGACATCTTGTGGTAGGGACGGGATACGGGCCCAACACCTGTTGGATTCTTTTGGGGGTGAAGGATCAATGACTTCCTCGGGGTTGCTCGCGGCCATCACTGAAGTTGTCAACTTATGGCTTAGGGGGGCCTGCCCTAAGATGCTGGCCGAGTTCGTTGCATCGGCCCCCCTCACCCCCTTATTGAAGCCCGATAATGGAATTCGGCCTATTGCTGTGGGGGGCATTTGGCGAAGGCTAGTTTCTAAGGTGGCAATGAAGAAGGTTGGGAAAGACATTGCCCAGTACCTGGGGGACTTTCAATTTGGAGTAGGGGTACCAAATGGGGCAGAGGCGGTGCTTCACAGTGCCAACAAGTTCCTCAACTCTTTTCATGCGGAAGGGTCTCTAGCTATGCTTACAGTAGACTTCTCCAATGCCTTCAACATGGTCGACCGTACAGTTTTTCTCCAAGAGGTTCACCAGCGATGCCCGTCCATCTATCCGTGGGTCCAGTTCCTTTATGCCCAGCCAGCTAGGCTGTATGTGGGCAATGATTGTATTGGGGCTACCACCGGAGTGCAGCAAGGGGATCCTTTGGGGCCCCTTCTCTTTGCCCTTGCCTTACATCCCCTTATCATGCGGATTCAGGAAAACTGTAACCTACCGTTTCATGCCTGGTATTTGGATGATGGGACGATTATAGGCAACGCAGTGGAGGTTGCTAAGGCTTTAGACATTATCAATGCGCATGGGCCATCTCTGGGGCTTCATCTCAATATTAAGAAAACAGAGGTCTTTTGGCCGACGTGTGACGGGTTGAAAAGTCAGGAAGGGCTTTTCCCGACAGGGATTGGTAGACCTGAGAAAGGGGTTAAGCTCCTTGGTGGGGCTGTTAGCCGAGATCCTACCTTTATCGGGGAGTTGGCAGGGCGGCGGGCTACGAGTGCGGTTGTCCTCATGAAACTACTGCCCCGCCTTAGAGATCCCCAGAGTGAACTCCTGCTGCTCAGGTCATGCATGGGGGTCGCTAAGTTACTTTTTGGGTTACGAACTTGCCAACCCCACTTCATGGTGGATGCGGTATCCCTTTTCGATGATGGTCTCCGCGAAGCTATTGAAGATATAGTTGTGTGTGGCGGCCCCTTCTTTGGGGACCTCCAGTGGCGCTTGGCATCCTTGCCGATGCGTTTAGGTGGTTTGGGCCTCCTTTCAGCTCGAGATGTTGGGGTCTATGCCTTTGTGGCGTCCAGAGCTCAGTCTTGGGAACTTCAGGATCATATCCTCCGAAACTGTGGGGTCATTGGACTAGACCCAGACTATCAACAGGCGCTCGAACGCTTAAATGTCTATCTCCCGGACATTGATATTGGCGGTTTTTCTAACAAGGACACCGCCCCCCCAAAGCCACAAAAAACTTTGGCGAATGCTCTTTTTAGCAAAACTGCTCAGAGCCTGGGAGAAGTTTTTGAGTTGTCCACTCGCCAGAAGGCGGTGATTGAATGCCTAAAGGGGCCTCATGCTCAGGATTTTTTGACCGTTATCCCGATTGAGGGTTTGGGTCAATGCATGTCTGCAGTAGAGTACAGGGCTATACTCAAGTACCGATTGATGATCCCTATGTACCCGGAAGATGAAACATGCCCCATCTGCCATAAAACTTGCATGGATAAATACGGGGAGCATGCAATTCATTGCAAGGAGCTCCCTGGTTTTAAATATCGGCATGACTGGGTGAGGGACGTTTTGTGGGATATCTTGAGAAGAGCTGGGATCTCTGCCAAAAAGGAGGCCCCTGTAAACTTCCTCACAGACCCCACGGAAGGGAGATCCACCCTGCGACCCGCAGATCTGCTTGTCTTTGGTTGGGAGAGGGGGAAACATGCCTGTGTGGACCTCACCGGGGTATCTCCGTTGGTTGGGTTAAGGGAAACAGGGTTCGTAGCTGGGCAAGCATCAAGAAAGGCGGAATCAAAGAAAGTAGATAAACATGCTAAAGCTTGTGCAGATAACCAACATGTCTTTATCCCTCTGGCCTTCGACACTTTTGGCTCCCTGGCGCCAGAAGCTATTCGTTTCTTGACCAGGGTCCAACGGGTCGTCCACAGCAATGTTTCATCCCCAGGGGGGCAAGGTTTTGTCTTTAGTAGACTAGGGTTTGCAATTCAAAAAGGGGTGGCGGCGCAGCTTGTTGCCCGTCTACCTGCTATTATGATGTAACTTTCGTATTTTGTATTAATGAGAAGAATATTAATATAAAATCTAGTTTTATAAGAAAAAAAAATTTTAATTTATTTAGTTTCCTAAAAATTGAAACGTATGCTTATTATTATTTATTTTTAATAACATACACACATCAATGTAGTTATTTTGTAAAGTTTTCTCTTATTTGTCGATAATATTTAATCAATTTTACAAAGTGTTGAATCGTCTTGATCCGACATCTTAATTCACTATTTATTAGTTTAGGGTTTTCAATTTTTCGGGTATTACAATTCTACCCTACTAAAATAAAATTTTGTCCTCAAAATTGCTAAGTACGGGTAAAAGAAAATTAACATGTGATAGATACGATACATATTTCAGATATCATAAATGTATAATGACACCCAATACTAAACGAATTATCAGGTTATAGGAATGACAGGCAAACAGAAACTGAAACGAATCAAATTCAAATCTGATCGAAACCAAATAGAACAAATCAGAAATAAGAGGTAAACGGATTCACCAATCTACATAACATAAGTCCAAAAGCGCACAAATGTACCTGTAATTCACGATTACGTTCGCGACCGAAATCATCAATTACCTTACAAAGGTGCCCTAATGGTTCTCCCGTCATGCATCTTAATGACGTAAACAAATTGTAAGGAAAGGAAAAGTGTTGAAAATTAATCACGTCTGGTGATAATTCAAAGGAATACGAGATGATGAGTAAAGCGTATGCGTCGATTCTGCTCGAATATATATCTGACTTGAAACACCTCTTCAAACATGTATGGCAACAACATCATTGCGGTGAGTGGTCGAGTTTGTCCAAAGTCGTACGTGCTCCAATTGTGTCATCCACCACTTCTTGAACTCATTCAAGAACTCAATAATTAAACCGCCTTAAGGATAGACCCATTTTATTATTCGATACAAGCCGATGAGAAGATTATGCAAATAGCGACATAAATAAATAAAATAAACACTCTAACAGAAAGACCAAACACTTGCGAATATGAAGGTTGATCAAAAATTGAAATCCTTACCCAAAGACTATTAGACTTAATAACATACACACATCAATCTAGTTATTATGTAAAGTTTTCTCTAATTTGTCGATAATATTTAATCAATTTTACAAAGTGTTGAATCGTCTTACATCTTAATTCACTATTTATTAGTTTAGGGTTTTCAATTTTTCGGGTATTACATAAGCAATTCTACATACATGTTTAGTTGTAAACTTTAATGCCTCATGACTTAGACAAAGACTATTAGACTTAAACTTCAACTTGCATAATCAATAACCCTGATCAAGCCGGCGGTATACAATGATAGATCTATTGGATTGACAACCCCACCCAGATTCGTTGACCATCTTTTATGGGGATTGCGGGTGATTGTTATCGTTCCAACGTTATATTAAGGTGACCCGTGGATGCGGGATGGACATAAACTTTGTCGGAGGATTGATTATGTGCATACTATACTTGTTGTTTATTCATGTAGACTTAAACTTATATTAGACATATGAATTGCTAAAATTTTATTCTTTTAAAACTTATTGCTTGACTTGGCTTATGTATTCTCACCAACTTCTAGTTGACCCCCCCCCCCCCCATTTTTCCAAACTGAACAGAAAATATTGATGCTTGAAGTCTAAAGCTAGCATGAGGACTTATTTGAAGTTTTAAGTTCGTTTTGTTTGATCGATGTATTAGATTTCATTCAAGACTTTAATGTAATTCAATATTGTAATGAAATAAAGGATTATTTAAACATATGTATTACCATGAGCTACTGAACAATCATTCATACGTGACACCTCGATGTTTCCGCCATCGGTTGGGGTGTTACACCCACCATCCAACCCATACCCAAAAACCCAACTGATGCCTTACTAGACCCAGTATGGTATTCCGCTATGACTACCGAATATAATGCATTAATTAGAAATGGTACGTGGGAGTTAATCCCTCGCTCGCCTGACATGAATATTGTCCGTAGTATGTGGTTATTCAAACACAAAGACAGGTCTGATGGTACATTGGAGTGGTATAAGGCAAGATTGGTTTATGATGGCAGGTCACAGTAGGTGGGCATAGACTATGGTGAGACGTTCAGTCCGGTGGTCAAACCAGCGACCATACGAACTGTTCTTTCTCTAGCTCTATCAAAGGGTTGGGCAGTGCACCAATTAGATGTCACGAATGCATTTTTACATGGAAACTTGAACGAAACAGTTTATATGTACCAGCCTATGGGTTTCCAGGATAAAAACTTTCCAGATCACGTTTGCCTTTTGCGTAAATCTTTATACGGGCTTAAGCAGGAACCTCGGGCATGGTACCAGCGATTTACAAATTATGTTCTCATCATGGGGTTTCTTCGTAGCAGATGCGATGCGTCTATCTTTACTTATTCTCATGGTCATGACACAACTTACCTTCTTCTATATGTGGACGACATTTTTCTTGTCACCTCGTCGGACAGACTTCGACACTGTCTTCTGGCATCTCTTGCAGCTGAATTTGCCATGAAAGACCTTGGCCCTCTCAGTTACTTCTTGGGCATTTCTGTCTCTAGATCTGCCAACATTATGTTCGTATCTCAACAATCTTATGCTACAGACATCATCTCACGTTCAGGTATGCAATCCTGCAACCTTGTTGCCACCCCGGTTGACACTAATGCAAAACTCAGTGCCACCTCCAGTGATCCATTTCATGATCCTACACTATACCGCAGTCTAGCCGGGGCTCTCTAGTATCTCACCTTCACCAGACCGGATATTACATATGTTGTTCAGCAAATCTGCATGCACATGCATGCCCCATGCATAGATCACTGGAATGCGTTAAAGTGAATCATTCGGTATGTTAAGGGTACCTCCTCTTTTGGTCTCACCATAGGGCCATCTCCCACAACGTCTTTGGTTGCCTACACTGATGAAGATTGGGCTGGATGCCCCGACACCCGTCGTTCTACGAGTGGGTATTGTGTATACTTTGGTGATAATTTAATCGCTTGGTCGTCCAAACGTCAGGAAACGGTTTCCCGTTCCAGTGCAGAGGCCGAATATCGGGGCGTGGCCAACGTTGTGTCAGAAATTTGTTGGCTTTGTAACCTCCTCCTTGAGCTCGCCGTACCCATAACGTGCGCTACAATGGTTTACTGTGACAACGAAAGCGCGATTTATCTCTCAGGCAACCCAGTTCAACATCAAAGAACGAAGCATATTGAATTAGACATACATTTTGTTCTCGAACAGGTTCAGAGGGGTAATGTTCGCATCCTTCACGTACCTTCCAGATACCAGATTGCAGATATTTTCACCAAAGGCCTGCCAAGAGTACTTTTCGAAGACTTCCGTGCCAGTCTTAGCATCCGGTCACCTACCGCTTCGACTGCGGGGGTGTATTAGATATAGCATAATTAGCATAAATATAGCATGATTGTTGTATTCCATGTTTATCACATTCTTGTATTATATATGGCACATAGTTGAATAAGAAGAGATGACGGTTGATACTCATTGGTTATTTATATTAATTTCAGTTATTATCCTTGGTTCGTTTAATGTTTATCAATTTGAATGTTAACAACAAGTTATTTTTCTTTGTAGACGTCACTAGCTCTTTTTTAATGGTTAAATGTTGCTTCAAAAGGGGGTTAAACCCATCACCTTCAAAGTTAAAAAGTTAGGGCGTCAGACACCAAGGCTAATACCATCAAACCACAAGGGTGGGGCTCCACTAGCTCTTATTACTATAGAAAACAAGTCCTTCGTATGAATTATGTTTCGTCGTTCGAGTTAATGTTCCAATATCAGAGCAACTATATTTTCCGCTATTAGTTTTCGTTATACGCTCAATTTTTCCACAAAAATATGAACATTTTGTACAAACTTTTTACAATCGTCCACAAAATATGGTTATACGCCCATTTTGTGCAATCTTGTAAAATAGTAACGGCTTTTATAATTATGGTATTAGCAACCAGTCCATTTTTTGACTATATGATGTGATTATGCCTTTGAGGGGGACATGAATTGACATGAGAATCAAGTCATCTTGAGTTTTTTAACCAATTATGCACGGGGTGATGATGACGTGGACAGTGACTAGGTGGCCTCCACGCCACCTTGAGTTTTTTTATTTTTATTACCACATAAGTAACTATTTAACAATAAAAACATTGGAACAAAATAAAATATCACATTTAAAATAAAAAACATTACAATAAAATAAAACATTAAATAAATTAAAAACACATAAACTAAAATTTAAATATAATTAGGTCGTAGCATTTGCCACGTTGACAGGTACTCAGACTCCTCATCGTACTCAAAATAGTAATCAATTTGAGTCACCTCTATGGCTACTTCTTCGGAGTCCATTGGGGATTCCTCCATGTTTGCCTTGAATATCTCCTCAAAAATCGCGCACTTTGATTTGATGTCCATAAACTTGTGATGAATTTCATCACTATGGCAGTTTGTTTGTCCGCCAACTAGAAATGCGGAATTCTGCCAATACCTTAACCTAAAAAGGGATAGAACGAAGCGTAGTAAGGCGTTGTTTGGTAAGCCTCCTAATAAGGCTCTGAACCATTCAGCGTTGAATGATTTAGCATTCAGCGCGTTTGTTTTAGCTTCTTAATGGAACAGTTAAGGCTAAACCATTAAGATTTGGGATGTTGTTGAACCAATAAGCAATGAACTAGGCTAAACCTTAATGAGACTCTCCTACCAATGTGGGACAAGAAAATTAACCATTAAAAGGTCCAACTTAATGATTCAGCACTTAACCATTCAGACATCTTAATGATTCAACACTTAATAACAGCCCCTAAATATTTTAGTGTTTTCACAGACGTTGAGTAGTGGTGGCAAAATGGGTGGGTTGGATTTGGTTGGTGTTAGGTCAAGATGGGTATGGATCAGAATGGGTTTGGGTTAGGATGTGCCAATTAAAAAAGGGTCATAATGGGTTTAGGTCATAATGGATTTGGGTCAAGGTGGGTATAGATCAAGATGGGCTAACTAGTCCATTTTGATTTGTTAACTAATCCAAATGATTTTTGAAGTCAAGATGTTTATCATAAGGTGTTTATCATTAAACATTCAAGAATGCATAATATTCACAATAATGCATGATGACGTAGGTAGCCTAAAGCAGAATAGATTAACAAATATCACAAAACTATGCTTAAAGGGTTGAAGGCTACAAAGGTTCAAAGGGCGGAAGAGCTCAGATCAAAAGATGACTTGTCTTGTCATCCTTTTCATCGGTCAACACAAAGTAGCTGTCGTATAAAGACACTGCATCGCTCAGACCACAGGTCCAAAGCCATCCTTGGCTTAAAATGGCATGTCCTCTAGTTGCAACAGATTTCAAGATAATATCCTTTCTAAAAGAAGAAGATCCTTCTTCTATAAACCAGAGGTCCATTCCACATATCTGGACATCCCTGATTATTCTCTCTTACACTTCACCTTCTATTCTTTTTGATCTTCACACGTGAGGAGAATCTCTCTATCACACTAACACACCATCTGAGTTTATAACAACATTTCTGGTCTTGAGGAATACTCAAACCACAATTCTAATACTCAAAACAATATTATCTTGAACTTCATTCTACGTTTTGCAACATAGGAGGACACCACGACCTGCGTTAGGCAGATCGGAACCCTTCAACCTTTTAACCCTTCCTTAGACACGGAACTAGCGTTAGACCCTTATTTGTTGTAGCAACAACTTGGCGCCCACCGTGGGGCTTCGCCATTGTCTCCATTCAAGAATCAATCGTCTAGCTCCAACTCCTCAATATGTCTAACCCTGAGTCTCCGGAGGAAGTGAACCAGATCTCCCCGAACACAGATCAAGCATTTCCTAACAGATCTATGTCATTCTCCACTCCCGGAAGTACCCCCACTGGTGCTCCGTCACAAGAGTTTACACTCTTTCAAACCCCTACTCCTACACGTTCAGGAGTGTCAACTCCTTTTGCTAGCACCTCATAGACACCCGAACGTGTAGATCTCACACCCGAAGGTGTTGCAGGCCATTTCTTGCAATTTAGAGAGAAGGGGGTCAGGATCCGGCTTGACTACAATGAGGAAGAACCATATCTTTCTCCCGTTCCACCTCGTCCTCCTCACATTACTTCCTCGGGTCCTTAGTCTGCTCATCACAACCAGGGAGCAGGGTCAAGCATGGTCTCTCCAACACCTTATCTAGCAGCAAGACCGAATCCTACTACTTTTCATTTGTTCACTCCCCAAACAGTCACCTCCCGTGCACCCCTTGGGCATGAACTAACCTTGGAACAACTCTTACAGTCACCAGTGACAAGCATTCCACCTCCGGCTGCTACCTCATGGGAGCAGGCCATGGCTTCTTTACCAATGGCATGTAGTGCCTCTATGAGTATGCCCATGGGAACAAGCAGCAACGTTGCACCAGAAAGCCTTCAAGGCTTCAGTCTTATGCCACACATGATAGATCAAATGATGGCTCACTTCCCTTGGCAACAACTTATCAGCCAATCCATCGCTACTCAACAAGTGAACAACGTGAACAACAACACAAGAGTGGAACACAACCAAAATCAACCGTACAAACCTAGTAGCCTGTCCTATTTCTCCCCAGAAATAGCAAACTATGATTTCCCAACCAAGCTGAAGATGCCAGCCCACATAAGAACCTATGATGGAACGGAAGACCCTGAAGACCACCTTCAGATCTTCTCAGGAGCTACTAGAATGGAAAAATGGGGTAACCCTGAATGTTGCATCATGTTCATGCAAACCCTCGTTGGATCCGCTCGCATTTGGTTTAATGACCTGCCTGCTGGAAGCGTTAAATCCTTTAACTATCTGGGAAGAGGATTTCTAGCCAACTTTTCACAACAAAGATGTTGTGTCAAGGATGCAATGGTAATCTTCCAAATCAAGCAAAAAGATGATGAAAGCCTCAAAAGCTTCATCGAGCGTTACAAAAAAGAAGGCCTCGCTTATGTAGGAGTGGATGAAAAGATGAAAGTTGCGGGATACATGAACACCATCAACTCCAAGTATATTACCCAAGACTTCAACAAAAGTCTCCCAAAAACCCTTGAAGAAGCCCTGGAAAGGGCTGAAGCTCACATCCAAGGGGAGGAGGCCGTTGATATCACGGAGCAAAGAAAGAGATCTGCCAACTGGAGGAGTGCCAACCCTAGTCGAAAAATGGGTGGTTATGGAAACTATGACAGAAGATCCCGAGGATCTGACTCTCGGAGGTCCGAAGGCCGGAACCCTCAAAACAGGGATCGAGCAATCAACTTCACAACTTTAACTAAGACTCCTCAAGAAATTTTGGCAACGGAAGAAGTCAAACACACCTTTCGGCCCCCTCGTCCCCTTCCGAAAAGCAAAAGAAATGAAAATTCCTCTCAATATTGTGAATTTCATGAAGAAAAGGGACACCACACCAATGATTGTTTTCAGCTAAAAAAGAGAATCGAAGAAGCTGTTAAGTCTGGAGAGCTGGCCTATCTGGTCAAAGGAGTAAAGGACAACATTGCTGAAGGAAAGAAGAAAGAGGTCAATATGGTCCTAGTTGAACAAGAAACTCCCAGCAAGCGTCAAAGGTTGGAGGCTTAGGAGCATCAAGGGGTCTGCTTCCCTCACACTAAAGAAGAAAAATGTTGTGATCCCCTTATCCTTGAAGCCTTCGTTGGTTCGATCAAAACACAGCATGCCTACATAGACATCAGAGAAGCCACTGAAATCATGTTTGCAAAATGCTTCAACCGCCTAAGTCCAGAGGAACGTTCCAAGCTCCAACCGGCTGAAGCCTCCATAAAAGGCATTGCAGACATACCCATCAGACCCTTAGGGGAAATAACGCTTGATGTTAGTTTTTCTAATGGAAATATGCTAAGAACCGAACCATTAACCTTTGTTGTCTTGGATGCGCCATCCAGTTATGATGTTATTATCGGCAGGCCGGGGGTGGTAACCTTCGACATGACCATCTCCATCAGCCGAAAAAAGTGCCAAGTTCCCCACAAAAGATGGAATTGCAACCTTCCAACCCTCAACCACAATACTGGTGGTAAACGATAATGAAACTGAAAGAGACAAGCTCGGCCTCAGCATCAACCCAAAATACTCTGAACAAAGGATTCGGGTTAACACTGACCTTCAAGCAGGAATACTTTCAAAGCTTGAAGGGTTGCTAAGAGAAAATGTTGATGTTTTTGCCTGGTGTCCTAGTGACATGACAGGCATTCCATGAGATGTCGCCGAACATGAGCTCAGAATTCCTCTGGATGTCAAACCAGTTGTTCAGAAAAAACGAAGTTTTGCCCCTGAACGAAGTAACGTCGCTTGCCAAGAGGTTGACAAACTTGTTGAAGCAGGAATCCTTCGTGAGGTTAACTATCAATCATGGGTTGCAAACCCGGTGATGGTTTGAAAACCTGATGATTCATGGAGGATGTGTATAGTCTTCAAAGACCTCAACAAAGCTTGCCCCAAGGATTGCTATCCGTTGCCTGAGTTTGATCTAAAAGTTGACTCGTTGACAGGCTTCCCCTTCAAGTGTTTCCTGCATGCCTACAAAGGCTATCACCAGATACAAATGAATGAGGAAGATGAAGAGAAAACTGGCTTTCATACTGACAAAGGTATATTTTGTTATCGAAAGATGCCTTTTGGTTTAAAAAATGCAAGTGCCACTTATCAAAGACTGGTCGACAAGGCATTCGCTAAGAAAATTGGCAAGAACATGGAAGCTTATGTCAATGACATGGTCATCAAAAGCAAGATGGAGGAAGAAATGCTCGAAGAGATACAGGAAACTTTCAACAACCTCAGGGAAATCAACATGAAGCTCAACCCTGTAAAATATTCATTTGGCTTTGAAGAGGGAAAGTTCTTGGGACATATCGTAGGGAAACAAAGTATAAAAGCCACCCCAACAATGTTTGAGCCGTTCTAAACATGAAGTCACCTCAAACCAAGAAGGAAGTAGAAAGCCTGAACGGCAAGCTTGCTGCCTTGAAATGCTTCATGTCCAAGCTAGCAGAAAAGTCCCTACCCTTCTTCAAGACCCTTAAAGGCTGCACAGACAAGAAGGATTTCAGGTGGTCTGAGGAAGCCCTCAACCAAATGAAACAGCACCTTGCTTCCCTTCCCACCATTGCAGCTCCTGAAGCAGGGGAAACGATCTCTGTTTATCTTTATGTTACTGATCAAGCCCTCAGTGTTGTTCTCACCATTGAAAGAGACAAAGCCCAGGTACCCGTTTACTTCTTCAGTAAAACTCTAAAATTGGCAGAGGTCAAGTACCCTCCTTTGGAAAAATTAGCCTTGGCTTTAGTACAAACAACCAGGAGGCTCCGAAGTTACTTCCAAGCACACCCCATACAGGTGGTCACCGACCAACCCATCAAGAGTGTGCTTAAAAGGCCTGAAACCTCGGGACGATTGGCTAAGTGGGCCATCGAATTAGGTGAACACAAAATCACATACGTTCCAAGAAAAGCAGTAAAGGCACAAATCCTTGCTGATTTTATTGTGAAAATTTCAAAGGTTGAAATGACCGAAGTTAACATTGCAATCGACGAACCCCTTGATCCAGAAGCCTGGAAGCTTTACATTGATGGAACTTCCAGCGTTGAAGGATTAGGGGCTGGTCTTGTTCTAATCAACCCTGAAGGGTTAGAATTCACCTATGCCCTTCGTTTGGAATTTCAGAAAACCAACAACGAAGAAGAATATGAAGCCCTGATCGCAGGATTAAAGCTAGCAAGAAAGATGACTGTCTAGAAGCTTCAAGTGTTCACCGATTCACTCTTGGTCTCCAACCACATGAATGATAGCTACATAGCCAAGGAACCTAACATGAAAAAATATAGAGAAAAAGCAAATGAAATCTTGAACACCTTCCAGGTTTGCAACATCAAACAGGTTCCACGATCACAAAACATGAAAGTTGACACCCTTAGCAAGCTTGCTTCGTTGAATTTTGCTCATCTCACTAAGAAAGCGTTGGTTGAATTGATCGAACACCCTTCCACATCTGAAATCAAAGTGCAAGATGTAATAACTGAAAATGGATCAAATTGGATGACTCCATTCATAACATTCCTGAAAAATGGTGAACTACCTCAAGATCATATTGAAGCCGAAAGAGTCCGGATCAAATCAAAGCAATATGTCATAAGAGAAGATATACTCTACAAAAAGGGTATTTGGCACCATTACTTCGATGTGTTTGACCCGAACAAAGCAAGTATCTGATCAAAGAGGTGCATGAAGGCATTTTTGGAGCTCATTGTGGTCCGAGATCGGTGGTGGCAAAGCTTATGAATTTGGGCTACTTTTGGCCAACAATGCACCGAGATGCCACTGAACAACTAAAGAAGTGTGAAGCCTGTCAAATCCACGCCCGCGTGCCTAAAAGCCCGAAGCATGATTTGGTTCCCATCAATTCAGCATGTCCATTCTAGAAATGGGGAATGTACATCGTTGGCCCTTTCCTACTTGCCAAGGGAGGGGTCAAATTCCTACTTGTAGCCGTAGATTACTTCACGAAATGGCCAAAAGTAAAGCCTTTGGGAAAAATATCCGGGAAACAAATCATTTAGTTCGTATGGGCGAATATCATATGTCGATATGGCCTTCCCGGGGTATTAGTTATGGATAATGGCAAGCAATTTGCAGAGAAACCCTTCAGCTCATGGTGCAAGGAATATAGGATTACACAGGTCTTCATCTCGGTGGCATACCCCCAATCGAACGGCCAGGTTGAAAGGATGAATCGAAGTGTGGTTGAGGGGATCAAGACAAGGTTGGGCAGACAAGGTGGAAAATGGCTTGACGAGCTCCCAAACGTCTTATGGGCCATCTGAACCACTGAAAAACAAGTAAGAAGAAAACACCTTACAGCCTCACCTTTGGTTTGGAAGCAGTGATCCCTGCCGAAATTGGAGTTACCACACCTCGAACACTCCATATAGATGTCAAGGCCAACGAAAAGAAGCATTGCTCAACCTAGAACTCCTTGAAGAAGCAAGAGACATAGCAGCTATCAAAGAAGCTCGGTACAAGCAAAAAATGGAATCCTACTATAACGCCCGAGTGAAACATGAACACTTCAAACCAGGAGATCTAGTGCTGAGAAACAATGAAGCAAGTAAGAAGGAGAACCAAGGAATGTTGGGACCAAAATGGGAAGGTCCCTATACAATCATCGAAGCCCACAAGGGAGGATCATACAAACTTGCCAGCATGGAAGGCAAGAAGCTCCCAAGGCACTGGAATGGCTAGAACCTTAAATGGTTCTTCTTTTAAGCTTTCAAAGAAATGTTGTTTTCTCCCTACTACATGATGTAATGATGACATGATGAATCAATGAATGGATAAGTAGATCCTCTTTTGAAAATTTGTCTTTCTATCCTATTTTCAGGTTAAGAATCTTGCAAAAAAATCCATGGCATGGGCCATGAAAGGAATGAGCTCCCAGGCCATTTCGCTCAATAGGTTCAAGGGTTGAATGAACCTATATGAGGGGTGGGTTCCTAAATCAATCCAACTCCATGAGATACACAAAACACTTCTTTATATATCTCATAGGCAGGTTTGAACAGCCTACACCAACTGCTCCTTCAGTTTAAAATAAAAACAAACTTATGAAAATCCATAAAACACTAAGTAGTGTATATAGGATAGATGGTGACTTGTTCGCCTAGACTACCTTAAGGATGAATGACTGCAGCATTCAACCTTTTAAGGTGGTACCGGTAAAACATTCCCAAACATTAACAAAGACAAACAAATTAAAACCATCATAGCAAAAAATGAAACAACAAAAGCTGAACAAACAGGAAAACCTAAACAGCCATAAGGGCTCGTCATTAAACATAAAGGCTTTAAGAAGCCAAAATACCACACATATTGTTCACAAGGCTTTGTAAAGCCTACAACCATACATGAACCTACCAAGTTCCATCAAAAGAAAGATTGTTTGAGACCATGACATAAGTAAATTTTTTACAACCATTTTGCTAAGATAGATACGAATAAAAGAGCAGAAAGAAGTCTAAGCAATACCACCTGACCCTGAAGGCTTCGAGGCTTCATCCTCTTTAGTTGCCTTCACCACCTTGGCCTTCTTAGACTTTTTCCCCTTCTTTGGTAGCTTCCTAGCAAGTCCACCAACCTCTGAGGCTTCACCGCTTGCATCCTTCAAAAAACCTTCATCCACATCCAAAGTCTCCTCACTATCTCCGGAATGAGCCCTCTTCCTGGAAAATGCTTCAAACACCTTAGCACAAACAGCCTCATTCAATCCCTCAGGCTTCAGCTACTTCAACTCCTATAAAGGTATCCCATAGAAAGAAGAAACTTGGGAAACGTATGGGTAAGTTGAATGCTCCATCTTTAAGACCGTTTCCTTGAAGACTTCCATGGAGTTAGGCTGGTACAGAGGAGACTCTTCCATAACTTGACCTGATTCGTGGCCTTGAAACCAGCAATGAAGCCTGCATGTTTGCCATGAACAAGCAGCTTGGTGTACACTTCCCCAAAAGCAGAATTAAACTCGGCTGAATGAAGCAAATAAGTGACAACTTGCTAAAAACCCTCATCGATCAACCACTTGTTATCATCTAAGGCGCTAGCAAGAGAAGCCTCCAACCTCTTTTTATCAGCTTCAAAAACCTTTTTCTCCGCGTTAAGTATCACACGATCAGCCTCAACCTGTAGCCTAGCAGCTTCATGTTTGGCAGTTTCTGCCTCGTGCCCCTTTTTCAACTCATCAATTAGACCAATCAACGTCTTTTCCTTCTCAGCATACTCAGCAGTGTCCTTCAGCGAAGCAAGGGACTGCTTCATTTCCCTCTTCTACCTAGCAAAATCACCATACTCAACCATCATTTTCCTTAAGCTTCTAACACATTCGGGAAGCATGGAAGCCAAGTTGGAAGTCCCTACCATCATTTTTCTCAGTAAAGCATCATCGTCCAAACCTTCCAAACAAGCTTTAGCACCCGGAGTAGCGAGATGTGCCAACACATCCTCACAGATGGAAGAAGACTTGAAGGTGTCATTAGGCTTCACATTCCAACTTGGGATGTACATCCCTTCACTTTCCAAGCTTGTTGAACCTTCAACGGTTTTCAACACAGCAACCTTGGTAACCACCTTCTTACCTTTACCTTTCTTCCCAACCACATCAGCAACAACAGTCTCAATATCTTGATCCTTCTCCTCCCCTGAATCTTCTATCTCATCACTAATAGCTACCGCCTCCGATACATCAGCAGGCATCGCAGCCTTCAGCAAGCGTCGGCTAGACCTCCTGGTTGAAGCCTTCGAAGAAGTAGCCTTATAGAAACTATTAACGTTTGGAACAACAACATAGTTGGTTCCATCATACCTCCCCTTCTCATATTTTGTCAACATATCCTCACCCTCAACAGCTTCAGCATCTTTAAAAACTATTTTGGAAGCATCATCTCCCTTAAAAAAAATCCAGTGCCGACATGACTACAAAGGAAACAACAAGGAAAACAAACAACATAAGCAACATACAAGGATAAACCAATAAAAAACAAAAGCAAAAACATGAGCATCCCTGATCACCCTTTATCAACATAGGGTCTCTACCCTGTTTATCCCATCGGATACTAAGCCCAAATAAAACCAAAAAAGGCTCGCCAAAAGGACGAAGCCTTTAAGGACATGCTCGAATAGCTTTAAGGAAGCTCTCATCTAAGTCAGACTCTGATGGTTCCATTTCATTCAGAATAGCCTCGGGATGTCTCCACACAGGCTTGAAAGGAATAATGGATTCAGAAACCTAAAAAAATCTTGTTTTCCATGCACCAACAGTAGTCACATGCGAACAAATTAAATTGGTTTCAACAGAAGACCCTTCAAAAGTATACCAATCGCCAATTTTGTCTAATAGGAAAAAAACTCCTAAACATGAGAAGGGTTGGATCATAACCGAGGACTCCACATAAGATTTCAAAGTGTAATACACGAATAACACCATGAGGATGAATCTGACCCAGTGAAACTGATGTGTGTAAATGTATATATATAAATAACACAAGTTCTAATTAAAACGACTCACCTAAAAACTACACACGCACGGCAAGTGTACCGGTCGCAAAGCAGTAAACAGATAAGACCGAGTATCGAACCCAAAGACGCTTATGCAACTCTAGATCACAACCTATACCGAATACTAGCCTAAATAAATATATACTTATGTGGGGGCTTAAACTAATAATTATAAACTTAAAAGAAACTAAATATAAATAAAATAACCTTAGCTACTTATAGGAACTAGGAACTTGGAGAAATCGGATAGGAAGAAGGCTGGTTACTTAGGTAAAATCCCTAGACACTAGCAATAAATCCTGAATCTGGTAATTAACTTGAGACCCTATTCTTATCTAATAAACCTCCTGTCAAAGATAGCTCACTAGACTTAAGGCGGGACAAGTGTAGAAATGCTAAGATGGACCTGGATCGCCCTAGCGTACCAAAATCCTATAGAAATCAGATTAAAACCTCTCCTGGATTAAAACCCTCAAACTATGAAGCAGACTTAAACTCTACTGAAGAAAACCTAGGAAAACTCTAAACACGGACAAGTAGCGACTCCCGCCCTAGCGCTTGCCAACTACCGAACAATGCCTAGTTAGTTACCTAGCAATCTCGAGTTAGATTTCTCACCCTCAAGAATGGACTGCACGTTTTAGTTAATTTATTATATTAGTTTGTTATACTTGTGTCGTACTCCAACTCCAAATACTAGCACGCTAACCTAAGTTGACGAACTAGATTGATTTCAAGACCTAGGGGGTATCTCTACATGCCTAGCTC
The DNA here is from genome assembly GCA_030844895.1 of Ambrosia x helenae. Classification (NCBI taxonomy): domain Eukaryota; kingdom Viridiplantae; phylum Streptophyta; class Magnoliopsida; order Asterales; family Asteraceae; genus Ambrosia; species Ambrosia x helenae. Next base: position 53,588,639 of record CM061223.1, read on the forward strand.
CACAAAACCAATAAACAAACTTCAAATAAAAATAACACCAACACACATATATCAAATCCAACAATAAAATTAAAATCATGTAATCCTACACATCAAAATTAAAAACCAAGAATCATTAAAAACTGCAAATTACGTGTCTAGTTCATAAACCTATGCAACCATAAAAGTCTAGCTACTCATAATATTTAGAAACATAAATTCAAAGTTTATAAAAAACAATTTCATCATGTCTATAAAAATATAGAGCGAAAACTAAACCTAACCCAAGACTCGTTGGCTCTTGATCTTTACCGTGCCCGTGGCCTTTTCTCCTTCCGTGCCCTTTCGCTCGTCACCGCTTCTGGCCGGTGCTTGGCTTCAATATTCTGTTGCTGTGCGATTGTCACTCTTTAGAATTGGAATTGTTTCCAATGTTGTTCACTCTCCGCCGCTATGCTTCCATATTTTATAATTGTCCTTCATAGAATATGCCCTACTTCTTGGGCCTTGGACCAACTTTGGTCACGTAATTTTTTTTTAATTATTATTTATTATTGTTATTATTATTTAAACATAGTATTATAACTTCGTGCTCTCGACTCGGGTGTTCATGACTTGACCAAAGTTCATCGTTTACGCTCCAACGTCCACACGAACACCTACCAAAATATAAAATAAATAAATAAGTACTAAAAATGATTCAAAAACTATACAATGATAAAAATAGGCCAACAAACGAATACACGCCTAAAACTACTAAAAACTATATACAAAAGACTCAATTATAACTCAAAATACATAGAAGAATAGATGTGTTTTACGACACATCAAACATCCCCACACTTAAACCTTTTTCGTCCCTGAAAAAGAATTATGCTATGGAATCACAGTTAGGTTTACATCCAGTTTCAAAACATAGGTTACTTAATTAATAATCTACTAACGTGTTGATTGCGATTGCAGGTATATTGATCCTCTTAAACCCACACCGGTTTCCAAGCCCCTTTTTATTTATGTTAAGTTCATGTTGATTAGTCTATCTAGGGTCTCACTCGAAGGAAGCCACAGTTCCTCCTAATCCCGCCTCAAGCTTATGAAGCTAAAGGAACGACCAATTGACCATTTCCCAACCGTCTTATGTAGAAAACCAAGAGAATTTAAAATCACTTTTTTTTTTTTGGCATACTTAACTCAGAGGGTGTGACCAATCCAAGTCGCTATCCAGTGGCCAGGCACCTTAAGCTTCAGCATATATTTTTTTTTTCATCTCAGCATACTTAACTCAGAGGTGTGACCAATCCAAGTCGCTATCCCAGTGGCCAGGCACCTTAAGCTTCAGCATTTTTGCTTTGATTTCTAATTTTTTTTTTTTAAGTGATTAGAAATTCTAACGGTTTTCTACTTATAACAGTGCTTCTTATACTATTTTTGGCGGTTTCGGTCTCCCCGTTTCTCCTAGATGAGAACCCGCAAAATAGCCTAACATAATTAATTTATTACTTTTCAAAGGAAACCTTTCTACCGGCCGAGCCTACCCACATATCCCAAATCAGACACGTTTTCAATCAAGTTTAATCTCTTATTATACATACTATTTGAAAACCGGACACCTAACTTTACCTATCATTTTCCATATTTTATATAATGCAAACTTCAAAATCAGGGACTTTTTTTTTTCCAGTTTTTTTTTTTTTTTTTTTTTTTTTTTTTTTTTTTGAACTCAAAACGACTCTATATACAGACTAAACGACAGTTTCCCATCCCCACACTTAAACTCTACATTGCCCTCAATGTAGGAATAGAAAACGACTCAAAACAAAAAAATAATAAAAAAATTCCGAATACAAAAATAAAAAAAAGATGAGGGCAAATTGGAAAAGACTTAGCTGGTTAATTAATGCGTAAGCTCCAAAAACTCTAGTCCAATCCAGCTCGATCGTATAGCATTTTGGTCGCGATCGGCTCTGACACAATAGTAAACTCTCGGGTTGCTTCAATATAACGTACAGCTCCAGAATCGCCCGAATGGAGATTGAGTACGAGCGGTACAATCCAAACTTGCACAAAATGAAACAAACAAAACCCGAGCATAATACTGAACCACACAAAAATAAAATACTCAAGCTACTAACTTAGACTCATAATATAACAACAAACAAGAAGACGTACCTGCTTGGCAAAATGGCGGTGAATGGTGGTAGAACCAAATGGGTAGAGAAAAAAAATTATGATTCTCGCTCAACGTGAAGGACACTGGTGATCACAACACGCGTTGCAATAAAAAATATAACTTTCCGGGGTAATAGCTGGTCGCATGAGGCGAACAGGTTAGCCCAGACTCCTCACATTACGTGAAAAGTCTTTTTTCAGAGAAAGTTAATTAATAATTTTTTTTTTTTTTTTTTTTTAAGAAAAATTCTCTTATTACCCAAACCTTTACCAAAACTCCCACTCATAAAATATATATAAAGATAATACATGGGACCCGCTCATTGTGAAATTTCCTTTACCTAAGCAAACACGCAAACTTGCAAACAGACTCAAAGACACAAAAAAAAAAAGAAAAAAAAAAAAAAAAAATAAAATAAAAACCTATGAACCTCTACCGATTGACGGAACACAAATAAAAAAAATGAAAATCTAGAAAAAAAATAGGTATAAATATAAATTTACATACTCTACAGAGCCTCCCCACACTTAAACTTAATCAGGGGGCTTCTCTTTTATCTGGACCCGATCCAACCCATTTAATTCCACCCGGTCCATATTATTTAGCAAAATTACATTAGTGGAATCGAAAAATATTTTATTGAATTTAAATGGGTCAGGCCACCAATATTTAAATTTACGTGGACCAAACCTGATTCTTGGCATGTAATGAGGGGACTTGTTGTCTCTGCAACTCCTGACCCTCACCCTGTGTCGGTCCAGGTGCCTCTTCGCCTTCTCCCGTGATGGTGGCCATGGTGGTGGCACTAGTAGCAGTGTAATATCCAACGCCTGCACGGGCTGGCTGTGGTGTTCTTCTTTTTCTTCCACTGCTTCTTTCTCATCTTCCTTGTTTGGTGACACTTGTTCAAAATCTTTGTCCACTTCTGGAGCTGTCAAATCAACCAACTCGTCACCAAACTCTGCTTCCCCATCAGCTGCTTCTTCAAGCAGGTTAGTGGTGTCTTCCTCTTCCACCACTTCTTCCTCAAACAGCCAGCCTGTGGATTCTGAAAAATCCATATCATCCTCAGCCTCCCCTATCTTCTCCATCATGGCTTTCCTATGCGCGTCCCAAGCTATCCTTTCTATCTCCTCATCATCACTCCAGACATCTGCCTCCCAAGGGTATGCTGTTGAACTAGAGATTTGGCAAGGCTGCTCATCCTGCTGAACCAAAGGTGGGACTAAGGCGTCCATTATGGTCTCTGGCTCTAACCCTGAATCCTGCAAAATATCATCCTCACAAGACAAGTGTAAAGAATCATATGGGTCAGTTAAATCATGCACAGAATCAGATGAGTAAGGACATACAGTTTCAGCAACGGGCCTAATACAATCAGGTAATGTAAGTGTTACCATCTCGTCTGGGTCATCATCTGTGAAATAAACCTGCTGAACTGGAGGTGGGACTTCAACGTCCATTATGGTCTTCAGTTCATCCACCTGAGCCTCTAGCCTCTTAAGTGCCGCATCTTGTTCCCTCAAAGAGTCGGTGCGCTTAGATAGCAAAGAATCGATATCCTCGAGCATGAGCTGTTGTTTAGCAAGTTAGGCGGCAAAATCGGGTCTAGTGTGAGACGAGACATCTCGATAATCGGGATGTTGATAAAAATGTTGGCTAGGTGGATACTCTGACGAGCTCCCACCATGCCTTTCCTCATACATCTTAGCTTGTAGACGATCAGGCCGACTTTTTATTCTATCTAGTGACTCAGATGTTGCAGGGTTAAACCACTGGTTAGCCTGTGGATGTGAAGGCTGGTATGACTGATATGGCTGCGGCTGCAAATACGTGTTAGCATAGTAATCTGCGGAATACCCCGATGAATTTGGGCATTTTATAGTAAAATGGGGCCCTCCACAGATCTCACACATGTTAAAAAAAAAATATATTACGAATAAAAACAAATAAAAAATAAAAAATAATAATTACAGGAAAAAAACAAAAACTATTTACAAATTAAAAGACCAGACAAACGGTTTGGGAAGTTATCCAGAATGCCAATTGCGTCCCCGGCAACGGCGCCAAAAACTTGATGTGTGTAAATGTATATATATAAATAACACAAGTTCTAATTAAAACGACTCACCTAAAAACTACACACGCACGGCAAGTGTACCGGTCGCAAAGCAGTAAACAGATAAGACCGAGTATCGAACCCAAAGACGCTTATGCAACTCTAGATCACAACCTATACCGAATACTAGCCTAAATAAATATATACTTATGTGGGGGGTTTAAACTACTAATTATAAACTTAAAAGAAACTAAATATAAATAAAATAACCTTAGCTACTTATAGGAACTAGGAACTTGGAGAAATCGGATAGGAAGAAGGCTGGTTACTTAGGTAAAATCCCTAGACACTAGCAATAAATCCTGAATCTGGTAATTAACTTGAGACCCTATGTCACACCCTCAAAATCCACTTGCGGAGTTTTACCGCGAGGTGCGTGACAAACCAGGATCCAAACCAACGATCACAATAAACAAGTCTAAATGTAATTAATGCAATACCAAAACAACGTTTTAAAATCCCGTTTACAGCGGAAGCTTATTCAAAATAAAGTTTAACATAAATAACCAAAGTTCAATGTTTATGAAATCATGCAACTCTATCTAGACGCCGTGCAGACGCGTGCGCCCTAGTTCCCTTGTGCTACCTTAGCGACCTGAGAAAACATGTAAAAGTTTACGTCAGCACAAAAATGCTGGTGAGTTTACAGGTTTGCAGTTCAAGTACCAAGTCCACCTGTCCATACTATAACAAATAGAAAACCAGTATACGCTAGCTAGGCGTACGTTTTGCTACTACCACGATTGGAAAACCATTACTAACTCGAATACCAAAAGTATGCCCGATGTATGTTCCTGTTGTTCCTGTTGTTCCTGTTTGAGACAATATGCACCCGCCGACCCTCCAAGTCGACGAGCGGGGTTGGTCACTCCCAATAGCGCTATTCACATTTCCCCGTTGTGCAAATCCGCACATTCATGTTTCCCCCCGGGACTTCCAAAGATCGTGTAGTATACGTTAGAACCCATAGTATGACAGTAGTTATCAAATAGTTGTTTTAACACATGTTTTCTCCCCCGAAAGTATAAAACCAGTTTAAAAGAGGGGCCGTAAACTCACCTTAAGTTCCTTTACTCCTTAACCCGAGTAAACTCAGCTGCTATGCTAGTCCCGTAAAGTGGCGACCTAACATACGACAGTTACAAGTACTTAGACTAATAACCCGCAGGTTAATTAGTCCCTAGATGTCCAGACCATAACCAAGTTCGTTTGAAAATACCGTGACTGTTTAACTGACCCAAAGTACAAGACTCGACATCCCATTGGTGACCCGAGACTCCCCGTGTTATGTTCACGTTCCAAAACATACAATAACGCAAGTACACTTAACACACGTTAATGTTCAACAAGTTACAGCACATAGTTCACGTATCACCGAAATACATCCAAATATATGTTACCAAGTTATTAGACATGTTACGAGGTTCCTAGCATGTTACTATATGTCAAATCGGGTCTCGGAATGCTAATTTACACTTACAGCAGCAGTACACGCGATTAGGAAGGCTAATCGCATGCACAGTCACACGATTAGGGCTAATCGCCCCTACTGTTGAGCGAGTAGGGCTACTCGCCCTTGTTGCCACGCGATTGGGCTACTCGCCCTTATGGTCAGGCGAGTGGGGCTACTCGCCCCTGTGTCACGCGAGTGGGGCCTAATCGCCCCTAACACAGGCGATTAGCAAGGCTACTCGCCTGTAACCTTGCTGTTCCGGTTTTTTCGCGCGTTTAATGCTCCAAATCAGATCCAGAACGTGTGTAACTACCCAATATCATCCCAAACACTATCCTAAACATGTTTAACCCAAAACCCTTCGTTCAACCTTGTATAATCAGTCCTGCATGCAACCCAAAACAATCCAAACACTATTCACATAGCATGCAACATCAATTAACGCATGTAATCATAACCCTATTATCCGATTACTGAGTTTTCTATCATCATGCTAACAATATTAATTCTGACCTAGCATGATAATACATCAACACATCATCAAGATCCATAAAAATCCTATCTTTCTAATCATACATACCCATAACGCATGTTAATTAGTTATAATCTGTTTAACAACCCTTATTGACGATTTTCAGAAAGCTTTTTCGTTTATGAACAGGTCTGGACCATTAGGGATTGATTAAAAACGTTTACAAAGTGTTATGGATGAGAATCAAACCTTGGAATTGTAAAAGATTGATGGTTAGACCTTGAAACCTTGTGTTTTTGATCAAAATCGCCTTCCAGAGGTTGTTTAAGTGTTTGGGGCGGTTATGGGACGACTAGGGTTGATATTAGGGAGTTTAGGAGGTTAAGTGTTGTATTTATAGGCGTTTCTAGTCGTCCAGCACGTTATAGGCGAGTATGCAGCAGCTACATGCGATTAGGGCTGCTAATCGCATGAGATTGGGCCTAATCGCCCCTATGTACACACGATTGGGCTCCTACTCGCCCCTATAGATGCCTACTCGCCTCCCTTATAGGCGATTAGGCCTCCCTAATCGCCTATAGGGGCTGGTTTGGTGCGTTTTGCGCGTTAAACTCCGTTTTAACATATGTTAATACATATTAACATACCGACAAGTCATATAATGATTGTAAACACATAACACAAGTAAATACACATATTTACACTCGTTCACCAATTCCCGGACTCGAGACTCGTACGTTCCGTATGCCCTGACGATCCTACAAATCGTCACCGTTTGTATACTTGGTTAAGGACTGACATCTAACGAACCTCTAGACCAACATCCAATGATCTTCTAGACTAACCAATAGTTCCCGAACCATATCCCGACTTAACTAACCCAGTTAAGTACAATATACGCGTGACTCGCTAAGGTAGACTTTCATCTAGACAACGTTGTTAACCCGAATTTGCCAGGTGTCACATCATCCCCACGTTAAAAGAATTTTCGTCCCGAAAATTGCGTAAGTAACAAAAGAAACAACGAAGGGAATAAACAAACAGATAGAAATCAATAGAGAGTAGAAATCAAAAGAGAGATTTACCCGAGGTGTCACATCATCCCCACGTTAAAAGGAATCTCGACCCGAGATTCATTCAGCTGTCGAAGAGACGTGTCTCGACTCGAACGCTTCCTTAGGAAAGAGATGAGGATACTTAGACTTCATCTGATCCTCCCGTTCCCACGTATATTCCGGTCCCCGGTTCGAGTTCCACCGAACCTTAACGATACGAATCTTGCTGTGACGTAGGCTACGAATCTTGTAGTCAAGGATCTCCACAGGTTCTTCCACAATCCGAAGACGATCATCAACCTTGATCTCTTCTAGTGGAACGATGAGAGACTCGTCAGCCAGACACTTCTTCAAGTTTGACACGTGAAAGACGTTATGTACGTTACCGAGCTCCGTCGGTAGATCAAGTCGATATGCCACCGGCCCAATCCGTTCCAGGATCGTAAATGGGCCGACATATCGCGGATTGAGTTTGCCACGCTTCCCAAAGCGTATGACGCCCTTCCACGGTGAGACTTTTAGAAGTACTTTGTCATTGACTTGGAACTCCAGTGGTTTGCGACGCTGATCAGCATAACTCTTTTGCCGGTCCCGTGCCGCCGCCAACCGATTACGAATCTGTACGATCTTTTCCGAAGTTTCGTACACTAGTTCGGGCCCAGTGAGTTGACTCTCACCCACCTCAGCCCAACAAAGAGGAGAGCGGCATTTCCGTCCGTACAGTGCCTCGAACGGAGCAGCCTTGATGCTCGTGTGATAACTGTTGTTGTACGAGAATTCTACCAACGGCAGATGAGCTTCCCAACCCTTGCCAAAATCGATCACACACGCCCGCAGCATGTCTTCTAAAGTTTGAATCGTACGCTCACTCTGACCGTCAGTCTGTGGATGGTAAGCCGTACTCATGTCTAGTTGGGTACCCAAAGCCTTGTGCAAAGACTTCCAAAAGTGAGAAGTAAAATGGGAGTCACGATCCGAGATAATAGAAACTGGTACCCCGTGCTTAGAAACAACTTCTTTCAAGTAGAGACGAGCCAAACGATCCATGGTGTCGGTCTCCTTAATAGCAAGAAAATGAGCTGATTTCGTCAACCGATCGACGATCACCCATATCTTGTCGTTCCCGCTTGGTGACTTAGGAAGTTGTGTGACAAAATCCATAGTAATCCGTTCCCATTTCCATTCCGGAATTTCAGGTTGTTGCAGGAGACCCGACGGTTTCTGGTATTCCACCTTGACCTTAGCACAGGTCAAGCATTTGCTCACGTATGAGGCTATGTCCGACCTCATGTTTGGCCACCAGTAAAGCACCTTCAGATCTTGGTACATCTTATCCGAACCAGGATGAATAGAATACCGGGACTTATGAGCCTCATCAAGAACAAGCTCCCGTAGTCCCCCGAATAAAGGAACCCATATGCGTTCTGCGAAATAGTGCAGGCCATCAGGCCTTCGCTCTAGGTGCTTGTCGGCACCGTGCATAGTTTCAGCTTTAAGGTTTTCCTCCTTCAAAGCTTCCAATTGGGCAGAACGGAGTTGATCAGGTAACGACGAATGGATAGTGAGCTGCAACGCCCGAACGCGACGAGGTTTAGCAGATTCCTTCCTGCTCAAGGCGTCTGCTACAACATTCGCCTTGCCAGGATGGTACTTAATAGCACAATCATAGTCGTTCAAAAGTTCGATCCAACGGCGCTGCCGTATGTTCAAGTGTTGTTGGTCGAAAATGTGTTGGAGACTCTTGTGATCGGTGTAGATGGTGCATTTGGTACCGTACAAGTAATGTCTCCAAATTTTCAACGCGAATACCACGGCACCCAACTCCAAGTCATGAGTTGTGTAGTTCTTCTCGTGCACTTTGAGTTGACGAGAAGCATACGCAATCACTTTCTCGCGTTGCATCAACACGCAACCGAGTCCATGAATGGAAGCATCACAGTAAACGACAAAATCATCAGGACCCTCAGGTAAAGACAGAATAGGAGCAGAACACAGTTTAGACTTTAGTTCCTCAAACGCGGACTCTTGTGATTCACCCCAGTCGAACTTCCTATCCTTCTGAGTGAGAGTGGTGAGGGGTTGAGCAATCTTCGAGAACCCCTGAATGAAGCGACGATAATAGCCCGCAAGGCCTAGGAATTGCCGCACCTCAGTTGGCGTCTTTGGTGCTCCCCAGTCCTTGATCGCTTCGATTTTAGCGGGATCGACATGAATTCCTAGTTCATTAACCACATGTCCTAGGAATTGAACTTCGCGTAACCAAAAGTCACACTTTGAGAACTTGGCGTAAAGTTGTTCCCGGCGCAAGAGTTCTAAAACTAACCGCAGATGTTCCCCGTGTTCGGTCTCGTTCTTGGAGTAGATCAGAATGTCATCAATAAATACAATGACGAACTTATCCAGATATGGTTTACAGACGCGGTTCATCAAGTCCATGAAAACCGCTGGTGCGTTCGTGAGACCGAAAGGCATGACCAAGAATTCGAAATGGCCATAACGTGTTCGAAAAGCAGTCTTTGCAACGTCAGCCTCCCTGACGCGCAGCTGGTGATAACCGGATCTCAAGTCGATCTTGGAATAATAACTAGAACCCTGAAGCTGGTCGAATAGATCATCGATACGTGGAAGAGGATAACGGTTCTTGATGGTCAACTTGTTCAGTTCTCTGTAGTCTACGCATAATCGGAAACTCCCATCCTTCTTCTTGACAAATAAAATTGGGGCTCCCCAAGGGGAAGAACTTGGCCGGATGAAACCCTTGTCTAAGAGTTCCTGTAACTGACTAGACAACTCCTGCATCTCGGGAGGTGCAAGACGATAGGGGGCCCGAGCAATAGGAGCAGCCCCTGGTACAAGATCAATACCGAACTCGACTTGACGATGAGGAGGAAGACCAGATAAATCATCGGGAAAAACATCAGAAAACTCGCGTACCACCGGAATGTCGTCAATCTTCTTCTCATCACTAGTGGAAACAGATAAGAGTGCCAAAACGGCTGGATAACCCTTTCGAAGACACTTAAGGGCTTTCATGCTAGAGATGATGTTTAGCGAAACACCACCCTTGATACCGTATACAGAAAGAAATTCTCCATCAGGGAGAGGAATCCGAATAACCTTATCGTAACAGACAATCTCCGCGCGATACAAAGATAACCAATCCATTCCTACCACAACGTCAAAACTACCCAATGGTACCGGCATAAGATCGATGGGGAACGATAAACCCGACAACTCTAACTGACACTCCCGAAGAACACTAGTAGCTTCAATCGTTTTACCGTCAGCCAACTCAATAATATACTTGGTCTCTAATGGTACAGATACTACATCTAGCAGTCGACTAACACCCATGGATACAAAACTCTTGTCGGCACCAGAATCAAATAACACGCTAACAGAATGATTATTGAGAAGAAACGTACCGGTGACTGTATCAGGGTCCTGCCTAGCCTCAGCAGCTCCAATGACGAAGGCACGTGCATTTCTGCCGCCGCCCCCGTTGTTACCATTCCCGTTGTTTCCACCCTGCTTCAGTTTTGGGCAATCCTTCTTGTAATGCCCAGTGTCACCACAGTTGTAGCATCCCTGTTTCCCTGTAGTCCCCTGAGTAGTCGGAGCTGAACCGTTAGTCGGAGCCTGAGTCGATGGAAGTGTAACCCGACAATCTTTAGCATAGTGGCCTGTTCGCTGGCAGCGGTGACAACGGTTACTGTCGCAGTTCCCTTGGTGATGGCGTCCACACTTGTTGCATTTGGGCAGTTTTCCCGCATAACCACCCTGCTTATTACCCGAAGACGATGAACCCCCATTATCAAACTTTTTACCCTGCTGTGCAGACCCAGACCCTTTCCCGTCGTTTTCCCACTTGCGCTTATTGTTCTCTGGAGTCTTAGCAGTCGAACCTTTCGCCGGCAAAATCCCCTCATTCACCTTTAAATTAGTCATCCTATGTGCAGATCGAACTACCTCCGCATAAGTAGGATGATTCCCAGCAGCCACTAACCCTGCAATTTCCGGCACCAACCCTGAGACATAATGTTCAATCTTACGATACTCTGGCACGTGCAAATCGGGACATAGCACTGCCAACTCATTCCTTCTCACAGTATACTTCTCGATTTCCGATCCAGTCATCTTGAGGTTCCACACCTCATGCTCCAACTTCTGTACCTCTTCTCTCGGGCAATACTCCCGCTTCAGCAACTGCACAAAGTTCTCCCATGGCATAGCATATGCCTCCCCAATACCCATGTTCTGGGTGATACCATTCCACCAAGTCAATGCCACGTCCTGAAATAACGCAGCCGAATACTTCACCCGATCTTCTGGGAGACAATTACACATTAGAAATACCGACTCCACTTTCTCCAACCACCTAAGCAAACTGACCGCACCCTCGGTGCCAGAGAATTCCTGGGGTTTGCAGTCCCGGAACATCTTGTAGGTGCACATGGGTGGGGGTGGGTCAACAGGACCACCTGAAATGAAACGTATGAGAAACCACGAAATACACAAACAAGGCTCACCAATGAGGCAAAGAAAATGGATAAACAACTTACCACCACCGTTGTGCCCTAACTGAAAGGCAGCCTGGAGCAAGTTGTTCAGATCAGCCTGTGACAGGTTAATACCTCCACCACGACCACCAGCACCACCACGACCACCACCACGTCCACCATTGCGACCACCTCCTCGTCCTCCACGCACTCCAGACATGATTCTGGCAGAAAGAACGAGAAAATTTAGTTTCGCAGTTAAAGATAACCACTAATGTTCACAAGATCAAAGCTAGATCCAATCCAGGACTATCCCTTCAAACCCAGAGCTCACTAGGGCTTCCATGCATTTCGTTTTATGATTTTGTGTGCACCCAAAATGATAAAACGCTCTACATGGTCCTCCAAGTGTTCTCCTGGTTCAAAGTTCAAATCACCGAACATAGACTCTTAGCTACACACCGTAATACTACGGTAGTTCATGACAAGTGTTTCTATTGGAATACGAAAGGGAGATGTCCGAGCCTTGGACAAATCTCAAGAGCACACGAGTTACCCCAATAGACCACACTGCCTAGAAAACAAGTAACCCAACCTAAGATAGAACGGATGATGTAACGTAGAAAGACCAACGATTTAGAGACACCCCGACAAGACCATACGTAAACCACTATAACGTTTAGTACCATGTGATCGTCTAGTGTGTGCGACTCGGCTATAGACTAGACTCTACATGCAGTCCTAGTTCACTATAACCATTGGCTCTGATACCAATCTGTCACACCCTCAAAATCCACTTGCGGAGTTTTACCGCGAGGTGCGTGACAAACCAGGATCCAAACCAACGATCACAATAAACAAGTCTAAATGTAATTAATGCAATACCAAAACAACGTTTTAAAATCCCGTTTACAGCGGAAGCTTATTCAAAATAAAGTTTAACATAAATAACCAAAGTTCAATGTTTATGAAATCATGCAACTCTATCTAGACGCCGTGCAGACGCGTGCGCCCTAGTTCCCTTGTGCTACCTTAGCGACCTGAGAAAACATGTAAAAGTTTACGTCAGCACAAAAATGCTGGTGAGTTTACAGGTTTGCAGTTCAAGTACCAAGTCCACCTGTCCATACTATAACAAATAGAAAACCAGTATACGCTAGCTAGGCGTACGTTTTGCTACTACCACGATTGGAAAACCATTACTAACTCGAATACCAAAAGTATGCCCGATGTATGTTCCTGTTGTTCCTGTTGTTCCTGTTTGAGACAATATGCACCCGCCGACCCTCCAAGTCGACGAGCGGGGTTGGTCACTCCCAATAGCGCTATTCACATTTCCCCGTTGTGCAAATCCGCACATTCATGGTTCCCCCCGGGACTTCCAAAGATCGTGTAGTATACGTTAGAACCCATAGTATGACAGTAGTTATCAAATAGTTGTTTTAACACATGTTTTCTCCCCCGAAAGTATAAAACCAGTTTAAAAGAGGGGCCGTAAACTCACCTTAAGTTCCTTTACTCCTTAACCCGAGTAAACTCAGCTGCTATGCTAGTCCCGTAAAGTGGCGACCTAACATACGACAGTTACAAGTACTTAGACTAATAACCCGCAGGTTAATTAGTCCCTAGATGTCCAGACCATAACCAAGTTCGTTTGAAAATACCGTGACTGTTTAACTGACCCAAAGTACAAGACTCGACATCCCATTGGTGACCCGAGACTCCCCGTGTTATGTTCACGTTCCAAAACATACAATAACGCAAGTACACTTAACACACGTTAATGTTCAACAAGTTACAGCACATAGTTCACGTATCACCGAAATACATCCAAATATATGTTACCAAGTTATTAGACATGTTACGAGGTTCCTAGCATGTTACTATATGTCAAATCGGGTCTCGGAATGCTAATTTACACTTACAGCAGCAGTACACGCGATTAGGAAGGCTAATCGCATGCACAGTCACATGATTAGGGCTAATCGCCCCTACTGTTGAGCGAGTAGGGCTACTCGCCCTTGTTGCCACGCGATTGGGCTACTCGCCCTTATGGTCAGGCGAGTGGGGCTACTCGCCCCTGTGTCACGCGAGTGGGGCCTAATCGCCCCTAACACAGGCGATTAGCAAGGCTACTCGCCTGTAACCTTGCTGTTCCGGTTTTTCGCGCGTTTAATGCTCCAAATCAGATCCAGAACGTGTGTAACTACCCAATATCATCCCAAACACTATCCTAAACATGTTTAACCCAAAACCCTTCGTTCAACCTTGTATAATCAGTCCTGCATGCAACCCAAAACAATCCAAACACTATTCACATAGCATGCAACATCAATTAACGCATGTAATCATAACCCTATTATCCGATTACTGAGTTTTCTATCATCATGCTAACAATATTAATTCTGACCTAGCATGATAATACATCAACACATCATCAAGATCCATAAAAATCCTATCTTTCTAATCATACATACCCATAACGCATGTTAATTAGTTATAATCTGTTTAACAACCCTTATTGACGATTTTCAGAAAGCTTTTTCGTTTATGAACAGGTCTGGACCATTAGGGATTGATTAAAAACGTTTACAAAGTGTTATGGATGAGAATCAAACCTTGGAATTGTAAAAGATTGATGGTTAGACCTTGAAACCTTGTGTTTTTGATCAAAATCGCCTTCCAGAGGTTGTTTAAGTGTTTGGGGCGGTTATGGGACGACTAGGGTTGATATTAGGGAGTTTAGGAGGTTAAGTGTTGTATTTATAGGCGTTTCTAGTCGTCCAGCACGTTATAGGCGAGTATGCAGCAGCTACATGCGATTAGGGCTGCTAATCGCATGAGATTGGGCCTAATCGCCCCTATGTACACACGATTGGGCTCCTACTCGCCCCTATAGATGCCTACTCGCCTCCCTTATAGGCGATTAGGCCTCCCTAATCGCCTATAGGGGCTGGTTTGGTGCGTTTTGCGCGTTAAACTCCGTTTTAACATATGTTAATACATATTAACATACCGACAAGTCATATAATGATTGTAAACACATAACACAAGTAAATACACATATTTACACTCGTTCACCAATTCCCGGGACTCGAGACTCGTACGTTCCGTATGCCCTGACGATCCTACAAATCGTCACCGTTTGTATACTTGGTTAAGGACTGACATCTAACGAACCTCTAGACCAACATCCAATGATCTTCTAGACTAACCAATAGTTCCCGAACCATATCCCGACTTAACTAACCCAGTTAAGTACAATATACGCGTGACTCGCTAAGGTAGACTTTCATCTAGACAACGTTGTTAACCCGAATTTGCCAGGTGTCACACCCTATTCTTATCTAATAAACCTCCTGTCAAAGATAGCTCACTAGACTTAAGGCGGGACAAGTGTAGAAATGCTAAGATGGACCTGGATCGCCCTAGCGTACCAAAATCCCATAGAAATCAGATTAAAACCTCTCCTGGATTAAAACCCTCAAACTATGAAGCAGACTTAAACTCTACTGAAGAAAACCTAGGAAAACTCTAAACACGGACAAGTAGCGACTCCCGCCCTAGCGCTTGCCAACTACCGAACAATGCCTAGTTAGTTACTTAGCAATCTCGAGTTAGATTTCTCACCCTCAAGAATGGACTGCACGTTTTAGTTAATTTATTATATTAGTTTGTTATACTTGTGTCGTACTCCAACTCCAAATACTAGCACGCTAACCTAAGTTGACGAACTAGATTGATTTCAAGACCTAGGGGGTATCTCTACATGCCTAGCTCCACAAAACCAATAAACAAACTTCAAATAAAAATAACACCAACACACATATATCAAATCCAACAATAAAATTAAAATCATGTAATCCTACACATCAAAATTAAAAACCAAGAATCATTAAAAACTGCAAATTACGTGTCTAGTTCATAAACTTAAGTAACCATAAAAGTCTAGCTACTCATAATATTTAGAAACATAAATTCAAAGTTTATAAAAAACAATTTCATCATGTCTATAAAAATATAGAGCGAAAACTAAACCTAACCCAAGACTCGTTGGCTCTTGATCTTTACCGTGTCTGTGGCCTTTTCTCCTTCCGTGCCCTTTCGCTCGTCACCGCTTCTGGCCGGTGCTTGGCTTCAATATTCTGTTGCTGTGCGATTGTCACTCTTTAGAATTGGAATTGTTTCCAATGTTGTTCACTCTCCGCCGCTATGCTTCCATATTTTATAATTGTCCTTCATAGAATATGCCCTACTTCTTGGGCCTTGGACCAACTTTGGTCACGTAATTTTTTTTTTAATTATTATTTATTATTGTTATTATTATTTAAACATAGTATTATAACTTCGTGCTCTCGACTCGGGTGTTCATGACTTGACCAAAGTTCATCGTTTACGCTCCAACGTCCACACGAACACCTACCAAAATATAAAATAAATAAATAAGTACTAAAAATGATTCAAAAACTATACAATGATAAAAATAGGCCAACAAACGAATACACGCCTAAAACTACTAAAAACTATATACAAAAGACTCAATTATAACTCAAAATACATAGAAGAATAGATGTGTTTTACGACACATCAGAAACCCTATAATACTCAAGCACATTTAGCAAGAAGATGGAAAACGGATGGTGAAGATTAGAAAATTCGAAGTGGCGACAATACAGAGCAACTGAACCACTAGGACATCGAGAAATCGGGTCTGTAAGACCAGGAGCAACAGGATTGAAGGAAAGATCAATGTCCCATTCCAAGCAAAACGCTTCAACTTCCTCTTGTGTAAGGGATGAAAAAGTTACAGACATGTCCTTATTTGCACCCATGATGCTTCGAAGGATGATCAGAGCAAGAAAATTAAAGGAGATACTAACCCGATTGTTGCAATGTAGATGAAGGGATAGGGAGCCTAATCCGAAAGGCGTCCCTATCCCCATGAATCAGCCCTGCGCCAGACCACGGCAGAACAACGCACCAGCGCGAGGAGAACTAATCAATGTTCCTCGCGTGCCAAGACAGACGATAAGCAGCAGACATTACCTGATACGCGTACAATCACGCGCGGAATCTTCCCTTAGCACTTTTCATACCAGGTACAAAGAACGACAAAAGGAAGATCCATAAAGATCTATGTCAGTATACACACCAGCAGGAGAAGGACATGTGGCAGTTAGTACAAAAGGTGAACGGCTACACTGTGCAGGATGTCGTTAACAGTGACCAGCAGGCATTACCTCGCCAACTGTCAGACATCACATCAAACGGCAGAGATAGCCTGAGTACTATAGCAAGTACAGCATCACTGTGCACCACCAGAAATCCGCCACGTGTCCAGCTACAACAACGACCATACTATAGCGTGACGTCATCAACAGTAATCGGCTTTTCCCGCCAATTTCAGAAGGACCGTGGACTTGGGCCTCGGTTGGGCCCAATCCAACGGTGTCACCTGTGGGCCTTCCCCTGCAGCCCACCGTGGTGCCTATAAATAGGATTAGATACAATCCTTGTATCCTCACTCAGAAATAGCGATAACAACCACATACAATCCTTGTAATCTCTCATTCTTAATAACATTCCGGTGTACTTACCGTGGACGTAGGTCATTAAAGACCGAACCACTTAAATCTCGTGTTCTCACACACACTCACTCACACTAGACCTCTGAACGGTTAACCATCACGGTTTGGGTAAAGGATTAAGCTTGTAGTTACATAAGTATAAACCACCCGGTGATTAATATTAATCACCGTGTTACTTATTGTTTCTTCATTAGCGCCATCCAACGGTTAGAACAGCCCTATTAACTCATCTTTTAACCCACCCATGGCTGAACCCAACCCTAACACTTCTGCCCTTAACCAAACCGGGGACGTCGACACTCAGTCCCCGGAAAACCAAAACACACCACATACTGTCGTCAAACAACCCACTTCACGTCTCGAACCGGACCTCGAGATCCATGACGTAGACTCGGGTGATGACAGTGACGGCGGTTCTGAGGAGGACCCGGACCAGTGGCTCCTTCGTCAGAACACCAAGAGTGCTGCGATATACCAACGCAAACTCTTGCAACAAGCCAAGAAGAAGGGCAAAACCCTCACTTATGATACCCCATCCAAAAAGGGGTACAAGAAGAAAGACTCGGCCACTCACGACGACGGTCGTAGCGGGGAACCCGGCGGAGAAGCCCGGGTTCGGGGCTGCGCGAAGTCACGTGATGAACCCGACGGCTATGAGTCGTCTAGCAGCGACTCTGACTACAATGGAAAGAAACACCGTCATCGCTCGCGTCATAACGACGAGGACGACGACTTGGTCAGGCCGTTTAGACCAAAAGCTTTCGCCGAAAAATCAAAGTTTGTCGCTCGCATAGCGACAGCCAAAATACCAAGGAAAGCTAAGCTTCCTAGCAGCATCGGTAGATACGATGGCCTGCGTGACCCGGATGACCATGTGCATGACTTTGAGTGCGCAGGTATGTCGGTAGACTGGCCCGTCCAGGTCTGGTGCCATCTGTTCGCACAGACTTTAACCGGCGCGGCCAGAGTCTGGTTCGACAACCTCCCCGCCGGGAGCGTTAAGGATTTCGACGACCTCACCGACAAGTTTGGAAATCACTTTTCACACTTGCGCAAGCACAAGAAGGACAAGGCGCATATTTTGTTATGTCGTCGACACGATCATGAATCCATTGAAGATTTCATAGTTCGATTCAACAAGGAGGCCTTGCAAATAGGCTGCGGGGAAGAGCTTACCCGGGCAGCATTCATACATAACGTGCGAAGCCCAGAGCTAATGAAATGCCTCACGGGCAAAGACGGTATTCCGGAGTCCTGGGATGAACTCATCCACTCCGCGAAAATATATGCCTCCTCCGAAAAATCTTTAACCAGATGCACGGTTACCAGCCGCAACACCATAATAATAATAATAATAATAATAATAAACACAAAAACAAATCTGTCTGGAGCCGCATCTCGGGTACCGCCGACGAGGGAAAGTACTCCCCCGCGGGCGATGCCCGCCAACTCATCAATAACAAGCAATCGCGGGATCAGCGTGGACATTCAAAGAAAAACCACGATTGGACCCCGCTAACAAAAACACCATCCCAGGTCTTGAAAACAGAGCAAGTCACACTGAAAGAAGCCAACCCCTTGGGGAAACGAAGGAACGTGGACCGAAGCAAGTTCTGTGAATACCATAATGACTTCGGTCATCTCACAGACAACTGTTATAGCCTAAAGATGGAGATCCAGGCCGCGCTGAAGTCGGGACAGCTGGGTCATTTGGTAAAGTACGTCCACCGCACTGGCAAGGGTAATGCGGGCGACGAAAATCAAGGGGAGGGGTCGCGAAAGAAAATCCGTGACCTCAACACTCATGCCGCCACACTCGTCCCTCGTCATCACTGCAACATGACTAAGCGTGGCAAAAACACCCAGCACGGCAAGCGCACCCGTCTGCAACCACTCGATGACTCATGGAAGGAGGCCGATGTCCTCATGCCAAAAGTCAGAGGCGGCGCTTCCTGCACCGCCCCACTAGTCATAACCGCCGTTTTCGGACATTACCGCACGCGGTACATGTTCTTAGACGGCGGCAGCAGCACAAATATCATGTATGAGCAATGTTTCCAACAATTGGATGTAGAAGACAAAGCAAAGCTCGTACCAGTCAATGAGCCAATCTCAGGTTTCATTCATGAGACCATCATGCCGCGGGGCATGCTCTCCCTGCCGGTCACATGGTCCGATGGCACCCATGAACGCACGGAGATATGTGACTTTATGGTTTTACCAGCCACTTCCAATCATGACATTCTACTAGGTCGGGAAGGCATCGCGCGCTTTAACGCCAACGCTTCAACGGCGCACGCGATGGTCGGTTTTCCGACCAAGACAGGCATTGCCTTCATCAGAGCCAATAAAGACTGCCACATCACTGAAGCCGCCAAGCCTCCTAAGATGGTCAAAACAAACGCCCGCACCGAGCCGGAAAAATGGGCGCTAAACCCTAAATTTCCAGAGCAAACGGTGATCATTGGCCATGAAATCTCCGAAACCATACGCAATCACTTGAAGCAACTTCTGATCAGCAACATGGATGTCTTCGCGTGGCAACCAGCAGACATGGTTGGTGTTCCCCGCGAAATAGCGGAACACAGGCTCAACGTCTACCGCTCCGTAGAACCGATAGTACAGAAGAAACGCAGTATGGGCCCGGAGAAAACAAAGGCCATGAATGAACAAGTCACCGAGCTGCTCAACGCGGGCATCCTTCGCCCTATCAGATATCAAACCTGGGTGGCCAATCCTGTCATGGTCGCCAAAGCTAACGGAGGCTGGCGCATGTGCGTCCATTACAAAGATATCAACAAGGCGTGTCCCAAAGACTGTTACCCTCTGCCAGAAATCGATCTAAAGGTGGATTCACTCGCCCCATATCGGTTCAAATGCTTCTTGGACGCATACAAAGGTTACCACCAAATCCAAATGGCTAAAGAAGATGAAGACAATACCGCGTTCCAAACGGACGCGGGCATCTTCTGCTACACCAAGATGCCTTTTGGTCTGAAAAACGCGGGCGCCACATACCAACGTCTCATGGACACGGCCTTCGTCAATGAAATCGGCGTACGACTGGAAGTGTATGTTGATGACTTGGTCATCAAGAGCAAGGAGGAAGGAGACATGCTTTGAGATATCCAACAGACGTTCAATCAATTGCGCAAAGTGCGCATGAAGTTGAACCCGAGCAAATGTTCATTCGGGATGGAAGAAGGCAAGTTTTTAGGTGTCATCGTAATGAGGGACGGCTTCCGCGCCAACCCAGAGAAGGTACGGGCGATCGAAAGGATGCCATCGCCGGCCTCCGTCAAGGAGGTGCAAACATTGATGGGTCGCCTAGTCGCCCTAAACCGCTTCTTATCCAATTATGCTTCAAAGTCTTTCCCATTCGTGGACACTTTGAAGAATTGTCTAAAAAAGAGCAATTTTCGCTGGACCACAGAGGCAGAATCAACATTCCAACAAATGAAACAGTGCCTAATGAACCTTCCCACACTAACAGCTCCGCTCCCCAAAGAACCACTCACGCTGTATCTCTCTGTCACTGAGCGGGCAATAGGCGCAGTCCTAAAGGTTGATCGTAAAGGCGTGCAAACGCCAATCTACTATATCAGCCGCACGCTGTTAGATGCGGAAACTCGGTATACAATAATGGAAAAGCTGGTCCTCGCCCTCATTCATGCATCCCGAAGACTGCGCAGGTACTTTCAAGGCCACCCGATAAACGTCCTCACGGGCTATCGGATAAACGACATATTGGCCAAACTCGAGTTGTCGGGCCGACTGGCGAAGTGGGCTATCGAGCTAGGAGAACACACGATCAGGTACAAGCCCCGACCCGCAATCAAAGGCCAAGTACTAGCAGACTTCGCCACCGAGATTCCTACCGACAAGATTCAAGAATGCCTTGACGAAGAATCACCCGCGCCAGCGCATGATCCATCGCAAAAATGGTCCCTATACACTGACGGGGCCTCCAACGGAGATGGCGCTGGCGCCGGATTGCGCCTCATCAGCCCAGATAAACACGAATTCACATATGCCATCCGCCTAGAGTTCAAAAGCACAAACAACGAAGCGGAATACAAAGCGTTGCTGGCAGGCCTCCGCATTGCGGAAAAAATGGGGGCCAGGAACGTGGAGGCGCATGTAGACTCACTGTTAGTAGCGCGGCAGATCAATGGGACCTATGATGCAAAGGACGAGACCATGGCCCTATACCTGGAACAAGCCAAACAACTCATGCGCCGATTCGACACATGCACGGTCGAACACATCAGATGCAGCGAAAACAAACCAGCCGATGCGCTGAGCAAAATGGCATCCACGGTCTTCGAGCACATGGCCAAAGAAGTCCGAATCGAGGTCCGAGACAAACCGTCTGCCTCCCCGCGCCAAGTCAATATCACCCAAACGGGCAACGCGTCATGGATGACGCCAATTAAAGCCTTTTTATCCTCTGGAACCTTGCCTGAAGACAAGTCAGAAGCTCGGAAGATAAAAAACAAAGCTCTACAGTATCAGCTTGCAGGCGGCATCCTGTACCGCCGCTCTTACCTAGGGCCACTGTTGCGCTGCGTAGACCCTGCAGAAGCCTCCTTTCTTCTCAAAGACATACATGAAGGAACCTACGGGCTACACGCGGGCCCAAGAATGGTGGTAGCGAAGTTGATGAACGCAGGGTATTATTGGGCTGGTATGCACGTCGACGCGGTCAATGAACTACGCAAATGTGATAGCTGCCAGCGCCATGCTGCAAATACCCTGCGCCCCAAGAACAACCTAGTGCCGGTCACAGCGGCTTGGCCTTTCCAAAAATGGGCCATTGACCTGGTGGGACCATTCCCAGCGGCGCCGGGTAATGTGAAATACTTAATTGTTGCTATCGACTACTTCACTAAGTGGGTCGAAGCTAAGCCTCTAGCCAAGATCGACGGCGCGCACGTCAAGAAATTTCTTTGGGAGTTCATTATCTGTCGGTTCGGCTTACCGATGCAATTGGTCAGCGACAACGGAACACAATTTGAAGACCAATCCCTTCAACAATGGTTGGCTCAAATGGGGGTTAAGCAAATATTCACATCAGTTGCGCACCCGCAAGGCAACGGCCAAGTGGAAAGGGCCAACCGCACAATTGTAGAAGACATTAAGACAAGGCTAGGTACCAAGAGAACCGCGTGGGTAGACGAGTTACCACGTGTCTTATGGGCCTACCGCACCCTCACAAAAACAAGTAACGGAGAGACACTATTCAGCTTAACATACGGTTCCGAGGCAGTGATCCCCGCAGAGATAACTTGCCCCACGGCAAGGGTATTAATGGCCGACACAACCAATAATGATAAAGAGCTCCGCATGAATCTCGATCTACTAGAAGAGCGCCGCGACCTCCCGGCAATAAAAGAAGCCAGCTACAAGACTCAGCTGGAACAATACTACAACAAGCGCGTTAAAGAACAGACCTTCAAGATTGGGGACTACGTCTTCCGCAACAACGAAGCTTCTAACGCTGAAAAACCCGGGAAGCTTGCCCCAACTTGGGAAGGTCCTTATAAGATACAAGAAGTGTTAGGCAAAGGTGCCTACGCGCTAGAAAGGCTAGATGGCACTCCTATTCCGCGGTCGTGGAACGGTGCGCAGCTACGTCGTTGTTATTTGTAATCATGTAACATGGCTACACATGCCATACTATCAATAAAAACGTTTCCTATATCTGTGTTTCTATTTGTATTTTCCGCGCCAGGGTCTTCAAGACTTGGGAAAAATCACGTCGGACCAAAGCCGCTGGCTAACAAAGCAAGGTGTGTCTTCAAGACGCGCCGCGTGCACGTCGGGCTTACACTCCTTACGCAGCACATGGTCTTCAAGACGGATTTACTTGCCGGACGTATAACTCCGCATAACAACTGCACGCGCATAAACCCTTGTCTTCTAGAGTTGTTGCAACCCAGACAAGAGAAACGCGCGCAGCATGAAACGCGGTAAAAGGTCTTCTAGGCAAGGCTACCATGCGCCTAATTCGGACCCAACGGCACAAGTCGACCCCCGCTACAGTCTTCAAGGCAAAAAGGATTAACACTTAGACGCCGGACTGTCTAGCCGAGGGCACGTCCTAGCTTTTACTTACACACCGGGTGACGACTTGGTTAAATAAGTAAGGTAGGAACGAGACAACACGATATAACAAACTGAAATTTCATTAATGAAAGGGACTTAAAAACCCTTTTGGTATTTACAAAGATGATTACAAATAACAAAGTAGCGCCTATCTATCACCCGCCCCAGAGGTTCCCCCGCCAGAAGCCCTCGCCAGCTCATCTGATTTGTCAATAAAATACTTCAAGGCAGCAGGAGGATCCGCGTTGTTATTACAATCCGCAAGCACTCGAAGGATGGGAAAGTCTATCTTTTCGAACTTAAGCAACTCAGCCTCATACTCATCCTTCAAAGGCTTTCCATAATGTTCCGCGTCCTCGATGTGCCCGTTGTCCTGAGCATGCAAGAAGCCGCCTTCGAAACCCTCGCCATAACCATAGGCTTGGGCGGCGGCGGCTATGGCGGAAATCTGGTCGCCTAACATAGGCTCCTTCCAGAACCTCTTGAAGACCTACAAACAAAGCAAAAAGTTAGCACATCAACTGGAAAAACAAGTAGTAAAAAACAAAGAAAGCGCCAGAGCTTACCCCATTCATTCCATCTGTCATCAGCCAATGGATGGAAGTCTGCATCTGAGTCTGGGCGGAGACTGCCTCCTCCAGCAAGAGCTTGGCCGCCTCACATTCCTTGACAGCCTCAAGACGAGCCTGGTAAGAGGAATCTATGTCCCGCTCCAGATCCTCCTTCGCCCCAAGGATCTGGACCCTCTCTTGCTCCAAGAAAGAGACGCGCTCCGTGGCTGCAACAAGAACCGCGTCCTTAGACTTAAGCTCCTTGCGCATTTCCACATATTTAGCGGTCCTTTCGGTGAGGGCCTTGCTTTTCTCCTCCAACATGCGGACCGCCGTCCGCCTCTCCTCCTGCACCTCGGCCAGAGTATCCTTTAACTTCATCGTTTCAAGATTGGCCTTCTTCCAGGACTCTGACCAGCGGCGCTTTCCAGCAACAGCGTCCTCCTCAAGCTTGGAGACTTTTGCTTCCGCGTCATGGGCGCGACGGCGGTACTTGGCAATTTCGGCCTTGAAGGCAGCCTCCTTCTCCGCCTCCACCCTCTCGATATCCTCCTACACCGCCGAATCCCGGCGGTGCAGCGAGTCCATCATAGAAAGTTGAGTCGCCTGATTAACGCACAAGGCGGCAATGAGGTCCTGACGACTCAACAAATCTTGGTGAGTGCGCTCATAGGGAGGCACCACCTCGCTGACAAACTCCTCGGCAGCCAGGGAGTTAGAAAAAAATGTATTCTCCCTGATTGCCCAGCGAGGGCGCCAAATGGCGTCACCACCAGACCAACAGGAGCCATCATAGGCTCCTGATGGTTCCCCAACCCTTGAAGACTCGCGCCGACCCTGGCGCGAACCACCAGCCCCAGAGGCGCCCTGCTCGAACAGGGCTCTCTCAAAACCATCACCCTCATGAGCCACCTCCCGGCTCTCAGCATCGGTGCGCTCTTTCGACTTGCGCTCCTTAGCCAATCGAGCTTTTTCCTCCAAGAATTGCTGCTCTTGGAGGCGAAGGAGCTCAGCTTCCGCCTTCTTCTCTGCCTCAGCCTGTCGTCTGGCCTCATTGGCAGCAGCTGCCTTAGCAGCCTCAGCCCTTCGAAGGGCTTCATCGGCCTCCGCCTGCCTCTTTGCGGCGGCTACTCGCTCAGCCTCAGCCTTTTGCAAGGCTTCATCGGCTTCCACTTGCTTTCGAGCCGCCTCCTGTTCTCTCCACAGCCTTTCCTCCTCTGCCTGAGCCGCCTCCGCAGATGGAGACGCGGGAGAAGGGGTAGGAATTATCTTGGGCGACACTATCAAAGGAAAACAGGATATTAAGAGAAAAATTCAAAGTTAAAAATTCCAAAGGAAAACGAGCGTTGCTCACCAGACGCTTTCTTCTTTATCAGCTTCTGAAACAGAGCCTGTCGGGTCGGGGCAGCGCGGATCCCCACAGAAAAAACGGGGGCGCTCCCTCCTTGCTCCCTAGTAAAGCTGACTTTCTGCTTGCCAGCACCCTCAGCAGCAGACTCTGAAGCCGCCACCGACTCAGGGGTTTGAGTGGCATCCCCACTCTCGCCTCCACCAGCCGAGGCAGAAGACACACCCTCTGCAGCGGCCACACTGCTGGTCGCAGCGTTGTCAGGACGCGCCCTTTTCCTCCTCTCTAGCTGAGAGGACTCAGCTTCCTCTTCATCTTCCGAGGGCGGCCCATCCTTCCGCCGTCGGCGTCCCTTTACAACCTCTCCTGCTGAAACGGAAGAACCCGAGTCAGAAAGAGCAACCTTTGCTCGATACCCATGCCTCCGCGGCGCGTGTTTCCAACGTCCACGCCCCGCAGACAGGTTCAGAGGCGGAACGATCTCTACTGAAGAGCCAGTAGAATCATCTCCAAAAATGCTAGTGACGAAGGGATCCGAAGACTCACCGGTTGTATAATAAGGCTTGGGCGCGGTGGTGATGTCAGGATAGTAGAAGCGGTCAGCAAACGCCTCTATACAGGAAGTCTGACCCTCCGCCAAGGGCCTCCACTTGATACCCTTCTCTTCACGGGCAGCATAAAATTGGAACTTATCCACACCTGCAACAATAAACAATAAGGGAAATTGCGCAGGAAACACAAAAGAATATATATATATATATATATATATATATATATATATATATATATATATATAAAGGAAAGTACATACCCTCCACCGCAATATAGGGCTCTTTGCTCGCGCGGATGCCAAGGCAGCTCATCCCAAGAAGGAAAAAGATGCCCTCTGTCAAGTTCTTGAACTCCAGCTTGGTGGCGTTGGAGGTAAGGGTAATGAACCAGGCTTGCTTCTTGAAGTCCTTGGGCACAGCCATGTCCGCCACACGCTGCCCATCCCCTATAACCTTCCAGGGAGACTGATAGGGATCACACCTCTCTTCACAAAGAAAAACCTCTCCTTCGCCCAATGCAAGGACTTAGGAGTATGAGTGGCCATAGGCGGCACCCTCGGGCGCGGCTTGAACGAGAACCACATCTCGTCTCGCGCCATAAAGTAGAAGACATTGAACCGTTCAACGGTTGGTTCAACGTCTAAGGTGCGGCAGGAAGCTTCAAAATGAACTAACCGCAGAAGCCCAAAGGCGGTTAGTTGTGTGGGCCCAATGCCATAGGCCACCATGGTATCAATTTGGAAGCGGGTACATGGCAGGCGGAATCCACATTTAGCAAAGTGGGCCTCGTACAATGCCAACCGACCGCTACCAGCAGAAAGAACAGTGCTGGTCGGAGATGGAAGGGTGGGCTCCCACTCCGGCAGAATATTGTACATAATGCAAAACTGGTTGAATGCCTCCTGACTCCAAACACAATAGGTATTGGACATCAGTTTCCTCTCCTTTATCTTGCCATGTTCGACAAGAATTTCTTCCTCCACCTCTTCCACAGCCGGCTCCATCCTAATATCCTCGGCGGATGGAGACGGACTAACAGGAACATCAGACATCTTCAAGATCAAAGTCGCCGGAAACTGGAAAAGATGACCGGAAAACTTGAAGATTTACCGGAATCTTCAAGAGGATATGAAGGTTTAACAAACTTGAAAACAGAAGACAACGATGCAAGAAATCAAACAAGAAGAAACTTGAAGTTTCAACAATGAATCTTCAAGATCAGTGAGATCTTTGAAGATTAAACGGAAACTTCAAAGAAAGAACGGTGGCCGGAAGTTTGAGAGAAAAAGAGAGCAGAGAAGGAAGAAGAAGGATATATGAGTGTAACCGTTCATATGAGCCCTAATGGGGTTTATATACTCATCGCATTAATGACAGTGGGACCCACCAGGGAGGCACTAACCGTCACACCTTTTCAAATTCAAAGCACGAGATGACGACACGTGTCAATGACACGGACGGACGGTTCAGATGGTAGTGTGTGACAGTTATACACTACACACATACCGGATGATCGACACGTGTCGCAAGATCTCACATTATCTACAAGATGAGCGAGTGAGAACCCACGCGCCGAACAGAAGGCACGTGCCCACTAACACGTGGCACAATCTCAAACCATGAAGACAAAACGTCAGACACGTGACGTCCCACGCTCCTGACACAAGACGAATTATTGGTAATAGCAACCACGACGTGACGTCACTTAGTCTGCACAACCAGACAATCACTGAACACGTCAGCAACCATTAAACTTCCATCAGAAGGTATTGATCATTCGAATTCCAGGCGTATTTACTCCAATTTATGAGAAAAAAATTGAATGCCAATGATTTAGAATTTATCACAAACTCCAGACCCGCATTAATCACTCCAGCAGCATTTAATTTCTCGGCGGAAAGTTGACGTAAATCTGCAAAAGACGTTCCCCGCCCAACTCCTGCAAAGGTAAGGCGGAGAACGTCCTTCTTAGCGGAAACTTGACGTAAATCTGCAAAAGACGTTCCCCGCCCAGCTCCTGCAAAGGTAAGGCGGAGAACGTCCTTCTCAGCCGAAACTTGACGTAAATCTGCAAAAGACGTTCCCCGCCCAACTCCTATAAAGGTAAGGCGGAGTACGTCCTACTCAGCGTAACTTGGACGTAAAAAGGAAAAGACGTTCCCCGCTGAACTCTTCAAGAGTTCGCGGCGGAGCACATTCAAGAGCTAAACACAAGCAGATGAGCTTTCATCCGCGACCAACATATTTT
Source organism: Ambrosia x helenae (assembly GCA_030844895.1). NCBI lineage: Eukaryota > Viridiplantae > Streptophyta > Magnoliopsida > Asterales > Asteraceae > Ambrosia > Ambrosia x helenae. The sequence continues at coordinate 53,616,780 of CM061223.1, forward strand.
GAGTCTAGCACTCCACCTCCTCACCAGCGAGCAGGAGAAGTCCTAGACTAGGGGACTTGAAGGGATAGGGAGCCTAATCCGAAAGGCGTCCCTATCCCCATGAAACAGCCCTGCGCCAGACCACAGCAGAGCAACGCACCAGCGCGTGGAGAACTAATCAACGTGCCTCGCGCGCCAAGACAGATGATAAGCAGCAGACATTACCTGATACGCGCGTACAATCACGCGCGGACTCTTCCCTTAGCACTTTTCATACGAGGTACAAAGAACGACAAAAGGAAGATCCATAAAGATCTATGTCAGTATACACACCAGCAGGAGAAGGACATGTGGCAGTTAGTACAAAAGGTGAACGGCTACACTGTGCAGGATGTCGTTAACAGTGACCAGCAGGCATTACCTCGCCAACTGTCAAACATCACATCAAACGGCAGAGATAGCTTGAGTACTGTAGCAAGTACAGCATCACTGTGCACCACCAGAAAACCGCCACGTGTCCAGCTATAACAACGACCATACTATAGCGTGACGTCATCAACAGTAATCGGCTTTTCCCGCCAATTTCAGAAGGACCGTGGACTTGGGCCTCGGTTGGGCCCAATCCAACGGTGTCACCTGTGGGCCTTCCCCTGCAGCCCACCGTGGTGCCTATAAATAGGATTAGATACAATCCTTGTATCCTCACTCAGAAATAGCGATAACAACCACATACAATCCTTGTAATCTCTCATTCTTAATAACATTCCGGTGTACTTACAGTGGACGTAGGTCATTAAAGACCGAACCACTTAAATCTCGTGTTCTCACACACACTCACTCACACTAGACCTCCGAACGGGTTAACCATCACGGTTTGGGTAAAGGATTAAGCTTGTAGTTACATAAGTATAAACCACCCTAATCACCGTGTTACTTATTGTTTCTTCAGTAGAAACCCTAGAAATTTTGGGAGAAACCGTCGAAGAAGAAGGAGTAAAGTGTCAAAAATTTGTGGTTGAAAAGAGTTAAAACCACTCTTTTAAACTGTCATAAATAAAAAATTAATATAAAATAATCATGCTTTGCATTAAAACATAGCCTGAACGCCTGAAACTTGTCACATCAGCTGTCAAATCGAAATTCAAATCCAGAGAAAAGTAACCGCCCAAGCAAACTTTCAACCCTCGAACCTTTCAAGCAAACATAATCACTAGCAAACAGTCAGAAGCCTTCTAGCTACGCCACAAAGACTCCCGACTTGGGGGGCTGATGACGTAGGTAGCCTAAAGCAAAATAGATTAACAAATATCAGAAAACTATGCTTAAAGGGTTGAAAGCTACAAAGGTTCAAAGGACGGAAGAGCACAGATCAAAAGATGACCTGTCTTGTCATCCATTCCACAGATCTGGACATCCCTAATTATTCTCTCTTACACTTCACCTTCTATTCTTTTTTATCTTAACACGTGAGGAGAATCTCTCCATCACACTAACACACCATTCGAGTTTAGAACAACATTTCTGGTCTTGAGTCATACTCAAACAAGAATTCTAATACTCAAAACAATATTATCTTGAACCTCCTTCTACGTTTTGCAACGTAGGAGGACACCACGACCTGCGTTAGGCAGATCGGAACCCTTCAACCTTTTAACCGTTCCTTAAACATGGAACTAGCGTTAGATCCTTATTTGTTGTAGCAGCAATTCACATGACAGAATTGTTAGCTATTGACTTGAAGATTTTTCTTTTTAAAAAGGCAAGCGCTTTAGAAATAGAACATCAAAGAACCGAACAAAAAGGGAAACATCACCTTAAATATGATGGAACCAAAAGATCATGAAACTCCTTCACCTGATAAAAGGGTAGAGGGTTGTGTACAGTGAAAACTGTAAAAAAGGATAATGGCATAAGAGTTGCAAACCAAGTGTTTGACGAAATGCTTGAATGAAAAAAAAATTTGAACTAAATAAAGAGAGTAGTGAGATTTTAAACGATATCCTTCCAATGCAATCATTGAGTGGTGCTTCCGAAACCAGACCGAAACCAAGTTGCAAGTATTCCGTAATCCAATTAGAAGAGTCACCTTGTTCGCGAATGCAGTAGTTGACTAACGGTTTGTTTCAATTGATCAGAGACCCACAACTATTGTCTTTGGGTCAGGTTTGCCACCTCGAACGTTGAGTCACCTCAAGATTAGGGCTAACTCCTCTTCTTCGATCCATGGCTCGGCCATGTCGGTGACGGTTTGTTGGTGTGGGGCATATAATAAGATGTGGAGGAAAAATGAATAAATGTTTGGGTTATATAATCTAAAAATTTAATGGGGTTGGTGTGTAGGGCTGTTCAAATCCCTCGTCGCTCGTGGATCGCTCGCCGCTCGTTCGGAAAATGCTCAAAAAATGCTCGTTCGATTGCCCGCTCGGTTGTAAATGAGCTGATCGGCTCGGTTCGGTTTGTAAACGAGCCAAGCACGAGCAAAGATCCGCTCGGCTCGGTTCGGCTCGAATAAATTATTATTTATTTATTATATATATAATTATATATATACCCACAAATCATAGTAATATTTACAGATTTATACATAACATTTGGCCCAATATATGCAAATAAAATATGAATAGCCCGCTTTATCAAATAAAAATTTAATACTAAGTTTAATAGTAAAACCTTAAGTCGTAAAATGACAACTTTGACTTCTTTATGTTATTAGTCGTCCACCCCTAGTCGTTGTTTGATATCATCTTATGTTACAAAGCGACAATTGTTCTCTGTAGTATGCTCATTGCCTAAACCTAAGCCTCATTCTTGGACACTCGGACCTCAATATTAGTGTCCTCATCGGACAGTTACACCTTAGTTGTCACTCGACAACGAAAACATTGAAGATAACATCCCAATTTCATGGTTGTCCAAATTACTTTTCGCTCGTTTCTCGCTCGTCGCTCGCTCGAAAAAATTGCGCTCGAACAATGCTCGCTCGTTTTTCAGCTCGGTTGTAAACGAGCCGCTCAGCTCGGTTCGGTTTGTAAATGAGCCAAGCATGAGCAAAGGTCCGTTCGGTTCGGCTCGGCTCGTGAACAGCCCTATTGGTGTGGCTTAAAAAATAACCGTTGGTCCCCACAATGGTAATAAAAAAACACCTTGACCATCCACCAATAAAAACCATTCACGCCAGACTAAATTTTTGCCACACACTAGTGTATATTTTCATTTTCCATCACATTTTCCCCACCCTCCGTTTCACGCGTTCCACGGGGTGGTGGGCAGGCGTGAAAGGGCTCCACGACCCATTTCCAGGCCATTACACCGTGTAGCCTTATGGAATAAACCCTAATGTATAAATTACATATGATAGTTGATTTTCATTTGGATCGAACACTTCGGAAGTATATTACAGAACCGGCAACTTATTGGTAAAATGTTTTGTATTCCTTTGTTTGCCTTCAACATATCGCAATTAATCAATAAACGTTTCTTAAATCAACATTAACGAGATTACAATACCCATGCGTCTCTGTAACCCTTAGGACGGGCCATCCAATTCTCAAAAAGGTTATCAACTATCTTCTTAAGTCGATCTTCAACATGTAATCCTACTTGATCAGCTAACCAATCTATGTATTCAAACTGTCATCAAAATTACCATCAATGTTGAAGTCAGAAGATGTAGTTTGTTTGACCATGGAAAGAAAGACAATGAATAGTGTGGTCACAAGAGTTATATAAGGCAAAAACCTTAAAACTCAGTGAATGAGTGTTGTGCTTCGGAATCCCAGTTTCATACATGTCTTGATAGAATTTGCAAATATCGGCCAACATCTCGTCTTTGGAGGGCAACGATATCTTCCCGGACAAGGCTAGTGCAACCCACTTTGCTTGCAACTCAACCAAGCGAAACACAACGCCATTATCTTAACAATAATAGTGGTTAGAACAAGAAAAAAGTATATCTAATAGTAAAAACACAAGAAAATTGTAAAACAAAGAGTAGCGAATGACATACTAAAGAGTAATCCAACAAACGCGAGTCTGGGGCCTAGTTGCGGAAGGAAAACATGTTTGTATAGTGGTCCAACACGATTATCGTCAACATGTACCATGTCATTTATTCTTAAAAAGGGGAAATGAAACTTGTACCTAACAAATTCCGAATCAAAACAAGAGTTTAGACTTATACCATACAAATACCAAAATAACCAAACTCTGTTGATTCTTTTTTCCAATAAATTTAGATACTAAAAATTGTTATTATAAAATCCCTTGGTGACAAACCAAGTCGTGATATGAGCTATGTCGATAACGACTTCAACTGCCATAAGATAACATGTCATGTCCTTGTCTGATGTGGTTATCTTAGATAATAACTAAGAAAAAATTCTAACGGTATAAAAAAAGAAAAAAAAAAAAAAAAAAAAAAAAAGATGATGCTATTTGTTATTAAGCGTTTTGAAAGTACCCGTATATAAATTAATAAAAAATCATTATAGTTCATACCCCGTGCAGTGTAGGATAGCATCCGCTACGATAGAATCTCCATCTTGGAATTCTATTGTTCCGTCATCATAAACGCGTTTAATCTGTTATAGATGTAAAATATCTTACCGTTACATTATGAAGAATTAATTGAACCAAAACATTGTTTAAATACCATCATATGTTGCCAAATGTTTTCGTATCCGTCCAGCCTTGTGACCTTGACGTGTGAAGACCTTGAAGAAAGATGAACCTCTTTTGCAGTGGTAGCGATTTCTCGAGATATGTCAAATGCGCTAGCCCCACTTCCGATCACGACAACGACCTGGTCCCAACAAACCCATTTATCTCTTAACACTTTGAATGATAAATAAAGTATTATCCTATATGTTAATAAACAAAAACTATGCAAATCAAAACAATAATCATTGTTCCAAATAAACTTCTAAGAAGGCAAAATTAAACTTGTTCGACACTATATATAACCTGATTAATCTAGCTAGCTATTTGATATGTTTCCCTTTATATAATGTATGATTAGTAAAATAAAACAAAATTAAGTGCGATAAAGATACGAACTTGATCTTGGTATGGTTCGGGTATACGGTAGTTGTGACTGTGTATCTGTTTTCTTGACCATTCCTGGATACCTGCCTCGATTAATGCCAAAGAAGTGAGGGGAACTTTTGGCCTTTACCATATACCGTTCTAGGAAAATGTATTAAATTCGCATATTTCAAAAACAAAAGTCATTAATTGAGAAAGGTTCTTTGGGCTATTGGCCTTTACCTTTACCTCTTTCATTTTTTTTAATTATTTTGTAAGAGGAATAGGAAGAAAAGGACGAAAAAACCAGCTAAGGGAGGGAGGGGAAATATTCCTGTCTTCACCGAAAACAAAAGGGGGGGGGGGGGGGGGGGTCCATTCGGTGCTCACCTCCACCTCAGCTCCCCAATGAAGTCACCCCAAGGTCTTAGAGCTTCAATCAAGCCACTCTTATATGATCTGTGAGACAAACTTACAAAACTTAAACCCATTCTATAAACAAGCTACATTCACATCTCATTCCTTATCTTTATCCACATATATAATTTACATAAAAATAATTATTCTATAAATTTATCTTTCATTTTTTAAAAATCTCCTACATTCCGTTCCTTATCCATAAAAATACATAGTTTTGCTTTAGTTTTTCTTAAGTTCTAAAATTCACTTTAGTTTTCTTTAAAAAAAATAGAGTCATGGTACATTTCATTATAGTCTCATTTGTTGTGCAATTTTTTATAAATATTAAACGTAACTACATTGTTTCTTGATTTAAATGGAATGGAAGAGTTATAAAAAGTGATGTTTAATGATTTTTCTTTCCACTAACTGTCACTAAATAAATATAGCCAATATTAATCCTACATGATTTAGAGACTTTCTGGTAAGCTTCTTAATGAAGCTCTAAACCATTCAGTGTTGAATGATTCAGCATTCAGCGTGTTTGTTTCAGCTTCTGAATGGAATGGTTAAGGCTGAATCATAAGATTTGAGATGTTGTTAAACCATTAAGCACTGAACTAGGCTAAACCTTAATGAGGATCTCCTACCAAAGTGGGACAAGAATACCAATCATTAAGAAGTTCAACTTAATAATTCAGCACTTAACCATTCATAACTCTTAACTATTCAAACCTCTTAATAATTAATAATTAATAATTAAGCAATCAATCAACCAAACCCCTAACTTCCCTAGCTTAATTTTATTTTATATAACTTTCGCAACAATAGAGCTCTTTTTATTAAAAAATTACTTCGTACTTTGGTGGACATCAAATATTCTCTTTATCAAAATAACACTATCAATAAAATAACAAATATATAACTAGATAAAAATAATACACCACGAGAACATACCCGGAACATTATCGGCAACACGTGGTTCAGTATGGTGCCCATTACAAATCACCACCGCATCAAAACCCTCCTCTTTGTAACCATCCTCCGTCGTCCACCACTCCACTACAAACCCACCACCCCGTAACTCAACTCGGACCACCTCCGAGTTAAACCGAATCACCTTACCAACTCCAAACTCCTTAGCAAAATCTTGCAAAAACCTTAGCACCTCTTCATGACCAGGGAACAACCTCGGATCACCATACGATTTGTCTTCGAATGAGAAGTCAGAGAAGCCCATAAGTGGTCGGGGAAGATTTGTCCGTAAGGATTTGTAGATACTGCTGTGAACAATGGTTCTGTTGGGGTCGAGGTCAAGACAGTTGTCAACTTCGACTTGGTCATTGTAAACCCATGTTCCGCCTATTTGGTTTGATTTTTCGAAGACTGTGACTCGATGGTTTTGTCGTAGGAGCTCGCGGGCAGTGACTAGGCCCGATACGCCGGCTCCGATGACGGCTATGTTGAGAGAGTTGGTCATTGTGGTTATATTGGGTAGGTGGGTGTCAAAGAGTTGAGATTGAGTTTAGATGTGTAAAATTTACGAAGTACAATTATTATTCTAGTATATATTAATTATATTATATAAGGATCATATACATAGTAAAAGATAAATAAGAAGTTGTAGAAGGGTATCAAACGAACACTTATTGAACTCATTCAAGTGGCATTTGAACCATCTCGTCGAACCCTACGATCATAGTTTTAAGGTTTCGCTTTTTTGAAGTTTTAGCTTGTAGTTTTTAAAATTTACGTTATATCATTGTGTCTTTTATGTAGTATTGTGTCTTTTTCTTATTTTCATCATTGTGTCATTTTTGTGATTCATTGTGTCTTTTTTCTACAGCATTGTATTATATTTTTCGGCATTGTGTTATATTTTGTGGCTCCTTGTGTCATATTTCGTGATTTATTGTGTTTTTTGTATCCTTCTCACCCTTCTCATTTTTGTTACACTGTGTAGAATAACCTCACCCTATATACTATATATTAATTTAGAAATAAGTTGAACAGTAGAAAGGCTAAAGTTTTGCCAATGATCTCCGGCTCAGCTGATTTGAAGTATGGTAGGTTTTCCCTTAGGGGTTCCTATCCTAGGTGTAGGTTACAGGTTCGATACATGCACATCACAAAAAAAAATTCCCCGTGACGGTTTTTGCTTAGGCAAGGAGGACACCGATGTGTGGGTAGGGATTCGAACTTGGGACCGCTAGGTTAGGGTTGTACAAGGAATTCCAATGAACAAAGCCTTTAAAAAAAGAGTTAATTGCAATTTTCGTCCCTTTGGTTTGCGTAAACTAACAGGTTTAGCACGCGTATAACACCCTGAGTACCTGAGGTTTGTTTTTCTAACAGTTTACATCCCTATTGTTAACGATCGTCCATATTGCCATTAGATTACCCCCACGTGCACCTCACATGAGGGGTATTTTGGTCATTTTATCCCTATTATAACGTTAACCAGGTTACATCTTCCCCAACTTGATTTGTAAACCCTAATCCCAGAAAACCCAATGTCCAATTCGAGCTCTAGCCCTAGCAGATCAGCAATGTCGAATTCTAGCTCCAATTATCATCGACGAACTGAACGATGGAGTGATGTTCCCCCAATTTGCAGATGTGGGTCTGAAACACAGGGACGAACATCATGGACTGAAGTAAACCCTGGTCGAAGATTTCATTGTTGTGTAAATGGATGTGAGTTTGTCTCATGGATAGAGGGTCCAGTCAGTGAAAGGCATTCCAAGGTCATCAACGGATTACTCAAAAATTTGAACAAACAACAAGAATTAGCAAAAGTAAGAGGTTATGAGGTAAGAAAGCTGAGGATTGTGCTTGTTTTTAGTTGGTTATTTTTTGTGTTGTACTTTGTTTATAGTTGACTAATGTAGCTGTATTCATTAAACAATGTGATAACTTTGATTTTGAATGAAAATGATGTTGTTTCTTAAACATTGCATACATTTTATTGATCACACATTGATAGCATTACATGTTGTTTCTTAAACATTACATGTGTCACTTCCAGTGACGATCATCATCATAGCATGAATCAGATCGATGCTCATCTTCATATGGATCATGGTACTAGTCATCCTCATTTATATAATCCTAGGCTTTTTTTAAAACCTCAGGATCATAATCGTCATATGGATTAGCTTCTTCCTCATCCTTTTCAATCTTTGCTTGTTGATTATGTTGTGGCTGTTGTTGATTATGAATAGGTGGATCTGCAAGAAACTGATTCAACAGCACATCTTCATCATCAACAGCATATGGTGGCTTTGGATCTTGTGGTTGTTGATCTTGATCATGAATAACATCTTGTGCCTTTGGATCTTGATCATCAGCAGCATGTTCATGTTGTGTGTTTTTTATTTTTTGTCTTTTGTTTTTTGTGTTTTTTTATCCATTTTACTAATTGGATTGGGTGGTTATTTGGTGCTTTTTTTGTTCTCTATTTATAGTGAATATGGCCGTTATACAGGGTAAAAATAACCGTTGGAAATGGACTGCTCATTCATGAACAAAACCTATACTACACAAACTGCACATACCTTATTTGATACATTTGACATAAATAAGTCAAACCATTCATGAAACAAACCTATTTTTCGGATGACCAATTTGACTGTCAATTACACTGCACATTCATGAACAAAACCTATACTACACAAACTGCACATACCATATTTGACCCATACTACATAAACTGCACAAACCTTATTTGACCCATATCCTACACAAACCTATTTGACCCATACTACACAAACTGTACATTCATACCCTGCACATGCCTATTTGACCCATACTAGACAAACTGCATATACCTTATTTGACCCATTAACCCAATCAAAAATATTCAATAACCTGCTGATTCAACTGCACATTAACAAAAACATCAAACTGCACATGATCATTACACTTTCATTAACAGCACATTAACAACAACATTCATTAACCTGCATACATTCAACAATCATACATTCATTCAACAGTAACATTAAACATCATTTTACCATTGTTCAACAACAAAAGATGATTGTTTAGCCACAAAGAAACATAAACATGACAATTAAACATTGTTCACCATCAAAGAAACATAATCAGTTTAAAAGTTCAGAATCTTAAAACAACATCATCAGACTTAATCTTGAGGTGTAGACTGTGAGCACTTTTGTGAGCTTGCTTGTTGACCTCTTTTGCCACAGCTTCTGGAGTTATGACCCTTCATTCCACATTTTTTGCATGTTGTAGTACCCCACCCCCCTTCTGGTCTTCTTCCCATTCTTAACCATAGCATCTGATGTTGTAGCCCCTTCATTCATTGTTTTCTTCCCCTTGTTCTTTGGATAACCTTCATTTGTTGCAGGTTCTTCACCTTCATTGGCTGCTTCCTTCTCTTTTTCTTTGGCCTTCCAATCTATTTATGAAATTTAGGGGCAATGATAGTAGTTGGGCATGGTGATTGTCTCCATAGGTCTTTACCATTAATGGCTCAATAGTGTTCATATACACTTTCTTCCATGTATGCAGCCAATACACCTCATCTACCCATCTTTCAGGTATTGCAACATTATATCCATGTAGAGGCATGTCCCATATCACTGCAACAACATGTTTGCAAGGCATTGCAGTCAACTCCCATTTTCTGCATGTGCATGTCTTGGCCTCAATGCCAACCACACGTTGGTCTGACCCATGCATACTCACGTAAAACCAACACATTTATTAACTAAGCGTAGCATTCATTATTGGCATTGTATAATAAAACATTTGTTATAAAACATTTATTAACATATGCATACCTCATATTCATTTAGACTTGCTATAATAACATTATACTTAGCTGCTTCTTCTTTAATGGCATAAAACACCTTAGTTGCATAAGGTGTCAAATAGAAAATGATCTCCTCCCTATCTTTAAAGAATTAGCCAGCAGAAAATGGATGGAACCTTTTATCTTCACACTTCTTCTTCTTCCTTAATTCTTTTAGTTTCCTTCCAAAAGATGGTTCATGTTCATCCTCATCTTCCTGTTCATCTCCACTAAGACTTTCAAAGTCATCAAGGTCTACATGTAAGTCATCTACATCAATGTCCACATTATGATGCATGTCTAAATCATCTTCTATATCATCTACAACAGACCTAAAATGTTTCATATCCACTTCTGGGTCCTCTACCATATTGTTAGGATCAACAATATAATCAGAGTCATCACTATCATCTTGTTCAGAACCACTTTCATCTTCTTTTTCATCGTTGCTTTCATTCTCTTTTTCATCATTGCTTTCATCCTATTCTTGGTCCTCACCTATTTTATAATTTGTATAAACTTCTTCTTCTTTCTGAAGTTTAACTTTAACCAAACTAATAGACTCGTTGACATCAATGTCATCATTGTTGTTTCCCTATGAACCTAATCTTTCTCATCTTCTTCCACCTAATCATGTTGTTAATCTTCAACTTCAGTATCAGATTCTAATTCAGATGGGTCTACATGATCATTACATTCAACCACTACTGCTTGTTGTTGCTTATGCCTTTCTTCATGCTCAATCATAAAAGTATTAATCTTTGTCCACCAATGTTGAACATATACCTCTATAACCTTATACTTTGTAGGCAATGAACAAAACCTTTCAATAGAGGCATTTGTAGCCAATTCCCTTAAACCTGTGTCTAAATCCCCACCAGGTAATCTAAAATGATAGTAAAACACCATGTCACAGGGATACCCTACTGATTTAGTCATCTCAACTAACACATCTATTCCAAAATCTTCAGTGCAACAACAATCTATATAGCAAGACTTGCCATTAACATAATTTCTAGTAGGATTATTGATTAATTTGAGTTACATTTTGAGTAAGAAATGTAACTATTATGAGCCAACCCAAAATAAACTAAAATAATTTGTGACTTTTGACCAATTTGAATGGATGCAACACCTTAAATCATTTTGTTCAAATATTTGGATCACTATTTTAAAAAATATTGAAGGTTTAGATGAAACCATTATAGAAAGGAAAACTACCTTTGGTGTACATCCCGGCTTGTTGATGGCCTTAGACAAGAAAGATCTTTTTTTTTTCAGTTTCAAACTTTTGTAAACATAATGCCTACATACCATGGCCTCGTTTTTGCAAATAAGTAAATATGTTTTTAGGCATCTATTTCTTATGTGTTCTCGTTTCTAAAAAGGCTTAAAGTATAAACTTATCTCTGACATCGAGAAAAACAAATCCACCACAATACAACTCTCAAATACATCAAGTAAACTATTCTAATCATATTTTTTGGCATATAAAACAAACGGTAGTAGGCTAATATGCCCTCACAAGCTTCCCTATGTCATATATGGGATGCAGCTTCTAACAAATTAGTTATAAGCTCTGTTTCTAACACATTAGTTTAAGTAAATAAATACAATGTTCATGAGCTGTGTACAAAGGTGTAATGCAATGCTTTTACACTGTAATCTGTTCAAAATGGTAGATCGATGATTAGGATCCCACTTTTGTACGCTGACATTTCTTTGGTGCCATAAATGCATCTAAATCATTTGTAATTGTTGATGCTCTTTCCCTTTCATTTGTTTTGTTTGGCATCTTAGTTTTAAAAAGTGAGAAGCGCATAAAAGTGACAAGGTATAAAATAGAGGCGCAAAAGCACGGCTTTTCGTACCTAAAACATAAAGTGATTATATGATTTTTTTTTTATATCAGGATTTAGCATCTTGTAACCAAAATATTGTTATATTTAAGCTTTTGATGTGTATTAACATAAAAATTTCCTATATGTACCTCTGTTGTCAAAGCCCACTCAGACGCGCACCTAGAACCACTTTATAGATCCAGCACAACCTTCTCTCTTCGCTTCAAAAGTCCTTACTTTCAGGCCTCCAGGCACATTTTTCAGGCCAAGTTTCGACGGAATTCCGTCCAACAACTATCGGAATAGGTATGAAACAGTTATATCAGCACTAAAGAAGTCTATAGTCAACATAAAACAACATAAACTAACCCTAAAGAACCGTAAAACATGTTTAAAACTCCAAAAAAAATGTATTTGTAGACTGTGTGTCTCGCTTGAAACAATGATACATACAACTTAAAACCTGTTGTACACTATTCCGGCCAAGGCTCACCCTTGACGACTTGAGTGCGTCTTGCGCCTTTAACAACTATGATATGTACAACCTAAAGACCTATTGTACAATATTCTGTTGACTTAAGAGTAATAGAATAAAAAGTTAACTTAATGAAAACGGACATTCGATGGTCATTCTAATGGTTTCCTAAGGATCTGCTCGGTAATTATGTTGGAAGGATTTTTCTGCTGTAAAATAGTTGGCTTCCAATGCTTATATAGTCTGCAAAAGATTACTTAAAGACTAATGTACAGCTAAGTAGGAAGGTTATTAAGGAAAGCTTTAAGTGTCACTATGTAAGACCATATAACTTTTGTGTATTTAGCCTCTTCAAGGGTTAATGAAATACATAGTTCATTATCTTTGTACTATTAAATCCAAATTGCAACAAAGCATCTTAAAACATACAATTTGATAAACCATATAATCAAATAACACTTACAAATACAGAATTTATTTACCTTTGACAACTAAATGAAAGGCAAATGGATTGAATATAGATTACATCGACTTACCTTTAACTTCTATACACCATTTTTCGCGAGCATCTTCTAATCCCTCTATCATAATACGAAAGAAAATATTAGATTATAATTTTCAAGCTGAGTGTAAAATTCAATAAACGAGCGTACTGGTCAATACAATACATATTTAGATAAGTGCTACAAGACAGCTAAATGAGCTTTTTTTACTGTAAGCATATATCAATTTTATTTCAATTTCATTTAAACTTTTAGAGAAAAAACAATGCCACATATGTGACACCTGTCGAAATCACAGGTCATATCCGTACACTTAGCTACATGTATACAGTGTGCATAGCATCACATGTCATCATTTTCATCATAGTTGGGCTATACAGGTTTCCAACGAGTCAATCCCGAGATGTGCAGTCTAACAGTAGACACACTAGTTAGTCCAAGGCCTTAGTTAGTCTAATAGATCACGCTAGACTACAGAAAACTCATGCAAAACCATGCAACTGAACATACGATTTCAAATTGTTGCCCCGACAAGAACAAAGACAAACAATGTTTATTAACATGAGGTTACCATCAAATGCTTAGAAATGACAAAATACCTCACACATATATGTATACACGACCACACACACACGGCTGCACATATACACACACAGATACATACATACATACATACACACTCACATACAAGTCACCATTCTTATCCTCACAAGAGACGTTACACAAGAATGGCATCTACAAGCATTCCACTACCTCCAAGCCATTTTGACTTGCCACAAAAATCATGTTTTCTTTCCCCATACCAATCAACCACCACACCACAATCCAACAACTTCAAGAACCTAGGTATTTCACTAACAAGAAGCCTTGTTATCCCATCCCATGGACCTAGATAACTTTGACTTCCTAATTTGTCTACCTACACTCATACATTTCGGCCCATGTGTTCCCAAGACAAGTTAAGTGAAACAATGGACCTAAACAAGCTTACACACCTACACTACACATACATACATACATATACACGCATGTATACATCCATGAACAACTCCACATTTCAAGTTCCTAGACATATACACAAGCATAATCCCCATGAACATCTAATCTTTGTCAACTTGCCAAAACAACCTTGTTCCTTTTCCCCATAATTTTCGGCTCCCAAAGAGTGCAAACACAAACAAACAAAAACTCTAGTCAACCCCTTATACTAACATGGCAAAACATAAAACACATGAACCTTTACACCTTGTCAACCTTTCCAAAACATTTTGCCTCTTCCCCATGTATTTCGGCCGCTACACCACCCCTATTTATCCAACCAAAACCTTCAAGTCAACTATTTTCACCCTAAAAGCCTCTAGTGGAATACACACCAAGAAAGTAAGGTATTGACCTTCCACAATTGTGAACCAATGAATCCATGGCCTTCTTCCCCACCTTTAGCTATGTATAGGAGCACTAGAACACTTGTGATCACCCCACAACCCCACAAATCTCACTAACACTTGGAAACACCCCTTTCTCTTCTTGTTACCCCTCGGCCGAAGACAAACCACCCCCAAAGGGCTTGGTTCGATCGATCACCATCATCATTTGGAAGTTACGAGTCACTAGCAAGCATCTAAGAGTTGCATTGTAGGGAAATTAGCTCATTTTCTTCTAATATTCTTGGCTACACATAGGAGAGGTACCAAAACCGAATTGTTACCTTACTTTACATAAATTTCGAACACATGAATGATTTACCCGATTGCACTCACTCGAACACAACCCCAAGACACTAGTTGTCGAGTAAAACCAACTTAAGCACTCAAGTTTTATGTTAAAAGTTCAGTGTTTTAACTATGTATGTACACATACATATATACGCTTTCATACACCTTGGAACATATATATAGACATATACGAACAGGGTGAAGGCTCTAGAAACAAGCGTAAGTGGTCCAACTTCAAGAAGGGGAAGGTGCAGAGGGTAATTCCAGCAAGAAGCCCGAAACCATGAAAGCTTTTTTTGCCACTGCTACTAACACTCGCAAGCCATACAACGGGCCCCACCCACTTTGCAACAAGTGCAATTACCATCATGTGGGGACGTGCGACAGTATCAAATGCGAGAAGTACAAGAGGACGGGACATCCCACAGTGCAGTGCTGGGCCAAAGTGTAACACCCCAACCGATGGCGGAAACATCGGGATGTCACGTATTGATGATTGTTCAGTAGCTCATGGTAAATAATAATTCTCATTATATGATTTAGATAAATTACATACAATTGTTCTACAAGAATTCATACATCAAATTGAATAAAACTATGCACACATCTTCAAGCATTAACTCAAATCTTCAAGCAAGTAAAACCTGAAACATGTTAAGTTGAAAATATTTTGGGTCAACAAAAGTTGGTGAGAATTACATAGGTTTTGATAATCGAATGAAATTGTTGTGCAATTCATGTGTCATGGCAATCTAGTCCATATGTGAAAACATACTAGAAGTAAATCGAGTGCATAATCAACCATTGTGACTGTTGTATTGTGGTACATCCCATACGCTCATGGTTCACTCGTTTATATTGCAGTAACAAACACCCACGCAACCTTTGTAGGAGGCACGTATCCGGGTGGGATTGTCAGTCCAATAGATCTATCAATGTATACCGTCGGCTGATAAATGTTTATGCTTGAATTGTGCTTACCCTAGTCATGTTCAAGACATAATGCAACATAGAAAAACACATAGACACATTGATGATTGAATTGCATAAATGATGTTGTAACATGTTTCACCCCAAAAATGGTGATAAATAGAAAAGGGGCTATGTAAAACTCACCTTAGCAAAATGTTATATCTGTTGAAAAATTAAATAGTGGTGTTGCCCAAATGTGTCAAGTATCACCCTATAATAAGGTAATAAATATGTCAAAGTCTATCTAGTCTACAAATGTATAAGTTCTAGGGCTTCGAATTTGGGGTTAAATGCTCGTTTGATTAATATTAAAAATGTTTGATAATTGAGAGAATTTAGTAATAAATAACCAAAATTTCTTTTTATGAAATTTTAATTTAAGATGGTCACAAAAATAATTAAATGTAGACAATAATAATAAAACTTGTCGTTTTTAACCAGATTATACGTAACGTACGTTTATTTAACGCGAAATGTTATAGTCTCCCCTACTTTTGGAAACTTCGTCCCGAAGTTAAAAGAAAACACCAAGTTTACAATTGGTCGACTACTGAAAACCTTGATAAAATTTCTCACTACCTTAACGTACCTGTAAATTCATGATTACGTTCCGGACCGTAATTACCAATTTACCTTACATTAGGGCTTTGCGTCCTTTTATGACTCTACCGATTGTTGAGCAGGTTCGATAGTCTCCACCAGTCGTTGAGCAGGTGGTAGGGCCTCTCCCGACTGTTGGAAAGACATGATGACCTCTACCAATCGTTGAGTAGGTTGTTTGGTAGTCAACTAATTGTTGTACAAGTAAGCAAGTATGATTATAGATATAGCAATTAGTTCACATTCAAACAAGCATGCACTCAGATGTTATGATAATACTTGAATTTATTACTTGAATCAAAATGTGTCGATACATAGAATTAAAGAGAAAGTAGACATCGTTCAAATGGTGGGGTTAGCTGTTAAGTAGCTGGAGGGTCTTGATCTCGGTTTAGTTTAGGGCATCGGTTACGGTAGTGATTTGGGTTTCCACATTCATAGCATTGACCATAGTTGTAATTACCAGGACGATTAGGATTAGTAACCTGAGCAGGGTTGGTTGGTTGGTTGGTATTAGGGTTTGGGGTCTCGCGACATGTGTTGACCAGATGGCCATACCTACCACAATTGGTGCACAAGCGACACGCTGAAACAGTGGGATGATGTCGGTTGCATGTGTTACACAATGGAAAGTTTCTTGTATAAGGTTTATTGTTAGAAGCTTGTGTAGTGAGGTTTACATCAGGATTCCTGGTCTTACGCTTCCGGTTCTCGGTAGTTACCGCGGCCAAAATACTTGTTTTCTTGCCTTTCCGAACTAAGGTCCTGTTCATTACGTGGTTTCCATCACCATTTGCATTTCCATTGCCATTCCCATTCATTTGGATGACTTGAGTCAACAAGTTAGAAACCAGAGTTGTGATTTGCTGCGCCATTTGTTGGGAAATAATTGCAGCTAGTTGGGCATCACCTCCATTGTTGTGGTTAGTGTTGTGGTCGTAGTTGTGGTTGCTGCTCCCTTCCTCATGATTGTCACCACTGTTAATGCGAGTGTTGTGACATGGAGACATGATCTGTAAGGGACACAATGAATGAGGCATGAAATGAATGAGGTAATATAAGGAATGTAATCATTTATTCATTAATTAAAACGAATAAACGAAAACGTTGACTTATCAAAGATTCTAGATTCTAATAACATATGAAGACATGCTTTAGCCTATAAGTGAACACTCATCCCGAGAATTCCCAGGTAGGCATCCGGTTCCCTCGTCTGATTGGGATATATGCGCAATGCCATCCTAGACAGAAGACTCAGAATACAGACGTTCACCCTTCCAGATTGCACGTGTTCGTTATTAAAATCTAGAACTTCGACGAGATCTCAAGGTGGTTCAGGTTAAACCTGAGGATTTTGTCCTATTAGTCTAAGAGTAGATCCAGTGATGAAGAGTAACCTTCTTGTAGGGATGAAAGTAGGGATATGAAGTAGGAGGGAGATAGAGAATAGCAAGTAAAAGAAGCAAGTACTGGTTAAATCCTATGGTTATAGACTAGATTATTTTTCTAATAACCTAATTCTCTATAACCATGGCTCTGATACCAATCTGTAACACCCCAACCGATGGCGGAAACATCGGGATGTCACGTATTGATGATTGTTCAGTAGCTCATGGTAAATAATAATTCTCATTATATGATTTAGATAAATTACATACAATTGTTCTACAAGAATTCATACATCAAATTGAATAAAACTATGCACACATCTTCAAGCATTAACTCAAATCTTCAAGCAAGTAAAACCTGAAACATGTTAAGTTGAAAATATTTTGGGTCAACAAAAGTTGGTGAGAATTACATAGGTTTTGATAATCGAATGAAATTGTTGTGCAATTCATGTGTCATGGCAATCTAGTCCATATGTGAAAACATACTAGAAGTAAATCGAGTGCATAATCAACCATTGTGACTGTTGTATTGTGGTACATCCCATACGCTCATGGTTCACTCGTTTATATTGCAGTAACAAACACCCACGCAACCTTTGTAGGAGGCACGTATCCGGGTGGGATTGTCAGTCCAATAGATTTATCAATGTATACCGTCGGCTGATAAATGTTTATGCTAGAATTGTGCTTACCCTAGTCATGTTCAAGACATAATGCAACATAGAAAAACACATAGACACATTGATGATTGAATTGCATAAATGATGTTGTAACATGTTTCACCCCAAAAATGGTGATAAATAGAAAAGGGGCTATGTAAAACTCACCTTAGCAAAATGTTATATCTGTTGAAAAATTGAATAGTGGTGTTGCCCAAATGTGTCAAGTATCACCCTATAATAAGGTAATAAATATGTCTAAGTCTATCTAGTCTACAAATGTATAAGTTCTAGGGCTTCGAATTTGGGGTTAAATGCTCGTTTGATTAATATTAAAAATGTTTGATAATTGAGAGAATTTTAGTAATAAATAACCAAAATTTCTTTTTATGAAATTTTAATTTAAGATGGTCACAAAAATAATTAAATGTAGACAATAATAATAAAACTTGTTTTTAACCAGATTATACGTAACGTACGTTTATTTAACGCGAAATGTTACACAAAGCAATTGTGAGTTCTGACGGTAAACCATGATGTTTTGAGTGTGGAGCTACCGACCATTTCAAGAAAGACTGCCCCAAGCTGAAGGGTCAGGCTCGTGGCAGGGCAAATCCCCATGAACATCAAATCTTTGTCAACTTGCCAAAACAACCTTGTTCCTTTTCCCCATAATTTTCGGCTCCCAAAGAGTGCCCACACAAACAAACAAAAACTCTAGTCAACCCCTTATACTAACATGGCAAAACATAAAACACATGATCCTTTACACCTTGTCAACCTTGCCAAAACATTTTGCCTCTTCCCCATGTATTTCGGCCGCTACACCACCCCTACATATCCAACCAAAACCTTCATGTCAACTATTTTCACCCTAAGAGCCTCTATTGGAATGCACACCAAGAAAGCAAGGTATTGACCGTCCATAATTATGAACCAATGAATCCATGGCCCCCTTCCCCAACTTCGGCTATATATAGGAGCACTAGAACACTTGTGATCACACCACAACACCACAAATCTCACTAACACTTGGAAACACCCCTTTCTCTTGTTGTTACCCCTCGACCGAAGACAAACCACCCCCAAAAGGCTTGGTTCGATCGATCACCATCATCATTTGGAAGTTACGAGTCATAGCAAGCATCTAGGAGTTGCATTGTGGGAAATTAGCTCATTTTATTCTAATATTCTCAGCTACACATAGGAGAGGTACCAAAATCGAATTGTTATCTTACTTTATATGAATTTCGAACACATAAATGGTTTACCCGATTGCACTCACTTGAACACAACCCCAAGACACTAGTTGTCGAGTAAAACTAAATTAAACACTTAAGTTTTATGTTAAAAGTTCAATGTTTTAACCTATGTATATACACATACATATATACGATTTCATACACCTTGGAACATATATATGGACATATACGAACACACACACATACACGTAGGTGTATGTGTGCGTGTAAGGTGTCAAGACCCGGCCCAAGTATAGTGAACCTCACTTAATTATATAACATACTTCAAAGTTAGATTTATAAACATGTGTTAAAGACCTCAATAACATGTGTTAACAAGCTTAACACAAGGGATTTCTTGGAAACCAATGATATGTACTAAGATGTGTGTATGTACAAAGGCAAAACATATAAATATGTTGTTTTTATACAAAGTTGTCAAAATATGTGTCCATATCTCACCCTAGACTCACATAACTGAGATATAAGTAACCCTCGGTAACATTAAGTAAGTCAAGTCACTTGTTTTATCAAAAAAAGAATAAACCTAGTCACGTTAATGACAAATAAATATTTTCTGACACATACAGTGTGTGACACACGTGGATAGTGGTACCTATGCCCCTAGTCCATGGGTGCCCTAGTCGGGTGAACAATTGCATGGTAATTAGAACCAAAACATAGACTTAAGGTTGCCTTTAAATGAACTTATGGCATCCCAGACCAGACGCACCGCATCAGATTCAGTTCAGTTTAGCATCCAGATACCAAGTGAGTATTTCACGGCCCATTTTTACAGTTTTTACATTTTTTCGGGTGAAAAACATGCGTACAGTTTTCAATTACAATTATGCCTATTATGTGAACATGAGACATTAAGGTTCAGGATCCATTAAGCTCCCGTGTCATACATCATACCATAACCATTAGCTATGGACTTAGCCATGAAACACCGGGATAGATCTATTGGGTTGAGAGCCCCACTCTTGGTCAGTCGCTCTAACCAGATGACAGATAGCAAAAGAGTGCTTGTATTTCACATTATTTCATTGTCTTTAGTGTACAATGGGCGAGGCACAACATTTCAAGGTTTGGTTATGGGCTCATGTCAGATCACATATTGATTATTGCCCTAGCTAGGCAATGATTTAGTCGGTTTTGGATTACATGTCCACCATATGGAAAACCCGTGAACTCACCAACTTTGTGTTGACCTATATTTCCTTAAATGCATGTTTTTCAGGAAATTAGCATGGATAATGGAACTTGCGGTGTTGTTGTTTTAACTCTAGACATTTACATACAATGGTTTTAATTTTAAACAACTAACGTTATGTTGGACAAATTTGGTTTTTTAATGAAAGTTCCCGCCTTGGCGGGGTGCAACAACATAGGTGTCACGTAAGCATCACATCAAAAGAAAGAATGTTAACATGGTCAAAGTAAAGTAGTGATACATCAGCTACCATACCATCACTTTAACAAGTCTTGTATTACCTTGAATTACAATATTTGAGAGCTGATTACCTTGCAGAGAGAAGTTTGGAAACTTTTATGGTTAGAACTTATTTCTTACCTAAATTGATATGCTTGTTGTAAATGCAAAAGTGCGACTAATACTTCGGATTGAACAACAAATATGTTTTGGTAAATATCGTTGGTGCGAAGGAGGATTTCAGAAGGTACGAAGGAGGTTTTTATAGGTACGAAGGTAGAAGAAAGAGTGCGAAGGAAGAAGACCTGGTCGAATGTGTTTATTGATTATTGTATAACTTGGTTCGACCATTCAGGTTGGGCGAACCTGCACATTCGCACAATCAATTTGGGCGAATGTGCAGTCTATAAATAGACAAGTTTGATTTTTGAATGTAACTTTTGGTCATTATTATTCCCTCCACTTTCTGAAACTCTCTCTAGTGTTTTGTTTAACTCTTTTAACGTTCATACCTTGATTGTAATCATATTTCAACGTGTAATCGAGTTGTTAATTAATGAAAAACATTTGAAAATGATGATCTGTGTGTTTTAATCTGTTTGACTATTATTTTGTGATAGTTTTAGGGATTCCGCACCTAAAACTAACTTGTTTGATCATTCTTTGTTGTTATACGATCCTTTCACGCGCATACACTTGTAAAGAATGTTATCTTTCTATGAAAATTTCTTCTATGGTTAAAATGGTGATAAATAACAAGCCTCACGATATAAACTTTTTAATTAGGCATACTCCTGTTGCATATTCTTCGTTACCGGTCACTGTTGTTTCGCCAAACAACATCAACTCACCATCGGCCATTAACCTGCTCCTGGACTAATCTGTTACAAAAACTGAAAGGGTTTACAATTTCCGCCACCAATGAACTACCATCAAGTACATACCACATGTCCAAAAATACAAAACAAACCTACACACAAATTAAACAAAATCCATATATATCACATATGGTCTTTTTCCTTTATGTGCTAGTTGGGCCATCAAGTGCATACCACATGTCCAAAACTACAAAACACACACATAATCACATATATTCATATAACTCACAAGATAATACACACACCCACAAAAATAAACAAGATAGGCATTACGGCGGGAGAAAGGGGTGTTTTGGCCTCCGTCAAATCCATCGTATATTATTGAATCATTCATTCACAATAATAAGAAATCAGCAACTCATAAAGACAAACAAAAACATATAAAAGGAAAAGAGGTATAAAACATATATGAGCAACACAACAGGAGAAAAGGTACTGAGATGAGTGTCAGGATAGAGAGAAACATGGACGTGCCATGATCAAAAGAACACATCTCAAGATCAAAATTTGGGCATTTGTGACTTTCCAAATACTTTAAATAGACTTTAAGTGACTTTCACGCCGCTTACCTACTTCCATTTTGGTTAAATTTTATAATTCATTTGACCCGTTTGAGGCAAAGCATAACCCAAATTTACCTGTTTGCCATTTTTTATCAACGATGAGCTAAAATCTCCACCTCTAGATAACTACCAAATTGACTCGTTACCCTTTTATCAACAATGAGCTAAAATCTCCACCTCTAGATAACTACCAGATGTTCATACCTTAACCACCAAATCAGCATGAACACCCCTTCGTTTTATGAGCATTAGAAACTGTTCTTCATAACTAGTACAATCCTGTAACAATTGCTTCTTTAAACTAATCATTGATTCTCATAGAAGAACTATAGGGTGTTATGAGCATATTGGAAGCACCAGACCTAGTGTTCATAAGACCAGAATCTGGACCAACTTCACCATTAGCAATTGCTTCAAAATTTTGGTGACCAAGCTATACAGTAGTGAATCATATGAGAATGACATTAAGTAAGACATACATGCTCAAATGAATATTGTAAACACAATGATAAACTGATATAGCAAGTTTGAAATGTATTAATTTTATATTTTTATAACTATATATTATTTATATTATAACCTAGTTTAAATGTATAATTAATGTCACACCCTCAAATTCCACGTGGGGGGTTTTACCGCGAGGCGCGTGACAAACCAGGATCTAAGTCAATGGTCACAATAAACGACACTATATGATACGTAAAAACGACATAAGCAAACCATTAAGTTTTCATAAATGATCCATCGCCGCGGAAGCATAAAACCTTATTACAACATGAAAGTAAAAGTATAAAAGTCTGAAAATGCTAAATAAGATGCATATGAATCCTAGACGCCGTGAGACTCCGTGCGCCTATGAAATGCTGCTACCTCAACGACCTGAGACAAATATGCTAAAAACGTCAGCAAATAATGCCGGTGAGTTCACAGGTTTTATGTTAAACGTTTAAGTAATGAAAGCCATCATGTTATCACTATGTTAGAAATGATAGCGTTAGCTAGACGCGTGAATAATACCACTACGACCGGAAACCATTACAGACAACGATATATGATTTTTGCCCGAAACGATATGCACTACCGTCCCACGGTAGCGTTATGACCGAGACAATATGCACCCGCCCGGCTCCCAGCCGACGGGTGGGGTCTGTCAGTCCCAATAGATCTATCCACATTTCCCCCGTTGTGCCCCGCACATTCATGGTTTCCCCGGGACTTTACGTATCGTATAACATGTAAATGAATTAACACTAGTATAACATGATAATTTATGAAATTTGTATAAAGCATGTGTCTCCCCCAAAATGTAAAGACTTAAAGTGGGGCCGTGAAACTCACCTGATACTGCTTCCCCTCTAAGATAAGTAAACCCGCTCAATAGACGGCACCAAATACCGGTGACCTATCATGACGAGTGTATAAGATGTTAGACTAACAACCCGTAGGTTGATTAGTCCCCAACAGTCCAGACCATAACCGTGTACATTTGAAATGATGTTTAAACGTTTAATTGACCACACCAGACATGACCCGACATCCCATTGGTGACCCGACATCCCACGTGTTAGCCGAATGCAAGATATCATGCCATCATATGTAATCAGACACTTAGTATGCATCACAGTTTACTATATCTAGCATGAAGCCTAATTAACGCATAAACAGGTCCGAAAACGTATAACTAAGTTATTGGACATGTCACGGGGTTTCTAACATGTTCCTAGGTGTCAATCCGTGTTTCGGGATGTTAAAATACCCATATAGCAGCAGTACACGCGATTAGGATTCAAACATGCAATTAGGAAAAGTCAACTGGTGATTAGGGAAGTCAAAATGGCGATTAGAATTGTAATTGCCAGACATACTGGCGATTGGGCTCCCAATCGCCTCTTGTACACGCGATTGGGGGCCAATCGCCCTTAGTACAGGCGATTAGGACTCCCTAATCGCCCCTACTGCACTGTGCCATCTTTTTGCGCGTTTAACCCTCCAAATCAGATCCAAAACATGTGGAAACACCCAATATCAAACCCAAAACATTAATCCAACTATTTTAAGCAAAAACCCCCCAATTTATCATCATCCTAGCCGTCCCGAATGCATGTGTTTTCCCAAAATAGCATAACTATCATGTAAACATCAAATCATCATGCAAAACTTACCCTAAATAGCATATATCCAGATTTCATCACATAATGACGTTGTCCGACAATATCCTACTGTTCTAGCATCCTCCTAGAGTAAACCATAACCTCAAACAATCAACAAAACACAACATATCATCATCAATCCTCCATAATCATTCAAACGGGTCAAAACGCCTAATATCAATATTACACATCTATGAACCTTCAAACTCCTAGGTTAACATCATATTAACTCATTTAGATCAGAAACATATTAATAATACAAGAACAACCATGTTTAAATGATAAAAATCTTATCTTGCATGAATACATCACATATAACAAGCATAGAGGTTTGGGCTTGTTTAGAAACTGATTTTAATGAGTTTTCAAAGACACAAATGTTTAGAAATTAGGTCTGGACCTTTAGGGATCAAAAAAATATCATTACAAAGGTTTGGGATGAAGAACACACCTTGAAATTGTAAGATTATGAGATGTAAAGCTTGGAAATGTGATTTCTTGATCAAAAACGTGTTGCAGAGGTTGAATAAGGTGTGGGGTGGCTTTGGGGTGTGTTAGGGTTTCACAAATGATGTTTTAAAACATAAGGGTGGTATTTATAGGCATTTTTAGTCGTCACATGCAGAGCAGGCGAGTAGGCTTCTGCAGCATGCGATTAGGGCTCCTACTCGCCAGTTTACATGCGAGTAGGGCCTAATTGCATGTTGTAATCGCCAGTTTATGGGCGAGTAGGGCTAATTGCATGCCCTAATCGCCTGACACATCCCGTACTCTCCCTCAACATGTTATTCTGGGTTTTTGGCGCGTTAAACACTATTTTAACACAGATTAGCATGTATTCACCTACCGATAAGTCATATAATGATTATAAACATATAATGCATGATGACTAACACGTTCCCATCCATTTACCGATTCCCGGGACTCAAGATTCGCGTGTGTGCAATAACCCGGCGATTCTACGAATCGCCAATCCTTGTACCCATGGTTATGGACCGACACCCAATGATTCCCGAATCATCGACACGAGTCAACCGACCCGATCAAGTATGATATTAAGTAGTTGTTTTCAATGTTTTCGTTGAGGTAGACTCGTATGTATGCAAAGTATCAAACGTATGTATGTAAAGTATGAAAAGTATTAACCTGAATATGCCGGTGTCACAATTAATAAATGTATATGCTGGTAAGTAAGAAGTATGCGATGGTAAGTATACTCATGTTTTATTATGACTAACAAATTCAGATTACTATGTAACGCAGTGTCATATTCCCTATTACTTTTTTTACCATGATTTATGAGCTTCAAAATTGGATAACAAAAACCGTTCTCTTTTAATTATTTTTAGTTGAAGTGCATGTGTGACAACCGGCAAAATTAAGGTAATTTCATACTAAATAATTATGCAAAATTAACTTAATTAAGTGTAACTTCGTGTTAATTGTTTTAACTAAGCCTTAGATAATAGCAAATTCCCCATAAGATGCATAGGAATGCACATGTTTAATCCGGAACGGACGTTGGTGATTACGCGGTAACTATTAATTAACCAAAAACAATCCCGAACACTTGGGATATGAAATAAAGGGAATTTCCATGAAATATTATGTTTTTTGGAACTCCAAAACCATATGAGGAAACTCCAAACATAAATCTCCTGGTAATGAACGGCAATGAATAAAGTTCACGTATCGCATCCGATACGCGCGAAACTTATAAGTTCACTCAATAAAAGCCTAAATAACTTACCAATGCCTAAAATAACATATGTTTAAGGGTAATTGGGAGTCAATTATATGTCCAGAATAGCTTGTATTAAACACGCGATAAAACCCCAAAAATCCTAACTAAAACAATTAAGGACTAACTAATATAGTTAGGAGATATTTTTAAAAGGTGGTAGGACCCACCCAAAGGCCTTTGGCCATTTTTTTTCAAGGTGACTCAAGCCACCAACTTGTCCCAAAAAAAAGTACATGACAAAACATTGATGTTTAAGCATGCTTAAGGTTTAATATTATAATAAATTTAATCACATGTGAGAATTGTTTTTAAAAACCAAGTTAACCTCACATTATACATCCACATAACAATTTCCTCCTTCCTTATAACAACCTACGGCCACAATCCTTTCACTATAATCCATCTTTGTTTTTTTATCAAACACTTATAAAAATCATTCCATACCACACCCTAATCAAGTGTGTACAAGAAGTTTGGAGCTTAACCATAGGAAGACACACTTAAGCCTCATTTTCACTTGAGTTTTAGTCTTCCCTAGCATTGTGCTAGTTGTAAGTTTCTTAATCTTGCTTCTTCTTTATATATATTTTTATTTAACGTGTGTTAGAAGCAAGTTGTACATGGGTTAGGATAAATAACTTTCACATAATGAAACATATGTTTTACAAGACTACAATGGAAGTGTAAAAATAGTGAGGTAGGCCGTGAGTTTATAAGGGATTGTTATTGTTTTTGTTAGTTTAAAAAGTTAACATAATCTTACACATGTTAAAGGTTTTAGCATGATGTTTAACTAAGATTTTGATCATGAAATAATATATGTTTTTACAAGTTTAACAAAGGTTTATAAAGATGTTCATATGGCCGAAAGCTTTACATAAAAATGTTAGTGTTTTTATAGTTTTTATAAGTTCACATTCACATGTATTTGAAGATGTTTGAGGTGATTTTCATAAAAATAACTTGAACATATTTAAAAGTGGTTTTGATCATCCTAATATAACCATCTAACACATAATAACATGATGGAACTTAAAAATATTACAATATCTAAGAACTACATCTTTAAAGACACTAACTTTGAAACACTAAAAATGGACATTATGGACTTAACAAACCAAATATACATATTATTAACCTTAGTAGGACTATATTAAACTATTATTAGTGTTAGAACATAATAATAAGTTATATTGACAAAGTTGATAAAAACAAGTTTACTAGTTTAGTGTAAAATTGTCACTTTTAAAAGATCTAGGTCGAAAAAGTAACTTTTTGAAAGTTAAAGGTGTTATTTTGTAACTTTAAGAGTTAAGGGGGATAAAATAAAATTTTAGAAACATAATAGTAAGTTATATTGACAAAGTTGATAAAAACAAGTTTACTTGTTTAGTGTAAAATTGTCACTTTTAAAGATCTAGGTAGAAAAAGTAACTTTTTGAAAGTTAAAGGTGTTATTTTGTAACTTTAAAAGTTAAGGGGGATAAAATAAAATTTTAGAAACTTAGATCTAAAAATGTGACTTTGGATAGTTAGGTGTTAAAAATGGAAGTTGTTAACGTTCCAAGGTTGTTTTGTAAAAAGTTAGTAAACATACAAAAATGTATTTTTGTATAAAAATGTATTTTTATAAAATAAGGTTTCCAAACATGTTAGAAAAATATAAAAACAAAGGTGTTTATAAATATTTAGTAACTTAAAGATTTGGTAAAATTTTGTGTGAAAATAAACACTTTTGTATATATGGGAATACAAAAGTGTTGGAGTATTTTGTTATAAATAATCATGTCTTGTTTTGAAAATAGAAATGTTATTTATAAAGTTTCCAAATAAAATATATAGAAATTGAAGGTTGATTAATTTCAAGAAAACATATTGTTGGGAACTTAGGAAAAATAAGAAAAGTATATATTTTGGAAGTAAGAAAAATAATATTTCGACGACAAGTATTTATTCCTACCAAAATATATATAAACAACTTGTATTATTCGGGACATGAAAATATATAAATACAAGTAATAATTGTGACGTATATATATCACGGCGTGTTAACATACGAAATGTAAAACGGACGAATAAGTATATATTGTATAACTTCCTACAAGATACGTATATATGTTATTGAGTCTAAATGTGGAAATGAAAACATGTATTTTATGATCTAAAATATATAACCTGGGTGAAAATACTTAACACTTTCCTAAGTGTTGAAAATCTATTCATGGGAGAATTAACGTGAATAATCTACCAAGATTACACGTTAACAAGTCTACAATCTTGACAATATAAAATATGTTATCGAGTCGACAAGATCCTAGTATATTTATTTAATAGGAAAGTAAATATACGGTAAAGTGAGTCGAGTCGAGTGTTGAAATTGTAACATCGATCGACAAGATCCTAGTATAACTATTTAATGGGAAAATAACTATACGGTAAGGTGAGTCGAGTCGAGTCGATGGTAATGTAAACGAGTTAATTAATACAAGAATATAAGTGTAACTTATCCTAAGGGTAATCAATCACCAACGAACCTAGGATACACGTTCAATTAAACGAGGAATTGAACTAAATAGTGGTGTTGGGAGTTGGGCGTACAACTTGCCGAAACACACGTGCTATAGACTTAGTGATTTATACGTCTAGGACAATTGTAGGTGTTGACCCCAGACGAGCTATTCTCTTTATTGGATTTGCATACTTTGCTTGAGATGAGTTTCACGGCCCCATTTTACTATTTATACTTTTCAGGGGAAGATATGTTAGGGAAATATGTGATATGTTAAATACTTGAGTTTGTTGTTCGCCACTCGGGGTGAGTCCTCGTTACTGTAACCATTTATTCGTGTGTATGTATGAAATCGAAGTCCGAAGGAATATTTGGATAGTACTATTGGTGCCTGACAAGGCCCACCCCTAATCGATAGCGTCGATTTTATGCAGCTGTGTATGCCAGGGGTGCACGTATTCTAAACTAAGTTGTTATTTTCCGAGAAATAACTAGGAGCGAGGTATTGCTAGTCTTGGTTTGGTTATCGGCTTAAGTAGATTGTAGGAACTTGCAACTCCTATAATAGTCACTACTTGTGTTTATTTCCCAAAAATGTTGTTGTTAAAATGTTTTGTAAATTAAAACCTGTGAACTCACCAATATTTATATATTGACGATTTTTAACATATCTTTCAGGTAATTAGTTGCTGGAGGTTCACATGGCTAGAGCGGGCGGGGATCTCATAAGACGTCGGATATTTTAATGGGGTTTTACCTTTATTTTCCATAGGTTGGAATATAATAGTAAAACCTCTACTTTTGAATGAAAACTAAGTTTGTTTAAATATGTACGAAACATGAAACTATTGTTCGACGTATGAATAAATGATCTCTTTTCTTAATTACTTATAGTTTGTGTTAATCTTGGTTTTATACTCTTCGAACGTCGTGCCACGTGTTTCCGCCATTGGCGTGGTGTGACAGCATGCAAAAGAGCTACAACAAGAGAAAAATTATAAGTACTTTTCCATAGCCAAAGCCACATACAGTAGTTAAGAAGACAAACCTGGGAAGAACATGATAGCACAAACGTGTATGACGTCCTACCGCACATGCGCATAGTTCTGCTCACCAACTCTTTCCATAAGCTCGCCTCTATAGATGTGTTTCCCTGTTCTTTTCTTTGTTTCCTCTTACTCTGTTTCGAAAATACTAACTATTTTTGTCATGTGGTAAAGTAAATGTAGTCAAAGCACCTAAACCAACCCATGATCTATACATTTGGACCTATACATCATCATTCATAGAAGTAAAGACCAAAAAACTGAGCAACTTCATTTGTGAATTGTGAGTCCACATGCCATACACTATAACATAATAATGGTAATGCTTAATTCGCAAAATAATAGAAAAACATTAGCAAAAACATGAATTCACTATATTTGACCCTATTTGAGCAAGCTACGACGTGAGGTGGAGTTGAGTTAACCCAAAACAAAAGTGATCAATATATTTGAAGTTTTTTTTTATATAATTTATTATGTACCGTTTAACGCTTTGCATGTCTAAGCCGAACTGAACTGAACTTGTTTTTTCTCCATATACAATATACTGCAGTACCTTCATTCCATTTATCAAGAATGGAACATGAATGAAAAAGTATATATTTTTTAATCATTGCAGGTTAGCTGACAGAAACTATCTAACTTACCTCACAAGCTCGCAGCATGCACATGTTATAGATGGCACAATAAATTAATCTTTGGTAAAGGCAAATACTCATTGCATTAAAAAGAGCCAATGCCAACCATTGCTATTGCTATCGGATGGTAATACAAACCTTCAAATGCACCACACACAATGAACTGCAACCAAAGCTTGTTTAAATATCTCAAATGAAAAGGCCTTTGTAGGAAAATCAAAGGGGTATTGCTGCTCAAGATACAAAAAAAAAAACAAAGAGAAATTAAAGAAAACAGTTCTATAGAGAACTCAAATCAAAACAAATAGAAACCATTTCTTGTCGGTTTATTAACCAAATAGGTCCAACCCCTAAACAATATGAACACAACTAGTCATGTTCCGTAAAACTCTCTCAAGCGTAACAACCAAAAATAATTCAGAACAAAAAATGCAAGATAACCACCTACAGTTCAGTAAAAGATACCAACAGTTAACTCTAAATTCAAACTTAAGAAAACAAAATTCAGTAAGATGTTACAACCTGTAAATCCTTAAATGCGGCAATGTAATGAACTACGTAGGGTTTGCGACGCAATAACGTTTGAAAAACATAGAGCAGATCTTCAATCTCAACAAAGAGCACTGACTTTTATGGTTTGAAGAAAAGAATTGATATGAGAGGAAGACAAATGACACAGAGGTTATATGAAATTAGGGTTTAATTGGTACCATGTCCGTGCCTTTTTACGAGAAATTCAAAATTCCGGTTGCAGGAATGGTTATAGTTTGATGAGATTATAAGTTGGAATTCATTTGTAGACTTTAGCAAGATCTTCCATTACTCTCTTGAATTCTTCTTCTCTAATGGATAAAGAGTAGAAAAGAAACCCAATGGAAGAAAGTAACCTTATAGGTGGTGATAGCCCTAAAAATCTCTTCCACTTAGGTTTTAATCTCATTTCTTCTTTATCTTCCTGACCTTCCCTTTTGTTGATGGAGCAGAAGCAATTGAAGGAAAGATGAGTGACAAGTTTGTTTGTGGGGTGGGAGTGTAAAATCAAAACTCCACGCTCATAATTTTTTCAATTTCAAATGAGAAAACACACATATATCGCCCCAAACTGCCCTGATAATGCTCAACATCCTTATAAGGCTAAAAGACAGATTTGCCCCTATAAATTTCTTAGGTTATGCATCTTGTGTTGTACATTAAGCAACTAAAACTGTATTACTTAAATTTTAAGAAGTCCTTGCCTTATGCCTTATATATAGTATAGATATAGATATAGATATAGATATAGATATAGATATAGACTAAATCAAATAGAACTAATTGCTAAACTGCAACATTCTGTAACAACTTTTAATTTGAAATTACAATTAGTAGAAAGTGCTAAAGCATAGGTAAAAACAACGGGCATGTGTCATGAATGACTGTTGTGGTGCTATTAAATGGGCGACATATTCTATTGTATATTTTTACTACGAGTATTGGATGTCGGTATTGTGGCTTAACTTCCGCCGTTTTCCTCTAGACACATCTCTCTTACAGGTTTAAAAATGGTTCACGTTTTGCGCAGCAACGCGCTCATGATTAAAGCCTAGTTATTATTATTAACTAGCTAGTGAGCTAGTGTGATTCCATTTGTTTTCCGGCCAGAAATTGATGGGTATTGTTTTGGTTTGCTGCGGTCTTTGTACAGTATCGACACTTGGTATAGCAACTGAAAAAGAAAAACTAAAACATAAAGTTGTGACATATCCACAGTGTTTTACATAGATTGAAAACTATGAAAGCGTCGGCCGGTACCAGTTCTATTAACGTCAATACCAAGATTGATACAGTAGTCACTATATAGCTTAAGTTACTCAAAAATATTTTATATTGAATATAGCTCCATTTCGAACGAAATTTATACTAGAAGGTTAAGAAAAAAA
This sequence comes from Ambrosia x helenae, assembly GCA_030844895.1. NCBI lineage: Eukaryota > Viridiplantae > Streptophyta > Magnoliopsida > Asterales > Asteraceae > Ambrosia > Ambrosia x helenae. The sequence continues at coordinate 53,649,278 of CM061223.1, forward strand.
ATTATGCGACATAACAAAATGATTTTTTCTTGACAGAAAGAACAAAAAAAAATCAAGTATATTTGACCTGTTTGATTTTGAACAAAACTTTTGTAAGAACATAAATAAAAGTATGCACGTCACACGGTATATTTGCAATTTTATGAAATATTATATTATATTATTAAAATAATAGAAAATTGCAAACATTGCCTCTTTATAAAAAAATAAAAAAAACAAATGTAAGGGTGCTCTGATAATATGTATGTTTATGCTTCGATTACCTGTACATTACTACTTAGAATATTATTTAAAAAAAAGTATATTAAGATGTAGATAAAAACAGACATGCTATAACAAAATATTGGTCGATGTATTTATGTACACTTTATTTTATATCACTTATCTATATCTATACTATTATATAATGCATCCTAGATGGGCATCAATGTAATTTCACCATTATTTTAAGATGGCATCCCAAGAGCCTCAAGTGTAATTCCCAAATTTTTAACCCCTTTCTTCCATTTATACCTTTGTGTACCACATTTGATAATAATTGTACAAAATAATAATGCAAGTCATTGCACACAATCCCTCAATATTTTTGTAACCTTATCATTAACAAAAACCATTCATTATGAAGGAGTTAATACTATTGAAGCTTGTTGAATATAATAACTATGCAGTGGTTTCAATATTTGTTTTTGACGATTTAGTTGCTATCTAAATAAGCTTTGGTTTTGTTTTATTTATATTATTACTTACTATGAATATTTAATCATCAGTTAAGCATGGCTACCAAGATGGCCACTGTTGATAGAGGTCAAGATGCTCCGGAAGCTGATGAGTTCGCATAATGGGATACTAACTTCTGGAGTGAAAGACTAAGAGAATCAAAATATGAGATAAATGAGTTTTTTTTTCTCTTATATCTCCATCTTATCTCACAGTAAGTTTTAATTCTTGTTTGTTTTCTTTTATATAACAAATGAATATGACATGTGTTTTGGATTACAGGAAGAATTACGACTAGGGGTGAGCAAATATTGGGTCGATCCGAAAATTACCCGAAAACCAGACCGAAAGTGTCCTAAAACCGAACCGGTAATAGCTATTTAAGTACAACATCGGTCTTATATTTTGGCCAATTTATGGTTTGGGTTATTCGGTTCTTTAATTCATGGTGTGTCGGGTATCGGGTCGGGTCGGTTATTCTTCTGTTCGGTTCGGTTCTTGGACTTTGCTCAACCCTGATTACGACCTTACTTTTCGTTGCCTAAAGTTATGGATGGTCTTTTTAACCTTGTGAAGATGCCATTTGATATTGATGTTGTACCAGCTGACGGTTTAGCACTAGTAAGATAACAGATAACCCATTTTTTGTTTATTTGCTAGATGGCTTGCTTCATAGATTTGGTTATTTTGTAGGTTTGGAACAGTGATGTACAATTTTACTGCATCAAGGATTCAACAGGGGCACCTATTTCATATTTTTACTTTGATCCGTATTCTCAACCTTCTTAAAAGAGAGGTGGTGCATGGACGGGTGAAGTTTTTGCACGAACCCGTGTATTTTCAAATGATAAAACCTCTGTTAGGCTACATGTTGCTCATATGGTCTGCAATCAAATGACACCTGTCGGTGACAAGCCAAGCCTTATGACTTTCCGTGAGGTGTGGATTTCATTAAGAAACAATTATTACATAGTGCAATGGTATACATTTTATGTTCGTGTAATATTTTATCTGGTTCCTCAGGTGGAGACTATATTCCATGAGTTTGGTCATGCACTTCAACATATGCTAACAAAGCAAGACGAGGGACTTGTTGCTGGTATCCGTGGCATAGAGTGGGATGTTGTTGAATTACCTTCAAAATTCATGGAAAAATGGTGTTATCATAGGTACATTAGTGAGAATTTGAATTCTCTTAATACATTCTAACCTATAAGAAGATTAATGTAAATCCTTAAATATTGAAGAAACAATATAATAGTGACATGTAGACTGCTGATCAAATTTGAAACTTATTCAGCCAAACACCGTGCAGTCCCGCCGCAACACACGGATTCCTGCTAGTAATATAAGTGCAAACGTGACACAAAAAACTCACTTAGGCTAAATCAAGTTTTAAGTATATATGCTTTACATTTTATCACTCATTTACCCCAAACTTAGATTTGTTGAAACCTTTAGATTTATTGGGTAGAGCATTAAATGTGTTACAAATTGCAAATTACAAAGACAACCCGTATAATTTTAGAAAGCTAGAGATCAAATCTAGACTTTTGATAAACCGTGGGAATTATCTGTTTTAAAAATTGTTAGTCTAAAATTAACCAATTTGGACTTCAACCTTCTACATGGGCTACAAATACAAAAATAAGCAATTAGGCTACTTATTAATTGGTCATTGCTCCAAGAAAAGAAAAGAAATTAAAGCAAGTGTTTGGAATGAAAAAATCTATTGTTATACTAGTGGGGAACCCGCGCGTTACGGCGGAGTCAACATTAAGGGGTGTGACATAATTCAAACCATAAATCGGCAATACGGGGCGGGGACATATCCGATGTTGTCATAAAACACATACAACTAACCCACGTCAGTTCCAACTATAAATTGTCTTTTTTTATCCAGTTGATTCCACTCTATAGTGACCTTGACTGAGTTGCTTTACATCACTACTTACCTAGTGTAATTCAAGTAAATGATTCAAGATAAGGGAAAGAACTAATGACAAAAGCTATTACATGTGTAAGTCTTTTACCGAAAACATTATGTTCACTTGCATTTTATAACCTGGTGGTTTTCCTTCCCATCATACTTACCTAGTGTAAATCTATTACTAATCATAGAGGTTACGTTGTAGTTGAGATGTAAAACAAGATCATTGTATTAGTATGCCAGTGGTTGCTTGACATAGAGTAGTCATTCAAGGAAAAAAACTATATGCACGTTAGTGTTTAATTATCATATATTGAAAGAAAGTAGATGAACAACCCTACTAAAAGTACAAACATCATAGAGTAATGAGGTTTTCAAACAACCCCAGATTCATACATCTGTATAAGTGCATAAGATAAACCATGTTATGGTCCTCGTGAAGCATTATACAAAGTTCAAATCATGCACGCGAGCTACTTTTTTGGTAGCACAATAATACGTTCTTCAAATTTGTCTTGCAAAAAACATCTCAACTTTAATAATTTTATCTCTTTTAGACTTTTTGCCCATTACACCGTAAAACCCAATATTTAGCCATAAGTGTCAACCACGGTGTTTGAGTTTAAGTTCTCTGTAAACCATACTTTACATCTCAACCACGGCATGTTAGTGGAAGCGACCTCCTTATGTTATGGGATAGAGGAAAAGCTTGGCCCTCATCATACCCTCCCCAGACCCTACATATAGCTTGTTGTGAATTACTTTGTTTTTGAACGGCAAAGGTATGGAGGACTAAACAAACAGGACATTATCAACATACAGTACTTTGTTAAAGCGATAACTTTTTCTAGCATGTATTACCCACTCAACTTCAAACTCGACATTGTAAACATATAGCACAACTTAGGTAGAGCGGCGACTTTTTAGCGCCTCCTTCGTATGAACCGCCCACTGTGAAAGCTAGATAGCTACAACATGTTATATATATATATATATATATATATATATATATATATATATCTTTAAGACCCAACTCAATAAGCTTTAGAGGTCACCTAGTTGTAGCAATTAACCTACAATATTGTCTGTCTCGGTTAAATCTCTCTCAATCACACAAATGTTGCATCCTTCCTGTTATAACCAGTTAACATATAAATTCTTAGACTAATAACAATGATAATTTTTAGATATATATCAAATAAAGAAAATAGAAAAGAAGTCTTGCATTCTTTCAAAAGGGCACAAGATAATTTAATGATGTTTCATGAAAGAAATAAAATTCTTCCATAACAACTGGTTAGCACAGCTACAAGAACAATTATGTTACCAAAAGCAACAATATCCACACTCTTCTTCAATAAAACTACATACGGAAAAAAAAAAGTTACATACATCAAACTTCATCCAAACATTATAATTGCAAAGCATATTTCTTAAGCCAGGGACTTTAAATTCAAAAGCCTACTCCTCTTTTGAAACTTGAAAAAGTAATATTGTCAAAATATACCTTAAACTCATAATGTCTTAGAGATAGCTGCAATAATGGACTCCTTTTCCTAAACACAAGAGAATTCCTTTTAAAACATTAATAACTTAGAATTGAAAATTAATTAGGTAGAAATAAGAGAGAAAATGTAAATATGATAAGAGATTAGAGAAAGATAGCAAAGTTAGAGAAAGAGAAGAGTTGAACAATGGCTAAAAGTGCTTGCGTGTGTCAAGCTGATTAAAAGATAAAAAAAAAATACAAACTCAAAGGATTTCTTAGGTCCTTATCAATAGTTTTACACTAACATACCTACACACGCCTTTGACACGTCGCTCGCCTGCTACCAGCTAAATCACAACATCAATCGCATGATATTTCCTTGCGAACCGTGCGTCAGGTGTGTTTCACAACACTGAGTATAAGCAAACTAAAATTGTATCCCCTGCCAATTTCTAAAAGTTGATTCAACACGTCATAAGTAGTAACATGTAGATATCCAATTAGAATGAGTAGCCACCACAAATATAGCATATTACAGTTCCATGTAAGCATCTAATTAGAAAAGTTGAGGAAAAAAAACACCATTAACATAAACATGGCTGCATGAGTGAGGAAATCATAGGCGCATTTTCAAAAGATATTGATCCACTTGGTGTTATATATATATATATATATATATATATATATATATATATAACAATATATGAATTTTTTTTCACAAAAAACAAATATAATTCACCAAACAATGAATATAACAAAACCATATTTTAACATTATTTCTCGATCATACCATCTGTTGAAACCTTTTGATTTGTTGGGTTGAGCACTAAATGTGTTACAAATTGCAAATTACAAAGACAACCCTTATAATTTTAGAAAGCTAGAGATCAAATATGAAATTTTGATAAACCATGGGAATCGTCCGTTTTAAAAAAGTGTTAGTCTGAAATTAACCAAATTTGGACTTCAACCTTCTATATAGGCTACAAATACAAAACAAGCAATTGGGCTACTTAATAATTGGCCATTGCTCCAAGAAAAGAAATCAAAACAAGTGTTTGGAATTAAAAAATCTATTGTTTTATATAATAGATCGATATAAGTTTGACATATCTTTTAATTAAAGATATTATTTCTCCTATTTAATTAAAGATATTATTTCTTTCTATCTTACTTAATTATGAATAGTTTTTTTAGTTAAAGATAGTTATTATAGTTTTTGCAAATAAATTTTAATATAAAATTAGTTACTAATATATAAATAAACATATATTTTTGAACTTAAAAGCATCACAAAGTTAAAACTTATATTCGAAAAATAAAATTATAAAGATAATTATTTTATAAGTGATATATAAAAAATGTTAAAATAGTTTATGTGATTAGATGTTAAATAATAATAAAAGGGTTCTGGGATTCATACACCATGTGACGTCATATAATAGGGGTGTGACATCATATTCTAGGGTATGTGGCAGCCTACTATTGGTATGTGATGTGGGCCAGGATGTATGAATTCTAAATAGGGGGTGTATGAATCCTACTTACCTAATAAAAATACAATATGTTAAATAAAAAAATGTGTGCTATTAAAAATCAAAGGTAATTCCCATTTGAAAAAAAAAATGTTTTAAAAATTAACTAACCAAAATTTATAACTATCATGTCATTATTCATTTTTCAAAATACATCTTTTGGTAATTGTATATATTAATAAATTAAATTACACTTCATTTTATATTAGTATAATATGCCGATTTTTAAAACCGTAAAATGCATATGTTTTTTTTAATCATAAGTTTCTTTTTTACTAATTAGATGAGTTCATTAATACTCCAAGAGAAAGAAATCAAGTATTGACTATCGCTAGTAGTTATGGCCTATAGGATTCATGGTCAACTCTATTGTCGATTCACGAGTAGATTTCACATATGTAAATTGAAATTAATTATGTCATAGGTGCCAACTTACTTTGCAGGGCCGGCCCTTAAAGGGTGTGGGGAGGACTCTCGGCCCGGGCTTAATTTTTTAGGTGCATATTTACCCTCCGACAATGCAAGTTTTCTTAACAGTGATGTCCTTAATTCGATGGACTTTTATATGTTTGAGACCCAATATTGTTAATCAAGTATTAATCAAAGTTAATGGTAGTTTATTATTTTATTTTTTTTTGAAAAGTAAACTTCATTAACGAAAGAAGCAGGTCCTCAAAGCGAGGACCGCCAAAAAAACAGTTACAACATATACATAGGGAAAACAATCCAATCCTTCCAAAAAAGACTCGAAAACCTAGACTTGTGTTTGATCCAAAGAAAAGACCAAGACTTAATCAAACTAACAACCTCCACCACTTTGGGATCCTTCCGTTCAAAAATCTTCAAATTACGAGTTTTCCATATAGCCCAGCAAGAAATCATAATAATACATTTCAAAATCCGTTTGACCCACTTCGAATTGGAAGCCTTATTGTGGAATGTAAGAAGCTGAGAAACGTCACTAACTATGATAGGACCCATCTTGCATCAACTGCCAATAGCCTGCCAAACCCCAAATGAAAAAGCCACAACCCACAAACAAGTGATTCACATCTTTGCTATCCACATCACAAAGGCTGCAAATAACATTAGGGATATCCATCTGCCGCGAACGAAGAGCCAAACGAGTCGGAATGCGGTTCATTTCCATTCGCCAGATAAACAAATTAACCTTAAGAGGCACCATTGCATCCCAAGACATAGAAAAACTTTGCTGCACCTGAGTTTGTTTACGAATGAAGTCTTTAAAAGATCCCACCGAGAAGCCGTTCACAACATCAAAAGTCCACTCCCATGTATCGTCCGCCTCCACTAAATTAACGTCTTTCAACAAGAAGCGAAGGTCTTGGAACTCGGAAATCTCCTCGACTGAAGAAATGCCCTTATTCCAAACAGGAAAAAAGCGAACAAAGCTGTTGTACATCTTCAAACGATCAGCCACCATAACCTTTTTGTTAGCTTCCAATTTAAACAAGTTAGGTCATCTAGTACATAGCCGAGTTTCACCAATCCAATTATCGAGCCAAAACCGAATGTTCTTCCCATTTCCAAGCCTCGGACAAAATAAAGAAATAAGCTTGGTACCATTAAAATCACAACGCAATATGGAGTTAACAATAGGCAACCAACATCCTTTAACCGTTTATTAATCGGAAGAAACTCCCATTTGCCCCTACCCCCATGAATGGTATCTAAAATGGACCGCTAAACCGAATTAACTTGTGTTTTATATCTCCACGCCCATTTTGCCAATAAAGCTATGTTCACATCTCTTAATCTAGTGATACCCAAACCTCCATTCTTCTTGGACATAGTAACTACATCCCAACCAACCCAACTCATTTTCCGATCTTGATTCGAGCCCGCCCCCCATAAAAAATTACGCATCAAACGTTCAATTTCATCCAAAATTTTACCGGGAGCTTTGTACAATGACAAATAATAAACCAGCAAGCTAGAGAGAACCGATTTAACCAACGTCAATCGGCCCCCCACGGATAACGAGTTTGCTTTCCAATTCGCCAACCGATTCTTTATAGTATCAACAACTGCACCCCAATAATGACATTTATTCATATTAGCACCCACCTTGATCCCCAAATAATCAAAGGGAAACGTACCCACTTTACAATCCAAATAGGCGGCCATAGTAGAAATATCGACGTCTCGAACACCCACGCCAAACAAGGTAGACTTCCGAATATTAATCTTTAAACCGGAACACAGATAAAAGATCCGAAGGACCGTAGCCGTATTCCTAATATTCTCCTCGGACCATTCCCCAACTAATAAAGCATCATCGGCATATAAAAGATGAGAAATAATAGGACCACCCTCAATCGCCCTAAGATCCTTAATAATACCCAATTCACACGCTTTGGAAACCATCCAAGAAAAAGCTTCCATCACAATAATGAACAAGAATGGCGATAAAGGATCCCCTTGACGAATACCCTTTTGACATTGGAATTCGAACGTAGGGGAACCATTAACCAACACCGAGGACCTAGCGGAATGCAAAATACCTTTCACCCAAGAACACCATCGATCCGGAAAACCCATTTGTGTCATAATAGATAAAAGGAATCCCCAATTAACATTATCATAAGTCTTCTCAAAATCAATTTTAAGCATGAAGGCTTTTTTCCCCTTTTTTTAAGGCAACCATAAATCTCATTAATAATAAGGAGCCCATTCAATATAAAACGACCTTTAATAAAAGCCGCTTGGGTATCGGAAATAACCTTGCCAATATTCTCCTTAATCCTCATCGCCAAAACCTTTGAAATAATTTTGCTAATAACTCCGATCAAGGTTATCGGCCGATAGTCTTTAAGCCCCACCGGAGTTTTATTCTTCGGGATAAGAGTAATAAATGAAGTACTACATCCCCTCGCAATGGTACCTGTATCAAAAAACTCATCAAACAAATGAAAAAATGAAATATAAAATAGAAAGTAAAGAAATGTTGAGAGAGGTCAAGAATTAAAGAAAAAATGAAATGGTTTGAGAACAAAAATTGCAGGTTTATTAATGAGTGTAGGACTAGAGAGGATGAAGATGGCTCACATTTAGTTGTTATTACTTTTAACCCTGTTGGTTTTGACTTCTTTTTAACTTTTATTTTTGTTATGAAACAACTTTTTTTAATTGTCAAACTTTCACCCTTTTATATTTTCACCCTTTGTGGGATCCAAACTCCCAACCTGTCCCAAAAGGGCATGTTCCCTCTACCGTTAGCCTAAGTGGAAATAAAATTTGATCTATCATTTGATATTACTTTAATCGTAGCTTAAAAAATGGTTTACATTATTTATTTCGTCGAGGCTTAAAGCTAAGGCTAAAGGGCACAATTTTTGCAGCTCGGCCCAGGCACCTGAAATTTCAGGGCCGGCCCTGTTACTTTGTGTGTGGTATTTTATAAGTCATACATGATATATTGCATATTAGGCACATAAAATAATAATTACGACCTTCTAAATTAGTGAATGGAAGTTAACAATATATGCAACCTTGGAAGCACAAGTGTTGAAAATAATACACGTTTTCTCAATTCAATACATATTCTTACACATGTTTTGTGGTTATATTTTTTCATCTATATTTGGGCTGCTGTTTATTGGACATATGGGCTAAGGAGCTGCTTAAAGGATGATGCTGTTGGACCGTGTAGCTTGACTTGAAGCAGACTGAGATGTGATATAATTGGACTCAAGTGAAAGTCAGCATAAGGGCTTAAGGACTCGAGCCCATTTAATTTAAGCTACACCGACTCAAGGTCTCAGCTATAAAAGACGAGGCTACTTTTGGAATAATTAATTCAACAAAATCTTTTTTTCTCTTGTTTCTCTAGATGGTTAGGGTTTGATATTAATCAAACTAGGTTTTTTATCCAAGCGCGCGTTGCGGCGGCGGCAATTCGATTTACAAAATAAGGAATCATGCAACTCTTTTAATCCCAAATATATATTTATATAAAGACAAAATGTGAATAAAATGACAGTTAGAATGTATAAGTTTTAATAACTAATACAAGACATGTTGGTCTGAGCTTGTTTTAATCATCAGCCGAGTTCAGCTGAAAAGATTTGGTAGAAGAGGATTGTTTCAAACGGGTCAGACAGATTGGAATTACAATCTCTGCCATAGCAGAGATTTTGCAGATATGTACCCCAATAAAAACAAAAGTCCAATCCACAATAGCCATCTCATATTCAAACGGGTCAGACAGATTGGAATTATATCATGCTATTTACATTATATCATTTAACCTGGTAATGCAACATAAAGCTTTTCTAATAACATTTTACCTTTTACCTGATTATAGCCTCGAAAAATCACAAGAGGAAAGGAACCAGACCAGATTACATGACACATTCTTAATGATTCTCTCTAGCAGCCATACTCAGACCACCCGTACTCGAGTGTGAAGATGGGCGCCCAAAAAAAATTTGCGCCAGTAACACTGGTACACGGGGGCCAACGAATTGCGGTTTGCAAGGGTAGAACCGGGGCAGCTTACCTGAACACAACAACAACACACCAACAAAGAATAAAAAATAATCGTATTAGGACAATAAATTTCCTAGTCAATAGAACTATTAGGAATTAGAACATGGTTATGATATGCAAGGCTGTCTTAATAAGTTTGAATCAAACAAACAAATAATACATGAAGAATAACATACCATAGACCAAAATTCGTTACTTTTCCATTAACATGATGCCTAATCGGACAACGAACCCATGCCTAGAACATTTTAATAAATTCAGTGTAAACCCATTTAGTAAATAAAGATAGCAAATTGAAACTCAGGTTATCATGTTCAACTATCCATGAAAACTTCTAAAACACATTAGTTAAACAAAAGTGTTGGTAAACAAGATATGAACATATCAAAGAAATCAATATATTTCTTTACAGAAGTATATACCAATAAGCAATCCCAGACACCCCCTAAAGAAAGATCTTAGATAATAATCATAAAACTAAGAATTTAAAGATTGTGGAAATGTAACTTACGCCGACACGTTTAATTTACCTTTCTCGTTTACAAATGTACTCCAAGAAGGAACCTTCATCAAAGCCTCTGATGGCAAGACATGACGCTCATTTTTCAGTACTTCTTGGACCCATCATTAGGGTTTTCAGACTCAATGTTCAAAGATCCACAATTTTCCAAAACTACTGAAACAATCTATGTAATGGAGAAAGAAATGAATTAAGTGACACAATATTGACTTTAATACTTACCACTAAACTGGAGGGGTTACTAAATTGTACTTAAGTGGGAGTGACGGCATAAATGTTGGAAATTATTTTCCTACATACAAATACTACTATACGCTTACATATGTAAACGAGAAAGGTAACATATAGAAAATTCATATGTACAACGAAAAAGGTTAAATACCATTGAGGAAAGAGCTTGCAAGCCAGCTGAACGCAGTGGCGCAACTCTCTCATCTTCACCAACTTCTTGAGCTACTTGACAGAGTTTTGGAATAAATCCTTCCAAATTAAACATATAAGTTCCATCTTTCTGCAAAATACAGTAAGTTATCCGTGCATCAGTTATAGATAATTAACATTCACAAACCGATTAGATAATATATATTACACATGTGTAACATATGATATATTGCACATGTGCAACATATGCAATAGTAATATCAACATATGATATATTACATATGTGTAATATAGAGTTCTCGAGTTCTCTCCCTAACTATGAGTTCTCAATTGAACCTTCCCCTAACGTTATATTATACTTTTTTTTTTTTTTATATTTGATGATGAATTTATATCATATTGCGGGGTAAGGCCCGATTTTTTTTCGCCAAGGGCCCAACAAATTTTAAGATTTTCGGAGACGGCCCTCATGACCGGCCCTTAAGGGGTGCGAGGAGGACTTCCGGCCCGGGCCTAATTTCTCGAGGGCACATTGACCATATGGCAATTCAAGTTTTCTTAATAGTGATGTCCTTATTTCGATGGAATTTTGTATGTTTGAGCCACAAAATTGTTAATCAAGTATTAATAAAAGTGAATGGTAGTTTATATAAAACAGAAAGTAAATAAATGTTGAGAGATGCTAAGAATTAAAGAAGAAAATAAAATGGTTTGAGAAAAAAAATTGCAGGTTTATTAATAAAGTGTAGGACTAGAGAAGATGAAATGAAGAGGGCTCATATATACTTAGTTGTTTTTGCTTTTTACCGGTTGGTTTTGACTTCCTTTTTAACTTTTATTTTTGTTATGAAATATTTTTTTTTAATTTTAAAACTTTCATCCATTTATATTTTCATACTTTGTGGGATTTGAACTTTTAACCTCCCCCAAAAGGGTTTGTTACCATTAGACTATAATCAAAGTGGGAAATATTATTTGATCAATCTGTTTGATATTATTTCAATCGTAACTTAAAAAAAAATAGTTTACATTATTTATTTCGTTAAGGCCTAAAGCTAAAGATAAAGGGCACAATTTTTACAGCTCGACCCGGACACCTGAATTTTCAGGACCGGCCCAGCCTTGAAGAAATCCATTTGATTGATAGTCATACTTGGTCAAACTTTGCCTCAAAGTTATCGATCGCAACTGTTCAAACATAGCCATGCATGGCCAAACATAACCATAATTAGTCAAACATTATACACTGACATACTAAATAAAAATTGACCAATCATATCAAACATAATCATACTTGGTAAAAAATGACTTTAATCAATGAGATGAATGACTACAAGTTTGATTTAATATAAGATTTTTTTTTTTAGAACGAATTTAATATAAGAATTAATCACAAGTAAAATGTATTATTTTATGTTTGGGTCACCTTTTGTAGGCGTATTGCTAGTTCCCCGCTAGCGTTTTTTGGTGAATAAAAATCCTTTGTTGATCGTTCAAAAAAAAATGTATTATTTTATGTCTTTAAAGATTAATGCTCATGAATAGTGCCTCTGTCACGTGGCAAAGGCTGGTTGGGTTTTTTTCTATCCAACTTTTTATGTTTTAATCGTTTATATTGTGTAGTTTTCCGATAATACAGCAAAAGTGTTGCTGGTTCAGTTGGTCAGTTTGCTCTTCTCTTAGACAGGTTGCCTGGGTTCGACCCCCCGCAACCAGTTTTGTTTTGTTATTTTGGTTATTCCTATTTTTGAGTTATTGTTCAGAGAAGTACAGATGTTGGATTGTTAGGACAAAAAGGATTGGTGAAACCACTTTTGCAAACCTAAGTCTAATTCACTTCTGTCAAATTATTCTAAGTATAGAACTACTAAAGAAAGAAGATCAAACAGCTGAAGAAGGATTCTACAAGTACTGAAGAAGAAATATATCAGAAGTTCTGAAGTCCAAACCAGACAGTTCACTAAAGAACTACTGAAGACAAAACTACTCATCAGTAGTTTGTCATTCATCAGCACTTGTTCAATAATCTTTTTCACCGCCTTATGTTTCAGTAGTTTATTAGTTTAGTATTACTTTTACTTTTTGTACAAGTTCCAAGATTGCAACTTGTTGCAACTTGCCTCTGAACTTGCTTTTTGGCACGGTTCATGTATTTGTAAAGTCTATAAATAGATGGGTTCATCCCTCTGTTTTAGACATTGATTTTTAATACAAAAATCCTTCAAAGCTTATCATTGTTATTTCCATTTCATTTACTGAGAATCTGTTTACGTGTTCATTCTTATTCATTGCTTAGATTCTCATTAAATACTTGTCTTTAGTTTTATCAAACGTCTAGGGGGAGTAATAACTCCTGTTGATAAGTGTAGCTTTAAACTCATATCATTCCGCTGTGCTATTACTGATTAAGAACTTGCTAGACACTTAAGTGTTCACTAGCAAGTTCATACAAAGAGCAATACTGATCCAACAATTGGTATCAGAGCACTGGTTTATCTGATCACATATCAATCTAACACATTGAGAATCAGACATAGGCTCTTATTGATATTCAATAAAGGATTAAAAGTTCACTTTTATCAACATCCATCACTTTAAGAGATATTTGACAAATCAATACTCTTTAAAATGGATCCTCATAATACTGGTTCTGCCAATAAACCTGCTATGCTAGTAAGAGATGAATATAATATCTGGCAAAGGAGAATGACACATACCTTATCACAGACCAACACAGGTTGCTGGAAATCTGTGATATATGGTCCTCATAAACCAGTAAATATCAATCTTGAAACTAAAGAAGAAATTCCAAAAGACCCAAAAGACTATACAGATGATGATTTCCTAAAACTTAAGCTTGATGCTAAAGCTTTCTATATGTTGGCAATGGCACTCCCAAATGAAATCTACTCTGGCCTATTACATTGTGATAGTGCCAAAGAGCTTTGGGACTGCCTCAAAGAACAGTTTGGAGGAACTGAAGAGGTGATTGCCAACACCAGAGAAATCCTGGCTCAACAATATAAAACTTTTGCTCACATTAATGGGGAAACTTTAACACAACAATTTGAAAGATTCTCCTCATTAATATCTGAGCTAAAATTAAATGGTCAGACCTACACAACTGTATCTATGCTTCATAGATTTTTAAGGTCTTTACCTGAAAAATGGGAAACATACTCTATAGTCTTAAGATCTTCACCAGACTTTAGCTCCCTCACTCTTACAAAACTTCATGGGAGATTACTTACTTTTGAAAGAGAAATTGATCAAAAGAAAAAGTTACAAAGTTCTGGCAAAACTGCTAATGACTATCTACCAGGTAGTACAGCACTATTGGGACAAGACTCACCAACTTGTTCAAATAGTTTTGGATCTTTTGACCATATTGACATAACTGCTGAGATCTCATCTGAAAGATCATTCCTAGGTTATGACAATAATGATTTTTGTCAAACTGCTGATAACATGTGTTTTATCATGGACGATTTAAAAAATTTCAGCAGTGATGACTTGGAAGAAATGGATATTCTACACCAACTGGCCATGTTAAGTTTAAAAACAAATAAATTTTACAAAAGGTCAGGAAGGAAGTTTCCAGGACTCAACAGTTCAACAAAAATTGGTTTTGACAAATCTAAACTTAGATGTCACAAGTGTCAAAAGTTGGGACACTTTGCTAGAGAGTGTAGAAGCTCTAGCTTTAACCAATCTCAGTCTGGAAATAATTTTAACCCCAATTATAACAGGAATAATGGAACACAAGGGAGTGCACATTTTGTACAGGCACAAGCTCCACAACACCAATATGTGCCAAAAGTACAATATATACAGATGCATGCTCTACAGATGCAGAGCCAACAATCAATCCCTCCCTTTCCAGCTGCTCAACCACCTCCACAGACTCAGCAACCCTCACAACAAAGTTTATTTACTTCAGGGTATGTTGACTGGAGAAGTCTTCCTTTTGACACTACTGAGTGTAACCCTGATGCAGACAACAAGATGTTTGACATCAACTGGGGAGAGCCTGACAATGGCAGAAAGAACTTTGCCTTAATGGCATTTGAGGGATGCACCTCAAAATCTGCCTTGTCACAGGTATCTAAAGAATCTTTGACAAAACTTTGTTCAACTTCTTGCAAAGAATCTTTTGCTCTCATACGAGAGACTAATGTGCACTTATAAGGTAAAGCAAATGACTCTGAGAGAAAATTCACTCAGATGAAATGTGATTTAGAAAGAAAACTTTCTGCAAAAACAAAAGAAGTTTCTAAATTAACTAACACTGCTATTGAAACCCAAGCACAAATTAAAATCATGATAAATGACCTAGGAAATGTCAGACAAGAGCTTGTTGACACCAAGGTCACTTGTGAAAAATGGGTTGAATCTTGAAAGGGGTACCAACTATTGCTAAACAAACAAAGTGCTTCAAATGTTAGGTTTGGCATAGGGTACAATCACACTGAAAAACCAACAGATTTTTCCCCCAAAACTACTGAAGATGGGAGAAAAATTGTTTCAGGTGAAACTTCTGAAGAGAAAGAATGCACATCTTTCCATGAAAACTTTTAAAAACTCATAAAGAAAGTTCTTCAGAAGTACTGATTAATTCTGACATTAAGCCATCAGTAGTTTCAACTACATCAGGAGTTGAGAATCTGAAAACTACCGATGACCTAAAACCAATCAATACAGTCAGAAACTTGTCTTTGAAAGAAAAGACAAAAGAATGTGAAATCTGTGGTCTGTTCAACCACAAGACAGAATTTTGCAGATACAAAAAAGGTATTCAGTACAACAAGAAAACTCAACAACTGGTTTTGGGAAAACAAATCAGAAATGATTTTGTAGAAACTTTTTCTCCCAGGAAACAACAACTAGTAAAAACCTTTTCTCAAAAAAAGACTAAATCTCAACAAAAATCTTTTTCTCAAAATTCTCTTTCAGTAGTTAGACCTAAATCATCAGCAGTTTCACAAACTGCTGAGATTAAAGATCTCATGAACATGGTACAACTACTGATGACCAAAGTTGATGGTGGTCCTCAAAAGGATACCACCATTGCTCTTAATGAAAAATCCATTGCCAAAAAGACATGGATTCCTCAACTTGGTCAAGAACAAACTGTAAATGTTCTCAAGAGCAAACCCAAAGCCAAACTGGCTTGGGTTCCCAAATCTAACTAATTTGCTATCTTGTGCAGAGAGTTTCCAGAGGCTTAAATAGCATTTGGTATGTGGACAGTGGAGGCTCAATGCACATGACAGGATGCAGATACCTGATAAACAATTTTATCAGTCAAAGAGAAGGATCTGTATCCTTTGGGAACAATGCTAAGGGATATGTTCTAGGACATGGCAATGTCTCCTCTGGCAAAATACAGTTTGACAAGGTCAATCTGGTTGAAAACCTTGAGTACAACTTGCTGAGTGTGTCACAAATGTGTGATAAAGGATATTCTTCCTTTTTCACAAAGACAACATGCAAGATCATATCACCAGAAGGCCAGAAGTTGATAGAGAAGATCATTGAAGATCACACTTTGTTGATAGCCAAAAGATGTGGCAATGTCTATGCAGTGGATATTGAAAATGACAAAGTACTGAACAACACTGCCTGTTTCTTCTCAAAGGCATCAACTTCAGAGACTGATCTCTGGCACAGGAGACTTGGCCATGTGAACTTTAAAACCATAAAAAAATCACAAAAATGGGCTTGGTCAGAGGTCTACCTTTAAAGGTATACCAGTGTCAAGAACACTGTGTATCCTGTTTAAAGGGAAAACAGCATAAGTCCTCCTATAAGTCTATTGAAGAATCAAAAACAACTGCATGTCTTCAACTACTCCATATGGACTTATTTGGGCCTGTAAAAATCATGAGCCTTGGTAAGAAGAAGTACTGCTTAGTCATCATTGATGACTATTCAAGATTTACATGGGTATTCTTCTTATTTTCCAAGGATGAGGCTGCTGAAATCATCAAGTTCTTCATTCTACAAATAGAGAATCAATATTCTCTATCTGTCAAAGCCATTAGAAGTGACAATGGGACAGAGTTCAGGAACAAAACTCTGGATGAATTCTGCTTGTCTAAAGGGATTATTAGACAATAGAGTGTTCCTAGAACTCCTAAACAAAATGGTGTAGTAGAAAGGAAGAACAAAACCTTAATTGAAGGAGCAAGAACAATGTTAGCTGATTCAGGCCTACCATTGTATTTCTGGGCTGAAGCAGTTAACATTGCATGCTATGTTCTAAATAGAGTCCTTGTCAACAAGAGACACTCCAAGACTGCCTATGAAGTTCTTCATGGCATAAAGCCCCTTATCTCCTTTTTCAGGGCTTTTGGATGTCAATGTTTCATTCTAAACATCAAAGACTCTATTTCAAAGTTTGCTGCCAAAGTTGATTCAGGTTACTTTCTTGGTTACTCTTCCACTAGAAAAGCCTACAAGGTTTTTAACTCAAGAACCAGGATAGTAGAAGAAACACTGAATGTCAAGTTCAATGAGTCAAAACACACTCTTATTCCAGCACATCCTGCTGAACTTTTTGACCTTGACAGCTTCCATTTTGGACCTGAAAAGACTGTTACTTCATCTAAACCTACTTATTATGGTAATCAAAGGTTTGATGATGAGGATCTAGCACCATGGACTCCTCAAACAGTCATTAAGTCAACTTCCAAACCATCAGAAGTTTCACAAACTTCTGATTCAACAACTGCTGATGTACAAACTCAAACATCTGCTTCAGCACCTAAAACTACTGAAGATACTGAAACTGCTGAACCAGACATTATAAACCTCAATGGTTTGTTTGATGAAGTACAAGAGCCACCTACACCTGTCAGTGGTTTACAACAACTGATTGAACACAAAGATCATCCACTTGAACAAATCATGGGTGATATTGCATCAGGTGTTCTTACCAGAAACCAGCTTTTCAACTTTTGCTTCTTCTCAGCATTTATTTCTCAATTGGAACCTAAAAAGTACCAAGAAGCCCTCAAAAACAACAACTGGGTACAAGCCATGCAAGATGAGTTGCTTCAATTCACTAAACAACAGGTTTGGGAAATCTGTCCCTTACCACCAAACAAGCAACCAATTGGCACAAGATGGGTTTTTAGGAACAAACAAGATGAGGCTGGTATGATTATAAAGAACAAGGCAAGACTCGTAGTACAAGGTTACTCTCAAGAAGAAGGAATTGATTATGATGAAACCTTTGCTCCAGTTGCAAGGCTTGAAGCCATCAGGTTATTTCTGGCCTATGCCATTTCCAACAAAATAAAAGTTTACCAAATGGATGTTAAAAGTGCATTTTTATATGGAAAAATAAAAGAGGAAGTGTATGTCTGTCAGCCACCTGGGTTTGAGGATCCTTCTCATCCTAAGTGGGTGTACAAACTAGACAAAGCTCTTTATGGGCTCAAACAGGCTCCAAGGGCCTGGTATGAAACACTTTCCAACTTTCTACTCAAAAATAACTTCACAAGAGGCTCCATTGATAAAACTCTTTTCAAAAAACATGTTGGAAATCATGTCTTACTTGTTCAAATATATGTTGATGATATCATATTTGGTTCAACAAACACAAAACTGTGTGATGAATTTAAGAAACTCATGCAATCAAAATTTGAGATGAGTACAATGGGAGAACTGCAGTACTTTCTGGGACTGCAGATTAAACAACAAACAAATGGAACTTTTATACATCAATCAAAATATGTTAAAGAATTATTAAACAAATTTTCTTTACAAGACTGTAAATCATGTTCCACTCCCATGACACCAACCACACAAG
Source organism: Ambrosia x helenae (assembly GCA_030844895.1). Classification (NCBI taxonomy): domain Eukaryota; kingdom Viridiplantae; phylum Streptophyta; class Magnoliopsida; order Asterales; family Asteraceae; genus Ambrosia; species Ambrosia x helenae. The sequence goes on from CM061223.1 coordinate 53,668,178, forward strand.
TTGAACCAGATGATCAAGGAAAACAGGTTGATCAAACCATGTATAGATGTATGATAGGTTCCCTTTTATATCTAACTGCTTCTAGACCAGATATTATGTTTTCAACATGTGTCTGTGCTAGATATCAATCAGCTCCTAGGGAATCACACCTCATTGCAGTCAAAAGAATCTTCAGATATCTGAAAGGAACTCCTACACTTGGAATTTGGTATCCTGCTTCAAGCAATACCAAGTTATCAGCTTTTTTAGATAGTGACTATGCAGGGTGTAAAATGTCAAGAAAATCAACTGGTGGTTGTCAATTCTTAGGAAACTGTCTAGTGTCCTGGCAATCAAAGAAACAAACATCTGTTGCAACTTCAACTGCTGAAGCTGAATACATTGCAGCTGCAAGTTGTACATCACAGATACAATGGCTACAATATCAACTTCTTGATTATGGAATCAAAGAAACCAAGACACCATTGCTTGTAGACAACAAATCTGCCATTAGCATCATTCAAAATCCTGTTCAGTTTTCAAAAACTAAACATATTGAAATCAGATATCATTTCATAAGAGACTGCTATGAAAAAGGCAAGATTGAAGTGAAACATGTAGCAACAGCTAATCAAATAGCTGACATATTCACTAAACCCCTTGACACATCAACATTTCAGAAGTTAGTATCCATGCTTGGGATGCTAAATTTGTAAGTGTTTCTGTTTATTTTTCTGCACACATTTTCATTTTTCACTTACATTTGTTTTTAAGTCTGAAAACTTCTAAAAAACAAACAAGAGAGAAACTACTGATGAACAAAACATCAGCATGGGAATATTTTCTGAAAATTGATTAACTTCTGATAAAACAACCTTCAGAAGTTATGAATAAAGTATTTACAAAGCATTCTCATCAGTTGTTCAAAACTACTGAAGAGAAAGTGGGAACTACTGATGAAATCAATTCTTCATCAGCAGTTTGGTCAAAAAAAAGGGTAAATCAGACTTTTCCCACATCTGAAGTTTGACCTAGGCGGTTAAAAACTTCTGATAAACACCTTTTTCAACACTTATCCATTCAAAAAGCAAAAATTCCATCCTTCTCTCTCAAAAAGCTCTCAAACCCTGAACCTGCAAAAACACTGTTCGATCCACACACACACACAAACCACATGGCTCTAACTCTGAAACAGGGACACAATCAAAGAGGCTACTTCGAAAAACATGAAGCCTGGTCCCAATACGACGAAATCATTGATTTAGTCGTTAAATCCCAATACTTTACTGCCCTCATCGTCGACCCTCCAATCCATACTGAAACTCTAAATGAGTTTTGGGCAAACGCAGAGACGGTGACGGTAAACAACAAAGTAATCTCCCTCAATTCAACCATCAAAGGGAGAAGAATGGCAATCACACCGGCTATTTTGGCAATTAGGCTGGGATTGAATGATGTAAATGCCCCAGACCAATTTCCAAACTCTCAAATTCATTTAACCATGACAGAGTGTGGTTACCAAGGTACTCTCTCACATGCTACAATCTTTAAGAAATATTTTGAACCAAAGTATAAACTGCTTTTTCATTATATTATTATGTGTTTGAGTCCAAAAACTGGATCTTATGATCAGATGCCCTCCACTTTTCAACCTATTTTTCATTCCATAGTGAATGAAACAAAATTCAGGGCATCATCACTTTTCTTTAATGAGTTGGTGTTACATCACCTCAATACTAAAAAGAAGTTTTTGTTGTACCCAAGATTTATTATGCATTGACTAATAAAAGAACTTGGAGAAGAGGTGCTTGTGGGTAAAACAACAATTTTAAACCCTTTATCCTCACAAGCATACTCAAGGCACAACAAACCGGCTGCCTGGCCAGAAGATGACCAAGGGGAACAAGAAACAGTCCCCATGGAACCCTCATCTTCCAAACCTACACCCCCAAAGGCCAAGAAACCCAAGCAACAAAAACAAAAACCCACCAACCCAAAAAGAAAGCAGTTCAGAAGGTTGAGATGCCTGAACTGACTAATGTGCAATCTGCACTTCATAAAGATGTGACTGAAACATCCTCTCAGTCTCATCCATCTCAAACCCCACCAAGAGCACCAATCACCATACTTTTCAAAAGAAAAAGACTAAAGAAAACTATTCCTATTGACTCCTCTTTTGAAACTGCTGAACCCATTGACCAAACTACTGAACCAGCACCCTAAATTTCTGAACCTGATATTGAGATAGCCAAACTTCTCTCTGGGCTAAAAGAGAAAGTCCCATCTAAACATGTCAGTCCCCAACAACCACATCAAACAGGGGACATAGCCTCAGAACTTGACATGGATGTGGACACTCAAAGCCCTAACCAAAGAGATGAGGATGAACCAGGGTCTCTAAGCCCAAACTTAGAAACTCTTGGTACTTTTGAGGCTGCTACTACTCATTTACCACCCAGTGGTGGATCTGAGGAAAGAAGCAACATAGCTAAGACCTCAACTGTGGCAACTACTGATGAAAGCTTAATGCCTAAGGTAGGCAATCCTCTAAACCAAGAAAAAGAGGTACATGAGACAACTGAGTTGGGCTCAGCTCATGATGTAACTGATACAATCCTCATTGAGGATGTAATCAGGGATACAGATGATTCCATTAACTTGGATGATGTTTCAAAACACAAAACTACTGAATTGACGGCTACAAGTGAAGGTCCTGCACCTGGTGTATCTATGCTCAAGAAGCTAGTCACACCAGATCAGGTTAAAGTCCACTTAATCCCTGATTCCCCTATAGTGGCATCTTCTATACAACAAGAAGATCAACCAAAAACACACCCCTCACTACAAATGCCTACCCAATTCCCTGGGCCATCCAGCATAGACATGAACCAGCTATGCAGCCTAGATGGTCCCTTATATCACATGATGAACACCCTCATCAAAAATCACATCCAAACCTACACAGCTAACTTGGAGCTGTCCATCAAGAACCAATTTGGAGTGATACAGACTAAGATGAACGATCTGTCCAACAAAATTGACTTCAACTCCAAACAGATTGCTTCTCTTAAAGGTCATTTCTCTAAACCCTCAAAGACAGAGCTTGATGAATCCAAAAAGGGGGAGAAAACTAAGGAACCTAGGGAGTCACTTGAAGCCAGGAAAAAGGCAAGAGTGGCTATCCAGGAAAGAGATCAGAGAGACCAAGACAGAAAAGAAAAACTGGCCCAACAGTTTGGTGTCTCTATTCAAGAAATAGAAGATTCTGAAAAGCCTGATGAATCCCAAGGCCACAATGAAGAAACCTCTGATGGTGAAAGTTCTGATGAAGACTCAGAAAATACTGAAGACAATCCTTCAGTAGTTGACAAACCTTCAGTAGTTGTCAACCCATTAGAAGTCAACACTTCCAACACTGAAACTACTGAACAGCCTTCCAGATCAACTGAACCTACTCAACCAACTCCTATTCCAAAGCCTATTACAACTACAACAATGACTGTGCTGAACCCTTCTCCTCTATCAATGTCCAAAGAATTACTTGAGAAGAGTTTAATTTCAGCTGAAAGAAAGGCTAAGGAAGATGAGATCTGGAATGCTCTGGAAACAAGGGATGACTTAAGCCTAAATGAAAAGCTACAGGCTTATGAAGCAGAACTTCAAAGGCAGGCTAACCTGGAAAGAATTGCTGAGGAAGACAAAAGACAACAACTGATGTCTTACATTACCAAGAACAGCAAGACCAAAGCCCATACATTAAAGGGACTCTCCATGGAAGAGCTGACAAGAAGAGCTCAACTTATTGCAGACAAACTTGCAACAAGTAAAGATGCAAAAGCCAAGAGAGCCTAGATGATTGAAGAATTAGTAGCAAATGGTTATGGTTCAAAAGCCTCTGTGTCCAAATGGAAAGAAGAAAGAATGGTGGACACTTATAGAAAATACAAGGCTGCAAGGGCTGCAAATCCAGAGAAGTTTGAAACTGCTGAAGTGTCAACTTCAGTAGTTAGAACTTCTGGTGTTTCTAGAAAACCTGCTACAAAGAAAAGTCAGAGGAGAATGTGAAGACTGATTTCAGGATGGTACTACTAGAAGGAAGTACAGTAGTCCATTCTGACTTCGACATTGAAGAGAAACCTCTGCTAACCCAATTCAGGGATCCTTCCACCTTTGCCTATCAAATTCAAAAGACCATTAAAGACAAACTGCACACTAAGGTAGTTACTGAGCATCACTTGCCAACCTTTCAACTACCTAATGTGATGCAACAAGAACAAGGAAGAGAATCCCACCTGAGAGTCACTGAAGTTGAAGACATCCAACACTCAGGAGCATCCCAGGGTACCACCATGGTTCCCTACACTTTAGACTTTGACAAGTCTAAAGTACCTATCATCAGATGGTCCTTTACTGATAACAACTCAGTACAAGTGACAAGAAGAGACCAAACAAGCAGAGCCTATAAGTCGATGAATGATCTGAAGAAGCTATCAACTCAAGACCTGCTTACAATCCAGCATCTAGAACCACAAAAAGGATCTCTCACTGATGAACAGCTGAACCAGTTGAAGAATTCCATGTTCAAAGGAATATGGAAGATTGTGAATGACAGAAGAAAACAATAAGGAATTAGAAAGGTTTTGGCTTCATCAATCCAGGGGGAGATTGTTAGGACAAAAAGGATTGGTGAAACCACTTTTGCAAACCTAAGTCTAATTCACTTCTGTCAAATTATTCTAAGTATAGAACTACTGAAGAAAGAAGACCAAACAGCTGAAGAAGGATTCTACAAGTACTGAAGAAGAAATACATCAGAAGTTCTAAAGTCCAAACCAGACAGTTCACTGAAGAACTACTGAAGACAAAACTACTCATCAGCAGTTTGTCATTCATCAACACTTGTTCAAGAATCTTTTCCACCGCCTTATGTTTCAGTAGTTTATTAGTTTAGTATTACTTTTACTTTTTGTACAAGTTCCAAGATTGCAACTTGCCTCTGAACTTGCTTTTTGGCAAGGTTCATGTATTTGTAAAGTCTATAAATAGATGGGTTCATCCCTCTGTTTTAGACATTGATTTTTAATACAAAAATCCTTCAAAGCTTATCATTGTTATTTCCATTTCATTTACTGAGAATCTGTTTAAGTGTTCATTCTTATTCATTGCTTAGACACTCACTAAATACTTGTCTTTAGTTTTATCAAACGTCCAGGGGGAGTAATAACTCCTGTTGATAAGTGTAGCTTTAAACTCATATCATTCCGCTGTGCTATTACTGATTATGAACTTGCTAGACACTTAAGTGTTCACTAGCAAGTTCATACAAAGAGCAATACTGATCCAACATGGATGTAGGCTCAGTACATGTGTCCACTCCATGTGAGCCACCTTCAGTGCAACGTGTCAATAATAGGAACAACGACACCCCATGTAAGCCACGTTTCATAATTATTGTTTTTTTTTGAAGGCAAATTTCATTAAAAACAAACCCAGGGGATCTCCAAGGCGGAAACCCCCCGAGACCAACAATTACATTACATCAAATAAAAAAAAAATCCTTCCAATCCACTACTCCATATCGACCCCTATTACAAAACCAAAGATAGCTCAACACTTTAACGTCTGACACAATGTCGACCACATTCCTGCTCGCCTGACTAAAAACCTTCTCATTTCGAGCTTTTCAAATACGCCAACACGCTACAATTAAAATGCCATACAAAATCTCTTTCTTAGCCTTCGGCCAACCCGAATTCATCACTACATCAACAATATCACTGTAAATAGATAGATCGGAGGTATATGCACCCAACTCGCGATCCCGTTCCAAACTCCATACGCCACACTACAACCTGTAAAGATATGATCCACGGTTTCTTCTACCTCATGGCAAAACTCACAAAGACAATCTCCTTGAATAATATTTCTTCTCCGTAACGCCACTTTGGTAGGAATTCTATCCAAAAACACCCGCCACATAAAAACGTTACACTTTAACGGGACCCATTTACACCAATCGAAATGTATTTGCAACTCATCCCACGGTTACATTGCATTCACTTCTTAGCTTCTTGGACACTAAACTCTATCGGCCCACTATTGACCTAAGCCCACTTGTCTTCTTTATCCATTAGCCGAGTGTCCACAAGGAGGCGATGGCAAGCTATCAATTCCGTGACTTCCCAGGCCGAGTTAGGATATACTTTCCGGTCCCAAACTATTGTTCCAGCCAAAGTACCATCCCCAATAATATCCGCAACCAAGCTCCACTTTTTTTTCACTAAACGGAACAAAGCCGGGAACATCACTTTTAAAGGAGGCCGAGTAATCCATGGATTTAACCAAAATTTTATATCCAATCCATTTCCCACTTGACCCCTTATCTTGTTAGTCTCAGGTACACCTCGCCTACCTTTAGACGAAAACTACTACTAACTAGTTTAGTCCAAGTACCCGAGAACCTAGTTTTACTCGGATTTTCTCCCACCTCCTCATCGAGCCATGAATAGCATCAATGACCCTCCTCCACATGGAACTACCTTCTATACGATAACGCCAAAGCCACTTTAACAAGAAAGCATGATTACTATCCCCAAGCTTACTCAGACCCAACCCACCTTGTTTCTTTGGCCTAGTAACTATATCCCATGCAACCCAATGTACCTTTTTACAATCCAAGTCACCTACCCATAAAAAAAACTCTTAACTAACGCCTCAAGACTATTAATAACTCCAATCGGAGCCTTAAACAATGAAAAATAATTAGAGGGCAAACTTTCAAGTACCGATTTTAGTAACGTTAATCGTCCACCAATTGAGAGGGTCTTCGATTTCCATTTTGAAAGGCGAGTTTCGAACACTTTAATCAATGGATCCCAATTGCTAATCCTACTCATATTGGCACCAACACAAATCCCTAGGTAAGAGAAAGGAGTAACTCCTGAACAACGCCCCATAATCCTCGCCTTCTCACTAACCTCATTCGTACTCTTCCCCACACCAAAAATAGTAGACTTTTGAATATTTATCCGAAGTAGGGGTGTTTAGAATTCGATTCGAATTCGACTTAATTTGATTCGATTATCAAAAATTCGATTTGATGATCAAGAATTCGTATTCGAATTTGATTCAATTCGAGTTCAGTAACTCGAATACGAATCGAATACGAATTTATGATTTTAAATTCGATTCGATTCGAAATTCGAATAAAAATAATACATATTTATTTATATTTAAAAATATATAATTATACACACATATATAGCTTTAGAACTTGGGTTAAGTTATAAATTAAACCCAAGTCATAAATTAGCCCATTACCAAGCCCAAGCCTAACTAAAGCCCATAACTTAAGTGTTTACCTTAAACGAATTCGAATCGAATTCGAATTGAGTTTTTTATTCGAATACGAATTCGAATCGAATTGGTCAGCTTTTAATCGAATACGAATTCAGTAAAAAAAATAAATTATTTGAAAAATCGTTTCGAATAATTCGAAAATTCGTTATTCGATTCGATGAACACCCCTAATCCGAAGGCCCGAACATAAGTGGAACACACGAAGCAATCTTCTAAGAATGACAAAATTATTATTCGGCCACTCTCCCATGACCATCGCATCATCAGCATAAAGTAAATCGGAAAGAAACGGACCACCATTAGGGAGCCGAATACCACTAAAAGAACCCACATCACACGCCTTCCTTATTAAACCTGCAATAGCCACCACAGCAATAATAAACAAGTAGGGGGAGATAGGATCACCCTGTCTCATACCTTTCTCACAAGATAATTCAAATGTCGGGGAACCGTTGACAGGAACCGACGATCTAGATGACTCTAGAACTCCTTTAATCCAATTACACCAAGTCTCTAGAAAATTCATCTGTCTCATAACCGATATCAGAAAAGCCCAATTAACATTATCATGGGCTTTTGCAAAGTCAATTTTGAACATAAACAGCTCCTTCCCACATCTTTTAGCCCAAGATAGAACTTCACTAATAATTAATGGCCCATCCAATATATATCTCCCTGCTATAAACGCCGAATGAGTTTCAGAGATGAGGCTATCGATCACCTTTTTCAACCTGTTTGCTAGAACTTTTGAGATCACTTTGCTAACAACACCAATCAAATTAATTGGCCGATACTCTCTCAAATCAACCACGTCCTTCACTTTAGGCACCAAGGTGATAAAAGAAGACCCCACACCCCGACTAATAACCCTCGCCTCATGAAATTTGTGAAGAATATCTAGAAAATCACCTGAAAAAAACGACTAAATTTTTTTTATAAAGTGGAAGTTAAAACCATCCGAACCTGGTGCTTTGTCACTACCACACTCAAATACCGTATCTTTAATTTCGTTCTCTGAAAAAGGAGTCACAAGCCCACTGACCGGTGCACCTCTTTTTTAATCTCTCTCGGTATCATGACCCACTGACCATTAACGGACAAGCCAGGTATCGAGTTGGAGACTCGCCTAGCATTAATGACACCATGAAAAACCTGAGAATTTTCGTCGCCCTCGTTCGCCCATTTAACTCTAGCTTTATGTTTGAAATCCCTAACCTTAAAATAGTTCAATTCTTTCAAACGTTTGTTAGCTTCTTTATGAACCCAGGTTTCCTCTTCCGATAATTCACAACATTCCATAACTAATTCTAACTTGGCAATTTCAGCTTTAAGACCATCTTCCTCTTCAAGTTCACTAATAACCTGTTGCATGTGCCACTCCTTAATTCTACATGGGTGATCTTCAAAGTCCTTTTATATCATTTGTAATGTAGACAGGAGTCGAACAAACACGTAGCAGCTTCGGAGACGCAAACCCTGCCGGCCGCCAAGCCCGGTATATAGAAGGCCAAAAGGCCAAAGCCACCCTACAACGAAAGGTTATTTCGTTTCTTCTGCTAGTGAAACCCGCAATCTCCATTCTTCGGCCAGTCGACCACAACAAGAAGATAACGATAAGCACCTGACGGATCTAAACGAGAGAAACAAAGAGAAGAAAGTGAAGCGATAATATGTATTGTAACGATTCGAGTTGTTTTGGGGATCAATGAGAAAGAAGATAACCATATGTACAGGTTTTTATGTAGGGAGTACAACTATACAAGCCCTAGAAGCATCAAGCGAACATGATGCTTTAATGTAAACCGACCCGAAATCCGCAACGCATAGCTAAGTGGAGGCACTGAGGTGCGCTTTTATGGTGTGAGATAGGGCTTAACATTGGTGGTGGTGGCAAATGGCGGTGAAGGTGATTGGTTGAAGTGGGTGGTGATGGTCGGGAGTGTGGCTGGCAGTGATGTTGAGATATGGAGAATGATTTGTTTTGAGCAGAGGAAATGTGAAAACATAGCATAAATATTTATTAAATAGTACTATATGTAAAAGATAGTACATTAGTTTTTTTTAAAGGGAAAATCTCCAAAATAAACATTGACCACCCTTTAATTACAAAAATAAACACATGAAAGGTCTTAAGCTTAGGGACTTCACACAATCCAACACTACTCAAAATCTGACATTTGTCCAAAGAGTCTTAAATAAAGACTCTTTAACTTGTAATGGTCCCACAAACCAACCAATAAAATGATGACACGTGGGTCAAAAAGGCTACTAGACGCTTGAATTTTGTAGAGTCTTAGGGGCTATTTGTTTTTTGCTCAGAAGCGCTTCTGATCTCTTTTGTCTGCGCCGCGCAGAGGCGCGTGGACGTTTGGGGTCTGCAGATTGTTTGTTTTTGGAAGACCTTTCACTCAAAAAGGTCTTCCTGACCTCTTCTTGGTGCAGACTTATTCCAAGCTCTTCTAAGATCTTCAAAGGTCTTCTCCTCTTCTCTTCAACTCCCCCCACCACAACCATCGTCCACCACCACCATGGTCCACCACCACCACCACCCACCACCACCACCACCACGGTCCACCACGGTCCACCACCCACCACCACCACAACCATCCACCACCACCACCACGGTTCACCACCACCGGTGTTTTAAAAACCGGTTTATACCGGCTCGTTGAACCGGTTATACCACTTACCGGTGTCCTGGCCGGCACGAATCAGTCCGGTAATTTGAGGAAACGGTAAAGGATTTGAACCGCCGGTAAATTCCGGTATGCCAGTATTGGTACAAGGTTAAATTTTGGACATTATCGGCCCATAATGATGATATAGATATCATGTTAAGTGAGAAAGAACATAAACCGGTTTCTCAAAGACAAGGCTAATTGGTATATATGTTACTTATCTTACGTCATTTTAGTATATTTTGATTATTGGTAACTAAAATTTCTTATTAAAGAGCGTGGAAAATGAAAATAGTTATACTTTTATTGATGAGGATAACGATGATAACAAATTTTATCTTTTAAGCCATCATGAACTTGATGTTTTTATGATTCAACACTTTAATGACATAAACCAATTATACGCTTTTAAATATAAACAACTTTGTTTAAAATTGAGTATTTCGGGATTTTTTTTAATTATGGATTCACTTTTAAACTATTATTCTTTTACTACGAAATCATATACTATTAGATTTTTTTTTAGTTAAAGTTGTATTAATAAATTTGTAGGGTTAACTGGTCAATCCAGTTAAACCACCTGATATAACCCGGTTCAACCGGTTGAACCATTTCTAAGTCTAATCTGGTATAGTTAAAAAACCAGTTTTTAAAACATTGACCACCACCACCACCATCCACCACCACCACGACGATCCACCACCACCACCACCATTGTCCATCGCCACCATCCACCACCACGGTCCACCACCACGGTCCACCACCACCACCACCACCCACCACCACCACAACCGTCCACCACCAGACTGCTGTAAAAAATCAGTTTATTTAAATTTCAGTTTATTTCAGCAGCCTGCAGACGTTAACAAACAAACAGTCTTCTTCTTGCAGACTGCAGACATTTGATCCACCTATTCTTCTGCAGATGTGTGCAGATGTGGTCCGCAGACTGCGAACCTTTTTCCTAAAAAAAACAAACAATACATTAGTATATGCCCCCTTAATTTATATTTTGTGATTATCCTTTCAAGACACTAAAAATTATCATATTTACCAATTCCTTAGTAAAAAAAATATAACTAGTTAACTACAGCAGTCTGTTTACCTTATACACAAATAGGAAAACATCATGACTGATAATCACCTAAACAAATAACACCTTCCCATTTATTCAGTAAAACAAAACTCTTAAAACAATGATATTTTATTTACTATGCACTTTCAAAGAATATAAAATAGCCAAAATTTTAATACAGGTAAAACGGGATTGTTACGCGAATCCACACACTTTTTTTTCCTTTTACTATAAATTTATTAATTAATAATGCGTGGAAATTGATAGAAATAGAGAACTTACGTGGGATCAGTGCACATCCAATCTCCTTCTCGTGGACGAACATTTAGATAACACAATGATCAAGTAATGTGAAAATAAAAATATAATCTCAAAAACGAAAATTTAAATAAATATTAATATCCTCTCGCTAAATTCACGTTGAAGATTAGACTTGTAGGGACTCAACATTGCATCATAACAAATAACCTCAACACTACTATCACCATCATCGTGCAATAAAATTAAGTACAGTGACCCGTCGGTGTGTGTTGATATAATCACAGTCACTTTAACTTGCAATGGTCCCACAAACCAACCAATAAAATGATGACACGTGGGTCAAAAGGCTACTAGACGCTTGAGTTTTGTAGAGTCTTAGTATATGCCCCCTTTTATTTATAATTTGTTATTATCCTTTCAAAACACTAAAAAATATCATATTTACCAATTCCTTAGCAAAAAAAATATAACCAATTAACTACAGCAGTCTGTTTTACCTTATAAACTAATAGGAAAACATCGTGAATGATAATCACCTAAACAAATAACGCCTTCCCATTTATTCAGTAAAACAAAACTCTTAAAACATCATATTTTATTTACTATGCACCTTCAAAGAATATAAAATAGCCAAAATGTTACATAATTGTTTTAATTATCATAATTATTAGTGTGTTGATATTAACAATATTATGATAATTATTACTTAGCACTCATTTTTTATCATAAAAATAGTCATGCATCCATAATAGTGTTGAGATTATTTTTTTTATGATGTAATGTTGAGTCTCTGCAAGTCCAATCTTCAACATGAATTTAGCAAAATGATATTAATATTTATCTACTTTTTTGTTTTTAAGATTAAATTTTTTTATTTTCACATTTCTTGGTCATTGTATATTATCTAAATCTCATACTTAATTATACATAAAGAAAAGATAAATTCTCATATATTAACATTTTAGGTAGATACGTAGGACCAAATAATATATTAAATAGCTATGAACTAAATAAATATTTTGATATGACAAACAAAACGCGGTAGAAAGTGACCATTGAATAAGAAGCAGGAGATAACTTATTCATACGCTAAAGTTATTTCATTTGATTTCAATTATTGATTGAGTTGTTTTAATTTAATACTTTCCTCTTAGATAGATTATTTTTGTTTAGAGTGCTTTTCATTTATATTTAAGTTTCAATCGCATACCTTATATTCTAAATAATATACGCCTTTAACACTATAATGTAACTATTTTTTTCAACATTCTGGTATACATTTAGTTGGAAAAAGTTGTAATAAATAGTATTTTTTTAATCACAAGCTATAGCGAGTGCTGGTACCATGATGATCCGAACCAATGCCGGTAAATGTATTTTTAAAACCGATACTGGGAATCGTTTTTCAATAATAGGTTAGCTTATTCATATGCTAAACTATTTCATTTGGTTTATAGTTATTGGTTGAGTTTCTTTAATTTAATTAATTCCTTTTAAATAAAAATGATTGATCCAAATACCACATATATATGAAGGTTGATCAGCAGTTGAAATCCTAACCCAATATCTACACATTACCTCACAGTTTCTGTGTCAAATTAATAGATATTTTTTCACATTGATTTATTCTTTTCCTTTGTTTTCATCCTCAAAAGACGTAACGATTAAACATTGTGAGATACAAGGATCACTGTTGATGACGAATGGTGGTATGAAATTATGGATGATATTATTCAGATTTGGAAGAAGTATGACTAAATTGATTTCATCATAATTTAGGTAGTTCACACTTAACACTGAGTTTTGAACTTTTATGTCTAAGACTTATTTTTCTTTATTCATATGTTTGTTTATTGCATCAATGGTTTCTTAAAGTACTTGATAATTTAAATGTTAAATCTGTTAGTTACTAGACACTGCGGCGCGTTTCCGTTTCATTGGGTAAGAAAAACTGGGGATTGTTGGAGGACATTTATGTCATTAAGCGAACCGGGGGGCGCAAAAAAATCCATGCCAAAACCACATATCTTGTGAAGCAACCGCTACTAGCATGATCGTAGGGTATTGGTGATCGCCTCGCATATACTGTCCTCGTAATTCCCAAGGACATGCTCGCCATACTAAATGCGTGCAATCAATGCTACCGATCATGCCGGGAAGGTGATGTCTTTCTTCGTGTGCTTCGTACAAACATGCAATGTCGTGACTTGTTGGTCTTCGTAAAAACTCAGCCCCGTATTACTTAATGACGGCATTGCAAAAAAATTGTAAACATTCGCGCGAGGTCCTTTTAGACATACATAAATACTCATCGTATTCGTCTGGAGGATTACCGGTTGCGGGTTGTTTCATTGCTGGAGATACTTTTTGCATGGGTGTAAAACTCTTTCTAAACCGATCGCCCATGCTCTCTCTGAACCATTCGAAGTTTGCTTCAACATTTGCTACAATTTTCAGAAATAGATGTCTTGACATGCGATACCTTAGTTTAAACTGTGCGTCGGTGTATTTTGGTACTTCAGCAAAATAGTCGTTTATTAACCGAGCATTGCCTTCCTCGCGATCACATGGCACGTATCTTTTTTAGATGTTGCTGTGTCTTGCTCTGCAGCCCGCTTTGCAAGGTCCGTGAGAAACTCAATGCTACTATCGCTTGATTGTAAAATCGGGTGCACTTCGAGCGAGGGATTGATAACTTGATCATCTTCTATGTTAACGTCACTCCTTTTTTAAAAGTATGGATATAATTTCTATGTTTTTTATTCTAAACCGTGGGATTGAAATGTATTTTTATATAAACCTTTGATAAAGACGGTCACAAAATATGACCGTTTGAAAGTCAAAAAGGAATTAAAAACCACAAAAATTCGGTCAAAAAGGAATTAAAAACCATAAAATTTTGACCGTTGCATTTGAGTTACCAAACTACCAGCCCGTTAGATAGAACCAGAAATTGGTTCACGGGACCCCTACCAGCACGGGTAACGACGGTGTTACCGTGCTAGTAGTGAAGTACCCGTGCCCAAATCTAATAACGCCCCGTCCCCTACACATGGTTTTGGTTGAATAAAATCATTGAAGTTTTTCTTTGATTATGTTTCTGACAACAAGAGTGCTTGGATGTATCGCATGTGTCTTCCCAACCGTGCTTGTTAACGTAATTTCCACATACTATAAAACGATTATTCAAAATTAGCACGTGGACTTAATTATTACATTTCTTATCTCATAAACATGTAAGAGTAACTATCTCGTTGATTAAGCTTATTGGTTTTCTATATTATAGAAAACAAGATTAATTGCATTTGTTTACGAATAATAAGAGAAATAACAAAATACAAAGATAAACATTATTAGGTTAATATTTGTCTCCGTATTTCGACACTCTCATCGATTGTCGCCTTCTCTTGGGAACAATCTCTTTTTCTTTTGTTTTAACCCTCGTATCTCGATAGTAACCAACCTCAATCGGTAGTAATCTCCTTTGGTACTAACGACATGTTGCACGAATAGTTCTTCTCTAGTAAATGCATTTCTTTGAATAGATTTTGCATTTTGTTTTTTTGAACGACCAATTAGAATCACTCACAGACCACTGGAGTATCATCGTGTCACCAGTGTAACCACGCGATCATAACTCATAATTATGAGAAAACCATCTTGTAAGATTCGAACACATGACCTTATAGTCCCTAGTCTTATCCCACCACTAGATGTCGTTGGTCTTTAATGCCTTTGGCTAGATTTTGTATTATCAACCCTTCAACGTATTCATAACACCATACTTGGCCAGCACATGGTTAACATAGTCGTTATTTGTTAAAGAGTTGACCGATGATTGTCAAACACAGTCATACTTGGGCAACATAGCTAAGACTGATAAAAACATATCCATATACACTTAAGAGAAAGTTTACTGTAAAAAGAAGCTTTACATTTAAAAAAAAAAGATAAGAAGAATTTTGAGCTTTTAATCAAAATAAATCAATGGATGAGATTATAACTGGAAAAATATACGTTAAGTTTCCAAAATAGGGGAGAATGACAAAATAGGTATAACACACAATGGTTGAGTTTCACCTTCATTTTTTAAATGTCAATAAATTTTTCATACGACATTTTTTTTTTAAAAATATACCATAAAAACAAGTTTTTTATCCTCTTTCTTTTGCATACCCTATTGCTATATTTTTTTAATTTTTTTTTGCTGGGTTGATAACTTGCGTATTATCATGAAACAACTTGTTTTTTTATTAGATATAACTTGCATCTTTTTTATGAATTTATTAGGTATAACTTGCGTTTTAGCATGTATAATTTGCGTTTTAGCATGTATAACTTGCATTTTATCATTTATAACTTGCGTATACACGAAGACATACCTGCATTCATGATTAATTTACTAGCTTTTAAGCTACAATCTATTCGCAAACTGGTTACATTTTCTTAGCAATAACAAAACTTCATGTAAGTATTGATGCAAATCCTTGTTGTAAATGACACGTCAGAACTTCAGTGATGTATGGTTAATGAGTCAGCGATATTTGTATAGCGGCATCCTTTTGATGATGTATGTATGTAATTTTATGGTTTAACATCCTATAAATGGTCATTGGTATGGATTAAACTGTACTGCTAATTGATCTTTAGCACCTGCATTGCATTGATCTGAGTATTATAGTGATTAATTTAGCTCTGTTTCTTCCATGTAAGGATTGATTTATGTACATATATCATATTCATCATGCCATGAGGTTCTTGATGCTTATAAGATCAAAGATTTGGACTTTATGGAAATTTGATTTTGTCGTTTAACATCACTCTATGTTATTTATATCGTCTGGCCTCTTGTAATCGAATTAGCATTCATGATCTTAATGTCTGATTCTTTATAACTTTTGGCATTCGAGTGAAACCCTTCAGGAGTTTTATAACTTTTGTTTCTAAAACGCAAGTATACTCTCAATAAAACGCAAGTTATCAACCCATCAATTTTTTTTTAAAGTATAGCAATATGGTATGGAAATGAAAGAAGATGAAAAGTTTGTTTTTAGGGTATAGTTTTTTTTTTTTTTTTTTTTTTTTTTTTTTTTTTTTTTAATAATGTTGTATGAAAAAGTTATGGCTATTTAAAAAATGGGGGTGAAACTGTAATGATGCAAAGAAATTACCATCATGCTCCTAATTATCAAATTTAATCTATGGCTAATAATCCTTCTTATATTTTTTACGCTAACCTCCCTTTTTACGTTAGCCTCACCCTACACTCAAAGATATTCATCACTAGATTATACCGCGAGAACGTCCCGGGGTTGAGAAAATCTAATATGACATATCAATTTTACATATGAAATAGAATGATGCGCTTTACAGTTACATGTAGAAAAGCTTCGGGTAGCATCTAACCTAAAACAATTAACAATGTATATCCAATGTTAACGCCTAACCTTAAACAATGTATAACTCTAATATTAATACCTAACCTAAAACATTGTACATGATTAATGAATTACCTGAACACTTTGTGTTTTTTTTTTCTGTATGAACAAAATCCTACAAAAAATAGTGGTTTTTCTCCGTTTTTTATATAACACTATGATACTCGTTGGAAAGATAATAAAACACTCGTTAATTTGGTGTAATTTTTTTCTTTAAAAAATCACGTATATAAAAGATATTAACGTTTAAAAATTATTAGAGGAAACATGAGAGGGGAAAATCTAATTTTGTTTTTAATTTTTTTTCCCCTAAAATCAATTAATGTCACATGACACACTAAAAAAAAATGCTCCATTTAAATGCCACGTATGATTTATTGCTTTCAGATAAAGCAAACATAGTCGTCATAGCTGAGAAATAATAAAAATTGGTCAAACGTTACTATAGTTAGGCAAAATAGCTATAAATAGTCTAACGCAGTCATACCTTGTGACAAATAGCTAAAGTCAATTAAAACAATCAAACTTTGGATTATTGTTTTCAAACATATCCATAACTTATCAAACATGGTAATGGTAAAGGGTAAAGTGCAAAAAGCTAAAGTATGAATTCCTTCGCTATGTAGGTGTGAAGGTGGAAGGTACAAGCGGTTACAAGGATCAAGGTGCGCACGATAAAGGTAAGTTGGTTACTACCAACTACGTAGTCTAATGAGTATGTTAGTCATAGTTGTATGTATGCATTTTGTGATTGAATTTGGTAGAATGGAAGTAACATGAAGTATCCTTGTGGCTACACAAGGGTATAAATTGGTGGAATGGTTTAAATGGTGGAAGCACCCTTAACGGGTCAAAATAGTAGGAACACCCTCGATGGGTCAATATGGTGGAAGTACCCTTAACAGGTCAAAATGGTGGGAATACCCTTAACGGGTCAAAATGGTGGGAATACCCTTAACGGGTCAAAATGGTAGGAATACCCTTAACGGGTCAAAATGGTAGAAGTAAGGATTTCATTATGGATTCCATGGACTTCTTAGATCCCTTGGACAAGACGATCATATGGTTATAACCTACTAAACGTTTGCCTTGTTGATTTGTAATAGGTAAAGCACATGAATGAAGATCAAGTCTCGAACAAGGATGGGTTATGCACGCTCGCGTTCTTTTGGGTTGGGTACCATGGTTATATTAGGATCTTTGAGCCTTTTAAACAAGTTGTTAATGTTTTGTAGATGTTTTTGGATATGGGTCAAAGATTCGCATGGTAGCCAACTTAGGCTTTGTCTTTTGTAAACTTAACTATTGTCGCCAAGGTTGTTGGCACGTTGTTGGGCATGACGTTTTGGATATATATAACTATGTATATAATGGATGTTTATATATTGTCTATATGTTTAAAAAAAAAAAATCGAGTCTTTACAAAAAAAAAACCATCATGACTTGGTGCCAATGAATTTAATTGTCCCTGTATGGAAAAAAAAACCAATAAGTACTCGATAAAGTTGTCAACTCTGATCAATTTACATATTTATATGGGCTGATTTAGGTTGAGTTAAACGCAGCAGCCGGCTATTAACAGCTGCAGCCGCCTGTTAACAGCTGTGCAGCCGTTAAACGCAGTAGCATCAGCAGCAGGTTAAACGCATCAACAACAACGCTGATCGCATTATCGGTCAAGGCTTGAATCTGTTAACAGCGTACGTACAACCTGCTGCACAGCAACCTGATGCTGCAGAAAAAAAACACTGCAAAAAAACTGGAAAAAAAAATCTTGGAAAAAAACAGAAAAAAAAAACTGAGAAAAAACTGGAAAAATAGTTTCAAAAAAACGCTTCAACTAATATAGTTGAGGCGTTTCGAAGGAAACGCCTCAAGTATGTTAGTTGAAGCGTTTATTTAGAAACGAAACGCCTCAACTATTAGAGTTATGGCGTTTATTTAGAAACGCCTCAAATTAACATAATATTTATATACACTTAATAAAGTTTGCAGTTAACTATTTCATCAAAATACAAAATGACATGTATACCTCTAAGCAAAAAGACCTTATGAAGAAGCGAGTGATGCTTCGATGAAGTGAGGATATTCGATCAGTCAACGTCTACAAAAATCATAAACTATAGGCACCTTCTGACTCTTCTGTTGCGCCTCGATCTCTTGCACCGGCTTCGATTGCCACTGCCAATACCTAGGAGGACTCTCCTTCTATCAGGGTTCAATTCCTGATGTTGGTATCTTACCTTCCATTAAAGTCAATTGTATACCATTTTCTTTGTTTGTCATACACCTTTAGTGTCATGCGTATTCACTCGGAGAACTGTCCTCTTCACTTAAACCTAATTCAAGAATCTTAGATAATCAGCTTTGGGTACGTTTGTTTGTTTGGTTGTATGGTCTTGGAATCTTAGATAATTAGCTTTGTTGAAGGTAGTATAAAACTACTTACTTGACCCCTAATATCTAGATCTGATAATCAGAGCTATTATACATTTCAAAAATCACAATAGTAATCCTTTATTTTCAATTTCAAAAGCAGCCAAAGCTAATTATAATCTCAATATTTTAGCAATTTAGGCACAAAAAAAAAAGATTGTAAATGTGGCCAGATTACTCTAAAAAGATCATATATCACCTGAAGAAGACATTAAAAAACGACATAAATTCAACTCAGTAAACTATTAGTAACTAATAATATTTTAAATATGGTCTCAAGTTGCTACACAAATCAAGTCTAAACTCTAAAGTTATATAAACAACTTAAACCAACGATCTACTTTCAAAATTCAAAATATATATTATACTAATTGAGTAATTGAGCTAAATATTCTTACAGTTACAAAATCTGAACCAAAGAACACGCGAGTAATTCCTGCACCAATTGCATAATATGTTATGTTAGTTCAACGATCTAGCCATGAATATAACACGAGATAAGCTCACCATCAATTCCATAGAGGTCATTTGCTAGTGGTGAACTCATAGCCGTATGAGCATTTGGAAAGTCTGCACTCCCAACTTCCATCACTGGCTTCCCGGGATAAAACATTAAGGATAAAGGATTCAGAGTAGATTGTGTATCTATAAACATGGTCCTCCTCTGCCCTGCCCAAATCAATGCACTTTATTTAACATGAAACATAGATTCCATCAATGAAATACATAGGAGTATCTACATCAGATTAAGAACTAAACAACATTATGTTCCTGACCTATTTTAAGCATCTGAAACCAATTATCCAGCATGATCTACTTTAATCATCCATACGGGAACAATGAGTATGAACACTTGATAACATGATAATAGTATAGTGGGCCGTATGAGTCGTACGCATCAGTGGCGTTTATTATATAAAAGGATCAGGAGCACAGTGGGCCGTATGAGTCGTACGCATCCGTGGCGTTTATTATATATACCTATCAATGATACGCGGTTAAAAATTCAGTAGGAAACCGTTCTTCTGCAAATCGTCCGCGAAAAAGCTCCTCCATAAAATCCGCCTACAAGACACGTAAAACAGCGAATAATTAATGAAATACAACTTATTTTCTTATAATTTACAAACCATTGATGAGCTTGTTGTGACAGAGAGGTCTTGACACCGCTTGTAAGTTCCTTTATACCGCATCCCAAACGCCCCTTATGCAAAAGCAGGCCCCATACTCAGTTTCCTTAAATCAATCGTCCATTCATCGAAATTCTCAAGAGCTTCAGTTGGAAACTGTGGATCTCCCCATTCGAATTGCACTGATACCAACCAACTGAAATTCCCTTCGAGGAACTTTTCGCATAGAGAGGTAACGGTCAACAATGTTGATAGTTAGATAAAGACTCTCAGGCATCATGTTAAATTTCCTATGAACTTCAATCAACCAGTCTATTAATATTCCTCTCATTTTAGCATTAAGTTCCGGCTGCGAGTTCATGTAATCCTGCAAACCGCCTTCAGTTTCCGAGAGTTTGTAAAACTTATAGATGTCTTCGACGTATTCCACTTCAGCCAGTTCATTGTTTATGTCAGATTCGTCTATGTTAACCACCGGATCTTTAGGCTTTAATGTGATCCCACAAGCAACCTGAAGTAAAGAAATTCGGTTAATTGGGTATAAAGAAATCAATATAAAGATCATAAAAATCCAAACTTTAATGAATGAAACTAACTTTACTGCGAGCAGAGAGAACCGAGGTTAGTGACTTTGAAGGCTTTTTCGCTCTTCTTCTTGGACTTTCTTCCTGTTTTTTCAGTGCTACTTCAGCATTGTTAGTTTCTAATTGCGGTTTCTGTAGCTAAAATTCAAACATAACCAAAAAACGACGTTTTTAGACCACATAAAACATGTTTTAATTCAATTACTCAAACACAAAGGTTCTAATTTATAAACACCAACCTTAACATTCTTGTCTGCTGCTCCTTGTGCATTTGCCACCAATTGGGCATGATAATTTCTGATGAAAAAATAAATAAAAAATAAGTCAAGAACAATGATATATTTTGACAAATAACGGCTTTCGAATGAAGGAGGAGAGGTTGTGAACCTTGTGATGAGGCGAGAAATCTGAGTAGCTTTTGCGGCTTCGACTACTACAATTGTCTAAAATGAGAACTGCTGCTACACAAAACGATTGTCAATTCATCATCGCCATTTTTTTTTGTTGATGATATTAGAATGCTTATCATTAAATGATCAATTCATACATCAAATTTTTAAATGCAGAGCACAGTCACACTAATAAACCTAATATATATTAGTAAAAACTGTATACAAAACAAATGATTAGGAAACATATCCTTACCATGGAGATCAACTTTAGGATTTCTCACAGAAAGCGGTCAATTTTTAGCTTAAAACAGTGATGCAATTAACGACGTCGAGAAACGGATGAATTGGGGCGGCAATTTTCATCCATCCTTGGATTGAAAGCTTCGTAAGCTAATTTCTCGAAGAAATGCAAATGAAATATCTTCAAGTAAAGTGTAGAAGTATAAATATTGAAGAGTAAATTAAGAAGGTACCTTGATAGATTTTAGTGATGGATGCAGCTACCAGTATCGACCATGATTCTATGGCCATGCGAGCAGAAAGACGAGCCAGGCCACAAGCAAGATCAAAAGATAGATGGGCAAATCCATCAAACGGATACTAAGACTTTGCCTTAACGTTAGTCCTCATACCTACATATATAACACGATGATTAACAAACTTCATCGATTGTAGAACGTCTAAAATCACATGCCTATTGAGCACCATATGCTGAATAATAAAATATAATCGACAGGCACATGATAGTTTACATGAAATCATTCAATTTCTTGAAAATAAAGTGCAAGAATAACAAAGCGACACATGATTACCTGATGCGGCTCATAAGTACACTATCCACAGAGATTAAGCTCCTTCAAAAATTCACACATGGATTAGTACATAGTCATGAGGCTCATATGCGCACTTATGAGTTATAATCAATTAATGTATCTATGATTGGGAGTGCATGATAAAATATATTGTGAAGTTTGTATGTATAATTGCATATCGATAATAAAAATGTACATAGTGGGTAAGAAAATACCTCAAAAAATCACACATTAGAAAAAAAAATCACAGATACAAAGATTAAAGAACATACCAAGATTGGCCTTGTTTCTGAATGGAGCCACTCGACTATGTTGCCAGCAGCAGAAGACTGTCCAGAATGGAGCACTCGACTCGTTTATCAACATCTTTATCCATCTATCCACAACCAAACATGATAACAGACAACGTTGTTAGCTTCCTGTATCAATCAAACCATCAAACGCAGCATTTAAACAATAAACAACAGAAACAACATAATTACATCAGACCCGGTACACGCGGTTAGCAATCATCAAACACGAACCATACAACATGAACCCTAAAACTAAATATTAACAAAACTGACCAATAATAGATGTAAATGCAAGTATTATAAGCAAATAATTGAAATCAAACAAAAAAAGACATAAAAAAACCCTTAATCCACAAACAATCAGTAACAAAGACCCAAAAAAATCCACACAAAAGAGATATAAGAAAGACACTTGATTGACATAATGATAGAATAGATAATACCTTGAATAGGAGATGAAGAAGAAGACGCTAGTTGGATCAGCAGTCGACGATCGCCTCTCTGCTAGGGTTTGGTTCAAGGAGGCGAAGATTGTGATTGTGTCTACCTTGTTATGTCCGCTTCTTTTTTTTGGCTTATATATTTTCTGTTTTTTTTAAATAGAAAAATTTTATAAAATTCCACACTTGGACACTTGGCACAAATTGATAGGCTATGTAATTGGAGGCTCAATGTGGGATTGACAAGTGTCCACATTGAGTTTCATATATTAGTTGTATAGATTAATCAAAAATAAAATGCATTATCCTATGTATTTAAATTTAAATTATCTTATATATTTAAACATCAATGCTTATAAATAGTGCCTTTGTCACGTGGCATGTTTGGGTTTTTTTTTATTCAGCTTTTTATGTTTTAATTGTTTATATAGAGTAATTTTCTGATAATATAGCAAAAGTGTTTCTGGTTCGTTTGGCCAATTTGCTTTTCTCTTAGACAGGTTGCCTGGGTTCGACCCCTGCAACCAGATTTTGTTTTGTTATTTTGGTTATTCCTATTTTTGAGTTATTGTTCAGTGGAGTACAGGTGTTGGATGTAGGCTCAGCATATGTGTCCACTCCATGTGAGCCACCTTCAGTGCAACGTCTCAATAAGAGGAACAAAGACACCCCATGTAAGCCACGTTTCATAATTTTTGGTTTTTTTTTTTAAGCCAAATTTTATTAAAAACAATGCCAGAGGATCTCCAAGGCGGAAACCCTCATGAGCCCAACAATTACATTACATAAAAAAAAAGACATTCAATCCTTCCAATCCACTACCCCATATCGACCCCTATTACAAAACCAAAGATAACTCAACACTTTAACGTCTGACACAATGTCAACCACATTCGTGCTCGCCTGACTAAAAACCTTCTCATTTCGAGCTTTCCAAATATGCCAACATGCTACAACTAAAATTCCATACAAAATCTCTTTCTTAGCCTTTGACGAACCCGAATTCATCACTACATCAACAATATCTTTAACTGTAAATAGATATATCGGAGTTATATGCACCCAACTCGCGATCCCGTTCTAAACTCCATATGCCACACTACAACCTGCAAAGATATGATCCACGGTTTCTTCTACCTCATGGCAAAACTCACAAAGACAATCTCCTTGAATAATATTCCTTCTCCGTAACGCCATTTTGGTAGGAATTTTATCCAAAAACACCCACCACATAAAAACGTTACACTTTAACGGGACCCATTTACACCAATCGAAATGTATTTGCAGCTCATCCCAACGGTTACATTGCATCCACTTCTTAGCTTCTTGGACAGTAACTCTATCGACCCACTATCAACCCAAGCCCACTTGTCATCTTTATCCATTAGCCGAGTGTCCACAAGGAGGCGATGACAAGCTATCAATAAGTTTAGTTCAAGTACCCGAGAACCTAGTTTTACTCTGATAGTCTCCCACCTCCTCATCGAGCCATGAATAGCATCAATGACCCTCCTCCACATGGAACTACCTTCTATACCATAACGCCAAAGCCACTTTAACAAGAAAGCATGATTACTATCCCCAAGCTTACTCAGACCCAACCCACATTGTTTCTTTGGCCTAGTAACTATATCCCATGCAACCCAATGTACCTTTTTACTATCCAAGTCACCTCCCCATAAAAAAAACGTTTAACCAACGCCTCAAGACTATTAATAACTCCAATCGGGGCCTTAAACAAAGAAAAATAATAAGAGAGCAAACTTTCAAGTACCGATTTTATTAACGTCAATCGTCCACCAATTGAGACCAATTGAGAGTGTCTTCAATTTCCATTTTGAAAAGCGAGTTTTGAACACTTTAATCACCAGATCCCAATTGTTAATCCTACTCATATTGGCACCAACACAAATCCCCAAGTAAGAGAAAGGAGTAACTCCCGAACAACACCCCATAATCCTCGCCTTCTCACTAACCTCATCTTTACTCTTCCCCACACCAAAAAGAGTATACTTTTGAATATTAATCCGAAGGCCCAAACATAAGTGGAACACACAAAGCAATCTTCTAAGGGTAACAAAATTATTATCCGACCACCATTAGGGAGCCGAATACCACTAAAAGAACCCACATCACACGCCTTCCTTATTAAACCCGCAAGAGCCTCCATAGCAATAATAAACAAGAAGGGGGAGATAGGATCACCTTATCTTATACCTTTCTCACAAGAGAATTCAAATGTCGGGGAACCGTTGACAAGAGCCGGCGATCTAGATGACTCGAGAACTCCTTTAATCCAATTACACCAAGTCTTTGGAAAATTCATCTGTCTCATAACCAATATCAGAAAAGCCCGATTAAAATTATCATGGGCTTTTGCAAAGTCAATTTTGAACATAAACAACTCCTTCCCACATCTTTTAGCCCAAGATAGAACTTCACTAATAATTAACGGTCCATCCAATATATATCTCCCTGATATAAACACCAATTGAGTTTCAGAGGTGAGGCTATCGATCACCTTTTTCAACCTGTTTGCTAGAACTTTTGAGATCCCTTTGCTAACAACACTAATTAAATTGCTTGGCTGATACTCTCCCAAATCAACCGGGTCCTTCACTTTAGGCACCAAGGTGATAAAAGAAGACTCCACACCCCGACTGATAACCCCCGTCTCATGAAATTTGTGAAGGATATCCAGAAAATCACTTGAAAAAACAACCAAAAGTTTTTTTATAAAGCGGAAGTTAAAACCATCCGGACCCGCTTTGTCACTCCCACACTCAAACACCGCATCTTTATTTTCTTTCTCCTGAAAAAGGAGTCACAAGCCCTTCCGCTACATCCATATCCAAAGTCTTCAAACCATAAATAGAGATCAAAGGCCGATCCTTAATATCTTCAACAAACTTTTCTTTAAAAAAACCGGTGCACCTCTTTTTTAATCTCTTTCGGTTTCGTGACCCACTGACTATTAACGGACAAGCCGGGTATCGAGTTTGATACTCGCCTAGCATTAATGACACCGTGAAAAAACCGAGAATTTTAGTCACCCTCTTTCGCCCACTTAACTCTAGCTTTCTGTTTCAAATCCCTAACCTTAAAATAGTTCAATTCTTTCAAACATTTATTAGCTTCTTCAAGAACCCAGATTACATCTTCCGATAATTCACGACATTCGATAACTAATTCTAACTCGGCAATTTCAGCTTTAAGACCATCTTCCTCTTCAAGTTCACTAATAACCTGTTGCATGTGCTATTCCTTAATTCTACGTGGGTGATCTGCAAAGTCCTTTTATATCATTTGTAATGTAAACAAGAGCCGAACAAACATGTAGCAGCTTCCGAGACGCAAACCCTACCGGCTGCACGCCTCCGCCAAGCCCGGTGTATAGAAGGCCAAAAGGCCAAAGCCACCCTGCAACGAAAGGTTATTTCATTTCTTCTGCCGGTGAAACCCGCCATCTCCATTCTCCGGCCAGTCAACCACAACAAGAAGATAACGATAAGCACCCGACAGATTTGAACGAGAGAAACAAAGAGAAGAAAGTGAAGCGATAATATATATTGTAACGATTTGAGTTGTTTTGGGGATCAATGAGAAAGAAGATAACCATATGTACAGGTTTTTATGTAGGGAGTACAACTATACAAGCCCTAGAAGCATCAAACGAACATGATGCTTTAATGTAAGTGGAGGCATGGCTAAGTGGAGGCATTGAGGTGCGCTTTTATGGTGTGAGGTAGGGCTTAACATTGATGGTGGTGGTGGCAAATGGCGGTGAAGGTGATTGGTTGAAGTGGGTGGTGATGGTCAGGAGTGGGGTCGATGTATGTGGTGGCTATTAGCCGGAAAAGCCGCCGGAGTTTGGGGATGGCAGTAATGTTGAGATATGGAGAATGATTTGTTTTGAGCAGAGGAAATGTGAAAACACAGCAAAAATATTTATTAAATGATACTATATGTAAAAGATAGTACATTAGCTTTTTTTAAAGGGAAAATCTCCAAAATAAACATTGACCACCCTTTAATTACAAAAATAAACACATGAAAGGTCTTAAGCTTATGTACTTCACACTATCCAACACAACTTAGAATCTGACATTTGTCCAAAGAGTCTTAAATAAAGACTCTTTAACTTCTAATGGTCCCACAAACCAACCAATAAAATGATGACACGTGGGTTAAAAGGCTAATAGACGCTTGAGTTTTGTAGAGTCTTAGTATATGCCCCCTTAATTTATAATTTGTGATTATCCTTTCAAGACACTAAAAATTATCATATTTACCAATTCCTTAGTAAAAAAAATATAACCAATTAACTACAGCAGTCTGTTTACCTTATACACAAATAGGAAAACATCATGAATGATAATCACCTCAACAAAAAACACCTTCCCATTTATTCAGTAAAACAAAACTCTTAAAATATGTATAAAATATCCGTCAACACATAAAGCATTGGTGAGCATACTAGTTTTGACATACATACATAGTATAATAAAGTTTTGCTTATAGGCATATGCAAGAGAACCATACAAATGGCGGCTAGCCACGAAGAATTTTGCTTAACATGACCCATGTAGGGGGCGGATAGCCAATCCTATAGCGCTGTACATGCAAGGTGAGTTGTCAACTATATGAACATTTGTATGTTAGAGTAAATAATTGTACATAGCATAGCGTACAAGCATATAATAGACTTTAGATTGCGCAGGATAGAATTTAGAATATGATAGACTTTAGACTAAGCATAATAGATTATAGAGTTTAAAATCGTTTGAGTTTTGATAGTGATACATGTTGAGCCCCAAAGAATAAAGGATAAAAGGGGGACAAGTATGAACTCACCTTTGGGTGCGTTTTAGCAAGGTTCCAAAAGAATGAGTCTTGGGGGATTAGTTCCTTAGCCTTGGTTAACTAGAATTAGAAAAATAAAGAGTCTTAGGGTCTGTTTGGTATGGGGTAATGGAATGGATGGGGGAATGGAATGGACGAGGTAATGGAATGGACAAGGTAATGGAATGGATCATTACCATTCCATGTCTTGTTTGGTTGCCATGTGGGAATGAAACAAAACATTACTTTGTGTTGTTGGATAGAAAAGAAAAAACGAATGAATAAAATCGATGGTTAGTGGCGGTGGTGGGTGATGGTCAGTGGCGGTGATGGTGGGTGGTGATATGTGGCGGTAGCGGCAGTGGTGGGCGGCGGCGGCTGTGGTCGGTGGCGGTGGCGGCGATGGTGGAAGGTGGAGGTGGATGGTCGTAATGGTGGGTGGGTGACGATGGTGAGTAGTGGCGGTGGTGGATAGCGGTGGTGGTGGTGATGGTAGGTGGTGGTGTGTGGCGGTATCGTGGTGGTGGATGGCGACGGCGGTGATAGGTGGTGGCGACGACGGTGGTGGGTGGCGGCAACGGTGGCGATGGGTGGAGGTGGATGGCGGTGATGGTGGGTGGGTGACAATGGTGAGTAGTGGCGGTGGTGGGTGGAGGAGACGGCGGTGATGGGTGGCGGCGGTAGTCGTGGGTAAAGGAAATTGTGGTGAGTGACGGTGGTAGGTGGTGGAGGTGGCGGTGGGTTGATGACGGTGGTAGGTGGCGGTGGGTGGTTTTGTATGGCGGCGGTGGTGGGTGGGTGACGGTGGTGGGTGGCGGTGGTGGGAGGGTGAAGGTAGTGGGTGGTGGCGGTGGTGGTGGTTGGTGGCGGTGGTGAGTGGCGGCGGTGGTGGGTGGTGACGGTGGTGGTGAGTGGTGGCGGTGGTAGGTAGGTGAAGGTAGTGGTTTGTAGCGGTGGTGGTGGGTGGTGACGGCGGTGGTGGGTGGTGGTGGCGGCGGGTGGTGACGGCGGTGGTGGGTGGCGGTGGCGGTGGGTGGTGGCGATAGTGGTGGTGGGTGGTGGCGATAGTGGTGGTGGGTAGTGGCGATAGTGGTGGTGGATGGTGGTGGTGGTGGGTTATGCTTTTGTTAGTAAAGGGTGAATGGGGATGGAATGAAAAAAAAACATGGGGGGTGGATGGAATGGTTTTGAGGGAATGGAATGCCTTGTGGAATGGGTGATTCCATTCCTTTAGCCAACCAAACACATTATTTTTCATTACCTTGTAATGGTCCATTCCATTCCCCCTTTCATTCCATCATACCAAACGCTACCTTAGGTTCGAGTTTAGATTATAGATTCAGGAGAGTCAAGCAAGCCTTTTAGGCAAACCAAGCACAAATTGCCTTTAGGGCAATCCAGATGGTCATGAGATTAAGTTAGACTAAACACAAAATCATCATAGATGATTCGGATGGTATAAGGTTAGGAATGTGAATCCATTTGATAGGTTCATGTCATAACCACTTCGTTTATGGAATAAACGTGGGTTTTGGAAACGGGATTTCCCCTTTCTAGTGTGGATAAATCCGTAGAACAAGAAGGGTCAAGAGAGTTGGTAAGGTAGGGTGTAACCACAAACCTTCCAAAGATTAATAATAAACTAGTAAGATAGAAACTTGAAAGTATATGTTTATATTATTATATAGTATAATTCAGAAAACAACCATCTTTGGGACCTCTATTAGGTGCTCTACCCTTATCACACTTCTATAGATAAATATGGGGAAGATCCTAGAGGTTTCTCCAAGGAGTTTTAGATGAAAAAGAAGATGAAAAATAGAAAAGAATTGAAGGTTTAAGCTTAGAAACTTACTGGTGTGTTTTCAGGAAGTTTGCTCAAAAACCTTGAGGATTAGAGAAAGTTTTAGGAGGAATGAGTTGAACAAGAGGCTAAGGAGTGGGGAGGGGTTGTATTTATATGTGAGGTAAGATGGTTGGGTGTTTAATGCATTAATTAGTGTGGTTAGAAAGTGTTTAGGTGAGAAATAGGAGTGTAGTTATTATAATAATTGTATTCTGCTGTTACCTTCGAATTCAAAAGAAAAAAAAAACGACAACATGACATCCAATTGTATGTTGTTGTTGTTTGGAGAAAAGTCAAAGTTAACAACTAAAATCATGTTTTGTCTTTTTTATTATATTTTTTTTATTTCTTTTTTCTAAACTTTTAATATATTATTATAGAAATATATGTTTTTAAAAATAAATAAATATATATTAGGAGCTTAACTAAATGAGTTTCTTGTTATGACGTCTAAATTGATTAGGATACATATTATTGACGACTCGTCAAGAATTTGGTAGGAGTAATATAAAAGAAGCGAATAAAGGCGAACTTCGAATTTGTTAACTATGGAATTTAAAATACAAGAAAAGTAGAAATCATGCGAGGTTACAGTCTCCCCTACTTTAGGAAATTTCGTCTTGAAATTTAATTAAGAGTCACCCTTTTGAAAAATAGGTTAGTGGATTGATACGGGTTTAATAAGAACAAAAACTAGTTAGTTTACTATATATAGTCACGGTGTGATAATTATGCTCGTAAGAGGAATACTTTAAAATTTTTAACCCAAGGCTATACATAGAAACTTGAAAGTTTAACCGGCTAAAGCATTTTTTTGTAAATAGTGAAATAAGGGGTATGTATAAATAGGATTGTATATGGAGTTGATGCAGCAAGTTTTGGAAAAGTAAGTATACAGTATGACATACATGAAATAGTAAAAAGAATCTTGTGAAGGTAGGTAAGTATATTGTTTATAAGAAATAGTAAGAATTTTAGGAAAGTAAGTATTTATACGGTAAGAAATAGTGAAAATTGAAGGTAGGTAAGTATATTTGTATAACATATAGAAATTTTGGAAAAGAAGTAGTTATACGGTATATCATATATGAAATAGTAGAATTTGTTGGCTTGTAAAAAAGGTGTCTTTGGGTAATTTGGGGGGAATAGTAAAAGTGTGAGCATAGTGGGTGACTAGATGTGGGAATGAGTAGTATTTAGTAATAGATATTTGGTTTGCACAAGGTCGAAAATTTTGTTAGGAAAAACTTTTTAGAAGTGATTAAATAAACCGGAAATTAGACTATTTGGAAAACAGTTTTTTGGCGAAATAAATAGTAGTTATTTAGTTTTGAAATCCAGTACATAATTAGTCAAGAAAATATAACCAAGTAAGAGGCAAATCTTGTTTTAAATGTATAAATGCTTTTAGAGGTTAAGGCCAAAGGTTACGGGACTTAGAAACAGAATCTTGATAATGGAAGGATTGCTGATTAAGCAAGGAAAGGCAAGAGGAAGGAAACGAAGTTGATGGAGATTACAAGTATGGATTATTCATAGGAAGGATGATGTTGCATAGTAGAGAGTGTGGTTCAAAATAAGGTCATAATATGCATAAAGATAAATAATGCAAGCGTAATTAGACTAGTGAATATAAACGGTATCGCAAAAGATAAATAACGCAAGTGTTGGTCAAAATTTTAACTCGACACCCAAAACTTCTCATGGCACGAATAACTCTACTTTTGGTAGTATGACAGGATATTTATGTATAGGATGTACCGGCGGCGTATCCACCATGCCGTTATCATACCTCATCCGTGTTGTTATTCAAGTCATGATAGGTTACACACACTAGGACTTGTTATATTTTCCATGCGCCCAATTTTTGTAATTACGTGTGCACCCGTAATTAGTCCAATTGTCTTATGGTCCACGTAATTTGTCTTAGTTATGTGTGGGTCACTAGTGGACACAAAATACTTAAGCACAGAGGAAAAGACATTAAACTAGGACATTTAACAGTTTTGATGTTGTAAACATAGCAAGCAACGTGACATGCAAACACATAATATGAAAAGACATTAAGTAAGTTTTTTTTTTTTTTGATGTTGTTAACCACACGCGTTTTTGGTGTGGATGTATGGTTTCATGACATAATGGTGTAGACTCGTGCAAATGTGGTTACGTTCAGATGTATAAAATCAAACAAAAGCATAGACAGTTGGATTCCTAATGAAAATGCATAAAATGTTTTGACTGTGGGCAACATAGAATTCGGTTTTATTACAAATTAAGTTTTATGGGAACGCGAGCAATTTTAGTTTTTCAAGACTAAGGGTCAAGTTTGATGGTAGAAGAATTTAGTCCGTTGGATGTTAAAGAAAAATGGATTTAATTGAAGTGGGGAAAAATTTAGTGTAAAAGTTTTATCGAAGATGGTAGTTTGATTTATGAAAAAATCCATTTTATTAAGTGAGGAAAATAGCTTATTGACAATTTTAGTTTGGCGTTGTTGAATATTTTGACTCGTGAAATGATTTCAAGAGAAAAGGTTTTGGGATTATAAAGTAGGTTGTCTGATTTAGCGTGTCTTTGCTCATAAGTCCTGTTTGCAAAAAAAAAAAAAAATTCTTTTGTTATGGACGACATTAGGCGTCCTGAAAACAAAATTTATTTTTAACACTTTTACCCTTTAAAATCTCGTTTGTTATACCCACTTGACACACATTTGTTAGTGGTTTGAAGGTTGAAAGTGAGGATTTTATAGAAGAATATGCATCCTTTTAGAAATAGCAGGAAGAATTTTGTTCAAAATTTTTGAAAAAGATTGTGCGCGAGGAGAAAAGGGTTTTGCGATGTTTGAATTTTGCCGATAAATTATGATTGTAAACTAGGATAACGATGGTATTTCATAATTCATAAAAGAAAATTTCACATCTGAATAATTTCTTGAAAACGTTACATAAGGAAATTCTTTTTGTTTTAAAGAAAAGAAAAAATCAATCTTCTTTAGTGTGGTGAGTGGGTCTTCCAGCATCGTAGATCACCATGGCAAGTCTTGGGTATTGGTCGCGCCCAAGGGTTGGGTCGTTGCACTCGGAGCATATCCATCCATTGGCTTTAGTGAATAAGGTAGTGCTAGTAGGTTTTTCGGGTCGTGGTTTAGTGGTGTGGTGACATGTTTTGGCTAAATGACCATATGCATCACAGTTGGTGCATATGCGACATTATGTGTGAGTGGGATGGTGATATTTACAACTGTCGCATAGCGGAAAGGTTCCACGGTACTGCTTTTTGTTAGAATTCGGAGTCTTAGAAGTTGTCGAAGTGTGGTTTCGTTTGAGGTTTCTGTGTTTTCGGTTATCCTTTTTCGTTTGTTTGGTAGGGGTATGGGTAGAAGGTTTAGTATCTACATGGTTTGTGCTGTCCTGGATGGTATCGCCGGGATTTGAAATTGGGTTTGTTGGTGTTTCTAGGTTAGGGAGAATCTTGACTAGTTCTTGGGCAATAAGGCTCGCCAGTTGGTTGTACGAGAATCATACATAAGAAAATTTGCATAAGTTTTATTTTTAGGCAAGGTGACTTTTGAATTTAGGAAAGAAGTTATTAGAATTTTGATTAACAATGAAAGCTTGTGAGTAAGGTTTCACTAGATCGGTAAAGTTGGTGCAAATTTAAATATATATATATATATATATATATATATATATATACAAAAGCTTGTGAGTAAGTTGTTCTCATAGACTTAGTATGCAAGCTCTAGTTACACGTATAGGACACAAGTTTCACATTGTTCAAATAGCATAACACGTATGTATAAGCAAGTATAATGCACTTAGTTAACATAAAGGAGTTTTGATTTATCTTGGTTTGCGAATATTATTATTGTTTGGAGATTGTGAGAGTAGCTTGTAATGCGAGTCTTGAGATTGTATGCGAGTGAAATAAATCGAATATATAATGAAAACATAGCATGAAAACATAATTGAAAGTAGTATTAGCATAAAAAGAGAGGCTTGTTTTAAACAAGCAATTGGAGTGTTCCGGAACGGAACTAAGACTAACCAAAGTGATTCGAATTTACCTTTGAGTTTGGAAACATGCTTTGGCCTAATAGGTGGAAATACTCTGGCCGAAGCTTTCGGTTAACGGTATTCACCCTTCCAGTTACTACATGTTCCTTGTCATTAGTAAATTTGAGACTTTGGCGAGATTAAAAAAAAATTATCAAGGATTGAAACTAGTCGCTAAGTTGCGGATTTCAGTCCTATCTTAGTGAGGTCGTTTCTTTGAGTGTGGTTTGTACACTTTTTCCAACGTAGTAAGAAAATTAATTCTAACCTTCAATTGGTAAGTGTCAACTAGAACGAGAATTGTAAAATTTTCACCAAGGTGAGGATATCACTCCTATCTTGGTGTAGTTTCAAAAACACAAAGAATTTACGCGGATTGAAAGTTATCACCAAAGTGAGGGTTTCACGCCTATTTCGGTGATTTTCATACGTTTGTGATATACGAGCGTCTTTGAGTGTAGAGTAATCCACAAATAGGAAGGTAAATTTTAAAGATCAAAAGAATGGAGTAGAAGCAAGATAGGGAAAACAAGTATATTAAGCATGATAAAAGGAATGGCCAAAAAGGTTCCTAACTATAGTCTAGGTCAAACATGGCAATTTTTCCTAATTCCCTATAGTCATGGCTCTGATACCAATCTGTCACACCCCAACCGATGGCGGAATCATCGAGGTGAGACTTAGTGGTAGATTGTTCAAAAACTTCATGACACTAGAATTCGTGATAATATAATTTAAGGATAAAATTTCATTCATAGCATAATCATTGTCTAAAAAGATAACATAATACAAATTGTTTCATGAAAAAAAAAATAGAAAATCAAAATATAGAACTTAAACTAGCGTGAGTTTCTAGTCCAATCTTAAGTAGTTTTTCTTGAAAATCCTGCATTAAACATTTCCTGCAAGATGTATAAAATATCCGTCAACACATAAAGCATTGGTAAGCATACTAGTTTTGACATACATACATAGTATAATAAAGTTTTGCTTATAGGCATATGCAAGAGAACCATACAAATGTCGACTAGCCACGAAGAATTTTGCTTAACATGACCCATGTAGGGGGCGGATAGCCAATCCTATAGCGCTGTACATGCAAGGTGGGTTGTCAACTATATGAACATTTGTATGTTAGACTAAATAATTGTACATAGCATAGCGTACAAGCATATAATAGACTTTAGATTGCACATGATAGAATTTAGAATATGATAGACTTTAGACTAAGCATAATAGATTGTAGAGTTTAAAATCGTTTGAGTTTTGATAGTGATACATGTTGAGCCCCAAAGAATAAAGGATAAAAGGGGGACAAGTATGAACTCACCTTTGGGTGCGTTTTAGCAAGGTTCCAAAAGAATGAGTCTTGGGGGATTAGTTCCTTAGCCTTGGTTAACTAGAATTAGAAAAATAAAGAGTCTTAGGTTCGAGTTTAGATTATAGATTCAAGAGAGTCAAGCAAGCCTTTTAGGAAAACCAAGCACAAATCGCCTTTAGGGCAATCTGGATGGTCATGAGATTAAGTTAGACCAAGCACAAAATCATCATAGATGATTCGGATGGTATAAGGTTAGGAATGTGAATCCATTTGATAGGTTCATGTCATAACCACTTCGTTTATGGAATAAACGTGGGTTTTGGACACGGGATTTCCCCTTTCTAGTGTGGATAAATCCGTAGCACAAGAAGGGTCAAGAGAGTTGGTAAGGTAGGGTGTAACCACAAACCTTCCAAAGATTAATAATAAACTAGTAAGATAGAAACTTGAAAGTATATGTTTATATTATTATATAGTATAATTCAGAAAACAACCATCTTTGGGACCTCTTTTAGGTGCTCTACCCTTATCACACTTCTATGGATAAATATGTGGAAGATCCTAGAGGTTTCTCCAAGGAGTTTTAAATGAAAAAGAAGAAGAAAAATAGAAAAGAATTGAAGGTTTGAGCTTAGAAACTTACTGGTGTGTTTTCAGAAAGTTTGCTCAAAAACCTTGAGGATTAGAGAAAGTTTTAGGGAGGAATGAGATGAACAAAAGGTTAAGGAGTGGGAAGGGGTTGTATTTATAGGTGAGGTAAGATGGTTGGGTGTTTAATGCATTAATTAGTGTGGTTAGAAAGTGTTTAGGTGAGAAATAGGAGTGTAGTTATTATAATAATTGTATTCTGCTGTTACCTTCGAATTCAAAAGAAAAAAAAAAGAAACGACAACATGACATCCAATTGTATGTTGTTGTTGTTTGGAGAAAAGTCAAACTTAACAACGAAAATCACGTTTTGTCTTTTTTATTATATTTTTTTATTTCTTTTTTCTAAACTTTAAATATTATTATTATAGAAATATATGTTTTTTAAAAAAAATAAATATATATTAGGATCTTAACTAAATGAGTTTCTTGTTATGACGCCTAAATTGATTAGGATAAATATTATTGACGACTCGTCAAGAATTTGGTAGGAGTAATATAAAAGAAGCGAATAAAGGCGAACTTCGAATTTGTTAACTATGGAATTTAAAATACAAGAAAAGCAGAAATCACGCGATGTTACAAATGTAACTATTTATTTCAACATTCTGGTATACATTTAGTTGAAAAAAGTAGTATTAAAAAGTGTTTTTTTAATCACAAGCGATAGCGAGTGCTGGTACCATGATGAACCGAACCAATGCCGGTAAATGTATTTTTAAAACAGATACTGGGAATCATTTTTCAATAATAGGTTAGCTTATTCATATGCTAAACTATTTAATTTGGTTTATAGTTATTGGTTGAGTTTCTTTAATTTAATTAATTCCTTTTAAATAAAAAGGATTGATCCAAAGACCACACATATATATATATATGAAGGTTGATCAGAAGTTGAAATCCTAACCCAATATTTACTACACATTACCTCACAGTTTCTGTGTCAAATTAATAGATATTTTTTCACAGTGATTTAATCTTTTCCTTTGTTTTCATCCTCAAAATACGTAACGATTAAACATTGTGAGATACAAGGATCACTGTTATGACGAATGGTGGTATGAAATTATGGATGATATTATTCAGATTTGGAAGAAGTATGACTAAATTGATTTCATCATAATTTAGGTAGTTCACACTTAACACTTGGTTTTGAACTTTTATGTCTAAGACTTATTTTTCTTTATTCATATGTTAGTTTATTGCATCAATGGTTTCTTAAAGTACTTGATAATTTAAATGTTAAATCTGTTAGTTACTAGACATGTGTAGCGTTTATGACGTATATCCACCACAATCATACCACAACAAATATTATTCAAATACGAAATGAGTATCACAAGGAAAAGTCTCGCTCCCGCCACATCACGCGGGTTTCCTACTAGTATTTTAAATCTATACATATAATAAACAAAAGCAATTGTGGACACATGGCACTCCCACATTGCACCCTCAACGCAATTCGTTCGTCACCTCCTTCCAATCAAGAACCCTAATCAAGGGTGATCCAAGGTTTTCTTCATCTCCTCTCCAAGGTTTTCTCTATTCCATTCTTATTTCAATGAATCGATCTTCATCTCTCTTTTTCTCTGTATTTTGTTCGATTTTTTTCTGATTTCTTTGTCGATTAAAGGTTTTTTTTGTCTCTATTTTGACTGATTTTGATTATTTACCTTTCAATAGTCGAGTATTGTTCAGGTTTACTAATTCTTTAGTTTTAGGGTTGATGTTTTAGGGTTGGTGTTTTAGGGTTCGTGTGCGATTATTGTTTTATGGTTCATATGTATATATGATTTACCTTTTAATATGTTGATGTATTATGTCTTGTTGATTATGTTTAGTAAATATACAGAATTAGGTTTCAATGTTTTCAGATCAAAATACTCTGTTTTGAAATTGTTTATTGATTTTAGAATCTGATTTGAAAGTGTTGATGTGTTGGGTGTTGTTGAAACTGTTTTATATCAAAATACTCTGTTTCAAAACTGTTGATGTATTGTGTGTTGTTTAATCTGTTTTAGAATCTAGGTTAGAAACTGTTTTATATCAAGCGACACACTTATAATGTGTTGTGTTCTATTATTTGCTATTTTTATTTATTTCTTTTTTCATGTTTTGTGTATATGAGTGTGTTCCATTTGATGTCTTTATTTTTATTTTTTTTCAGTCTAAACCCTTTTGCACGGGACAAATTATTGATACCCATATAGATGTATAATAGTGTAAAATCAATGTTTGGGAGAGATTGGTAATTTTTATTGATTTCGTCTATTGACCCACTTATAATTCCAAACCTTAAGAATTACATTTCAAAGCATTTATATATTGGAAGAGGCCAGATTTGAACATTTATATCACTTGATAGCCCTGAGATATCATTTTATGTTATTTTGAACTTATTTTGTTTAGCTTGAGTTACTTTGATATAAAAATTTTAATGTGGTTTTTTTCATTGTTATAGCCCTGAGATATCATTTTATGTTATTTTGAACTTATTTTGTTTAGCTTGAGTTACTTTGATATAAAAATTTTAATGTGTTTTTTTCATTGTTAGAATTTCATCTGAAAATGATGGAATATTATCACGATTGACATGTATTTGAGTTGTCAATAACCGAAAATTTTCTTTTGCTGCATCCAAGATTTTTAATGAGATTCAAGCTTCTTTGGATAGAGGGTGTTGTATGATTTGGTTGGAGATGGTCCAAATTTATTAATATCGAAGTTTACTAATCTTTTGTAGTGTTTGAACATTTTGTTGATGGTCCCATTAGTAAACATTAGGTGTTATTAATATTATATATAGTTATTGTTTGGTGTCATTGCTTCTGTTTTATCTTTTTGGTGGATTAAAATATGTTTCTTTGGATCATTCATACCTAAGAAATATTGTACTTCTGTTTAGTGCTTCAAATGGTTCTGCCCTTTTTAATTAGGAGTCATTTGTTCATGACCTTTAAAGTTAAAACTTACTATCTCCACTACTCTGTCTCCTTATTTATTGCTTTTATTCTACACCTATAATGACTATTGCTTTTCAATACATATGATTAGTATAATCTTTTACACATATGCTACCTATTAATCTTTACATAATGCATAATGCAGGGTGGATATAAATACGTCTTTGTGCAAGGTTATATGGGTTCCCTATTCATCCTATGTGGTAATCACCATTTGAGTCGTTTCATTTGTAGCCAATATTCTTATAACACGCGTATGTTATAAATATAACTGGTCAAACATTGGATCCAGGTTGTGGTTTTGATGGGCTTGACTCTACAATTCCTTGGTTAGACACCTATTGTTATTTGATAGACCATCAAGAAACAATTCCAGTATTGCCATTGTTATTAATGGGAATGACATCACTTCAACCAATCAAAATTACCACCCTCATTCACATATCATGGTATGCAAATCTTTCTTATTGTAATCAAGTTTTGAAAAATATTATTATTTCGTTATTAATCAAGCTTCGAACAATATTATTATTTCGTTAATTTTTAAATGTTTGATGTTGTAAGTGTCAGGTGTAGATACAACAAGCCACGATTACTGACACTGAAACATGACCTGCACTACTAGCCTACATGGGAGCTCATGTTTGAACTTGAAACAACCACGTGGCACAGAAATATAAGTAAATCATTAGAAACTGGAGATAGCCTCTAAACAACGGATTTGTATTGCCTTGATTCACATGAAGACTAAGATTCTGGAGGGTATCTAGCTGTTTTGTTCAAGTTTCTTAGCTGCAATGCATGGGTTATATAAGGTCATTCTCTCATGTACTAATTGTCTTATTATTTTTGAGGTTGGCTCAAATTAGTCTCCATCTAATTGCCTTTTGAATCTTTGTTTTTGAGGTTGGCTCAAATTGAATATATATGTTTTTATAATCCATTCTATTCAGTTTAGGTGCATTACCATTCTTCTTTATGGAACAAATGATGCTCAATGGGTAGACATATGCAATGGAATGGAATGGATGCAAGAGTGATATTAGTAGCAACTCTTCATCTAATACAGGAAGGAAGGAAACTTGGCAGTCGCAATTGGGTTGTTAACCCAAGTGAAAAGAGGGCTCATGTGCCAAAAGTTAGATCCGGACAGTTAATTTATGGAGCTGCATATTGTCTATCTTCTTTCAGCATGATATTGCTTAACAAAGTTGTTCTTTTCAAGTTATGCAACCTTATTTTTATTTTATATATCAAAGCCAGAAACTTTTTATGCAATTAGAAATTCAATTATCAATTCAATTATCTTTAGTTTCCATAGATCATAAGTGTATTAAATTTGTATCTAAATATGTATATACACTACTAGAAAAAGCACATTTTTTGACACGCAAACAATGACACG
The DNA here is from genome assembly GCA_030844895.1 of Ambrosia x helenae. Classification (NCBI taxonomy): domain Eukaryota; kingdom Viridiplantae; phylum Streptophyta; class Magnoliopsida; order Asterales; family Asteraceae; genus Ambrosia; species Ambrosia x helenae. Next base: position 53,708,135 of record CM061223.1, read on the forward strand.
TGGTATTTTATGACACTAAAAAGCGTGTGTCATAAAAAAAATGTCATGATTTGTAAAATTTGATAAATTTATGACGCACATTTTTGTGTGTCATTATTTTCGTGACACAAGTCAAAAAACATGGCATTGTTCAAATAGGTGTGTCATTGTTTTTTGTCAGGATATTATTTCCATATATATTCCCTTATCAATTCATTCTCCCACCTATACTAATTACACATTGTCACTTACACATCCAACTCCAAACCCTAGTCACACCGCCACTAGCCGTCGCCACCACTCAATGGTTCCACGTCTCATTTGAAACCCTAACTCGATGGTTCCACACCTCCCTCTCTTCACTACTTCGTTTGACAAGGTATGTGTATGTCTTCTGTTGTGTCGTAATGCCTAATTCGTGTGTTTGATGAATCTCTGCCTGATTTACCCTCCGATTATGTGTTTGTATTGTTTTGTTTTGATGTTTAATAGAATATAGATCTGTACGTAGTTCAGGTATTTGTTTGTTGTAGTGTGAATTCTAGGGTTTATTTTAGCTTACATAAAAAAATATAAATAATACAATTCATTTATGAAAAGCGTTATGATGTTGAGTTTCCGGTTATTTGAAGAGTAGATTTCACTCACTGAAATGACATAATTTTTGTGCTGATTTCATGTTTAAACAGGTATGGAGTTGGTCATTCTACTGGTTGGCTGAGCTACAGAGGGTATCGCCAGAAAGGCCCATGGCGCAGGGATAAATACGAGGTACTAACATGATTATGTTAGTTTGTTGTATTAAGTTTGTTTTATAAAGTTCCTACTGAGGAAAGGCATCAATTTCAGTAGTATCATCATCATTAATATGAGTATCGCTCTCTGTAGTTAACGACGACAATTGTTCAGCTTATATAAGTTGTATAATATTCATTTTGCCATATAATCTGTATAATTTGGTTTCTTGAAGGATAGAAGTGGCAATTTTTTTTGATTATTTTCAGTTCTTGTGGTGACTGGTTCATATATGTAGGCTTTTAGTGGACTATCGGTGGACATCTAACCAGGTATGCATCAACACTTATTATCTAGATTTATTTTAAATTTACGATGGTAACAAATAATTGAAGTCACTACATCTACGTTAAAATATAATATATTTAAGGCTGTCTTTTTTTCATTGCCAAGCAAGCAGCACTCAATACATCAATAGTAACATTTAGTTGTTGGCTCATTATATTATTAACAAGAATTGTATTTCTTTGTATTGTTTAGAAACATTAGTTTTCTAATTTCATACTAGTTCAGTATTTCATGATGGATTTTAAACAACATTTTAGTTATTTTCCAATCACAATACAGTCCTCTAAGATAAAATTAGTGTGTTATTAAGAAAATGTAGCCATCTCTACTACGTCCACATATATACGACATAGAAGTTAGGGTACGGGTGTGGAGTCGGGACGAGATGGGTAAAAAAACGTAGCAATGCGACATAGAAAAGACGTATACGCTGGTTATTATGTTGTTTTTCAACAGCAAATTCTGTATGAAGCAATGTACATCCTAAAATGTGTCAGATGCAAATAGAAGTATCTATTAACCATACATGACTTTTACCATGATTCATGCCTTGTAACTATTGTATTTATGTTAGTCTTTGGTCAAGGTCAATAGCTTAGTCTTAGGAAGTTATTTCTTAGTCTTTGGTCAAGGTCAATAACTTAGTCTTAATAAGTTATTTCTTAGTCTTTGGTCAAGGTCAATAGCTTGTTTCCCTCCTAAACTGGAGCTTCGAGTCTGTATATATTGTATGTCCTTCAATGAGAATATTGTACCTTTACTCATAAAAAACTCATATTTGATATGGTATCAAGAGCCTAAAGCTCCCTTGAGCCAACCGATCCATCACAGCTTTCGACAGCCTTTTGTCCGCAGCCCACACAACCCTTTCATCTTTTTTCTGATTTGCAGCCTCAATGGCTCCCTTTTTTGTTTATCAATCTAACCAAAAGTACAATCGGAACCCTTGTTCCTCAGCTTCAAACCCATCATTACAAAACCGACCCTCCTCGTGGTCAAACAAATCCGCAACCAAAACTCAAAACAACCCGACCCACAACAGCCAAACTAACGTTTTTTGTTATTTTTGCAGCATACCCGGTCATGTAACGAAAGATTGTCGCAAACTTCGTCGCTTCCTACGCGACCATCAAGTCTCTACTCATGATTCCTACTCATACCCGGTTGTGAACAATACATCTTCTCACACTACGGTTCCAAACACTCCATGGATGTGGGATACAAGCGCTTCCAATCACACTAACAACAACAACAACAACCAAATGCATGTTCTTTCCGAATATGGTGGCCCCCGATGAGATTTTTTTAGGTGACGGTAAAACCCTTCCTATCACACACATTGGTCAAACAACCCTTCACACCAACTCACGACCGCTTTTCTTAAACGATGTCTTAATCGTTCCATCTCTTAGTAATAATCTTATTTCTGTTGCAAAACTTAGTCGTACTAATCAACTTTCTGTTGAATTTTTTTCCATAACATTTTGTGGTTAACGATCTACGCACGGGGGCGCATCTCATGCGGGGCGTGAACGTCAATGACGTTTACTACGGACCAACCACACTCTCTCCTCAAATCAATGCAACAACAACAAGATCTCTACTTGCGTGGCACCATATCCTTGGACATCCTTCGTTTCAAGTCTTCAAGTCCTTAATTTCTAAATTAGGACTTAATGGTAATAAAGTGTCACCCAAGTCTTTTCGTTGCAAATCTTGTTCGTTAAATAAAGGCCATAAAATTTCTTTTGGTAAAAACTCATTTGTTGCAAATAAACCGTTGCAACTCGTTTACTCAGATGTGTGGGGTCCAGTCCAAACATCCATTGACGGCTTCAAGTACTATGTCATATTTGTCGATTATTTTTCTAAATACATTTGGTTATATCCGATAAGAAGAAAATCTGACGTCTCCGTCCTTTTTCCACAATTCAAATCACTAGTGGAATTTTTTTTTCAAACACCTCTTATCTCTCTATTTACCGACAATGGTGGTGAATACATTGGTCTTAATCCATTTCTCACAACTCATGGAATTTCTCACTACACCACACCCCCTCATACACCCGAACAAAACGGGGTGGCCGAACGTCGTCATCAACACGTTGTTGAAACGGGCCTTGCCCTCCTCCACTATGCTCAACTCCCATCACAATTTTGGTCACATGCCTTTCAAGCCGCCACTTATCTCATCAACCATCTACCCACCGCCATCTTGAACAACAAATCACCTTATGACATGTTATTCAATGTTGCTCCCACCTACTCCAAACTAAAACCGTTTGGATGTCTTTGCTATCCTTGGCTCCGCTCATACACCACCTCCAAGTTACAATCTCGCTCCGCATCATGTATCTTTCTTGGATACTCCTCTTCCAAACAACATACAAATGCTTTGATCTAGCCACCAACAAGCTATATCACTCTTGCCATGTTGAATTCATACCACACATCTTCCCATCCCACACCAATAACTCCGCATCTCCCACTGTCACCTATGAATCATTTCTTCACAACATACCAAATCCTACAAAGCCTTCACACCTTACACAACCTCCCATCGATCCCACACCCCAACCCATACCTCCTACACACCCCTCTCCTGACCCTACACAACATTCTGCTGCACCTACACAGCAGTTGCCTGATACTACACAACACTCATCTGACCCTACACAACCTTCTACTACACCTACACAACATTCCCCTAACCCTACACAACTCTTTTCCTCTACACAGTCCTCCGTTATCCCTACACAGTCCTCCACTGTCCATACACAGTCCTCATCTCCTTCACAATCCTCCACTCCTACACAGCCTTCCAATGACCCTACCACCTCTACTCGCCCACAACGGTCTCGCAATCCTAACCCACAATATTACAATTCCAACTTCATCAACTCCACCACACTTCACCCATTTTCTACATCCATTGAGCCCTCTACTCACATCTAAGCGATGAAAGATCCATAATGGCGACAAGCAATGGATCATGAATACAACGCTCTTCTTCAAAACCATACATGGGAGCTTGTTCCTCATACTACCCAAAATCCAATTGGATGCAAATGGGTATTCCGAACCAAACGAAAACCCGATGGAACTATTGATAAATTTAAAGCGCGCCTAGTCGCAAAAGGGTTTCATCAACAGTACGGTAAGGACTATTTTGATACCTTTAGTCTGGTAAGGAAACCTGTCACCATTCGTACTGTTCTTTCCATCGCACTCTCTCGAGGGTGGTCGTTACGCCAACTAGACGTCAATAACACATTTCTTCATGGTACCTTATATGAGGATGTGTACATGATTCAACCACCCAGATTTGCAAATTCGGCGTTTCCTAATCACATTTGCAAACTCAAGAAATTTCTCTACGGCCTTAAACAAGCCCGCGAGCTTGGTACAATGAATTAACCACCTTCCTCATTAGCTTCGGTTTTAAAAAATGTCTCTCTGATGCGTCTCTTTTTGTCTACAACACAAATCGTAACACTTGCTACCTACTCGTCTACGTTGACGACATTGTCCTCATTGGAAACAATAATCCATTCATGGACATCTTTGTTCAAGCCCTAAGAAAAAAAATTTCGATCAAAGACTTACGCCCTCTACATCACTTCCTAGGAATCGAAGTCATTCCAGCTCCTCATGGTCTATTCCTCTCCCAACATAGGCACATTTAGGACATCTTAACCACTTTCAAATTGGATGGTGCCAAAGAGGTCCTCACCCCTCTAAGCGTCTCTGAACCGCTTATCCCTTCGGATGCCTCTCAACCCGTTGACCCAACTCCTTATCGCAAACTTGTTGGCACACTTCAATACCTTGCCTACACCCGCCCTGATATCTCTTTCGCTGTCAACAAACTCTCCCAGTTTATGCACCACCCAAAACAGTCACACTGGCAAGCTCTCAAACGGGTTCTCCGCTATTTGAAAGGAACATTGCACCATGGGTTATTGTTAAATAAACAGTCCTCACTTGATTTACATGTTTTCTCAGATTCTGATTGGGGAGGCATACATGGCGGAGGCAGATCTACTACAGGTTATATATTATATCTTGGATCCAACATCATCTCATGGCGTTCATCAAGACAAAAAACGGTCTCGCGCTCATTACTGAAGCAGAATACAAAGCACTAGCAAATGCCGCAACTGAAATCTCATGGGTTAAAAATCTTCTCCAAGAACTCGGTCTTCGCACGACACGTACACCATCTCTTTTCTGTGACAACACCGGTACCACCTACCTTTGTGCCAACCCGGTGTACGATTCCCGCATGAAACATGTGGCCCTCGACTACCACTTTGTTCGTGAATAAGTCAATGCCGGTCACTTAAAGGTCTTTCACATTAGCTCAAAGGATCAACTAGCTGGTGTCCTCACCAAACCACTTCCACAATCACCGTTTCTTTCCTTTCGATCCAAGATTGGAGTCTCCAATGGAGCCTCCATCTTGCGGGGGCGTATTAACCATACATGACTTTTACCATGATTCATGCCTTGTAATTATTGTATTTATGTTAGTCTTTGGTCAAGGTCAATAGCTTAGTCTTAGGAAGTTATTTCTTAGTCTTTGGTCAAGGTAAATAGCTTAGTCTTAGAAAGTTATTTCTTAGTCTTTGGTCAAGGTCAATAGCTTGTTTCCCTCCTAAACTGGAGCTTCGAGTCTGTATATATTGTATGTCCTTCAATGAGAATATTGTAACTTTACTCATAAAAAACTCATATTTGATAGTATCCAATTCAAGATCAAGGTTCATACCTTCTTTGTTGGTTAGCATAGTCCATCTAAGCATCACTTGATAGATTATAAGGGTAATCTTCACTTATTCCTAATTGTGTTGCCTTCACTTTTCTTCTTTATTAGTTGCTGGTGGCTGCAATTTAGGATATATGTTTGTCGAGTGATATGATTACTATTGTTGTTCCGAGGCCTTAGGTAATTGGGTTGACTAAGGTTTAGGTGTGTACATGAGATGAAGTGTTATCTGAATTGGTTTAGTCGTTACGTTGTTGTGTGTTCTCATTAACTAATGCATTACGACTTGATTGTTATATATATTTCAATCAAAACCATTTATTAGTAAGGTTTAGATAATTAGTAAAGTTTAAAAAATTTATAGATATAAAATAAACTTATTTTATCGAGAAAGGATAAAAAATTATCTTAGTGACTTTTTTTTTATCTAATGAACTTAATTTGGTATTTTTTTGTTACTTTGTATGCGTCGAAATTAAAAAAAAATGCAGTAAAGAGAACTCCCCTTAAAGCTGAGGTCCAGCAACCAAAAGATTAAAAGATTAAACTGATTACATGTTATGATTTATATGATTAAGTTCCAGTAATATGCAGCTTCACTCTTAGATTAAAGGACATCGACATGCAGCTTCACTCTTAGATTTAAGGACATCGACACGCGAGGAGATCAAGTGCTTAATCCTCATTACACAGTTTAACTTCTCAAAGATCAAGCCCCATCCATGGCAAAAGTGTTAGTTTTTTTCGACTTGTGATTGTTAGTTTTTAGGATACATTAAGTTCACTTGTGATTGTTAGTTTTTAGGATACGTTTTAGTGTTAGTGAGTTTCATAGTGTCCCTATGTGTGCCTGATTATAAGAACTTTGTTGATTGTTTGTTATTGGGGTATCTTGTCATTTGAAGATGCCTTTGATTATTTTGGTAGCATGTTTCGATGTTTCTATTTGAGGATGCCTTTGATTACTTTAATGTGTTATTTGTATTTTTTTCTCAGGTTGCGGAATACAAAGACGAATACTCGGGTAATTCGCGAAAGATGGTCGAGTTTCGGGCAACCTTTATTTATATGTTAACGACCCAATATTTTTTGTTAATTTTAAAATTTTGTTAGTATATTTGACTTATGATTATGAAATAGATTGTTTTTGTATATATTAAATTAAATGAATTTGTTTTGTTATAATGGTTTTGTTAGTGTGTGTATATAAATATGATTCAAGGGTAAACTAGTAATTTATAGATTTTTTTTTGTCAAAAAAGATGACACGCATAGCGTGTCGTAAACGAGTGCCATTAGAGCGTGTCATAAACGCGTGTCATGAAAGAGTGTCATTAATGCGTGTCATGAAAGGATGACACGCGTCATCTTAATTTTATGACCATGCCTATAACGACTTTCTTTTGCGTGTCATAAACCTCCTTTTATGACGCGCAATGCGCGTCAAGAAAGGTCTTTTTTCTAGTAGTGATATGTGACTTGTAAACAGCTTACCCTATGATGAATCATGGGCACAAAAAAATTTGGGACAAACTCTGAATCTTTGATTGAGGTCTCAATGGTGTTGCTGAATAATTTGTTATCGTTACCTTTTGGCGCATTCTTGATTATCATATTTGACAAATGACTTATGTAATCAGCGCGTATGAAAATTCTTCATTTCTTTAACTGTTTTATGTCCCAACCAAAATCCTTTACCCTAACCAGTTGTTGGTTTTTGCTTTTAGGGATGTAATCAAGATTCCCATGTTTTGGGTTGTGGCAACTGTTGGCGGGTTGTAACACTCCAACCGATGGCGGAAACATCGAGGTGTCATGTAGTGACGATTGTTCAATAGCTCACGGGCTAGAAATGTTAATTTTGATACATTGAATTGAATAATTTATTACATTAAAAGAATTACAACAATTAAAAACTAGTAATCTAAACTAAATACAGTAAATCTCAATCTAAGCCTAAGTTCCAAAAGCTTAGAAGTGATCTCATTAGAACCTGAAACATGTACGAAAATAATTCGGTCAATACAAAAATGTATTGGTGAGCATACCCTGTTGAATACATATAATAGAAAAGTGTTTCGCAATGCATGTGCTATGATATTGTAATATGTAAAAGGGTCAAAATCAAGCCTCACATCGTTCAATAATCGTTCACACATCGTTCAAGAAAAACCATAACAATGACCAAGGACTTAACTCGTTCACGTAAGTCAAACAAGGGATATAATTCGCAGTACTACTCATTGTTAGGTGCGGCCCAAAGGTTATTGACTTTGACAAATCGTTCATACAATTCACACAAAACATATCAAAGAGCACATTGCGTTATAAATAACATACGTAAGTTTAGTAATAATTGTACATGAGTCACCCCAAAAGAGTAAATAGTAAAAAGGGGAAAGATATACTCACATTGATCGCGATGATAAACATGTGAGAAAACAACGAGAAATAACGAAAGCCATATAATTGCTAAGGCTTGAATCACGTGTCCCGAATTCCTAAAACTTATGCACACCTAAATCTCATGTTTTCTAAATAAGTTATATCATAATTCAGTCACCTTCAATGATTTATATATCTTACGAGATTTCTTGTAATTAGTAAGGAAGTAAATGAAAAAAAAAATGAAACAATTGAAGTTACTTAAATAATACCTTAAGTTTCATCTCCATTCATTAGAATTTATGTCCATTTTGAAACCCACTCACAATTACTACACTAAATAATACCTTAAGTTTCATCTCCATTCATTATAATTTATGTCCATCATATTTAATATTAATAAATTTAGAATTAAACATTCTTTAAAGTATAAATATATATTAATAAAAGTTTATAATAATACTTAACTAATAAGTAAACATACGCTTGTTTTAAACTTTTTTTTTTTGCTTTGACAATAAATTTTCATGAACTCTAAATTAAATTTAAGATGAAAGAAAAGTCATGACATATTTAATATTCAAATAAATTTTCGTAACTTCATTTCTAAATATAATAATTCTTGTATTTTGTTTAAGAATGTAAATGATATTCATCGGTTATGAAACCTAGTCATAACTCCATTTCATGCCATAGGTTACATTACATAATTATTGAAACGAAATATGAATGTAAGGTGAATGTATTAATGGATTTTGTCTTATTGTTTTATTTGTTTTTATTATTAATAGTTTCGAATACAAGACTATAAGACTATAAATATAAATATAAGAAATAAGGGGGGGACTAAAATTGTAAAATGATAAATGTGAAAGGTGACGGATGTCACACGGGTTTCTTGGACTAGCTATTAGCTTCACTTCCATGTGGTTTCTAAACCAAACTGGTCCTACCACTTACAGGTAAGCAGTTTATGATCCACTCTAGAAACAAAAACCAATTTTGATCATGGTTTCAGTTTTATAATTAAAATCTGTGTTAATATTTACAGTTTTGTGGGCTTGCTAAACACGATTCCCATCTCAATTGCTGGATTACTTTTATTTAATGTTCCACTTAGCCTACCAAATTTTTTCAGCATACTTTTTGGTAAACAACTTGCTCAATGTTACACACAAGCAACCTTTTCAGACCTTATTTGTGTTCTTATACGTGCAAATTTCCAGGTTTATTTGCTGGAATATTCTTGGCTAAGGCCAAAATGTCATAGTAGGATTCAAATATCTTCGGCCAGTTACATTCTGATTTGTTATAAAAGCCAAATCAAATATGATTCTAGGAAGAATGGAATTTGTAAACCAGAAAGGATAAAAAAAAAGGCTTAAATAAGCCTTATATACAAACTGATATATTAAATAGATATGTTCTGGTCCAAAGGCACACCACGATAAATTATGCTCTTTGGTCCAATAATTCTCTCATGCTACTTTGTGTCTCGATCAATAGTAGGTGAAGTTATCAGCCTCAGCCTTCACTGTCCAGTAATGCATGCTTCGCTGTTTCTTCTTTAAGTCGATTTGTTTTCTATTACTAGGTTGGTTAGTTTGATAGATTGTTTGATTTAGGGGTTATTATCACGAACTGATTAAACGACTTTAAACTAAAATGTTTGATCAATTTTGTAATTATTTATTGGCTTCAATTTATTGATTTCTGTTCATCGGAGAAAAGTTTTGGGTTTGGTTGGTTATTAAATCATTCCAAATGCATATTTTTAGGTATTTCAATTCGTTTTCTGATCATTGGAGTAAAAAATATGATTTGATTTTGCTTTGCACTTAATATATTCACGTCTTAATACAAATGTTTTCATATAATTCATGTTGGTTTCAAATATTTTTGTAGTTAATGGCTCAAGGTTCACTCCAGATGATTTAATATGATCCCGTTGCCTAGGCGCAAGGCGCCTAAAAGGTGCTTTTAGACATGTTTATTTTTTCTGGTTCAGTGTGTCGCGTCACGAGCTTACTTTGATAATTATAATTTGATTGGCGCTATTAATTTGTTTTAGTTTTGTTGTGTAGGACATCGCTTTTATGTAGATGCATATTTGCGACTAATGCTATTGGATTGCAGATTACCAAAGTTTTGTTTCTGATCGTATGGTCGAAGGTGGCTTTTAGAATGGTCGAATGTTTTTATGCGCGTAGGATCGTCTAAACAACAAAGATAATGGTCAAACAAGTTCAATTCAGGTGCGGAATCCCTGAATTGATCATAAAATGATAATAAAACTAGCAAAACACAGAAATCATCATAAACATCTTTAATTCATTCACTTTCATAAAGGATTACACTTGAAATCACTGTTTACAATGATAAAAAGACGTTTACAGACTCAATAATAAACCTAGGGAGAACACACACAGGGAGGGAAAACAAAATGTCAAAAGCTACAATTCAAAAATCAACTTGACCTTATATAGGCCTACACATTCGCCCATTTGTGTTGGTCGAATGTGCAGGTTCGACCACTTGACAAGGTCGAACCAAGATATTACATAAACTAAGTTCTACCTTCGACCTCCCTGTGTACCTTCGACCCTGCATTTCCACCTTCGACCATTCAAACTACATTCGACCATTCTAAAAGCCACCTTCGACCATACGATCAGAAACAAAACTTTGGTAATCCGCAATCCAATAGCATTAGTCGCAAATATGCATCTACAAACTCCCCCTCGACTATTGCTTGGATTGCTTGAGTTTACGTTCTTGGTCCATTGTCTTGTTCATGAGCTTGATACGCAGTAACGTCTTCTGTTCCTTGGTCATCACTGGTTCAAAAGTTTGTTTCGGCTTTTTCTTTTTAACTTCCTGAACTTCCTGAACTTTCACAAACTTCCCCAGTTTCTTATCAAAATCACATCCGGCATTCACATTCCATGCAAAGCATAATAATACCACACGTTGGTATTTGCTTGCCTGTTCACTATCCATAGCTTCGTAGTAAATCAGATTATAATAGAGCATTATAATATCCTCATGCGAACAGTTGATCAACCACATAGGACCAAAGATGTGAATCTTTTTGAAGTCTTTTGCACCCTCCTTCAACACTATAATAGCCTCTGCAGTCTTCCAATCATAGTACCACCATATGAAGTCTTTAGAAAAGTGTTGTGGGATCTGCATCAATGGAATATGTTTCAACACTTTAGGTGGTTTATACTTTAACGTCACCTTGGGCATCCCAGTAATATCATCAAACTCCTTCTAATGAACAATTCTTTTCGGGTACTGGGGAGTAAAGAAGTTCCATTTAGTTCTGCTTTCTCTCGACATACGATCTGCAAAGTAGGCAACATGATCGTTTACAGAACCTGTCATCTCATGTCTACAAATGTCACGAATAGCCCAGTATGGTAATGTCTTCAAATCATGGAATCTGTCAAAATACAGAATTCCTTTTTCCCATTTAACAGCTACACCCTTCAACTGTTTCACGAACTTCCATCCAAGAGCTTTACCTTTAAATAAGTCATTGTGAAACTTGTAAAAACTACCTTGAACTTCTTTCTTTGGACGGTTCGCCTCTTTCTCTTTAAGCTTTCTCAAGAGATCTTTCAAAGCGTCAGATTGTTCAATGTTTGGCTTATTACAATCTAAAAATACTTCTTCAACTAATCTCTTACTCTTTTCATGAGCAAGTTTCTCAGCCTGGCGAAATAACTCATCAGTGAACTCAGGAAATCCAGAATCTTTGTTTTTCTTATAGTATTCTGGATATTCCTCACTCGTGATATCTTCAATCTCTACCTCCTCGAATACTGGTACATCTCTATCATCGGAGTGATTACCTGCTTCTTTCTCAGGTATGTTCAGTATCTGATTATCAATCATCAACTCCTCCAGAGTTTTACCAACCTGTTTCGCCAATCCTTCCAAAATCTCCTTTGACATGGCTGCAGAAACTTCTCCATCTTCTAAGTTAGGATCATTGTATTCTAACTAGAACCTCATATCATTAGACTCAAATATCTCAGGAAATCTGCCAGTCATCTCGATCATCCAGACTTTGTCAGTCAACATCTGGCGATACATATTCTCATCATCATCAGATAAAGATCTGATCTTTTCATTCCAAAAGATACTATCATCGTCAACTGTACCACCAGGAGCTTTTGAACTAGAACCTCCTTTATCTTTTCCTGATCCTCTCTTCTCATACTTGTATTTATCAGTGTTATCATCATCATCATCACTGTCAGAACTTGCAGAGCTATTACCTTCTCCTGAGTCATCTCCCGAACCATCATCATCACCATCTTTCTTCTTCTTAGGATCTTTACCAGCATCCTCATCTAACTCATCATCATCTTCTTCTTTTTGATCAGATGGTTCATAATCAACTTCTTCTTCATTACGCTCCTTATCTTCTTCACCAGCTTGTAACTGAGGAGCTTTAGAGTATAAGTCTTTTATCAGATTATCCATACTCTTGTTACGTGCTTTCAGCTTCTTGTTCTCCTCTTTTATAGCAATATATCTCCTGGTGTTTCTCTGTTCATGCTTCAACAACTTCTTGTTTTCTTTTTGAAGCTGTTTAATCTTAGCTTCTAGAGCTTCATGATTCTCATGTGATGTTTCAACAACGTCTAACATCTTCTTGTCGTTGTTTCTCAACTGTTCAATTTCTGCTTGTTGCTGATTAATAATCTTCATCATATCAGCAAGCTTCTGATTAACTGCAGTCATAACATCACTGTCTATAGTAACCTTCGGTGGTGTTGAAGCTTCAGCAGCAGAAAACTTTCCTTTCTTCATTTTCTTTAATATTCTGTCCAATGCATCGTTGAACTCATCAGTTGGTAACTCAGTCTGTTTAGCAGCAGATGATGTCTTTTGCTTCTTCGCTGCTGGAGATGTGATAGGTGATTTAGAGCTAGATGCTGGAGGTAGTTTCTTTCCAGCAACCAAAAATTCAATATCTCTAGCCCTTTTCTCCATTGGCTTCAATACTTTCTCTTTCTTCTTATATTGTGGCTTCTTCTATTTTTCACCTGTCATTGGCGATCCCACAAAGTCTTCGGATCCCAATACTAAACCTTCATCTGTTTCATCCAACGCAACAGGACTTTTTGTCCTTTGCTCTTCCACAGATTTATTTAGACTCTCAGACTCACCAGCCACAGTGGCCTTGGGCGTGGTGCTCTTAACAGTCTCACTATCAGAATCCCATCTCTCGTCTTCTTGTGTCTCTTTTGAATCAACAGACACTTCATCAACTACATGTAAACCCTTATTGGCTACACTCTTATGTCTTCTAGAAACCTTCTTCTTAGCGGATTCAGTATCATCTTCTTTCTCTTTTCCCTTTCCCGTCTTTGCCCCAAAATTTACGACTTGACGCTTTCTCTCAGCATCAGGATCAACTGGACAAAGAGGATTATCTGGATCTGAATCACTGTTATCATGTCTAACCTTATCCTGGCCTGGATCTTCATACCCTGGGTTAATCAAATGACCAAACAGATTCTTGTTAGGTGGTCTTTCATTCAACGGCACACCTTTATAACCCTTCATTCTGACAAGAGTATTCAGGTTCATGTGATCCTGAACAACAATCTGAGTAGGATCTCTTATCAGCTTCTTATGCTTCTTATCAAGTATCATCTGTATAAACCTCGGATAAAGCAAAAACTTTTTCTTCTTCAGGCCTCTAAGTGGTTCTAACATGTGTTCCAATATCATACCAGATACATTGAACGGTTTATTCAATATAAGAGCCACCATCAGAGAACTAATGCTTTTCCTCATCACATCATACCCTCCACTCACCGATCCAAATACGTGCAATATCACATGAGCGAGATACTTAAACTGAGGGCATAGCTTCCCTTTATGTAACGAACCATCAGTTATCGGTCCGTTGTACTTCATTCTTAAGAAACACTTCCTCTGTTCTATCCACGAAAGTTCTCTAGGATCTGTCTTCTTCTCATCATGCAACTTCAATGCCTCACGGATGTCATCTTAAGAGATAATCACAAGCTCCCCCTGAATCTTGCTAACCACTGCAGATTCGTTGTTCCAGAAGTCCATTTTAGTATTCTTCCAGAACTCCTGTTGACGATCCTTATAAATGATAGCTGGGGTAGCAAGTGCAACGATCACACGGCTTCTCTTAAGGAAATCTACGATACCGGCGAACTCTTGATGTTTCCTCAGATCACCGATGAACGCACAACAGTTGTGTGCCGATTCAAATGGTAAATCTTCCATTTGTTCCTTTCCAGTAGCCTTCATAGAAGATCCAGCAGGAATATCAGAACTACCCTATTCAGACATTATAAAACTACAAAACAAATCAAGCAAACATGTTAAAAACGGACAAAAATAACAAAACTTGAAAAATTTGATTATCAGTTTCTACATTCGACCGTTCGTAGGTTCGAATGTGAAATTATAAAGGTTCGAAAGTGGGAATAAAGGTTCGAATATGAAAAACATTTTGAAAGATTGTACATTCGACCATTTGTTTCCAGGTTCGACCGTTTGACAATCTACATTCGCCCAAACAGTCACATTCGACCGTTTGAATTGGGTGAAAGAGAAAGTTCATCTCCTTGAACATCAAATTCTGATTTGGTCCATTTTAACATGCCATTTTGATTCAAGCCCACTCGAACACGACCGATTAAGCATTTCCTACCAACAATTGCAATTATCGTCCATTGATTATGTGTTTTCTACTAAAAGCTAGGGTTCGAAAGTTTTTTAAACATCAATTGGTTAAACTGGTTTGTTATAAACTCTAGTTTTTGTTTATTCTCCCCCTAAAAGACATAATCAATGAATCCTCAACAAAAATTACAACAATTATCAATTTAAAATGACTGTTTGAAGTCAGTTAGGTCTTAGGCACAAAATCAATGATTCAAAACGATTCAGTTGATATTAACCTACAAATGATATGGCAAAATGACCAGGGATTCAAGACGAACACAATGGTATGAAATTTAAAACACGTGCAACAAGATCACTTAATCTCAGAATTTTGAAATTTTTTGAATGTGAGGGTCGAATGTGCAGATATGGTATATATAGGCTCCACATTCGACCGTTTGACTAGGGCGAATGTGAAACTTTTTCCACATTCGACCCTACTGAAAAGTTCAAATGTAGAAAAAGGGTTCGAATGTGAAAATGTCACATGAACACTCACATTCGACCGTTTAAAAGGTACGAATGAGCAGACAAAATTCCACCATCGACCCAACGAAGGGGCGAATGAGAATTGGAATTTTTGAAAATTTTACCAAATCTCAAAATCGAGTCCCGTTCAAAATATTTTTCAACTTTTAAGCATCCGTCATTCATTATTTCTCATTTAAAGATGACAAAACTCAAATGGTCCATCAAGTTTTAGAAAATCATCATCAACCACCATCAGCTATCAAAAATAAGATAGAAATGTAAAATCTTTTTGGATTTTCTAAACTTTTAGTTAAAACACACCTAAAATCTTTTTAAGTTTTGTATTTATGACGAGAAATGTAAATTAGCATAAATGGAAAGATAAAGCAGTAAAAGTTTTGTGATTTCCGGTAAAGGGATCATATCAGTTATTGAGAAATCTGATCACACCGTTGATCTTTTGATTTATTATCATTAAAGACAATGTGTGATCTGGCAACTGTTGATATTGTGATCCACATAAGCTCACATGCAGGCTGTTGTGCAGTGCTTTATACTGATACTATTATTTATAGTATAAATTCAATTGTCTGTGGTTCCCACACACACGACATACTCCCGTATCAAGAAGTAAATGCATAAAGACTCATTGTAACGCGTGATTATGCTTTCGTCATCTATAATTTACAAGGTATGAGGCACAGAGGTTTACAGGTCAGCAAATCAATGCAACGGAGTAACATGTGCACTCTACCAGGTTGAGGGCTAATATCAATCATGATTTGCATCAATGATTGGATACGATGTAATAGATAATCTTTGATTATCATCATACATAGAAAGTTCCTCAATTCGGTAACTTTAGGATTTGGCTTTAAAGCTCTTTTATAAAGACACCCTGTCTGATCTAGGTCCGTAATGAATTACAGCAGAAGATTAGAGAGGCTATCCCCAGACAACTAATAACATAACGACCCGAAACCTCCGAGTTTTGTACAAATACCCTATCAAACAAAATTACGGTACTAAGACCATATGCCCATGAGGAGTTCATCCACACAACAATTTGTTTGATATATATGTATCAGGCACGTATTAATAAGTCTACGAAGCCTATCAACACATCACACAGACTCAGACACACGTCTTATAGTGCATTAAATTTCTTTAGAATGTGTCAGATCCCCACTGATGTACTATCATTTCCCCTTTTTCTCCAGGAAATCATTTTGGGTTTTTCTAATTTTTATGGGTTTTTGAATTTTTCAATGTTTTTGGTGTTTCTGAAAATAAATTCTATCTAAGAAATGTAAAACATATTTTTGGATTTTTGTATTTTTCTGAAAAGCAATAAAAATTGTACTAAAAAGTGATAAACTGAGGTGGTGATCAGTCCTGTTTTACTTTAATACTGTTAGCTTTTAAAAGATATTAAAATCTTGATTTATCAAAAGCTTTGGTAAACAGATCTGCACGTTGATAGTCAGTGTGAATTTTGACCATATCGATCAACTCTTTTGCATAACAATCACGGATAAAATGATATCTGATCCGGATATGTTTAGCTTTCGAGTGATTTACTAGTCTTTTGTTAATGCAATTGCGGCTTCATTATCACAGTAAATAGGGGTTTTAAGAACTTGCAAACCGTAGTCCACCATCTGTTGTTGTATCCAATGAACCTGTGAGCAGCAGCTTGATGCTGAGACGTATTCTGCTTCACATGTGGATAAGGCAACTGCGGTCTGTTTCTTGCATTGCCAGGTCACGAGCCTGCTCCCCATAAACTGGCATCCAGCCGTTGTGGATTTGTTGTCTTTGTCACAGCCACCCCAATCTGCATCACTAAAAGCGATTAGGTCAAAATTATCATCATTAGGGTACCATAGTCCTCTCGACACACAACCCTTCAGATATCTAAGGATACGTTTGACAGCTGCAAGATGACTCTGTTTCGGCTTCGACTGATAACATGCATAGAGACATGTGGCAAACATTATGTCTGGTCTGGAGGCGGTGAGGTACATCAGAGATCCGACGATTACTCTGTATGTAAAAGGATCAGTTAGCTCCCCCTTAGCGTCAACACCAATCCCGTGATTAGGTTGTATCGGGGTATCCATCGGCTTTAAAATCATCCATCTGGAATCGGCTCAAGACTTCAGAAATATATTTCGTCTGGTGAATAAAGATCCCCGTTGGTCTTTGGTCCGCCTGAAAGCCTAGGAAAAACTGTATCTCTCCCATCGCACTCATTTCGAACTTTTCCTGCATAACACGTTCAAATTCTCTGCATAGAAGTTCGTTAGTAGAACCAAAAATAATCTCATCTACATAAATCTGCACTAGAAGCAAGTCATCCCCTGTTCGTTTTGTGAACAGTGTGCAATCTACCAAACCTCGTTTAAATCCTTTGGACAGAAGATACGTGCTCAGCTCCTCATACCATTGCCTCGGAGCCTGGTGCAACCCGTAAAGAGCATTGTTTAGAACGTAGACCTTATCCCGGTGAATAGGATCCTCAAAGCCTGGTGGTTGACCTACGTAAACTTCCTCCTTGACCACACTGTAGAGAAACACGCCTTTGACGTCCATTTGATACACCTTGAATTTCTTATACGATGCAAACGCTAGAAACATTCGGATAGCCTCTAAGCGTGCAACAGGTCCATAAATCTCGTTGTAATCAATTCCTTCAACTTGATGAAAGCCTTGTACGACCAATCAAGCTTTGTTCCTAACAATCACTCCTCTGTCATCTTTCTTACACTTGAACACCCATTTCGTTCCTATCTTTTTTCGTCCTGGAGGTAAATCTGTCAATGTCCACACTCCGAGTTTCTGAAATTGTAATAACTCCTCCTGCATAGCCTCTACCCAAGCGTCATCCAAAAGAGCGTCCTTGTATGTCCGCGGCTCAACCTGCGAAACATAACAAGCAAAAGACCAGTCATTTTGAAAACCTGATTTTTGGTGAGTTTGCATTCTTCAGTTGACCTCTTGTCAACACACTGCTACCAGGATCACCAATAACTTGCTCGATCGGAGGAATCCGATGTATCCGAGATTCCGGATAATTAGGTACTTGAACTCTCGTCTGAGTAGTTAAGTTCTCTGTGGAATCCAGATCATTACCCACATTCGATGATGAAGCACCATGTGTATTTGGGTTCACTGGTGGTGTCTCTGTAGCAATATCTGGAATAGCTTCACTTGTAACATCATCATCATCTTCAGATTTCGATGAATTAAGAGTTGTGGAAGCTTCCTGAAATACCTCTTCTTCAGCTACAGGAGCATTGGTATCATTAGAAGCCGTTTGGGGGTTTACAGTAATCGGACGCACCAACGGTGATGTTACTGCATTTTCGACCTCGTAATATAATCGTAATACAGCTTCTTCAACCAAGCTATCTAGATTGAATGATTCAAAGAAATCCTTGTAATCAAACATCCAGTCTGGACCACTTCCATGTACATTATGAGTATATCTTTGTACTTCGACATTAGCCCACTCCTCGACCTGACGAGTTCGTTTGTTGAAAACCCGTTTGAGCGGGGTTGCATATCCAACAAAGAATCCTTCTTCAGCCTTCAGTGCGAACTTCTCAGATGGATTAAGCATTGTACATGGAGCTCCAAACGGTTCTAGATACTCTAAGTTTGGCTTTCGTCGATTCAACAGCTCATAAATAAGTTTTGCCAAACTTCTTCACCGTTAAAACACGATTAAGAGTATAACAAGCTGCGTAAATTGCTTCGTTCCAAAACATTACTGGAAGATTTGAGTCCGCGAGCATTGTTCTTGCCGTTTCAATTAGAGTCCTGTTTTTACGTTCTGCGACACCGTTCTGTTGTGGGGTATACGGAGCACTGTATTCATGATGAATACCTTTGTTTTCACAAAGATCGTCCATCTGTGCATTCTTAAACTCCGTCCCATTATCACTCCTAATTCTCTTGATCTTGAGACCATAGATATTTTCCAATCGAGTGAACAGAACTTTCAGATTATCAAACGTGTCGCTCTTATGGTGCAAGCACATAACCCATGAAAATCTGGAAAAGTCATCGGTAACCACAAGAAAGTACAATTCACCAGCATGACTTTTACGTTTGACCGGTCCGAACAGATCCATGTGCAAACGCTCAAGTGTCAATTCAACGGAATTGACTTTCTTTGGCTTATGGGATTGTTTGTGCTGCTTACCCTTCTTGCAACTCACACACATGTCATTTAAATGAAAATGTTTAACATTCACGCCTGTGACAAGTTCATTCTTCACCAATTGATTCATCTTTCAAAGGTGATTGTGTCCCATCCTCCTATGCCACATGATTAATTCTTTTTCAGTAGCCTTGGAGAGAAAACACGTGACTTGGCCTTGTGTAGTCATTTCTTTTGACATATCGAGAATGTACAAATTGTTCACTCTCGGCGCCTTTAACATCACCCACTCTTTTGGTAAAACGAATAGTATACTGAAAACTGCTTATCACAAATCTGACTGACACTAAGCAGATTATAATCGATTTGCTTCACGTAAGAGATCTTCTCAAAACTCACTATTCCATTACTTACACTACCCTCCATGGTAATGTATCCACCCTTGTTTCCAGCAAACGCTACATAACCTCCATTAATATTTCTGATATCGAACAGTAGCGATAAATCCCCTGTCATGTGACCAGAAGCTCCACTGTTAACAATCCAAAGACTGCTCACAGGGCCAGCTGAAGCTTCCTGCACATATCAAGTAAAAAGATTAGTTTTTTCGGGGGACCCAAGCCTGCTTGGTCTTGGGTCTTTGAACTTTGTGTTTCAAAGATTCTTTCTTACAATCAGATAGATTTGAATTGATCTTTTTCTGATCAATTAAATCTTTTTCTAATCAATTAAATCTTTGGTGACCAATGCTGTTCCGAACGTTTCAAGATCCGGATTTGAGATTTTGTGGTCTCAACCAGTTTCTTTACTTTGTCTTTGAACGAAACTTTCTTGGTTACCTTCTTTGATTTAACAGAGACATGTCCAACTGTTGGTTTGACAGCAGGTTTAACTGGAACCTTTTTCTTGTCAACAGTTGTATTCACCATCGGTTTCTTAAGGGATTTTTCAGTTGCTATCCGGTTACGACGATCATATGTCATCGAACGATTATCACTTATTTGATAAAAATGATTTTGATTATAAAAATGTGGTTGTTGAGGGACAACTCGTTGTTGAGGATAACATTGATTATCAACAGGACGTTGATGATTTTGCTTCACTTCCACCTCGTGCCTTTTGTGCCTAACATATGGGCAGTGAGCAAGTAAATGCCCTATCTCCCCGCATTTATAGCACGCACGGTATTCTTCAATGTTATTCTTGACGTTTGACTTAGAGTATGTGTTGATAGGATATTGATCCTCCACACATTTCCTTCTAAGACTCTTAGGAGCTGGATCCAAAGAGTAAGTCGGCTCAAGAAAACTGTTAGCCTTATTCTTTGGCCTGATGAATTCCGTGACATGAACTTTCGGTTCTTTAGGAATATCCAAGTAAATTCTTTCTAAAACCTCTTGAGGTACATCATTTGTTCGCTCATGCTTTGGGAACCAAATGGTACTCTCCTGCCAAATCTTTTCAATCTTTGAATAATTGGCGAACTTGATTGGATATTCCTCGCCAGACATAATCTTATCGGATCCAATCATCCGATAGAAAATCTTGACGGGGTTGTCACAGGATTCATTTTTCTTTTCATTTTTCTTTTCAACAGGCTTAACTGATTGATTCTTTCTATGAGCGTTAGCCATGGGATGCACAATCTGAGATGGTGAAACAGGTTCGTTAGTGATTCTGTGATTTTCATCAGGAATATCACACACCTTCTCAGATACCTTCTCAGATTGATCATCTTCAGAATCAGAATCATCAGTTACAGCAACTACACCTTCATTGCTTAGTCCCAAAACTGGTCGAACATCAGAATTTGGGTCTCCCACACTAGAAGTGTTCGACTCATTATCCAATGTTGATTCAGACTTGACTGAGCTCTCCGGTGTTATTGAATGTAGAGTATGATTTTCAAATAACACTGGAGATGGGACGGCCTTGTAGTTTGCATTACTAGACTGTGAAGGCTCCTCTATTATATGATTAACAACATAAGCAATATGCTTATAACTCTCAAGTTTCTTATTTACTTTTTCCGCAAAGCACTTGATGGTAGCCATTTCAAGTTTTGTGTTTTCTAAATCATTGATGTAATTATTTATGGGTAGTTGTTTCAAAGATAAAGTCTTTTTCAATTCTGAAACATCTTTCTTATAACCATCAAGCACTCTGTTAAACTCTCGTGCTTCTTTTTGATAGGATTGACGGTTGATCTTAGCACTCTCAAGCTGAACCTTGAGTTGCTTATTATCATCTGTCAATTTATCACAAGCATCACAATGTTTATCACAAATTGAATTTGAAGTAGATTCAGTACTTATCTGTTTAGGAGGTTCTGTCATCGCCATCAGTGCAAAATGTGCTTCCTTCCCAGCGAAAAACTTTGAATAATCAATCCTGGTACAGGCATCATCCACCATGCATGATTTGCGAGTAATCAAAAAGTCAGCTTCAGCAAGCAACTGATCAATATCATCATCCAGTGAGTTAACACTAGATTCAGAATCAGATTCACTCTCCACATCAGAATAAGCTGAATCATACTGTTCTGGCACCTCAGTAACCGAATCAAGAATCAAACCAGATTTCTTCTCTCCACAATCATCACTTTCTTCACTCAACTCTTCGATTTTCACTTCAGACAACTTCTCAGTCACTATCTCTCCTTCAACACATACCGGCTCATCCAGATCCATTTTCTGCGCAACACAAGCCACATTACCAGTGGTAATCTCCTCAACACCCAACTGCATACCCGTCCAATCAAAACCCTCGTCTTTCTGTATCACCAAGGCTTGGTTTTGATCATCTGATTGGGTTTGTGTGTTTGGTGTAGAAATAGGAATGATTGTTCTGTTTGGATTTTGTTGTGTTTGATTTTGGTTCTGGTTTTGTGTTGTGGTTTGTCTAGCAGTGTTGTTTTGTGAAGAATTTTGACGGTTCTGGTAGGTATTTTGTGGTTGAAAGCGTGAAATATTAGGGCTTTGGAAAGATACCTGGTTTTGAGTTTGACGGTTTTGATAGTTGGTGTTGAAAGGATTTCTGTTCCCCTGCTGTGCTGGCTGTGTGCATTCCCTTTTAAAGTGACCTTTCCCACCACAATTGAAACATGTCACTTTGGCTTTGTTGAAGCCATATGTGGTGTTTGGGGAAGTAGAAAGATCAGTTCTTCAGGTCTTCTCAATGAATTCGGTAGCTCTTCTCATAACACTCGCAAATGCCCACTGAATATCAATGAGCTCCATCTCTTCTTTATCAATCTGTGCTTAGTCTTCACTGTCAAGTTGTTGTTCCCAATTTGACTCGCAACCAGCCCGTTATAAGAAGCTACCATAGCTGACACTAATGCTACATGTTGCTGTGCAATCTCAACAGTAACATTGTTCAAGTTCGAGGTTTCCAGCACGATTGAACTCTGAGTTGGTTGGGTTTGATTCATCTGAGTTTGGTTCACTTGAGAAATATATGATTGTTTTGTGGTTGGTTTAGATTAGCAGAATAACAAGCTGCTTGTTGCATAGGTGAAAATGGTGGTATGAAAGTTGTAGTAGGATATGATGGTGGTGTATAAGATGAAGTTTGTGCAAGGTAATTGATAGGTGTTTGGATGGTTCAACCTGGCTAGAAACGCACGCAATGTGTGGTGCAACATTTGAACTAGAACTTGAACCAGCAAGAGATGAAGACGCATTACCATGATATAAATCAGGGTTCTGAGGAATTTGAGCTCTTTTTACCTTCCTCTTTTCCTCCATCTCCTTGTTCTCAAGTTTTTGAATAAACTCGTTGATGGTCCAGTATTGGTACGCATCCTTTTCCTTCAGTACCTCTATATGCTGATTCCAGTATGGTGGCAACGCATCGGCAAACTTGTCCACCAGCTCCGACATTGGTATGTTTATCTCATAGCTAGAAAGCTCGGTCAATAAATGACAATACCTCGGAATCAGCTCCTTCAGCGTCTCATTCCCCATATAGCTGAAGTTCTCAAACTCTTTCCTTAGTTCCTCCATCCTTAACTTCCTTGTCTTCTCATTTCCATCATGCCGATTTCGTAACATGTCCCACAACTGTTTAGATGTAGTGCAAGACCCAAACCGATGTAAGAGATCAATATTAATGGCCCGGGACAGTTGAGAAAACGCCTTCTTCTAATAGCAAATTTCTTTTTCTCATCCTCAGCAAGGTTTTCCAATGGAATTGGCTCACCCATGTTCTCCAAGATCGGAACAACATAGCCTTTGGCAATCATTTGCCAAGCTTCCGTTCCCTCTAATCCCATTCCCTCAAGATGTATCTTAAACTTGGTCTTCCATGTGTTGTAATCTATCATTTACATAAGCTTTGGTGGACGGCTTCCACTACCCGACGATAAGTCTTGAATAATAGTCGAGATAGCGTTGGTAGTGTGAGAATGAACCGCCGCTGCTGCTACTCCCCAATAATCAGCCATCGGTTGTGGTTGTGGTTGTGGTTGTGCAACTTGTTGGGGCATAGAGCTAGTCATTGCCATTTACTTAATCGGTTGGGATGGTTGACTAGACTTTTGAGCAGCCACCGACCAAGGATCCATGGTTGTCTGCTAAAGTTACCGAATTGAGGAACTTTCTATGTATGATGATAATCAAAGATTATCTATTACATCGTATCCAATCATTGATGCATATCATGATTGATATTAGCCCTCAACCTGGTAGAGTGCACATGTTACTCTGTTGCATTGATTTGCTGACCTGTATACCTCTGTGCCTCATACCTTATAAATTGTAGATGACGAAAGCATAATCACGCGTTACAATGAGTCTTTGTGCATTTACTTCTTGATACGGGAGTATGTCGTGTGTGTGGGAACCACAGACAATTGAGTTTATATTATAAATAATAGTATCAGTATAAAGCACTGCACAACAGTCTGCATGTGAGCTTATGTGGATCACAATATCAGCAGTTGCCAGATCACACATTGTCTTTAATGATAATAAATCAAAAGATCAACGGTGTGATCAGATTTCTCTATAACTGATTTGATCCCTTTACCGGAAATCACAAAACTTTTACTGCCTTATCTTTCCATTTATGCTACTTTACATTTCTCGTCAAAAATACAAAACTCAAAAAGATTTTAGGTGTGTTTTAACTAAAAGTTTAGAAAATCCAAAAAGATTTTACATTTCTATCTAATTTTTGATATCTGATGGTGGTTGATAATGATTTTCTAAAACTTGATGGACCATTTGAGTTTTGTCATCTTTAAATGAGAACGTAAACTCAAGCAAACCAAGCAATAGTCAAGGGGGAGTTTGTAGATGCATATTTGCGACTAATGCTATTGGATTGCGGATTACCAAAGTTTTGTTTCTGATCGTATGGTCGAAGGTGGCTTTTAGAATGGTCGAATGTAGTTTGAATGGTCGAAGGTGGAAATGCAGGGTCGAAGGTACACAGGGAGGTCGAAGGTAGAACTTAGTTTATGTAATATCTTGGTTCGACCTTGTCAAGTGGTCGAACCTGCACATTCAACCAACACAAATGGGCAAATGTGCAGGCCTATATAAGGTCAAGTTGATTTTTGAATTGTAACTTTTGACATTTTGTTTTCCCTCCTTGTGTGTGTTCTCCCTAGGTTTATTATTGAGTCTGTTAACATCTTTTTATCATTATAAACAGTGATTTCAAGTGTAAACCTTTATGAAAGTGAATGAATTAAAGATGTTTATGATGATTTCTGTGTTTTTCTAGTTTTATTATCATTTTGTGATCAATTCAGGGATTCCGCACCTGAATTGAACTTGTTTGATAATTATCTTTGTTGTTTAGACGATCCTATGCGCATACATTTTACTGTTTGCTTTTGTTACTAGGCGGCGTTAGTTTGTGTCCGTGACAAACAAGTACAACCCCAAATCAGTCACTTCGCTAGATCTGGTATCAGGCTCTAAGTGAGCACCATTAAGCAAGTCAGATGCCGCTGTCTAGATTCAGGTCAAGATAGACTAGAGGTACGTCAAATGGGTCATTATGCCGCGTCTTTATTAGGGCTGCAATGAGTCCATCATGCGGATCAAGTTTCTATGTTGGACATCGCTAATGGTCTCCGGATTCGGGTCACAAAGTGGCGTTAGTTCCTGCATTGGTAGATAGCATTATACGGGTCACTGTGCAGGAATTGGGATGGGTAAAAAAGAAGGTGGTTTTAGAAGGTTCGAGTAAATCATCTAAACTATAATTCTGGCACAATAGCAAGATGAGGTCGCGACTCTGGATGGCGTTGTCCACAACTGTAAGCTGTAGCATAAAATGGTACCTTTTCATTAGCAAAGGCTCAAGTTATGGGTCGAGGTGGCGCGTCCTGGAAGTTTATGGATGTTTGAAGGAAAGATCAGTTACTGCAGTTGTGAAAGTGGGCATTATGTACAAATCCTTGGCTCTAAAAGGGGGATGGTTTTGGCATCAATGATTGTCTGTATTGCATTTTATGTCCTTGGTTTGTTTTAGAAAATGGGTCATGTGTAGGTTAAGGGATAAGAGATTCTTATCTGGTGAAGTACAAGTTTTTCTTTTGGTGGATTATGTTGGGTCTGCTGATCTGAAGAAGAACAGATGATTGAAAAGCCAAAATATACTAACAGTTGATCCACATAAATAAACAGTCTTTACAACAAACTCTCCCCAAAAGACTGTTGACCCTAACAACTGTTCCACCCAAACAACTGCTATGACAACTGCTGCTACAAAGGATTGCTGGATAACAACTGATAGAGAACAACTGCTGACCAAAGGTCTGATGAAGAAAAACTGCTGATCAAGTACTGAAGACTAAAGGTCTGTTGGAGCCAACAACACTTAGGCTCCAACAGATAATACAAGACCATCAGAGTTTTCCTCAACACTAGTTTACCTTACAGTGTTTTGTAATATAACAGTAGTTTGTATAGGGCAGATGTTTTATGTTGTTATTCTGTTAGAGGTCACTATCTTAGGTGACGTCAGCCTAGGTCACCAGTGGTTTAGATTTGTCTATAAATTGAACAGTGCTTGTACTGTTCTATTGGTCACTCACAACATTCTCTCAGACAAACAATCACAGAGTGATCAGGCTGAGGGGGAGTACTTGTATTTGATTGTAATCTTTCAATATAATGAAAGCTTTCGATTAAGAAAACATTTATTCCTTTTTTTTATTATAGTTTATCATTACGCTGCACTTTCCATATATATTCACTTCATTCAATTCTCATTCTACTCTAAACAAATCAAAACAATCAAACTCAGATCCTAAAAATTGGTATCAGAGCCAGGTCAATTAAATTCGATCTAATCAATCAATTTAATATAAACAGATCAGCTCACAATTATTGATATCGTTTGTTTGTCGGATTGAAAACAGAGTATTAGTTTATTTTCGATTCAACCAGTTATAAACAGACTTTGTTTTTGAAAAATCAGAGAATGGCTTCAATCAATCACGATCCACACAACACTGGCACGAACAACAAGCCACCGATGCTTATTAGATCTAAATACAATATCTGGCAACGTCTGATGAGCCATGTTCTAGCTCAACAGAACACTGGGTGTTGGAAGTCGGTTATCTTCGGACCACGTGTTTCGATGGTGCCGAGTACCGAAGATACCAAGGTTCAGGAGCCTAAGAAACTTGAAAACTACTCCGACCAGGATTTTCAGAAAATTGAGTTAAATGCTAAGGCCTTCAGTATTGTGGCCAAGGCTCTACCCAATGATATATATGCTGGGCTGTTACACTGTAACAGTGCAAAGGAGTTGTGGGATGCACTTAAAGAACAATTTGGTGGGACTGAAGAGGTTATTGAAAACATTCGTGAAATACTTAACCAACAATATGAAACATTCTGTCATGTTAAGGGAGAGTCATTAACTCAACAATTTGAGAGGTTTAACTGTCTCATTAGTGAACTAAAACTGGTTGGTCTAACTTACCCTTATTCAACCTTGAACCATAGGTTTTTAAGATCATTACCAGATAAATGGGACACTATTGCTATAGTTATGAGAAACTCAATTGGATTCAAGGACCTATCACTGACCCAGCTTCATGGGAAGCTCTTGACCTATGAGAGAGAGCTTAACCAGAAAAAGAAGCTCCAGGACTCTGGAAAAGTGTCTGATGATTATGTATTTGGTAATACAACACTTTTGGGTCATGATGAGGTGCCTGGAAAATACTAAGGATCAGAGTTATGATCATTTCATTGACATAACTTCAGGTTTTAACTCTGATTCTTATTCACCAAACTATGCTTGTATAGCAAGTGGTGGTGATATCCAGGCATCTGATAACATATCCTTTGAGTATGATGACCTAAAATACTTTGACCCTGATGATTTGAAAGAAATGGGCATTATGCACCAATTGGCCTTTCTCAGTGTAAGAACTAACAATTTTTACAAGAAAACTGGGAGAAGGTTTCTACGGTTAACTGGCAGATCAAAGGTGGGGTTGGATAAATCAAAGATAAAGTGTTATAAATGTCATAGACTTTGTCATTTTGCTTGGGAATGTAGGAGTCAACATGGTACACCTATAATTACCTATCCAAATCAAAGGCCTCAGACCAACACTTATCAAAATTCCAATAATACCCATGAACCAAATGTGCAAAACACTGCTCATTTTGCACAGTCCTCAAACACTGTTCCTGTCCAGTTTGTCCAAACCACTGTTCCTCAGATCCACTATGTGCAAACACCTGTTGCTCAGGCACCTGTGCAAATGACTGCTGCTTCATCCTCTGCTCCTGCAGAGACCAGTCAACAGAGCTTCTTCACACAAGGCTTTGTTGATTGGAGCAGTCTACCAGATGAGTTAACAGATGAAAACTTTGCATTAGTTGCCAAAGCTAAAAATGAACCAGAAAATTTTTGTTTCATGGCTATGGTAGAAGAAGTTGAATCTGAGGAGGTGGTGACGGAATCTATAGTTATGACTGATGATGTTGTCGATGAAGTAGTTGCAGCTGAAAAACCTGAAGAAGAGGTTGTGAATCTCTCAGATCCCTGGGGTGCATCTATTGATTGTAAGTGCAAGTGTGATTGTGTATTTTTTGGCTGCTGCTAAGGGAGCTTCTGCTTGTTTAGATAGTCTTTGGTATGTAGATAGTGGAGGCTCGAGGCACATGACAGGATGTAGAGCCCTTCTTCTGAGATGTTTGATTTAGATAAATTCAAATATGAAGATATCACTGTTAAAACTAACAATGCAGGTACACCACAATCTCCACAACAAGATTACAGAACAGATGTTGTGATCCCAAATCACTATAAAATCTATTCTGCATCAGAAAAAGCAGCTGTTCAAAACAACTTTCAAAACTGTGTTACAGCTGTGTCAACCACTGTTGGCCAGTCTTACCCTCAAACCACTGCATAATCATCTGTTGATAAAAGTCAAACATCTGTTGACAAAAGTCAGTCCAGATTTACACCACTTGGACCCATTCCCCCACTTCCATTTCAAACATCTGATGGCACTACAGAAGTGCAAACAGATGTTACACCAACAGAGTCATCAAACCTTTGTCCTTCACCACAAAATGCCATCATCCCATATTAGGGAGATCTAATCTACCAATGAGCTCATCCACAAGACCAAATCATTGGCAACATCAGAGAGGGTGTGCTAACAAGAAGCCAATCCTCAAATATCTGTCTTTTTGCAGGTTTTCTATCTCTCACACAACCTATCAAGTACCAAGAGGCACTAAAAGACAACAGTTGGGTAGAAGCTATGCAAGAAGAGCTCCTTCAGTTTAAAAGACAACAAGTATGGGAACTTATACCACTGCCTAAGGATGTTTGTCCAATAGGTACAAAGTGGGTCTTCAAAAACAAAACTAATGAAAGGGGTATACTTGTCAAGAATAAAGCCAGGCTTGTGGTTCAAGGCTTCAGACAAGAAGAAGGAATAGACTATGATGAAACCTTTGCTCCTGTAGCAAGGTTAGAAGCTATCAGACTCTTTCTAGCCTTTGCTGTCAACCACAACATCAAGGTGTATCAGATGGATATCAAATGTGCCTTCCTATATGGCAAAATTCAGGAGGAGGTCTATGTATGTCAACCACCTGGTTTTGAAGACACATTCCATCCTGATCATGTCTATAAGCTTAATAAAGCTCTGTATGGACTCAAGCAAGCACAACGGGCCTGGTATGAAACTCTTTCCACCTTTCTCTTATCCATTGGTTTCACAAGAGGTAAAATTGGTAAAACCTAATTTTTTGAAATGGAGAGGGAAAGATTTAATGATTGTTCAAATATATGTTGATGACATCATTTTTGGATCCATATGTAACAAAATGTGTGAAGAGTTTAGGGAACTCATGACAGCAGAGTTTGAAATGAGTGCTATGGGTGAACTTCAGTGTTTCCTTGGTCTCCAAGTGATGAAGCTGCAAAATGGCACATTCATTCATCAAAATAAATATGTGAAAAATTTGTTAACTAGATTTGAGATGAATGAGTGTAAGCCATGTAGTACATCCATGAGTACAGTCAAGCTATTCACTATTGATGACAAGGATGAACTGGTTGATCAAACACATTACAGATGCATGATTGGGTCTTTATTGTACTTAACAGCATCTAGGCCAGACATTATGTTTGCCACTTGTGTTTGTGCAAGATCCCAGGCTTCACCCAGAAAGTCAAACCTTATTGCTGTAAAAAGGATATTCAAATACCTAAAAGGTGCTCCCACACTTGGTATCTGGTATCCTGCTAATGGAAACATTAAGCTTTCAGGTTATTCAGATAGTGATTTTGCTGGCTGCCACACCACAAGGAAGTCTACATCTGGAGGGTGCCGGTTTCTAGGGAATGCCTTAGTCTCTTGGCAAAGCAAAAAGCAAGCAGCTATTTCCACCTCAACAGTTGAGGCTGAATACATTGCTGCTGCAAGCTGTATAGCCCAACTAATGTGGCTTCAAAATCAATTGCTGGATTTTGGGATAACTGCACTAAAGACTCCACTCATGTTGGACAGTCAAGCTGCTGAAAATATCATCAAGAATCCAGTTTCTCACTCAACCACCAAACACATAGACATCAGACATCATTTTGTCAGGGATAGCTATGAAAAAGGTTTGATTTCTCTGCACCATGTTCCAACAGAGGATCAGTTGGCAGATGTGTTGACAAAAGCTTTAGACACATCTACCTTTACAAATCTGATTTCTAGAATTGGTATGCTAAACATGGATTAAACAACACAAATTTTTTAATAAAAGCATTAAAATGTTTCAGAAAATCAAAATCCATCCTTAAAAATAGCCTTTTGGTTGAAAAATCTATCAAGGATAAAACAACCACTGTTTCATCCATTCTATCCACTGTTAAGTTGAAAAATCTGTTTCAAACATCTGATCAGATAAAACAACCACTGCTTGGTTGAAAAATCTGTTTCAAACCTCTTATCAGATAAAACAACTGTTTTATTATCTATATATATATATATATATCTATACATATATACATATATCTATCTAGATTAAGGATAAAAATAATAAAAAAAATTAAGTGCTGATAGCATCAGCACTTTGGTATATCAACAGCTGTTTGCATCATATCTTTGGCAACTGTTGATCAAGTTCTGAAGACTAAAGGTCTGTTGGAGCCAACAACACTTAGGCTCCAACAGATGATACAAGACCATCAGAGTTTTCCCCAACGGTAGTTTACCTTACAGTGTTTTGTAATATAACAGTAGTTTGTATAGGGCAGATGTTTTATGTTGTTATTCTGTTAGAGGTCACTATCTTAGGTGACGTCAGCCTAGGTCACCAGTGGTTTAGATTTGTCTATAAATAGAACAGTGCTTGTACTGTTCTATTGGTCACTCACAACATTCTCTCAGACAAACAATCACAGAGTGATCAGGCTGAGGGGGAGTACTTGTATTTTATTGTAATCTTTCAATATAATGAAAGCTTTCGATTAAGAAAACATTTATTCCTTTTGTTTTGAGTTGTTGCATCAGATCTTTGGCAACAGCTGTACACCACCAGATGTTTAACCATCAGATGTTTGCCACGTCTGCTCCTACAAGCAGAGTTTTGGCCACATCAGCGGTTTCACCAGAGCCTATAAAACCCCTGTTTTATCACAACAGTCGTTACACTGTGTCATTGTTTTCAAAATACTGAAACCGCCTTCTTCATTCTCAAACCCTTACTCTAAATTCCACTCACTCTCGCACTCGGAATCCTTCACAATGGATCTTCAAGCTAAAGCCACCCACAATTACCTCCCATATCTGGTAAAAACAGATGATAACACTCCATTCCATTCCACCATCGACATCATTTTACAATCCAAATACCAGCCAATCCTAACCGCTGACGCCCCTATCTTTCTTGATACCCTCCAAGAATTCTGGTTGAATGCTGAGTTTCTTCTTCAAGACAAAAAGCCTACTTCCATTATCTCAAAAATTGGAGAGACAAGTATCGTCACTACCCCTGAACTCATATCCACAACCTTCTCAATTAGTGACCTGTCAGGTAAAGACTTTTTCCCTAAAGCAGAGCTTCACACAGAGTTTCAGGAAAGAGGCTATGATGCACAGATGACTGGGTCAACATTTTTCAAAAAGTTTTTCCCACCAGTCATGAAATTTTTCTTTCATACCCTCCTTCTCTGTGTCTCTTCTAACTCCACTTCCTTTAATGAAATCCCATTGAGGATTCAGTACTTGGGCTATGCTATGTTGTCAGATTCTGACTTCAATTTATCCTAGGGACTATTTATGGACTTAGTGTCAAATGTGAAAGCCATAAAGTCTGGGTCTAATAATGCTTTTTTAATTTACCCAAGAATTTTGAGTGTAATCCTTCAAAAGGTTTTACCTGAAAAAGATTTTAAAAAGGGTGAGTCTATGCAAATGAAGAGTCTAACTGATGAAACTTTCATAAGAATGCTGGGTTCAACCACCCAAGAAAAGGTATCAAAAGTGTCAAAAGTTTCCAAAACGCAAACAAAGAGGACTAAGACAACAATTGTTGTCCAAACCTCTGTTGTTGAGCCCACTGCTCCTGGTGATCATGCCACTACATCCAGTGCTGTGAAACCCACACCAGCCACTTCCAAAAGAAAACGTCCATCCACAAAAACCACCACTCCACCAAAAAGGGGACTTCTGGAAGATGAGATACCAGAAGATAACCCTGTTGCAACACAAAAGCAACAAGAAACCACTGTTGTTACTTCCTCACAACAGTTGGTAATATCTCAACCTAACCAAACTCCTCATGCATCCTCACAAAAGGATCATGTTGCAAGCCAAAGGGACACACATCATGATACATTTGAGTCACTTGGCCATATGTTCACACGCCCCTCTCCCAGGGCTAATTCTCTTTTGACTCCTCCACCTTCAACATCACATGTTCCACAAACCATGCAACCTCTGTTTGAGGCAATTGAGAAAACTCAGGAAAATCCCAGTTCCTCTCTTTCACCTATCAATGAGAGTATACGTCCACAAGTGACTGGGACTGAGGAAATTCAATCAGCCATCCCACAAGCAGAAGAGGAGGTTACACCCCTAGAGTTCAATGAAACTCTAGGTGAGTTTTTAAGTGGAGCAGCCACTACTGATGTAGAGACCATTGTCTCACAACAGGACAGTGGTTACATAACTAAGACTCCCTTGAAGGCAACAACTGATGAGGCCACTATAGTGTCCCCAAAATCAGTTGGAAGTCCCCAGAACCAAGAAAAAGGGGCATCTGGTTCTCATCCTTTGGACTCACCTCCTAGGACTGAACCAGTTACAACTACCACTGGTAGGAATTCAGATGATCCTATTAACTTAGGTGATGAGTTAAAATACCAAGAATTGGCGGCAAGAGTACAGTCCATTGAAACCTCTGTTGCTGATATCAAATCTGATGTCAAGACAATATTGGAATCATTGGCTACTCTCACCAAGAGTCAACCATCCACAACCGATATTGCTAGTGAGCTATGGAAATCTGTTTCTCCCATCATCATAGCTCACAGAAAACTAGCAGATCAGACTCATGAAACCTACATGGCTGAAATCAGAAACATGGTAGATGCTAGGTACAAAGATACCCATGTAGACATTCAGGCCATTAAAGACCATCTGCTAAAGACCACTGGCTCTGCCCCTACCACCATTCTCAGAGATGAAGATGATGATGAATTCACAGTTGATGATGCCAAAAAGGGGGAGAGTGGCAGAGATAGATTGCCAAAGCTAGATCCCTTTGGTTGTCCACCTTGTAACACCCCAACCGATGGCGGAAACATCGAGGTGTCATGTAATGATGATTGTTCAATAGCTCATGGTACTAAATGAAAGTTGAATAATTTTAAATAATTTACAATTCATCTTACAAATAGAGATTACAAAAGTTGATTATTATAAACTAGGTCCAAAGCTCCTATGTGTTCAAAGACTTGCACAACTTCCAATAGCAAATAAACCTGAAACATGTTAAGTTGGAAAGATGGGGGGTCAACTATAAATAGTTGGTGAGAATACATAGGTTTTGTATATAATTGAAACCAATATATTGTATAGCAATCATAGTTGAAGTATGATAATGAGTAATGATAGAATATGAGTCCGACATGTAACAATGCGTCTTTTGTACAATCAAACCTTGTGTCGACTGAGACCTAACATGCAAGTTAGTAAAAGTGTAACTGTTATCGATCATCCTTGAATTTATGCGGGGGGATGGGTTTGTCAGACCTATAGCGCTATAATCTAAACAGGCGGCTTGATCAATGTTAATGATTGTACTATATCTTTTTGTTACAGCCAAATGATAGAATGAGTAAATGATAGTGTATAAAATGTTTAAACATGTTTCACCCCAAAATGTAAAACAGAAAAAGGGGCTATGTAAACTCACCTTAATGACAGTATTGAATCCCTTGATATAGAATAAATGTGGCACAACGATTCCAAGTATACCCTAAGTTCAAGACAATAAAATAAGTCTAATTTTTCTAGTCTAACGGTATTCTAGGGTTCATAATTTGGGGATTGATAATTGATTAATCGTTAATTAGATAAATAGTTAATAAATAAAGGAAAATTTGGAAAATAGTTAAATAAAAAGCTATTTGTAGATTTTTGATTAAGGATGGTCATATTATAAGATTTTAAATATGAAAATAATTTTTATAAAATTATTTTCTCAAAAATTGAATATTTAGTATATTTATTTCTATTTGTCAAAATATAATTTTAATATCTAAAAGTATTAAAATTAAAGAATTTTAAAATTAAAATTAAAGAATTTTAAAATTGAAATTTGTATTTCTGTTCTAAATGAATAGAAATAATTTATGTAAAATTTTGGTATAAAAATATTGAAAAAAGAATTTATTATGATTTACTTATGATTAAAAATAACAAAAATTAATTAAAAATATTAAATAATTGGTTTTTCTAGAAAAGAATTTATTTCTGAAATACTTGTTGATCTACAAGTTTAAAATAATTTTTGTGGAATTTTATATAGTCGTTTAGACATTTTTATAGAATTTTAAAATTATAATCGAATAAACTTGTAATATTTATAATATATATTAAATAAATGATTTTTGAAAAACTAAAAATTATATAATAAGGTTTACCAATTATATAACATAAAAATAAATTTTATAAAATTTATATATTATATTTGATATTTTAAAACTCTAATAACTAATAATATATGAAAATGTATATAGGGAATGGTAGTAAAAAAAAATATATGGTGGTTATGGGGTTTGAACCCGGGTCTATGACCGGGTTGGACTTAATCACAAGTGTGGCCACCACCAAGCCACACCCTGAGAATGAGGTTTAAGCAGAAACTTTTAATTATATGCTGTATTTGGTGATTAACTTGTACATTACAAAAAAAAAAAAAAAAAAGAAACAAAAGCTGGTGCCCAAGTTCGAACCCAAGGCCACGCAGCTGGGAAATAACCAACACTACCATCTAATCTAGACCAGATTTTGTGAGTTATTTGATTTTGAAACGTATTTATCTTATACTTGCTGTGAGTTATCTTCCCCAATAAACCCTAGAACAAACTTCGATCCAACAGACACACAAACAGACTCGATGATAGTTAAAAGCTTAGGGCTTTTATTCCCTACCATGAATCAACCCTAAAGGACCTAACAAATTGGATTGAGATGTACCTATTGTCGCTGCAGATCGAGCACGAGTCACGAACCAAAATGCTTCGATTCTGGGCGATTGATAGCATGACAGAGGGTTATTATAAGGGGGTTCTTTTAGTTGCTATAGCTTGAGTGTAGGTGCAAGTTTGATTGGAATAATAACAGGTATTTATAAGGTTTTGATTTGTGTCGATTAAGAAGGTTATAATGGCCTTTAAACAGTCAATTTAACAGCTCATATGTTAATGATCACGCGTAAACAAATTATGGAAAGAAGAATGAAATTGAGGCGAGAAATTTTCGGGATTGAATTGAATTGGGAAGCATTGGATCGCTGGTTGAGTTTCTATGTCAACTGTGTACAAAATAGGGAAGGTTAATGTATTTGTTGTTTGGTTATGAATACATCATGGGCTGTAGCCCAGATGGTTGACGTGTGGGTGTAGGTTGAACTGGCTTGGGCGCGGGTTCAAGTCCCGGCCAAGCATATATTTTTTTTGGGAAATTTGCTATCATTATATTATCCTAAGTATATAATATGGTTATATAAGCCCAAATATGTCCCAAATATATATATATATATATATTTTAAAATAAAAAACATATTAGAGTGTCAAAACGCAATGTTTTATTGAATAATTATTAGTTTAAAATGTTCAAAACATATATTTAAAAACAAACACACACACACACACACACACATATATATATATATATATATTAAACTTGGGGAAATATGTGGTGTTACAGTGTCCCCTGTTTTTGGAAACTTCGTCCCGAAGTTATTAAAACACAAGTTGTAGGGTGATTTGGG
Organism: Ambrosia x helenae; assembly: GCA_030844895.1. NCBI lineage: Eukaryota > Viridiplantae > Streptophyta > Magnoliopsida > Asterales > Asteraceae > Ambrosia > Ambrosia x helenae. The sequence continues at coordinate 53,744,718 of CM061223.1, forward strand.
TAGAAATTAAGGCAACTGTGATCTGAGAAAATTCGAGTTAAGGCACGGCATGAATTTATAGGAAATAGAATAATCTGTTTTGGATAAGAGGTTTGATATGTGTGAGATTTAAGTGTTGGATTAGATTCGTCTAAAATAGCAAGAAGGATAAGAATTTAGTAAAACACTAAACTTAAGTTTTAGGAATCTTAAAAGAAATGCATGAGTTGATTGACTATAGAAAGACTAAATGAACTACCAGGTAACTAGAGTTTATAATTGGTTATCTACCGAAAACCTTGATAGAATTTCACACTACCTTAACGTACCTGTAAATTCATGATTACGTTCCGGACTGTAATCATCAATTTACCTTACATTACGGTCTTGTGTCATTCTATGACTCTAAAGACATATGTAAAACACACAATGCAAAATAACCTGTGATTGAACCTTTGTATTAATGAGTCTAATAAATATTTGTATCGTAAAGTGTATCCAAAAATGAGTCCAACTGTTGAGCAGGAAGAAGACTTCTACCGGTCAGTGAGTAAGAACCTCTACCGATTGTTGAGCAGGTACGATAGCCTCTACCAGTCGTTGAGCAGGTTGTAGGGCCTCAACCGACTATTGAGCAGGCATGATGACCTCTACCAATCGTTGAGTAGGTTATTTGGTACTCTACTAACTGTTGAGCAAGTACTTCATCCTCTATCAGTTGTTTGATTAAGTGTACCAATTATTACACACATAAGTTGCAATTTGATAATATGTACATGTAAGCAATCAAGTATCAAGTATAGCATGCGAGTTGTAATAGAGTTGCCCTAGACAAGGTCAATGGTCTAGGTATGAATATAGCAATTAGTTCATATCCAATTAGATATGTTTCCAAGTGTCATGAATAATCGTATGTCGAAATATATTAGATGACTAAATTCTTACCTAAGAGACGAAAATATTCAATACTAAAACTTATTACTTGATTCAACTGTGTCATTACATGGAATTCAAAAGTAAATAACATTCTAAGAGTAGGGGTTTGTCATTAGACAGCTGGAGGGTCCTGATCTTGGTTTAGGTTAGGGCATCGGTTACGGAAGTGATTTGGATCTCAACATTCATAGCACTGACCATAGTTGTATCTGCCGGGACGATTAGGATTAGCAACCTGAGCAGGGTTGGTTGGTTGGTTGGTATTAGGGTTCAGGGCTTCACGACATGTGTTGACCAGATGGCCATACTTACCACAATTTGTGCACAAGCGACATGGGGAAAACGGTGGGGTGATGACGTTTGCATGTGTTACACAAAGGAAAGTTTCCTGTATAAGGTTTCTTGTTAGAAGCTTGTGCAGCGAGGTTTGCATCAGGGTCCCTGGTCTTGCGCTTCTCAGTGGTTACTGCGGCTACAATACTTGTTTTCTCGCCTTTCCGAAATAAGGTTCCGTTCTTTACGTGATTGTCAGTTAGGGTAGCTGCTAGACGTTTGGCCTCTTCGAGGGTAGCAGGTTTCTTCCCCACACCGTGTCCTGGATCTGCATGGGTATGCCACTAATATATTTTTCAATAGCAATAGGTAGGGGTGTGACTTTATGTGGTAACAGTAGGCTAAGTTCGTGGAAACGAGTGTTGTAGGCTAGGTTTTCTCCATTGTCTTGGGCAAGATCGTGAAACTCATCTTCCAATTTCTTGATTTCATTACGAGGGCAGAATTCCGCCTTCATGATGTCTTTAGCTTGCTCCCAAGTCAACGCCAGTGCGACTTCAGCTCCGCGAGTCCGTTTCTCTTTGTTCCAACATGTGAGTGCCCGCTTTTGGAGGACACTCATAGCATGGCGAACTTTGAGATTGTTAGGGCACTCGCTATTAATTAAGGTATTTTCGATAACCACTGAAGGAGACTAGTGGCTCCTTCGTCCCCGCTAAACTTAGGAGGGTTGCAAGAGTTGAAGTGCTTGAGGATGCAAACAAGGCGAGCATTTCCGTTCCCATTGTCATTTCCATTGTGATTGCCATTTCCATTGCCGTTTCCATTCACCTGAGCAATTTGGGCCACTAAGTTAGGGAGTTTTGTCGCCATTTGTTGAGCCATTTGTTGTGAAATGATCGCAGCGAGTTGGACATTGTTGTCATGGTTGTTGTTGTTGTTGCTTTCACCATCATGATCGTTGTTATTATGAGAGTTACGACGAGGAGGCATTATCTGTAAGAGATACAATGAAGGTTTCAATGAGACATAGAATGGATCAAGGATAATGAGATATAATAAGGAATGTAATCATTTATCCATTAATTAAAACGAATAAACGAAAACGTTGACTTATCAAAGATTCTTGATTCTAATAACATAGTGAAGACATGCTTTAGCCTATAAGTGAACACTCATCCCGAGAATCCCAGGGAGGCATCCGGGTCCCTCGTCTGATTGGGATATATGCGCAATGCCAGTCCTAGACAGAAAACTCAGAATACAGGCGTTCACCCTTCCAGATTGCACGTGTTCGTTATTAAGATCTAGAACTTCGACGAGATCTTCAAAGCAGTTCAGGCTAAGACTAGAGAATCTCGTCCTATTAGTCTAAGGGTAGATTAAGTGATGGAGAGCAATCTTCTTGTAGGGACTAAAGTAGGGATAAGAAGTAGGAGAGAGATAAAGAATAGAAACAAGTAGGGTTGCAAGTAAAACGAGCAAGTACTGGTTAAAATCCTATGGTTATAGACTAGATTATTTTTCTAATAACCTAATTCCCTATAACCATGGCTATGATACCAATCTGTAACACCCCAACCGATGGCGGAAACATCGAGGTGTCACGTAATGATGATTGTTCAATAGCTCATGGTACTAAATGAAAGTTGAATAATTTTAAATAATTTACAATTCATCTTACAAATAGAGATTACAAAAGTTGATTATTATAAACTAGGTCCAAAGCTCCTATGTGTTCAAAGACTTGCACAACTTCCAATAGCAAATAAACCTGAAACATGTTAAGTTGGAAAGATGGGGGGTCAACTATAAATAGTTGGTGAGAATACATAGGTTTTGTATATAATTGAAACCAATATATTGTATAGCAATCATAGTTGAAGTATGATAATGAGTAATGATAGAATATGAGTTCGACATGTAACAATGCGTCTTGTGTCGACTGAGACCTAACATGCAAGTTAGTAAAAGTGTAACTGTTATCGATCATCCCTGAATTTATGCGGGGGGATGGGTTTGTCAGACCTATAGCGCTATAATCTAAACAGGCGGCTTGATCAATGTTAATGATTGTACTGTATCTTTTTGTTACAGCCAAATGATAGAATGAGTAAATGATAGTGTATAAAATGTTTAAACATGTTTCACCCCAAAATGTAAAACAGAAAAAGGGGCTATGTAAACTCACCTTAACGACAGTATTGAATCCCTTGATATAGAATAAATGTGGCACAATGATTCCAAGTATACCCTAAGTTCAAGACAATAAAATAAGTCTAATTTTTTCTAGTCTAACGGTATTCTAGGGTTCATAATTTGGGGATTGATAATTGATTAATCGTTAATTAGATAAATAGTTAATAAATAAAGGAAATTTTGGAAAATAGTAAAATAAAAAGCTATTTGTAGATTTTTGATTAAGGATGGTCATATTATAAGATTTTAAATATGAAAATAATTTTTATAAAATTATTTTTTCAAAAATTGAATATTTAGTATATTTATTTCTATTCGTCAAAATATAATTTTAATATCTAAAAGTATTAAAATTAAAGAATTTTAAAATTAAAATTTGTATTTCTGTTCTAAATGAATAGAAATAATTTATGTAAAATTTTGGTATAAAAATATTGAAAAATGAATTTATTATGATTTATTTATGATTAAAAATAACAAAAATTAATTTAAAAATTAAATAATTGTTTTTTTCTAGAATATAATTTATTTCTGAAATACTTGTTGATCTACAAGTTTAAAATAATTTTTGTGGAATTTTATATAGTCGTTTAGATACTTTTATAGAATTTTAAAATTATAATAGAATAAACTTGTAATATTTATAATATATATTAAATAAATGATTTTCGAAAAACTAAAAATTGTATGATAAGGTTTACCAATTATATAACATAAAAATAAATTTTATAGAATTTATATATTATATTTGATATTTTAAAACTCTAATAACTAATAATATATGAAAATGTATATAGGGAATGGTAGTAAAAAAAATATATGGTGGTTATGGGGTTTGAACCCGGGTTTATAACCGGGTTGGACTTAATCACAAGTGTGGCCACCACCAAGCCACACCTTGAGAACGAGGTTTATGCGGAAACTTTTAATTATATGTTGTATTTGGTGATTAACTTGTATATTATAAAAAAAAAAAAGAAACAAAAGCTGGTGCCCGGGTTCGAACCCAAGGCCACGCAGCTGGGAAATAACCAACACTACCATCTGATCTAGACCAGATTTTGTGAGTTATTTGATTTTGAAACGTATTTATCTTATACTTGCTGTGAGTTATCTTCCCCAATAAACCCTAGAACAAACTTCGATCCAACAGAAACACAAACAGACTCGATGACAGTGAAAAGTTTAGGGCTTTTATTCCCTACCATGAATCGACCCTAAAGGACCTAACAAATTGGATTGAGATGTACCTATTGTCGCTGCAAATCGAGCACGAGCCACGAACCAAAATGCTTTGATTCTGGGCGATTGATAGCACGACAGAGTGTTATTATAAGGGGGTTCTTTTAGTCTCTATAGCTTGAGTATAGGTGCAAGTTTGATTGGAATAATAACAGGTATTTATAAGGTTTTGATTTGTGTCGATTAAGAAGGTTATAATGGCCTTTAAACAGTCAAATTAACAGCTCATATGTTAATGATCACGCGTAAACAAATTATGGAAAGAAGAATGAAATTGAGGCGAGAAATTTTCAGGATTGAATTGAATTGGGAAGCATTGGATCGCTGGTTGACTTTCTAAGTCAACTGTGTACAAAATAGGGAAGGTAAATGTATTTGTTGTTTGGTTATGAATACATCATGGGCTGTAGCCCAGATGGTTGACGGGTGGGTGTAGGTTGAACTGGCTTGGGCGCGGGTTCGAGTCCCGGCCCAAGCATATATTTTTTTTTTGGGAAATTTGCTATCATTATATTATCCTAAGTATATAATATGGTTATATAACCCCAAATATGTCCCAAATATATATATATATATTAAAACAAAAACATATTAGAGTGTCAAAACGCAACGTTTTACTGAATAATTATTAGTTTAAGATGTTCAAAACTTATATTTAAAAACAAACACACACACACACACACATTTATATATATATATATATATATATATATATTAAATTTAGGGAAATATGTGCTGTTACACACCTTCACAAAAAGGTCAATCAAAGTCTGCCAACAAACCAGTGTGTACCCAAACAGCACCACAACAACAACAAACCAGCAAAGCTAAAGAAGTGGACAACTCTGCTAATGAAGAAGCTGAAAAAGCTACTGTAGATAAGCAAAAGAGGGCTGACACTTTGGAAGTCAAGGCAGAGGCTTTGAAGCAAAAGAAAAGGGAACAACAGCAGGAAGTTGAAGATGTGGGTTCCTCTAAAAGGAAGAAAATGCCTGCCAAACATATCAGACAACCACCATCCAAACTGGCTGTTAAAACCACTGCTGCCACCCAAACCACTGATACCACCACAACATCTGAACCTGTCACCACTACCACCAAAACAACATCTGAACCTGTCACCACTACCACCAAACCAACATCTGAACCTACAACCACATCACCACCTAAATCCCAAACATCTGCTGGTCCTACAAAAGTGCCAACAGATGTTAACACCACCACTGCCTCTACACCACCATCTCCAAAAATCTTGTACAAAAGGAAGAGGAAATCTACCTTTGTTGTACAGGATGAAAACATTCACACATCACCACCTACCACTTCAACCACACTATCTACACCCATATCAGCCATACCACTTTCATCATTCTCACCACACACATCACAATTCACTTCCCATAGACCACCACTAACCATCACACCATTGGCTGTTCAGTATCCCCTTGAACTTGATCTACTCAAGGGGGAAATGCAATCCTTCTATAATGCTGAACAACCATCTGAAAGATCTTTCCCTTATCTTCCACATTTTCCTGTTCCCCTAAACATAGACACATATCTAAAATACAAGGCTGAACAGACAGATACCATCATAAAAGAGAAATGCAAAGGGAAAGATGTCAGGACTGCTCAGGGCATCCATTCAGCAGAGCTTAGCAAATTGAGAAGGATTGAAGATTTTGCTAAGACCCTGAGCAAATCCATGTCTACCATGCCTCTCAGTAGTGACATGGAAAGGGAGGTTAGGGAATCACTTCTTGAACAGATCTTGGCAACCATGCCTTATAAAGCAAACAAGAAACAGTTTGCAGGCTGGACCACTCATGCTCTCAGAGAAGAACTCTTAAGAATTGAAGAGATGAAAAAGAATCCCCCAGCTAAGGTCTTTGCTCCTGATTCCAGTAAAGGCAGAGATCCAGTCAGAGCATTGAAATTCAAGAGAATGAGACAAGAAATTGTGGTTGCTGACTATGGGGAGATGAGATCTGTTGCAAGGTGGTCTGGGCTGAGGTTGGTTGAAACATCAAGAAACTGGAAGAAAACAGGAAGAAAGATCCTAACCTGCCCAGAAAACCTGTCTACTCTGATGAACCACTGATGAAGAGACCTCAACAGGCTTTTACATTAGATAGCCTACTTGATACTTCTGATCTATCAGCTGCTGCTAGAAGACAGTTCAAGAAAAAGAAAGAAATTTCTAAAGAGGATCAGAAGAAGTTTGCTGATACTTATATAAAGGAGGGCCTCTTCAATCAAGTACACTTTTTCTCAGATCCCATTATTGAAAAGTTCAGAGAACTCATTAGGAGACCTCCATCACCAAACTCATCCAGAATAAAGGTGCATCTCAGCAAATCCTCTGTCTCAAAAATTCTAAAATGGAAGGTCAACAAAGACACCCATGAATTGACTTTGCTTAGGTCAGATGGAGAAGCTCAAAAGCTAAGCATGGATGATGCATATAGCCTGTGTGCAGATGACCTCCAAACACTGCTGAACCTTGAGCTTGAAAGAGATGCAGAAGATCTCTACTCTTTGAACTTTGAACTACAATTCAAAGGTCAAATCAGAGAAAGTCTGATGAGGAATAAATATCAAGAATAAAGTCTAGTTTTGGCATCATCTGTTCTAGGGGGAGATTGTTGGGTCTGCCGACCTGAAGAAGAACAGATGATTGAAAAGCCAATATATACTAACAGTTGATCCACATAAGTAAACAGTCTTTACAACATACTCTTCCCAAAAGACTGTTGACCCTAACAACTGTTCCACCCAAACAACTGCTATGACAACTGCTGCTACAAAGGACTGATGGATAACAACTGATAGAGAACAAGTGCTGACCAAAGGTCTGATGAAGAACAACTGCTGATCAAGTACCGAAGACTAAAGGTCTGTTGGAGCCAACAACACTTAGGCTCCAACAGATGATACAAGACCATCAGAGTTCTCCTCAACAGTAGTTTACCTTACAGTGTTTTGTAATATAACAGTAGTTTGTATAGGGCAGATGTTTTATGTTGTTATTCTGTTAGAGGTCACTATCTTAGGTGACGTCAGCCTAGGTCAACAGTGGTTTAGATTTGTCTATAAATAGAACACTGCTTGTACTGTTCTATTGGTCACTCACAACATTCTCTCAGACAAACAATCACAAAGCGATCATGCTGAGGGGGAGTACTTGTATTTGATTGTAATCTTTCAATATAATGAAAGCTTTCGATTAAGAAAACATTTATTCCTTTTGTTTTGATTATAGTTTATCATTCCGTTGCCCTTTCCATATATATTCACTTCATTTAATTCTCATTCTACTCTAAACAAATCAAAACAATCAAACTCAGATCCTAACAGATTGTATGTTTTTGGCCAGCAACCTGTTGGCCGTTTGGGGTTTAATAAAAGTTTCGTTTGGTTGTTAAAAAAATTGTTTATACGATTACTCTTAGCTATGGTATTCTCATTGTTGTTAAATAATCTCATTATGTTGACCTGGATTCTGACATTTCAAAATTTATGTGATTATACAAAACAATTAATTACAATTATGTTTAAAAACAAATCATTTATTTGTGGTATACTTTATTAATGAGTTACTAATTTTTTTTTCAAGGTTTTTGACTTTTTAAGAAGTGTTAGATATGTATTATAAAATGGTGTTTAATGAAATTTGCCTTAAAAAAAGATAAAAAAGATATGTATTATAAAAATATTCATTCAAATTTCATATTCCTTTTTATTTTTATTTTTATTATGAAAAAGAACAATAAAGGTATACTTTATTATATTCAATACATAGAATAACTTGCATATTACAATTGTGATTGAATGTTTTTGTTTTACGTTTAGATTAATAACTGATGATCCATCAATTGTTTCGCATGCCTTTTAAATAAATATGACTGCATCATCATATTTACCAAGAATAACTATCTTGATTTGCATGCCATTTAAATAAATATGACTACATCTTTTCATTTAATTATTTGTTGTTTTAATGATGTTAAATCAAACATGGCATAATTCATTTTTTTTTAAAAGAAAACTTCATTAACCACGACTCGAAGAGTCCTCAAAGAAAGGACCTAAGAGCGGAACAAAACCAAATACATCAATCCAAAGGATAATGACACCACACTTTCCAATCTATATCTTTATGTCTAGACCTATGACGATACCAAAAAAACGACGTAGTTTTTACAATCTCAACAATCTCTATAGGTCTACGACTTTTGTTGTTGAAGATCCGATTATTCCGCTCGTTCCAAATCACCCATAATGTCGTATAGACAATACCTCTCAATATCCGTTTTGACTGCTTTGAGTTGGTACAAATGGCCGGTATCTCTATGAGGTCTTCTACATGGAATGCAAAGCTATGTGGGATCCTACACCAACTTTCAATTCGAAACCACACCTCCTGTGAGAAAGAGCAGCCAGTATACAAGTGAAGAGCAGTTTCCTGCTCCTTGTTACAGAGGCTGCAGTCTTGTCGCGAGATATATACGCCACGCTTGATCAGCTCGGCAACAGTTGGCAAACGATTGAGCAGCAACCTCCAAACCATAATCCTGCATTTAAGAGGAACCCATGTCTTCCAATGTACCATCGAACTGTTAGATCCCGCAGTGTTACCAGAAAGAAGGTTTTTAGCCGAAGCTACTGTAAAAATACCATTCTTGTCCGCTTTCCACTTCCAAAGGTCTATGCCCTCTCTCCGTGGAATATCGTGAATATCGCTTAGAAGAAGAAAAAGCTCTGAAATCTCCTCGGCTGAAGCTGGTTGTGACCGCCAATCCCAATTCATTACCTTCAAGTTATCAACCCAAATATTACGTTTCGATATTTTTCAAAATATCATGACATAATTCATAATATCATTTATTGGTAGCATTAAACTTTTTTATGATATTTTTCAAATAACCCAAATTCATAGGAATTTGTAATATGTAATTAAAACTTGTATATTAAAATCTTTATAAAATAACTTTCTCATTTGACTTGGGGATTGTATTTAAGAGACCCTGTATTCTCACATGACCAACTTTATGTCGCATTGTTAAGAGTTAAAAGCAGGGCAGTGGTGAAATTACTTATAATTGATGGTGATGGAAATGTGAAGACTAAAACAAAAAATGTGGTCTATAAGAAAATATTTATTGATATTTGAATAAAATGTGTATTGCTTGCTTTTAAATTTTAATAAAGTTTTTCTACTATATTTTTTATACGTTTTACTGCTCAAAATAATTATAAGTTGTTGAACCGCATGTTAACGCGGCAAAAGTCTTGTATAAAAGAAAGAAGAAAATAAAATATAAGATTTGCACGTCTAACGGGCGGAAGTGGATTGGAGATTTGCCCTACAATTTTATTCTATCCGTTAAAACTTGTCATAATTAAGTTTGACGGTGACTGACCAAAGAGGAACATGTGGACGTGTAGTGTCTACTATTGAGACGCATTACCATGTGAGATCATTTATGCGTCCTCATCCACGTGTGGTCTATATAAAAACTAGTGATGTTTGATAATTACGTTTAATTGGTCTTTTTCTTTTCAAAACATACCGAATGTCCCAAAAATAATAGTTGGATATTAATTCTTCTCCACTCTTATCATAAAATATGACATTTGTATACTACTTCACTCTACATATATATAAGTAAAGGTTCGAGTGCAAATGCTATATTTCGTGAGACATTTAAAAAGGATCAAGAATTGACATGTAAGGATCATGTTTTGAATTTAGGTATGATGTTTTGGGTTGTTTTTGCTAGAAAAACATCAAACGTAACAATTTAAAACACAATGCAATGTATTACAGCCAAAAAATTTAAAGATAGAAACTGTTCCTCAATCCTTAAAACCTGCAATTCTTCTTTGTAAGATATTTCCAAAAAAATAACAATATAATCGAAACAAAAAAAATCCTCCATCATGTTTTTTTTTTTTGGAGAGGAGGGGAAATTCTTTTGTTTGTTGCATGTACATGTGTGCCACCCGACAAACTCAGGTTAGTAACTTTTCATTAACTAGTCAGTCTAACTTAGCAAGTCATACATACATTACGTTTAACTGAGCCAGTTGAGTTATCGGGAGTTTATTTACATTGCGTATTGTCCTGGGTTCGATGATCTAGAGGCTCATCGGGGTTATTACATACACACACGAGTCTTGAGTCCCGTTGTTGGTGAATTACATGAATCAAATTAAGTAAAATACATTGATTGATCCACATATATTATATAATGTACAAATACGTGTTTAAATGGTGTTTATATGATTATACATGATAATACATGATTATACTTGTTTAAAATATGTTAGGATTGCATGTTCATGTGTTAGGATGTGTTAAAACACGTTTAGACGACAAAAACATAGAAACTGAGAAACCTGGAACTTGGTTCGACCTCATGGGGGTTCAAACCAAGTTCAGGAAACTCATTCGACCCCTCTTTCATATACATTCGACCCTTGCAAGGGTCGAACAAACAAGTAGTATAAATACCATACTTTGCAATTTTTCATCATTTCACAAACCCTAAACGCCTCTAAGTGCTCTTTCTCAACGTTAAACACCTGGGGAGGAGTTTTTGAGCTTGTTTTTCATAATCTAACCTACAAACACCTTCTATATCATAAACAAGTGAAGATCTAAGGTGCGTTCTTAATCCAAAATCCTTTTCAAGCATTTTTTATTTGTTTTTATCAAACCCCAATGGTCCAGATCTGTTCTAAGATGGTTTTCATGTAACAACCCGACCAGGAGGGGGCTGGAAGAAATAACAAATTGTTACCAAACTTGCACAACGGATGCAACGATGGCTAATATTTAATGTTTATACAATTTCTAATCCAAAAATATAAATACATTACTTAAATAAATAGACTAATAGCTATGCAGGGACGAAACGCGGCGGTCGTTGAAGCAGCTGATGATATGTGGTCCACTAGTCAATCTGATCTCTACACGTATATAACTCTAGAAGCTCTAATCCGCAATGCTTATAGCTCGAATCTTCTAACATAACAGTCTCTAATCCACACAAGCAAGCATATACCTCGTCTTCATGATTATCCAATCGCAGTACCTGAACACGTTCTTAAAAAGAGTTTGGGTCAGCAATTACGCTGGTGAGTCTGTGTAATTAGTTAAATGAATTCAAAACAGTTTAACAGTTCAAAAGCAAGTATATAAGTTTACACAGTTCAAAACATAGTGATGTACAAGTCACACCTCAATACTAACACTGAATCCATCTACTCCCATTTTGGATTCCCATGGCATAATATATGCCACAACGGTCCGCAGACCTCAGTGGAGGGTTTTCCGGGCTTCTGGATCCACTATGTGTGGGGAATTCCCCAAGTAGTACTACCCATATATTAAGTGGCCCAACTCCCTTGGGTTAATGAGTGTGGATCTGGTTTCGGGAGCACCTTGTCACATCAAATAAGTTTACACACACAAGCATATGTTCACCCCAAAACAGTAAAAAAAAAGGGGAAGTACACGAACTCACCATAGAAGCGTATCATACGGTCACACAGTAATATAGTAATCCAGCGTCTCGAGTCTGTCTATTTGTTACATGCCCAATCCTAAAATGATTACAAGTGTTAGCGCGTGTAACCGAGCATCACGGTTACACGTGTGGATACTAGGACCTTTCGTTGGTTATGTGAGTTTAATGTCTTATGTCATATGAACATATATCATCCGCTATCTTATGAATCCATGTTTTGCTTATTATGATACTTTAGTCATTTTGCGGATCGTTCAATAGTCCATCTGCAACTATTAATCCATAGTTTATACGTTATTCTTATAGTCTTTCATCAAAGGTTTAATTGTCCACTTGTCCTATGTTCCAAAGTCTCAAGTTTCAAACATCATGTATATATATTGTACCTTGTGTCCTATGTCCGTATTGTTTGTCTTATAGTCCAATGTCTTGTGCATCCTATCCGTATCTTTTATTCCAATATACACATCTTTGATTAATTGATTCACATACTTGTTTTTATATAAATAAATTATACACTTAGTCGAGTTGTTTTATTATTAGTCGAGTCTCCACACGTGTCCGTATGTGTAATAATAATAATAATAATATAACTGAAGATGGCTCGAGTTCTAAGAGTATGTGTAGTGGGCACGTTATAGGGCGTTTTGAAGCCCCATAGCGCCGGGGAACACCGCCCCCGGCGGCGCTATAGGGCGTTTTGGTTCAATCCGGCATGTAAACAACGAGCGCTATGCTCTGCTTCTTGATTTTTATTATTATTATTATTATTATTATTATTATTATTATTATTATTATTATTATTAGCGACGGAGATGTCGGAGTCGCGGGAGGATTTGTTCTCAAGGCTGTGTTGGTTTGGTGTGGTTAATGAGAGGCCGACGAAGACGGCGATTGTGAAGAGGGAGTTGACGTTTACTAGGCCGTCGAGTGCTGTGACGTGGATGCTTGTTGTTGATTGTGTGGATGGTATGGATCTCGATCGTTGGGGGCAGTATCCGTTAGATCTGTAGAGGAAGAGGGGTGAGAGAGATTAGATGAATGTAGAGAGAGAGAGAGAGAGAGAGGAGAGAGAGAGAGAGAGAGAGAGAGAGAGAGGATAACTTACTCTGCCATTGATGAACCTTGGAAGCTTCAATGTGTGTGAAGGAATGGAATGGTTTAATCTTGGGGTTTGGGTTGTTACTGAATAATAATAATAATAATAATAATAATAATAATAATAATAATAATAATAATAATAATAATAATAAAAAACAATAATTAACCAATCATTACCAATCATTTATAACCCCAACATAACCCTCCTTCCCACTACACCCTCTTTTTCCATAACCCCAACATAACACCTTTTCTATTACTTTTTAATATTTTAATCCTATAACCCCAACATAACTATCCACCACTACACATACCCTAAGTGTTAGACCTTTCGGATTCTTCGGTTGATTGGTCCGTTGACCAGGTTGGCTTATGTTGACCGAGTCAACTCAGTTAACTCGGGTCTTGACTTCTCGTCTTCTCCCTTTCTCCTTTGCAATAGATTTGAAAAACACAGTACCCAAAATTGATACCTGGAACATATCTCGACATCACCACCTTAAGCTCCTAATCGGAACCCTAAACCACCGCCCTCTACCGCTGCTGCCGAAGTCATGGCAGCAGCCTTCTGCCCCTCTGATTCGACCCTTGACTCAAGACCACCATTCAACAACAATAGCTAACCATCATCATCATCCACTAACCTCAAGGTCCTATCTATTCCCCAAACAAAACTTCAAGTCGAAAACCCAAACAGCCGCCATGGTCACCACCAGTACTGCTGCTCATCACCCTAATCGGAATCCCTACTGTCAACAAAGCTGGTCGGAACCTTAGTGAGCCGCCATCGTCGTTTCTTCTTTTCCTTCCGTCTCTCTCTCTCTCTCTCTGGTGCTCTCCCTCCTTCTCTGCTTGATATGCTCTCTTTCTCTCTCTAGATCTGGTCTTTTTCTCTATAATAGGGTTGGGTAAAGGGTGGGATATGTGTTGGTGTTGTCGGGAATAGCGCCGCTGGGACTCGCCGGAGCACCGCCTGGTGTGACTGGAAACCCACCGGTTTCTTTGTTCTCTTTGCTTTTGGTGTGGTGTGTGTGTGTGTTTAATCAGCAGGACAGAAAGAATGGGTGGGGGATGATTTTATAGTGGGGGTGTTTAGATGGTTATAAGAAAACTATTTGAACACCCAATGGTTTTGGGTATGTGTTGTCACCATAAGGGGAGGACAAGTGTCCTCCCTTGGTGACTCACCACATGGGTTCGAGTCCGGGTTTGGCTTCGTTAACGGGTGTCGGTCCGGTCTCGTAACGTATTTTCGTATACATATACAATTATTCGGGTTCAAGTTCGTAACTAGTACTCGTGTATAATAATTATTCTTATATTTTAACATTAGTATTTATTATTTCTTCATCATTCTAATTCTTAGTCGCGAAAATTTTTGAGCCCTGTAACCGGGTTGTTACATTCTACCCCCGTTAATGGAATTCCATCCTCGGAATTACTTTCGGGTTATCCATTCGACATATCCAATATATTCCATACTTAGATTCAATGTTCGGGTCTATACACCCGTGCGTACATAATTCTTTTCTTAATCGCAATCATAATTTATGTGGTTCCGCACTAAGCCTCACATTACTTTTAGGTTTAAAACAAATGATTCAAACCATCGATAGACTAGTGTTGGTTCTTGGGTTGATCCTCAGTTTCATTTTTGGACGCATCATTGGTGTTTATATATAGGGTGTACCGCAACTAACCCACCACACCAATGATACCTCGTAAACGTACTGAAAATCTCCCTAAATACTTGGTAGTAAACATATTTGAAAACCTACCTGGTCGAAAAATCCTATGTATGTTCCGTAAGTTACTAGTCCTTAAGATCTATGTTTTAGTGTAGGTTAAGTTACCGAATTAGGGGTTTTACATTAGACTATGTCCTTTGAGTTGTATATTATTCAAACACGTTTTTATGCCTAATACTGGGGTTAATCTTATCTATATCATCAGTAACATTGTTGAATTCTTAAGCCTTCAAAATTTCTACGACGGGTGGTGTAAGGTATGGTGACTAATTGTCAAGAAACATTGAAAAGTTGGTCATCCAAGTGCTTTGTATTACCCTTAAACATACTATTGGCGCACCACATTTCCTTGGTATCTTAGACCTTAGCTTTTCATATGGTCGAGTTGTTATCTCCAAAGATTTTTCCTATTAAATTTTGATCGTGTTCTCTTATTCCTGACAAATATTCCTTATAATGGTGATCATAAATGTATATTGTATGTGAGGATCAATTTGTCAAAACAAAGACTATGATCAAACAAGTCTATCAATTCAGGTGCTGAATCCCTGAATCGATTACGAAAAGATAATATAATCAGCAAAACAAACAAATCTCATTCAAAGTTTTCATTTCATTGATAAACAAGTTGATAATCATTACAAAATGTTGTTTACAATGATATATAACAGTATCAGACTCAAAAACACCCTAGGGAGAGAACACACTCAAAGGAGGGAAACAAAATGACCAAAAGTTAATATTAAAAACTGATTCAGCCTTTATATAGACCTGCACAAGATGTAATCCTTTCTTCGCCATACTTTTGTGCCTTCTTGACGCACATTTCTTCTTTGCTGGTTCAGCTTCAGTCTGAACTTCAATCCTAATCTCTTTCTCATTGCCTTTACCACTCTTTGCTCCCACATTCACTACCTGACGCTTTCGTTTTGCCTCAGGATCAATTGCATGTAACGGATTGTCTTCGTCAGATGCACTGTCAGCATGCCTCACCTTATCTTGACCAGGATCCACATAATCAATCTTGACTAAGTGACCAAATAAACGTCTCACTGGTGGTCTTTCATTCACTGACAAGCCTTTATACGCTTTCATTCTGGCAAGAGTATTAATGTTCATATGTTCCTGAACAATAATCTGCTTCGGATCTCTCTTCAACTTCTTATACTTCAAATCGAAAATCATCTGAAGGAATCTAGGATATAACAAAAACTTCCTAGTCCTTGTACCTCTCACTGGCTCCAACAAGTGTTCCATAAGCATTCCTAATACATTGAACGGTTTGTTCAATATAAGTGCTACCATCAAGGAGCTTATGCTTTTCGTCATCAAATCATAACCACCAGCCGCTGAACCGAAGACATGTATCATAACGTGTGCTAAGTACTTGAACTGAGGACAGAGCTTTCCTTTGTGTAACGAACCATCAGTAATCGGTCCGTTATATTTCATTCTGAGAAAGCACTTCCTTTGTTCAGTCCAGTTGAGTTCTCTGGGGTCTGTCTTGACGTCTTCAAGCTTCAACGCCTCTCTAATATCATTCTCCGACACAATAATCAGTTGTCCTTGAATCTTGCTAACCAGAGAAGATTCACCATCCCATAAGTCCATTTTAGCGTTTGTCCAGAACTCTTGTAACAAATCTCTGTAAATGATAGCAGGTGTAGCAATCGCATCGATCACCCGGCTCCTCTTCAGAAACTCAATAATCCCAGTAAACTCTGTGTGCTTCTTCACGTCTCCAAGATATGCACAGCAGTTATGTGCATTCTCGAACGGTAGAATATGAGTCTTCGCTGTCTCGGCAGCCTGTGAAGATGATCCAGCAGGAACACTCGCACATTCCTATTCAGACATGGTTAAAACTGCAAAACAAATCAAATAAACGCGTTAAAAACAAACAAAATAATCAAAAATTGAAAATTTGAATTTTGAATTCTACATTCGACCATTTAAAGGTTCGAATGAGAAAAACTTGGTGCGAATGTGAAGTTTCAAGGTTCGAATGTGAAAAGTTTTGGTAAAAATGTTTCATTCGACCGTTTAACTTCATTTGCCCAGATAAAACTTCTCCTTCGCCCAAATCTGCACGTTCGACTGTTTAAGATTGGACGAAGGTGACAGTTCATCATTTCAAATTTCAATTTTGCAATCCAGTTAGTTTTAACTTGTCATTTTGATTCATCTAACACCTAAGACCTCCGATAAAGCTTTCCTAATCATCAATTTTAACAAACAACCATTGATTTAGTGTTTTCTTATAAAAACAAGGGTTCGAACAGGTTTATTAATCAATTAATCAAACTGATGAATTAAAAACCCTAAGTTTTTGGATTATCTCCCCCTAAAAACACTGAAACAATGATTCCACATCAAAAGCAAGTTCAATTATCATGTCTCAATCCCTGTTCAAGATCAGTTAGGGCTTGGACTGAAAATTCGTGATTAAACACTCAAAACAAGATGAAAACCTGTATAAGATGGTGCAAAATGATCAGGATAATCAGACGAACACAATGGTATGATTTAAAAGTCACGAGCAACATGTGGACTTAGCAACATAATTTTTGAAAATTTTTTTGAATGGGTCGAATGAGCAGATAAGGGTATTTATAGGCTGCTCCTTCGCCCGTTCATACCGGTCGAATGTGAAGCTTTTGTCTCCTTCGCCCCTAATTAAAGGTGCGAATGAGACATAAGGGTTCGAAAGTGAAAATGTCTTAAGAACTCTCACATTCGCCCAAATTTAAACGTACGAATGAACAAAAAATTCCTCCTTCGACCCAACGAAGGGGCGAAAGTGAACAGGAATTTTTTAAAATTTTACCAAATCTCAAAATCGAGTCCCGTTCAAAATATTTTCCAACTTTTAAGCATCCGACAATCATATTTTCTCATTTAAAGATTACAAAGCTCAAAGGGTTCATCAAGGTTTAGAAAATCGTCATCAACCACTATCAGCTATCAAAAATAAGATAGAAATGTAAAATATTTTTGGATTTTCTAAAGTTTATGCTAAAACACACCTAAAATCTTTTTGAGTTTTGCAATTTTTGACGAGAAATATAAAATGCAGAAATGTAAAGATAAAGCAGTAAATGTTTTTGGGATTTCCGGTAAAGGGATCATATCAGTTATTGAGAAATCTGATCACACCGTTGATCTTTTTTATGATTATCATTAAAGACAATGTGTGATCTGGCAACTGCTGATATTGTGATCCACATAAACTCACATGCAAACTTTTGTGCAATGCTTTAAACTGATACTATTATGTATAGTATAAACGTAATTGTCTGTGGTTCCCACGCACACGACATACTACCGTATCAAGAAGTAAATGCACAAAGACTCATTGTAAAGTGTGATTATGCTTTCGTCGTCTGTAATTTACAAGGTATGAGGCACAGACGTATACAGGTCAGCAAATTAATGCAGCAAAGTAACATATGCACTCTACTAGGACGAGGACTGATATCAATCATGATTTGCATCAGTGATTAATACGATGTAATAGATAATCTTTGATTATCATAAAACATAGAAAGTATCTCAATTCGGTAACTTTAGGATTTGGCATAAAGCTCTTTTATAAAGATACCCTATCTGATCTAGGTCCGTAATGACTTACAGCAGAAGATCAGAGAGGCTATCCCCAGACAACTAATAACATAACGTCCCAAAACCTCCGAGTTTTGTACAAATACCCTATCAAACGAAATTACAGTACTAAGACCATATGCCCATGAGGAGTTCATCCACACATCAATTCATTTGATATCTATGTATCAGACACGCAGTAATAGGTCTACGAAGCCTATTAGCACATCACTCATACTCAGACACACGCCCTATATTGCATTACATTTATTTAGAATGTGTCAGATCCCCACTGATGTACTATCATTTCCCCTTTTTCTCCAGGAAATCATTTTTGGTTTTTCTGATTTTTATAAATTTTTGAATTTACTGTTCCCAAGGATAAGCTGGAGCATTTCAAATATGTGACTGCCCAGATATCGTTTGTTCACAGAAATCTGACGGCATTAATCTAAGGGAAGAAGATATAGCAGTCAGCAAAGAAATTTTCTAATTTTTATGGTTTTTGAAATTTTTCAATGTTTTTGGATTTTCAAATTTTTCTGAAAAACAGTAAAAGTAAACTAAAAAGCGATAAACTGAGGTGGTGATCAGTCTTGTTTTTCTTTAATACCGTTAGCTTTCAAAAGATATTCAAATCTCGATTTATCAAAAGCTTTGGTAAAAAGGTATGCGCGTTGGTAATCAGTGTGGATTTTGACCATATCGATCAACTCTTTAGCATAACAATCACAGATAAAATGGTATTTAATCCGGATATGTTTAGCCTTTGAGTGATTTACTAAGTCTTTTGTTAATGCGATTGCAGCTTCATTATCACAGTAAATAGGGGTTTTAAGAAATTGCAAAACGTAGTCCACCATCTGTTGTTGGATCCAAAGAACCTGTGAGCAGCAGCTCGATGCTGAAACGTATTCTGCTTCACATGTGGATAATGCAACTGCGGTCTGTTTCTTACACTGCCAGGTCACGAGCCTGCTCCCCATAAACTAGCATCCAGCCGTTGTGGATTTGCTGTCTTTGTCACAACCGCCCCAATCTGCATCACTAAAAGCGATTAGGTCAAAATTATCATCATTAGGTTACCATAGTCCTCTCGACAGACAACCCTTCCGATATCTAAGGATACGTTTGACAGCTGCAAGATGACTCTGTTTCGGCTTCGACTGATAACGTGCACAGAGACATGTGGCAAACATTATATCTGGTCTGGAGGCGGTGAGATACAGAGATCCGACGATTGCTCTGTATGTAAATGGATCAGTTAGCTCCCCCTTAGCGTCAACTCCAATCCCGTGATTTGGTTGTATTGGGGTATCCATCGGCTTCGAATCATCCATCTGGAATCGGCTCAAGACTTCAGAAAAGTATTTCGTCTGGTGAATAAAGATCCCCGTTGGTCTTTGTTCCACCTGCAAGCCTAGGAAAAACTGCATCTCTCCCATTGCGTTCATCTCGAACTTTTCCAGCATAACACGTTCAAATTCTCTGCACAGAAGTTCGTTAGTAGACCCAAATATAATATCGTCAACATAAATCTGGACTAGAAGCAAGTCGTCGCCTGTTCGTTTAGTGAACAGTGTGCAATCTACCAAACCTCGCTTGAATCCTTTTGAAAGAAGATACGTGCTCAGCTCCTCATACCATTGCCTTGGAGCCTGGTGCAACCCGTAGAGAGCTTTGTTCAAAATGTAGACCTTATCCCGGTGAATAGGATCTTCAAAGCCTGGTGGTTGACCTACGTATACTTCCTCCTTGACCACACCGTAAAGAAACGCGCTCTTGACATCCATTTGATACACCTTAAATTTCTTGTGTGATGCAAACGCCAGAAACATTCGTATTACCTCTAAGCGTGCAACTGGTGCATAGATCTCGTTGTAATCGATTCCCTCGACTTGATGAAATCCTTGTACAACCAAACGAGCTTTGTTCCTTACGATCACTCCTCTATCATCCTTTTTGCATTTAAAAACCCACTTCGTTCCAATCTTCTTTCTTCCCGGGGGCAAATTTGTCAGTGTCCAAACGTCAAGTTTCTGGAACTGCAACAACTCCTCTTGCATTGCTTCCACCCAAGCGTCGTCCAAAAGAGCATCCTTGTAAGTTCGCGGCTCAACCTGCGAAACATAACAAGCAAAAGACCAGTCATTCTGAAAACCAGATTTTTGTATTTTGGCATATAAAGCAAGATTGCCAAGGTTTTCCGGTGAGTTAGCATTCCTCAATTGACCTCTCGTTATCACACTGCTACCAGGATCACCAATAACTTGCTCGATCGGGTGAATTCGATGTATCCGAGATTCCGGATAATCTGGAACTTCTACTCCCGTCTGAGTTGTTATATTCTCTGCAGAAACCAGATCATTACCCACATTCGATGATGAAGCACCATTTGTGGTTGGGTTCACTGGTGGTGTCACTGTAGCATGATCTAAGGTAGCTTCACTTGTAACCTCATCGTCGTCATTTTCTGATTCTGATGAATTCAACGTTGTGGAAGCTTCTTGAAATACCTCTTCTTCAACGACAGGAACATTGGTATCATTAGAAGCTGCTTGAGGATTCACGGTGATCGGACGCACCAACGGTGATGTAACTGCATTTTCGACCTCGTAATATAAACGTAATACAGCCTCTTCAACCAAGCTATCCAGGTTGAATGATTCAAAGAAATCTTTGTAATCAAACATCCAGTCTGGACCGCTTCCCTGTAATTTCTGAGTATACCGTTGCACTTCAACGTTAGCTCACTCCTCGACCTGACGAGTTCTTTTGTTGAATACCCGTTTGAGCGGGGTTGCATATCCAACAAAGTATCCTTCCTCAGCTTTCAGTGCGAACTTCTCAGATGGATTAAGCATGGTACAAGGAGCTCCAAACGGTTCTAGATACTCTAAATTCGGCTTTCGACGATTCAACAGCTCATAAGAAGTTTTTCCAAACTTCTTCACCGTTAAAACACGATTAAGAGTATAACAAGCTGCGTAAATTGCTTCGTTCCAGAACATTACTGGAAGATTTGAGTCCGCAAGCATTGTTCTCACCGTTTCAATTAGAGTCTTGTTTTTATGTTCCGCGACACCGTTCTGTTGTGGGGTATACGGAGCACTGTATTCATGATGAATACCTTTGTTTTCACAAAGATCGTCCATCTGTGCATTTTTAAACTCCGTCCCATTATCACTCCTAATCCTCTTGATCTTGAGACCATAGATATTTTCCAGACGAGTGAACAGAATTTTCAAATTATCAAACGTGTCACTCTTTCGGTGTAAGCACATAACCCAAGAAAATCTTGAAAAATCATCAGTCACCATAAGACAGTACGACTCCCCAGCATGACTCTTACGCTTGACCGGTCCTAACAGATCCATGTGCAAACGTTCAAGTGGCAGTTCAACGGAATTGACTTTCTTTGGCCTATGGGATTGTTTGTGCTGCTTACCCTTTTTACAACTCACACACTTGTCATTTAAGTGAAAATGTTTAACGTTCACGCCTGTGACAAGCTCATTCGTCATCAATTGATTCATCTTTCTTAGGTGAATGTGTCCCATTCTCCTGTGCCACATGATTGATTCTTTTTCTGTAGCCTTGGAGAGAAAACATGTGACTTGGCCTTGGGTGGTCATTGCTTTTGACATATCGAGAATGTACAAGTTGTTCACTCTCGGCGCCTTTAACATCACCCACTCTTTCGGTAACTCAAAACCCGGCTTGAGTATATAACAAGATTTGTTGTCAAAGTACACAGAAAATTGTTTATCACAAATCTGACTGACACTGAGCAGATTGTAATCTATTTTCTTCACATAAGAAATTCTCTCAAAACTCACAATTCCATTGCTCACACTACCCTCCATGGTAATATAGCCTCCTTTGTTTCCTGCAAACGCTACATAACCTCCATTGATGTTTCTAATATCAAATAGTAGCGAAAGATCCCCTGTCATGTGACCAGAAGCTCCACTGTCAACAATCCAAAGACTGCTCACAGGGCCAGCTGAAGCTCCCCGCACATATCAAGTAAAGAAGTTAGATTTTTCGGGGGACCCAAGCCTGTTTGGTCTTGGGTCTTTGAACAGTTTGTTTCAAAGAGTCAGATTTCTCACAAACATCTTGATTTTTATCAACCTTTTTCTTATCACACAAATCTTTCTCATTCTCTGGTTTCACATTTTGTTGTGAAGTTGAAGCACCATCAGAACCCTTTGATGACCAAGATTGTTCAGATCTTTTCAAGATCCGGATCTGAGATTTTGGGGACTCAGCCGGTTTCTTTACTTCATTCTTGAATGATACCTTCTTGGTTACCTTCTCTGATTTAACAGAGACAGGTCCAACTGTTGGTTTGACATTAGGTTTAACAGGAACCTTTTTGTTGTCAACAGTTGCGTTCACCATTGGTTTCTTTAACGGTTTCTCAGTGGCTATCCGGTTGCGGCGATCATATGTCATCTGACGATTTTCCCTCCTTTTGAAATAATTGCTTTGGTTATAAAAAGGTGCTGGTTGAGGGACAAATCGTCTCTGTGGATAACAATGATTATCGACCGGACATTCATACTTTTGCTTCATCTCCACCTCGTGCCTCTTGTGTCGTACATACGAGCAGTCGGCAAGTAAATGCCCCCTCTCCCCGCACTTAAAACATGCACGGTACTCTTCAAAATGATTCTTGGCATTCGACTTTGAATAACTAGTGATAGGATATTGATCATCCATACACCTTCTTCTCAAACTCTCAGGAGTGGGGTCCTTTGAGTATGTCGGCTCAAGAAAACCATTTGACTTCTCTATTGGTTTAATAAATTGTGTTACATGGACCTTTGGTTCTTTAGGAATATCCGAATGAATTTTCTTTAAGATTGCTGGAGGTATATCATTTGTTCGCTCATGTTTCGGAACAAGTTTATCCGATAGAAAATTGAATTGGATATTCTTCATCAGAAATGATCATGTTTCGGTACTTTCCTGCCAGATCTTTTCAATTGTTGAATAATTTGCAAATTGAATTGGATATTCTTCATCAGAAATGATCTTATCAGATCCTTGCATCCGATAGAAAACTTTAACAAGTTTATCACACTATTCATCTTCCTCTTCATTTATATTTTCAATTTTCTTCTCAACTTTCTTTTCAACAGGCTTCACTGATTGATTCTTTCTATGAGCGTTAGCCATGAGATGGACAATCTGAGATGGTGAAACAGGTTCAGTAGTGATGATGTGATTTTCATCAGGAATATCACTCACCTTTTCAGAAACCTTCTCAGTTTGTTCATCCTCTGAATCGGAATCATCAGCCGCAACAACACCCTCATTATTTCCCAGAACAGGTCTAACATTAGAATACAGGTCTTCCATACTAGATATGTTTGACTCGTCATCCGATGTAGAGTCAAATTTAACTGAGCTCTCCGGTGCTATTGAATGCAAATTATGGTTTTTAAACAACACAGGAGCTGGGACAGCTTTGTAGTTTGCACTACTAGGCTGTGAAGGCTCCTCTATTATGTGGTCAACAACATAAGCGATGTGCTTATAACTCTCAAGCTTTTTGTTTACTTTCTCTGCAAAGCACTTGATGGTGGCCATTTCCAATTTTGTGTTTTCTAAATCATTGATATAGTTATTTATGGCCATTTGTTTTAAAGACAAAGTCTTTTTCAATTCTGAAACGTCTTTCTTATAGTCATCAAGTACTCTGTTAAACTCTTTTGATTCTTTTTGATATGATTGACAGTTGATTTTTGCACTCTCAAGTTGAACCTTGAGTTGCTTATTCTCATCTGTCAATTTATCACAAGCTTTGCAATGTTTAACACAAGTTGAATTTGAATTAACAGTAGATCCAGTACTTACCTGTTTAGGAGGTTCTGCCATGGCCATCAGTGCAAAGTGTGCTTCCTTCCCAGCGAAAAACTTGGAATAATCAATTCTGGTGCAAGCATCATCCACGATGCATGATTTCCGGGTCATCAAGAAGTCAGCTTCAGCAAGCAACTGGTCAATGTCATCATCCAGTGAGTTAACACTAGATTCAGAATCAGACTCACTCTCCTTATCAGAATAAGTAGAATCAAACTGCTCTAGAATATCAGTAATTGAATCAAGAATCATTCCAGACTTCTTCTCTTCACAATCAACATCCATCTCTTCATTCAACTCCTCAATCTTTAACTCAGTCATCTTCTCAGTCACAATCTCTTCAACCTCCACCGGTTCATCCAAATTCATTTGCTGTGCCACACAAGCCACATTACCAGTTGTGATTTTTCAACACCTAACTGCATATCGGTCCAATCAAAACCCTCATCCTTTTGTATCATCAAAGCTTGATTTGGGTTCTCGGTTTGGGTTTGTGTGTTTGGTTTTGTGTTGTGGATTGTCTAGCATTAATGTTTTGTTGGGTATTTTGACAGTTTTGATAGTTGTTTTGAGGTTGAAAGCTTGAAATGTTGGGACTTTGGTATGACACTTGATTTTGGTTTTGGGTTTATCGGTTTTGATAGTTAGAGTTGAATGGATTTCTATTACCTTGTTGTGCTGGCTGTGTGCACTCTCTTTTGAAATGACCTTTCTCACCACAGTTGAAACAAGTGACTTTTGCTTTGTTGAAGCCATAAGTGGTGTTAGGAGAAGTAGAAAGATCAGTTCTCCCGGTCTTTTGAATAAAATCAGTGGCTCTTCTCATGATACTTGCATAGGCCCACTGAATAACCATCAATTCCATTTCTTCCTTGTCAATCTGTGCGTAGTCCTCATTGGTCAAGTTGTTGTTCCCAATTTGACTAGCAACCAATCCATTGTATGATGCTACCATTGCTGAAACTAATGCTACATGTTGTTGGGCAATTTGAACAGTAACATTGTTTAGATTTGATGTCTCCAACACAATCAGGCTGTGGTTAGTTTGACTTTGGTTAATTTGCATCTGGTTCATTTGAGGATTGTATGGTTGTTGTTGTTGTTGAGGTTGGTTAGCAGAATAACATGCTGCTTGTTGCATGGGTGAAAATGGTGAAATGTAAGTAGTAGTTGTTGGATATGATGGTGAGGTATATGAAGATGTTTGAGCAAGGTAATTGATTGGTTGTTTGGGTGGTTCAACAATGTTAGATACGCACGCGATGTGTGGAGCAACATTAGAAGTAGAACTGGTAGTAGAATGGGAAGAAGATGTACCACCAAGATACAATTCAGGATTCTAAGGAATTTGAGCCCTTTTAGCTTCCTCTTCTCTTCCATCTCCTTGTTTTCCAGTTTCTGAATGAACTCGTTGATAGTCCAATACTGGTACGCATCCTTTTCTTTTAACACCTCAATATGTTGGTTCCAATACGGTGGCAACGCATCGGCAAACTTTTCCACCAATTCAGACATAGGTATGCATATCTCATAGCTTGAAAGCTCTGTGAGTAAGTGGCAATACCTTGGGACCAACTCTTTCAACGTCTCGTTACCCATGTAACTAAAATTCTCAAACTCTTTACGAAGCTCTTCCATCCTTAGCTTCCTAGTCTTCTCATTTCCATCATGCCTGTTCCTTAACATATCCCACAACTGTTTAGAAGTTGTACAAGACCCAAACTGATGAAGCAAGTCTGTATTGATGGCCTGGGATAGTTGAGAAAACGCCTTTTTCTCAATAGCAAATTTCTTCTTTTCATCATCTGCTAGATTTTCCAATGGAATAGGCTCTCCCGTGTTCTCCAAGATTGGAGCAACATAGCCCTTCGCAATCATCTGCCACGCCTCAGTTCCCTCTAAACCCATACCCTCCAAATGGATCTTGAATTTGGTCTTCCATGTGTTGTAGTCGACCATCTCCATAAGCTTAGGTGGACGGTTTCCACTCCCCGAGGACAAGTCTTGGATAAGAGTTGATATGGCATTAGTCGTCTGTGAGTGAACCGCTGCTGCTGCTACTCCCCAATAGTCACCAATCGGTTGCGGTTGTGGTTGCTCAACATTTTGAGGAATAGTACTAGTCAACGCCATGTAATTGATAGGTTGTGATGGTTGACTAGACTTTTGGGCAGCAACCGACAAAGGATCCATGGTTGTCTGCTGTTGTGGTGTCGTGTTAGGTCGTGGTGTAGTAGGAAAGTTCCACATCTTGATCAGAAAATGATTAAACACGAAAAGATTAGAAAAGTTTTAAACAGATTTCTCCTTCGTATGTAGCGAGTGGTCGAATGAGATAAAAATGTTCTCCTTCGACCGATTGAAAAAATACGAATGAGAAGTATGTCAAACACAAATCACTTTCGACCGTTTAAACTCTCTTTTGACCGTTTAATTTCACCTTCGACCGTCCGAATGGTCGAATGAGACAAATATGGTTGAATGTACACCAATACACTAACAAACTCTAGATTCGACCAGTTAAAACACCACCTTCGACCAAAAATCCTTTGGTTCGACCAAATTAACGCACACGTTCGCCCAATCTCCCTAGGTTCGACCCTGCACTTTCAAAAACGGTTATTCTTTGAAAATCAGTTAATTTTGATCAAATTTTTCAAATGTTGGAAGAATTTAATGATTCTAATCAGGTTTTGCTTCGGATTTGATTTGGAACAAGTTTATCAAAGAGAATTATGCATTTTATCCATGAAAACAAGCTCTAATCAATCAAATTATCACCAATTCAGTTTTATCAATGAAAATAGAAAGTTTTTGATCAAAATAGGGTCCAAATCAGCTGTAAAATTATCAATTTGTGGTTGCTTGATCTATAATGGCTCTGATACCACTTTGTATGCGCGTAGGATCGTCAAATCTACAAAGATAGTGATCAAACAAGTTTGATTCAGGTGCGGAATCCCTGAATTACTCACAAAATGATAATAATATCAACAAAACACATAAATCATCTTTGAAAACTTCATTTCACTGATAAACACACTCAATTACACGTTATAATAAGCTTTACAATCAAAATAACACGTGAATTAAGTTTACACAAAACCCTAGGGAGAGACTCAAACAGGAGGGAAACAAAAATGACCAAAACTTACATTCAAAATGAACTTGACCTATTTATAGGCCTGCACATTCGCCCACTTTGCTTGGTCGAATGTGCAGGTTCGCCCATTCATCATGGTCGAACCAAGCTATACATTAACATCTAATCTACCTTCGACCTCCTATCTCTCCTTCGCACCTTTATAAATCTTCATTCGCCCATTTATCTTCCTTCGCCCATTCGTCAAAATACACTAACATATGTTAATTGTAATCCAAAGCATTAGTCGCACAAAATGCTTCTACAATCTTGGCAAAGAAGGCGTGCTGCAGGCTATTGGGATACTCTTGGGCAGTTTTGAGATGAAAAAGAATGGACCAGACGTCACGGTGTTCACCGAGAAAAGTTTTGGCAACTGAAGAAAAACAACCAACCAGAGTTAACAGAGAATACGCTTCACCAAGAGCAGTATTTTTAGTAAAAAAAATTTTGAAGAATAAGTCATAAAGCTCGACAATAAATGGGCCGAGAGAAAACAATTCTGTTGAAGAGTTATTTCTAGGACATTCCTAGCAGTGGTGATTAGGTGTGAAGACCGAAAAATTCGCAGAGTAGGGATGTCAAAGCAGTAAGTCTTCGGGGGTAGGAGTTTTATGAAGCCCATCATTTAGAGTTTGACATTCGCCCATTACGTCACAGCCGCTGCCCGAGCCGGACATGATAGTAGACACCCTTCCTACCCGTTTACCACTACATCATTTTCACCCCTCAAAAGACCTTGTGATTTGTAGTTTCTCACCATTTTATAGCAGTGGAGATTCGATTTGTGAACTTGAGTGTTCACCCCCAAAACTCACCAAAATGATAAACCCGAGTGATGAGTGAACATTGTGAGCAGGTATAGGTTTAGGCATAATCGTATGGGTTAAGTAGGCGTGTCATGCAATTTTATTTTTCTCATAATGTAAATAAATAAATGGATTGAGGGTTGGTTAATTACAGTCTGCCTTAATTGTACTTGTGTTTGATTGCTTGAGGACAAGCAATTGTCTAAGTGTGGGGTATTGTCATAACTCACATTATGAACATATAAAACAAGCATAAACAGTCTCATAATAGGATACAATTAGGCTTATATTATTGAATTTGATGCTTAAATCGTTCCTATTTGTATTTCTCAGGAAAATGGAGCTCCAAGACGGAAAGGAAGGATTTCCGGGGAAAAACAAGCAAAAACTAGAAATTTCTGAAGATATGAGACTTGCTACATGTTCACTGTATGTTTGAAGACAATCTCGGGGCTTAAACAGTGATAAAACCAATTTGGGAGTGACCCTGCACGCCCACGCACACTTGCACGAAGGCCCTACACGCTAGAAGACAACACAACAAAGTGGGAAAATGACGAAACTTGGGGAACAAGGCAGAGCACGCCTGTGTTCAGCAAAGTGGCACGCCCATGCTTGTGCTGAAATGTCTATAAATAGCAAGCTACCCTTCACCATTTGTTCATTCCTTCTTGAGCTCTCTTGGGCCGACTACCAAGCTTTTCCAGAGATCTTGGGGTCCCTTGGGAGGCCTTCTGGTCCTCCTAACATACCTCAATGTCTAGGCTTCGACCTACCTTGATTAGCTTGGCCAAGAAGAGGATCGTAGAGTAGTATGCAATAAACGTCGAGGGTCGTGAGGATCATGAGAGAATACATATCACTTGGAAGATGGAGAGCTTGTCTATGAGCAGCCATGATCCTTGTGTTGATCATTCTTATGGTTGTATCTTTCTATTATTCGCGAACCCGCTTCGATTTGTAGACCTTTATTATTATTATTATTAGTTTATTTTTAGTTATTTGTTGTGTTATCTTCTTCTAATCTTTATTTGTTTATCTTTATAATAGGTTTGAATGATGATTAACTTAATAACAACCTTAACTTAATTAATTAATGGTATAATCAGCTTCTGGTAGTCCCGAGCTAGATCCAAGGCGAGGAAACCGGTAGTGAGACAGATCCTTCGGTCTTCTGATATCCAAACCGGGTTCTAAGCAATGGCTTCTGAAGTGGACCAGATCTGAGTGACACATTTCTTGTTCATACCAAATGATTGAATAATTTCTTTGGAAAAGGATGGTTCACCAATGGGTGCACTAGTGATCTTTTGTATCATACGCCTATAGGGTTAGGTGTTGCCTTTGTTAAGGACTTCATTCAGCTTGGGAGGTTATGGTTGGGTAATTAAGCCATCAATTATTTAAAACCAATTTTATAGTTTCTAGACCTATAAATATTAAAGTGTCATTAAGATAAATAAAATAAAGATTCTTTATCTAGTTCTTGTTGCCGTTAACCAATGGAGGGACCGCCTTCCTGTGACAACCATAAGAGAGATCTTTCAGCTTTGACCATTAACCAATGGGGATACGAGGATGCCAGGATAAAGAGACCCTTCGGTACGGAACGCGAGAACTAAGACGAGGTGTACGGTGTCCCTGGTTGGGAGTGAAGCCTCCAATTTAAGAAGATTATAAGTTCGAGGACCAGAAGACTTGATCGCGGTTTGAGGAGCCCGCTATACGCAAGGCCCTGGCGAAGTACCCCAGGTGGACGCACGCTAGAGAGGTTCTGCATTCTACTCAGTAGTCGCCTTCGCTTCTCTATCAAGGAGTCAACACTTCAAGATTACTCTCATCCTCCACACAATTAATTAATTTAAATTATTAATTATAATATTAAACTTAACTACTTAGGTGAAGGGCCCTGAGATGTGCATTTCTATCTACTATTTTATCCCACCTTATCTTTTATAAAACCAAACCTTTTTCAAACCTATTTTTATTAAAGAACCCCTCCGTTTTATTTTTCTTTTTTAAAAGCCGATCAATTGTCTGATGAAAGGTTAAGTAGGGAAAAGTGTGAACCTTGGAATACGATACTCAATACTTACCACCGAAACTATAGTATGCACGTCAGGTTCTCTACCTATGTGTTGGTTTTAGTTTCCGAAGTAAATATTGTTTACTTTATAAATTTAAAACTTTGTTTATGAGGGTTTAGTAAAATCAGCCTTTTCCCCCAAACCACCGTTTTGTGATTGTTAAATCAAAGTTTTTGGCACCGGGGAACATGACACCTTTTTAATGCTAAAACCAAACGCATCAACTAGTCAATCCGATCTCTACACGTATATAACTAGAGAAGCTCTAATCCGCAATGCTTAAAGCTTGAATCTTCTAACATAATAGTCTCTAATCCACACAAGCAAGCATATACCTCGTCTTCATGATTATCCAATCGCAGTACCTGAACACGTGCTTAAAAAGTGTTTGGGTCAGCAATTACGCTGGTGAGTCCATGTAAGTAGGTAAGTGTGTTTGGGTCAAAAATTACCTAGTAGAAATAATTTTGTATTCCAAATTAGAAATTGTGAGGTAGAGTGCTAAAAATGTAATTTGTATGTTAGAACTAGTTATATTCTGAAAATACTTAGTCAGTATGCAAAGAGAAGTAAATATGTGACAACTATGCTCGGGATGGCTTAGGTTTGCTTTGGGATTGACAGTTATATCCTCGGGATGGAACTCTTTATAATGAACGAATAAAGTATTAAAACCCAAAGAACAACACTCGATCTACGAGGAAAGCCCTTGATCTGTTGTAGATCGCCGACATAAAACCTCGGGAGGAGACTAGGCCCCTGCCTTGTTTGTTAATATTAATTTGGTAAAAAGGTACAACTTTGGATGAGCAAATGAACGAGTGTACTAAGATTACAATGATTTTGTGAGTGTTTTTGATCTGTTAAGTGTATGTGTGCAGCTATAGTGTCAGCAATGTGTCCTATACTCGTCCAATACTCCCATTTATATAGTACATGAGAAAGTAAAGAATCACGTGAGATCCGCTAAGTAGTTAAGCTCGTTCAATGTTGTTTAAGAGCTATTTCAGGTGAACGTTGGAAGTCTTCAACAGAATGTAGTCGTTGGATAACGGTTTCTTCTCAGCTAGTCATTGTTCCAACTGTTTCCCTATTTGTCGCCGATATTAAATGTATATCGGTTACAACTTTGACTCCATCTTCAATCTTGGACCATGAGTTATATATCTATCTTTGATTTCTTCAATTGAGGATTATAATATAAACATTGCTGAGTATGTAAATCCATATTATAATTTAGTTGTACCTGCAATCATACTCAAAAAGCTAATTCGTTAGTTCATTCTCAGGATGTGCACATGCTGAAATACTGTTATATCCTGAAGTCAGTTGAGTCCTTCAGCATCCCGAGGATGGTACATTAGGGATGTAGGGTAAAATCATCCTGAGGATTTTCACCACCAATAATTGTCCCCAAAAAATATGTTACCGTTAATATCTTTCAAGGTAAAAATATTTTTTAATCTAAATATCTTCTCTGATGACTGATGGGATGTCTTGTCAGGATGACGACGACTACTTTCTCGGCGGTTATTATATGATGACCGTTACAACCATCATCTTCTGCCCTCTATATCTAGAGCTTATCCCTTCCTTTATAATCACATTTGATATTTTAAGAAGGTAATTTCTCTCTTCTTTCTTTCACTTTTCTCTTTATACCTGCAAAATATTAGTAATATTCCGAAGATGACAAAAAGATCCACAAGAGCTTCGGGGAGTGTGGGAACTTCTAGTGACTTCATTCCCCAAAACCTCTTGAGTCATCCTGAACAGGAGATCTGTTCTTTCGATGATAAGGAGATTCGAGCCCTAAAGAACTCAAAAATCTTCCCGAGTTCGGCTGAGTTTCGTCCTTATGACCATCATGCAAGATCAGATTTTGCATCTCCTACCTGGGTCTGTTTCCTGTACTTACCATTCCTTCTAGGGTTAATGTATCCTTTTCCTAAGTTTATCAAAGATTTCTTTGATATGATTGGGATGGCTTATTCCCAAGCCATGCCTGACTTTGGAAGATTCTAATGGTTTGTAGCACGCTCATCGAAGATCATGGTGTCCATCTTCAAATGGGGGACCTGGCTCATGTTTATAAGTTGAGAACACACAGGTCCCATCGTTTTGTTCTTCAAGTTATAGAAAAGGATCCACCCTTTCTGTTTAATGTAGTAAAATCTGAGAAAAATTGGAAAACGAAGTTCTTTTTTGTTAAGAAGAGTTCTATTCCTCGTAGGGATGAGATTACTCTTTATTGGTTAAAGAGTGGTAAAATTATTTTTAGTGTTTTTATAAAAAAATTTTAGTTACATCCTGAAGATGCTAACATCCTGAAACTTTTTTGTTCAGCAGGTGCTTTGTTTGCCAAGTTTGCTACTCCTGTGAACGACGCTTTTCTTCGGTGTGAAGTTGTTTATAAGTTACCTGAATCAGTGAGGACCTTCACATTGGAAGAAAGTTATACCACCAGTCAAGCCTCTAAGATGTCTGGTGAGCATGTCATATTACATCGTGAGGATGTTTATCATTTTATTTACTAACCTTGTTATTATCTTAGCCTCAGCCAAGAAACCTGCTTCCTTTGACCTGGATGATATTGATAGCATGGATGCCAAGGCAACCAAAGTGACCTCTCCATCTCCTTCGAGTTCCAAGATGACTACTCCTTCATCTATCCCTCTCAAATCCAGGGCTACTGCTACTTCAAAGAAAAGGAAGGGGAGTGCCGTCGTTGCTATTGCTCAGGAGATCACCCCCTTTGAGGGTTTGAGCTGTAATGATACTTTGAGCAAGATCTCCCAATTCACTCTCCAGGTATGGTCTTATCCTGAGAATACCACTGTTATGTTAGTGAAAAAAGGTTAGGAATACTTACCTTTTCTTTTCCTCGTTAGGGCCACGAGTATCTGTTATAGTCTCTAGATATTGTTGCTCAAGAACTTCATGAGGCACAGACTAAGCTTGAAGACGTCTAGAATATTTCTCATGATAAGGGCAAATATCTTGAGAGCAAGCTGGCAGAGACTGAAGCTGAGCTGAAGAGAGTGAAGGCTGAGCATGCCAAGGCCATGTTGGATCAAGAGAAAGAGGCACAGGATCACAGGAATGGGCTCATCAAATCTGCTACTATTTATGTCTTCCAGGCCAGGGTGAAGATGGCTCTCCAGGAAAAGGATCCATGTTTCGATCAGAATTCCTGGGATGTCGAAGCCTGGAAGGAGAAAATTAAGAACCTGGGTGGAAAAGAAGTGGTTTATGAGCCTGTTCCTATTTCCAATCCCGAGGATGTGGCCAAAGATCCCGAGGATGCAGAGGTGAAGGAAGCTGAGGCCAAGATTGCTGAGGTGGTGAAGGACCTTCCAGTGGGCGATGAAGGATGTGTTGACTAGGCTGGAGCCCACTTTTTATTTGATCTTTTGTGGTTGTGATGGTAGTATTTGGTCGAACAATTTCATACAATTTATTTTGGTATGTAATAACTTAGGATATTATAAGGTTTGGGGTGGAGGGATCTTGGTTTCAAGACGAAGCCCCAAATCTTTTATTCGACCCGGACCATAGATGTTGACCCCTAGTGGATGGGTCCTGTTTTTTGGATGAAGCCAGGGGTTGACCTCAAATTTTGAATATGATGCCTTAATAATATATGGTAACAATCTTTTGACGCTATCATCTTTGTGTTCTTTATTTCCTTTGACATTCTGCAAACATTAGCAAACATTTAGGATATAAAGGAATAATAAAAAATAATACCTTTTGTATTTTCTTTGTTGAGTAGTTCTTCTGATCTCGCCACATTTCTCTTAAATCCTTGTCATCTTCAGGATGGTCTTGGTTATCTTAAGGATGTCCCAGTTTCTTCTTCATCCTTGGGATGGTCTTGCATCCTGAGGATGTCCCCATTGTAATATCTTCAACATAGATTTTAAGTCTACAATCCTTTATAAGAAAGAATTGTGTTTTAATAATATCCTGTAAAGGAAAACCTTGTTATTATACTGGCGACTTAGGCCTATGGTTTAGCTGGGATCAAACCCCTTTGAAATAATCCTGGTGACAAAACCAATGTGTAACATCTTGAGAATAACTGGCGACAAGGCCCTTAGGAATAACTGGCGACAAGGACCTTTAGGAATAACTGGCGACAAGGCCCTGGTGACTAGACCAAATACGTAAGAGACATTGAAATATGTCTAAACCTTAAGAGCTCCATCGTATATCTCAAAGATAATGAAATTTTCAGCCACTTTTACATGGACTGGTCCCACCATCCCGAAAATATACATGGTCATCATGCGCACCAGGCGAGGGTTGCTAACCCAATGAGAAAGGTGAAAACCTTTAAACCTTAGGAAGGTGCCAGACACCTTAACAGGGAGAGGGTGGCCAACCCCCTAGTCTTCTAAGCATTCCATCTTCAGGATGGTACTGCAAAATTCTCAAGATGGACTATTTCTAGACCATGTTTAGTGAAAATATAATCGATCGAAATAGATTAAGGATAAGAACTTACATATGGAGATGATTCATCTCTATCAGCCTTCACCTTCATCCCACCTGTTATTCAGACCATGGTTTCTCCTCCAGAGAGATCAGTCACATACATCCCTAGGCATGGTAGTATTTTAAGTGAATAACATTCTAATCCCTTGGTAGAATCTCTCCTTCCATTGTTGATAACCAATACGCTCCTTTACCAGCTTCAGAATCAATTAAGTATGGACCTTCCCATTTGGGAGCTAGCTTACCATCGCTTGGTTTTGTTGTGTTTTGAAAGGCTTTTATTAATACCAAGTCTCCTTCTTGAAATCTTCTTATTCTGATATTCTTGTTGTAAGCTTTAGCAATCCTTTGTTGATATACTGCCATTCTTACTTTAGCAGCATCCCTGAGTTCATCCACAGTTTCCAAATCCTGTAGTAATTCTTCGGAATTGGTAGTTGCATCCTGAAGATGTTTCCTTGCTGTAGGCATGACCATCTCTGTTGGCAGCATCGCTTCTGTTCCAAAGACCAAGGAGAAAGGCGTCTGACCAGTAGCATTCTTGGAAGTAGTCCTATCAGCCCAGAGTACAAATGGAAGTTCTTCTGCCCATTTCCCTTTCTTTTCCTCAAGCTTCTTCTTCAAGTTGTTGATGATGATTTTGTTTGTCCATTAGCTTGAGGATGGACTGGTGTTGAAGTCACCATCTTGATCCCCCAACTATCACAAAAGTCAGTTGTACTTTTGCTAATGAATTGAGAGCCATTGTCACAAATAATCTTAGATGGTACTCCAAATCTTGTTAGGATATTTCTTTTGATGAATGAGACCACCTCTTTATCTCTAACTTGCACAAATGATTCAGCTTCAATCCATTTTGAGAAGTAGTCTGTCATCACTAGCATAAATACCTTTCCTCCAGGAGCTTTGGGTAGCTTTCCTACTATGTCCATTCCCCATTTCATGAAGGGCCATGGTGAAATAATAGGAGGTAGTGGTTCAGCAGGCTGATGAAGGATGCTGCTATGTCTTTGCCATGAATCACACTTTTGAGAATATAGCATGGCATCCTTCTTCATAGTAGGCCAATAGTATCCCGTCCTCAAAGTCTTCGAGTAGAGAGATCTTCCTCCTGTATGGTTTCCACAGTCTCCTTCGTGGATGTCCTTGAGCACCTCGTTTGCTTCATCCTTGTTGAGACACCTCAAATATTGACATGCAAGAGATTTTCTATACAAAATATTGTCTATAATCGTAAATTTAGATACCTTTATCCTAAAAGCCTTTGGGTTTTCTCCATCAGGAATGACATCTTCATGTAAATATTTTATTATGGGAGTCATCCATGATGAATCGTCTTGTGCCTGGGTGGCTAAAACATTGATATCCTCAAGATGGGCTATTTTATCCTCAGGATGTGCCTGGCTATCCTTAAGATGTCACTCTTCAATCGCTGGTTTCAGAATGTGGATGATGGGAATCTTGGACCCTTCTAGTAGATTAAAGGAGGATCCCGAGATTTCTAAGGCGTTAACTTCAGCATTTTCTTCCCTAGGTACCCGTGTTAGTAAAAATTCTACAAAAGTACTAGCTAAATTTTTAACAATTTTGAGATAAATAGCTAACTTTTGTCCTTTTACTGCATAGTTAACCGAAGGGTTTGAGGGATTCTTGCTTCATCCATAGAAATGGTTAGTAATCAACAAAGAATAAACAAAGACTTCAATATTGGTAATATACATATCTCTAGCAAGTTGTAAACCAGCAATGAGAGCTTCATATTCTGCCTCATTATTGGTTGTTTGAAATGCACATCTAATGGCATGGGGTATGTTGTCCCCTTGTGGCGATTTTAGTAGTATTCCTAGACCTGTGCCTCTTGCATTTGAAGCACCATCAGTGTATAGAGTCCATTTTTCTAAATTTTCATTTAGTTGTTGAACTTCAGACTCTACTTCACTCAGGATGTCACTACTGAAATCAGCCACAAAGTCAGCTAGAGCCTGTGACTTGATTGCATTTCTAGGCTCATATTCTAAGTCAAAAGCACTTAATTTGACTGACCATTTTGCCATTCTTCCATACATTTCCGGTTTTGTAAGTACATTATTATTGGGATAATTAGTTTGAACATATATTTTATGTGTTTCAAAATAGTGCCTTAACTTAGTAGAAGCCATTATTAAAGCTAAGATAAGTTTTTCGAGATGTGAATACCTGGTTTTAGTATCTAGTAGAGTTTTACTTACATAATAGACAGGATGTTGTTGCCCTTCGAAGTCCTTTACCAAGACAACACTTATTTCATTGACAGAAACTGCAAGATATAGCTTGAGAGGTTCTCCATCCTCAGGTTTCATCAATAATGGAGCTGCTGCCAGATAGTCTTTCAGCTTCTTCAATGCTTCTTCATGCCTCTGTCCCTAGTCGAATTTGTTATTATTCTTCAGGTTGTCGTAGAATTCCTTGCATTTCTTTGAGGATTTCGAGATGAATCTATTCAGCGCTGCTATCTTGCCAGTCAGCCTTTGCACATCCTTAATATTTCTTGGGGATTTGAGATCAAGGATGGCCTTTATTTGTTCAGGGCTGGCTTTTATCCCTCTTTTTGTTACCAAGTATCCAAGAAACTTTCCAGCTTCAACTCCAAAATGGCATTTTGCTGGGTTTAACTTCATGTTGTAAGCATCCAGGATGTCAAAGGCTTCTTTGAGATCCCGAAGATGATTTTCTGCTTTCTTGGATTTCACTACCATGTCATTAATGTAGACCTCCATCGTGTCCCCAATCTTTTCCTTGAACATCATGTTCACTAGTCTTTGATTGGTGGCACCTGTAATTTTTAGTCCGAATGGCATGGCTATATAACAATATATACCTGACGGTGTCATGAATTTTGTATTCTCCTGATCATCTGGTTCCATCTGTATCTGCTGGAATCCTGAGGATGCATCCATGAATGTCAGCATTTCGTGGCCGGCTGTAGCATCCACCATTGAATCTATGTGTGGTAATGGGAATGGGTCTTTAGGACAGGCCTTGATAAGGTTTGTATAGTCCACACACACTCTCTGTTTCCCATTTTTCTTTTGAACCACCACAACATTCGCCAGCCATCTTGGGAATTTCACTTCCCTTATCATTTTAGACTTTCAGCAGCCTGTCTACTTCCTCTTCTATGATGATAATTCTTTCTGGAGAAAACTTCCTTCTTTTCTGCTAAATGGGCTTAAAACTCTTATCAATCCTGTATGTGCGTGAAAGGATCGATAACAAACAAAGATTGATCAAACAAGTTAGTTTCAGGTGCGGAAACCCTAAAACTATCACAAAATAATAATCAAACAGATTCAAACACACAGATTATCATTTTCAAACGTTTTCATTAATAAATCACTCGATTACACGTTGAAATATAGATACAATCAAGGTATGAACGATAAACGAGTTTAACAAAACACTAGAGAGAGTTTCTGAAAGTGGAGGGAATAATAATGATCAAAAGTTACATTCAAAAATCAAACTTGTCTATTTATAGACTGCACATTCGCCCAAACTGTTTGTGCGAATGTGCAGGTTCGCCCAAATCAACTGGTCGAACCAAGTTCTACTATAATCTAAATCTTCATTCGTCCACATTGTCTTCCTTCGCACCTTTCATGCTTCCTTCGCACCTCTTAAATCTCTCCTTCGCACCTTCGATATTACCAAAACATATTATGTTTTACAATCCAAAGCTTTAGTCGCACTTTTGCATCTACAAACTCCCCCTCGACTATTGCTTGGATTGTGTTCGTCGTTGTTCGTCCATCCTTATGTTCATCAGTCTGATGTGTCTTTGAATCCTTTGTTCTCTTGTCAACACCGGTTCATGAAATTGTTTTTGCTTCTTCGTTTTCAGCTCAGGCACCTTTTGCTTTTCCACAAACTTTCCCAACTTCTCATCATAATCACATCCAGCATTGATATCATACGCAAAACATAGAAATACCACGCGTTGGTACTTTCCTGCTTGCTCAGCATCTTTTGCATCTGAATAGATCGGATTATAGAACAGCATGATAATATCCTCATGTGAACAGTTTATCAACCACATGGGATCAAAGATATGCACTTTCTTGTAGTTCGTTTCTCCATCTTTCAACACAATCACGGCCTCTGCAATCTTCCAATCATAATACCACCAGATGAAGTCTTTGGCGAAGTGTTGTGGGATAGGCATCAAAGGAATCTTTTTCAACACTCGCGGTGGTTTGTATTTTAAAGTCACCTTGGGCATACCAGTTATCAAATCAATATCCTTCTTATGAACAATACGCTTTGGATATTGTGGTGTAAACAAGTCCCACTTGGTTCGGCTTTCTCTAGTCATCTTCTCAGCAAAATAAGTAATCTGACTATTTAACGCTCCCGTTAAACGGTGACGACAAATATCACGGATTGCCCAATAAGGAAGGGTCTTCAAGTGATGAAACTTGTCGAAATACAAGATCCCCTTCTCCCACTTTACTGCGAAACACCTCAACTCTTTAACAAACTTCCAGGCCAATGCACGACCTTTGAAAATCCTATTGTGAAGTTTGTAAAAGCTTCCTTGAATATCAGGTTTCGGACGACTGTTTTGCTTTTCTTTCAACTTCTTCAACAACTCTTTCAAACTTTCTGACTGCTCGAACCGTGGCTTGTTATGCCCTTTAAAGATTTCGTCTTCAAATACTTTGCTTTTTTCTTTCGCTAGCTTCTCGGCATGGTTTAGCAATTCATCTGAGAAAGAGAATCCACAATCTTGATTTGTCCTGAAATATTGTGGATACTCCTCGCTCGTAATATCTTCCATTTCAACTTCCTCGAATGCAGGA
The DNA here is from genome assembly GCA_030844895.1 of Ambrosia x helenae. Lineage (NCBI taxonomy): Eukaryota > Viridiplantae > Streptophyta > Magnoliopsida > Asterales > Asteraceae > Ambrosia > Ambrosia x helenae. Next base: position 53,784,581 of record CM061223.1, read on the forward strand.
ACGTCACGGTCATCAGAATGATTCCCGGCTTCCTTCTCAGGTATTTTAGGAATGAAGTTGTCAGCAAGTAATTCTTTTAAAGTCTTTCCTACTTGCTTTGCTAAACCTTCAAGTATCTCTTTCGAAATTGCCGCCGAAACTTCCCCATCCTCAAGATCAGGGTCATCAAACTCCAACTCGAATAGTTTATTCTTCAATTCAAATATTTCTGGAAACCTGCTAGTCATGTCGATCGTCCAGACTCGATCAGTGAGCATCTGACGATACTTGTTCTTATCCTCTTCAGACAGTGACTGCAATTTCTCGTTCCAGAAGATATCTTCATCAACATTCTCACCAGGAGCCTTAGAGCTCGATTCACCACCCTTATCTGAGTCACGCTTCTCGTATGTAAACTTATCAGCGTCATCATCATCATCATCACTACTATCATCAAACGCAGAGCCGTTTCCATCACTCGAACCATCATCAGATCCTCCATCATCCTTATCATCCTTCTTCTTCTTCTTTGTATCATTTCCAGCATCTTCATCAAGTTCATCATCTTCTTCTTCATCAGACAGTTCGTAATCAACTTGTTCTTCTTCTCTTTCTTTGTCTACTTCACCAGCTTGAAGTTGAGGAGCTTGAGAGTACAAGTTCTTGATCAGATCATCCATATGCTTGTTACTCTTCTTTAACTGTTTGTTCTCCTCCTTCAAGACTATGATCCTTCTGGTGTATCGTTGCTCATGCTTCAGCAACTTCTTATTTTCTCTCTTCAATCTCTTGATTGTCTTCTTCAAGGTCTCATTATCATCTGCTGATGTGACTACGACCTCCAACATTTTTTTATCATTAGACTTTAACTGCTCAATCTCCGTTTGTTGTTTGTTAATCAGATTCATCATTTCAGACAGTCTCTGATTCACAGCAGTCATAATATCACTATCCACCGAAACTTTTGTCTTCTTTGGTGGTTCAACAGCATCAGGCAGTTTACCTTTTCTGATCTTCTTGAGCACATTATCCAATGCCTCATTAACATCATCCATAGGTATTTCTTCAGTCTGTGGTGTGCTTGATGTTGTCGCAGTCTTCTGCTTCTTTTGAGCTGGTGCAATAACCGGTGATTTAGAACTTGTAGCTGGTGGCAGTTTCTTACCAGCTATCAAAGATTCTATCTGTTTCTTCCTCTTAATGCTCGGCTTCTCCTGTTTCTTCTTCTCTTTTCTAGCAGCTTGCACAGGAGAACCAACAAACGTCTCATCAACATTCAAACCCAGCTCTTCTTCATCAACGGGAATAGGACTTTTGTTCCCTTGATCCTCAATGTTCTGGCTAGCAGACGCACCAGCCTCAGTGGCCTTGGGCATGGTCGTCTCTACCGTTTCAGCATCTGAATTCCATTGTTTAACCTCTAACGTCTCTTCTGAATCAATAGACGCTTCATCAACTAAATTCAATCCCTTTTTCGCCATCCTCTTATTTCTTCTCTGAGTACTTTTCTTCTTCTCTGGTTCAGAAACCTCTATCCTTATCTCTGGTTTCTTTTTTTCCCGCTCTTTGCGCCAACATTCACAACTTGTCTCTTGCGCTTAGCGTCAGGATCAACATGATGTAACGGATTATCCTGATCAGAATCACTGTCTACATTCCTCACCAACCCCTCACCCGGATCTGTGTAATCCACTCTAGCTAGGTGTCCAAACAAACGTCTTACTGGAGGACGTTCTTCAACAGACAAACCTTTATACGCTTTCATCCTAGCGAGTGTATTCAGCGACATGTGTTCCTGAACAACAATGTGTTTAGGATCTCTTTTCAGCTCTTTATACTTGTGATCGAATATCATTTGGAGAAAACGAGGATATAAAAGAAACTTCAGATTCCTCGTGCCATTAACAGGCTCCAGTAAATGAGACATCAGCATGCCAGAGACATTGAACGGTTTGTTCAATACTAAAGCAACCATCATAGAACTGATGCTCTTCCTCATTAAATCATAACCTCCTGCTGCAGATCCGAAAACGTGAATCAAAACGTGTGCCAGATACTTGAATTGTGGGCACAGTTTTCCTTTATGCAACGAACCGTCAGTGATTGGTCCGTTGTACTTCATCCTGAGAAAACACTTTCGTTGATCCATAAATGTAAATTCCTTTGGATCTTTCGGATCATCATTCAGATTCAATGCTTCTCTCAAATCCTCTTCGCACACAATGACTCGTTGTCCTTGAATTTTGCTTGTCAAACAAGATTCACACTTCCAAAAGTCAAGTTTAGCATTCGTCCAGAATTCTTGAATCATATCTCGGTAAATAACTGTCGGCGTAGCAATGGCATCTATCACCATGCTTCTTTTCACAAAGTCAATGATACCGACGAACTCTGTGTGCTTCTTTACGTCTCCAAGATATGCACAACATTTGTGCGCATTCTCAAAATCTAGCTGTTTAGCAGGCTGTGATGAGGATCCTGCTTGTTCCGTCGTCTTCTGTTGTTCAGACATTGTCAAAACTGCAAAACAAACAAAAACACATATTAAAAATCGACAAAATTTCAAGTTGAAAATTCTTGGTCATAAACTCCTCTTTCGCCCAAACGGGGGTACGAAGGTGGTTTTGTAAAGGTACGAATGCGAAATAATAGGTACGAATGTATTGATTTTGATAAAAAGTTTCATTCGCCCAACTAATCTTCATTCGACCATATGAATTTCTTCCTTCGCCCATTCGATCTGGTCGAAGGAAACAGTTCATATTTTGAAATTTCAATTTTGAAATTAAATGATTCTAAACATGTCCATTTGATTGAAATCAGGCCTAATAATGCCGATTAACACTTCTAAACTAACAGTTTCAACAATTGTGTATTGTGTTTGTGTTTTCACCCAAAAACTAGGGTTTAAACAATGATTGATCAATCAGACGGGTTTTAAACTCTGGTTTTGGTTATTTCTCCCCCTAAAACACACACAAAATAAACCCTACACATCAATTGTTTTTATTATGATGATTTAAAACGGTTATGGACAGTTAGGGTTCGTAATATAAAACAGGGATTAGATCCTGAAAGCCTTGATGAAAACCTGTAAATGAGATGGCAAAATGATCAGTGTGAATGCACGAACACAATGAAATGATTTTAAATGAACGAGCAATAAGGTGAGTTTAGGATTAAAAATCTGGAAAAATTATGAATGGGGTTCAAATGAGAAGTTGGGTATATATAGGCTTGTCCCTTCGCCCGTTTTGGTCATACGAAGGAGAAACTTTTGTTTCCTTCGACCCTAATGAAAGGGTACGAATGAAGCAAAAGGGTTCGAATAAGAGAATTTTCATGAACACTCTCCTTCGCCCAACAAAACATACGAATGAACATGTGAAATCCCACATTCGACCAACCGAATGGGCGAATGAGAATTGGGATTTTTGAAAATTTTCCAAATCTCAAAAACGAGTCCCGGTCCAATTATTTTCCAACTTTTAAGCATCCAACATTCATGTTTTCACATTTTAAAAGTTACAAAGCTCAAATGGTGTATCAAGGTTTAGAAAATCGACATCAACCACCATCAGTTATCAAAAATAAAGATGAAAAAGAAAAATCTTTTTGGATTTTCTAAAGTTTATGCTAAAACACACCTAAAATCTTTTTGAGTTTTGTAATTTTTGACGAGAAAATAAAATGCAAAAATGTAAATGAAAAACTGTAAATGTTTTTGGGATTTCCGGTAAAGGGATCATATCAGTTATTGAGAAATCTGATCACACCGTTGACCTTTTTGAAATTATTATCATTAAAGACAATGTGTGATCTGGCAACTGCTGATATTGTGATCCACATAAACTCACATGCAGACTTTTGTGCAGTGTTTTATACTGATACTGATATTTTTAGTATAAACGCAATTGTCTGTGGTTCCCACACACACGACATACTCCCGTATCAAGAAGTAAATGCACAAAGACTCATTGTAAAGCGTGATTATGCTTTCGTCATCTGTAATTGTACAAGATATAATGCATAGAGGTATACAGGTCAGCAAATTAATGCAGCAAAGTAACATATGCACTATACCAGGTTGAGGACTGATATTAATCATGATTTGCATCAATGATCAATACGATGTAATAGATAATCTTTGATCATCATATAACATGGAAAGTTCCTCAATTCGGTAACTTTTAGGATTTGGCATATAGCTCTTTTATAAAGACACCCTGTCTGATCTAGGTCCGTAATGACTTACAGCAGAAGATCAGAGAGGCTATCCCCAGACAACTAATAACATAACGACCCTAAACCTCCGAGTTTTGTACAGATACCCTATCAAACGAAATTACGGTACTAAGACCATATGCCCATGAGGAGTTCATCCACATAACAAATCGTTTGATATGTATGTATCAGGCACGCAGTAATAGGTCTACGAAGCCTATCAGCACATCACACAGACTCAGACACACGCCCTATTATAGCATTACATTATTTAGAATGTGTCAGATCCCCACTGATGTACTATCATTTCCCTTTATACTCCAGGAAATCATTTTAGAATTTTCTGATTTTTATAGATTTTCGAATTTACTGTTCCCAAGGATAAGCTGGAGCATTTCAAATATGTGACTGCCCAGATATCGTTTGTTCACAGAAATCTGACCGCATTAATCTAAGGGAAGAAGATATAGCAGTCAGCAAAGAAATTTTCTAATTTTTATGGATTTTGAAATTTTTCAATGTTTTTGGATTTTCGAAATTTTTCTGAAAAGCAGTAAAAAATTTAACCTAAAAAGTGATAGACTGAGGTGGTGATCAGTCCTGTTTTTCTTTAATACCATTAGCTTTTAAAAGATAATCAAATCTGGATTTATCAAAAGCTTTGGTAAAAAGATCTGCGCGTTGATAATCAGTGTGGATTTTGACCATATCGATCAACTCTTTAGCATAACAATCACGGATAAAATGATATTTAATCCGGATATGTTTAGCCTTTGAGTGATTTACTAAGTCTTTTGTTAATGCGATTGCGGCTTCATTATCACAGTAAATAGGGGTTTTAAGAAATTGCAAACCGTAATCCACCATCTGCTGTTGGATCCAAAGAACCTGTGAGCAGCAGCTCGATGCTGAACGTATTCTGCTTCACATGTGGATAGTGCAACTGCGGTTTGGTTCTTGCATTGCCAGGTCACGAGCCTGCTCCCATAAACTGACATCCAGCCGTTGTGGATTTGCTGTCTTTGTCACAGCCGCCCCAATCTGCATCACTAAAAGCGATTAGGTCAAAATTATCATCATGAGGGTACCAAAGTCCTTTCGATGGACAACCCTTAAGATATCTAAGGATACGCTTGACAGCTGCAAGATGACTCTGTTTCGGCTTCGATTGATATCGCGCACAAAGACATGTCGCAAACATTATATCAGGTCTTGACGCTGTGAGATACATCAGAGATCCGACGATTGCTCTGTATGTAAACGGATCAGTCAGCTCCCCCTTAAGGTCAACTCCAATCCCGTGATTGGGCTGTATAGGGGTATCCATCGGCTTCGAATCATCCATCTGGAATCGGCTCAAGACTTCAGAAACGTATTTCGTCTGGTGAATAAAGATCCCCGTTGGTCTTTGCTTCACCTGCAAACCGAGGAAAAACTGCATTTCTCCCATTGCGCTCATTTCGAACTTTTCCTGCATAACTTGTTCAAATTCCCTGCACAGAAGTTCGTTAGTTGACCCGAATATAATATCATCAACATAAATTTGTACAAGAAGCAAATCATCTCCTGCTCGTTTTGTGAACAGTGTGCAGTCTACCAGTCCGCGTTTGAATCCTTTCGAGAGAAGATACGTGCTCAGCTCCTCATACCATTGTCTCGGAGCCTAGTGCAACCCGTAGAGAGCTTTGTTTAACACATAAACCTTATCCCGGTGAATAGGGTCCTCAAAGCCTAGCGGTTGACCTACGTAAACTTCCTCTTTGACCACACCGTAAAGAAAAGCGCTCTTTACATCCATCTGAGATGGAGGAAAAGAGAAAAGCTAAGAGAGCTCAGATTCCACAGAATCCTGATTTTATATGTGAGTGGAATCATTTAATTTCAAAATTGAAATTTCAAAATATGAACTGTTTCCTTCGACCAGATCGAATGGGCGAAGGAAGAAATTCATATGGTCGAATGAGGATTAGTTGGGCGAATGAAACTTTTGATCATTATTATTCCCTCCACTTTCAGAAACTCTCTCTAGTGTTTTGTTAAACTCGTTTATCGTTCATACCTTGATTGTATCTATATTTCAACGTGTAATCGAGTGATTTATTAATGAAAACGTTTGAAAATGATAATCTGTGTGTTTGAATCTGTTTGATTATTATTTTTGTGATAGTTTTAGGGTTTCCTCACCTGAAACTAACTTGTTTGATCAATCTTTGTTTGTTATCGATCCTTTCAAGCACATACAATTGATCAAACAAGTTAGTTTCAGGTGCGGAAACCCTAAAACTATCACAAAATAATAATCAAACAGATTCAAACACACAGATTATCATTTTCAAACGTTTTTCATTAATAAATCACTCGATTACATGTTGAAATATAGAAACAATCAAGGTATGAACGATAAACGAGTTTAACAAAACACTAGAGAGAGTTTCTGAAAGTGGAGGGAATAATAATGATCAAAAGTTTCATTCACATTGTTGAGATTTGAGGTCTCTAACACAATCGGGTTTTGACTTGACTGTGCTTGAGTAATCTGCATCTGATTCATTTGAGGAGGATATTGTTGTTGTTGTTGAGGTTGACTTGATGTGTAGCATGCGGCTTGTTGTAATGGTGAAAAAGGTGGAATAAAGTTTGGTGTTTGATAAGATTGTTTGTGTGTATGATGGTGTATAGGATGAAGATTGGGCAAGGTAGTTGATGGGTGCTTTTGTTGGTTCAACAACGTTAGACACACATGCTATGTGAGGAGCAACATTAGAAGTGGTGCTTGAAGCAGAAAGAGAGTTAGAGTCCAATACTGGTAAGAATCCTTCTCCTTTAACACTTTGATGTGTTGGTTCCAGTAGGGTGGTAAAGCATCAGCAAATTTATCTACTAACTCCGACATTGGAATGCTGATTTCATAGCTTGACAATTCAGTGAGCAAATGGCAGTACCGTGGAACCAACTCTTTTAGGGTCTCATTACCCATGTAACTGAAGTTTTCAAATTCCTTTCGAAGCTCTTCCATCCTTAGCTTCCTTGTCTTCTCATTTCCATCATGTCGATTTCTCAGCATATCCCATAGTTGTTTGGATGTTGTGCACGATCCAAACTGATGCAATAGATCAGGGTTGATCGCCTGGATAGCTGAGAGAATGCCTTCTTCTCTATCGCAAACCTCTTCTTTTCATCATCCGCCAAATTCTTCAAAGGTATCGGTTCTCCGGTATTCTCCAGAATAGGAGCAACGTAACCCTTCACAATCATTTGCCATGCCTCGGCTCCCTCAAGTCCTTGTCCCTCAACATGGATCTTGAACTTCGTCTTCCAAGTATTGTACTCTTTCATGTCCATTAGCTTTGGTGGACGATTGCCGCTTCCAGAAGATAGATCATGAATAAGAGTGGATATAGCGTTGGTCGTCTGCGAATGAACTGCTGCTGCGCGACTCCCCAATAGTTGTCAACCGGTTGTGGTAATGGTTGAACAACTTGTTGTGGAGCCGAACTAGTCATTGCCATATAATTGATTGGCTGTGATGGTTGACTAGTCTTCTGAGCTGCAATGGACCACGGATCTTGTGTTGTCTGCTGTTGTGGTGCTTGAGTAGGTCTAGGCGTTGTTGGAAAGCTCCACATCTTGTCCCGCAAACGATTAAACACGAAAAGATTAAAAATGTTTTAAAACAGGATGCTCCTTCGTATATACGAACGTGCGAATGAGAAAATAAATTTCTCTTTCGACCGTTTTTAACTGATACGAATGTGAACTAAAACAACAAAACTCCTTCGACCGCTTTTATCTCTATTTCGACCGTTCTCTGCTCCTTCGACCGTTCGATCAGACGAAGGTGAAACAAATGGACGAATGTGAAAAATAAGCAATCAAAGTCTTCTTTCGACCACTATAACACCTCCTTCGTACACAAAATCCCTCTTTCGACCCAAATGATTTCCACTTTCGACCAAACTCTCTCGTTCGACCCCAGTGATTTCAAAAACAGTTATTCTTTGAAAATCAGTTAATTTTGATCATGTTTATCAAATGTTGATGGATTTTGATGATCTAAATCAGGTTTTGAATCGGAATTGATTTGGAACAACTTTAATAAAGAGAATTATCCGATTTAAACTCGAAATCAAGGTGTAATCGATCAAAATCTTATCACATCAGTTTGTTCATTGAAAACAGAAACTTTTTGATCAAAATTGGGTCCAAATCAACTGAGAGATTATTAATTTGTGGTTGTTTGATCCGAAATGGCTCTGATACCACTTTGTATGTGCGTGAAAGGATCGATAACAAACAAAGATTGATCAAACAAGTTAGTTTCAAGTGCGGAAACCCTAAAACTATCACAAAATAATAATCAAACAGATTCAAACACACAGATTATCATTTTCAAACGTTTTCATTAATAAATCACTCGATTACACGTTGAAATATAGATACAATCAAGGTATGAACGATAAACGAGTTTAACAAAACACTAGAGAGAGTTTCTGAAAGTGGAGGGAATAATAATGATCAAAAGTTACATTCAAAAATCAAACTTGTCTATTTATAGACTGCACATTCGCCCAAACTGTTTGTGCGAATGTGCAGTTCGCCCAAATCAACTGGTCGAACCAAGTTCTACTATAATCTAAATCTTCATTCGTCCACATTGTCTTCCTTCACACCTTTCATGCTTCCTTCGCACCTCTTAAATCTCTCCTTCGCACCTTCGATATTACCAAAACATATTATGTTTTACAATCCAAAGCTTTAGTCGCACTTTTGCATCTACAAATCCCAAGTTTGTGAATAATGACATCCTTAGAGATTCTAGTCATATCTTCATGCTTCCATTCAAAAGTAGACATCCTGCATTTAAGAAATGAGATTAGTGATTGTTCAATATCGTGTGGGATATTCGTACCGATTTGCACAGTGATATCCTTGCTACTGTCGTCGAGCCAGACGCTTTACATCCTGATCAGGATGTGCTTTAACATCCTGAGAATGGCACTGTGCATCCTGCTGTAATTGCTATGCTTGTCGTGATGAGGCCTTCATTGATGTCGTATAGCAATCCTTATCTTCCTGTTAATCGCTGTTGACCTTCACAACTCCCCAAGGTATGGGTAGTTTCACACATTGATGGTATGTTGAAGGGACTGCCTTCATGTCATGTATCCAGGGTCTCCCCAGGATAACATTGTAGCAGGATAGGGAATCTATCACACAGAATCTCTGGATAGAGTTCACTCCTTCTACATATACTGGTAGCTTGATGTCGCCCACTGTGCTCTTAGCTTCCCCGCTGAATCCCACCAAGACTGATGATCTGGAAACTATTTCAGATTCCGGGATGTTCATTCTTTTGAGAGCTTCAAGCTGGATGATGTTCACTGAACTTCCTCCATCTAAGAGAATCCTGTGAACAAAGTGGTTAGCAATATATAAAGTAATAACCAAACCGTCATGATGAGGGTCAAGAATGTTTTCTCGGTCTTCCTCCTCGAAGCTGATCACTTTAGAGGTTGTCAGGATGGTCGTCTTCGTTGGTCTTTCTCCTTTTTCAGACTTTGCTTCCCTTGCGTGTCTTTTAGCAGCTGAGTATGAGGTTCCACAAATGTCTGACCCTCCTGAAATGAAGTTAATAATGCCAGCTTCCTTAGGTGGGGATGCTGCTCTTTCTGGGATGTTGGTGCCATACTGAGCCCTTGATTTCTTTTTGCCCAGGATATCTTTAAGGTGACCTTTGCTCAAGAGATATGCTATCTCCTTTCTTAAGGCGATGCAATCTTCTGTGATATGGCCGAAATCTTCGTGAAAGGCACACCATTTGGACTTGTCTTTCCATCCTATCTTGTTCTCTTTCTTCGGCCATCTTGCTTGTCCCCTAGATCCTTCATGGCGTACATCAGTCCTGTTACATCCACAGAAAAAACAGTAATCTGATAATTTAGGGCATTCATCCTCATCGCCGTCCTCTACCACATTGACATTCTTATTATTAGGCCTAGCATATGGTTTATGCTTGTATGGTTCGTATGTGGGAGTGGACTTTCGATTGGGATGGTTATATTTTGAGGATGATTCTATCCTCTCTTAAATCTTCTTATCATCCTTAAGTTGGATGAATCTCAAAGCTCTGTTCCTGACTTCATCCAAGTTCCTGCATGGATTCATTACCAGTTCTTGATAGAATGGTGAATCTCTTTGCAGCCCCATCTTGAATGCCTGTACTGCTGTTGTGACATCCAGGTTCGGGATGTCAAGTGCTTCCTTTCCAAACCTAGTAATGAATTCTCTTAGTGAATTCCCCCTGTGGTTGAGTCACCCTGTATAGATCACTTGTCTAATGTTCGAACATTCGAATACAATAAAATTGATTATTAAACATGTTGATTAAATGTGCAAAAGAAGTAATAGAATAGGGAGGAACACTTAGGAGCCATTTCAGGGCTGGACCGGTGAGAGTCGAACCAAATCCCTTGCATAAACATGCTTCTTTCAGATTGGCAGGGATTGGACTTATTTCCATCATTTCCCTATATTGAGCCACATGCTCCTCAGGATCTGTAGATCTATCATAGAGCTTCATGCTTGGAGTTTGAAACCGCTTTGGGATCTCTGCATCACATATGGGGGGTGCAAATCTTGACACCCTATGGCATGCTGAGGATACCTTAGGGATGGGTTGCACTATCCGTGGCACACTCGATACCATGTCCTTGATCTTCTGAAGCTCCCTTGCTAGCTGAGGGCTTATCCCTGTATCCTGCAAAGAAGCAACATCATTAGCAGTAAAAGTACTGGAACTTAAATTGTTAACGTTATAGTTATATCCTTGGGATGGCACAGGTGTATATCCTAGATCCCTGTAATTGCCATCCTGGGTGTAGTAGTTGTTTTTGGAGCAGAGAACCCAGTACTCATGGAGATGAAATCTCCTTGATGAACACCTCCAGAGATGCCTGAATTGAAATCCAACACCCTTGGGTGCAATGGTGTCCTCGTATCTTCAGTCGGTCTCCTTGAGGATGATTTGAGAGCTTGTATCTCTCTTATCAACATCCGGTTTGTGTCTTGTTGTTGATGTATCGAATATTTCATCAGTGCAAACATAGAAAGAAGTTCATCATTTGACACAAAAATAGGAGGAGTAGATCCAGATGCTCCTATTGCTGGTCTAGGTGGAATCTGAGAAGTAACACTCTTTGAGAGTGTAGGTGGAGGTGGTAAGGCAGTATTTCTGGTAGAAGTTGATGATGGCATGGATGAAGAGACGATTTTCTGGGAAGAAGACATAGTTGTCAAGTTTTGTAAAAAAGAATAAAATGAGAAAAAGTTTTAACAAAGTTTTTTGTTAAAATAACACCACTTGCCCCACGGTGGGCGCCAAATTGTTGTGGTTAAAAATTACCTAGTAGAAATAATTTTGTATTCCAAATTAGAAATTTTGAGGTAGAGTGCTAAAAATGTAATTCGTATGTTAGAACTAGTTATATTCTGAAAATACTTAGTCAGGATGCAAAAAGAAGTAAATAAGTGACAACTATGCTCGGGATGGCTTAGGTTTGCTTTGGTTGAAGAGGTTGTATTACGACTTTATTACGAGTGTGAAAAACGCAGTGACATCACCGTTGCTGCGTCCGATCACCGTAACTCCTTCAAAAGCTTCTAATGATACCAATGTTCCTGCTAATGAAGAGGAAGTGTTCCAAGAAGCTTCAACTATTCTTAATTCATCTGAATCGGAAGATGATGATGATGTCTCCAGTGAAGCTATTCTATATCATGCAACGGAGCAACCACCAGTGAACCCAAATCCAGATGTTGCTTCGTCATCAAATACAGGTAATGATCTGGATACAGCAGAGAATCTAACTACTCAAACTGGAGTTCAAGTTCCTGTTTATCCGGAATCTCGGATACATCAGATTCATCCACTTGAGCAAGTTATTGGTGATCCCGGAAGCAGTGTCATGACTAGAGGATAACTTCCTCGAGCAACCTCACATGATAACATTGGAGCCCTAGCACTTTATGCTAAAACTCAAAAATCTGGTTGTCAAAATGATTGGTCCTTTGCTTGTTATGTTTCGCAGGTGGAGCTGCGGACATACAAAGATGCTTTATTGGATGATGCTTGGGTTGAAGCGATGCAAGAGGAATTGTTGCAGTTTCAGAAACTGGGTGTTTGGACACTTACAGATTTACCTCCAGGAAGAAAGAAGATTGGTACAAAATGGGTTTTCAGGTGTAAGAAAGATGATAGAGGGGTAATAGTACGAAAGAAAGCTCGATTGGTCGTTCAGGGATTTAGTCAAACTGAAGGAATCGATTACAATGAAGTTTATGCACCTGTAGCATGTATAGAAGGTTTCCGAATGTTTCTAGCGTTTGCTTCCTATAAGAAATTCAAGGTGTATCAAATGGATGTGAAGAGCGCGTTTTTGTACGGTGTGGTCAAGGAAAAGGTTTACGTTGGTCAACCACCAGGCTTTGAAGATCCTATCCACCGGGATAAGATCTACGTTCTCAACAAAGCACTTTACAGGTTGCACCAAGCTCCACGCCAATGGTATGAGGAGCTGAGCACGTACTTACTTTCTAAAGGATTCAAACGAGGTTTGGTCGACTATTCCCTGTTCACAAAAAGAACAGAGGGTGACTTGCTTCTTGTTCAGATTTATGTTGATGATATTCTTTTTGGTTCAAATAACGAACTTTTGTTCAGAGAATTTGAAAGAGTAATGCAGGAGAAGTTCGAGATGAGCGCAATGGTACAAATGCAGTTTTTCCTAGGCTTGCAGGTGGATCAATTGCAATGGGCATTTTTATGCATCAGACGAAATACGTATCTAAAGTCTTGAGCCGGTTCCAGATGGAAGATTCCAAGCCTATGGATACCCCAATACAACCTAATCACGGGATTGGAGTTGACGTTATGGGGAGCTGATAGATACATTCACTTATCGAGCCATAGTCGGATCGTTGATGTATCTTACTGCATCTCGTCCAGACATTATGTTCGTAACATGTCTCTATGCACGATTCCAATCAAAGCCAAAACAGAGTCATCTAGCAGCCGTCCAAACGAATCCTTAGATATCTGAAGGGTTGTCCGTTGAGAGGACTATGGTACCCTAATGATGATAATTTTGACTTTGCTGCTTTCAGTGATGCAGATTTTGGTGGTTGTGACAAAGACAGTAAATCCACAACGCTGGATGCCAATTCTTTGGGAGCAGGCTCGTGACCTGGAAGTGTAAGAAGCAGACAACAGTCGCTCTGTCTACTTGTGAAGCAGAATATGTAGCAGCCTCTAGTTGCTGTTCACAGGTTCTATGGATTCAACAGCAGATGAGAGATTACGGTTTGCAATATCTTAAAACCCCAAGTTATTGTGATACTGAAGCTGCCATCGTACTCACGAAAGACATGAAGAATCACTCTAAAGCTAAACATATCCGGATTAAGTATCACTTTATCCGTGATTGTTATGCCAAAGGGTTGATTGACATGGTCAAAATCCACACTGATTACCAACGGGCTGATCTTTTTACCAAGGCTTTTGATAGATCGTGATTCGAATTTTTATTAAAAGCTAACGGTATAAAAGAGAAACAAGATTAATCGTCATCTCGGTTTATCACTTTATTTTAGTTTTTACTGTTTTTCAGAAAAATCAAAAATCCAAAAATATGTTTTACATTTTAGGGGGAGTCTTTAGATTTTCAGAAAAACCAAAAACATTGAAAAATCCAAAAAGCCCTAAAAACAGAAAAACCCAAAATGATTTTCCAGGATTAAAAGAGGAAATGATATTTCATCAGTGGGATCTGACACATGCTAAAGATTTGAATTGTTATATAAGGCGTGTGTTGAATCTGAGTGATGTGCTGGTAGGCTTCGTAGACCTATTACTGCGTGTCTGATACATACATATCAAACGAATTGTTATGTGGATGAACACCTCATGGGCATATGGTCTTGTTAATTTAATTTCGTTTGATAGGGTTTTGTACAAAATTCGGAGGTTTCGGGTCGTTATGCTATTAGTTAACTGGGGATAGCCTATCTGATCTTCTGTCATAAGGTTTTACGGACCTAGATCAGCCAGGGTATCTTTATAAAAGAGCTTTAATGCCAAAACCTAAAGTTACCAAATTAAGGAACTTTCAATGTATGACGATAATCAAAGATGATCTAATGCATCGTATCTAATCATTGATGCGAATCGTGATTGATATAAGCCCTCAACCTGCTAGAGTGCACAAGTTACTTTGTAGCATTGAGTTGCTGACCTGTACACCTCTGTGCCTCAATACCTTGTAAATTACAGATAACGAAAGCATAATCACGCGTTACAATGAGTCTTTGTGCAAAATTTCTTGATACGGGAGTATGTCGTGTGCGTGGGAACCACAGACAATTTAGTTTATAATATACATAGCCGTATCAAGCATTGCATAACAGTCTGCATGTGAGCTTATGTGGATAACAATATCAGCAATTGTCGGATCACACATTGTTTTTAATGATAATAAACACTAAAGATCAACGGTGTGATCAGATTTCTCAAAAACTGATATGATCCTCTTACCAGAAATCACAAATCATTTACTGCTTTGTGTTTACATTTCTGCTTTTTTACATTTTTTTTTTGTCAAAATATCAAAAACTCAAAAAGATTTTAGGTGTGTTTTAACAAAAATTTCAGAAAATCCAAAAGATTTTACATTTCTGATTTGTTTTTTATAACCGATGGTGATTGATGGTGATTTTCTGAAGTTTGACAGGCCATTTGAATTTTGTGACATTTAAATGCAAAATGATGAATGCTTGAAAGTTAAAAAGTTTGAAAATGATTAAACTGGATTCGATTTTGAGATTTGGTAAAAATTTCAGATTTTGATTTGTTCATTCGCCCCTTCGGTGGGTCGAAGGCACAACTGAGGCTACATTCGAACCTCTTATTAAGGTCGAATGAGAGAGTTTAAATGAAGTTTCTTCATTCGAGCCCTTTAGTTTTTCATTCGAACCTTTCAGTAGGGTCGAAGGAAGCTAAAGCTTCTCATTCGAACCCCAACATAGGTCGAATGTACACACCTATATATACTAGTTTCTTCATTCGAACCTCATTCGAATTTTTTTTTTCAAATTTCTGAATTGAGGAGGAGTTTTTTATTTTGATTTCTAGATACTAGATATTTGCCCGCGTTGACACGCAGTTCAACAACGTACGATTATTTGGAGTAGTATAACGTATAAGAAAAATAAAGTAGAAAAATTTTATTAAAATTTAAAAGCAACGAATACACATTTATTCAAATATCGCTGAAAATTTCCTTATAAACCACATTTTTTGTTTTAGTCATCACTTTCCCACCAGCATCAAGTATAAGTAACTTCACGCCCGCCCTGCTTTTAACTCTTGACAATGCGACATAAAGCTGGCCATGTGAGAATACAGGGTTTCTTAAATACAATCCAACCTGAATAAGGCGACTTAAATGGTATGTGTTAAAAATAGACTTATGGCATATTCAACAATAAGAAAGTAATAAAAATAAAAATAAGAAACTAACTACCACCTAAATTTCACAATTTAATTTGACACGTCTGAGAAGATGAGCATTACCCATATCGACCCGCTAAAAAAGCTTCAAGCACATTTTATTCTATTTGACACATTTGAAAAGGCAAACATTACCCAAATCAACCCGTTAAGAAAAGGGAAGATTGCCCCAATTCACCTATGGCCTATGTATAAGTAAAAGGAACATCAATCTAATCAAAACACCATAAACACACTGTTGGCGACTTTTACCCTATTTGACCCATTGGAAAAGTTGAACATTACCCAAATCGACCAATTTATAAGTAAACAAACATGAACCTACACCACTAAAACAACATTTTAACCGACTATTACCTTATTTGACCCGTTTATAGGAAGGAACATTATCTAAAGTGACCCATGTATAAGTAAAAGGAGCATTACTAAATAATTTTAACCGACTATTACCTTATAGATGCTATTTATACGCTAAAATAGTAATGTGACAAATCAAATAATTCAGCATTTATTTTGTGTTTAAATGTCTTTAATTTTAAAAACTGGATTTTTTTTTAAATTTTGATTTTGAATGTTTAAAAATAAATTTATAAATGTATTTATATATGATTAATAATTTTATGTTTAAAGGTTATTAATTAAATGGTAATCATAATTATTAACATTAGATGTTTCCAATATTGTGTAACTCACGATAAATGCTAATTATACGCTAAAAATAGTAATGTGACAAATCAAAGAATTAAGCATTTATTTAGTGTTTAAATGTCTTTAAATTTAAAAACCGTATTCATTTTTAAATTTTGATTTGGAATGTTTGAAAATAAAGTAATTCAATTGAAAATAGACGTATTAATTGTGATGAAAAAAATTCAAATTTAACTTTGTTTATAAATGTATTTATATTTATATATGATTAATAATTTTGTGTTTAAATGTTATTAATGAAATGGTAATCATAATCATAATTATTAACATTAGATGTTTCCAATATGGTGTAAATCATGATAAATGCTAATTATATGCTAAAAATAGTAATGTGACAAATCAAATAATTAAGCATTTATTTTGTGTTTAAATGTCTTTAATTTTAAAAACCGTTTTTTTTTAAATTTTGATTTTAAATGTTTAAAAATAAATTTATAAATGTATTTATATATGATTAATAATTTTGTGTTTAAAAGTTATTAATGAAATGGTAATCATAATTATTAACATTAGATGTTTCCAATATTGTGTAACTCATGATAAATGTCAATTATACGCTAAAAATAGTAACGTGACAAATCAAAGAATTAAGCATTTATTTTGTGTTTAAATGACTTTAATTTTAAAAACCGTAATTTTTTTAAAATTTTGATTTTGAATGTTTGAAAATAAAGTAATTCAATTGAAAATAGACGTATTAAGTGTGATGAAAAAAAATTCAAATTTAACTTTGTTTATAAATGTATTTATATTTATATATGATTAATAATTTTGTGTTTAAATTTTATTAATGAAATGGTAATCATAATTATTAACATTAGATGTTTCCAATATTGTGTAAATCATGATAAATGCTAATTATACGCTAAAAATAGTAATGTGACAAATCAAAGAATTAAGCATTTATTTTGTGTTTAAATGTCTTTAATTTTAAAAACCGATTTTTTTTTAAATTTTGATTTTGAATGTTTAAAAGTAAATTTATAAATGTATTTATATTTGATTAATAATTTTGTGTTTAAAGGTTA
The DNA here is from genome assembly GCA_030844895.1 of Ambrosia x helenae. Classification (NCBI taxonomy): domain Eukaryota; kingdom Viridiplantae; phylum Streptophyta; class Magnoliopsida; order Asterales; family Asteraceae; genus Ambrosia; species Ambrosia x helenae. Next base: position 53,802,083 of record CM061223.1, read on the forward strand.
TTAATGATATGGTAATTATAATTATTAACATTAGATGTTTCCAATATTGTATAAATCATGATAAATATCAAAATGCAAGCATTGTTAACACTAAATAGCAAAATCATGTACCTTCTGTTGATATTTTGGATCTCCAATCCTTTGTGCCCGTGCAACAATAAACTCCAATTGGTCTATGCAAGAATCTGCCAGAGTACTATTACCCTGAGCAAACAGCCTCCACCGTTGCTCACTGGTGCAACACAATCGTTATACACCTGCAACCGCCATAAAAAAGTATTAAAAAAACAAATCAGAATTTTAAAAATGTATTAAAATTAGTGCAATTACTTTACAAACCAATTCCACCATCAATTCCATTCAACAACTTTCCAAACCAAGATTCATAATTATAGCAATTATAGTTAATACATTTGACTATGCAGTTAATACATTTGACTATGACTATATGGAAAGTGTACAACTAATTGTGCTATTAACTTTCCTATAATACAATCAATCAATCTCTTACCAAAAAACTCGACCCTTCCTTTTAACATCCAAGACTTTTCAAACCACCATTTATAACAATTAATTCTTATAATTATCCTTCCAAACTTTAAGCCATCAACTTAGGAAACAAATAAAATGCTAATAAATGAGACTCGAATCAACAAACAGGACCCGGACCCGAATAGCTTTCCTAAGCGGATTAATCACTAAAAAATATCCAACATTCTTTTACCTTTCATCTAAAAAGACTAAAACGTGAAAACGTGACATATCTTCAATTTATCAATATCTCTATCATACAAAGCCTGAACATAAAAAACAGCCTTGGAATATGACACATTAAACAAATTGCCACTAACGCCGTTTTAACAACACCTTTTAAAAACGACCCAAATTGAAGACTTTGTTTTCCAAACCATTTTTTTCTTTATAAATTTACGCATAAATCCAAAAACAATACATTATTATTATCTATAACTGAACCTAATAATCGTTTTAGAGGTAAATTGAATGTAATTCATAACATGAGCATGGGAAATATTGATGAACAACTAAATAAAGAAGATTAGAAACTCTTACCGTGAGGTGAACCGTCTCTGGGATTGAAGCTAATAATTGCCCGTCCTGTATATCGAGATGAAAAAACTCGTGTATTAAAAGCCGCCTAATCAAACACCGAATGATCCCAAATGCAAACCCGAGCAGTCTAAACAACCAAAAAATATGTTGATAAAAAAACAAATTTGTTGATAAAAAAACAAAAACAAATCAGAAAAAAAAAATTAAAATTATCAACTAAAGTTTGCGAATGAAAGGGGATGCCTAAATACTTGTCGAAGATTGACTAATATTACGAAAGAAGAAAGTTATTAATGTGATATAAAAATAATTTTGATTAAAATGAGATAATTTTTGTATTGTTACCTCGTATGATATGTTATCAATATCGAGCCACCTATCCATGCCATAGAACATTAACCTGAAAATCAAATTAAATTACGAAATGATACACACTCGAACTCAATGAGCATACTGTAAATTAAACACACACATTCGAGCTTCTCCAATTCACATAGAGCTTCTCCAATATCTTGAGGCAACTCCTGAAACATACGCATTCGAACAAATAATATATGTGTTAGTGCGTGTATATCATATATGCATGAATTATGTATGTAATTATGTACGTGCGACATTAAACATACCTGGCAATCTCTGCTGATTTTAACCGGTTTGTAGTCATTCAATGGGTTTTTCAAGTGAAAAGTTATCTGAAAAGGCAAGTCAGATGTTTTCCATTAAAAATTAATGGACACTGAGATGAGGCTATAACGTGTTATAGTGTAGACAAATAATTTGGATTAATCTATAAATTAATCTTTAAAACAAATACCTAATTCGGTATTACATGGACGTGCGACCCCATGGTTTGCTTCCACCATACCCATTGCTCCAAACATTGTCTCTTCTCCAACCAACCGAGGACATCATTTGGGCATACCCTTGGAAGTAGCCACTCATATTGACACTAAATATTAATATCACCTTACCAGAATTCTGCAAAGACATGGCGTGCACTTTAGACGGTTCTGGAAAACACTGACACAGAGAACAATGAACTTACATGATAAGCTTCTTCCAATATCGGTTCGTTCATCACTTTCTCTCTCTAGATCTCTGCGTGTCTCTCTCTCTGTATTATGTTCTCTATGAATTTTGAGTTTAAATTGTTTTCGGGAAGTTAATTAATTCAATGAGAAGCTTTGACCAAATCATAATGAATTACCTAATTTAATATAATTACCTAATTTAATATAATTAATGAATTTTGATTTTTAGAAAAAACGAAAATTTTATAAATTCTCACAATGGGACACTTGGCACAAATTGATTGGCTATGTAATTGGAGGCACAATGTGGGATTGACAAGTGTCCTCATGGACTTTGTTTTATTAGATGCATAGATTATCATTGTGTTCCTAAGCTTGTACTGATCATTTTAACATCAAATTCACAGGTAATCATTGGAGATTCAATTCAGAATCACTACATTCGTTTCTGGACCTTTAAAACACAAATTGGACTTTGAAATGACTTGTTAAGGACTAATTGATGATTGTCTTAGTGTTTTCGATAGTTTTAGGGGGAGAATGATACAAAATATGGGTTTATAACATTGTTTTAACTGAATTGATGATCAAACTTATATAAACCCTAGATTTTAATAGAAAACTATCTAAAACTGTTTAATCATTGCAATTGATTGTTAGGATATGATGATCGGCCATATTAGATGGATAACAAACAAAAATTTGATGTTTAAACGGATTAAAATTGATTTTGAAGATTTCTGATTTAGAAAAGTCACATTCGACCAGTTTCAAAGGGTCGAATGTAGACTGAAATAGGTCGAAGGTAGGTTTTTGGTCGAATGAACAATTTTTCAAACATTTTCCACATTTAAATCAAAATTCCACATTCGAACCTCATAATTCCTTCATTCGAACCTACGTTGGGGTCGAAGGAAGACCTTTTGACCAAAATTCAAATTTTGTCCGATTTTGACAAATTTTCAAGTTTTTGTTTTGCAGATTTTCAAATGGCTAAACAACAGAATCCGGAACAACAGATTGCTGAACAAGAGAAACCAAAAGAGTTAATTTTCGAAGCTAATCACAACTGCTGTGCTTATATAGGCGAGGTTAAACAACATGAATCCTTCGTTGGGTTTGTTGAGTTTCTAAGACGATGCAGAGTGGTGTATGCTATTGCTACTCCAGTTTCTATTTACAAAGATCATCATATAGAATTCTGGAAGAATGTTGTTATAGACTTTTGGGAGAACAAGACGGCAATCAGAAGTAAGATTCAAGGAGAACTGGTGTTAGTCACTGAACAGGATATTCGGGAAGCACTTATTCTAAGAGATTCTCCTACAGATCTGAGGAAGTTATCATGGATTGATCAGAGATTATGTTTTCTCAGGATGAAATACAATGGTCCTATCACTGATGGTTTACTTGTAAGGCCCTCAAAACCGACAGGTCAAACAGTTGGCATTCAAAGACTAAAACCATGTTAACAATTCAAAAGGATTCTTATTTTATTTCAGAAAATACGCAGTGGAATGTTAAAAGAAGTTATTAAATTTCCAAACATGGTTTTCCAGAGACAGGTCAAAAGAATATTTAATAAACACTGAAATCTTTGGAAATTAATGTAAATAACGTTCGAGCACTCTCGTAGACGTCTTCTTAATTGAAATGTCAACCGCAACTGAGTAGCTCCACTGCATGCCAAGGCGTTCTTTATTCATCAACAACCTGAAATCAATCTAACGTGTATGCAAAAGTCAGCTACGCTGAGTGAGTTCAAGTTTTATAAGTTTTCAATAATAAGTAAGTTGTTAAAATAAACAATAACAAAATACTATAACTTTAGAGTCAACAATACGCGCAATCCGCCTAATTGTTCCCTAAACAATATTAAAGTCTAGGATAAGCGCAATCCGCCTATTCAACCCAAGACTTTAATTACAATCCATAATAAACGTATCCCGCCTATTTAGCACAACAATACCAAGTCTGCATAAGCGCATTTCGCCTACTCGACTCAAACCCTAACTATAATTCATTACGGCATATCACATGCTATTATAGCTCAGTTTATTCCCGATAACTGACATACACAGTTTATATATATACATATAATAACCCATATAACCTAAACAAGTAACAATCAAGACAAAACTTGATCTACCAAGTAAGGTTTCAAATACATGTTCAAGATATTAAGCGCATTCCGCTTAAAAAAAACTTAATCCACACTTTAATCAAGACAAAACCTGATTAACAAATAAAGCTTCCAATATTTTATACGACATGCATATCATCCCAAATGTTTTAAAAACAGTAAGAATGGCATCATGAGTTCACATATACTTGCGTAAAAATATATATATTTAAATCATCATACGTATACCTATGTACCTTTACTCCTCATAATCTTACGTTTATATTCATATAAACATATACAACCATCTTTATATATTTTATTTTAGTTGCCTTCAAACACGTAGGTACATATATCATATACCTTACGTTTCATGCAAAATATCATATATGAGTAAATATGGATTTCTATCGTACACAAAAACTATACCATAAATCAGAGTAGGCCTATCCCACTTCTAATAACTCATATAACTCAAACCATATAATAACACATTAGGAGCATTCCGCCCGCTTACGTTTCATGTGCTAAAATAATATGTACGAGTTAATAAAGATTTCGTTCGTACACAAAAATATTTATAACTTCATCAAAATATTTTGTGACTTCACAAAAATAATCATACTGGTCTAGCATGCACGTCAGCCCAGAATAATAAAAAAGAAATAATAATTAAAAGAGTGGGCTCAAGAACTCACCTTGAAATAATGTTCGCAACATGCTAGAGAGTCTGAGATATGAACTTAAGAGTGTGAGCCGAAACGTCAATGATTAGTTCCAACTTCAAAGCTAATGGCGACTCACAACAATCTTATTGCTCATGTCTTCCACATTTTTTATCCGTTTTGGCAGCCCTTTACCGAAGCTTACCGCCATTGTTTGGACACCGTTATCGGCCTTAAAGCACCTCTTAGAAAGCTGCAAAAGATCTATCCTCGCTGCTGCATCGCACCTCACAATTCGGTCTCTAAATCATGTCCGAAAGTGCGATGATGTTGTTGTCCACTTTGGCAACCGATAGCTGCTACTGTTTGGTACTGTATGGACATTAGTTTCATCCCTGTAATACTTCCTACACAGCCATAAAACATCCCAAATCGTTGTCGCCGTAAACTCCCCTAGTAGGTGCCAGAAGTACAACCGAAACGGCCATAAAACTTCCCAAATCGTTGCTGACTAGTTTGCTGCAATATTCTGGCAGCTTAACGCCATGAATTCATGATGCCGTTTTGCCACAAATGCAGCATCAAAACGCTGAATAATCTCACACCAGAACATGGTTTAGTTCACATAACATCCCTTTCCATAACAGCCAAAACCAGACCCTCTTCCAACCACACGTGTATCATTTTCCAGCCTACAACCTTGCTAAAACAGAGAAGAAAAGAGTAACTGGTATGTGTTTCGATATCTCCTCTAAAACAGATCAGACTTTAACAATCCGATAAACCGAGATCGTAAAACAAATCAAACCAAGATTCTTGTTTTCAACCAAACCATCAACTAAACTTGAAATATGAGGGTTACTAAGAAATTAATGGTGAGGTGATCGAGAACCTTACCGTAATTCTTCATGTTAAAGCCATGCCTAGCGTGGAGATGAAAGTGAATATGTGTATCCCCTTTTCTTTTTCTTTTCTTATCTTTTTAGCCGACCAAAAATCCTAGGAAATAGGGTTTTGGAAACACGAATTATAATATCACAATTTTCACTAGGCTTCTTGAAGTTCATTCAACTGTTAACTTGTTCCCAAAGTCACTATTCAATCTTTAAACAATGACAAAACGAGCCCTTCTAATTCTTTAAACCAAGATATATGTATTGAATTCGTTTATCAACCTATTTAAATAAAGGTGTACGACCAAAACCCGACATTGGATCCATTCGATACAAACCCGGTTGGTTCGCTTCAAATAAAAATCATTTAGCGAAATTTTAGGATGTTACATTACTACACAAGGGGAAGCTGTGTCCACAGTTCAAGTATTTAGCACATGTGATTCTACATGTTTTCGGACCAGTTCGTGGTGGATATGACGTGTGACACCCCAGGAACACACCTCATCAGGGACGATGAGACTCTAACAGGGGGTGAATGTGACACCCCAGGAAAATCCCACATCGGCCGTGGCCAGGAGAGATCCTTGGTTCATAAGTATTGTCTTGCCTCTTAAATCACCAACGCGTTTTGGGGCTTAATGTTAGTGGATGAGAGGAGAACTCCACAGTTAAGTGTGCTCAGGTCGAGAAATTTCAGAATGGGTGACCTCCTGGGAAGTCTCCACTTGGGCAACCAAAAACAAATCCGTGAGCTCTGGATGGGCAAAGCGGACAATATTGGTGATGAGAGGGGCGGGGTGTTACAGATGATCAGAGCCACTCCTGTGCCATTCGGGATGGTGGGTGCACACCTTATCAGGGACGATGAGACTCTAACAGGGGGTGAAATCTGTCACACCCTCAAATTACCACTTGCGGAGTTTTACCGCGAGGCGCATGACAAACCAGGATCCAAGTCAACGATCACAATAAACAACTCTATATGAAAAACGTAAAACCATAAACAACGATTTTGATAAGCGGAAGCATTTAAGAAGAATTTAATCAGTTACAATAGTATTCCAAAGTATTCAAAACACTTTATTAAAAACGTGCAACTAAGCCTAGACGCCAATGCAGACCCGTGCGCCTAGTTCCATTTGTTGCTACCTTAGCGACCTGAGAAAAACATGCCAAAAGATGTCAACATATAATGCTAGTGAGTTCACAGGTTTGTTCAATATGTTATCAAAATGTTACCAGAAGGTTACCATGTCCATACTATATCCATGTTACCAAGTACGCTAGCTAGGCGTATGTTTTGTTACCACTACGATTGGAAAACCATTACTAGACTGTTACCATGTGTTCAGCCCGATGTGTTGTAGCCACGCTACGAGTGTTACCAGTTCGAGACAATATGCACCCGCCCGGCCCTCCAAGCCGTCGGGTGGGGTTTGTCAAGCCCAATAGATCTATCCACATTTCCCCCGTTGTGCATCCCGCACATTCATGGTTTCCCCCGGGACTTTACAAGATCGTATAGTACACAAGTTCAAAACCATAGTATGACATATGTTACCAAAATAGTTTAGTGCATGTTTTCTCCCCCAAAGGTTAAAGCAGTAAAAGTGGGGCCATGAACTCACCTTAGATAGCGTTCTTCGGTTATAAGTAAAGATGTTAAGCCCTTGATAATTCCTCTACCGGAGATCTATCAAAATGTTCACATAAGTGTTCCGACTAATAACCATAAGGTTATCTAGTCCCCGATTGTCCAGATCGTAACCAAGTATGTTTTAAAACGTGTTTTAAATGTTTAACCGACACACTAGACCGACTCGACATTCCGTTGGTGACCCATTACCCTAACTAATCAAGTACACATAGATTACACACAAGGTTCAAGCATAAAACACTTAGTTTGTATCAAAAATCTCATTTCTGCATCAGAACGGTCGAACCAGTCAGTTTAAGTCTCCTTCGCCCGTTTTCAGTCTCCTTCGCCCATTTTACATTTCGTTCGACCGTTTGATGCCTCCTTCGCCCGTTTTACCACGTTCGGCCAAACAAAACCCAGGTTCGACCCTGGATTCTCTCCTTCGCACCTTCGATCGGTCGAAGGAGCCCAGGTTCGCCCCTGTTGTGCAAATTTTCCTAAAAACGCTTCAAACACATTCAAAACGACTCGAAACATCATCAAACACAGTAGTCAAGTATAAATAACTTATCCCTACAAAACCCCACCGTTTTCCCCCAATAATACGTCCGTTTCAGCCCCTTCCTAAAATGGTAAAGATTATGGAAACATCACTATCATGCATGAATAATTTACCCAATTTGGAAACTTTTGAAATCGATCCGTTTTCAACTTAAAATGCTCAGTTTGTCGAGTGTTCGATCTTTCCCTATTAGTTCTATTGATCATAAATATAGTGCATCAAGTCTAGATTCGTTAAAACCCCCAAATACCCATAATATCATCATTTATCCAATCCTAACCCTAAACAACAATAATCTAGCATCAATAACAATCCAATATCATGTTTCTATCATAGATACAACAACAAATCATTGAACAACACATAACACCACATAATACACAATTTACATATGTTTATCATCATGAAAACCTATGTCAAATGATAATGTTTTGATTTAGAAAGATGTTTAAAAGGTTTTTAATCATAAAAACACCCTTAGAACAGATCCGGACAATTAGGGTTAGATGAAAACGAATTAAAATGCTTTTAAAAAGGTTTAGGATTAAGAACACACCTTGGATTCTTGTTTAGATGTTGTAGATAGGTTAGATTTTGAAAAAGAAGAGCAAAAACTCCTTCCTTAGTGATTAAGATCGTTTGAGAGTGTTTTGGGACGGTTAGGGTTTGTGAAATGATGAAAAATGACAAAGTTTGGTATTTATACTAATCCTCCTTCGCCCCATATCAATGGTCAAAGGTGGCCTCCTTCGACCCTTCCACAGGGTCGAATGAGCCCTGTCCTGGTCGAAGGGAATTCTTTCAATTCCACATCCCAGGTTTGCCCATTTACAAAGGGTCGAACCAAACGAAATGTTCTCCTTCGACCACTCGAAGTGGTCGAACCAGAATTCATTTTTAACCAATTTTCCAGTTTGTCGTGTTTAACGCATTCTAACACATCTTAACACATAAGCATGAAACCTTAGTCTATGTTTAACATATCTAAGCATGGATAATCATTTATACATCATTTAAACACATCTACGTATATAATCCACCACACGACCCATAATCTACACATATAATTAATTAGTTCATGTAATGTCACCAACAACGGAACCCGGTACTAGTGTATTACCAAAACGACTCCCAATGATCCTCCAGATCATTGCACCCTGGACAATCCTAACTTGACCCGACTCAACTAACCCAGTTAAGTCTGTTTATAAACGTTTCTCGCTAAGGTAGACTTAGATGTTACTAATATGTTTAAGCCAAACATGCCGGGTGTCACATCATCCCCACGTTGAAAGAATTTTCGTCCCGAAAATTGCGCAAAGCCCCAAAAAGAAAGAAACGAAAAAGAACATAACGAAAAGAAAATTACCGGATGTCACATCATCCCCACGTTGAAAGGAATCTCGACCCGAGATTCATTCCGCTTCGGCTGTAACATGCCTCGATTCAAACGCGCGTTTCGGAAAAAGATGAGGATACTTAGCTTTCATCTGATCCTCCCGTTCCCATGTGAACTCCGGTCCACGATTCGAGTTCCAACGGACTTTAACGATGCGGATTTTACTCCGACGAAGGCTACGAATCTTGTAGTCGAGAATCTCGACAGGTTCCTCCACAATGCGAAGGCGATCATCAACCTTGATCTCCTCCAGTGGTACAATGAGAGATTCATCAGCCAAACACTTCTTCAAGTTAGACACATGGAAGACGTTGTGCACACTACCGAGCTCCGCCGGTAAGTCAAGTCTGTATGCCACTGGTCCAATCCGATCTAGGATTGCGAATGGTCCGACATAACGAGGGTTAAGCTTGCCACGCTTTCCAAAGCGTATGATGCCCTTCCATGGTGAAACTTTCAAAAGTACCCTATCCCCAACCTGGAACTCCAAAGGTTTTCGACGGCGATCGTCATAGCTCTTCTGACGATCCCGAGCAGCAGCCAAACGCTGACGAATCTGTACGATTTTCTCTGAAGTTTCGTACACAAGTTCTGGACCAGTGAGCTGGCTCTCGCCCACCTCGGCCCAACAAAGTGGTGATCGACATTTCCGTCCGTAAAGAGCCTCAAACGGAGCTGCCTTGATACTAGAGTGATAGCTGTTGTTGTAGGAGAACTCCACTAATGGCAGGTGGATCTCCCAACTTTTGCCAAAATCGATAACACACGCCCGGAGCATGTCTTCCAAGGTTTGAATCGTCCGCTCACTCTGCCCATCAGTTTGCGGATGATAAGCCGTACTCATATCTAACTGAGTACCCAAAGCCTTGTGCAGAGCCTTCCAGAAGCGCGAAGCAAAACGAGAATCACGATCAGAGATAATAGAGACAGGCACCCCGTGCCGAGCAACCACCTCCTTAAGGTAAAGTCGAGCCAACCGCTCGAGTCCATCGGTTTCCTTAATAGGTATGAAACGTGCCGATTTTGTCAGCCGGTCAACAATCACCCAGATCATATCATAACCACTGGGTGACCTTGGCAGCTTGGTGACAAAATCCATCGTGATTCGCTCCCACTTCCATTCCGGAACCTCTGGTTGTTGCAGGAGACCAGACGGCCTCTGATACTCCACCTTGACTTTAGCACAAGTCAAACATTTGCTGACATAAGAAGCTATATCAGCTTTCATGTTTGGCCACCAATAAAGTATCTTCAAATCCTGATACATCTTATCGGAGCCAGGGTGAATAGAATACCGAGATTTGTGAGCTTCATTCAAAACAAGCTCGCGCAATCCCCCGAACAATGGGACCTAAACACGTCCCGCAAAATAGTGTAAGCCATCGGTCCTGAGCTCAAGATGCTTGTCAGCACTGTGCATAGTCTCAGCCTTAAGGTTTTCCTCCTTCAAGGCTTCCAACTGTGCAAAACGGATTCGGTCGGGCAACGACGAATGAATGGTGAGCTGTAAGGCTCGAACACGACGAGGATTCGCAGACTCCTTCCTGCTCAAGGCGTCCGCCACAACGTTTGCCTTGCCAGGATGGTATTTGATAGCACAGTCATAATCGTTCAGGAGTTCAACCCAGCGACGCTGGCGCATGTTCAACACCTTCTGGTCGAAAATATGCTGAAGACTCTTGTGATCGGTATATACTTCACACTTGGTACCGTACAAGTAATGTCTCCAGATTTTCAACGCAAAGACCACCGCACCCAGTTCCAAGTCATGCGTAGTGTAGTTCTTCTCATGAACTTTGAGTTGACGAGAAGCATAAGCAATAACCTTCCCGCGTTGCATCAACACGCAACCGAGACCACGAATAGAAGCGTCACAGTACACAACGAAGTCATCCGTACCCTCTGGTAAGGATAAGATAGTTGCAGAACAAAGTTTAAGCTTCAACATCTGAAATGCTGATTCTTGTGGTTCATCCCAGTCGAACTTTCGGTCCTTCTGAGTAAGAGCAGTGAGGGGTTGAGCGATCTTCGAAAATCCGTCAATGAAAAGACGATAATAACCCGCAAGACCTAGGAATTGCCGCACCTCAGATGGCGTCTTTGGTGCTTCCCAGTCTTTAATAGCTTCGATCTTGGCCGGATCGACATGAATTCCCAGTTCATTCACCACATGTCCTAGGAATTGAACTTCACGCAACCGAAAATCACACTTTGAGAACTTAGCATACAACTGCTCCTGTCTCAAAAGTTCCAAACCAACCGTAGATGTTCCTCATGATCCGCCTTGTTCTTGGAATAAATCAAAATATCGTCAATGAACACGATGACAAACTTGTCAAGGTAAGGTTTGCAAACGCGGTTCATCAAATCCATGAACACCGCCGGTGCGTTAGTGAGACCAAAAGGCATGACCAAGAACTCAAAATGGCCATAGCGAGTGCGAAAAGCAGTCTTCTGAATGTCAGCTTCCCTGACGCGCAACTGGTGATAACCGGACCGCAAATCAATCTTCGTATAGTAGCTGGAGCCCTGAAGCTGGTCAAAGAGATCATCAATGCGAGGAAGAGGATAACGGTTCTTGATGGTCACTTTGTTCAGCTCACGATAATCAATACACATGCGAAGACTTCCATCCTTCTTCTTCACAAACAAGATAGGAGCTCCCCACGGGGAAGAACTTGGTCGGATGAAACCCTTTTCCAAGAGTTCCTGCAACTGGCTGGACAACTCTTGCATCTCGGGAGGTGCAAGACGATACAGAGCACGAGCAATAGGAGCTGCGCCCGGAGTAAGATCAATACCAAACTCAACCTGACGATGGGGAGGAAGACCAGGTAAATCATCAGGAAAGTCACGAACCACCGGAGTATCCTCGATCTTCTTCTCATCGTCAGTAGAAATGTTAACAAGCGCCAGAATGGCCGAACAGCCCTTCCGAAGGTACTTACGGGCTTTCATGCTAGAAATGATACTCAGCGGAGCACCGCTTTTCTTGCCACGAACCGAAAGAATCTCTCCATCAGGGAGAGGGATCCGAATAACCTTGTCGAAACAAACGATCTCCGCACGATACAACGATAACCAATCCATGCCGACCACAACATCAAAACTACCCAGGGGTACCGGCATAAGGTCAATGGGGAAAGACAAACCCGACAGTTCCAAGCGACATTCCCTAAGGGTGTGTGTCGCTTCAATTTTCTTACCGTCAGCCAATTCTATTAAGTACTTAGCCTCTAAAGGTGTGGGTACTATATCTAGCAATCGACTAATATCCAAAGATACGAAAATCTTATCGGCACCAGAATCAAATAAGACAGAAACATAGCGATCATTAAGAAGGAACGTACCGGTAACTGTGTCTGGATCCTACCTAGCCTCCGCAGATCCAATGACGAAAGCACGTGCAGTCCTGCCTCCGCCGGCATTGTTCCCGTTACAGTTCCCGTTCTTCCCATTGTCGCCCTGTTTCAGCTTGGGACAGTCACGCTTGAAATGTCCCGTGTCACCACAGTTATAACACCCATGCCTCCCCTGAGTCCCCTGAGCAGCAGGAGCAGGAGCAGGAGTAGGGGTACGAGCCTGGGCCGACGGAAGTGTTGCCCTGCAGTCCTTAGCCAGGTGTCCAAGCTGGTTGCACCGATGACAGCGTGCCTTATCACAGTTCCCCGAGTGATGGTAACCACACCGGTTACACTTGGGATGCTTCCCGATATACCCACCTGTCTTCTGCCCCGAAGACAATCCAGACGACTCAAACTTCTTTGTCGGCTGAGACGGCGCCGGTACAACACTCTTTCCCATACCATTCCACTTCCTCTTGTTCCCCTCAGTAACCTTCACAGTAGCACCCTTGGGTGGCAAAACACCTTCTGCCACCTTCAGGTTAGTCATCCGATGAGCTGATCGGACAACTTCAGCAATAGTGGGAGGATTCCCAGCAGCCACCAATCCAGCTATCTCGGGCACTAGTCCAGACACATAGTGCTCGATCCTCCTGTACTCGGGTGTGTGCAAATCAGGGCACAACACCGCCAGCTCATTCCTCCTCATAGTGTACTCTTCAATCTCCGACCCAACCATCTTGTAGCTCCAGACTTCATGTTCCAACTTCTGTATCTCCTCTCTCGGACAGTACTCACCTCTCAACAGCTGCACAAATTCCGCCCAAGGCATAGCAATAGCCTCCCCCAATCCCATGTTCTGAGTGGTAGCATTCCACCACGAAAGCGCAGGCCCCTCAAATGTCGCAGTAGCATACTTCACCTGGTCCCCAGCAGGACAGTTACACATAACGAACACTGACTCAACCTTCTCCAGCCATCGGAGCAGTCCCACCGCTCCCTCAGTTACAGCGAAGTTATGGGGCTGACAGTCCCGAAACTTCTTATAAGAGCACTAAGGTGGGGGTGGATTGGCACCCATACCTGAAACACGGTACACGTGTAAAACACAAACGAATGGACACGAAACCCAAAAATGAGGCAAGGTCGATAGAAATCAACTAACCACCCATGGCATTAATCCCAGCCTGGAAATTAGCCATAGCCATATTCACTTGCTGCTATAGCAAGTTGTTCAGTTTAGCTTGGGTCATGTTGATGTTTCCACGACCACCGCCTCCAGCACGACCACCGCCGCTAGCACGGCCACCGCCGCCACCACGACGTCCACCACCGCGAGCACCAGACATGATCTAACAAATCAAGAAATCGAGGGATTCAGATTTACTTCCAGTGTCAACCACTAGAAATTTACAAGAGTTAACCTAGGGACGAATCCAGGATTATACATCCAAACTCGAAGTCCATCAGGATTTTCATGCATTCCAGTTTATTATTTCGTGTGCACCCGAAATGATAAACTGCTCTACATGGTCCTCCAGATGTACCCCTAATCCAGACCCCAGTCACCGAATATCGTCGCCTAGTAACGTGTGACGATAGGTGCAAGTGTAGGAAGGCATGTGTGTGCTAGAACCAACAAATCAACCCCTCCTTCTTCAGTCCAGAAGAAGAAGACAAGAGTAGGTAAGAACCCAAATAAAAGCGGATGATGTAACGGAGAAACATGATGATGATGTAAGGACACCCCGACAACGTTAGTACGTATCCCACTAATAGACTCAAGTATGTAACAGTCTAGTGTGTGCGACTCGGCTATAGACCAGACTCTACATGCAGTCCTAGTTCACTATAACCATTGGCTCTGATACCAATCTGTCACACCCTCAAATTACCACTTGCGGAGTTTTACCGCGAGGCGCATGACAAACCAGGATCCAAGTCAACGATCACAATAAACAACTCTATATGAAAAACGTCAAACCATAAACAACGATTTTGATAAGCGGAAGCATTTAAGAAGAATTTAATCAGTTACAATAGTATTCCAAAGTATTCAAAACACTTTATTTCAAACGTGCAACTAAGCCTAGACGCCAATGCAGACCCGTGCGCCTAGTTCCATTTGTTGCTACCTTAGCAACCTGAGAAAAACATGCCAAAAGATGTCAACATATAATGCTGGTGAGTTCATAGGTTTGTTCAATATGTTATCAAAATGTTACCAGAAGGTTACCATGTCCATACTATATCCATGTTACCAAGTACGCTAGCTAGGCGTATGTTTTGTTACCACTACGATTGTAAAACCATTACTAGACTGTTACCATGTGTGTAAGCCCGATGTGTTGTAGCCACGCTACGAGTGTTACCAGTTCGAGACAATATGCACCCGCCCGGCCCTCCAAGCCGTTGGGTGGGGTTTGTCAAGCCCAATAGATCTATCCACATTTCCCCCGTTGTGCATCCTGCACATTCATGGTTTCCCCCGGGACTTTAAAAGATCGTATAGTACACAAGTTCAAAACCATAGTATGACATATGTTACCAAAATAGTTTAGTGCATGTTTTCTCCCCCAAAGGTTAAAGCAGTAAAAGTGGGGCCGTGAACTCACCTTAAATAGCGTTCTTCGGTTATAAGTAAAGATGTTAAGCCCTTGATAATTCCTCTACCGAAGATCTATCAAAATGTTCACATAAGTGTTCCGACTAATAACCATAAGGTTATCTAGTCCCCGATTGTCCAGATCGTAACCAAGTATGTTTTAACACGTGTTTTAAATGTTTAACCGACACACTAGACCTACCCGACATTCCGTAGGTGACCCATTACCCTAACTAATCAAGTACACATAGATTACACACAAGGTTCAAGCATAAAACACTTAGTTTGTATCAAAAATCTCATTTCTGCATCAGAACGGTCGAACCAGTCAGTTTAAGTCTCCTTCGCCCGTTTTCAGTCTCCTTCGCCCATTTTACATTTCGTTCGACCGTTTGATGCCTCCTTCGCCCGTTTTACCATGTTCGCCCAAACAAAACCAGGTTCGACCCTGGATTCTCTCCTTCGCACCTTCGATCGGTCGAAAGATCCCAGGTTCGCCCCTGTTGTGCAAATTTTCCTAAAAACGCTTCAAACACATTCAAAACGACTCGAAACATCATCAAACACAGTAGTCAAGTATGAATAACTTATCCCTACAAAACCCCACCGTTTCCCCCCAATAATACGTCCATTTCAGCCCTTTCCTAAAATGGTAAAGATTATGGAAACATCACTATCATGCATGAATAATTTACCCAATTTGCAAACTTTTGAAATCGATCCGTTTTCAACTTAAAATGCTCAGTTTGTCGAGTGTTCGATCTTTCCCTATTAGTTCTATTGATCATAAATTTCATGCATCAAGTCTAGATTTGTTAAAACCCCCAAATACCCATAATATCATCATTTATGCAATCCTAACCCTAAACAACAATAATCTAGCATCAATAACAATCCTATATCATGTTTCTATCATAGATACAGCAGCAAATCATTGAACATCACATAACACCACATAATACACAATTTACATATGTTTATCATCATGAAAACCTGTGTCAAATGATAATGTTTTGATTTAGAAAGATGTTTAAAAGGTTTTTAATCATAAAAACACCCTTAGAACAGATCCGGACAATTAGGGTTAGATGAAAACGAATTAAAATGCTTTTAAAAAGGTTTAGGATTAAGAACACACCTTGGATTCTTGTTTAGATGTTGTAGATAGGTTAGATTTTGAAAAAGAAGAGCAAAAACTCCTTCCTTAGTGATTAAGATCGTTTGAGAGTGTTTTGGGACAGTTAGGGTTTGTGAAATGACGAAAAATGACAAAGTTTGGTATTTATACTAATCCTCCTTCGCCCCATATCAATGGTCGAAGGTGGCCTCCTTCGACCCTTCCACAGGGTCGAATGAGCCCTGTCCTGGTCGAAGGGAATTCTTTCAATTCCACATCCCAGGTTCGCCCATTTACAAAGGGTCGAACCAAACGAAATGTTCTCCTTCGACCACTCGAAGTGGTCGAACCAGAATTCATTTTTAACCAATTTTCCAGTTTGTCGTGTTTAACGCATTCTAACACATCTTAACACATAAGCATGCAACCTTAGTCTATGTTTAACATATTTAAGCATGTATAATCATTTATACATCATTTAAACACATCTACGTATATAATCCACCACACGACCCATAATCTACACATATACTTAATTAGTTCATCTAATGTCACCAACAACGGAACCCGGTACTAGTGTATTACCAAAACGACTCCCAATGATCCTCCAGATCATTGCACCCTGGACAATCCTAACTTGACCCGACTCAACTAACCCAGTTAAGTCTGTTTATAAACGTTTCTCGATAAGGTAGACTTAGATGTTACTAATATGTTTAAGCCAAACATGCCGGGTGTCACATGACGTGATGGGGAGCAGTATAAGTTCGTTATTGGTTGCTTTGATTTTGAACAAACCATTTAACGTGTCCGGGATGATATTTGATCATATAATTGAAGTGCTGAAAGGGTTGAAGGTTGATAAGTTTCTGATGTACCCAAGGTTTCTGCATATGATCTTTGACAAGAAGTATTCTGAATTGAGAAAAGATCCAACACAAGTTTTGGTTCAGCATCATATGAACTTGATTACGCTAAGCAGAATGAAAGCGTATAAGGGTGTTCCAGAGAAAGAGAGACCACCTCACAAGAATCTATTTGGTCATCTGATTAATCCGGGTTATAATGATCCAGGTGAGAACAAGGAAAGGAATGATGGTAGTGAGTCTGATGCTGATAATACATTACATACAGTTGATCCTGAAGCTAAAAGAAAGAGACAGGTTATCAACAAAGGTGCAAAATCTGGAAAGGGAAAGGCTAAGATTGTTGAAGAAGCCACACCGAAACGACACAAAACCATAGCTAAGAAGAAGAAGTCTGGTAAAGGAAAAACTTTGTTGGTTGATGAGGAGTCTGCTGATTCTGAGGAGACTCAAGATAACGAAGAGTGGGATTGTCAAGATCACCAGGCCCAAGGGAACTGAGGCTGGTGAGATTGAAAGTTTGAATAAGTCGATTAAAGAGCAACAACAGAAGAGTCCAATCATAGTTGAAGAAGGTGAACTGGGATTGGAAAATCTTGATTTTGTTGGATCTCCAGTTGCTATGGGAATGATTCATAAGCGAAAGTTCAAGTCAATGGCTAAGAAGACTAATCCTAAACAGAAGAGAGATAGGGAGATTGAGATACTCGTTGCAGGAAAGAAAGTTCCTGATATTGGAAGTTCGAAAGCTACTACACCTATGACATCCCCAGTAGCAAAGAAATCAAAGAAATCTGCTACAGATACATCAGTGAATCCTTCTAGAGATTTTGAAGCTACTTTGGAAAATGTGTTGAATAAGTTTAAAAAAGAGAAATCTTCTGTTGCTGAGGCGTCTACACCTCATGTTACTGTGTCTGGCGATGTGATGGATGCAGTTAATCAGAAGCTTGCTGATATGATGAAATTGAATTACCAGCAACAACAGGAGATAGAACAGCTGAGAAAGAATGACAAGAAGATGTTAGAGGTTGTCGTATCATCCCAAGAAAGTCAAGAAGTATTGGAAGCGAAGATTAAACAACTTCAGGAAGAAAATCAGACGTTGTTATTGCATGAACAGACAAATACACGAAGAATCATCACTTTACGGTTTGAGAACAAGAAGATGAGAACGAACAATAAGAGTATGAGGAAGCTTATTGAGGATTTGTATGAGAAAGCTCCACAATTGAAAGATGGAGAAGAGGATAAAGAACCAGAAGAAGAACAAGTTGATTTTGAACCATCCGATTCAGAAAAAGATGAGGAAGAAGATGATGATGAGGACCTTGATGATGATGCTGGTGATGGTCCTGAGAAAAAGAAAGATGGGGATGATGACGGTTCTAGAGAAGGTTCTGGTGATGACAGTTCTGCTGCTGATGATGATACGGATAAGTATCGTTATGAAAAGAGGGAATCTGATAAAGATGCAGGTGAATCTAGCTCAAAGAAAGCACCTGGTGGAAATACAGATGATGAAAGTATTTTCTAGACTGACAAGATTAGAGCTTTATCAGATGATGATAAGAAGTTATATCATCAGATGTTGACACAAAAAGTGTGGACGATTGAACTGACTGGAAAATTTCCAGAGATATTCGAATCTGATGATATGAAGTACGAGTTAGAGTACAATGATCCTGATTTAGAGGACGGTAAAGTTTCTGCAGCTGTTGCCAAGGAAATTCTTGAAGGTTTGGCAAAACAGGTTGGTAAATCTCTTGAAGTGTTGATGAATGATAATCAAATTCCAAACATTCCTGAAAGAGAAGCTGGAACTCATTCTGATGATAGAGATACACCAGTGTTTGAGGATATAGAGATTGAGGATATTATTAGTGAAGAATATCCTGAATACTTCAAAGATAAACAGGATGATGCATTTCCTGAATTTACTGAAGAGGTATTGGAACAGGCTGAGAAACTTGCACAGAAAAAGAGCGAAACATTCGTTGATGAAGTGTTTAAGAATGCAGATAATCAGAAGCCTAATGTTGAACAATCTGATGATTTGAAAAGTTTGTTAATAAAGCTTAAAGAGAAAGAAGCTAACCGACCCAAGACTGAAGTTCAGGGTAGTTTCGATAAGTATCACAACGAATTGTTTAAAGGGAGAGCTCTTGGATGGAAGTATTTGAGACAGTTACGGTGCGTTGCTGTGAAGTGGGAGAAAGGGATTCTGTATTTTATCAGATTCCATGATATTAAGACGCTACCGTACTGGGCTGTGCGTGATATCTGCAGACATACTATGACTGGTGCAACTGTGAACAATCATGCAGTTGGATACTTTGCAGATCGTATAAACCACCGACGGTGTTGAAGCATATTCCGTTGATGCCTATACAATAACACTTCAGCAAGGAGTTCGTCATGTGGTATTACGATTGGAGAACCACAGAAGCTGTCATGTTATTGAAAGACAAAAGGGGAGAATATAAGAAGATACATATCTTTGATCCCATGTGGTTGATAAATTGTTCGTATGAGGATATAATCATGCTGTATTACAATCCGATATATTGTGAGGAGAAGTATCGTGAACAAGCGTTGAAATACAATCGTGTGGTATGCTTGTGTTTTGCGTGGGATGTCAATGCAGGATGTGATTATGATAAGAAATTGGGAAAGTTTGTAAATGTTCGTAAAGAGAAGAAGAAAGCAAAACCAACATTCGAGCCGGTAATGACTAAAGAGCGGAAGACGAATCTTCGTATCAAGCTGATGAACAAGACACTTGATTACCAACGCCAACAATCCAAGCAATGGTTGAGGGGGAGTTTGTAGATGCATAATTGCGACTAATGCTTTGGATTGACAAAATAAAGAGTTTTGTTGATTAACGTGAGGTCGAAGGTGGCTTATAGGATGGTCGAAGGAAGAATAGGTTTGGTCGAAGGGAGAGGATTCGAGACAGAAGACAGGTTCGAGCTTATGTGTAGGTCAAAGGTGCTCATACGACCTCATCGTGAGGTCGAATGTAGCTTACTATATAAGCTCAACATTTTGTTAACTTTATAACTTTTGCCATTTTGAGTCTTGTGTCTGGTCTAGAATCTCTCTTTGTGTTTTGATATTTCTGATCTTGATTTATAAGCTTGTAAACTCAATTGTAAAGATCTTTTATCAATTTATTAATAGAAATGATTATTGAAAAGGTACTTTTGTGTGTTTGATTCGATTCATATCATATTGTAAACAATCTAGGGTTTCCGCACCTGGATTTGTTAGACTTGTATGATCACCTAAACGTTTTTGCTAAAACCGATCTGTCTACAACTAACAATACTATAACTGAAGATGGCTTGAGTTCTAAGTGTTAGACCTTTCAGATTCTTCGGTTGACTGGTCTGTTGACCAGGTTGACTTCTGTTGACCGAGTCAACTCAGTTAACTCGGTCTTGGCTTCTCATCTTCTCCCTTTCTCCTTTGCAATAGATTTGAAAAACATAGTACCCAAAATTGATGTCTGGAACATATCCCGACATCACCACCTTAAGCTCCTAATCGGAACCCTAAACCACCGCCCTCTACCGCTGCTGCCGAAGTCATGGCAGCAGCCTTATGTCCCTCTGATTCGACCCTCGACTCAAGACCACCATTCAACAATAATAGCTCACTATCATCATCATCCACTAACCTCAAGGTCCTATCTATTCCCCAAATGAAACTTCAAGTCGAAACCCATACAGCCGCCATGGTCACCACCAGTACCGCTGCTCATCACCCTAATCAGAATCCCTACTGTCAACAAAGCTGGTCGGAACCCTAGCGAGCTGCCGTCGTCGCTTCTTCTTTTCCTTCCGTCTCTCTCTCTCTCTCTGCTGCTCTCCCTCCTTCCCTGCTCGATCTCTCTCTCTCTCTCTCTCTCTCTCTCTTTCTCTCTCTAGATCTGGTCTTTTTCTCTATAACAGGGTTGGGTGAAGGGTGGGATGTGTGTGGGTGTTGTTGGGAATAGCGCCGCCGGGACTCGCCAGAGCACCGCCTGGTGCGACTGGAAACCCACCAGTTTCTTTGTTCTCTTTGCTTTTGGTGTGGTGTGTGTGTGTTTAATCAGCAAGAAAGAAAGAAAGGGTAGGGGTTGATTTTATAGTGGGGGTGTTTAGATGGTTTTAAGAAAACCATTTGAACACCCAATGGTTTTAGGTATGTGTTGTCACCATAAGAGGAGGACAAGTGTCCTCCCTTGGTGACTCACCACATGGGTTCGAGTCCGGGTTTAGGTTCATTATACACTTAGTCGAGTTGTTTTATTATTAGTCGAGTCTCCACACGTGTCCGTATGTGTAATAATAATAATAATAATAATAATAATAATAATAATACTATAACTGAAGATGGCTCGAGTTCCAAGTGTTAGACCTTTCGGATTCTTCGGTTGATTGGTCCGTTGACCAGGTTGACTTATGTTGAACGAGTCAACTCAGTTAACTTGGGTCTTGACTTCTCATCTTCTCCCTTTCTCCTTTGCAATAGATTTGAAAAACACAGTACCCAAAATTGATACCTGGAACATATCCCGACATCACCACCTTAAGCTCCTAATTGGAATGCTAAACCACCGCCCTCTACCGCTGCTGTCGAAGTCATGGCAGCAGCCTTCTGCCCCTCTAATTCGACCCTTGACTCAAGACCACCATTCAACAACAATAGCTAACCATCATCATCATCCACTAACCTCAAGGTCCTATCTATTCCCCAAACGAAACTTCAAGTCGAAAACCCAAACAGCCGCCATGGTCACCACCAGTACTGCTGCTCATCACCCTAATCAGAATCCCTACTATCAACAAAGATGGTCGGAACTCTAGCGAGCCGCCGTCATCGCTTCTTCTTTTCCTTCCGTCTCTCTCTCTCTCTCTCTGGTGCTCTCCCTCCTTCCCTGCTCAATCTCTCTCTCTTTATCTCTCTAGAAATGGTCTTTTTCTCTATAATAGGGTTGGGTAGGGTGGGATGTATGTTGGTGTTGTCGGGAATAGCGCCGCCGGGACTCGCCGGAGCACCGCCTGGTGCGACTGGAAACCCACCTGTTTCTTTGTTCTCTTTGCTTTTGGTGTGGTCTGTGTGTTTAATCAGCAGGAAAGAAAGAACAGGTGGGGGTTGATTTTATAGTGTGGGAGTTTGCTGCTCCAACCATTACCAAACTAATACCTATTCTGTTTAGTACTTCAGGTTAGATGGTTATAAGAAAACTATTTGAAAACCCAATGGTTTTGGGTATGTGTTGTCACAATAAGGGGAGGACAAGTGTCCTCCCTTGGTGACTCACCACATGGTTTCGAGTTCGGGTTTGGGTTCGTTAACGGGTGCCGGTCCGGTCTTGTAACGTATTTTCGTATACATATACAATTATTCGGGTTCAAGTTCGTAACTAGTACTCGCGTATAATAATTATTCTTATATTTTAACATTAGTATTTATTATATCTTCGTCATTCTAATTCTTAGTCGCGAAAAATTTTGAGCCCTATAACCGGGTTGTTGCATTTCATGAATAAAAACCTTTCTAACATCTTTCTAAACAAAACCTCGTTATTAAACATGAGTTTTCAAACAAAATAACATGTGTTAGTGGTGTCTAATGGTGTGTATTGTGTTATTTGATGATTGAATGTTGTTTAGGTGTTATAGCAATGATATAGGGCTTTTATAGATTATGGTTTATGATTGTCTTAGGTTACAAGTTGTTGGATGATGATGTTTTGCCCATTTTGGGGATTTTGTGTTAGATCTAGGGTTTGTTCATGATGTTATTGTTAATGAAATGATTAGGGGTTTTCATATACATGATAAACTTAGCACATTGAGCTGATTATTAAGTGATTTTGACAAGTTTCCATTTTGGGTAAAGTTTACATGCATTGATGTGACATTTCCATAATTTTCCATTTTGGGTAAGTCGTAAAACAGACTGATTTCGGATAAAAACGATGGGTTTTGTGGGGATAGGTTAATAAGGGTTGATTGCTATGATTCATGGTGTTTCATGACGTTTTCGGACTGTTTAGATACGATTTGGTGCGTTTTAAGTGTAATGGGCTGATATGGTCGAACCTGGAAACTCATTCAACCCATCGTGGGGTCGAATGAACACACATATGGTCGAACCAACATGTAATTAGGTCGAATTAACATATCTTAGGATCGAATAAACATGTGTTAGGTCGAATGGACTTGTATATATGTTCAATATGCATCATGAGGGTCGAACCAACTTGTATTGGGTCGAACCAGTCTGGAAAATTCGCTGATTCGACCCCACGACTGCGTACGTGCGATCTTTGATGCAAACTAAGTGTTTTATGCATGATTCTTATGTGTTAACCTTATATACTCGATTAACTGATGTAATGGGTCACCAACGGGATGTCGGGTCTCTCTGGTGTGTCGGTTCAACAGTCAAACAAGTTTTTAAAACATACATAGATATGATCTGGACAATCTGGGACTAGTTAGCCTACGGGTTAGTAGTCACAACGCTTATACAAACTTGATGATATGTCGCCTTAGTTGGGACTATCAGTTGTGTCGATATTCTTGTTATTGAAGTACGCAAACTAAGGTGAGTGTCACAGCCCCACTTTACTGGTTTTACTTTTTGGGGAGAAACATGCTACTTACTTGGATTTATTAAGATCATGTTATACTATGGTTACTTTAGATTAGTATACGGCGTTTTGCATAAAGTCCCAGGGGAAACCATGAATGTGCAGGTTGCACAACGGGGAAATGTGGATAGATATATTGGGCCTCACAAACCCCACTCGTCGGCTGGGAGCCGGGCGAGTGCATATTGTCCCTAACTTCGGGTTTACCGTGAATTAGGTAGCCCAGTCATCTGGGCTATTTACATACTGGTAAATGTTTAGTAATGGGTTCCCAACCGTAGTAGTTTTTCGCACTTGACGTCTAGCTAACGTTGCATGACATAGTAGTAACAAGGATGATCTTTGGAACTTACGAAACATTTTATAAAACCTGTGAACTCACCAACATTATATGTTGACATTTTTGGCATGTTTTCTCAAGTCGCTAAGGTAGCTGCATATGGATTAGGCGCACGGAGTCTTACACGGTGTCTAGGGTCTTGTCTTCAATAATGTTAAACTTTTCAGACATATGTACTTGTTGGGATGTAAACATGTTCTTAAAATCTTCCGCTGTCAGTTTTATGTTATTAACTCATGTTCTGGTTTACGTATTTTTATACATCTAGTTGTGGTTCATTGTGACCGTTGACTGAGATCTTGGTGTGTCACGCGCCTCGCGGTAAAACCCCGCACGTGGAATTTGAGGGTGTGACAACATGTACTAGCATGAAGAAGTAAGGATGGGAATGGGTCGGGTTGGAACGGGTTTAGGTAATCCCAACTCATATCGGATTAGGTATGCTTGTCCAAAAATCGTCCCAAAACCCATCGGGTTTTTATGAGGTAATTACCCATCGGGTATCGGGTATACACGTGGGTTTTGGGTAAACCCGTTAACTTTTAAAACTTACCCATTGAGTGTATCCGACCAAAAACCCGTTGGGTATCTATTGGATAATTATTAACTAATTACATTTAGCATTATTAAATATATATGTAAATAATTACCATGTATAAATAGAAAAATACTTAAATCATATAAAATAGTCAAAGACATAGATAACAAATAATATACACTAATTTTTAGCACAAGATGATAATTATGAACAATCAGATATATTATGTAAACATATTTAAAAAGATATATAAGAAACTATATCGGGTAAACAAGTATACTTTATTGGGTAAACGGGTATATCATCAAATCCTAAACCCGTCCCAAACCCACAAAAAAAAAAGCTAATCCCATACCCGATTACCAGACCCCAAACCCGTTCGAAATGTGTCGGGTTTTGGGTTTACCCATTGAGTTCGAGTTTAATTACCATCCCTATGAAGAAGGCTGAATCAGAGTGTTTAAATGATGACATTGGGTCATATAAAGGAGGGCGCGAAGAAAATAAAAAAACCTAAAATTAAAAGGTGTGTGTGTGTGTGTGTGTGTTTTTTTTTTTTGCAGGAAAGAAGATGGTGGTAACAGGCTTGTTGTTTTTATCATGCATCTTGTTGTATTTTATACTTATAAGTGGTGTCTTTAGGTTTCTTTATGTATTAGTCAGGTTTCAAATCTAGTGTTTTGTTTGTTTCCTATTTGTGATATGTTTTAAGTTCCTGGTAAATGGAATTGTTTTTAAGGTCGTTGATTTTTTATTGGCTATGGATGTTGTGTTTTTATCATGATCTTGTTGCTGTGTTTTATACTCATGGTTGTATGGCGATATGTTTAGATTTCTTTGGTGTTTTGAAAATAATACACCTGATTTATATGTATACCAACATGGGTTGAAAATACCAATACAACATTACTTTGTTTTAAAACACCATGGATTGGAAACACCGTACAAAATTATTGTGTTCTAAAACACCATGGATTGAAAAACAAATACAACATTGTTGTGTAATGAAACACCATATGGATTAACAACACCTCATGCTGATGTTATGGTGTCATGGTTGAATAAAAAAATTGAAGAAAAGATCAAATCTTCCATAAAAAATGGAAATTTATGCAAATGCATGAAACTTTTCAAAAATAATTAATGGATTACATAACCCTTGTTTCTAAATAACTAAGATTGCCACATGTTAGGATCATTTGAGAACTTCTTTAAGATGTGAGAACCATAGGAACCCACTTTATAACAACACACTTATATTAATAAAAAATGAATATGTGTTCCAAAGTTAAACAATAATAAAATATTAATATATTTACATGGGGGTAAAAATCTTTTACATCGGTGTAAATCGGCGTAAATTCATGTATTTTTTATTTTTTTTACAGCGGGGTTTGCGTATTTTTACAGCAGTGTGCAAAAAAAATTCGCATTTTACGTCGAGTTCTCGACGGATCCCAATCCTATATATACAAAAACCAATCTTTCTACAGGATCCTCTACCTATATATATAACATATATATATATATATATAAGATTTGGATCATTTGAGAACCACCATTTACGGAGAGAACCAAGAAACCAGTGTGAACAGGTGTCATTTTTGTAAATATAAAGTGCGTCTACAAAAACCCTCCATCAAAAAATTAAAAAAAAAAACAAAAAAAAAACTAATTAACATAAAAAAATAAAAAAAGTAAAAAAAATTAAAAAAAAAAGTAAAAACACCAAAATGATTATCTAGTATTAATATTTCAAAAAAAATAAAAAATGGCTGATATGACGTCATTCATAATGTACATGTGCATTTCGCTGTAAATATATATATATATATATATATATATATATATATATATATATATACAGACATATACCGTATGCACATATGCATTTCAATATTAAATCACACTTTTGAATAAATTGTCAATTACCATAATTAAATGATTATTAAATGGATGCGATATGAGATATAAGGGGTCAAAATTTTTATTCAATGATCATTAAATGGACGCAAAGTGAGATATAAAATACAATCGAACTCGTCAATTGTTTGGTCTTGCATATTATAACATAAATTGAAAATAAAACACATGCATGACAACAAACATGAATAAACTTAAAAGAACTCTATATAAGAACTATAAAATAAGAAACGTGTATTGCATGCACATATGCATTTCACTAAGCATGCACATGTTCATTTCACTAATGTAATTAGGTTTTTTAAGTGGTTTAGCTTTAGGGCTCAGTTTTTAGGTATGGTGGAAGGGGGGTTAGTTTTTTTTTCTGGTAGGGGTGGGTTTAGGTTTTTTGGTGGTTGGGGGTTTAATTATAAATATGCACATGTGCATATGTCAATTTCCTTATCATACAAATTTACATACGCTAAAATAATAATCACAAACATAATCAACCAATCAACCATCATATAAGACCATCCACAATATACATATTTGCATGCATTATCCTTCAAACAGCAAACTTTCTTGTACCCATCTGTTTTTATTATACAAATACATGTAGTTTTCTACCAAACCATTAAAACAATAAACAAATGATATAACAGAAAAAAATATCTATATTACAAACCAGCCATGTTACCACTAACCACCTACCTACAAACTTCTAATTGTTCACCAACAGTTTCCCCTTCTATTGCTTATTTTAACCCCCCCCCCCCCCCCCCCCCCGCTTTCCTCTTCTTCCCCTTTTACTTATCTTCTTACAACACTCTTCAAACCTTATTGATGCCTCCTCTAACATCTCCCTTGTTTTTTTCATCCATCAACCTGAACAACGTATACTTCTCAAATTTATCACATTCTTCGTGTGTTTAAATAACTTATAATTAACATTTATTAGTTAACATGATAAATATACATATATGCATATATATATATATATATATCTAAATTGCTTAAATAATTAACACCGACCTTTTTTAAGTTCCTGATCAACGATTATGTCATCATCCTCAATTGCATCTGGTAGCTTTTTGACCCTTTATACCTTGATTATAACACAAAAGTTACATCCTTTGATTTTTATCCCATCTTTGACAAAAAGTAATAAACAACACATAAGAAAACCAAACTTTCAATCTTAATGCACATATGCATTAACATTACTTTTTTCATTACCACATACATATGCACTTGTGCGTTAGAACGAAAGACCTTAATGATAACAAGAATTAAACCCTAATGCACATGTGCATTAACATTAATTTTATCATTACCATATAAATTATGCACATGTACATCAATATAAATGACCTTAATTGTACGTAATGCAATGAATACATATATCCATACTGTAAAAAAAACAACAATCCAACTAATTTATCTACAGAATCCACAAAAATTGATAACATTAACACTTAAAATAGATCGAACTATCGGAAGGTTTGAGAGTGGCAAAACTGGCCAAACCTTAGTGGCAATTTTAGCCATTAACTTCTACTCAAATGATAAACCAAATCATACATTACACAAAATGTTATACCAAACTTCTTATTCACCTAATAAAATGTTCAACCAAAATCGAACATTTGTTTTTCACACCAAATACTAGTAAATTACACTTTTCTAATAATCTGATGGAAATAAAATACTAATAAAATATCTAAAATCGTATGTAACTATAAGTATTTATTCTATTTTGGAATACATATTATGTAATAATGAAAGAGACTATATTGATAATTGTTAATTATCCAATGGAAAAAACAAATAAGTCTGATGGTCAAACCATAGAGTGGCTCCTCCGTCAAGCCGGTGCCTTTGTTATCGCCGCCACCGGTACCCCGGAACTACTCCCGCTAGCTTCTCAACCATCTCCGTTGTTCATAAATCCAACTCGTCTCTCTCTGTAGCTCTTGACCAGAAATCATCGTCACACCACCATCACCAACACTTGATTTCACTAGCCCCGTTTGTTCTCTCGAAAACGTCTCCGGCCAGAAGACAACGGTGGTGATGCTAATTGTCGGAGTCAGTGACGGTGGTGTTATCGTTTGTTGGATGGTGCTGATGAAAAGGGCCTTAGGGAGGAAGAAGATGCTAGGGTTTTAGAGAAGGTGTTTGAGTTGAAGAAGTTAATAGCGTATTTTTTTTCATTTATTTGTTATCATATTTACTTACTGCCCCCTATTCACATTGGTTCTTTGGTTCTCACCCTAAAATTGGTTCTTGCATGATCCCTACCATATAATATATATATATATATATGGGAAGTATTCATAGAAAACCCTCTAAATTGAGTAAACTCTAGTAAACTTGATACTTGGTCCACATTTGGCCACATCACCCATTTTCATTTATCTCATATTATATTATAAAGGTTATTTATGTCATTTTGTATTTCCCCCCCCCCCCCCCCCCCTCCCTTTTCCAATTTTAAATAATTCCCCCCACCCTATATAAAGACTTTCTCTCTCATTCTATCATACCACAACAACCTTCCCTCTCTCTTATTCTCTCATACCACCACCACCACCTCCAGCCACAACCTCCGACCACCTGCCACCACCTCCGACCACCATCCAGTCACAGTCAACCTTCAGACCACAATCAAGATGATATTCTACGTTACGTATCCAGCCCCTTCTTCTGATCAAGAACGTTTCCTGCCACCACCACCTGCCACCACCTACGGCCACCTCATAAAGTAAGGAGTTGAGATCTGGATCTTTTCTGGTTTTGGGTTGTTGAGTTCCTATTTTGTGTTTTTTTTTATTATGGTGATTTTCATTATTATATTTATTATTATTTTGATTTTTATTATTGTTATTATTTTGTGGGAATTCATTCACTGAAAAGCACACAATCCTTTCAATACTTCAATTTTCATAGAAAGTTTTCCACTTTAAATCAATAATAAAAGTCAAAAGGTTCAATTTCACACCATTTTACACCCTTTATTACATTTTCCATATATTAATAGTTATTGTTTTATTTTTTGAAAGAAATAGTTATTGTTTTATGGGTTGAATCATAAAGTTGTTAATGGGGATAATGATTTTATAATATAAAAATAGTTTTGGGGATAGTTTGTTTGCACACCAAGTATTTGATCAAATGATTGAATGAAAAAAAAAAAAACTTATGTCAACCTTTTTGATTTTTTTTATTATTAATTTTTGTTTGTTTTATGTATTAATATTATAATTTCTTCAAGTTCAAGTGTTGAAGGTGCTATCTTCATGAAGATAATGCTTTTTGTGTGATTTGTGCACAACTGCATCGCCTTTTGTACACGGCTTTTACACGTGACTGTTGTTGCTTTATCGTGGAATATATAGACAACCACAAAACTAAGTTGTCTGTAACATAGAGCTAAGTTGGGTTTTTTTAGAATGGTCATAGTGTTGTTTTGGTATCGCTGTTAGTAAGTTTAGTTTTCAGCTTTAAGGTTTGTTTATAAAAATTTTGGGGTCTATCTATGTTTTATTTAAAATTTGTTAATAAATGATATGTCCCCTGTCCCTGCCGTGCAGCGCGGGTACAAATGTGCACCTCTTACCGGCAGCAGCGGCAAATGGTGATAGCAACAAGCCACAGCGGTTGTGACGGTGAGAGTCAGGCATCGTTGTGGCGGTGATGGTGGCTACGGCGGTTTGCTATGCTGGTAATGTGACCAAATCATCCGAAACGGTCAGCGGCAATTGAGGGTTCTGACCACGGATTGTTGATATGCAGACGGTTGAAGACATAGTACGTCTCCGGCGACTGCTTCCAGTATCTCAACCTGGTGTTTTGGTAGTCGCTGTTTGTAAAAAGTCTCTCAACCTCTTCCCCAAGTTTTTTTTGCAACCCAATGGTATCATTGACAAGTATCTGTTGCTTCTGTAACAGGGTATTTTTAGTATTCAGAGACTATAACCTTTGATGGAGATTCTAGAGTTCTAACTAAAAAAAGGAGTTCCTTGCATGTGTTTTATGCAAGCACGCATCTGCTTCTTTTTTTTCCATTATATATTGTGGTCAAAATTGATATTGCATGTGTTTATGGTTCTTTTTTTTTCCACAAAAAGTTTGGATAGGTAAATTTCCTATTTTTAACAATCTTGATGATTGTAGTAAGTGTACGTATATAGAATGTGTGTAATAGTAAATATAATACAATGTATGAATATATACAAATTTTGAATCCATGTATTTTTTTAGTAGCACGATATTATTATACTATTGTTCACCAAGGTAGTAGCCACCCATTTTGACAAAAATAAATGTTTTTGAAATGATCTAAGCCCTTCAAATCAGGTGTTATTCTAGAGATTCAATCTCAACCATAATAAATAGGTGGTTAAGTGTAGAATTTAACAGTTAAGTTTTTACAAGAGCAATTACCCCACTCTCTTCCTAAATCCTGGCTGCTTCAACTGCATAAACCCAGCCTCTAGCTATATAAAGAAGAAGATTCCGTTAAAGCCACCGATTGCTTCAGTCGTGCCATAGAAATCAGGTTAGGGTTTCTTAATTTTATTTGTTATTTAGAAAGCTTAATTATCACAATCAAGTTATTGGGTTTAGTATTAACTGCTAAATTCATTACACGAACTTGAAAAAAAATCATAACTTGAATTGTGTGTCATGTTGATTAGGGCTGCACATTATTGATCCTTATAAACATCAATCGACTCCTGAATGCATCGATATCGTCACAGCAAGGACTCAACTTGTGAACTGGAGTCCACTTGATGTATTGTCGCAATGGATCATCGTTAGTAGGTTTCAGGTTTTCTGCATAATGGTAATTTCCTTTTTTTATGATTCATCTCCCTCATTGTTTCCTTCATAGTTGTATTTGTATATTTCTACTTATCATGTTATCTTTACTTTGTCGCATAATGATTCCAGAAAGATTTTTAAATTGGGATATTTCTCATTTAAATTTTTATCTTCAACAAAAATTGACGAATCGACGGCCGTCTTCGCATTTAAGCGCTTCAGACTCAATTTGGAACTGGACTTGCTCATTTCACATCGGTATGATAATTTGCGGTTTTTGTTTATCTGCTAATTTGATGTTGATTTTGGTTTCATATTCATTTTGTTTATGATGTTGAAGAATATCTAAACATCTTAATCCTTACCGCAACACGGTTGAATGTTGGAACAAATTCGGAGTTTTATGGTTCAAGTCTTTCTTCAAATGAGAAGGTTATTCATTACTAAAATTTGCATATCATTTCATAGTTTGTTGATGGCATAAATGGTTATGCTTTAGTTTGTTGCTTTATTCCACAAAACTAACTTATTTCAATTGTGGGTGAATGTGGCAGTTTCCAGTCTACTTTTGAATGGATCGAATAAAAAAAATTGATAAAATTGAAATTGGTCGAATGGGTTGAAACTTTTGGTAACTTTCTTTTCTTTTGCTAGGTCGAATGGGTCGAATTGGGGGGGGGGGGGGGCTAAGAATCCTTCGCCCCTGTAACTTATTATTGTATTCATATATGTTACAATGGGCAAAAATGTATTTCAGCACCCAACCTGTTTCAGTCAGTTCTAAAACAACACATTTCAATGACCGGTACAACAACAACCAAGCCCAGTAAATTCCACTAAATAGCATAGCTATTGGTAGGGTCTGGGGAGTGTGGGATGTAGGCAAACCTTACCTCTACCATAGGTGGCAAAGAGGCTGCTTCCAGAGAGACCCTCGGCTCACAATATGTTAGAGAGATGTTTTTTTTTAATATTAGAATATACATAGTAAGATTTTGACGTATCAAATACAGAAGACACGAAACAATAGTAAGTAAAATTGATATACTTTAAGATTATATAGGGATTAGTTATCGACATTTGCTTACTCAAAGTGATAACATCAACCCAAATATACTTTCATGCTTTCTAATCCCCGTTCGAAAACCCGTCCCAACGGACGGGTATCTCACTAGTTTTAAATAATTCCCCCTACCCTATATAAAGACTTTCTCTCTCATTCTATCATACCACAACAACCTTCCCTCTCTCTTATTCTCTCATACCACCACCACCACCTCCAGCCACAACCTCCGACCACTTACCACCACCTCCGACCACCATCCAGTCACAGTCAACCTTCAGACCACAATCAAGATGATATTCTACGATACGTATCCAGCCCCTTCTTCTGATCAAGAACGTTTCCTGCCACCACCACCTGCCACCACCTACGGCCACCTCATAAAGTAAGGAGTTGAGATCTGGATCTTTTCTGGCTTTGGGTTGTTGAGTTCCTATTTTGTGTTTTTTTTTATTATGGTGATTTTCATTATTATATTTATTATTATTTTGATTTTTATTATTGTTATTATTTGTGGGAATTCATTCACTGAAAGCACACAATCCTTTCAATACTTCAATTTCATTTTAGACTCACAGAAAGTTTTCCACTTTTAAATCAATAATAAAAGTCAAAAGGTTCAATTTCACACCATTTTACACCCTTTATTACATTTTCCATATATTAATAGTTATTGTTTTATGGGTTGAATCATAAAGTTGTTAATGGGGATAATGATTTTATAATATAAAAATAGTTTTGGGATAGTTTGTTTGCACACCAAGTATTTGATCAAATGATTGAATGAAAAAAAAAAAAAAACTTATGTCAATCTTTTTGATTTTTTTTTATTATTAGTTTTTTTTTGTTAGATTGGATGTTTAAAAGATCATATTTTTTGAATTGGGAAGACATAGTTAGAATGAACATGATTTGTTATGTTTTTCCAACTTTTTTTGCTGTTATGTTTTTTTAAGTTGCTATGTTTTGAACTAGGAGCTGAATCTATCCCAATTAAACTTGTGTTAGGGCTCAATTAACA
This sequence comes from Ambrosia x helenae, assembly GCA_030844895.1. NCBI lineage: Eukaryota > Viridiplantae > Streptophyta > Magnoliopsida > Asterales > Asteraceae > Ambrosia > Ambrosia x helenae. Next base: position 53,835,746 of record CM061223.1, read on the forward strand.
TGTGTTAAATAGCAAATGTTTTTTTTTTTATTTTCTTAGTATATCTGTTCAATTAACACATTTTAGTGATTCTAGCACATGTTTGTATTGGTGCCTACTGATGAATTTATCCCAATTAACATGTGTTAGGGTTCACTTAACATGCGTTAATGATACTAACACAGGTGTGTATATGGTGCCTACTGATGAATCTATTCCAGTTGAGATGTGTTAGGGTTCAGTTAACATGTGTCACTGATGCTAACACCTGTTAGTATATGCCCAACTAACATGTGTTAGGGTTCAATTTGCACCCAAATTGATCCAGATAACATTTTCTAGTGATGCTAACACATGTTAAAAATAATTAATGTAGGAGGTTCTATGAACAACCACCGGAGTTCAAGCCGGCTACTCCGCACAATGATCGACTAGAGATGGAGTGCTAAGGGTTGAAACATGAAGCTGAAGATGCCTAATAAGGAATGAAGCATAACGCCGAAGACGACTATTAAAGAATGAAGCATAATTTTAAGTTTCATGTGTTTTTGTTAGTTAATGATAGTTTTGTATCATTTTTTTTAATTGTTTAGATTTATATGAAATTAATTTGTTACACTCAATGTTTGATTGCAATAAATTTTTATATACATGTGTTCTTTTATGTTGTTATACTAGTCCAAAATTAACGTGATAATTATTTGAACCAATTACACGTGTTAGTGAAGTCTGTGAAATGAGCTTGTTTGAAGAGACCAAGTAACATGTGTTAAATGGCTAGTGTGACATATGTTATTAATAAATCTGGATCTTTAAATTAATATGTGAAAAAAATTGTAGAGAGAAAAGTAGGAGAAAGGAGGTGGAGAGAGGAAAAAGTGGAGAGAGAGTGTTGGTGAAATGAAAGGTGGAGAGAGAATGCAAAAAGGTGGAGAGAGAATGTGAAATAATGGAGAGAGAAGGTAGATTAAATGACTAATCTACCCTTTTTCAAATATAATATCAATAAAGGTGGAGAGAGAAGGTGTATTTTAGTCAAATGGTGGGACCATGAACCACAACCATTGATCATGCTTGATCAATGGTTGTGATGGGGTTTTATTGAGTTTACTCAAATTTTTGAGGTTTTCTATAAAAACCATGCCCTATATATATATATATATATATATATATATATATATATATATATATAGAGAGAGAGAGTAAAGATCAAATACATATAGTTTTTTTGTAAGAACTGTGAGAATCAAAGGGGGTAAAAAAAATTTATTTTTTTTAGAATTTTTTTTCCCATGTGCTTAAACATTCTTTCTAGATGAATAATACAAAAAAAAGTTTTTAGTGTAATTACGTCATTAAGGTAAATACATTAGTTTACACTAGAGTATTATGTAATTACTCTACACGTAATTACTCTACACCAAATTTTTTTTTTTTTTAGTTTTCAATACTATAATACATGTTTAATAATATGGGGAAAAAAATTTTGAAAAAAAAATTAAAAAAAATACCCTCCTTTGATTCTCACAGTTCTTACCAAAAAAGCTATTTGTACCGGATCTTTCCCCTATATATATATATATATATATATATATATATATATAAGGTATGGATCATACGAGAACCAACTTTAGGGAGAGAACCAAGGAACCAGTGTGAACAGGTGGCATTTTTGTAAATATGATAAAAACATAAAATAAATAAAAATACATGAAACACAAATCATAAATCAGATTCATCATCTTCTTCCCCATTTTATCATCCAAACCCTAGATCCAAACCCTAGATATCTAATCTCCCACCATCAATCAACCCTTAGACCATCGTATAACCACCAAATCATCACCGCATAACCACCACCAAATCCTTAAAAAAAACCTCAAACACCTCTGGACTATTATTATTATTATCCTCGCCCTTGGACGAAGAGCAGCCCTCGCCATAGGGGCGCTTGACTGTGATTTCAGTAGATTTCTTCTCCTTCCTCTGAGATTCCGAGCGCTTGACTGTGATTTTCTCATAAAAGCACTCGCTGTAGCTTTAGCGGTTGCACGTTTCTTTCCTAATGCTTCTAACTGGCAACGAGAAGTTTGGGCAATGGCTGATTGGATCTGTCCAAGTAAGCTCAATATTAAAATAGACTAAAAAATAGTGAAACATGATGTCACATCAACCTAGAATACAAAGTACATATCAAGGAAGGTTTTCTTTGCAAAGAGGAAGCATATACCCCTTACATTCTCACCAATCGCAATGAGCTTGCAGTAATTTCACATTCTTTTTAGTACTACCATTACACGCTTTAATTGGTGATGCATATAACCCTTACATTTATCACACTCAATCATTATGTGCCACACTACCACCTCAATTTTCACATTTATCACATGGGGGTGGTGATCACTACATCACATGTTATCACACCCAATCACCATGTGCCACCCCAATCACCAACCACACAATTGCAATTATTAAAACAATAAGTTGATAAGTTCATGTGTTTTTCTAATGCTTTTCTAATGCTTCCATGTGTAAGTATATGATACTTCTTAAGTAATTTGTTATAAAATGTGGATAATGATTGTTTTCTGTACATGTGAATTAAAAATGTTAATGCACATGTGCATAACGTATTTGCTACTGATAAAAGTAATGTTAATGCACTTATGCATTTATACTTATATCATTAATGTCTTTCACTCTAACACACATGTTCATTTATTATGTGGTAATGAAAAAAGTAATGTTAATGCACATGTGCATTAAGATTGAAAATCTAGTTTTCTTATTTGTTGTTTTATTATTTGTAGACAAAGATGAGATAAACATAAAAGAATGTAACTTTTGTCTTAGAATCGAGAAAGAAAGGGTCAAAAAAGCTGCCAAATGCAATTGATATAATCGTTGACCATGAAGTTAAAAAAGGTCGTTATTATTTATTTAAGCAATTTAGATATATATGCACATGTGCTATATGTATAGTTTTCGTGTTAACTAATAAATATTAATTATTAGTTATTTTAACTCATGAACAATGTGATAAATTTAAGAAGTATACGTTGTTCAGGTTGACGGATGAAAAAACAAGGGAGATGTTAGATAAGGCATCAATGAGGTGTGAAGAGTGTTGTGAGAATATAAGTAAAATGGTTAGGTGTTTGATTCTGTTGCCTGCTGAATACAAAGTGCCGGTTCGTTGGCCGGAGAGTAGGTATATGGTGAGATTGTTAGTTTGGTAAGGTTTGTTACGGTTTGTGTTTTCTGAAAAATGTTTGATTGAAATTGTAGTTATTAAATGCGTTAGGCGCACTTAGGGCGATAGGCGTTGTTTAGGAAGTGAACAAAGCACACTTGAATGATAAAAGTAGAATGTATTATGAATTGAAAATTAGAACTTTATTCAAATACTTGAGCAAAGTTGAATGATGCTTTCAGAAGGTGTTTTCAGATAGGGTTGTTTGTCATTGAGATAGGATAGGAAGTTATGTTCAGGTTGTTTATTAAATAAAGAAAATGGTCTTGCACGCACTAGGTTAGGAGGATAATTTGTGTTTTGGACGAGGTGCCATTTTTTGATATGCACATGTGCATTTAGATTGGTAATGCATATGTGCAAAACGTAGTTTATAATGTTAAAAAGTAATGTTAAAGCACATACTGTTATAATTAGGCCATTAACAATGATGCACGTGTGCATTTGTTTTGTTTGTAATTAACAAAGTAATATTGTTGCACATGTGCAATCAGGTTGAAATATCAGTTTTCTTATGCGTTTTTATTGATTGTAGCTAAGAGATGGGGAAAAACATCAAAGAAAGTAACATTTGTATTACAATCGAGGGATAAGGAACAAAAGGTTACCGGATGCAAGTGAATATAATGACATGATTGTTGATAAGAAAGTTGAATCAGGTTGGCATTATTTATTTAGTCCGAATGTACTTGGTATTACCTTGTTCCCTATATTTGTTATGTTCTTTATGTATTTTTATAATCGAGACCCATCTGATATCCCAGAAGCGGAAGCTGATAATGTCACGAATGTTTATCAGGAAGTTGAATCAGGTTTGTATTATTTTTTTAGTACATTTATATAGAGATGCACATGTGCATATGTGCAGTTTTTCTTGTGAAATATTAAATGTTGATTGTTTTAAACACACAAATTATCCTATATGCAGATATATATTTAAGAAGAAAGGTTCAAACGAGGTCAAATAAGCGGAAACATATTGTGACGGTTTAAAATGGTGGCAGTGAAAACAAATCAAAAGAATGTTATGATAGAAGCAAATTGGTGCCCGATACGAACACGCATTACACCACGTCAACTTTGGTTGGGTATAAGGAAATTGTCAAACAAACAAAGATGTTTGTATAACATTTTGTGTAATGTATGTTTGGTTTAACATGTTGTTATGTTGGTGAACGTGAGGTTGTGAGATAATTATAATTTTGTATGTAAGTGGTTAACATAGTTGGTTTGTAATATGTATATTTTTTTGTTATCATTTGTTTTATTGAGTTGATACGTTTGGTAGAGACTACATGTAGTTGTATGATAAAGACAAATTGGTATAAAAACTTTGTTATTTGAAGAATGATGCATGCATATATGTTTGTCTGAAAGTTAAACCACTAAAAAAATCTAACAATATTAGTGAAATGCACATGTGCATGCAGTACACGTTTCTTATTTTATAGGTCTTATATAGAGGTGTTTCAAGTTTATTCATGTTTGTTGTCATACATGTGTTTTATTTTCAATTTATGTTATAATATGCGTGACTAAACACTTGACGAGTTCGAGTGTATTTTATATCTCACTTTGCGTCCATTTAATGACCATTGAATAGAATTTGTGACCCCTTATATATCTGTATCGCGTCCATTTTATAATCATTTAAGTATGGTAATTGACAATTCATTCAAAAGTGTGATTTAATAGTGAAATGCACATGTGCATACAGTGTATTTCTGTATATATAACAGCGAAATGCACATGTGTATCAGGGATGACGTCATATGATGTCACAACAACCATTTTTTTATTTTTTTTTATTTTTTTCGAATTAATAATGCAAAATAATCATTTTGGTGTTTTTACTTTTTTTATTTTTTTATTTATTTAGGTTATATAATTTATTTTTTATTTTTTTTTTATTTTTTGATGGAGGGGTTTTTGTAGACACCCTTCATATTTACAAAAATGCCACATGTTCACACTAGTTCTTTGGTTCTCTCCCTAAATGGTGGTTCTCAAATGATCCAAATCCTATATATATATATATATATATATATATATATATATATATATATATATATTTTCCTATGTATTTTCTCAAATGATCCAAATCCTATATATTTTCCTATAGGTAGGGTTCCTATAGGAAAATTGGTTTGTGTGAGAAGTGTGAGAAGGATTAAAAATTGATATGTATGCATATTTTTTGGACGTATTCATGATGTTTTGGATTGTTTTGCTTAGAAAAACACCAAACATAACAATTAATAACTGAAAACAACGTATTTTAGGCTTAAAAACTTAAAACACTATGTCAAGAACATTTAAGATGATTGTTTTTAAGTAATTACTAGGGTTTTTATCTGTAATTTAAATTTAATAACTATAATACATTGGATCGTGTTTTAAATTTTTTGTATATTGTTGTGTTAAGTGTTTTTCAACCCAAAACAACATTACAAAATCAAAAACATGATGGTTATATGTCAATTCTTAATCATTCTCACACAAACTAATATTCCTACAGGATCCTCTACACACACACACACACACACACACACACACACATATATATATATATATATGATAGCTCCTTGAGGCTTGCGTGCCTAGTAAAATTCATGTTACAAACATGATATATATACAGAAACTCAAAGAGCTTTTATTATGACCAAAAAACAAAAGAATCAAACAATATTGCAAACTCTCAAACAATACAAACCTCTCACAACAATCAACCCTCAATACCAGTCGACAAATCCACACAGACTCCTTCTAAGAAACAGATACAAGATGTATCTGATCAAAACAATAGAAACTCTAGATTTGACTTAGACGAAAGAGAGGAATACACAGAGAGAAACAAAATAAAATCTGAGCTGAAACCCTAAACAGATGAGAAGTCTTCTATTTATACAAGTAATAGAAGCTTCTATTAAAGAAGCAAAATCAACAAATATGGACCATCAGATCAATATGTGACACGGATCGAGACAATGGATGACCAGGATTAACTCGGTTATATTAGCTGAGACTTCAACGATATGGGCTTAGGCTTTTATGTAATAACCAAGCCCATTTATGTCTTGGACTTTAATAAGCAAACATCACTCTCTTAGACTGGACCTCTACTCTACTCAACAACCTGGGCCTCTACTGGACTTAGCTTTATATTATCAACTCCAAGTCCAATGATCAATGAATCCTAGGGATGCAATGGGTCGAGTTGGGGACGGGTTTAGGTAATCCCAACCCCATACCCGATTAGGTATGCTTGTCCCAAACCCATCCCAAAACCCGTAGGGTTTGTATCGGGTAATTACCCGTCGGGTATCGGGTATACCCGCTGGATTCGTGTAAACCCGTTAATTTTAAAAAACTTATCCATTTGGTATATCTAACTAAAAAGATGTTGGGTATCTATTGTGTGACTACTAATCAATACATTTAGCATTATCAAATATGTATGTAAATGATTACAATGTATAAATATAAAATAGTTAAATCATATAAAAACACTAAAAGACATAGATAACAGATGTTATACACAAATAATTGGTGTTTTTTTTTTTTGAAGGAGATGACAATCTAGAGGGACAATTAGATATATTATGAATACATATTTTAAAAGATATATGGGAAATTACATCGGGTATCTAATCGGGTATACTTTATCAGGTAATCGGGTCAGGTAAATGGGTATATCAACAAATCCCAAACCCATCCCAAACTTATGAAAAAAAATAAAAACTAATCCCATACCCGGACCTATACCTGATTAACCCACCCCGACCCCAAACTCGTCCCGAATGTGTCGGGTTTCGGGTTTACCCATCGAGTTCGGGTTTGATTGCCATCCCTAATGAATCCAGATAATATGCAAAATAATAACACAATTATTAAAACATAAAATAAAATGATAAAATGGTAAAAGAATTGTCAATAGGAAATAATAGATGACAATACCATATTTCAACACCCCCACAATTCTTTTAACCCAAATGGGTCAACAAGTCACAAATTATTGCTCATCCCTTCATAAGGTGAAGCCAACAATCCTTTTGTAAAGAAATGAGCAAGTTGATCTTTGGTATCAATTGAAACACTTTTGACCACTCCTTTAACAACTTGATCTCTCAAAAAATAAAGATCCAATTCGAAGTGTTAAGTTTTATCATAAAACACTGGATTTGTAGCAATTGAAATGGCTGTATTGTTATCACAATGAACATCTATTGGAATTTTGACCTTAACACTTAACTCTTACAATAGATTTTTTAACCATATCACTTCACATGTTACTGCACACATAGCTCGATATTCAGCTGAAGCTGATGATCGAGAAACAATAGACAGTTTCTTGCTTTTCCAAGAAACTAAATTGTTTCCTAGAAATACACAAAACCCAGTTACTGACTTCCTCGTACTAACACATATCCCCCAATCAGAACCTTATACCCTTTCTATAAGAAAGTTTTAATTACCTAAGAAGTTCGAAAGCCACCTTTAAGTGTCCACTTAGTGAAGCATGCATAAATTGGCTTAGGTAGTGTACGACATATGAAATGTCAGGTCTTGTGTGTGACAAATAAATTAGTTTAACCTATGATCTGTTGGTAACCAGTAATATTAACAACAGGTTTTGAGTCAGTGTTAATGAAATTTGTTAAGACATGATTTTGATAAATGGGAACATTGACAGGTTTACACCCCAACATCCCATATTTTGATAACATATCAGTACAATATTTTCTTTGGGTTAGAATAAGTTCATCATTATTCTTTATAACTTCTTTACGTAAAAAAATATTGAAGTTTTCTAAGATCTTTAATCATGAACTTAGACCTCAAACACCTTTTAATATTTTTTGTTTCATCTCTAGAATTACCTGTCACAACAATGTCATCAACATACACAAGTAGAATGACAAACACAGAATCAGTTTGTTTGAAAAACAAAGAATGATCACATTTGCTTCTTTGGAAGCCAAAATCAATTAACACATTGACTAATTTTTCATTCCACACCCTAGGTGGTTGTTTTAGGCCATACAAGGTGTGACAACCGGCAAGTTTCGATCAACGTTTGACTAGATCTTAATCGTGTTTCCTATATAATTAACCTAGTTTAAGGTTAATATGGATTACTTGAGCCATTATGAGTCCTACGGTGTCCTTCTTGAAGTTCGTGGACGTCCTGAAGCCTTTAAATAAAGACTTCGCGTATAAAACGTTAACGAACTGACATCAGTAAAAATTTGTCAAACTGGACTAGCACAAGGTCATTCTATGTAAATACACATGTGTTTGCTATTGACATGATCGGATGTGGTATCGGCGTGAAAAACGGTCAAAAGCGCAGCGTTTTGGAAACGCGGAAAGTAACCTACCCGGGAATCGGACGTCGAAATGCGTAGTTTTAACCGTTATCGAACTTTCGGAATAATTATTTATTGTAAAAAATGTCATTTATTAAGTTTCAAAAGTAAACGGGTCATTTAAATGAAGGATAGCACGACCGAATCGATTAACACGATATAAACGCGTGTTTCGAAAGCACGGGTCGGGCGACGAAATAATATTTAAATTGTTCGATTTAGTGTTGTTTTGTTTTACAAATAAAACCGAATAAATTTTGTTTACTAATTCTTTAGTATAAACACGAACCGAGGTGTGATACGCGTAAAACGGGTTCGAAAACCTGTTATCCACCAACCCAAACCCTACCTATAAAAACACTTTCCCTCACTCTCTCATTCTTCTTCAGTCGTCAACCCCCCCCCCCCCCACACACACACACAAAAACACTCTCTATCTTGTCCCTGTTCCCGCCAATAACAACCACTAGGACGGTGGTTGTGAGCAGGGATGGACCACGCGTTGAATTTTGGTGGGGTTAGGCTTGTTGACGACATAGGTGGTGTTTGGATCGAGGGTGGTGGCTGAGTAGGTGGTCACGACAGCAGATCTGGCATGATTCAGGTGGTAGATGTCTCAGCCAATGGTGGCAGTACAGTGGTGACGTGTTGTGGTAGTTTTGGTCGGTGGCCGCAGGAGACGAATGTGGTGGTTTTCGGTGGTAGTTGGTTGTTTGATTGGTTTCAGGTGGAGTCGAGTGATGGTTGTCGTTGTTGCTGAAGTGCAGAGATAGTTGTTGGTTGCTGGGTTGGCCTGTCGGGGTTATTTAGGTGGTGCCAGATGATGTTGATGAAGATGGTGGCAGGCTTGGTCTTGTTTTTGGATTCAGATCTCGTTCGGGTCAAGGTTGGCTCAGGTCAAGTGTAGTTATCCAGGTCAGGCTTGGATTTTGAGTCGTATACGGGTCCTTGGGTTCGTTACGGGTTATGCGGTCTCGTCTCGGGGCTGGTCAAATATGGTCAAACGCACGGGTCAAACCCGGTCAAACTGTTCGGTCAACACATCATCTTAGACGTGACGGGTCACACGCGTATAAAATGGTATAGTTTAATTGTGTTTATATTGTTTTCATGTTTATGAATATATATTTATAAGTTATAAATATGAATGAAAAATCTGGCGTTAAACTCGCAAACGAACTGGAAATAATAAACGATATATGAAAATCGAGTGATTGGATATATGTTGTATTACATATATTGTTTATATGTATATTTATAAAAGTTGTCGAAATGTATAAAATCTCATTGGATTTGGAAAATTGTAAATGACTTCGGTTGTCTAGTTGGTACAAAAACGGAGGAAACTCGGTCAAAATTTTCATAAAATATGAAGTGCAAAGGCGATATTGTTTTGCGCTTTTATAAACACTTTCCAAGTGTTGACAATTTTTATTTTACGCTAAACCAGAACGTTGTCAACAAATATATAATCTTTATCGAGCGTCAATTGTGTCAATCTTCAAAGGTTTTGGTAACTAAAACATTGTTAATTATACGGATGTGAAATACATAAACGCTCGGCTTTATTGGGAAATATTATATGAAAATTTTGTTTCGAAACCCTTAAAATACTCAGCTTTTGGGAGAAGAAATTTAGAAATGTTATTCAACGTATTTAATAACTATATTGTGTTTTTCAAATTGTATTTTCCTAAAATAAGTAATACGTTTCGTTGTAATAATCCTACATAGTTTACACACGAATAGTAACAGGTGCGCAACTTGGGTACTATGTCGTATGTGAACACATGAATTATGATAAGACACGATCGGTTCGTCGAGTTAAACGCTTAAGGCTCGAGTTAGTACACATGAGTCTAGATAGTTGAATAAACTATCTTGTAACCGGAAAATAAGCTAGGCTTATCTATAATAGACTTTTAAGGTGTCCTTTATTGGTAATTAGGGCACGAGAAAGTCGGTCAAAGCTTCGGCTTTGTTTCTAGCTAAGCAAGGAAATTAAGGTGAGTTTCACGGCCCCTTTTTAACGTTCTGTTTTGGGGGAAAGATATGTTTTGTCAAATGTTTTCAGATGTCAAAATGTTTTTAAATGATAAAACGTGATAAGTGGCGTGATGAGTACTTGGGTTTGTTGTTTATACACAACTCGGGGTGAGTCCTCGCTACTGTAACCATTTACCTCGTGTGTTGTGTGTATGTTGAAATCGAGAACCAAAGGAATATTTGGATAGCGTTAATTGGTGCTTGACACGGCCCACCACTAATCGATAGCGTCGATTATGCAACTGTGTATGCCAGGGGTGCACATATTCTGAACTAAGTTGCTATTTTTCGAGAAACAACTACTGCTCGCGGGGCACTATTAGTCTTGGTTTGGTTATGGGCTCAAGGTATTGCTCGTCATAGTTTGTAGGAGTTAGCTACTTTTACAAAGGCCACTGCTTGTGTTCGTTCCGCACATGTTTTTTTTGTTGTTAAAATGTTGTTGTTAAATATTGTTGTTATGGAACTAAAACCTGTGAACTCACCAATATTTTATATATTGACGTCTTTTTAAACATATCTTTCAGGTAAATAAGTGATGAATAGGTATGCGGCTAATACGGTGAAATATGGGATGTCGGACACTTGTTAGGGGTTCATCTGAATTTACCATTGGGTTGGGAAATAGACGGAAAAACCCCCTATTGGAAATTCATGTATGTTATTTTGTGTAATGTTTGAAACAATGTACTTTTTCAACATCTTAATGAAGTGATCTTTTCTAATTAAATATAGTTTGTGCTAATCTTTACTTTGATATGATTTCGAGCGTTGTGCCACGTGTTTCTGCCATTGGCGTGGTGTGACACAGGACTTGTTTACTTACAAACTCTATTACTTTCATTGTTATAGAATCCCTCAGGAGGTTTCATATAAACATCTTCATTTAACTCCCCATAAAGGAATGCATTATTTATATCTAATTGGTAAAGTTCCCAATTATTATAAACAGCTAAAGCTATAACACATCTAACTGTGACAATTTTAACAACTAGGCCAAATGTTTCATGAAAATCTATGCCTTATTTTTACTATGCTCCTTTGCCACAAGCCTAGCTTTATACATTTCTATCTCCCCATTAGCCTTATACTTGATTTTAAAAATCCATTTACACCCTACTATATTCTTATTCTTAGGCATATCAACTATAGACCATGTATTATTTCTATTTAAGGCCTCTATCTCATCATTCATAGCTGAATCCATTTAGGATTATTAGATGCTTCTTTGAAATTTCTAGGTTCAAAACTTTTAGACAAGGATGATGCAAAACATTTGGAATCTATGGACAGTTTAGAGAAATTGACATATTTTTCAATACCATATCTGACCTTTCGTTCCACAACAAATTCATTATATTTGGAGGAAAAACAGAACATCTTGAAGATTTTCTGACACTATCAAGACTAAAAGACATCAGAAGTATCACCCTCAGATTGATTATAGTTATCATACACAGTACTCACATGTTTTGCCCTATCAGTTTCAAAACCTTTGTTGTTTGACTGCTGGTTTCCAGCAAAGTCAGAAACAACTAATGGTTGATTAACTGATTGTTGATTTGCATGAGTTCTTATGTCTAACTCACCTTGACCCTTTCCATCATCATTGGGCTCATCTACTTCAAAATTGTTTTCAAAGTCTGTGTTTTCAAAAGAATAAAAAAAAGTCTAAGCTGTTGATATGTTTTTCAGGATTAGAGTCAAATGACTCAAAATTTTAGTTTCTTTAAAAGGAAAACAGTTTTCAAAAAATTTTACATCTCTAGAATAACCAACTGTTTTAGTATCCAAACTAAGGGGCTGTTTGGCATGGTCTGAATGACCTCTGAATGGGATTAAGGTCTGACCGAATAAGAGGTAGCGGGGTTCAGACCGTTTGGCGCGGGCATCTAAATGGAGCAAACGTCTGAATGAAGGTCTGAGCGATTCAGATATGAAGACAAGTCTGAACCATCCAGAGGTGACCTTTGTGTGTGTGTCGTTGCTGTTCGAAACGGAAAAAAAAAACGCGACCCAAGTCTGAACCATCCTCCTCCGACCTCCAACCTCTGATCTCCGATCACCCCTGTTCCAATCCGACCTCCGATCCGACTTCCTCAAACCTGCTCCGATCCGACCTCTCCTCCCTCAGCCACCTGCGCCGCCGCCTCCTCCCTCCTCAGTCACCTGCACCGCCGCCCTCCGTAGCCTCATGAGCCGCCGCCTCCTCCTCCCCTCAGCTCCTTCGCCGCCCCGCCCCATTCACAGCAGATCCATCTTCTTTTGTGTGAGTTAAATACAAAGATAGAAAGAAAAGAAAGAAGAGAATGGTAGAAAGAAAGAAAGAAAAGAAAGATAGAAAGAATGGATCTGTGCGTGTGTGTGTGTGTGTGTGTTTTTGTGATTAAAGAGAAGGGTGGGGGTGGGGTGGGTAACATGGTGTGATTTTTTTTAATTAAGTATTCAGATCTCCAACCAAACACCACTTAATGATTCATCACTTAACTATTCAGAACCTCTTAATCATTCAGACCTTTTACTGGTTCAACAGTTACCCATTCAGACGTTGCCAAACGGCCCCTAAAAACCTTATATCCTTTTTTCTCATTTGAATATCCAATAAAAAACATTTTTTAGCTTTACAGTTTAATTTACCATTTTCATTTAAAATAGTACAGAAACACAGACATCCAAACAACTTTAGATGATCAAGAAAGGGTTCAAATCCATATAACAATTCATAAGGTGTTTTTCCTCCTAAGACTCCTGATGGTGTCCTATTAATCAAATATGCAGCAGTCAATATACATTCAGTCCAAAACCTACCGGGAAGATTGCTTTGAAAAAGCAAAGCCCTAGCAACATTGAGTAAGTGCCTATGTTTTCTCTCAACAATACCATTTTGTTGGGGTGTATAGGCACAAGTTGTTTGATGTATTATTCCCTTTTCCTTACAAAACAAAGTCATTTGATTCTTTATAAATCAAGTCCATTGTCACTTCTGAAACATTTTATGTGTTTATTAAATTGAGTTTGAATAATATTAGTGAAATCCTTTATTTTTTTTCAAACACTTCAATTTTACTTTTTAATAAACACACCCAAACAGCCCGGGAATAGTCATCAACAATTGTTAAAAAGAACTTAAAACCATCTCTGCTAACAATTTGTAAGGACCCCAAACATCTAAGTGAACAAGTTGACCTATCTCACTTGTTTTATGATCACTTAGAGGAAATGGCTCTTTATGTTGTTTAGCCCTATGACAAACTTCACAAAGTTGGTTTTTATCATGTTCTCCTCTATTGAGTTTCGTTTTAAGTACTTTAACGGCTTGGTCAGAGGGGTGACCTAATCTAGCATGCATGTATTATATATTTATGTACTATTAAAACACACCTTATCAGATAAACAAGCATTTCCACATAGATACAGACCCTCAAGCTATTTACCAGTCACCATGACTTTCTTGGTTGACTGGTCTGTATATAACAAGTATTTTCATCAAACCCAACAAATAACTTATTATCCCTAGCAAGTTTATGTACAGAAATCAAATTAACATTGTAATCAGGAATAACTAGTACATGTTTTAAAACAACTCCATTTGCTAAATTAACATTGCCAATTTTAGTAACCTTAGCCTTAGTACCATTAGGATGATTCACATGTATGTTTAGATCAATGACTTCAACATAATCAGTTAACTTAATATCATTTGTTATCATATGTTGACTAGCACCTGAATCTATAATCCATCCTATCTTAATTTTATTCCCTATGTTACTTGCAAAACCAAATATTGGTTTACCATAAACATTAGCTCTGCTGAATGAATGCCCTGAGCTGTCCTGTCATCCTTTCCTTTGCATTTCTCCTTGATGATCAAATATGTCTGCACTGCTTTTAGTTTTAGGTATTCTTCAATGTTTTTGGATACAGGGAGAATTGGGAGAGATTGGAATGTTCTTTGTGATGGGTCCTCAGTATTATAGAAGGATTGAATTTCCCCCTTGAGTAGATCAAGCTCAAAAGGGTACTGAGCAGCCAATGGTGTGATGCATGGTGGTGGTCTATGGGATGAAAATTTGGAAGTGTATGGTGAAAAAGATGTAAGTGGAATGGCTAAAATGGGTGCAGATTGTGGTGATGAAATGGGAGTTGGTGTGGTTTCTGTATTCTCATCATGTACCACAAAGGTTGATTTTCTCTTCCTTTTGTACAGGATCAGAGGAGATGATGGTGTTTGGGAAGCAGTGGATGTGTTAACATCTGTTGGCACTTGTGTAGGACCAGCAGATGTTTGGGGTTAAGATGGTGATGTGGGTGGCATAGATATGGGTGGTGTAGTAGTGGTGGTAGCAGCGGTTGTAGCAGATGATTTGGGAACAGAGGTTTTGGTTTTGGATGGTGGTTGCCTAACATGTTTTGCAGGCATTTTCTTCCTTTTAGAGGAGCCAACGTCTTCAACTTCTGATGTTGTTCTTGTTTCTTCTATACTAAAGCCTCTGCCTTAACTTCCAAAGTCTCAGACCCTTTTAGCTTAGCTTCAGCAGCCTCTTCAGTCATGACATTGGCAGATTGATCAATTTTCTTTGCCTTATCAGCTTTGGCAGGTTCTCCAGTAGTAGTGGTTTGAGCAGTGGATTGTTGTGGAGCTGAAGCAGCAGACCCTAGTTTGTTGGCAGCAGACTTTTGTGATTGACCTTTTTAAGAAGGTGGACATCCAAATGGATCTAACTTTGGCAATCTATCTTTGCTACTCTCCCCCTTTTTGGCATCATCAGCATTGAATTCATCGTCATCTTCATCTTTAATGGCTTTAATGTTAGCTTGGGTATCTGTGTACCTAGCATCCACCATGGTTATGATTTGAGCCATATATGTTTCATGGGTTTGATCAGCTAGTTTTCGATGAACTATGATGATGGGGCTGACAGACTTCCATAGCTCACTAGCAATGTCTTCTTTGGATGGTTGACTTTTGGTGAGGGCAGCCAAAGTTTGCATCATTGTCTTGATATCAGTCTTGATTTCATTAACAGATGATTCAATGGTTGTCACTCTCTCCGTCAATTCCAGGTATTTTAACTCATCACCTAATTTAATAGGATCATCTGAATTCCTACCAGAAGTGGTAGTTGTAACTGGTTCAGTTCTAGGAGGTGAGTCCATAGAATAGAAACCAGATGCCCTTTGTCTTCGTTCTAGGGACTTCCAACTGGTTTTGGGCTCACTATAGTGGCCTCATCACTTGTTTCCATCAAGGAAGTCTTAGGGATGTAACCACTGTCCTGTTGTGAGACAATGGTCTCTACAGCAGTAGTGGTTAGTTCACTTGAAAAACCACCTTGAGTTACATGTAACTCAAGAGGTGTGGCCTCCTCTGTTCGTGGGCTAGCCACTTGATTTTTCTCAGACCCAGTCACTTGTGGAAGTATGCTCTCAGTGATAGGTGATGAAGAGGAACTAGGATTATCCTGAGTTTTATCAATGGCTTCGAACAATGGTTGCATGGTGGGTAGAACATGTGATGGTGATGGTTGGGGAGTGAAAAGAGAAACAGTCCGGGAGAAGGGCTTTTGAATATATGGTCAAGTGACTCATATGCTTCATGATGTGTGTCCCTTGGCTTACAACATGATCCTTTTGTGAAGATACATGAGGAGTTTGGCTGGGGTGAGATATATCCATCTGTTGAGAGGAAGTATTAACAGTGGTTGCCTGTTGTATTTGTGGTACAACAGGGTTTTCCTCTGGTATCTCATCTTCTAGAGTTACCCTTTTTGGTTTCTTTTTGGGGGTTTAGTGGATGGAAGTTTCTTTCTGGAGATGGCTGGTGTGGGTTTCACAGCACTGGATGAAGTGCCATGATCACCAGGAGCATTGGGCTCAGCAACAGAGGTTTGGACAACATTTGTTGTCTTAACACCCTTTGCTTGTGTTTTGGAAACTTTTGCTTTTGATACATTTTCTTAGGTGTTTGGACCTAGCATTCTTGTAAATGTTTCTTGGGAGAGACTCTTCATTTGGTGAGATTCTCCCTTTTTAAAATCCTTTTCAGGTAAAACCTTTTGTATGATAAAACTTAAAAGTCTTCGGTATAAGAGAAAAGCATTGTATGACCTAGACTTGACTCCCTTCATATTTGTTACTAAATCCAGAAATAGTGCTTGGGATAGATTGTAGTCAGATTTTGACAACATTGCATATCCCAAGTACTGAACTTTCAATGGGATTTCATTGAAAGAAGTAGTTTTAGCAGAGAGACAGATAAGGAGTGTATGAAAGAAAAATTTCATGACTGGTGGAAAAAAAAAATTTGTAAATTGTTGCTCTAGTCATTTGTGAATCATAACCCTTTCTAAAAACTCTGTGTGAAGTTCAGCCTTAGGGAAAGAATGTTGTGGATATAGTTTGGGGGGGTTATGGTGACATGTGTTTCTACAAATTTTAAAATTATGGTTGTTGGCTTTTTGTCTTGTAGCAAGGTCTCAGCATTCAACCAGAATTCTTGAAGAGTGTCAATGTAAATGAGAGAATCTGCGGTGAGGATAGGCAAGTATTTGGATTTGAGGATGACGTCAATGATGGTGTGGAAAGGAATGTTTTCATCTTTTTTAACAAGATATGGTAGGTAATTGTGAGGGGCTTTTGCTTGAAGATCCATTGTTTTGGATTTCGAGTCGGATGAATAAAGGAATTGTTATGAAGGTTTGAGGTTGAAGAAGGCGGTTTCAGTATTTTGAATACAATGAGATAGTGTAACAACTGTTGGGGGAAACAGGGTTTTTATAGCCTCTGATGAAACCGCTGATGTGGCCAAAGCACTGCTTTTCAGAGCAAACGTGGCAAACATCTGATGGAGCATACATGGCAAAACAGCTGTTGAGATGGTAAACAGCTGTTCAGGTTTGCCAAAGTACTGATGGATTTTTATATATATATGTATATAATGGAAAATAGTTGTTTTATCTGATCAGATGTTTGAAACAGATTTTTCAACCAACAGATGATAGAATGTATAAAACAATGGTTGTTTTATCTTTAACAGATTTTTCAACCAAAGGCTATTTTTAAGGATGGATTTTGATTTTCTGAAAACATTTTAATGTTTTATTTAAGAAAACATTTTTGCTGTTAATCCATGTTTAGCATACCAATATGAGAGATCGGATTTTCAAAGGTAGATGTGCCTAAAGCTTTTGTCAACACGTCTGCCAGCTGATCCTTGTTGGAACATGGTGCAGAGAAATCAAACCTTTTTCATAGTTGTCTCTCACAAAGTGATGTCTAATGTCGATGTGCTTTGTGGTGGAGTGAGAGACTAGATTTTTGATAATATTTTCAGCAGCCTGGCTATCTAGCATGAGTGGAGTCCTTAGTGCAGTTATACCAAAATCCAGTAACTGATTTTGAAGCCACATGAGTTGGGTTGTACAACTTGCAGCAGCAATGTATTCAGCCTCTGCTGTTGAAGTTGAAACAGCTGCTTTCTTTTTGCTTTGCCAAGAAACTAAGGCATTCCCTAGAAATTGGCACCCTACTGATGTGGACTTCCTTGTGGTGTGGCAACCAGCAAAATCACTATCTGAATAACCTGAAAGCTCAATATTTCCATTAGCAGGATACCGGATACCAAGTGTGGGAGCACCTTTTAGGTATCTGAATATCCATTTCACAGCAATAAGGTTTGACTTTCTGGGTGATGCATGTGATCTTGCACAGACACAAGTGTCAAACATAATGTATGGCCTGGATGCAGTTAGGTACAACAAAGACCCCATCATGCATCTGTAATGTGTCTGATCAATCAGTTCATCTTTGTCATCAATAGTGAGTAGCTTGGTAGTGCTCATGGGTGTACTACATGGCTTACAGTCATTCATCTTAAATTTTGTAAGTAGGTTTTTAACATACCTATTTTGGTGAATGAATGTACCATTTTGCAGCTGCTTAACTTGGAGACCAAGAAAGCATTGAAGTCCACCCATAGCACTCATTTCAAACTCTGCTGTCATGAGTTACCTAAACTCTTCACACATTTTGTTACATATGGACCCAAAAATGATGTCATCCACATATATTTGAACAATCATTAAATCTTTCCCTTTCCATTTTAAAAATAAGGTTTTATCAATTTTACCTCTTGTGAAACCAATGGATAAGAGAAAGGTGGAAAGAGTTTCATACCAGGCCCTTGGTGCTTGTTTCAAGCCATACAAAGCTTTGTTGAGCTTGTAGACATGATCAGGATGGAATGTGTCTTCAAAACCTGGTGGTTGACATACATAGACCTCCGCTGAATTTTGCCATAAAGGAATGCACATTTGATATCCATCTGATACACCCCGATGTTGTAGTTGACAACAAAGGCTAGGAAGAGTCTGATAGCTTCTAGCCTAGCTACAGGAGCAAATGTTTCATCATTGTCTATCCCCTCTTCTTGTCTGAAGCCTTGAACCACAAGCCTGGCTTTGTTCTTGACAACTATACCCCTTTCATCAGTTTTGTTCTTAAAGACCCACTTTGTACCAATTGGAGATACATCCTTTGGCAGTGGCACAAGTTCCCATACTTGTTGTCTTTTAAACTGAATGAGCTCTTCCTGCATGGCCTCTACCCAACTGTTGTCTTTCAGTGCCTCTTGGTACTTGACAGGTTGTGTGAGGGATAGGAAGCCTGCGAAAAGACAGATATTTGAGGATCAGCTCCTTGTGAGCACTGCCTCTCTGATGTTGCCAATAATTTGGTCTGGTGGATGAGCTCTTAGGTAGATTTAATCTCCCTGATATGGTATGATGGCATTTTAAGGTGAGGGATAGAGGTTTGGGCCTCTGTTGTTGTAACATCTGTTTGCACTTATGTAGTGCCAACAGATGTTTGAAATGGAAGTGGGAGAATGGGTCCAAGTGGTGTAAAGTTGGACTTACTTTTGTCAACAAAGATTGGACATTTGTCAACAGATGATTGAACAGTGGTTGAACTGGATGAGGCAGTGGTTTGAGAATAAGACTGGTCAACAGTGGTTGACACTGCTGTGGCAGAGTTTTGACAGGTGTTTTGAACATCTGCTTCCCGTGATGCAGAAGTGACTTTGTAGTGAGATGAAATCACAACATCAAATCTGTAATCTTGTTGTGGAGACTGTGGTATACCTGCACTGTTAGTTTTAGTAGTAATATCTTCAAATTTGAATTTTTCTAAATAAAACAGTTCAGCAGGATTTGCTGGGATTTTTAAGGATGAAAGTTCATTGAACATTACATTCAGAGTTTCTTCTATTGTCCTAGTCCTTGTGTTATACACTTTATAGGCCTTGGCAGTATAAGAATATCCCAGAAAATACCCACAATCTACTTTGGCTGCAAATTTTGAAATGGAATCTTTAAGATTTAAAATGAAGCATGGGCAGCCAAAGATTTTGAAAAATGATATCAGTGGTTTGATTTTGAACAGAATTTCATAAGCAGTCTTTTGATGTCTAGGGTTAATTAAAACACTGTTTTGAACATAACAAGCAGTGTTTACAGCTTCTGCCCAAAAGGACAGTGGCAAACCAGAATCTGCTAGCATAGTCCTTGCAGCCTCAATAAGAGTTCTGTTTTTCCTTTCAACCACCCCATTTTGTTGTGGTGTTCTTGGAATGCTTTACTGCCTCACAATTCCTTTTAACACACGGAAATCATCCAACTCCTTATTTTTGAACTCTGTTCCATTGTCACTTCTAAAGGCTTTTACTAGCAAGTCATATTGTTTTTCAACTTTGGTGACAAAGTCCTTCAAAATACCTGCAGTCTCATCCTTAGAGTGTAAACAGTAAGTCCATGTAAACCTAGAAAAATCATCAACTATGACAAGACAAAATCTCTTTTTCCTTAGACTCATGATTTTAAATGGGCCAAACAAGTCCATGTGCAACAATTGAAGACATTGACTTGTTTTGGACTCATCAATGGATTTGTAAGAGCTTTTATGTTGTTTTCCTTTTAAACAGGAAAAACAATGCTCATAACATTTGAATTCCTTTGATGGAAGGCCTCTCACAAGGTTTTGTTTAGAGAGTGCGTTGATAGTTTGAAGGTTGGTGTGACCCAGTCTCCTATGCCTCTGTCTCTTTAGTTGAGGCAGTAGAAAACAGACAAACATTTTCCATAGGATTATCCTTCAACATATCAACTACATACACATTGCCACTCCTGTGAGCAACAAGTTGTGCTTTGCTCTCGGCTATGATGGTGTCAATCTTTTTAACCACTTATGGCCCAATAATCTTACAAGTTTTCTTAGTGAATAATGACCCATAGCCTTTGTCACTCATTTGTGAGACACTAAGAAGATTGAATTTAAGATTATCAATAAGATTGACATTTTCAAACTTGAGTCTCCCAGCCTGAACAGTTCCAGAACCCAACACCTTACCTTTAGAATCATTACCAATGGATATATCACCCCCTCCATGAGCTAAGAAGTCCAGAAGTAGGGTTCTACATCCTGTCATGTGCCTGGAGCCTCCACTATCTACGTACCAAAGACTATCTAAGCAAGCAGAAGCTCCCTGCACATCAGTAATGAATTAGTTTTGGTGAGTGTCCAAAGCCAAGTTGGCTTTGGATGGGTCCCAGACTTTACAGCCTCAAGTTTTGAGGAATGATCAGTGGTTTGAACAAGTTTTTGAACCAAGTTCAACAACTGTTGTTGACCATTTGCCAGTGTTTGTATGTCAACACTTGGTGCAACAGAGGTTTGACCATTTCCTGTCAGATGATAGTACCCATAAGGATTCATGTTCTCTCTTGGTTTTGAAGGCCTTTTTGGTTCTTCATAAACATGTGACAGGCTATGACAAGGTGGTTGTCCATGTCCTCTTGGAAACTTGTTTGAGGGTGGAGCATCTGTTACTTGGACATCCCTGGGAGCAGAGGTTTCAAGACTTTTGGTAACAGATGTTTGGGCTGGTGTATAAGTCTGTTTGGCATTTCCTTTTGGGGTACTAACCACTTGACTTGCTTGAGTTTTAGTTTTATACTCTTGTATTTTGACATCAAAATTTTTGAGATAAAGACACTCTTTGGTTTTATGATTCTTTTTACCACATATTGAACATGTTGTTTTAGAATTACAAACACTTGTTCCTTTGTTGATATCATATGCTTTTAGAAGAAAACAGTTTTTGGTAACATGGTTCTTCTTTTCACAAAAATCACAGAACAAGTGTACACCCTTTTCTTTCTTCTTCCCTTTTTCAACCTTCTTTTCAACAGATGTTTGAGCATCTGTTGGAAGATCTTTCAAGGGGATGATTTTTGCCTGTGGTGCCTTCTTACCAGCAGGGGTTTCAAAATCAACTGGTTTGAAGTTTTCAAGAACATCACACTCATCTGACCAAGTTGGTTTAAACTAATATTTTTCAATTTCAGTAAATGATAAGGAACCCTCAAGTTTTTCAAGAACAATTTTCTTCCCATTAGGTTTAGTGATTTTAATTTCTTGACCCTCCAAATTATTTGGAATAACCTCAACATACTTTGGTTCCCTTTTGTCAGTGTTTTAAGAAATTTGATCAGTGGTTTCACAACCAATGCCAAATTTCACATGACTTTTGGTTTGTTTGATGAGGAGCATTTCAAAACCTTTACATGATTCTACCAATTTTTTACACTCAACTTGGGTGGACTCAAGCTCCTTTTTACAACTCTGATATTTTGTTATCATAGTTTGGAGCTGGTCTTTGGTTATACTTGCTTCATGTTTTAAACTGTTGATTTCATATTCTTTTTCAGTCAATTTTGATTTTAACTCTTTTGAATTTTTTTTCAAATTGAACTTCATCATCTAAAATTTTCTTTCTAAGGTTTTCATTCGCCTCTTTAATGTTTGCGAATGCTATTACACATTTGTTTGAGCACAAATCATTTAAGATTTGAGGAGATACCTTAGCAGCAGCCATCAATGCACAATCACACTTGCACTCACAATCATTATCACCCCATGGATGTGAGAGATTCACAACCTCTTCTTCAGACTTTTCATCTGGAACTACTGCATCAACAACATCATTAGTCACATTTTCAGACTCAGACACTACATCCTCAAATTCAACTTCTTCTACTATTGTGTCCAAAGCCATGAAACAAAAATTTTCTGGTTCATTTTCAGCTTTGGCAACAAGAGCAAAATTCTCATCTGTTAGCTCTTCTGGTAAACTGCTCCAATCAACAAAGCCTTATGTGAAAAAGCTCTGTTGCTGGTCTCTGCAGGGGCAGAGGGTGGAGTAGCAGTTATTGGCATTTGAGCCTGAGCAACAGGGGTTTGAATATAGTGAATCTGAGGAACAGTGGTTTGGACATAATGGACAGGAACAGTGGATGAGGACCGTGCAAAGTGAGCAGTGTTTTGCACATTTGGTCCAAGGGTATTATGGGAAACTTGATAAGTGTTTGTCTGAGGCCTTTGATTTAGATAGGTAATCATAGGTGTACCATGTTGACTCCTACATTCCATAGAAAAATAACCAAGTCTATGACATTTATAACACTTAATCTTAGACTTATCCAACCCCACCTTTGACCTGCCATGTAAACCTGGATATCTTCTGCCAGTTTTCTTATAGAAATTGTTTGTTCTAATACTGAGCAGACCCAGTTGGTGCAATATGTCCATTTCTTCCAAGTCCTCAGGGTCAAAATATTTAAGGTCATTATCCTCAAAGGATATGTTATCAGATGCCTGGATATCACCACCACTTGCTGCAAAAGCATAGTTTGGTGAATAAGAATCAGAGTTAAAACCAGAGTTTAAAACCTGAATTTATGTCAATAAAATGATCATAACTCTGATCCTTACTATTACCAGGTACCTCATCCTGACCCAAAGTGTTTTATTACCAAAATACATAATCATCAGACACTTTTCCAGAGTCCTGAAGCTTCTTTTTTCGGTTAAGCTCTCTCTCATAGGTCAAGAGCTTACCATGAAGCTGGGTCAGAGATAAGTCCTTGAAACCAATTGAGTTTCTCAAAAAAAAAATAGCAATAATGTCCCATTTTTCTAGTAATGATCTCAAAAACCTATGGTTCAATGTTGAATTAGGATAAGTTAGACCCACCAGTTTTAGTTCACTAGTTAGACAGTTAAACCTCTCAAATTGTTGAGTTAATGACTCTCCCTTCACATGACTGAATGTTTCATATTGTTGATTTAGTATTTCACAGTTGTTTTCAATAACCTCCTCAGTCCCACCGAATTGTTCTTTCAAAGCATCCCACAACTCCTTTGCTCTGTTACAGTGTAACAGTCCAGCAGAGATATCATTTGATAGAGCCATGGCCACAATACTGAAGGCCTTAGCATCTAACTCAATTTTCTGAAAATCTTTCTCGGAGTAGTTTTCTAGTTTCTTTAGCTCTTGAACCTTGGGATCTTCGGTACTCGGCACCATCAGAACATGTGGTCCGAAGATAACCGACTTCCCACACCCAGTGTTCTGTTGAGCTAGAACATGGCTCATCCGACATTGCCAGATATTGTATTCAGATCTGACAAGCATCGGTGGCTTGTTGTTCGTGCCAGTGTTATGTGGATCGTGATTGATTGAAGCCATTCTCTGATTGTTTGTAAAACAAAGTGTGTCTAAAAAAACTTTAAACATAAATAAACTTTTACTTTGTTTTCTATCTGACAAACAAAACGATATCAATAATTGTGAGCTGGTCTGTTTATATTAAATTGATTGGTTAGATTGAATTTAATTGACCAAGCTCTGTTGGAGCCTAAGTGTTGTTGGCTCCAACAGACCTTGTGTCTTCATCAGTCTTTTGCTCAGCAGTTGTTTCTTCAATCGGACCTTTGTGATCAGCACTTGTTCATCAGACGTTGGGAGAACAACAGTTGTTAGGAGTCAAAAGTCTTTTGGGGTATCAACATGTAATCTACTGTTTTATTCATGATCATATATATAGTATGTTTTGGATTTTTAGATCATTTGCTCTTCTCCAGGTCAGCAGACCCAACAATCTCCCCCTAGAACAGATGATGCCAAAACTCAACCTTTATTGTTGATCTTTATTCCTCATCAGACTTTCTCTAATTTTTCCTTTGAATTGTAATTCAAAATTGAAAGAGAACAAGTCTTCAACATCTCTTTCAAGCTCTAAGTTTAAAAGTTCTGGGAGATCATCTGCACACAGACCATATGCATCATCCATTCTTAACTTTTGAGCTTCTCCATCAGATCTGAGCAAAGTCAATTCGTGGGTGTCTTTGTTGACCTTCCACTTTAGAATTCTTGAATCTGAGGATTTCTTGAGTTGCAGATTTATTTGAGATGAGTTTGGTGATGGAGGTCTTGCAATGATTCTTCTTAATTCTTCAGTGACAAGGTCAGAGAAGTAATGGATTTGGTTGAAGATCCCTTCTTTCACAAAAGTTTCAGCAAACTCTTTTTCATCTTCTTCGGACATCAGCTTCTGCCTTTTGTATTGTTTCTTGGCAGCAATGGAGAGATCAGATGTTGAGAGTAAGCTATCAAGTGAAAAAGTCTGTTGAGATCTTCTAACCACTGGTGCATCAGGATAGATTGGTTTTCTTAGTAGTGTAGGATCAGTTTTCTATTCTCTTCAAGTTTCTTGTATGTTTCAACCAGTCTCAGCTCAACCCATCTTGCCACAGACCTCATCTCTCCATACTTAGCAGCAACTATCTCTTCCCTCATTCTTTTATATTTCAAGGCTCTAACTGGGTCTCTGCCTTTTCTGAAATCAGGAGCAGAAGCCTCTTAAGTAGGATTCTTGGTCAATTCTTCAATTTTGTATAATTCTTCTTGAAGGGCATGAGTGATCCAGCCTGCAAATTGTTTTCTATTCTTGAAGGGCTTAGTTGCCATGATTTGTGATCAGCACTTGTTCATCAGACGTTGGGAGAACAGCAGTTGTTAGGAGTCAACAGTCTTTTGGGGGTATCAACATGTAATCTACTGTTTTATTCATGATCATATATATAGTATGTTTTGGCTTTTCAGATCATCTGTTCTTCTCTAGGTCAGCAGACCCAACACCAAGAATCATAGCATTAGACCAAACACTATAGTTTTCAATTCCTTTTAGTTTTATACTAACAATAGTTAATTTTGCAGAATCACTAGGATGAAGGTATAAATGATCACTTGCATCAAGTTTGTTTACTTGAGTTACCAAACTAGTGGAATGATCAACAACAGGTCCAGCCTTTGGATCTACATTTGGTCCAGGACTATGAGTACCATCAAGCATGTTCAACAATTAACAAGAAACAATGCACAACAGATCACACACAGAGACAACACAGCAAAACAAACAATCCTAAACAAACAAATTGCATAACTCAAATAACAAATCAAAAGACACACGGCGAAGCTGTACTGGTGATCCAGATCAATGGTTCATCACACAAAGGGTTCCAGTTATGACATCCATCACCTCATCTTTTAGTAGGTTGTCAATTGTAGTCCTTCATGTTTTCAAATGTTTCTATTTTAATCCTTGTAAGTTTTGTCGTTTTCAAATTTAATAAAATATCGAACTCAGTGTTTATTTCGAAATGGATTCTATAAAAATTTAAATTTTAAAGTTCGTTAGATTTTTTTTGTAACAGTTAAACGTTTAAAGTTTATTGTAAATTTTAGGAAATGTCAAAATGTTTAAGTTTAAAGTCTTTAATCACATAAATTTATTTTGTTATTAAATAATTAAAATGTATAAGTTTGTTTTATTACAAGTTAAAAAAAAAAAACATTTACATGAAACTTGGTTAGTTAGGTTAAGTTTTTTATAAGAATATTTAACCAAACCATCTTTAAACTACCCAAGTTAAACTAGAGGGAACTATCCTGCCTATACTTGAAAGTTCAAAAATTAAAAACCCTCCTTTCTGTGTAACTCGAAGTCCGGACAGATTTTCCAGCGACCGGAATTTATTTCGACAACATCTAAATGTCACTTTTAAAGGATTTGTAACTCGTTTTTAATGATGCAAAACGTGTCTCCGTAATTGTAACCGCCGGAATTTATTTATCGAATCAATGAGCCGTTTTTAGCGAGCAATTATATAAAATGATTACACCATTCGTTTCCTGCACTAAATCACATTTCAAAACTGCATAAAAACCATCCTAAACATGACCGGAAGGTCTGCTAATCTCGAACGCAAGGTTCGAACCTGTACACTTGGTTTTCGACCACTTCTAAGCTTAATAAGTCCCTTCTTTCGATGCCGTTTTATTCATTATTCAATACCGATCAAAAGCCCTCTATTACAGAGTTCTCATCTTGCCTAGATCGTATTATTAAATTTCTAGGGTTAGGGTTTATGTGTAGGTTAGATTGGGGAAAAAGATGAACTTTTGTATTTAGGATAAATAGAATATTATTTCAACATATTCAACAAACATGGGTTATGGTGGAGTGGTTTGTGAGTGTTGTTGCTCCACGATTGAGCTAGGTTTGAATCCTCCCAACCCACGATTTCTTTAAGTTTTGTTATATTTTGATATTATAATCATATAAATTACATGCAAACTTATAATATTCATAATAAATTCATTTTTGCTCTAAAAATTATGAAATTTAAGTGTAACATCTTGACACCCTAAAAAATATCATATTTTGATTTTTTGGAAAATAAGTTATTTTCGTATTTTTATTGTTTTAAATTGTTTTAATAATAATTAATTAGTTAAAAATTCATTTTTTACGATTTTAATCTCAAACTTTTTGGGAAATTATTTCTATGTATGATAAACTGAAATAAAATTTATTTTCCTGGAAAACAATTATTTTTATTCGTTTCCCTATTTTTGTCAATTAAATATGATTTAAATTCATTAAATCCGTTTTAAATGCAAATAAATTGAGAAAAATTATGGAAAATTTATTTTTACTATTTTACATCAGAAAGTAATCATTTTTACCAAAAAAATTATTTTTTGGACCATATCTTCTATTTTTAGCTTATTTATATTTAATTAGTCATAACAAATTATTTAATTAAATATAAATTATAAAATCAGTTTTATGAATATTTTTATAAAACAGAAATATTTCCTAAGTGTGGAAAACATAAGTGTTTATATTTACTTAGTCACATATTTGATCTTAAATCATGATATATTTTATTCAAAATTATTATTAGCTAGTATATTACCGGCCGCCCTATGCGCGGCACGAAACATATAGTCGATTGAATTTTCGTCAAATAAAAATGTATTATATTCGACCTAACATGTTACAAAATCGCGGCGGGAATTCAGTTGGTTTTTGTTTGTTTTGTTACAATGCTGACACTCGTTATAACATATCCTTTAGTGTAACTTTTTGAAATCTTAGTAAACACGTACATATGGGTGAATTTATATGTCCTTAACTTGGTATCAGTTTATTGACAATTTTAAAGTTATGTATCAAAGCCACACTCAATCATGTTATATGGTACGATCCTTTTATCACAAAGGAAAACCATCTACGGATGAGCCCGAGACGGTATCGGTACCAATCGATACCGATTCCGAAAAAACCGATACCGAAAACTCTCAAAATCGATACCGATACCGAACACATATGGTACTGTATGGTATCAGTTCGGTATCGGTACGGTACCGGTATGGTATCGGTATTTTAACTTAAAATACCGATACCATACCGATCTCGTACTGATACCGATAATACCAAAACCGAAAACCTCTAAATGTGGCTACCGATACCGATACCGAACACCCTCAGTTCGGTATCAGTTCGGTGCGGGATTAGAATCGGTACGGAACTGAACGATATCGGTATTCGGCCTTATATACTCCTCCCTAGAACCATCATATTCACGTGAATTAAAGCAGGTACTTTACAATTTTTTTATTATAGTCCAATTTATAAAATCACTCCACGTTTACTACTACTCTAATTAAATCTCATCTAGGTCTCCTCCCCCCTCTCTCTACTTTCTCTTTCCTTCCTCCGCAAAGAAAAGGCCACCGCCACTACCACCACTCTACCCCCCGACGTTATCTTAGCCGTCACCGCCATCATATCTCCACCAAAATAAGACATGTATACCGGCCACCACAACCACCGCCATTACTCCTATTGCCGCTACAGCCATCCGTGTCTCGAAGAAGGAAGATTAAGAGCTAAATACTAGCAAATCGTGGTTGTCACCGGACCCGAGCCAACATCGTTGCATGCCACCAATCTACACTTAGTCTCCTTGAATCGTCAGAAACGACCGTCACCAAAGACCCTAACCCCTCCCGTCGTCTGCATCGTCTCCATCTGAAACACAGACCACATTCCTCCTTAGTCACTCGAAAACGGTGGTGACAACGACAAGACGTATGCGGTCGGTGGGTTTGAACAGATCGGAAAAAAACAATTAATGCAGGGCCAACCAAACACTGACACGTGGACCAGCGGGAGCTTAGCCTGGCATTTCAATGAATAGTACTGTGGTATATACCCCTTGTGACTTTGTTGAGAGACCTTGGTCATTGTCTTGTGATTCATTATACTAAAAAATGGTTTTTATGTGTTAGTCTCATTCTATTAGGGTTGATTTTGAACATATATTACGTATTACATAATTGCAAATGGTACCGCACATGAATTTCTAAAACACTTTTCATATATTTATTCAAATCAGGGTATGCTCAACAATACATTTTTGTATTGACATATACTATTTTCGTATATGATTCAGCTTATTTATGAGGTGACTTTTAAGCTTTTGGAATTTTTACTTAGATTTCGGATTCATTGTATTTCAGTTTTAGTTGTCACTTTAGAGTTATTGTAATTTGTATTTTTTTCGTTCAACGTAATAAACTACTTAATTAATGTATCAATATTTACACTTTAATACCATGAGCTATTGAGCAATCGTCACTACGTGACACCTCGATGATTCCGCCATCGGTTGGGGTGTTACTGTAACACCCCAACCGATGGCGGAATCATCGAGGTGTCACGTAGTGACGATTGTTCAAAAGCACATGGTACTAAAATGTAAATATATTATTGAATAATCCAAATTGTCTTACATGGAAACGAAAAATACAAAGTCTGAATGAAACATAAATATTGAAATAACTTATTAAAATCAAGCACTAAAAGTCTCATGCTATAGTACTAGATCAAACTGCACCTGAAACATGTACAAAATAGGTTTGGTCAACATAAGAAATGTTGGTGACCATTCCTAGTTTTAATACATATAGTAAGTTGAAAAAGGTATACAATTCAAGTGCAAGCTACAGTGCAAATATGTAAACTATGTATCATATAAATGAGCAAAATCAATCCTGTGACTGTATAATGTACTAAATGAACGGCGGTGTACTTATCCAATAAATGGATAAAAACTTAACAATGACCATGGATTCTCCGATGAAAAAGGGGGAGAATCAACCTAGGCGGGTTGTCAATCCAATAGCGCTATCCAATGTTAAGGTCGGCTTGTACCATGTTAATGATTTCACTAAGTACAAATGTATTCTACATGTATTGTCTAAGCATAAAGCACGTTGTAAGCAATGCACATAGTACTAGAATTGTATTGTGAAAATGTAAACTTGCATTTGTAATTTGTAATAGTGTACATGTAACACCCCAAAAATGAGTAAAAGCAAAAAGGGGATAGGAAATACTCACAGTTCGCGTAAATAACTTGAAACTCTACCGAACAACGTGATTTGAATTGAGATTATCCCAAAGGATTAACCTAAACAATTTGATAATGTGTAAGGGAAATGATTCTAGGATACAAGAAATTCTAGGGTTCCTAATTTGGGGATATGCAATTGTTTAATTATTAAGTAAATTGTTAATAAATGGAAGAAATTCGATAAATAATTTAAATAAAAGACTATTGTAGGTTTTTGATTTAGGATGATCACATTATAGGGTTTTAAGTATAAAAAATAATTTTTATAAAATTATTTCCTCAAGAATTAAATATTTGGTATATTTATTCTTATTTGTCAAAGATATAATTTCAATATCTAAAAATATTAAAATTAAAGAAATTTCAAATTAAAATTTATATTTCTGTTCTATATGAATAGAAATAATTTATGTAAAATT
The DNA here is from genome assembly GCA_030844895.1 of Ambrosia x helenae. NCBI lineage: Eukaryota > Viridiplantae > Streptophyta > Magnoliopsida > Asterales > Asteraceae > Ambrosia > Ambrosia x helenae. The sequence continues at coordinate 53,866,477 of CM061223.1, forward strand.
TTGGGATAAAAATATTGAAAAATTAATTTATTATGATTTATTTATAGTTTAAAATAACAAAAATCAATTAAAAATATAAAACGAACGATCTTTCTGAAATAAAATTTATTTCTGAAATGTTTATTGCTATACAAGTTTTGAATAATTTTTGTGGAATTTTATAAAATCGTTTAGGTATTTTTATAGAATTTTAAAATTTTAAATAAATAAACTTGTAATATTTATAATATATATTAAATAAATTATTTTTGAAAAACTAAAAGTTGGATAATAAACTTTATGCTCAGAATAACTTAAAATAAATTTTATAAAATTTTTAAGCCATGTTTAGTATTTAAAATCTATTTTTAAAAATAATATTGATTATATAAGTATAAAAGGGTTTTAAAAAAATGGTTTGCATGTGCCAGGACTCGAACCAGAGTCCTGGCCGGTTCAATGCTCTTAATATCACAAGCCAGACCAGCTGGTCTGACCCTGAGAACGAGTTAGATACAAATTTAATTACTTATAAAGATTATCTGGTTCATGTTTATAATTGATTTGAAAAAAGAAAAATAAGATCACGCTTGTGGGAATTGAACCCTGGCCGCCGGTTCAGGTTTTAAGCATAAACACTTTACCAACTGATCTGTGGATCAGTTGGTTAACATTTTTGTTCTGAAATGTATTTAAGGGTTTGTCTGCACATAGGTTTATCCCCAATTCGATACAATAAGAACCCTAACTTTCTAATAAATCAAAAAACGCGATAATAACTAAATTAACCATAGGGTTTTTGAAGTAAAAGGGCCGATTAACATAACCCACAAAAAAAAAATTGGACTTACAATGCGATTAAAGGTGCGATTGGCCGAGTCAACAGAAAAGTCAACTGGAGCAGAAATCGTGGGTTTTGGAAGAGTTTTAGGAGGAATTGAGTATGAGGGTTTGATGTTCGGCGATTAGAGCATGCAAAGAAGGCCTCAATTTATACTAATCATTCGGTCTTGTAATTATAGAAGTTTTGACCCACCTTAACTCCTATACGCGCCTATGTACATAATTTGGTAGGTTTTTATGGGTGATTGGCGTGGGGAATACGCAGGAATGAGTTGGTCAATCTTTACCATAAACGAATTGCATTAAATCGCGGACTGAATACTTGAATTGGAAGCTTGGACTCGCAATTGACTTTGAGAAGTCAACTGTGCGTATGTAAGGAAGGTTTATATTAATTTGGGTTAGGATATGTTCAACAAAGAAGCTTGTGGCTCAGCTGGTTGAGCTGTGTTGTGTGTTTGGGCTGGTTTGGGACGCGGGTTCGAACCCCGTCCCAAACATTTATTTTTTGGGCAATTATTTCCAGGTTTTATATTAATATATGTTTATAGTATGATTATATAGGTCTAAAAGTGTCACAAAATATTTATTTTTATTATTATTTTTTTAGAGCGTACGGAAATGATAAAATGCCACGTTTTATTAATTTGGAGTCTCAAACGTACATAGAACAATACGAAATGTTAAAATAAATACGAAAAGTGACGGATGTCACAGCATCCCCTACTTTTAGAAATTTCGTCCTGAAATTCCTTCAAGTGGTAGTCTCAAGAAAAAGATGAGGATACTTAGACATCATTTGGTCCTCATGCTCCCAAGTAAACTCTGGGCCTCGTTTGGACTCCCAACGAACTTTGACAATTGGAATTCGGCTTCGCTTAAGTGTCTTGACATCTCGATCCATAATCTCCACAGGTTTTTCTATGAAGCGCATTGACTCGTCTATCTGGATATCCTCTAAAGGAACATGGAGGTTATCTTCAGCCAAACACTTCTTTAGATTAGAAACGTGAAACGTTGGATGGACATTGCTGAGCTCTGGTGGTAAATCGAGCTTGTAAGCTACCTTCCTAAATCGCTCAAGGATCTTAAAAGGGCCTACGAACCGAGGTGCAAGTTTCCCTTTCTTTCCAAATCGAAATATACCCTTCCAAGGTGAAACCTTGAGAAGTACCATGTCTCCGACTTGAAATTCTAGAGGCTTGCGTCTTTGATCGGCATAGCTTTTCTGTCTACTTCGAGCAACTTGCAAATTCTCACGAATGCGAAGAATTTTGTCTGTCGTTTCCTGTATTAGCTCGGGACCGGTGATTTGTGTTTCGCCAATCTCGCTCCAACAAACAGGGGAACGACATTTGCGGCCATAAAGTGCCTCAAATGGTGCCATGTTAATACTGGAATAGTAGCTGTTATTATACGAGAACTCAATCAAAGGTAAGTACGTGTCCCAATTGCCTCCAAAGTCGATGATGCACGCTCTAAGCATATCCTCCAATGTTTGAATGGTTCTTTCAGTTTGACCATCCGTCTGTGGGTGATAGGCCGTGCTAAGTTTCAGTTGAGTACCAAGTGCGGATTGAAATGTTTGCCAAAAGCGAGAAGTAAACCAACTATCACGATCGGAAATAATGTCCAGAGGAATACCATGACGACTGACAATCTCATTGATATAGATTTTAGCCAGTTTCTCAGCTGTGTAGGTCTCACGAATGGGTAGGAAGTGAGCAGATTTGGTCAATCGATCGACGATGACCCAAATACTGTCATGGCCACGAGTGGTGCGTGGAAGTTTCGTAATGAAGTCCATAGCTGTAATACACAAAAAAAAAAAAATTGTGTGTGTGTGTATATATATATATTAACACTAGTAATAACTTAATTAGATAAAACTATACATGTTGAAATTAATTAGTTGCTCTAAATTGAAGATACATATATTTGTGCTAATAAAACTGAATGTACTATAGTGTTCAAGTCTCTCTACAATGTTAGCTCTAATAAATAAATCAGGTTTTATGTAGAGCAGAAAGGAATAACAAAAGAATTGATTGTTCGTTTTCGATATTCGTATATACTTTCACCAATTGTGGACATTAATTCAGTGTGCATCCTATATACTTTCTTCAATAGTTATTATACAAATACGTACTTAAATAACCAAAGAAACTGCAAATTCCGTTTTGACTATATTAAACTTTCAAACACCCTATTCCTTTTTTAAAATTCTGATCGTTATCTGAAGAAACGAACCTTCCGAAGTATGGGGATTGACTACTCTTCTTAAGCTCTTATAGGCCCTCAACTTGGAACCGAAAAACTATTCATCCCACCTGTTCCGTCGCACTCTGCCGCGAACCAGTCACCGCAATCGATCTCGACTAATCGTAACCGGACGGTTGGGTCTCTAATCTAACTTCGCCTCTTGATCCGCCCTTTGTGTTCCTGTTTGTGAGGTAAAGGTTTGTCTCTTTTGGTTGTAGTTTGATTAAGATACACATGATTTATTTCCGACGACCGGTGATTTGGGGTTATGTATATGGGAAATCCCATATTGGGTTGGTTGAATTTTTGTTTTGATAATCAGATCAAAGGGAAAGATCGAGTTGGGTTAGGTCTTGGTTGGGTTAACTCACCGGTGACCGTGAGAGCTCCGGTTAGTTCTATCGGTGAGCAAGTTTAGAAAGAGAAAGAGATTTGGGGCAGGATGTTAATAAATAATTTGTGTTGTGTGTGTATGTATTCTATGCATGTGTGTGTAGTATGTTGTACGCCACTTCAAGGAGGTTCAGTAAGGGTAAAGAGGGATGGCAACCAAGTTTTGTTTTACATATGCAATGGTTACAGTGGTATTATTTTTTTTTATATAAATTGACAACGTCTAAATTTGCTACAAGGTTGCTAATAATTGGAATTAATTGATATTTATATTATAATAAAATTTTCTTGCAATTCTAGATGCACGGTATTGAAAGTTGTGATAACAATGTTTATGATCAAATTATTACATATATACTATTTTCATATAAGCCTAGTAAAGTGTTATTTTTCTACCGTGAATGGCATCATTTTATAAAATTGTACTAGTAAATAAATGGTGTTTTTATCTACAAACTTTAGGTTTAGTAAAGTTTTGGGCAAAATTATGATACCTCAGATCTTGGCCGTCGGGGAAAATAACAAAGAACGAATCTTTTAACATAAATGAATTTTCATAAAATTTATTCGGGATTATAGGTCATTGATTATTTGAGCACGACTTGATTTGTTGGCTTTGTTTGCTTTGCTAATAAGGTACGGATTCTGTTTCCTTCTCTTTATAGTATATTTCTTTTATATAAATTCGGTCCGTTACTTTGTAGTACGGATTTTTGGATAGCATGCAATATACCTTAAATTTGAGATCATTGTTGCATGTTCCTTAGACCTCATTAAGTATTTATTCGATATTCGTCTTTTTGTACTCTGTCACCCTGGCACTCTGTTTGACATGTCGTTTGGGCGTCAACGGCATGGTACTGTTCGTGACAGTGCATTATAAATTTTCACGGCGTCTCTAGTTGTGTTAGTGTAGCACTTGGCCCCTAGAGGCGTATAGATCGATCTTAGCTCTGTTATGTGTATGTGTTTTTGTATGTGGAGATGGAATAATGGGTGCACGCCACACTCACTATCTCATTGGTGCATAGATTAGCTACCTATGTACCCCCTTTGTTTTGGCTATGGGTGCTTCCGATTACACGGCATGTTTTATTGCTACGTTATAGTCGTGTAAGTTAGTATATGTTCTCTGTTATGCCTTTGATATGATACGATAAGCTTTGAATAAGTTTCGTTATAGACTTGTACCAAATTTTGTTTCAGTATTCCGTTTTGAAATTTCGCTTCTTTAAACCGCTTTTATATGTACTGTTGTTCTTTCCGTTACTGGGCAATTTTTGGCTCAGCCGTAGTTTTCTTTTTGTGTTTTCTTATTTGTCTTGCAGGTAATCAGGAAAACCAGGGAAATCAGGGATGAGAGTTGATGTTCGAGTGCTAAAAGACATTTAGTTTTGCATTTTAGTTTTAATAAGACATAAGTTTGAAACGCTATTTTGAACTTTATTATTCCGTTGGATTTCTATTTAACGTTTTATGGACTTTGTTTGGTATTTGATATCTGTAAGTGTGACACGTCAGCCTGTTTCGGGTTGGGGTGTGACAGTTATGGTATCAGAGCACCAGGCTCTTTCCTGTAGAAAACTTAAACATAAATAATGAAACATGTGAGGTAATGGTTAGACGTTGGGTTAGGATTCATCTTTGTCATTTTCCGCATAATATAAGTGCTTTTCTCTACTCATACGTATAACTTCTTTTCAGAATGGGTCCTAAACGTACGAACAACATTAATGATGATACCGAGGCTTCTGGCGACGTTCCCCTTGAGACCCTTGTCACTGAAGTTGTGAATGCGGCGATTGCGGGTTTGGTTCCTAACTTGATCCAACAGTTGCAGCAGGCTAACGCCAATGCCAATGCTAACGCTAACGCCAATGCTAATGCGAATGCTAATGCTAATCCTCCTGATGGCATTCATGTCTGGCTGGAGCGTTTTCAAAAGCAAAAGCCAAAGTCTTTTAGTACTGCTGCTACTCCAGTTGAAGCAGAAAATTGGATAGCCCATATTGAGAAGTTGTTTGAGGTTTTGGGAGTTGATGACGTGTTTAAGGTCAGGCTCGCTAGCTATAAGTTGGAGGATGATGCACACCGCTGGTGGAAGACTCTGAAGGATGCTCGGGGAGGTGATCAGTATGCTGCTACTCTACCTTGGAATGATTTTCGTACTCTATTCTATCAGCAGCACTTCACTGATGCAGACCGTAGCGAGTATCTGAGGGAATAAGCTACGGTTATGCAGAGTAATGATGAGCCGATCACGGAATTTAAGGCTCGTTTCTGTCGTCTTGTGAGTTTTCTAGGCCCGGCTGCAGGTACTCATGAGCAGCAAACCGATCGTTTCAAATGGGCTATTTGTGACAGAGATAGGAAGTTTATTCTTAACCTTTGATTTGCTGACATTAACGAGATTGTGGATGCTGTTAAGAATCTGGACAATGATAAGAAGCATCGTCAGAGGGTTTTTGACGAGAGTCGTAAACGGCCTAGGGATAATAATTAGGGAAATTCTTCTTCTCAGGACGGCAATGATCACTCTCGTGACCGTGGGCACCGTTTTGATCGAAACCATAATAATCAGTCACGTAATGTGAGAAACCGAAATCAGAACCCAAGGCCAGCACAACAAAATCAAGCTCAGCCTCAAAACCCGCCTCAGAACCGTTACCCTCCTTGTGCCACTTGCGGGAAATCTCATAGAGGGCGTTGTCGTAAGGCTGAAGGTCTTTGTTATAAATGTGGAGAAGCGGGTCATCAGATTAAGGAATGCCCTCAGATGAACCCAAAAGCTAATACTGGAGAAAATGCTAGACCCACCGGAGGACGAGTTTTCGCACTGACAGCTAATGATGCAGCTAATGCCCCAGGTACGAGTTTTGTTTCCTTATCACCGTGATATGGATTTTGAATGTGAATGCTTGTTTCTCTTCATCGTAGTGTGAATTTTGTTTTCGTGTTATAGGTACGGTTTCTGGTTATGTGTATATTGGTGAACGTGATTTGTATGCTCTTTTTGATACGGGTGCTACACATTCTGTGGTATCACTTTTTGTTGCTAAGTATTTGAAGTCCGTACCTACCGCCTTAGAGTGTCCTCTGGTTATATCCACTCCTTTTAAGGATGCATCTTTTATATCTCACGTCTACAGAGATTGTCCCATTCGAATCGATTCCATCATTCGTGCAGCTGATTTGTATCCTATTCACATGAGTGATTTTGACATTATTTTTGGTATGGATTGGCTATCGCAACATAACGTTTCGATTGAATGTCAGACTCGTCGTGTTCTGTTTGGGAATCCTCTAAATCCTGAACTTGTTTATCAGGGTACTCAACTACGCAAACCATTGAAGATTATTTCTGCACTTAAGGCTCAAAAGTTTCTTGCACACGGTTGTGCAGCATTTTTTAGCTTCGGTGAAAGCTACATCTTCCGAAGAACCTGATATCTCTAATTATCCAATCGTTTGTGATTTTCCTGATGTTTTTCCTAAGGAGTTGCCCGGACTTCCGCCAGATCGCGAGGTGGAGTTCAGTATTGATCTTATTCCGAGTGCAGAGCCAATTTCTAAGGCGCCGTATCGTATGGCACCTCTTGAGCTCAAGGAACTCAAGGTACAACTACAAGAATTGTTGGAACTTGGGTTTATCAGACCAAGCGTCTCGCCTTGGGGTGCACCAGTCTTGTTCGTAAAAAAGAAGGGTGGTTCTATGAGACTCTGCATCGACTATCGGGAGCTAAATAAAATTACCATTCGAAATCGTTATCCACTTCCTCGCATGGATGATTTGTTTGACCAACTTCAAGGTGCTAAATGCTTTTCTAAGATTGATCTAAGGTCTGGTTATCATCAACTGAAGATCAAAGATTCTGATGTTCCTAAGTCTGCTTTCCGCACTCGATATGGTCATTATGAGTTTCTGGTTATGCCATTCGGGTTAACTAATGCACCAGCTGTTTTTATGGATCTTATGAACCGAGTCTTCCATGAGTTCCTTGATAAATTTGTCATTGTCTTCATCGATGATATTCTGATTTACTCGAAGAGTAAGGAAGACCATGAGGATCATCTTCGTATTGTACTCGATATTTTGCGTAGAAAGAAACTTTACGCAAAATTTTCGAAGTGTGAGTTTTGGCTAGATCAAGTAGCTTTTATTGGTCATTTTGTTTCTGCTGATGGTATTTCTATGGATCCAGCTAAGGTGGAGGCAATCACTAAATGGCCTACACCCACCTCAGTCACAGAGGTTCGTAGTTTCCTTGGTCTTGCGGGTTACTATCGTAGATTCGTTGAAGGGTTTTCAACCATCGCTTTGCCCCTCACGCAACTTATGAGAAAAGGGGTTATGTACTCTTGGAATGATGCTAGAGAAAAGAGTTTTCAGGAGTTGAAAAAAAGGTTGTTGTGTGCCCCGATTCTTGCGCTTCCATCAGGTACAGGTGGATATAAGATCTATAGTGATGCCTCGAAGAACGGGCTTGGATGTGTATTGATGCAACATGATAAATGTCACACCCTCAAATTTCCACTGCGGGGTTTATACCGCGAGGCGCGTGACATACCAGGATCCCATAGCCATAAGTCATAAGAACGACTCTAAATGCCCAAACCATTTAGTTCGTTAATGAAAATTCACGTTTAGTGTTTACCAAAAAGTTCAGTTAAGTTGCGAAAGCGTAATTCAAACATAACCATTTAAGTTTATGCGCAAAACAACGCGCCCAAAATAAAACCGTTAAATGCAAAATAAAGTATAAGTTTAAATAATGTTCACAGCCCATGACACAGTGATGCATGTCCTATCGTGCTCCGTACCTAGGGACCTGCAAAAGCATGCTATCGTGTGTCAACATAAAGTTGGTGAGTTCACAAAGTAAAGTAATTTGATATGTAAAAGCGCTGGTTTCCAAAACCACGTAAGTAAGTAAGTTATGTTGGTGCCCGCACCGTGTAACCACTAATTCTTCGCATGCCAAGGGTAGCTAACCCATTCATGATAACTAACCGATTATACCGAACTGCTATGTACGTGAAGCCACATAAGTGTGCCGTATGCCTGACATCATTGTCTATCCACAATGATAATGTTTCGTAAGTTATAGTTCACGCCCGCGCTCCCCGAGCCGGTGTGAGGTTTGTAAAACCTAATAGCGCTATCAACTAGTAACCCGCTTGCCAACCCTGGCAACTCATTCGGTACGTGAGGACTTACAAAATGATAGAAATGGTTTAGTTTATCAAGGACACAATTGTGAATTAGCAAAGTGACCGACCCTCATAAGGATCCATGGCATCCCAACCCGGGATGTGTAAGTAGTCCCAAACCGGACTAGAAAATGTTAAGTAAAGTGTCTCATACCTGAGACGCATGCTTTTGAGAAAAAGAGTAGTGAAACTCACCTTAGGTCGCAAGTGAAAAATTCAAATTCCACGAATAGTAACGTGCTACCGACTCCCTATTACAAATGTCACTAGGTGAGTATACATGCGTAACCAACACACCATGTAACTCGTTTATCCAAGACTTTTAAAAGTTCAAAACCGTGTAGTGACACCTAATGACTCTACATGCTCAAGTATGTCCTACGTATCCCGTTGGTGATCATAGCAATTATTATCAGTTTAATGCATCAAATACATCTCATACAAGTTTCCACACAAGTACATGTCAATTACACACCACATAGAACTCCAAATAGTCACTTAAAGACCCCGTACACAATCTGTGTTTTTAGGACAGATTGTGCGCTGTGAAAAACAATTTATTTAAAATACTTAACGAACGAATTAGAGTCCCAAATTTTTACTGAATTTTATTTGGGATTCACTCGACAATACCTATGTTTTTTTTGTCTTAATTCCAAACACAAAAATTATAAAAATTCGTACAACACAGCAGTGTCAAGAAAATTTCCTCAACAGGTCAGTTTAGTAGGAAAATTCTTAAAAATTGTGTATTCATCCAAACGAGATGAATCCACTTGGAAAAGCTCTATTTTTCCAGTATTGACCTACTGTAAAAATTTTATAACCTAACTCCTTGTAAATCTCAAGTTATGACCATTTAAAGTTAGCCCAACTTACAAATCCGAAAATCTGATATGACCCCTAATCAATTAAAATTCCAAAAAACGACTCAAACGGTGTCCAAATTCGATGGTTTTGCACATTATGAAAATCTAAGACCTTGTACATTACAATCATGCAAAGAAATCATCAAAACAATCGATTTACCAACCCGTTACAGCCCCTTCAACACGTTCAAACAAATCTGTCAGAATCTTAAACTTGCATCCCAAGTAATCTACAAACCCTAATTCTTCATAAACATCCCTAATACATGTATAACACCTATAGTACTGATTAAACACCATATTAATCATAGCAAAACACATATATTATCATGTGAAAACCCTAATCATGGCTGCTAATAACAATCATCATCATCAAATCATCAAGAACATTCAAGAACTCCTATACATACATGTATGCGATTTTGTATATATTATTTTTAGGGTTTTTAAAGTTTTTCAATCATTATAATTCATCAAAAATCGTAAGAACGTATACCTTGTGAAAGATTAAACTCCCTAGAGCCTTGAAATCAAACCCGAACTAGCTTGATTAGTGAAAGATTGCTTGATTGCTTGAAAACAAAGAGAGAGGGGGTGGGGGGTTTCGCACGGCACCAAGGGGGCAAGGGAGTAGGGTTTTTATCTTTTTCCTTGCCTCCTAATTGTAAAAGGGCTTTGCTTGTTCCCCAAGCAATTGGTATTAGGGCCCTTCTAGTCCATTAACTTGACCCGTTAACCATGTTCTAGCCCAATACCGAACCCAATATTATTAACCATGCTAAATTATATAAAAACCATTGTTTTTATTATTACATAGCATATCATTCATGTTGTGCACGTAATTTGCATAATCTACGCATTTCCTTTCAGTTAGGCGATCATTCACAAAAACATGTAATTCACATAAGCACGTACTTCATGTTCACCAAAATTCACTTGTATATATTATTGCTATGTATGTCACATAATTCACCAACGTTTGGGATACAGGACTCATGTGTGTGTTTAACAAGGATTTTCCTACGTATAACATATGTTAGCATCTTCTAACATATGTTAAACCTACTTAACTAACCCTAGTTAAGTATCTAGCCATGTATGAACATGTAAGTTAACTAGAGTTCGGTAAAAGTATTTAACCTGAAAATGCGGGGTGTCACATCATCCCCAAGTTGAAAAGAATTTCGTCCCGAAATTCAGCAAGTAAACCGTAAAGCCAGCTATAAAAATGTGTGCTTGGTTCCCGGATGTCACAATAAAGTTATTACTTATGCCTCACGTCAGTTGAAACCGTATGAAGTTAATTACCCGACGCATGATCTTGAACTTGTTGCTGTCATCTTTGCTCTTAAGATCTGGCGACATTATCTGTACGGGGAGACTTGTGATATTTTTACTGATCATAAGAGCTTGAAGTACATCTTTACACAGAAGGAGTTAAACATGAGACAGAGACGTTGGTTAGAGTTGTTAAAGGATTTTGACGCGAACATTCAGTACCACCCGGGTAAAGCCAATGTTGTGGCCGATGCTCTTAGCCGAAAGAATTTTGGATCGATTTCTTCTCTTCAGTTGCAACCGCAGATTATCTCCGATCTTGATAAGATGGGTATTGGTATCTATTTTGGTGACGCTGACGGTTATTTAGCTAGATTTCAGATCGAGCCCGACTTAATCTCGCGAATCAAGAGTGCTCAACAAGAAGATGGAGAACATTGGACTATTGTACATAATTTGGAGGTTGGTAAGCAGTCAGAATTCCGAATTGATGAGGATGGGGTAGTCTGGTGTGGAAACCGGTTATGTGTGCCAGATGATTCCACCCTACGAGAGTCATTGTTAGCCGAGGCGCACAGTTCGCCATTCTCTATCCACCCCGGATCTACAAAGATGTATCGGGATCTTCGTCAACGTTTTTGGTGGAACGCGATGAAAGAGGATGTAGCCAGGTATGTCAGCAGATGTCTCACTTGCCAACAGGTTAAGACCGAACATCAGAGAGCCAGTGGTTTGCTTCAGCCTTTAGATATTCCAGTGTGGAAGTGGGATGACATTTCTATGGATTTTGTAACTGGGTTACCAAAAACGTTTACAAAGAATGATGCTATCTGGGTTGTGGTGGACCGCTTATCAAAATCTGCTCATTTCCTTCCGATTCAGCAGGGTTTTTCGGTTAGTAGATTATCTGAGATCTTCACTCGAGAAATTATTCGACTCCATGGTACCCCTGTCTCTATTGTTTCTGATCGAGACCCTCGGTTCACGTCTCGTTTTTGGAAAGGTTTTCAAGCCGCTTGGGGCACCAGATTGAGATTCAGCACCGCATTTCATCCTCAGACCGACGGTCAGTCGGAACGTACGATTCAGACACTTGAGGATATGCTTCGAGGATGTGCTTTAGAGTGGACTGGAAACTGGGATGAGTATCTTTGTCTTGTTGAGTTTGCCTACAACAATAGTTGGCAAGCTAGTACTGATATGGCACCGTTCGAACTTCTATATGGTCGGAAGTGTAGAGCTCCTATCTGTTGGGAGGAGGTTGGCGAGAAAATCATTGAAGGACCTGAATTAGTGCAGATCACGAGTGAAAAAGTTGCTATTGCTCGAGAAAAGTTAAAGGAAGCTCAGAGTCGACAGAAAAGTTATGCAGACCGACATCGTTGTAACACCCCAACCGATGGCGGAATCATCGAGGTGTCACGTAGTGACGATTGTTCAAAAGCACATGGTACTAAAATGTAAATATATTATTGAATAATCTAAATTGTCTTACATGGAAACCAAAAATACAAAGTCTGAATGAAACATAAATATTGAAATAACTTATTAAAATCAAGCACTAAAAGTCCCATGCTATAGTACTAGATCAAACTGCACCTGAAACATGTACAAAATAGGTTTGGTCAACATAAGAAATGTTGGTGAGCATTCCTAGTTTTAATACATATAGTAAGTTGAAAAAGGTATACAATTCAAGTGCAAGCTACAGTGCAAATATATAAACTATGTATCATACAAATGAGCGAAATCAATCCTGTGACTGAATAATGTACAAAATGAACGGCGGTGTACTCATCCAATAAATGGATAATAACTTAACAGTGGCCACGGATTCTCCGATGAAAAAGGGGGAGAATCAACCTAGGCGGGTTGTCAATCCAAATAGCGTTATCCAATGTTAAGGTCGGCTTGTACCATGTTAATGATTTCACTAAGTACAAATGTATTCCACATGTATTGTCTAAGCATAAAGCACGTTGTAAGCAATGCACATAGTACTAGAATTGTATTGTGAAAATGTAAACTTGTATTTGAAATTTGTAATAGTGTACATGCAACACCCCAAAAATGAATAAAAGCAAAAAGGGGATAGGAAGTACTCACATTCACTAAATAGTTATGTCACTAAATCGTCGTGAGTGTGAATTGGCGAATCCCGAAGTCTCAACCTAAAAGTATGGTATATGTATAAGTGTTTGGACTTAAAGTAAGTCTAGGGTTTCTATTCTAAGGCACTTAGGATGTCTAGTCTAATTTGGGGTTTAACTTGTAAATAACGATATATGTTGAAAATGCGACGTAAGTAAATATATATACTTGCTTGAAATAATATGACATATGAACTAAGGAATAAATATGAATAATAATATTATAAGTTCATAATTGAAAGTTATGAACTAAAGTAAATGGTGGAAGTCACATAAATGTTAAATTATGTAGCAAAAATCATAATCAGTATTCTAACATAATAAATAGGTTTTCCACAAATATTTACATTAAAATACATTATATATGATTTTTAATGAAATAAGCATGATTTAATCAAAATAAAATTATTAAAACTATTACAACGGCCACAAAATTAGAATAGAAACTATTTTCAGGTCATAAATATCATCTAGAAGCTAAGGTTAGAATTTCATGATTTTTAGATAACATATAAATTAGTTATGAATCTTACAAGTTAATTATACTTTTAACTCAAAAATCCCAAATTGTTCATAAACACCCTAAAGCCCTAACTAGCAATTGAAACCCTAAAGTGTATGAAGCATCAAATAAATATAATGCTATTGAAGAAATATATATGAAAAGAAAAAAAATAGTGAAAGTTGATTGAAAATACTTACGGTTTTGCTTGTTCGATTAAGAAAAAATAAGAATATATGAAAACCAAGGCATAAATCTCCAAAATTCTTGAGGATGATGATGATATGAACTCAAAAGATGATACAAGATGAGAGAAGTGAGAGTGTTTGTGTGTGAAACTCATGTTGGGATATTGAGGAAAAGAATGAGTAATTAGAAATATAATAATGCTGTTTAATATAATAATCAATTTTGTGAGTAATACTAGTAATTAGTTGACTAGAAAATTGATGAAACTTATTTTTTTGAGGTAATATAATTAGTCATAAAGTTTGAATGAAATTGGTAATTTATTTTCTTATAAAAAGTTAACCTAGTTAATACAACTTAACTTAAAAGTTTCTAAAACTTTTTTAAAACTTGAAATTTTTATAAAATCCATTCCGGATGACGTTTCAACATACACATTTGATAAAAACGTATACCCGATCCATGATAAAATTTTAGGTAGCTCTTAAAATTTAATTTGAAAACGGGAAACTTACAGGGACTATAATGGAAATATTTGAAGGGCTATTATTGTCAATTAGACGAAAGACAAGGGTGATGGATGTCACAGTCTCCCCTACTTTAGAAAATTTCATCTCGAAATTTCTTTCAAGTGGAAGCTACTATGAAACAAAAGGCGTTGTAAAAAGTCAAGTAGAAAAAAAATAATTTGTATAGTCATGTTTTGACCGGATTTATAGTAGTTGTTTAATATCCAAAGTAAAAGTTTCAAAATCTTTGACAGTTGACCCGAGATTAAGAAATTGAGAGTTTAAATGTGAAAGGCTTTGGGAATGTGTAACTGGTGAAGGTAGAGACACCGATGAAGTAGTCTCCCCTACTTTAGAAAGGTTTCAGACTAGACGTTATTAGAGTATGCAACGAGTAACTAAATAACTGAGAGTGTAAGAGTACACAAGGTTCGTGTTTTCTGTGTGGGTGGTCAAGAGAAGGACCTTAGGAAGATGAATTGAAGCTCGTGTAAGAACGTTCTTATCGAAAATGCTAGTTATTAGTTAATGATCTAATGAAGAGGTAACTATAAAGTAATGGGTAGGTTCTTGGTCAGACTCCTAGTCCGCTCCCGTAGTATCGTTTATGCTTATATATAGGGTGTACCGCAGCTAACCCACCACACTCCCGATACTTTGGACTCGTACTGATTGTCTACCAACAGCCTAAATAGAATTACACACCACCCCCATGTACCTGTAAATCCATGATTACGTTCCGGACCGTAATCATCGATTTACCTTACACTAGGGTGCTATGCTTTTCCATAACACTAACATAAGTAATACAAGAAACAATGCGTGCAACCAAAATGTGTTAAGTAGTAGATACTGCTCAAGTATAAGATGCGGTTAGAGGTTCTTCCCCTTTCAGGTTCACCTTTTAACCGTAATGAGATTAATGTGTAAGTATAAGACATGATTAGGGGTTCTTCACCTTTCGGGTTCACCCTTAACCGGTAAATTTTTGTTCACATCATTGGCTCTAAACAACCATATTGATAAACTCTGAGGATTACACCGTTCCCCTTGGGTTAGAGGAATACTCTGAACCGAGTCGTACATGGGAACTGGCTTAGATCTCATACGAGCTATCAATTAGTATGTTCGTTGGTCATGATGATGAACAAAATAATGTAAAGTATAACAGGGTTTTGTTCAAAAAAAAATATGCATAACAAATATGCGTTCATGTAAGTATATAAGTATAGCATAAAATTTCGATTGAAAGAATAGCATAACGTAAATCGAGTAAATCGCACAATTTGCACAAAATGAAAGTAAACGAGTTAAATTAATGCTCAAAACTAGTGTTGTAAGAATA
Organism: Ambrosia x helenae; assembly: GCA_030844895.1. NCBI lineage: Eukaryota > Viridiplantae > Streptophyta > Magnoliopsida > Asterales > Asteraceae > Ambrosia > Ambrosia x helenae. The sequence continues at coordinate 53,882,007 of CM061223.1, forward strand.
ACTACTAATAACTAGTGCGAGAATAGTTGCGAATAGCGCGTGAGAATAACCACCCATAAAAGAATAATACAAGAGTAATAAGATAATGTACGAACGTAACTATAAATAGAATGGTGTAAGAATAATGAAATTTACTGTGAATGAAAGTGCACGGTACAGGTGTATAGCCTACTGTCATGTGAGTTAAAATTTAGTAATTTTACATATATGCGTTATACTATAAAAGACATTTAGCAATATTCTGATAAGAGGGTATGTTCATCGTTTTGTTGGACCAAAAGTTTTACAACTGAAAGAGTGCGAGTGTAAAAAGATAACTTTTTAGTAACCGAAGAATGTTTTAGGTTTAAAACAGATTCACTTGAAAAGATTTCGTAAGTACACATTTTCATGTGTTTACGAGAAGTTGAGTTGAAAATTGTTATAAAACATATTATTAGTATGTGTAAAATATGCACTACAAGTTTATAAAATGCAAAATGAAACCATTTCATGAAGTATGTGTAAATCTAATGTGTTTCAAAAGACCAAGATTTAAAATGGCGTAAAGGTTGTGAATCATCCCAGATGCCTTGACGAATTTTGGAAAACAAAATTTTCTGTATTTAAACATTTCTTTAACTTGCGGGTTGAAAAGTCGATTTTTTTAATTGTTATGAAATGTTGAGAAAATCTAAGTGTTACCCGTTAGAACTGGGTAAACTTGGAACCTTTTAATTTGTCAAACTTTTACCAAAATTTATAAATTGAAAGATCGTTTATTTGTAAGGATCGTTAAGGCATCTAGTCTGGCGAATATGCTTTGTGGAAAGACATTTAGGATAAGTTGCCAAGTTAATCGTTTTAGAGAGTAGTGTACTAGTGCGTATCGTGTAGGTAGACATTTATGTAGGAGTTTAGTCTGACTAAGAAGTGCTAACTAATGGTAGTTGGCTATGGCTTAGGCAACTGGGCGTGTTTATGGTAGTAAATAAATATGAAGTAAATGAGGATATTTTGTGTTGAGAGTATTGTGAGAGATACTAGGGGATACTAAAGGTTATAGTCTAAGGATATATTGTGACTTCAATCCAGTAAGTTTGTAAACATGAAGATATAAAACATGTTGAATAATAAATTTGGGAAAACATTTTCATTTTTAACTGTATGATGACGCAACATTCCTAAAATCAGAATGTGGTCGAAGTTAAACACAGAGTTTAAAACTTAAGTCATGGATAAAAATGTTTTAATGCAAAAAGAGTAATACCTTATAGTGTAAAAGTCACAAAGTGAAAGTGAAATAGTGTAAGCTTTAATGTGATAATATAACGAACAAAAAGTTTTAATAATGACGATAAGGAACCCAAAAGCAAATGATCAATTAATAATGGCATATGAAACATCAAGTGATTAAATTAAGTCTTCAAATGAAAAAAAAAACATAAATATCAATGATGTAAAACATTGGAATTGTTTCCATAGGAAACTTTTGACTAACTAAAGTAATTGAAATGTTATTAGTGACTTGTGGGGGGGTACTTTAGCCTATAAGTGAATGCTCATCCCGAGAGTTCCCAGGTCGGCATACGGGTCCCTCGTCTGATTGGGATTTATGCGAAATGCCAGGCCTAGACAGAAAACTCAGGATCCAGGCGCTCACCCTTCCAGATTGCACGTGCCCCATCACTAGTAAATTCCAAAACTTTAGCGAGATTAAAAACGAGATGCAGAAATAGATCCTTGAGATGTGGATTTCACTCCTAGCTCAAAGATGTATTTCAAAATTGAAAATGATTGTGGAATGAAACCAATCACTAAGTTAAGGATATCACTCCCAGCTTAGTGGTTAGGTTCTTTTTTTTTTTGAAGGAAATACTCTTTGAGGTGTGGATGTCACTCCTAACCCAAATGTATATTCCAAAGATGTATAACATATAGAGGAATGATACTAATCACCAAGGTATGGATATCACTCCTAACTTGGTGATATCGTTTCGTTTGTGAAATACGAGTGTCTTGTTCTCTAAACAAAACACCGAAAGAATAACGAGAAAGAATCACAGTGAAAATATCTTGAAAGAAAATAATAGGATAAAGAGAAATAAACACGAGAGGACTCGTGAATGTAAGCTTGGTTATAGACTAGGCTAAAAGGCATTCTAATAACCTAATTCCCTAAAACCATGGCTCTGATACCAATCTGTAACACCCCAACCGATGGCGGAATCATCGAGGTGTCACGTAGTGACGATTGTTCAAAAGCACATGGTACTAAAATGTAAATATATTATTGAATAATCCAAATTGTCTTACATGGAAACCAAAAATACAAAGTCTGAATGAAACATAAATATTGAAATAACTTATTAAAATCAAGCACTAAAAATCCCATGCTATAGTACTAGATCAAACTGCACCTGAAACATGTACAAAATAGGTTTGGTCAACATAAGAAATGTTGGTGAGCATTCCTAGTTTTAATACATATACAATTCAAGTGCAAGCTACAGTGCAAATATGTAAACTATGTATCATACAAATGAGCGAAATCAATCCTGTGACTGAATAATGTACAAAATGAACGGCGGTGTACTCATCCAATAAATGGATAATAACTTAACAGTGGCCACGGATTCTCCGATGAAAAAGGGGGAGAATCAACCTAGGCGGGTTGTCAATCCAAATAGCGTTATCCAATGTTAAGGTCGGCTTGTACCATGTTAATGATTTCACTAAGTACAAATGTATTCCACATGTATTGTCTAAGCATAAAGCACGTTGTAAGCAATGCACATAGTACTAGAATTGTATTGTGAAAATGTAAACTTGTATTTGAAATTTGTAATAGTGTACATGCAACACCCCAAAAATGAATAAAAGCAAAAAGGGGATAGGAAGTACTCACATTCACTAAATAGTTATGTCACTAAATCGTCGTGAGTGTGAATTGGCGAATCCCGAAGTCTCAACCTAAAAGTATGGTATATGTATAAGTGTTTGGACTTAAAGTAAGTCTAGGGTTTCTATTCTAAGGCACTTAGGATGTCTAGTCTAATTTGGGGTTTAACTTGTAAATAACGATATATGTTGAAAATGCGACGTAAGTAAATATATATACTTGCTTGAAATAATATGACATATGAACTAAGGAATAAATATGAATAATAATATTATAAGTTCATAATTGAAAGTTATGAACTAAAGTAAATGGTGGAAGTCACATAAATGTTAAATTATGTAACAACTTTGACTTGTTCAAAAAAAAATGTAACAACTTTGAAACATTAATTATTTGTATTTATTAATTTAAATACAACCAATTAATTAGGTTAGTCAAAGAAATTTTAAATAAGGTAAATAATTTAAGTTTATACACTAATAGATTCATGAAGTCATAAAATGATCTAAATATTTTTAAACAACTTAATGAATATATAAACGCATAATTATCATAAATTCACATAAAAATTTTAAGTTAATCAAAATGTCAAGAATTTTAATGAAAATAATGTATTATGAACCAAAATGGTCAAAAATAATTTTTAGATAATTTTTTTAACCAAAATGATTTTATATTATATTTATTGTCTAAAACTTAAATAAAGAATTAAATTCTATAAAAGTACAAAACTAATACAAATTAAGTAGCAAAAATCATAATCAGTATTCTAACATAATAAATAGGTTTTCCACAAATATTTACATTAAAATACATTATATATGATTTTTAATGAAATAAGCATGATTTAATCAAAATAAAATTATTAAAACTATTACAACGGCCACAAAATTAGAATAGAAACTATTTTCAGGTCATAAATATCATCTAGAAGCTAAGGTTAGAATTTCATGATTTTTAGATAACATATAAATTAGTTATGAATCTTACAAGTTAATTATACTTTTAACTCAAAAATCCCAAATTGTTCATTAACACCCTAAAGCCCTAACTAGCAATTGAAACCCTAAAGTGTATGAAGCATCAAATAAATATAATGCTATTGAAGAAATATATATGAAAAGAAAAAAAAATAGTGAAAGTTGATTGAAAATACTTACGGTTTTGCTTGTTCGATTAAGAAAAAATAAGAATATATGAAAACCAAGGCAAAAATCTCCAAAATTCTTGAGGATGATGATGATATGAACTCAAAAGATGATACAAGATGAGAGAAGTGAGAGTGTTTGTGTGTGAAACTCATGTTGGGATATTGAGGAAAAGAATGAGTAATTAGAAATATAATGAATGCTGTTTAATATAATAATCAATTTTGTGAGTAATACTAGTAATTAGTTGACTAGAAAATTGATGAAACTTATTTTTTTGAGGTAATATAATTAGTCATAAAGTTTAAATGAAATTGGTAATTTATTTTCTTATAAAAAGTTAACCTAGTTAATACAACTTAACTTAAAAGTTTCTAAAACTTTTTTAAAACTTGAAATTTTTATAAAATCCATTCCGGATGACGTTTCAACATACACATTTGATAAAAACGTATACCCGATCCATGATAAAATTTTAGGTAGCTCTTAAAATTAAATTTGAAAACGACGAAACTTACAGGGACTATAATGGAAATATTTGAAGGGCTATTATTGTCAATTAGACGAAAGACAAGGGTGACGGATGTCACAATCGTCGACTATTAGAGTTTAAGGTTGGTGATCGGGTGTTCTTGCGAGTTTCGCCTTGCAAAGGCATTCGCCGTTTTGGGATCAAAGGGAAGCTTAGCCCTAGATTCATCGGTCCGTTTGAGATCCTTGACAGAGTTGGGGAAGTTTCTTATCGTTTGGCTTTGCCACCTCAGCTTGCACATGTGCATAATGTTTTCCACGTGTCTCTTCTTCGGGGATACAACTATCACCCGTTACACGTTGTGAACTATCCATTGCATCAAATTCGGGAGGACTTATCTTTCGAAGAGGAACCCGAAGCCATTCTTGATCGACATGAGCGCATTATGCGAAATAAAGTTATTCCTTTCGTTAAAGTTCTTTGGAAGAATCATTCTGAGCGTGAAGCTACGTGGGAGGTGGAGGACACAATTCGTTCCCAGTACCCGAATCTGTTTACATCTTAGTACTCCGTATTTCAGGTTAGCTGCCCTATCATATTTGTTCGCGTATGAATTTCGATATGTTTTAGATATGTTGTGATGTTGCTTTTAATGCTACATGCTTTGATATGTGATGGTCGGATATATAGATCTTGATACTTCAAGTCTATTTTGTATTTATGATATCTTAATAAGTTCCTATCCATACCTAGTAATTTTGAGGACAAATTTTTTTTTTAGTGGGGTAGAATTGTAATACAAAAAAAAATTAAATTGTGTGTGTGTATATATATATATATTAACACTAGTAATAACTTAATTAGATAAAACTATACATGTTGAAATTAATTAGTTGCTCTAAATTGAAGATACATATATTTGTGCTAATAAAACTGAATGTACTATAGTGTTCAAGTCTCTCTACAATGTTAGCTCTAATAAATAAATCATGTTTTATGTAGAGCAGAAAGGAATAACAAAAGAATTGATTGTTCGTTTTCGATATTCGTATATACTTTCACCAATTGTGGACATTAATTCAGTGTGCATCCTATATACTTTCTTCAATAGTTATTATACAAATACGTACTTAAATAACCAAAGAAACTGCAAATTCCGTTTTGACTATATTAAACTTTCAAACACCCTATTCCTTTTTTAAAATTCTGATCGTTATCTGAAGAAACGAACCTTCCGAAGTATGGGGATTGACTACTCTTCTTAAGCTCTTATAGGCCCTCAACTTGGAACCGAAAAACTATTCATCCCACCTGTTCCGTCGCACTCTGCCGCGAACCAGTCACCGCAATCGATCTCGACTAATCGTAACCGGACGGTTGGGTCTCTAATCTAACTTCGCCTCTTGATCCGCCCTTTGTGTTCCTGTTTGTGAGGTAAAGGTTTGTCTCTTTTGGTTGTAGTTTGATTAAGATACACATGATTTATTTCCGACGACCGGTGATTTGGGGTTATGTATATGGGAAATCCCATATTGGGTTGGTTGAATTTTTGTTTTGATAATCAGATCAAAGGGAAAGATCGAGTTGGGTTAGGTCTTGGTTGGGTTAACTCACCGGTGACCGTGAGAGCTCCGGTTAGTTCTATCGGTGAGCAAGTTTAGAAAGAGAAAGAGATTTGGGGCAGGATGTTAATAAATAATTTGTGTTGTGTGTGTATGTATTCTATGCATGTGTGTGTAGTATGTTGTACGCCACTTCAAGGAGGTTCAGTAAGGGTAAAGAGGGATGGCAACCAAGTTTTGTTTTACATATGCAATGGTTACAGTAGTATTATTTTTTTTTTTATATATAAATTGACAACGTCTAAATTTGCTACAAGGTTGCTAATAATTGGAATTAATTGATATTTATATTATAATAAAATTTTCTTGCAATTCTAGATGCACGGTATTGAAAGTTGTGATAACAATGTTTATGATCAAATTATTACATATATACTATTTTCATATAAGCCTAGTAAAGTGTTATTTTTCTACCGTGAATGGCATCATTTTATAAAATTGTACTAGTAAATAAATGGTGTTTTTATCTACAAACTTTAGGTTTAGTAAAGTTTTGGGCAAAATTATGATACCTCAGATCTTGGGCCGTCGGGGAAAATAACAAAGAACGAATCTTTTAACATAAATGAATTTTCATAAAATTTATTCGGGATTATAGGTCATTGATTATTTGAGCACGACTTGATTTGTTGGCTTTGTTTGCTTTGCTAATAAGGTACGGATTCTGTTTCATTCTCTTTATAGTATATTTCTTTTATATAAATTCGGTCCGTTACTTTGTAGTACGGATTTTTGGATAGCATGCAATATACCTTAAATTTGAGATCATTGTTGCATGTTCCTTAGACCTCATTAAGTATTTATTCGATATTCGTCTTTTTGTACTCTGTCACCCTGGCACTCTGTTTGACATGTCGTTTGGGCGTCAACGGCATGGTACTGTTCGTGACAGTGCATTATAAATTTTCACGGCGTCTCTAATTGTGTTAGTGTAGCACTTGGCCCCTAGAGGCGTATAGATCGATCTTAGCTCTGTTATGTGTATGTGTTTTTGTATGTGGAGATGGAATAATGGGTGCACGCCACACTCACTATCTCATTGGTGCATGGATTAGCTACCTATGTACCCCCTTTGTTTTGGCTATGGGTGCTTCCGATTACACGGCATGTTTTATTGCTACGTTATAGTCGTGTAAGTTAGTATATGTTCTCTGTTATGCCTTTGATATGATACGATAAGCTTTGAATAAGTTTCGTTATAGACTTGTACCAAATTTTGTTTCAGTATTCCGTTTTGAAATTTCGCTTCTTTAAACCGCTTTTATATGTACTGTTGTTCTTTCCGTTACTGGGCAATTTTTGGCTCAGCCGTAGTTTTCTTTTTGTGTTTTCTTATTTGTCTCACAGGTAATCGGGAAAACCAGGGAAATCAGGGATGAGAGTTGATGTTCGAGTGCTAAAAGACATTTAGTTTTGCATTTTAGTTTTAATAAGACATAAGTTTGAAACTCTATTTTGAACTTTATTATTCCGTTGGATTTCTATTTAACGTTTTATGGACTTTGTTTGGTATTTGATATCTGTAAGTGTGACACGTCAGCCTGTTTCGAGTTGGGGTGTGACAATAGCAATGTTCTCCCACTTCCACACTGGAATTTCTGGTTGCACAAGAAAACCAGATGGACGTTGGTGCTCAGCTTTGACTTTGGAGCAAGTAAGGCATTTAGCCACATAAAGAGCTATGTCCTTTTTCATACCGGGCTACCAATACAAGGTACACAGATCCTGATACATCTTATCTGCACCAGGGTGAATGGAGTAACGAGACTTGTGAGACTCATCCATGAGGAAGGTACGCAGGTTGTCACGATCAGGGATCCAAAGACGGTTCATTAAGTAAAGTAAACCATGTTTGGTTTCCAACTGATTTTCGGCTCCGCACGACATTTCATCGTACATGTTGCCTTCAGTAACAGAGACATGTTGGGCTTCAATGATGCGGAGTTTGATATCAGACTGGACCTGGGCACAATAAAGCTGGGCATGATCTTTACGACTGAGGGCATCGGCTACAACATTCGCCTTGCTAGGATGGTAGCGAATCTCGCAGTCGTAGTCGTTTAACAACTCGACCCATCGTCGTTGACGTATATTCAGATCTTTCTAGTTGAAAATGTGTTGAAGACTCTTGTGGTCGGTGAAAATCACACATTTTGTACCATATAAATAGTGCCTCCAAATCTTAAGTGCGACGACGACTGCTCCGAGTTCAAGATCATGGGTAGTATAATTTTTCTCATGGGTTTTCAGTTGTCGCGATGCATATGCTATAACCTTGCCTCGTTGCATGAGAACACAACCAAGACCTTGGTTAGAGGCATCGCAATAAACCACGAAATCCTCATTGCCGTCAGGTAAAGTGAGGATTGGAGCATCACACAGTTTCTGCTTCAATGTTTGGAATGCTTCTTCTTGACTGGGTCCCCATACATATGGTTTATCTTTATGGGTTAAAGAAGTGAGAGGTAAGGAAATCTTGGAGAAGTTGAGAATGAAACGACGATAATAACCCACTAGACCAAGGAAAGAACGAACTTCCGTGGGAGACTTGGGTGTAATCCAATTTTTAACGGCCTCAATCTTAGCTGGATCCACGTGTATTCCCTTATCACTGATAATGTGTCCCAAAAATTGAACTTCCTTAAGCCAAAATTTGCATTTGGAAAATTTGGCATACAGTTGTTCATTCTTCAAAAGACTCAAAATTTGTCTAAGGTGTTGTTCGTGAGCTGATTTGGTTTTGGAGTAAATGAGTATATCATCAATGAAAACGATTACGAATTTATCCAAGAAGGATTTGCACACGCGATTCATGAGATCCATGAAGACAGCGGGTGCATTGGTTAATCCAAAAGGCATAACCATGAACTCGTAATGACCATAGCGTGTACGAAAAGCTTTCTTTGGAATATCGTCTTCATGAACTCGAAGTTGGTGATATCCAGAACGAAGATCGATCTTTGAGAAGCAAGTCGAACCTTGAAGTTGATCAAAAAGATCATCAATGCGGGGTAATGGATAACGGTTTTTAATGGTGAGTTTGTTAAGCTCCCGATAATCAATACACATTCGGAAAGATCCATCCTTCTTCTTTACAAATAAGACTGGAGCTCCCCAAGGTGATGAACTGGGACGAATGAAGCCCTTGTCTGCCAACTCTTGAAGTTGACTCGCAAGTTCTTGCATCTCAAAAGGTGCCAGGCGATATGGAGATTTTGCAACGGGTGTGGCACCAGGTACAAGGTCAATTCCAAATTCAACAGGACGCACCGGTGGGAGTCCAGGTAAGTCATCAGGAAAGACTTCTGGAAATTCACGAACAACAGGAACATCTTGGATACTCTTGTCTTTATCTTTCTTTTCCACGACATGGGCCAAGAAAGCCACGTATTTCTTACGTAGATATTTTTGTGCTTGAGTGCAGGACATGAGTTTAAGACCACTGGATGGTTTTTCACCGTAAACCTGTAAAAATTCACCCGATGTGAGAGGAAACCGAATAAATTTTTCAAAGCAGACAACTTCAGCATGGTGTTTAGAAAGCCAATCCATACCCACGATGACATCAAAACTACCCAATTTCATGGGTATGAGATCAATGGAGAAATCATGCTTGTTAAGACTAAGAGTACAACCCTGAATGATGGAATCGATTGAGATGGGGTTTCCATCCGCGACCTCGACAGTGAAAGGCGCTCCTAATCTAGAGCGAGTGTGAGATAGTAAAGGTTCGAATGCTAATGACACAAAACTTTTATCCGCACCAGTATCAAATAAAATCGAAGCATAATGACCATCAAGTAAAAACGTACCATTCACCACATCATTTGTTTCCTGGGCTTCTGTTGCATTGATGTTGAAAGCCCTACCACGAGCCATTGGGTTTGTTGTACGGTTTGCTGGGACAAGAGCTGGACACTGATTTCTGAGGTGGTTTGGATCACCACAATTGAAACAGGCTCGACCATATGTTATGGGTTGTGGGTTTTGGCGAGCTGGTTGAGGGTTGGCTGGATGAGGGTTAACTGGTTGAGAGTTGATTGGTTGGGGTCTAAACACTGAACGACATGTGGTAGCTACATGACCATACCTACCACAGGTGGTACAGTGGCGACAAGGAAAGTTTGAGGGTGATGGTACTGACAGGTAGCACATTTGGGTAAGTTTCCCCCATAAACTTTCTTGACAGGAGGAGCCTGGACCATTGGAGCCTGGGTTACTGGGGCTACAACGGCATAGTTTTTACTCCTGAACTTCCGCTTCCTAGAGTTGGAACCGGTATTTTCTACAGCGACTCTTGATGATTCAGTAGTAGGGGTGGGGGTCTTCTCAGCTGGTTTCTTGGTTCCTTTCCTAACCAGATTTCCCTTTTTCACGTGCTTGTCAGTCAAGGAGGCTGCAAGCTGGATGGCTTCTTCCACCGTAGTGGGTTTGCTTCCAGGGACTACGTCTTGAATCAGGTCAGGTAATCCCTCGATATATTTTTCGATTGCTCGAGAGACCGGGGTAACCATGTGTGGAACCAATATGCTGAGTTCGTGATATCGAGTGTTGTACGCAAGATTTTCACCACTGTCTTGTTTCAACCCATGGAACACTTCCTCCAGTTTCCTGATTTCGTTCCTAGGGCAGAATTTGGCGATCATGAGTTCCTTAACCACAGCCCAAGACAAGGATAAAGCAACATCAGCGCCCCGATTGCGCTTTTCGCCATTCCACCAAGTTAGCGCCCCCTTTTGAAGGACACTGGTAGCATAGCGAACGCATAGTTCATCAGGACACTCGCTATTCACAAAGGTGCTCTCCATACTTTCAAACCATTGGAGGAGGCCAGTAGCACCCTCCTCACCAGTGAATTTTGTGGGATTGCAGGAGTTAAAGTGTTTGAAAGTGCACCGAAACTGAGTCGCACCCTCTGTGTTGGTACTGTTACTATTCTGGGTTAACTCACTGACAAGATTTGGGATCACTGCAGTAATTTCCTGAGCGACTAGAGATGCGAGGCGACGTTCAGAACGTTGTCTAGAAGCACGAATAGTGCGTTGGCTAGCATCACGGAGCATGCGGCGAGCAGACATCTACAAAGCAGCAATTGAATAATCATGAGATTATAAAATGTAAGTGTATAATTATACAAATGATTATGAAAGTATGAACTTGTAAGCAATATATGAAAATCATGAGATATTGTATATGAAACAAGAGTGTATTTTTTTTGAAAGACTTGCATAAAATGCTTGGATTGCCCTTGTCTAGCTGTAAAGCCCAACAAGAACGTTGACTTTTCAAAGGAATTGAACCCAATGGTGATCAAAGAAGACATGCTTTAGCCTATAAGTGGACATTCACTCCAAGAATCCCCAGGTAAGCATAAAAGGTCCGTCATTGAATTTATGCGCTATGCTTGCCTATGCCAGAAAACCCAGTGTACAGGCATCCACCCTTCCAGATTGCACGTGTTCCTATCACACTCATTAAAGTTCAACAACTTTGAAGGAGCAAAATAAGAGTAGGCATTATGCCTAAGAGTGTCTTCATGAAAGGTACTGCTCCCGCTCCATGATGATGTAGTCTTTCCACTCCTTGTAGGACACCATCTCTATACACCATGATGAAAGATGAGGAGAAATGGAGAGGAAGGGAAAGATAGAGGGAGGAAAGTAGAAGGAAATGAAGGGAATGGTAAATTAGGAAATACTGTACCTGAAAGTTGAAGTTCGGTTATAGTCTAGGCCAATTCATCTAATAACCTAGTTCCCTATAACCATGGCTCTGATACCAATCTGTAACACCCCAACCGATGGCGGAATCATCAAGGTGTCACGTAGTGACGATTGATCAAAAGCACATGGTACTAAAATGTAAATATATTATTGAATAATCCAAATTGTCTTACATGGAAACAAAAAATACAAAGTCTGAATGAAACATAAAAATTGAAATAACTTATTAAAATCAAGCACTAAAAGTCCCATGCTATAGTACTAGATCAAACTGCACCTGAAACATGTACAAAATAGGTTTGGTCAACATAAGAAATGTTGGTGAGCATTCCTAGTTTTAATACATATAGTAAGTTGAAAAAGGTATACAATTCAAGTGCAAGCTACAGTGCAAATATGTAAACTATGTATCATATAAATGAGCGAAATCAATCCTATGACTGTATAATGTACTAAATGAACGGCGGTGTACTTATCCAATAAATGGATAAAAACTTAACAATGACCATGGATTCTCCGATGAAAAAGGGGGAGAATCAACCTAGGCGGGTTGTCAATCCAATAGCGCTATCCAATGTTAAGGTCGGCTTGTACCATGTTAATGATTTCACTAAGTACAAATGTATTCTACATGTATTGTCTAAGCATAAAGCACGTTGTAAGCAATGCACATAGAATTGTATTGTGAAAATGTAAACTTGTATTTGTAATTTGTAATAGTGTACATGTAACACCCCAAAAATGAATAAAAACAAAAGGGGATAGGAAATACTCACAGTTCGCGTAAATAACTTGAAACTCTACCGAACAACGTGATTTGAATTGAGATTATCCCAAAGGATTAACCTAAACAATTTGATAACGTGTAAGGGAAATGATTCTAGGATAGAAGAAATTCTAGGGTTCCTAATTTGGGGATATGCAATTGTTTAATTATTAAGTAAATTGTTAATAAACGGGAGAAATTCGATAAATAATTTAAATAAAAGACTATTGTAGGTTTTTGATTTAGGATGATCACATTATAGGGTTTTAAGTATAAAAATAATTTTTATAAAATTATTTCCTCAAGAATTAAATATTTGGTATATTTATTCTTATTTGTCAAAGATATAATTTTAATATCTAAAAATATTACATTAAAGAAATTTCAAATTAAAATTTATATTTCTGTTCTATATGAATAGACATAATTTATGTAAAATTTTGGGATAAAAATATTGAAAAATGAATTTATTATGATTTATTTATGGTTTAAAATAACAAAAATCAATTAAAAATATAAAACGAATGATATTTCTGGAATAAAAATTATTTCTGAAATGGTTATTGCTATACAAGTTTTGAAAAATTTTTGTGGAATTTTATAAAATCGTTTAGTTATTTTTATAAAATTTTAAAATTTTAAATAAATAAACTTGTAATATTTATAATATATATTAAATAAATTATTTTTGAAAAAATAAAAGTTGGATAATAAACTTTATCCTCAGAATAACTTAAAATAAATTTTATAAAATTTTTAAGCCATGTTTAGTATTTAAAATCTATTTTTAAAAATAATATTGATTATATAAGTATAAAAGGGTTTTAAAAAAAATGGTTTGCATGTGCCAGGACTCGAACCCGAGTCCTGGCCGGTTCAATGCTCTTAATATCACAAGCCAGACCAGCTGGTCTGACCCTGAGAACGAGTTAGATACAGATTTAATTACTTATAAAGATTATCTGGTTCATGTTTATATTTGATTTGAAAAAAGAAAATTAAGATCACGCTTGTGGGAATCGAACCCTGGCCTACGGCCGGTTCAGGTTTTAAGCATAAACACTTTACCAACTGATCTGTGGATCAGTTGGTTAACATTTTTGTTCTGAAATGTATTTAAGGGTTTGTCTGCAGATAGGTTTATCCCCAATTCGATACAATAAGAACCCTAACTTTCTAATAAATCAAAAAACGCGATAATAACTAAATTAATCATAGGGTTTTTGAAGTAAAAGGGCCGATTAACATAACCCACAAAAAAAAATTGGACTTACAATGCGATTAAAGGTGCGATTGGCCGGGTCAACAGAAAAGTCAACTGGAGCAGAAATCGTGGGTTTTGGAAGAGTTTTAGGAGGAATTGAGTATGAGGGTTTGATGTTCGGCGATTAGAGCTTGCAAAGAAGGCCTCAATTTTATACTAATCGTTCGGTCTTGTAATTATAGAAGTTTTGACCCACCTTAACTCCTATACGCGCCTATGTACATAATTTGGTAAGTTTTTATGGGTGATTGGCGTGGGGAATACGCAGGAATGAGTTGGTCAATCCTTACCATAAACGAATTGCATTTAAACGTGGATTGAATGCTTGAATTGGAAGGTTGGGCTCGCAGTTGACTGTGAGAAGTCAACTGTGCGTATGTAAGGAAGGTTTATATTTATTTGGGTTAGGATATGTTCAACAAAGAAGCTTGTGGCTCAGCTGGTTGAGCTGTGTTGTGTGTTTGGGCCGGTTTGGGATGCGGATTCGAACCTCGTCCCAAACATTTATTTTTTGGGCAATTATTTCAAGGTTTTATATTAATATATGTTTATAGTATGATTATATGGGTCTAAAAGTGTCACAAAATATTTATTTTTATTATTATTTTTTTAGAGCGTACGGAAATGATAAAATGCCACGTTTTATTAATTTGGAGTCTCAAACGTACATAGAACAATACGAAATGTTAAAATAAATACGAAAAGTGACGGATGTCACAGTTACACCGGTGCAGATATTCGTACATCAGCCACCTAGAGACCTAGACAATCCTTTAAGCTATAACAAGGATTCAAACTCCCTGGCAAAGACTCTTTAGGACTGACGCTAAACAGTATAAAAGAAAGATCTCACCAAGAGGATGCCCAAGTTAGGTTTCGCCAACAACTCGTAGTGAAACAACCTTCACTTAGGGTTGTTTCACCAGAGAGCAAAGAAAATATGCCTTCCAAATGATCCACAGATCTTGAAAGTAGATCTGATTCTCCAACAATGGTCCAATGAAACTTCTGAAATCAAACCCTAGATCTGATACACCAGATCTACAAGTCAAATCCAACAAGAACTTCAAGACCTCCAAATAATATCAAGATACCAAAAAATACAACTCAGACAAACCCTAATAATAGCGGAAGACAAAGAAGACTCAAATAATCAAAGCCTAGAGCTTTGATACCATGTTACAAACATGATATATATATATATATATATATATATATATATATATATATAAACTCAAAGAATTTTTATTATGACGACAAATCTACACATACTCCTTCTAAGCAACAGATACAAGATGTATCTGATAAAACAATAGAAACCCTAGATTTGACTTAGACGAAAGAGAGGAATACATAGAGAGAAAACAAAATAAAATCTGAGCTAAAACCCTAAACAGATGAGATATCATCTGTTTATACAAGTAATAGAAGCTTCTATTGAAGAAGCACAAATCAGCAAATATGGACATCAATATGTGACACGGATCGAGAGAATGGATGGCCAGGATTAACTCGGTTATATTAGCTGAGATATCAATGATATGAGCTTGGGCTTTTATGTAATAACCAAGCCCATTTATGTCTTGGACTTTAATCAGCAAACATCACTCTCTTAGACTGGACCTCTACTCTACTTACCAACATGAGTCTCTACTGGACTTAGCTTTATATTATCAACTCCAAGTCCATTGATCAATGAATCTAGATAATATGCAAAATAGTAACACAATTATAAAAACATAAAATTATCAAAATGGTAAAAATGGTAAAATTAGTAAAAGAATTGTCAATAGGAAATAATAGATGATAATACCATATTTCAATAGTTCGGTATACATTTCAATAGTTCGGTATAGGAAACTCTAGTCGAGCTTTTTTATTAAACGAGATCAAATATTGGCTCAAGCTCGCACTTGAGTCTGTTTTAGCACAGCTACTTAATTGCATCTTGATTTGTTTTAACTCTACTCAATTTAAGGTTTTAGTGAATCAATTTGTAATTTTAAGTAATTTGTGAGAAATTTGAGTTGCTTAGTTATCAGAAAAATGAAAGAAAAGAAATGTGAGTTTCCAATGATGAAACCAGATAATTACGAACTCACTCACTATGCTAATGATTGATATAAGCCTGAGTCTCATACAAGCCAAAAACCAGAATGTTTAGTATAAGTTTTTAAATGGTTGGAGAATATTCTTGATAGTTTAAATATCTTTTGGATAATACAAATACCAACCAAAGTTGTTTTATGTGATGCTAACTAACTCAAGTTTTATATTTGTTAAATTTTATATTTAAAAAGGAATTTGTCATAAAATATAAACCAATTTTAAAACTAATCTATCTTCTATCAGCCAAAAACTATTTTGGTACCTAAAATTTGATTGACAAAATAAAATAGTTTTAAATCCTAGATTACCAATAGTTAATATTCTCTTCTTTACTAATTACTAACCTTAGACCTACCTAATAAATTAAAGTTTTAAATATTAAAACTTGAATGGTGAATGTCATAAAAAAAAAGTTTGGTTGATTAAAAAAAATAATTATAAAACTAAGTGGGGAGAAAATAGGTTCACTTTTTATTAAAGATAATAATAAAATTATAAAAACGATACTCTAGTTATTCGTAGAAATATAAAAGTATGATACCGCTTACGAAACTGAATATAAAATTAAATAAGATACAAAATAAATGTACCAAACCTTGATTCAAGTATTTGTCTTTGAAAATCTTCAACCATACCGTCAGATTAGAAAGCTCCGCTGCAAGAATAAGCAAATCAAAATGTTGATGATTTTGGTTGAGGCACGCGTTTGACACGCGTGCCTCAAAACAATTTTCACGTCTCCTCTCAGACGGCCTGTCTACCAGGGTAAAACAACTAAAACAATAGTGTACTGCCAGAAATGACTCTCACGCCAGAGATTCCGCCGGGTTATCGGTGTTTAGAAAATATAAAAAGAAAAGAAAGTTGTACAATTTTGTTGTCAAGAGATTGTCTAATCAATCTCTTCTGTGTTACTTAAAAATGAACCCAAGGTCCATTTATAGTTACATCAAATTGAAACTTATTTTGCAATTAATATTGAGACCTGAGCGCCTCGCAACGTCACCCGCCTAAGGCGGCTCTCGCTCTCCCGTGTGCGAAGTGAGTTTGCCATCAAAGGGCTACATTGCCTCCATCGCCCACGTCACGCGCATGCATGTGCGAGTTATTTAAGGGTCCCCTCTAGTGTTTCGCTCAGGCTAAACACTTTACAATGAGTGCTATCACTTTTATGCTTTGTCATCCCACCAATGTGGGACAAGTTGACAAAACTCAATCCATTTTCTCATTTTTTTGTTGTTTCAATCTACAACTTTCAAGGTTCAGTATATCATTCATCTTAGGTCTGTTTTGGACGCGATTTGGTTTGTTGTGATACTCTCACAATGTTGTGCACAAACCCGGAAATAATTATCTATATAACGCATATATAAATACAATTATTTAAGTCCAAAACTAATAAAAATTCATTTTTCCAAACATTGTGTATTGTGTTTGATGACGTTTTCCCATGAGAGCTTAAGTATACATTCCCATGTAATTACTATAAACGGGTTGAACTAAATAACAAATATATAAGTTGTCTGGATGTACTATTTTTGTTTTATTTTTAAAGAAAGAATGATACATATGAAATAATATAGTCATACGTGGATAATCAATTGAGTCTTTGTTATATAATCTAAATCTTGTTCTGGATTTATATTTTTGTCATTGGCCAAAAGATAACAGTAAACAAACTTGTGATTTGCATGTGATAGTTCATAGAGAGTGAGATGATGATATCTAAAGACTTAAGTTAATAGTTCATACAAACCACTCACCATTGCACATGCCAAAGTACGGAATCTTTAACATCTAGATAACATTTTGGTCCTACCACCATATATGCTATTATTATTTGTGCTACGTTATTTGTGAAAACTATATAATTTTTTTGTCACTAATTACGTTTATAACAGCTCTAGGGCATCCATATCACGTGCCATCCGGACCAACTAAAGTAATTCCGTACTCACAAAACACCATACAACTTTCGACGTTTATGGTAATCACATGAGTACCTAACATGACGAAGCATAAGCGACGAGAAAGAAGCAGAAGATGCAAAGTCAGCTTGTGGCGTGAGTCTTGCATATCAAAGCTAGCCAGTACATTTTTTCTTTACGAAAGACAAGTTTTATTAAAACTGCGCGCACCCAATTGATCACTACAAACTAACTCGGGCAAAAATAACACATGTTTACATACTAAGGAGCGGATTCTAAGCAATTCATTACAACCAACTAAAAGTTTATCACTACGACTAGTACACCACAAAAAAGACAAGGTAATATTGTAAATGTACAACTTAAGGTCGGTATTTGTGCTTAGACTCACATAGATTTAACCTATTGCCCCGGACCCAAGTGCTACCTTGTAAAAGGAAAGACAATCACATCTCTTTGTCCCCTCCTTCTCCGGCCCTCTCTCCATCTATACATACATTTTACATATCATACTCTTACACCATTTACAAACACTTCACCGTCAAAGGAGGGTCACTGATCCTTTCTAACATTAATTCGTGATCGAAATAGCATATCTAAACAACCCGACAAGACAGGCCTACTAGCAGATAGTTTGGACTTTGGAGCAACAATAACCATGTGCATGTGTGGAAAAGGTGAGTTGCAAGACAATTTGGGTGTGAAAGCAAAAGCCAAGTTGGAAAAAAGTTTTTTAAAGTGAGCTTGAAAGTGGTAAGGGTGACATGGTGGGTGTTGAATGTGTGTGTGGTGGTGTTGATAGATTGATTTAGGAACACTTTTTAAGCTCTTTTGTTATGATTTATTTTTAAAGTCAATTCTATAGTCATATAAAGCTGAGATATTAATTAGTTATTATTTAGTCATTTACATAAAGAAGTACATAAAACATAAAAAGGAAACCAAAGATTTACATAATACATACTACATTCAAACAATTTATCACACAACCAACAAACATACATAGGCCCAACCCAGGCCAACTTAAAAAGACCAAAAGGCCCACACAACCTCACACACACCCTAAAAGGATTTTACATATGAAATAAAAAAAAAAAAATAGAAAGCGCGCTCACTCTCCCTTTGGAGAGGGGCTGCAAAACACCCTCAAAATAACATCAAATTACAACATAACCACTTGACTTGCACACACTATAACATAAAGCCAAATGGTACCCACTCTTTAACGGTTACTTTTTTCCATTTCCATCTCCAGAGAAAAAAAACACCTAAACTAGTAACGGATACATTGGTGTAATAAGGCTTAAGGCTAAAATTACCTTTCTAACCCTGGGATGATAAGGGTACTATGGGGATTTACTTTCTTCTTATAAATTCTTTATAAACGTCAAATTATAATGGTAAAAAAAAAATGTTTTTTAATGTTTTTTTTTTTTCATTTAGGTATATTAGAACCATTTCATTAGGGTTTTTAGTTAAGGAGAAAAGTTAAGGCGCGAGGTGTACGTGGCTTTAACCGCCCAGTTGCTTGGAATTACATCTCTTGCGGACAAGGTTCTTCCCGTCGAGAGTGTGGTGAGTTTCACGAGAATGGTCCTCGTAGCGGTCCTCTCACAATCACCCAATTTGCACCCCAAACATGGCTCATTTTTAGCCATTCGGTTGATTTCGCCTGTTGAGTCACACACATAAACACACTTAATATATAACTAATATGAATACGTGACAAATTATAGGTCACATTGTTTATTCTGAAAACTCGTTCCTAATATCATATAAGATCCCATCAATTCCTAGCTAGCTAATGAGATCAGGTAGCCTTAAAATTATAAATTCAAACCCACTTGTGATACTTTGATTCTTATTTTTGTTTGATCCCAAAAAGATATTATTATTATTGTTATTACTTTTATATTTAAAAATTACTAACTGAAAAAAGAAGTGTTGTTGGAAATAAGTGTTATAATATTTTAATTAAAAATTTATCAATCAAGCACAAAATGGAAAAGCACTTGGATCACAATAAACCGCCACTAACGACTTTAACTTGATTAATCAAATATATTTTTCTGACTTAATGGATGCACAACTATAATATTTTTATCATATTATGGGCATTAAAAATAAATATTCAACTCTTATTTTATTATGTGCAGTATGTTTCAGTTTTCTTGTGTTATATTTTAGTTATAACGAGATCCACAAGAACCTAAAATAACAACACAGTATTTTAACAACTTGTACCATATGCTGTAAAAGGTTGTATGTTAAGGTACAATGGTGTATCCGACATATCCGGATATCAACATGCTTCTTTTATGAAAGTGTGTGTTTTGTTTATTTATAAAGCTGCTTAAAAAGTAGTTTCTTTTGACTATATTTCCATCTTTACTAATCACATTCTTCCAGCAATTACTTATTCTTTACTTGCGTGCTAATGGAATTGGTTTTGCAACTAAGTTTTGAATATGATTTGTGTAGAAAATGGATAGCGGCAGAGCTTATTGCTCGCTTACCCGTTATTCAGATGTAATTTGGTTTTTATTGTGGATTGAAAATAACTAATTGAAAAAAAAAAAGGAATTAGAAAAAACTACAAAGTTGTAATTAGATTAATGGAGTTGATATGACACAACCTTATGTGTTTATATAAAATAATAAACTCTATATACATTTGTATTTGGATATATAAAATAATATATCACACAGTATTTACAGAGATATATTATTTTATATAGTTGTTTTTTATGTATATATATATAGCTTTTAAACTATATGAAAGAAACTAGAATGAAAATTGTACCTCTCTGATATGCATCGATCCAACATCACCATCACCACCTCAAATTCCACCAAAAGTGAAAGCCAATAATTCGTCGATCCTTCGTTTACATGAAAGGCATGTTTTACCAGGGTATTTACACGGTGTCCTACAATTAATAACTTTAACAATAAGTTGTCGTAAATTTAACACGTAAATAATAATAATAATAATAAAAGATTTATCATTTTTTTTTATATAAAAAATCTAAAATCTTACCTAGTAGCAAAAGCCTTCCAAAAAAAAAAAAAAAAAACCTAGTAGCAAAAGGTCAAAAACATTCCCAATATTAAATAGGGGCGGTTTCGTTACTATTAAATAGTAGTGTGCTTTTAATGACATTTATTAAAAGAATGAGGTCTATTAAGTAACCAGAATTTCCAGTAAAAAATAATTAACACAAAAAGACGAAAAAGAAAATTAGAAGACCGTAAATAACTAGAGCCGCAAAGAGTTTATAAAAATACCGGCGGTAAACAATGTTGAGCACACCACGGTCACGAAGCTGGTTGTGATCACCCGCGACCGCCATTCGACCAAAGGCGGCACCACTCAGGTCGAAATGTGTATTTCCACCCGAGCAGTACCCGCAGGACACTCGTCGGTTATAATAACCGTGACGGCCCCGGCGGGAACAGATAGATTTGTCCAAACACTTGACTTTGTAACAAGCACCACACCCTTCACCACCCTTGAATAGAATCGGACTCACTGCTCCCACACGCGCCCGAAACGGCTTCACGTCCACAAGAGAACCGTACCCGCACGCGCCACCTGCGAGAGTAGAATTAGTTACACGCCCAAAGTTATCACTTTATTTTTTTTTTACTTCTTTAACTGCTTTTTTAACAATTAAAACTTAAATTTTCATTCCATGAGAAAATTACAGCGGGAAGGCACCACCCCTTTTTTAAGGGCAAATATTATTTTTTAGAATAAATTCACATTTCAGTTTAGTGTTTACATTTTTATTAACTACAATGACACCTTTTTTTAATACCATTTCTTGAATCTAATAGAATAAATACATTATAACCCACATTCTACAAGTCTTGAACTCTAGACATTTTATTTGTTAGACACGCATCTTAACCATCGGAATTTCCTTAAGAACAATTGCGAACACACGTATCCTCTAAAAAATCTAGTCCTAATATCAGGAGTGACACTGGACCCGATAATTTCTTAGGTTTTTAAACAAAATCCTTGGTTTTTTTAAGAAACAAAAACATTCGAACTCTCGAAAAAAAATTCTGGTTCCGCATTGCGAGCTAAAATTCATCTAATGCTCACTTTATAAAGACGTGCACCAACCGTACCACTTTAATTAATTAAAATAATTATAAACACCTGACATTACTAGAAACCAGTGTACCAAATTACAACAATAGAAACAACTAAAATAATAATCAACTAAAACTCAAAATGTCAAATTTAATTAACATACCATCACTTCCATCGCCTTCGGGACTGCCGTACCACGTAGCGGTAGCGGAAGCCAATGTGAGCTAGTAGCATGTTTAACCTTAGCACAAGACACCTCCAAACACCAAAACATCACCATAGCAAACCACCACAACACAATGCGGGTCATTTTGGAAGTAACAAACACCATGCTTTAACAAAAACCGACCACCTTGTCGGATAAACTTTCCGGCAGGTGACGGAGAAAATAAGGTTCAGTTGAAAGTAAACTAGAGAGAGAGAGAGAATAAAAAAAGAGTTGTGCCGACAGTGGGTAAATAGTTAACAGAGTTAGAGTTCCACAGTGTCAGGACTGAGGGTTTTAACACCGGTATATAATACGGGTTGGAAAGTGGAATGACTTTTTTGCCCTGGTTGAGTTTGGGTATTTACGGTCGTGTCATTGTCTTTTGTGTGGGTCCCAACGGCAGTTAAGGCGTCAAATCCGGACTGTTCATTGTTGGTGGTGTCGGTCAGGACCAGACCCGTTTTTTATTATTTTTTTGCTTCTTTTTTTCGGTTATGCATTAAGGAATTGTTATATGATTATTACAATTTACAAACCGGTTAACTTTTTTTTTTTTCTTTTTGCTTTTTAGTGAGGGTTTAGTGATGATGAGTGTAGTCACACTTTATTACAAAACACGTGTCGTGTTAAATGCATTGGTTAAAAAATTATGAGTGTGTAAACACTAAACATATGAGCGTGCGTGGATGAGATAGTCCGTGATGGCTATGACACACCGCAGTGCCTGCCTGCTATGTGATGGATAAAACCCATCACGGGTGTCATGCACATTGCGATCGTGAGAAAACGTGTGTAGGGTGGGTAGTTTGTTTGAGGATGAGGTGTGTAATGTTGTGATTGGTGGTTTAGTGAATAGTGATGGTGTGATACACGCCTTAGTGTTTACTGATGGATTTGATAAAATGTGAAAAATTGAAGTCGGACAAAGTAATTGAGAGTGATAAAATGAGTTGTGATGACCATATTCCTGCCCACCCTAACCAATGTTGAACATGTTTACAGTGATGAACAAATGTTATTGTATTTATGTTCATTAATTTATGCATAATGTTATAAAAACATAAGTATCTGTTTTAGTTTATAAAATCAAATCACATAGCAGGATGGAAGAACCCTTACAACCTAGTGCTCTAGCCTAGAGCCTCTAGGGATTTGTACGTTTGCTTAAAAATTTAATCTTGGCAATTAAAACAGAGGCGTATATCTCTGCAAGTAACATCGTTTAGAAATATCTCACCCTGAATCCATTTGCATGTAACAAAAAACAAAAACAGCTATTGAAAGTAAAAAAGAAAAAAAAACATATGATAGCAAAACTAATTTCTCCCTAAGAAAAGTGTTACGGGCCATCTACTCAATATCGACTTGTTGTAACACGAAGTCCTTCACAACACACAATTCGGTATGTTCATATTTAATATTTCATCAAATAATTACACATATAAGCTTGATTGCAGTATCGCTTCCAAAACACATTTTAACTCGCACTTGATAACATTGCTTAATTTATGGCTCTTCATATGGTGACTTTCATTTGTTGTATGTTGGGCATTCCGATCCAATAATCTGCCACTTGCACAACATTCAACATATATCAACATAGATAGTGTTGAACTCCAGCGACATCTAACGACTACCAATGACATTGGACATAAGTAGATGAAGATCAGCTTCAATGTGACATAATATGGTTAGATATTGGTATTCTGTTCTTTATGAGATACAGATCAAGATTATTCTCATATAACGCTAAACTATCATGTTACTCGATCAAGATTCAATATGATTAAATCAAACTCAGTTCAAGTATGATTGTGCACTTTCTATCAGATTGAATCAATAAACGGGCTAAAGATGTCAGCCTCCTATTATAATAAATGACTAATTTTCATCTTACTACCTACACCTCTCACTATACTTCATTTATACCCTATGATGTGCCTTAAAAGTGTTTGGTCAAGGAATATAGTTAAAATGCCTGAAGTAGGTTACAACTTGTAACAATTTTCAATTTTCATTTTTATAAAATCACTAACTCATTTATAATAGTCTTAATTCAAAAGCATTCTGCAATTTTGATCGGCTACCGAAATCATGTCAAATAATAGAGCTATATAGGATTAACTAGTAGTGTGACCACGCGATGTGACGGGAAATACAGCTACTTTTATGAGTATGCATGATTCGGTTTAATTCAGTTATTAGCCTCAACCAAAATCAAAGTCAACAGTTAAATAATCTTATTAACCGATCGGCTAATTGGTTCGGTTTATTTGATTAGATTGTCATTTTTCAGTCCGGTTAAGTTAATTTTGTTAATAACCAAAACTAAACATTGGCCAAAGTATATGCCTACTAAAGCATGAGCTTAGTGCCCCATCTTTTTGGGGTCCCATTCTATGATGTTATTTTATATTTGTATCGAACTTGTTTATGTAGTATTGAATCGTAGCTCGTTTCAAAAAGAGGCAACACGGTTAGGTAAAAAATGAAAGCAGGAAAGTGAGGAATGTAAATCGAATCGTGTAGTAACGGTGAAAGGTCGTACACCTGAATTGTAAAATCACGATCATCAAAGTTCAACTATCTTCTGTTGCATTCTTGCTCTAATTCTTTTTACAATTAATATAAAAATCAAATCAAAGGTGTTGTAGTTAGCGACTTAGTTAATTTGAAATCGTCAATCAAAATTGTTAATTTACTACGCATCCTTGAAGGTAAATTGATAATCTATTAACTTTTACTACTCAACTGTTGATTTTTGCAGCTTACGAATTATACAGATAAAATATGACATAATGTGGATGTTATTTCATGTTTTAAAATAAAATGTTATGGCTTAACTGATATTTATATGTGATTAAAATAAATATCGGAAATAAAAATTATGATTAAAATTTCGTTATGTTTATGTTATTATAATCATAGCTAATACTTAAATATTGATATTCATATTATGTTTTTAAATTTAGGATGTTTTTGTTGTCATATACTCTTGGTTTTGTTTATATTATCTGTATTTAGTGTTTCATAAATTAACTATTATGATTCTGCTTATAATTGATACTTTTTACAATCACAATTCACGATCCATTAACGATTATATATCCATTGCATTATGTAACTTCTTTTAGCATCTTTGTGCTAACCTAAGCATCAGGTTTCTTAAAATGTCATATTGAGAAAATAAGGAAATCAATGAACTTGTAAGTCGATTGGGTAAAGCTTCTTGTGTGTTATTGATTTATTATTCTCATGCCAACAAGGATGATTGAAAAAACAATGGTCTAACCTCCTAGTAGGGATGTCAAACAATCGATCCACAGGGTTGAACCTTCACTAATGAAGCTAGGGCTGAGATAAACCTGAAAGATACGGTGTAGGGTAGAGAGTGTGCTACAATCGTAGACGTTTATAACAAAAATGAGTGATGTTGTGTAACGACTCGCTATTCCAATAAATAATAATAATTATTATTAATTCTTATAAATGTTCACACGTCTATATATACGTCTATTGTTAATATATATGTACATATAGTCCAAATACTTGAGCTAAATCCGTTTATATGAACAAATAACGCGTTATACGTAATAACACACTAGTAAACCGACGCTTATCCTTGTAAATTTCTAATCATGACAAAAAAAATATATATAATAATTACGAAGTTCGAATACTCGTTTTAATTAGTTTTACATTTAAATGTACGTGAAGTAACTATCTAGGGATTGAACGAGTCCAGTTCATAGACGAAACCTGAGTCAGTAACTAGTTCGTTTAAACAATAACTTCCATCTAACTTCCACCTACCAAATACCCTAATTATATAAACACCTTAAACTCATCCCACCACCTTCCATCTTCTTCTTCACTAAAACCCTAGCTACCATTCTCTTTAACTTCCTACTCATTTTTCCTATATCCATTCTTATACACACAAGACAACACAAGTCCCTCCCTGCTCTCACATCTCTCCCAACTCTCTCTCGCTCAAGACACAGCAGCGGCGGCGGCCGCCGACCACCATCGCCGCCAACAATCACCACCACCCGAACCACCAGTCACCGCCTACCCCCTTCTTCATCACTGTTCATCAGCGGCAACAACATAGGGTCAGGAGGCTGGATGCTTTATTCATGACCCGACGACACCCCCTTATGGTCCGAGTTGCAGGTTCCGATCAGGTATATCGGGGCGTATTCCTTTGCCTTGTTCAGGTCCCTACCCCTCCTCTCTCATCTCCTTGTCCGATTATCAACAACATATGGTTCCAGGTTCAGATTTGCCTTGTTTCGGATGGGCCTGTTACCATGACCGGAAATGGTCACGGTGTGGTGTTGGTGCCGATGGCCAAGCCAAGCTTTGGCCTTGGTTTTGGTCGTTATCCTTGTTGGTTCACTTTTGCTCAGGTTGACCAGATTATGTGTGGTCAAGATCAGTCAACAGATCTGAGTTTTGTTTAGGTTTAGTGGGTTTAGTCAAAGGTGGTATCGGGCTGCGTATGGTACAGATCAGGTCTATTTGTTTCCTCCTTCTGTTCGGGTCTCGGGTTAAACCCGGACCTGGTCAACATCAGTCAACGACCCAGACTCGGTCAGATTCAGTCAAGTTTTGGTTCTGGTTAACAGGTCAAACCGCTGGTCAACCTTAGTCAACAGTCAAGATGGGTCAGGCCAGTCAACTCTCTTTTCATGGCGAGTATGTGTCGGTTCGCGAGTCATCACAGGAAGGTATAACACGCCGTGTCTTGTTTTATTTATTTTGGTTATATTTATATAGTCAAAGTTATATTTTCTTTTGTGTATATAAATATTTATACAAAAGTGTAAAACGAATCGAACCGACTTGTACGTATGAAATTCTTAACATCTATATATAAATACATCTATGCGCCTATGTACTCATGTTGCGAACTTTTAAATGTTAAAAGTAATTATACGAAAATATGTTGGATATATATACGCAACATAATAGTTGGCGAAACATGACTTCGAATGCTTATTTCAACTAGTCGTTTTAATATTCTATTTTGGAGCATTAACTATTAACTAAACTATACTTACACTAATTAATATAAGGACTATCTTATGTTCATACGAATCGTCAAAACATTGCACTATATGTATATGTATTACTTATCAAAACTCTTAGTTATCGCACTCTATAGTCTTAATTACTTGAGCCATTTGTAGCGTATAAGCTTGGTTAAATTGTTTTGTGTTTGGGTTTTGGACAATTGATGTTTTGAGATAAAATAGACGACTTGTGTTGTCTGGTTTCTTACAAAAACAGAGGAGACTCTGCCCAAATTTTTATAAAGTTATAAGCAACATATCGGATGGTCAAATCTATTATTTTTGTACAATTAAAGCTACGTATTACAAGTAAATTTTATTAGCAAACCTTACTTCATCATACTAGAAATATATGTATACTTATATATATAAACATAATATACATACACTATCCAACCTACGAAACAAGTTAACATTCGAGTCAAGTTATACAAATATTAGTTTCTTAATACAAAATGTGTCTTTAACAATAACCTTAAGACGCGACCCTCAATAATATATTAAAGCATTATTCCAAGTTACTGTCGATTCGTTAAGTCTAGGTAGTTGAATAAACTATCTTTAAAACCAAGAAACAAAATAAGTTAATTTGCATTAGAATTTAAGACATCCTTTACTTGTAATAGGACACAAGAGATTCAGTCAATCCAGCTTCAGACATTGTTTGTTACTCTTTCGCACTCCAGGTGAGTTCATACTTGTCCCCCTTCTATTCTTTATTTCTTTGGGGCTCAACATGTATCACTATCAAAAACTTAAACGATTTCATACTCTTAAACTATCATGCTCAATCTATTAAACATACTTATATGCTATTTGCCATGCTTACGATTCTTGATACTTAAACATAATTCATTAACTATTATTATGTAACACCCCAACCGATGGCGGAAACATCGGGGTGCCACGTATTGATGATTGTTTTCAGTAGCACATGGTATAATATAAATTTTAAATAATTTATTCAAACATAATATCCAAAATGTGAAATAATGTCTAAGCATTCAAATACATAACATCAAACAATAACTTCAAAAACTTCAAATAAACTTCAAGATAAATCCTCATGCTAACTCAAGCCTCAGCTTCGTTGTTACCTGAAACATGTTAATTTTGAAAGTATTTTGGGTCAACATAAGTTGGTGAGAATTACATAGGTTTTTGATGATAAATGAATAAAATGTTATGCAATTCATGTGTCATGTTAATCTAGCCCATATGTGAGAACATATTAGAAATAAATCGAGTGCATAATCAACCCTGTTGACTGTTATAAAATAATACATACCATACACTTATGGTCCCAATGAATATGTTATGCGATAACAAACACCCACGTAACCTTGGTAGGAGGCACGTATCCGGGTGGGATTGTCAGTCCAATAGATCTATCAATGTATACCGTCGGCTGATCAATGTTAATGATTATGCTAGAATGGTGCTTACTCTAATCATGCTCAAGACAATATGCAACATAGAAAACCCATAAACACATTGATGATTGAATTGCAATGAAAAGTGTTATAACATGTTTCACCCCAAAAGTGGTGATAAAAGGGGCTATGTAAACTCACCTTAGCAAATGTTAACTTGTTGAAAAGATATGATAATTGTGTTGCCCAAAGTGATTCCAAATATTACCCTATAATGAGGTAATATATAATAAGTCTAAGTCTATGTAACTAATATGTGTATCCTAGGGTTTCGATTTGGGGATAATCAATTGTTAAATTTTAATTTAAAAATGTTAATTAAATAAAGAAAGTTGGATAATTAATGAAAAATAGTCTATTTATAAAGTTTGAATTTTGAAGCAATAAAATAATTTTTATAAAATTATTTCATTTAAAATAGATTTTTAAATCTATTTATTTATAAATAGCCAATTATTAACTTTAATATTCAAAAATACTAAAATTAAAGAAATCTATTTTTAAAAATCATAATTCTGTTCTAAATGATTAAAAATAATTTGTATAAAATTTTGGTGCAAAAATGATGAAAATTGGATTTATTATGAATTAAATATGATTAAATCTTACAAAAATTGATTAAAAATAATAAATAAATGATTTTACTGAATTAAAAATTATTTCAGTAAAGTTTAACTTTATAAAAAGTTAGGATAATTTTTGGGGAATTTAATAAAACTGTTTTGATATAATAATGGATTTTTATAAATATAATAGTATAAAAATGATTTAATTATTATAATTATTAAATAAAAGAATTTCTGAAAAATAAAAATTGTAAATAACACTTTTATATCAGATTAAGTACTTATAATTTTTTTTAGAGTTTATAAAATAGTTTAGGTATTTTAAAAAGAATTTAAATGTTTACAAGGATTAATATATATATAATTAATTGTATTGTGTTAAAAAAAAGAAGAAAAGAAAAGAATGAACAAAACCGGTCAGAGCCGGACTCGAACCCGGGTGACCTCGGAACAAGACCAGAGTCACAACCACTTGGCCTAGGCCGGTGGTTGTGATGAATCTGGTTTCATAATTATTAAATACACGATGAAACAAAAGCTTTATCCCCAATTTATAAACGACGAACCCTAGATTTTTCAATAGGATGATTCAGGCAACTATAGCCCGATTAATGTTAGGGCTATAGTTGCTTGGATGCCGATGAATGAAACCCACCAAAAAAATTGAACTCACAGTGTACGATTGATGTTGATGATCGGGTCAAAGGAAAAGTCAAACCACGAACAAATATCAGCAATTACAGAGTGAATTAGTGAGAAATAGGGATTGAGAGAGAGTTGTGAGCGATTAGACAAGGTCCAGAATGCCTCAATTTATACTAGAGGATTAGGGTTAGGGTTAATTAGATAGTTGACTTTCCTTTTATAAAAAACGCGTCAAATTTTGATTATTAGGGCACGATTGCCGTGTTATTGTTGTGCAATTATGTTGGATTGGGCCGGTAATAGCACGAATTTGCCAAACATACATCAATTACGCGTTAATACTTGGATTGATTAACAAGGAATTCCCACAGTTGACTTTCCTTGTCAACTGTGGGGATTTAAACACGCGTATATAATTATAATGAGTCTGGGTTTATACCAAGGAAGTGGCCAGCCCAGCTGGTTTGTGCACTTGTGTTAGATGAGCCGGCCTTTGGCGCGGGTTCGAACCCCGGCCAAGGCAGCTTATTTTTTTGATTTAATTATCACTCACACATATATATATATAAATTATATATAGTATTAGGGTTCCATAAAAGCGACAAAAATAATAAATGCGAGGATAATTATGAAACTTGACGTTTTATTAATGCCGATGGTGTAACGTACAAGTATTTAATGCGTAATGTTACAGTCTCCCCTACTTTTAGGAACTTCGTCCCGAAGTTGGAGTTGGAGAGTCTGGTGGAAAAAGATGCGGATACTTCGACTTCATCTGGTCTTTACGCTCCCAAGTGAACTCTGGGCCTCGTTTAGATTCCCAACGAACCTTAACGATCGGAATACGACTGCGCTTGAGTTTCTTGACTCCAGTGTCAACAATCTCGACGGGTTTCTCGATAATGTGCATGCTTTCATCGATTTGCACATCCTCAAGAGGAACATGAAGGTTCTCATCTGCTAAGCATTTCTTGAGATTCGAAACATGGAAGGTCGGGTGAACATTGCTTAGCTCAGGTGGAAGCTCAAGTCTGTAAGCCACTTTCCCAACTCTGTCAAGAATTTTGAAGGGGCCTACGTATCGAGGAGCTAGTTTTCCCTTTCTACCGAAACGAATAACTCCTTTCCAAGGGGATACCTTAAGTAGCACAAGGTCCCCAACTTGAAATTCCAAGGGTTTACGACGTTTATCAGCATAACTCTTTTGGCGACTTCGAGCCTTGAGAAGATTATCCTGAATAAGCTGGATTTTGTCTGTAGTTTCCTGGATTAGTTCGGGTCCAGTAATACGAGCTTCACCAACCTCGGTCCAACAGACAGGAGAACGACATTTCCGACCATAGAGTGCCTCAAAAGGAGCCATGTTAATGCTGGCGTGATAACTGTTGTTGTATGAAAACTCAACCAAGGGAAGATGAGAATCCCATGCGCCACCAAAATCGATGACACACGCCCTGAGCATGTCCTCAAGTGTCTGGATGGTTCGTTCAGTCTGACCATCCGTTTGAGGGTGATAAGCAGTGCTCAGGTTCAACTTGGTACCCAAAGCTTTTTGTAGAGATTCCCAAAAGTGAGAGGTGAAACGACCATCGCGATCAGAAATAATATCCAAAGGTATACCGTGTCGACATACGATTTCACTTACGTACATCTTTGCCAACCTTTCCACAGAATACTTCTCGCGAATAGGTAGAAAGTGAGCGGACTTGGTCAAACGATCGACGATTACCCAAATACTGTCAAAACCTTTGGGTGTGCGAGGGAGTTTGGTGATGAAATCCATAGCTATGCTCTCCCATTTCCAGACAGGAATCTCTGGTTGTTCAAGCATACCAGATGGTCGTTGATGTTCAGCCTTAACCTTGGAACAAGTGAGGCATTTTGCAACGAAAAGAGCAATGTCTTTCTTCATACCAGGCCACCAATAAGAATAACGAAGATCTTGGTACATCTTGTCAGCTCCAGGATGAATAGAATAACGAGACTTATGAGCCTCGTTCATGAGAAAGGTACGAAGATCATCACGGTCGGGAATCCACAGTCGATTAAGAAAATAAAGGAGACCATCGGGTTTGGTTTCAAGTTGAGTCTCAGCACCACAAGACATTTCATCGTACATGTTACCTTGGGTGACTGAGGTGTGTTGAGCCTGGAGAATGCGATCTTGGAGATCGGTACGAACTCTCGCACATTGGAGTTTGACACGCTCTTTACGACTAAGTGCGTCAGCCACAACATTCGCCTTGCCAGGATGGTAGCGAATTTCGCAATCATAGTCGTTAAGTAATTCAACCCAACGTCGTTGCCTCATGTTAAGATTCTTTTGATCGAAGACATATTGGAGACTTTTGTGGTCCGTGAACACCACACATTTGGTCCCATAAAGATAATGTCTCCAAATCTTGAGTGCAAAGACAACAGCGCCCAATTCAAGATCATGGGTGGTATAATTTTTCTCGTGAATCTTGAGTTGTCGAGATGCATAAGCGATAACCTTTCCTCGTTGCATAAGAACACAACCAAGTCCTTGGTTCGATGCATCACAGTAGACCACGAAATCATCATTACCATCAGGTAGAGATAAGACAGGAGCTTCACAGAGTTTCAGCTTAAGAGTTTCAAATGCTTCCTCTTGCTTAGGTCCCCACTCATAGGGTTTACCCTTGTGAGTTAAGGTAGTGAGAGGAACAGCGATCTTGGAGAAATTGGCGATGAATCGACGATAATAACCAGCCAACCCAAGAAAAGAACGGACTTCGGTTGGAGTGGTAGGGACACTCCAATTTTTCACAGCTTCGATCTTTGCAGGATCAACATGAATCCCGTTCATATCAATGACATGTCCCAAAAATTGAACTTCCTTAAGCCAAAATTCACATTTGGAGAACTTGGCGTACAGTTGTTCTTTCTTTAGGAGACTCAAGATAGAGTGAAGATGTTGCTCGTGATCGGATTTTGACTTAGAGTAAATCAAAATATCATCGATGAAAACGATCACGAATTTGTCGAGATAGGGTCTACAAACCCGATTCATCAAATCCATAAATACTGCGGGAGCATTGGTCAATCCGAAAGGCATAACCATGAATTCATAGTGACCGTAGCGAGTGCGAAAGGCCGTCTTGGGAATATCTTCATCGTGGACTCTAAGCTGATGATAACCAGAACGGAGATCAATCTTCGAGAAGTGGGTTGCTCCTTGAAGTTGATCGAAGAGATCGTCAATCCTAGGAAGCGGATAACGATTCTTGATGGTGAGTTTGTTGAGTTCACGGTAGTCAATACACATCCGAAGAGAACCATCCTTCTTTTTAACGAATAATACAGGGGCTCCCCATGGAGAAGAACTAGGGCGAATGAACCCTTTATCAGAAAGTTCCTGTAATTGACTAGCAAGTTCTTGCATCTCAGAGGGTGCAAGACGATAAGGAGCTTTAGCAATAGGATTAGCACCAGGAACGAGATCAATACGAAACTCCACTTGTCGAGCAGGAGGCAAACCAGGTAAATCCTCTGGAAAGACTTCAGGATAGTCACGAATAATAGGAATGTCTTGGATACTCTTGCCTTTGTCCTTCTTCTCTATCACGTTAGCTAAGAAGGCTGTATACCCCTTTCGTAAGTACTTTTGGGCAGTAGTACAAGACATAAGCTTAAGCTCACCACAGGGTTTCTCACCATAG
The DNA here is from genome assembly GCA_030844895.1 of Ambrosia x helenae. NCBI lineage: Eukaryota > Viridiplantae > Streptophyta > Magnoliopsida > Asterales > Asteraceae > Ambrosia > Ambrosia x helenae. The sequence continues at coordinate 53,915,638 of CM061223.1, forward strand.
ATCTTCAAAATCTCGCCAGATTCGAGAGGAATGCGTATGACTTTCTCGAAGCACAGAATTTCGGCACGATGAGTTGACAACCAGTCCATGCCTACTATAACATCAAAACTACCAAGATGCATGGGAATAAGATCGATAGGGAAGGTATGATCATCGAGATTCAACAAGCAGTTACGAATAATAGAACCGATCGAAATAGACTTCCCGTTAGCTACCTCTACCACAAAAGGGTCTTCTAGATTAGTGTGGGGTAAGTTAAGTAAAGGTTCAAACTTTAGTGACACGAATGACTTATCAGCTCCTGAATCAAATAATATGGATGCATAGTGATTATTAATGAGAAACGTACCATTCACCACTTCATTGTTGTCACGAGCCTGGTTAGCGTTGAGATTGTAGGCGCGACCTCGAGCACCTTGGTTCTGGTTGCGGTTCTGGTTTTGGTTTTGGTTCTGATTTTGGTTTTGGTTACGGTTACGGTTAGGGCAGTTGTTGATGTAGTGATTAGGGTTACCACACTCGTAGCATTGACCACGAGTAGGCCTGTTGTTTTGTTGGTTGGGAGCTGGGTTGTTGTTGTCTTGGGCAGCAGGAGATCGACAGACGTTCACCAGGTGACCATATCGTTGACACTTAGTACAGAATCGACATGGCACCTGTGTGGGATGGTGATACTTGCAAGTGTTGCACAAAGGGTGAGGTCCGGTGTATGGTTTCTTGGCTGGGTTTTGGGCAGCAGGTGGAGTAGCAGCAACCATATAGTTTCTAGCCTTACGCTTCTTGTTGCTTGAGGTCTCAGGCTTGACTTCAATTGCAGGCTGTGGAGTATCTTTGGCAACAGTCTTCTTGGTGCCCTTACGAACGAGAGTACCATTCTTCACATGATTATCAGTAAGAGTGGCCGCAAGACGTTTGGCCTCTTCCAGAGTTGCAGGATTTCTACCCCAAACAGTGTCCTGGATTTGCATGGGCAGACCACCGATGTACTTCTCGATGGCTACCGGCAGAGGAGTAACCTTGTGTGGCAACAATAAGCTAAGCTCATGAAAGCGGGTGTTGTAGGCAAGATTTTCCCCACTATCTTGAGCCAAGGTGTGGAACTCATCCTCAAGCTTTTTGACTTCATTGCGAGGACAGAACTCCTCCTTCATGATCTCTTTGACCTGGTCCCAAGTCATAGCAAGAGCAACTTCGGCCCCACGAGTACGCTTTTCTTCATTCCACCATGTGAGTGCTCGTTTATGGAGAACACTCATGGCGTAACGAACCTTGAAATTATTGGGGCACTCACTGTTGATGAAGGTATTTTCAATACCCTCAAACCATTGGAGAAGTCCAGTAGCTCCTTCTTCACCGCTGAACTTTGGAGGGTTACAAGAGTTGAAATGCTTGAGGGTGCAAGCTTGGGGTCCATTGCCATTGCCATTGCCATTGCCATTCCCGTTCCCGTTGTTGTGACCATTCCCATTCAATTGGATGACCTGAGCAAGTAAGTTGGGAACCAGAGTTGCGATTTGCTGCGCCATTTGTTGAGAAATGATCGCAGCCAGTTGAGCATCGACCCCATTGTTGTTGTGGTTAGGAACTTGGTCATGGTTGTGGTTATGGTTATCACCACCTTCTTCGTGGTTCTCACCATTGCTGTTGCGAGTGCTGCGACGAGGAGGCATGATCTGTAATAGACACAATGAAATGAATGAGAGTTCATATAAGGAATGTAATCATTTATTCATTAATTAAAACGAATAAACGAAAACGTTGACTTATCAAAGATTCTAAATTCTAATAACATATGAAGACATGCTTTAGCCTATAAGTGAACACTCATCCCGAGAATTCCCAGGTAGGCATCCGGGTCCCTCGTCTGATTGGGATATATGCGCAATGCCAGCCTAGACAGAAGACTCAGAATACAGGCGTTCACCCTTCCAGATTGCACGTGTTCGTTATTAAAATCTAGAACTTCGACGAGATCTCAAGGGGTTCAGGTTAAACCTGAGGATTTTGTCCTATAAATCTAATGGTGGATCAGGATTGCAGCAGACAATTAAGAGTAGTCACATGTAGGTTTAAGGCATGGGATAAGGATAGGATTAGGGAAGCAATTAGGGTTACAAGTAGGAGAAGCAAGTACTGTTTTAGTCCCTAAGGTTATAGTCTAGATTATTTCTAATAACCTAATTCCCTATAACCAAGGCTCTGATACCAATCTGTAACACCCCAACCGATGGCGGAAACATCGGGGTGCCACGTATTGATGATTGTTTTCAGTAGCACATGGTATAATATAAATTTTAAATAATTTATTCAAACATAATATCCAAAATGTGAAATAATGTCTAAGCATTCAAATACATAACATCAAACAATAACTTCAAAAACTTCAAATAAACTTCAAGATAAATCCTCATGCTAACTCAAGCCTCAGCTTCGTTGTTACCTGAAACATGTTAATTTTGAAAGTATTTTGGGTCAACATAAGTTGGTGAGAATTACATAGGTTTTTGATGATAAATGAATAAAATGTTATGCAATTCATGTGTCATGTTAATCTAGCCCATATGTGAGAACATATTAGAAATAAATCGAGTGCATAATCAACCCTGTTGACTGTTATAAAATAATACATACCATACACTTATGGTCCCAATGAATATGTTATGCGATAACAAACACCCACGTAACCTTGGTAGGAGGCACGTATCCGGGTGGGATTGTCAGTCCAATAGATCTATCAATGTATACCGTCGGCTGATCAATGTTAATGATTATGCTAGAATGGTGCTTACTCTAATCATGCTCAAGACAATATGCAACATAGAAAACCCATAAACACATTGATGATTGAATTGCAATGAAAAGTGTTATAACATGTTTCACCCCAAAAGTGGTGATAAAAGGGGCTATGTAAACTCACCTTAGCAAATGTTAACTTGTTGAAAAGATATGATAATTGTGTTGCCCAAAGTGATTCCAAATATTACCCTATAATGAGGTAATATATAATAAGTCTAAGTCTATGTAACTAATATGTGTATCCTAGGGTTTCGATTTGGGGATAATCAATTGTTAAATTTTAATTTAAAAATGTTAATTAAATAAAGAAAGTTGGATAATTAATGAAAAATAGTCTATTTATAAAGTTTGAATTTTGAAGCAATAAAATAATTTTTATAAAATTATTTCATTTAAAATAGATTTTTAAATCTATTTATTTATAAATAGCCAATTATTAACTTTAATATTCAAAAATACTAAAATTAAAGAAATCTATTTTTAAAAATCATAATTCTGTTCTAAATGATTAAAAATAATTTGTATAAAATTTTGGTGCAAAAATGATGAAAATTGGATTTATTATGAATTAAATATGATTAAATCTTACAAAAATTGATTAAAAATAATAAATAAATGATTTTACTGAATTAAAAATTATTTCAGTAAAGTTTAACTTTATAAAAAGTTAGGATAATTTTTGGGGAATTTAATAAAACTGTTTTGATATAATAATGGATTTTTATAAATATAATAGTATAAAAATGATTTAATTATTATAATTATTAAATAAAAGAATTTCTGAAAAATAAAAATTGTAAATAACACTTTTATATCAGATTAAGTACTTATAATTTTTTTTAGAGTTTATAAAATAGTTTAGGTATTTTAAAAAGAATTTAAATGTTTACAAGGATTAATATATATATAATTAATTGTATTGTGTTAAAAAAAAGAAGAAAAGAAAAGAATGAACAAAACCGGTCAGAGCCGGACTCGAACCCGGGTGACCTCGGAACAAGACCAGAGTCACAACCACTTGGCCTAGGCCGGTGGTTGTGATGAATCTGGTTTCATAATTATTAAATACACGATGAAACAAAAGCTTTATCCCCAATTTATAAACGACGAACCCTAGATTTTTCAATAGGATGATTCAGGCAACTATAGCCCGATTAATGTTAGGGCTATAGTTGCTTGGATGCCGATGAATGAAACCCACCAAAAAAATTGAACTCACAGTGTACGATTGATGTTGATGATCGGGTCAAAGGAAAAGTCAAACCACGAACAAATATCAGCAATTACAGAGTGAATTAGTGAGAAATAGGGATTGAGAGAGAGTTGTGAGCGATTAGACAAGGTCCAGAATGCCTCAATTTATACTAGAGGATTAGGGTTAGGGTTAATTAGATAGTTGACTTTCCTTTTTATAAAACGCGTCAAATTTTGATTATTAGGGCACGATTGCCGTGTTATTGTTGTGCAATTATGTTGGATTGGGCCGGTAATAGCACGAATTTGCCAAACATACATCAATTACGCGTTAATACTTGGATTGATTAACAAGGAATTCCCACAGTTGACTTTCCTTGTCAACTGTGGGGATTTAAACACGCGTATATAATTATAATGAGTCTGGGTTTATACCAAGGAAGTGGCCAGCCCAGCTGGTTTGTGCACTTGTGTTAGATGAGCCGGCCTTTGGCGCGGGTTCGAACCCCGGCCAAGGCAGCTTATTTTTTTGATTTAATTATCACTCACACATATATATATATAATATTATATATAGTATTAGGGTTCCATAAAAGCGACAAAAATAATAAATGCGAGGATAATTATGAAACTTGACGTTTTATTAATGCCGATGGTGTAACGTACAAGTATTTAATGCGTAATGTTACAGTCTCCCCTACTTTTAGGAACTTCGTCCCGAAGTTGGAGTTGGAGAGTCTGGTGGAAAAAGATGCGGATACTTCGACTTCATCTGGTCTTTACGCTCCCAAGTGAACTCTGGGCCTCGTTTAGATTCCCAACGAACCTTAACGATCGGAATACGACTGCGCTTGAGTTTCTTGACTCCAGTGTCAACAATCTCGACGGGTTTCTCGATAATGTGCATGCTTTCATCGATTTGCACATCCTCAAGAGGAACATGAAGGTTCTCATCTGCTAAGCATTTCTTGAGATTCGAAACATGGAAGGTCGGGTGAACATTGCTTAGCTCAGGTGGAAGCTCAAGTCTGTAAGCCACTTTCCCAACTCTGTCAAGAATTTTGAAGGGGCCTACGTATCGAGGAGCTAGTTTTCCCTTTCTACCGAAACGAATAACTCCTTTCCAAGGGGATACCTTAAGTAGCACAAGGTCCCCAACTTGAAATTCCAAGGGTTTACGACGTTTATCAGCATAACTCTTTTGGCGACTTCGAGCCTTGAGAAGATTATCCTGAATAAGCTGGATTTTGTCTGTAGTTTCCTGGATTAGTTCGGGTCCAGTAATACGAGCTTCACCAACCTCGGTCCAACAGACAGGAGAACGACATTTCCGACCATAGAGTGCCTCAAAAGGAGCCATGTTAATGCTGGCGTGATAACTGTTGTTGTATGAAAACTCAACCAAGGGAAGATGAGAATCCCATGCGCCACCAAAATCGATGACACACGCCCTGAGCATGTCCTCAAGTGTCTGGATGGTTCGTTCAGTCTGACCATCCGTTTGAGGGTGATAAGCAGTGCTCAGGTTCAACTTGGTACCCAAAGCTTTTTGTAGAGATTCCCAAAAGTGAGAGGTGAAACGACCATCGCGATCAGAAATAATATCCAAAGGTATACCGTGTCGACATACGATTTCACTTACGTACATCTTTGCCAACCTTTCCACAGAATACTTCTCGCGAATAGGTAGAAAGTGAGCGGACTTGGTCAAACGATCGACGATTACCCAAATACTGTCAAAACCTTTGGGTGTGCGAGGGAGTTTGGTGATGAAATCCATAGCTATGCTCTCCCATTTCCAGACAGGAATCTCTGGTTGTTCAAGCATACCAGATGGTCGTTGATGTTCAGCCTTAACCTTGGAACAAGTGAGGCATTTTGCAACGAAAAGAGCAATGTCTTTCTTCATACCAGGCCACCAATAAGAATAACGAAGATCTTGGTACATCTTGTCAGCTCCAGGATGAATAGAATAACGAGACTTATGAGCCTCGTTCATGAGAAAGGTACGAAGATCATCACGGTCGGGAATCCACAGTCGATTAAGAAAATAAAGGAGACCATCGGGTTTGGTTTCAAGTTGAGTCTCAGCACCACAAGACATTTCATCGTACATGTTACCTTGGGTGACTGAGGTGTGTTGAGCCTGGAGAATGCGATCTTGGAGATCGGTACGAACTCTCGCACATTGGAGTTTGACACGCTCTTTACGACTAAGTGCGTCAGCCACAACATTCGCCTTGCCAGGATGGTAGCGAATTTCGCAATCATAGTCGTTAAGTAATTCAACCCAACGTCGTTGCCTCATGTTAAGATTCTTTTGATCGAAGACATGTTGGAGACTTTTGTGGTCCGTGAACACCACACATTTGGTCCCATAAAGATAATGTCTCCAAATCTTGAGTGCAAAGACAACAGCGCCCAATTCAAGATCATGGGTGGTATAATTTTTCTCGTGAATCTTGAGTTGTCGAGATGCATAAGCGATAACCTTTCCTCGTTGCATAAGAACACAACCAAGTCCTTGGTTCGATGCATCACAGTAGACCACGAAATCATCATTACCATCAGGTAGAGATAAGACAGGAGCTTCACAGAGTTTCAGCTTAAGAGTTTCAAATGCTTCCTCTTGCTTAGGTCCCCACTCATAGGGTTTACCCTTGTGAGTTAAGGTAGTGAGAGGAACAGCGATCTTGGAGAAATTGGCGATGAATCGACGATAATAACCAGCCAACCCAAGAAAAGAACGGACTTCGGTTGGAGTGGTAGGGACACTCCAATTTTTCACAGCTTCGATCTTTGCAGGATCAACATGAATCCCGTTCATATCAATGACATGTCCCAAAAATTGAACTTCCTTAAGCCAAAATTCACATTTGGAGAACTTGGCGTACAGTTGTTCTTTCTTTAGGAGACTCAAGATAGAGTGAAGATGTTGCTCGTGGTCGGATTTTGACTTAGAGTAAATCAAAATATCATCGATGAAAACGATCACGAATTTGTCGAGATAGGGTCTACAAACCCGATTCATCAAATCCATAAATACTGCGGGAGCATTGGTCAATCCGAAAGGCATAACCATGAATTCATAGTGACCGTAGCGAGTGCGAAAGGCCGTCTTGGGAATATCTTCATCGTGGACTCTAAGCTGATGATAACCAGAACGGAGATCAATCTTCGAGAAGTGGGTTGCTCCTTGAAGTTGATCGAAGAGATCGTCAATCCTAGGAAGCGGATAACGATTCTTGATGGTGAGTTTGTTGAGTTCACGGTAGTCAATACACATCCGAAGAGAACCATCCTTCTTTTTAACGAATAATACAGGGGCTCCCCATGGAGAAGAACTAGGGCGAATGAACCCTTTATCAGAAAGTTCCTGTAATTGACTAGCAAGTTCTTGCATCTCAGAGGGTGCAAGACGATAAGGAGCTTTAGCAATAGGATTAGCACCAGGAACGAGATCAATACGAAACTCCACTTGTCGAGCAGGAGGCAAACCAGGTAAATCCTCTGGAAAGACTTCAGGATAGTCACGAATAATAGGAATGTCTTGGATACTCTTGCCTTGTCCTTCTTCTCTATCACGTTAGCTAAGAAGGCTGTATACCCCTTTCGTAAGTACTTTTGGGCAGTAGTACAAGACATAAGCTTAAGCTCACCACAGGGTTTCTCACCATAGATCTTCAAAATCTCGCCAGATTCGAGAGGAATGCGTATGACTTTCTCGAAGCACAGAATTTCGGCACGATGAGTTGACAACCAGTCCATGCCTACTATAACATCAAAACTACCAAGATGCATGGGAATAAGATCGATAGGGAAGGTATGATCATCGAGATTCAACAAGCAGTTACGAATAATAGAACCGATCGAAATAGACTTCCCGTTAGCTACCTCTACCACAAAAGGGTCTTCTAGATTAGTGTGGGTAAGTTAAGTAAAGGTTCAAACTTTAGTGACACGAATGACTTATCAGCTCCTGAATCAAATAATATGGATGCATAGTGATTATTAATGAGAAACGTACCATTCACCACTTCATTGTTGTCATGAGCCTGGTTAGCGTTGAGATTGTAGGCGCGACCTCGAGCACCTTGGTTCTGGTTGCGGTTCTGGTTTTGGTTTTGGTTTTGGTTCTGATTTTGGTTTTGGTTACGGTTACGGTTAGGGCAGTTGTTGATGTAGTGATTAGGGTTACCACACTCGTAGCATTGACCACGAGTAGGCCTGTTGTTTTGTTGGTTGGGAGCTGGGTTGTTGTTGTCTTGGGCAGCAGGAGATCGACAGACGTTCACCAGGTGACCATATCGTTGACACTTAGTACAGAATCGACATGGCACCTGTGTGGGATGGTGATACTTGCAAGTGTTGCACAAAGGGTGAGGTCCGGTGTATGGTTTCTTGGCTGGGTTTTGGGCAGCAGGTGGAGTAGCAGCAACCATATAGTTTCTAGCCTTACGCTTCTTGTTGCTTGAGGTCTCAGGCTTGACTTCAATTGCAGGCTGTGGAGTATCTTTGGCAACAGTCTTCTTGGTGCCCTTACGAACGAGAGTACCATTCTTCACATGATTATCAGTAAGAGTGGCCGCAAGACGTTTGGCCTCTTCCAGAGTTGCAGGATTTCTACCCCAAACAGTGTCCTGGATTTGCATGGGCAGACCACCGATGTACTTCTCGATGGCTACCGGCAGAGGAGTAACCTTGTGTGGCAACAATAAGCTAAGCTCATGAAAGCGGGTGTTGTAGGCAAGATTTTCCCCACTATCTTGAGCCAAGGTGTGGAACTCATCCTCAAGCTTTTTGACTTCATTGCGAGGACAGAACTCCTCCTTCATGATCTCTTTGACCTGGTCCCAAGTCATAGCAAGAGCAACTTCGGCCCCACGAGTACGCTTTTCTTCATTCCACCATGTGAGTGCTCGTTTATGGAGAACACTCATGGCGTAACGAACCTTGAAATTATTGGGGCACTCACTGTTGATGAAGGTATTTTCAATACCCTCAAACCATTGGAGAAGTCCAGTAGCTCCTTCTTCACCGCTGAACTTTGGAGGGTTACAAGAGTTGAAATGCTTGAGGGTGCAAGCTTGGGGTCCATTGCCATTGCCATTGCCATTGCCATTCCCGTTCCCGTTGTTGTGACCATTCCCATTCAATTGGATGACCTGAGCAAGTAAGTTGGGAACCAGAGTTGCGATTTGCTGCGCCATTTGTTGAGAAATGATCGCAGCCAGTTGAGCATCGACCCCATTGTTGTTGTGGTTAGGAACTTGGTCATGGTTGTGGTTATGGTTATCACCACCTTCTTCGTGGTTCTCACCATTGCTGTTGCGAGTGCTGCGACGAGGAGGCATGATCTGTAATAGACACAATGAAATGAATGAGAGTTCATATAAGGAATGTAATCATTTATTCATTAATTAAAACGAATAAACGAAAACGTTGACTTATCAAAGATTCTAAATTCTAATAACATATGAAGACATGCTTTAGCCTATAAGTGAACACTCATCCCGAGAATTCCCAGGTAGGCATCCGGGTCCCTCGTCTGATTGGGATATATGCGCAATGCCAGCCTAGACAGAAGACTCAGAATACAGGCGTTCACCCTTCCAGATTGCACGTGTTCGTTATTAAAATCTAGAACTTCGACGAGATCTCAAGGGGGTTCAGGTTAAACCTGAGGATTTTGTCCTATAAATCTAATGGTGGATCAGGATTGCAGCAGACAATTAAGAGTAGTCACATGTAGGTTTAAGGCATGGGATAAGGATAGGATTAGGGAAGCAATTAGGGTTACAAGTAGGAGAAGCAAGTACTGTTTTAGTCCCTAAGGTTATAGTCTAGATTATTTCTAATAACCTAATTCCCTATAACCAAGGCTCTGATACCAATCTGTAACACCCCAACCGATGGCGGAAACATCGGGGTGCCACGTATTGATGATTGTTTTCAGTAGCACATGGTATAATATAAATTTTAAATAATTTATTCAAACATAATATCCAAAATGTGAAATAATGTCTAAGCATTCAAATACATAACATCAAACAATAACTTCAAAAACTTCAAATAAACTTCAAGATAAATCCTCATGCTAACTCAAGCCTCAGCTTCGTTGTTACCTGAAACATGTTAATTTTGAAAGTATTTTGGGTCAACATAATTTGGTGAGAATTACATAGGTTTTTGATGATAAATGAATAAAATGTTATGCAATTCATGTGTCATGTTAATCTAGCCCATATGTGAGAACATATTAGAAATAAATCGAGTGCATAATCAACCCTGTTGACTGTTATAAAATAATACATACCATACACTTATGGTCCCAATGAATATGTTATGCGATAACAAACACCCACGTAACCTTGGTAGGAGGCACGTATCCGGTGGGATTGTCAGTCCAATAGATCTATCAATGTATACCGTCGGCTGATCAATGTTAATGATTATGCTAGAATGGTGCTTACTCTAATCATGCTCAAGACAATATGCAACATAGAAAACCCATAAACACATTGATGATTGAATTGCAATGAAAAGTGTTATAACATGTTTCACCCCAAAAGTGGTGATAAAAGGGGCTATGTAAACTCACCTTAGCAAATGTTAACTTGTTGAAAAGATATGATAATTGTGTTGCCCAAAGTGATTCCAAATATTACCCTATAATGAGGTAATATATAATAAGTCTAAGTCTATGTAACTAATATGTGTATCCTAGGGTTTCGATTTGGGGATAATCAATTGTTAAATTTTAATTTAAAAATGTTAATTAAATAAAGAAAGTTGGATAATTAATGAAAAATAGTCTATTTATAAAGTTTGAATTTTGAAGCAATAAAATAATTTTTATAAAATTATTTCATTTAAAATAGATTTTTAAATCTATTTATTTATAAATAGCCAATTATTAACTTTAATATTCAAAAATACTAAAATTAAAGAAATCTATTTTAAAAATCATAATTCTGTTCTAAATGATTAAAAATAATTTGTATAAAATTTTGGTGCAAAAATGATGAAAATTGGATTTATTATGAATTAAATATGATTAAATCTTACAAAAATTGATTAAAAATAATAAATAAATGATTTTACTGAATTAAAAATTATTTCAGTAAAGTTTAACTTTATAAAAAGTTAGGATAATTTTTGGGGAATTTAATAAAACTGTTTTGATATAATAATGGATTTTTATAAATATAATAGTATAAAAATGATTTAATTATTATAATTATTAAATAAAAGAATTTCTGAAAAATAAAAATTGTAAATAACACTTTTATATCAGATTAAGTACTTATAATTTTTTTTAGAGTTTATAAAATAGTTTAGGTATTTTAAAATGAATTTAAATGTTTACAAGGATTAATATATATATAATTAATTGTATTGTGTTAAAAAAAAGAAGAAAAGAAAAGAATGAACAAAACCGGTCAGAGCCGGACTCGAACCCGGGTGACCTCGGAACAAGACCAGAGTCACAACCACTTGGCCTAGGCCGGTGGTTGTGATGAATCTGGTTTCATAATTATTAAATACACGATGAAACAAAAGCTTTATCCCCAATTTATAAACGACGAACCCTAGATTTTTCAATAGGATGATTCAGGCAACTATAGCCCGATTAATGTTAGGGCTATAGTTGCTTGGATGCCGATGAATGAAACCCACCAAAAAAATTGAACTCACAGTGTACGATTGATGTTGATGATCGGGTCAAAGGAAAAGTCAAACCACGAACAAATATCAGCAATTACAGAGTGAATTAGTGAGAAATAGGGATTGAGAGAGAGTTGTGAGCGATTAGACAAGGTCCAGAATGCCTCAATTTATACTAGAGGATTAGGGTTAGGGTTAATTAGATAGTTGACTTTCCTTTTTATAAAACGCGTCAAATTTTGATTATTAGGGCACGATTGCCGTGTTATTGTTGTGCAATTATGTTGGATTGGGCCGGTAATAGCACGAATTTGCCAAACATACATCAATTACGCGTTAATACTTGGATTGATTAACAAGGAATTCCCACAGTTGACTTTCCTTGTCAACTGTGGGGATTTAAACACGCGTATATAATTATAATGAGTCTGGGTTTATACCAAGGAAGTGGCCAGCCCAGCTGGTTTGTGCACTTGTGTTAGATGAGCCGGCCTTTGGCGCGGGTTCGAACCCCGGCCAAGGCAGCTTATTTTTTTGATTTAATTATCACTCACACATATATATATATATAATATTATATATAGTATTAGGGTTCCATAAAAGCGACAAAAATAATAAATGCGAGGATAATTATGAAACTTGACGTTTTATTAATGCCGATGGTGTAACGTACAAGTATTTAATGCGTAATGTTACATATTAGCCCACTTAACATGTATAGCGCTATAGGAGTAGCACCCCGCCCCCTTATGGGTCATTGTTAAGAATCAAACGACCTAGCATGAATATGCTAGGTATATGCAGTGGACTCGCGGTTTGAGTTATGTTCTTTGTATGGTTTGTATGTGCAATGCTATAGTATGATGATTCGAGTAAACCATTCTAAATACTATGTATGTAAACCAAAACTAGTATGCTCACCAATGCTTTATGTGTTGACGGATATTTTTATACATGTTGCAGGAAAAGCTTGATGAGACGATACAAGAAACATCACTTAGGAATCGGCCTTAGAAACAAACGAAATAATCTTTATTTTACTTCATGTTCAAGTTAATGTATTTTTCTCATGAACATATTGTATACTTGTTGAATCTTAGATACGAATGAAATCTATTTTAATCTATTATCACAATTTAGTGTTATGAAGTCTTTGAACAATCTATCACAAGTCTCACCTCGATGTTTCCACCATCGGTTGGGGTGTGACAGATTGGTATCAGAGCCATAACTATAGGGAATTAGGAAAATTGCCATGATTGACCTAGTCTATAGTTAAGAACCTTTATTTGATTACTTCCTTTACATGCTTGAAATACTTGATTTTCCTACTTGCTTCTTATCAATCTCATATCAGCTTCATAAACCTTAAAGATGCAAGCCTTTCCTAAGGCAACATATACTCCAATATAAAGACACTCGTATTTCACAAACGAAAGAAACTCACTAAAATAGGCGTGAAACCCTTACTTTGGTGACAACTTTCAATCCTTTTTATCCCTTTTAAATTTTTGAAATTTCACCATCGAGATAGGAGTGATTTCCTTACCTTGATGACAAATTCACTCATCTCATTCTAGTGAAACCTTACCAAAGAGTTAGGATTAACTTCCTTTACTCTATGGATAAGTACCAATCCACGATTCGAAGACGACATCACCAAGTTAGGGTGATATCCACATCTTGATGACTAGTTTCATATTCCCTCATCTTGTAGAAGCTCTACTATCAAGTTAAGAGTGAATTCCTTTATCTTGGTAGCGCTTCATTTCTATACATTAACGTAACAACTTTATCATCAAGCTAAGAGTGATTCTCTTTACCTTTTGTGTTTTGAAACTACACCACGATAGGCGTGATTTCCTTACCTTAGTGGAAATTTCACAAATCCTCATTCTAGTGGAAACTTACCAATAAGATGTTGGAATTAATTTTCCTACCTCGTTAGACAAGTGCAAAAACCACACTCGAGAAACGACACCACTAAGATAGGAGTGAAATCCGCAACTTGGCGACTAGTTTCGATCCTCGATTTTTTTTTTCAATCTCTCCAAAGTCTTAAACTTTCGATTGAGAATGGACATGTAGTAACTAGAAGGGAGAATACCGTTAACCGAAATCTCGGCGAGAGTATTCCACCTATTAGGCCAAAGCATGTTTCCAAACTCAATGGTAAATACGAATCACTTTGGTTAGTCGTAGTTCCGTTCTGGAACAATCCAAACCTTGTAAACCTCTCTTACATTCTGCAACCAACTTCAAGTCCATTTTATTAGATGCATTACTTAAACCTCTCTCACTTTTGCTTGATCCTAGTTTTGAATTTCTCGAAAGTATCAATAAACATCATCATTCCTGAAAATATTTAATTTTTAATACCTTCAAATATTTTAATCAAATATTTTATAATAAATCTGGTTTCATATTAAAGCATTTTATTATCAAGTATTTTCGATTATGCGTTTTACAAAGTTTTCTCCAACCTTATACATCGATTGGCAATCGATTCTATAAAAAGTTATATTTTAAAACAAACCGAAATTTTCACATGTATGCCATTTTGTACAAATAAAACATCAAATAAATATTTTCGAGCATTATAAATTTTTATTGTTATAAAAATTCCAAAATATTTATACATCCAAAACCTTAACTTTATGTAATTTTCCACTGATATTATCTACCTTACATACTATTCTTATCATACTTCACATTTTATTCTTATCTATTTTACATTATACCAAATTAATTATAAGATGAATTAATAATCAAATTATTATTCTATACCGTCTAATTTACAGAAATACATAATGCTTGTTTATTATTTTACATTATTCTATTTATGTCATATTTGATCCAACCCATATGAATCCTTCCATAACATACTCAAAATTTTAACAAATATTTACCTATACTTTACGATTTCATTATCTTTCGTATTTTCTTTTTACCGTTCTAAACCTCCCTTGTATTTCCTAAAAACAATCATGTTCGAAACAGTACACAATATTTCCATTATGTATCATTTCGTAATGCTAAAAAAATGCGAGTATAAATTTTTCTTTCATGAAACATTAAGTCCTTCTATTTTAGTTTGTATCTGGTTTACAATTTAAAATTTTTAATGACATATGAAACCTGACTTTCTCATATATGGGTTAATATAAGGATCATAAGCTCTTTTCGCAAGCAAACGTCTATAAATTATTAATTCTTATTCTTGTAAAACCAATCATTTCCATAAACTTGATTTCACGTCAACTAGTCCATTCCCATATATCTACAAATTTGCAAGCTTAATAAGCTAAACTATTTACCAACAGTATTTTCATTTTTCCAAAACCAGGATTTAAATTTTAACCGTATTCCATATACATCATTCCCTACGAAATTGATTATTTATCGACCAAAAAAAAAAAAACTTCATTTTTCCAATATCAAAATTCCTTATCATCCATCATCCAATTACAATATGTGTCCTCTATTTCTACAATCACTGACTTACATATTGTTAATATTTATCCAACACATTTTACACCTCTATCTCCTACAAATCATAATTACTCATTAATTTCTCTTGCCAAGGGAGTGACTATTTTATTATTCAATAAACTCAAACATTACTTTCCATCCTGATTGTCCCTAAACCATTATCTTTGTATAATACAATCACAACTACGTCTACCTATACATTCACATTTGCATCTTGATACTCTTACGAATACACTTTCACTTTAATACATACCTCCACTCAACGACTAGGAGAGACTGTTATCCCTACTTAGCAATTGAATGCATACTAGTTACACCTTCTTGGATACAATTATACTTATAACACGTTACTTGATATGTTCTGATACACATAAACCTTTCCATAAACTATGAAGCCTGATACTTGAAATTCGATGCATATTCTATGCTACTTGCAAACTTGATCATGCATGAAACTTGTTTACCCATGAAACCTAAGACTTAATTATGCGTAAGACTAGATTTTCCCATGATATTGAAAATGAATATTCTATAATACTTGTAATATTCTATAAGCTTAACTTTTCACTTAATGCATATAAATTACTATAAAAACATTTTATCCACAAATTTGCACTCGCTAGTACCTAAAACTCAAAACATCCTAGTACTCATGTTAAATCTCATTTAAACTTGGGAAGTAAACGATCCCTTATATTTTCAATAAATGCATAAACATTACTTCATGATTTACACTTACAACAATTATAGGAATACATCCTGTTGGGATGTAGCCTACCAGACAACCAGTTTTGGTTAATACCTAAATTCATACGTGCTTATATTCTTATACATGCTTTGTTACGTTAATACTTGCTTGCCTACATGCATACATCATCATGTTATAGTCTTGCGCATAACATCATCATTACGTTATCAAGTCGTCGCATATCTACGTGTTTGTTTCACAAATATAATGACTAGCTCTAGAGTTAGGACACATTTACGTCATATGCATCAATTTATTTCAAGTTAGTGTCATAGAAGGACATGACACCCTAATGTAAGGTAAATTGGCGATTACGGTCCAGAACGTAATCATGAATTTACAAGTACGTTAAGGTGAGATGGAATTTTATTTAGAGTTGTTGGTTGATGCTCAGTACGAATTCGAAATACCAATGGTGTGGTGGTCAGCTGCGGTACACCCTATATATAAACACTAATGGTGTTTCAAAGACGCGACTGAGGGTCGGATGGAGGACCAACTCTAGTCAACCTAATAATTTCAATAAGTCTAATACGTCATATCTCATGTAAAGCACAACTAAAACACCCTCCATATTACACAAAGGCTTATTACTCAACACGCACGCTATAACCCCTACAGTCCACTCTTCAACAAGTTCACAGTCGTACTTAACAGTTATTTCTAAATAAATTTCGAGGACGAAATTTCCTAAAGTATGGGAGACTGTAATGACTCGCTATTCCAATAAATAATAATAATAATAATAATAATTATTAATTCTTATAAATGTTCACATGTCTATATATACGTCTATTATTAATATATATGTACATATAGTCCAAATACTTGAGCTAAATCCGTTTATATGAACAAATAACGCGTTATACATAATAACACATTAGTAAACTGACGCTTATCCTTGTAAATTTCTAATCATGACAAAAAAAAATATATAATAATTACGAAGTTCGAATACTCGTTTTAATTAGTTTAACATTTAAATGTACGCGAAGTAACTATCTAAGGATTGAACGAGTCCAGTTCATAGACGAAACCTGAGTCAGTAACTAGTTCGTTTTAAACAATAACTTCCATCTAACTTCCACCTACCAAATACCCTAATTATATAAACACCTTAAACTCATCCCACCACCTTCCATCTTCTTCTTCACTAAAACCCTAGCTACCATTCTCTTTAACTTCCTCCTCATTTTTTCCTATATCCATTCTTATACACACAAGACAACACAAGTCCCTCCCTGCTCTCACATCTCTCCCTGCTCTCTCTCGCTCAAGACATAGCGCGGCGGCCGCCGCCGCCGATCACCATCGCCGCCAACAATCACCACCACCCGAACCACCAGTCACCGCCTACCCCCTTCTTCATCATTGTTCAGCAGCGGCAACAACATAGGGTCACGAGGCTGGATGCTTTATTCATGACCCGACGACACCCCTTATGGTCCGAGTTGCAGGTTCCGATCAGTATATCGGGGCGTATTCCTTTGCCTTGTTCAGGTCCCTACCCCTCCTCTCTCATCTCCTTGTCCGATTATCAACAACATATGGTTCCAGGTTCAGATTTGCCTTGTTTCGGATGGGCCTGTTACCATGACCGGAAATGGTCACGGTGTGGTGTTGGTGCCGACGGCCAAGCCAAGCTTTGGCCTTGGTTTTGGTCGTTATCCTTGTTGGTTCACTTTGCTCAGGTTGACCAGATTATGTGTGGTCAAGATCAGTCAACAGATCTGAGTTTTGTTCAGGTTTAGTGGGTTCAGTCAAAGGTGGTACCGGGCTGCGTATGGTACAGATCAGGTCTATTTGTTTCCTCCTTCTGTTCGGGTCTCGGGTTAAACCCGGACCTGGTCAACATCAGTCAACCAGCCAGACTCGGTCAGATTCGGTCAAGTTTCGGTTCTGGTCAACAAGTCAAACCGCTGGTCAACCTTAGTCAACAGTCAAGATGGGTCAGGCCAGTCAACTCTCTTTTCATGGCGAGTATGTGTCGGTTCGCGAGTCATCACAGGAAGGTATAACACGCCGTGTCTTGTTTTATTTATTTTGGTTATATTTATATAGTCAAAGTTATATTTTCTTTTGTGTATATAAATATTTATACAAAAGTGTAAAACGAATCGAACCGACTTGTACGTATGAAATTCTTAACATCTATATATAAATACATCTATGCGCCTATGTACTCATGTTGCAAACTTTTAAATGTTAAAAGTAATTATACGAAAATATGTTGGATATATATACGCAACATAATAGTTGGCGAAACATGACTTCGAATGCTTATTTCAACTAGTCGTTTTAATATTCTATTTTGGAGCATTAACTATTAACTAAACTATACTTACACTAATTAATATAAGGACTATCTTATGTTCATGCGAATCGTCAAAACATTGCACTATATGTATATGTATTACTTATCAAAACTCTTAGTTATCGCACTCTATAGTCTTAATTACTTGAGCCATTTGTAGCGTATAAGCTTGGTTAAATTGTTTTGTGTTTGGGTTTTGGACAATTGATGTTTTGAGATAAAATAGACGACTTGTGTTGTCTGGTTTCTTACAAAAACAGAGGAGACTCTACCCAAATTTTTATAAAATTATAAGCAACATATCGGATGGTCAAATCTATTATTTTTTTACAATTAAAGCTACGTATTACAAGTAAATTTTATTAGCAAACCTTACTATATCATACTAGAAATATATGTATACTTATATATATAAACCTAATATACATACACTATCCAACCTACGAAACAAGTTAACATTCGAGTCAAGTTATACACATATTAGTTTCTTAATACAAAATGCGTCTTTAACAATAACCTTAAGACGCGGCCCTCAATAATATATTAAAGCATTTATTCCAAGTTACTGTCGATTCGTTAAGTCTAGGTAGTTGAATAAACTATCTTTAAAACCAAGAAACAAAATAAGTTCATTTGCATTAGAATTTAAGACATCCTTTACTTGTAATAGGACACAAGAGATTCAGTCAATCCAGCTTCAGACATTGTTTGTTACTCATTCATAATGCACTCCAGGTGAGTTCATACTTGTCCGCCTTTTATTCTTTATTTCTTTGGGGCTCAACATGTATCTGTCACACCCTCAAAATCCACTTGCGGAGTTTTAACCGCGAGGCGCATGACAAACCAGGATCCAAACCAACGATCACAATAAACAAGTCTAAATGAATATAATGCAATTTCAAAACATAGTTTTAAAATCCCCGTTTACAGCGGAAGCTTATTCAAAACAGTATCTCAAAAGTAAACCAATTGTTCAACATATGAAAACCATGCGACTCTAACTAGACGCCGTGCAGACGCGTGCGCCCTAGTCCAGTAGTGCTACCTTAGCGACCTGAGAAAACATGTAAAAGTTTACGTCAGCACAGAAATGCTGGTGAGTTTACAGGTTTTGTAATCCAAGTACCAAGTCAACCTGTCCATACTATAACAAATCGAAAACCAGTGTACGCTAGCTAGGCGTATGTTTTGTTACTACCACGATTGGAAAACCATTACTAACTCGCATACCAGATGTTGTGCCCGAAAAGTAAACCTGTTGTTCCTGTTGTTCCTGTTTGAGACAATATGCACTCGCCGGCCCTCCAAGCCGACGAGCGGGGTTGGTCACTCCCAATAGCGCTATTCACATTTCCCCGTTGTGCAAACCCGCACATTCATGGTTCCCCCCGGGACTTCCAAAGATCGTGTAGTACACAATAGAAACCCATAGTATGACAGTAGTTACCAAATAATCGTTTTAACACATGTTTTTCTCCCCCGAAAATATGAAACCAGTTTAAAAGAGGGGCCGTAAACTCACCTTAAGTTGCGTTACTTCGTAATACAAATAACTCAGCTGCTATGCTAGTCCCGTAAAGTGGCGACCTAATATATGACAGTTACAAGCACTTAGACTAATAACCCGCAGGTTAATTAGTCCCTAGATGTCCAGACCATAAACCAAGTTCGTTTGAAAACACCGTGACTGTTTAACTGACCCAAAGTACAAGACTCGACATCCCATTGGTGACCCGAGACTTCCCGTGTTATGTTTACGCTCTCAAACATGTAATCATGCAATCACACTTAACATACGTTAACGCACAACAAGTTATAGCACATAGCTCACGTATCACCGAATTACATCCGAACATATGTTACCAAGTTATTAGATATGTTACGGGGTTCCTAGCATGTTCCTACATGTCAAATCGGGTCTCGGAATGCTAATTTATACTTACAGCAGCAGTACACGCGATTAGGAAAAGTCAACTAGCATTTAGGTTGGTCAAATGGCATTTAGGAAGGCTAATCGCATGTAACTACTAGCATTTAGGGCTAATCGCATGTAACTACTAGCATTTAGGGCTGATTGCATGTAACTACTAGCATTTAGGGCTGATTGCATGTAACTACTAGCATTTAGCCCCCTACTCGCATGATCATAGGCGATTAGGGACTCCTTATAGGCGATTGGCCCCCTAATCGCCTCTAACATAGGCGATTAGGGTTGCTAATCGCCTGTAACCTTGCTGTTCCGGTTTTTCGCGCGCGTTTAACGCTCCAAATCAGATCCAGAACGTGTGTAACCACCCAATACCATCCCAACAACTATTCTAAACATGTTTAAACCAAAATCCTTCGTTTTGCCTCGTATTATCAGTCCTGCATGCAATCACGTATTCCAAACACCATTCACATAGCATGCAACATCACACTGACATGCGTAACTATCACCCTAATAATCAGTTACTCAGATTTTATCATCATAATAATATCATTATTATTCTGATCTAACATAATAACATGTCATTCATTCATCTTGAATCATAAAAACCCTAGCTTTCTAATCATAAACACACATAACACATGCATACTAGTTAAAATCCGATTAACAACGCTTATTAACGATTTTCAGAAAGCTTTTCCGTTTTAGAACAGGTCTGGACTATTAGGGATTGAATAAAAACGTTTATAAGATTGCATGGATGGAAACCAAACCTTAGATTTGTAAAAGAATGATGGATTAAGCTTGAAACCTTGTGTTTTGATCAAAAATCGCGTTCCAGAGGTTGTGTGTGTGTTGGGGCAGGTTATGGGACAACTAGGGTTTGTATAATGAAGTTTAGGAGGTCAAGTATGGTATTTATAGTCGTTTTTAGTCGTCCAGCCCGTAACTAGCGATTATGCAGCCCTTACACGCGATTAGGAAGCCTAATCGCATGTAAGTTCATGCAATTGGGGCCTAATCGCATGAACAGTCATGCAATTGGTCCCCTACGCCCCTAAAGGGCCTACTCGCCTCCCTTATAGGCGATTAGGCCTCCCTAATCGCCTATAGGGCTGGTTTCGTGTGTTTTGCGCGTTAAACCCCGTTTTTAACATATGTTAACACATATTCACATACCGACAAGTCACATAATGATTGTAAACACATAACACATGTAAATACACATATTCACACTCGTTCACCAATTCCCGGGACTCGAGACTTGTATGTTCCGTATGCCCTGACGATCCTACAAATCGTCACCGTTTGTACACTTGGTTAAGGACTGACATCTAATGAACCTCTAGACCAACATCCAATGATCTTCTAGACTAAACCGATAGTTCCCGAACCATAACCCGACTTAACTAACCCAGTTAAGTACAATATACGCGTGACTCGCTAAGGTAGACTTTCATCTAGACAACGTTGTTAACCAGAATTTGCCGGGTGTCACAGTATCACTATCAAAACTTTAAACGATTTCATACTCTTAACTATCATGCTCAATCTATAAAACATACTTATATGCTATTTGCCATGCTTACGATTCTTGATACTTAAACATAATTCATTAACTATTATTAGCCCAACTTAACATGTATAGCGCTATAGGAGTAGCACCCCGCCCCATTTATGGGACATTGTTAAGAATCAAACGGACCTAGCATGAATATGCTAGGTATATGCAGTGGACTCGCGGGTTTGAGTTATGTTCTTTGTATGGTTTGTATGTGCAATGCTATAGTATGATGATTCGAGTAAACCATTCTAAATACTATGTATGTAAACCAAAACTAGTATGCTCACCAATGCTTTATGTGTTGACGGATATTTTATACATGTTGCAGGAAAAGTTTGATGAGACGATACAAGAAACATCACTTAGGAATCGGCCTTAGAAACAAACGAAATAATCTTTATTTTACTTCATGTTCAAGTTAATGTATTTTTTCTCATGAACAAATTGTATACTTGTTGAATCTTAGATACGAATGAAATCTATTTTAATCTATTATCACAATTTTGTGTTATGAAGTCTTTGAACAATCTATCACAAGTCTCACCTCGATGTTTCCGTCATCGGTTAGGGTGTGACATGTTGTATACTAAAGTTGTAGCTTCTCGTGTTAGCAAAAATTGTCCTCCATAAGGTGATCAAACCCCCTTATATAGAAGTGACATATGACAACATCCCTAAACCCTTATCTAATGGGTCGATGCCCAATTAGATTCTCACTACCCTAATGCAAGTTAGTAATCATAATTAGGAAATAAATACTTAAATATGGAAATGGAATCAATACCGCCTTAATTGCCGAATGTATTCCAGGAAGGGACATGTGTCGTCTGTTGATTGGCCACGTATCCTAAGCTTATGTCTAATCAAGTGGAAAGGTAGTTGGTGGAGATATCTGATGGCGTGACATGCAATCTATCATTAGCGAACGTGTACAAGAGTCCTTGTTGCACGTGTGACTTTTTGGCTTCGTGCGTACGATACACTACGCGCCATGCCAACAGGTTGTAGAGGCACAACGCCTATGTTACATTTTCAGGTATCTGTGCCAAGGGCTTCCTGGTGCGGGCATCCTTAGAAACGTATGATTATGCTCTCCCAATTGGTTATTTTTGGGATTCGCGTTGTACGGGTTAAGCCAATCCATGTGAGAGTTTTGTACTCAATCCCTTCAATAATTTGATTTTTTTTTACTATGGTCCCTGTTATGCTAAAAGAGCCTCAAATTTAAAATTCATTTTAGGCCCCTAAAATGGTTGAGTCGGCCCTGGTAAATCACATAATACATCAACTTTTTAATATATATATATATATATATATATATAAGCATTACTATACTCAAATTAAAGAGAATAAATTTCTCGTTTTTATGATTTTTTTTAAATTAATGTATGAAAAAATTATGGCCGTTTAAAAATCATGAGGGGTAGTTTCCTTAAAACAAGGGAAAACATGTAACTGTTATTTTTCGTCGAAGTCGGTTAGTTTTCGTTCCAGTTATTACTTTAACCTATCATGTCATTTTTTATATAAAAAAAACTACACCAATAGTATACTCAAATTAAAAAGAATAAAATGCTCGTTTATATGGTGTACCAATATTAAGAAAATATTTACGCACGAAAAAAGTTATAGACATTTAAAAATCATGAAGGTATTTGTTTAAATTAAGGGTGCAAAAGTATAATTACTATTTAAATAAACAAAACTTTAGTAAAGATGTTGTGGCACATGTGTAAGTATTTTTTAAAAGACATGTTTGCCCTAAAATGTAGTTAATATCTGCATTTTGTTTTGTACTCTAATCAATATACTTGTAAAACTTGAATTTTAAGAGATCATTGGTAAATGTATGATAATAAAGTTTAGATGATTTTAGTTCGTTTTTGTTTTTTTTTTCCTTTGTTTTCGTTTCGGTTATTGTTTAACTCTAACATATAATTTTTAAAAAATAAAAAAAACTATAGCAATACTATACTCAAATTAAAGAAAATAAAATGCTCTTTTATACGGTGTAATACTATTAAGAAAATATTATCTTCTGAAAAAATTATGAACGTTTAAAAATCGTAGGATAATTGATTAAAATAAATGTGCAAAAGTGTAATTACTATTTAAATAAACAAAAATTGAGTAAAGTTGATGGTGGCAAATATGTAAATATTGTATAAAATTATAATATAGTATAGATAA
The DNA here is from genome assembly GCA_030844895.1 of Ambrosia x helenae. Lineage (NCBI taxonomy): Eukaryota > Viridiplantae > Streptophyta > Magnoliopsida > Asterales > Asteraceae > Ambrosia > Ambrosia x helenae. Next base: position 53,939,537 of record CM061223.1, read on the forward strand.
TGGGGGAAACTGTAACTAAGGGTATGTGCGCAATTTATGTTTGAAAAGACATAAATGCTCTTAAAAATTAGTCACTACATGCAATATGTGTTGTATTTTAAGCATTTATAATTGTATTACTTAAAAATTAAGAATTACTTCTGAAATGCTTTATAAGATAGTATAGATATATATGTATGGTTTAGTTGTGTGACCTTGCTTCTTTTCAAGGCCTGTCCTTAAGGGTGCGGGGAGGACTCCCAGCCCGGGCCTAATTTCTCGGGGACACATTGTCCCTCCGGCAAACCAAGTTTTCTTAACAGTGATGTCCTTATAATTCGATGGATATTTGTATATTTGAGCCCAAAATTGTTAATCAAGTATTAATCAAAGTGAGGGTAGTTTATTTAAAACAGAAACTAAAGAAATGTTGCAAGAGGCTAAGAATTAAAGAAGAAAATGAAATGGTTTGAGAAAAAAAATTGCAGGTTTTAATGAGTGTAGACCTAGAGAGGATAAAGAAGATGAAATGAAGATGACTCATATTTAGTTGTTTTTGGTTTTTACCGATTGGATTTGTCTTCCTTTTTAACTTTTATTTTTGTTATGAAACAATTTTTTTTTAATTTCCAAACTTTCACCCATTTATATATTCATACTTTGCGGGATTCAAACTCCCAACCTCCTCCAAGAGGGTTTGTTCCTGTACCGTTAACCTAAGTGGAAAATAAAATTTAGTCCATCAATTTGATATTACTTTAATCATAGCTTAAGAAAATAGTTTACATTATTTATTTCGTTAAGACCTAAAGCTAAAATTAAAGGACACAATTTTTACAGCTCGACCCAGGCACTTAAATTTTGAGGGCCGGTCGTGCTTCTTTTGTCTAACTTGTATCAAATTATACGTCCCTCGATGCTCGAAATCACCCCCAATACATCTTTATCCAAGTTGGGTACTTGATATCCCTTATGCAACAATGTATTTAGACTCTATAATGGACTTTTATTTTGAGTGAAGACATATCCGATAATCTTGTTTTTTTCTTTTCTTGAAGCTAGCATTAACGTAAAAGCTTACATTCTGTATCCGCATATACCAACAACATATCCTTAATAATCCATAAGTACTTGGGGATATTATTCACCGCAACTATCCAATGACTTTCTCTGAGATTTTGTTGATAGTTTCTCGACATTCTAGATTTAATTTTCAAAGCAGATGAAGTCTATTTCAATCTTTTGATTTCTTCATCCGTACCAGGAAATTAAGTTTTGCAAGAAGACGACACTTGGAATTTTGCATTGTAAAGCGTTAAATAACCTTATCAATATATGCACTTTTTTTTACCTAAGTAACATAAAAACCATTAACTTTTCTTCCTTTCTTCGTTAGCTTGTGAGTTTGTTTAATAAAAAGGCGAGTCAAAACTGAGTCGATTATGGTTTATAACTCGGCAAAAAGTCGAATCTAGGGGACTCAATTTATGTGGATATCTCAAAATAAAAGTCTCTTATCGATTTATCATGGCACTTTGACCTATTTAGTATATCATCATATGAACAAAAGACTATAAAAGAGACAAAACTAACGAGTTAGTTAGATAAGTGATAGAGAGGTGTACCAAACACAGTTAGATTCATCAGCAATAAGCGAAAATCAAAAGTGGTTAAATAGAGTTTAAAAAGTGAAGAAAAATAGATTGGGATTTTTTTTTTTTTTGTATAGTAGGTCAACTTATGTTGTTATTTATTAAAAACGTACAATTTTATTAATTGTAAGCTTTTATAATCATCAAATATGACCTTTTATCCTCTTTGGAAATCAAAACAGTTAGGTGATGTTGTAATGTACGTATATCTTTTAGTGATTTATAACATTATGTTATTCAATGTGTTACATAAGGGTTTTTACGTACGGTTTCTTCAATTAAATTGGTTTACATTCTATCCCATCGCTAGGACGTTACCAACCATCCACTTCTTTGTAAATTAAATTTTAACCCTTAGACATGTTATATATACCACGTATCTAGAAAAATGTTATATGACGTCAAAATACTTTTGCTATATACAAACAGAGATATTATGTCACGTGTTTTTTTTTAAAAACAAATTTCTACTCCTTATAAGACTTGAACTCATGACCTCCCCCTTAGATGTTTATAGAAGCAAACTTCTACTATTGGGTCACCGACCCCAATGACAATATGTCACGTGTTATGATATAATAGGATACTAAAAAAAATAGTGCTTCTTGATTTTCTCTTTAATAAAAGGGTTCAATTGCTTAACTGTGGGAAAGCCGAAATGAATGTGTGTGAAAGCAATTGATGATTACAACAAATAGTCAGTCTACTATTTCTAGTGCTTTGTGTCATTAAATGCTTACTTGAGAAATTATTTTGCTTGGACTTTGTTTTAGGATAAAAATATTGGTGCAACCTCAAAATTAGTTCTATAATTTTTATAATGCCAACTATTCACATCACCACCTTCTATTTTAATCTCTCCAAAAGCGTCTCGCTTTGATCAAAGCGAGACGCTTCGGGTCAAATCAAACGAGGTCATATGAGGTGACAAAAAAGCTGATTTTTTGATTCAAAGCGCCTCGCTATGGCCAAAGCAAGGCGCTTTGGATCAAAGTTTTAATTTTGGTTGTTTTTTGATATTTTGAAGTGTTTTTTTTTTATTTTTTAATTTATTTAATAAAATAACTAAATTAAATAACTCTAAAAGTGGTTATTTATTTTTTTTATTCATTACTTTCGGAAAAAATACAACATTAATCTTCGTTATCCTTTATCTTCAATATTTGAAAATTATCATTTCTTAGTATTTATTTATTTATTTTTTTATTTATTACTTCTGGGAAAATACAACATCAATCTTCGTTATACTTGATCTGCAATATTTGAAAATTATAATTTCTTAGTGTTTATTTATTTTTTTTATTCATTACTTCCGGGAAAAATACAACATTAATCTTCGTTATTAGGGCTGCAAACGAAGTGAACTTTCAGCGAACAGTTCATGAACCGTTCGGTGGGAAGTTCGTTTGTGTTCGTTCGTTTAATAAATGAACGAACACGAACAAAAAATTTCGTTCGTTAAGTTAAATGAACGAACATGAACAAAGGCCACATTCGTTCGTTTATGTTCCCGAACATTCGGTAACATGTTCGTTTATGTTCGATAGTTTAATGGAGTTTTTAATTTTTATAATTTTATTTTATATTCTTGATTTTTTTTTTTTTGCTAAAATAAATAAATAATTTATGTGAAGTAAGTATATAAGACTTCAAATTAAAATAAATGAAGACTTCAAGTATAAGATGAGAGCTTAGTTTTTCGAGACACTACTTTATTATATTTAACCAATTACCAATATTATGTTATGTACTAAGTATGTTTGTATAGTTAGGTTATATGTTTGGTGTTCTACTTAATTTCTTAATATATGTGAATTCGATCTTATTCCAAAATTAATATATGTCCGTGTGTGTTTGTTTTCGTTCATGAACAATTCTTTGTGTTCATGAACACTTGTTTGTGTTTATTAACGTTCGTTTATGTTCGTGTGCGTTCATGAACAAAATTAACAAACGAACACAAACGAACACGAACACGCGTGTTTTCTTAACAAACGAACACGAACAAAAAATATCTTTCGGCAAGTGTTCATGAACTGTTCGTGAACACAAAATTTCCTTAGCAAACGAACACGAACAAGGCCATATTCGTGTTCGTTCGATTCGTTTGTAGCCCTATTCGTTATACTTGATCTGCAATATTTGAAAATTATCATTTCTTGACATGCTTGGTAATAGAGATGAACACTTTCTTCAAGGGATCCGCTTGGAGTCTAAAGCTTCGCGTGTCATCTCTAAATATTCAATTCCGATAATCCACACCTTTCTCCTGAAGCAAAACCTCTCTAGGTTTACCATCACCAAACGGATTCACCTTAGGTCTCGGTTTGTCCACTTCAATCCCTAACATTAATTCCAATTCCAATTTCACTGTTGTTTCATCACTATCCACAATGTTCTTACCTAAAAATCAAGTTTCTCAACTTTACAATGGCTATCAAGAGTAATAATCAATCAGTGTCAGCTGCAAGTAATAAATAAAGAAAGAAACTTTTATTTAATGAAATTTAATACGCATACCGCATTCAAAAATCCTTGCATTGGATACAAACCCATGGAATGTATAGATGATTAACCATGTGGACTTACCTGAAGACTAGATTCGGGGCAATCAGAATCTGAAGAGAAGCTATTATCATCATCATCCACAATGTTCTTACCTAGAGCTACCAACCATTCTGAGATCCATCTTCATGGAAATTGAACTCTATCTACAAAAATTGATGCATGCTTTGACTACTTTTGAAATATTTTCCGGTTGTTTCAGGTTGCCTTCATCGTTGACAGATATATTTCTGACAACAACTTGCTCTGTACCCGATCACAATGTCCAACAACTGAATTTTACTTGCTTGCATGAACAGTTGTTTTGGAATTGAGCAGTCGTCTAGTGGTGTGGTCTACCTTTTTGCTTATGATGTCCAACAACTGAATATTACTTTCTTTCATGAACAGTAGTTGTTTTGGAATTGAGCAGTCGTGTAGTGGTGTAGTCTACCTTTTGCTTATGATCCAACACCAAATCTCATTAAATTAACGAATGATCCATCCATTTCAGCTTTTGTTTAACTATTTTAGCAACTTCCATAGGAACCCTCCATTTTCAAACATGGTCATTGTATGGTATTAGTGGTTGGAAACTCTGATGAATAGTGATCCATCCATTTCAGCTTTTGTTTAACTATTTTAGCAACTTCCATAGGAACTCTCTATTTTCAAACATGGTTATTACATGGTATTAGTCGTTGGAAACTCTGATGAATAGTGACCCTTTGGCAATTGGTTACTTAATGTTCTTTAAATATGAATAGTGACCCTTTGGCAAACCTGCGTAAAGGACTAAAGCCACATATCTTGTCAAGTGGATATCATAGATCAGAGAGATTTAAGCTAATCAAACTCATATAAAGTGTTCGATGTCACTGTGAGTAGATAAATTTTGTTTGAATAGTGACTTTTTAATGCTCTTTAAATATGAATAGTGACCCACTTCGCGTGTCATCATGGTCGAACTCATGACACGCGACATTCGTCTCTTGCGTGTTAGCGTCCGAATATTTAGGGCTTCTTAGTGAGTTTTCCAAGACTACATTGTTGGGTGTGCTGACCTGGAGAAGAACAGATGATTGGAAAACCAAAATATACTACACAATTGATCCTTAATAAGAACAGCATTTACAAGTTACTTCTCCCAAAAGAGTGTTGACCCTAACATCTGCTGTACCCTAACAACTGTTGGAACAACTGTTGCTTGCAAAGATCTGATGAAGAACAACTGCTAGAGAACAACTGCTGATCAAAGGTCTGATGAAGAACAACTGCTGATCTAAGTACTGAAGACTAAAGGTCTGTTGGAGCCAACATCACTTAGGCTCTAACAAACGTTACAAGACCATCAGAGGTTTCCTATCAACTGTTCGTCTATCAGAGGTTTCTATGTAACAGTATTTGTATCATCAGATGTTTTATGTTGTTATTCTGTTAGAGGTGTCTTAGGTGACGTCAGCCTAGGTCATCAGTGGCTTAGATTGTCTATAAATAGAACAGTGCATGTACTGTTCTATTCTATCACTCAAAACATTCTCTTAGACAAACTTACACGAGTGATCAGGCTGAGGGGGAGTAATTGTAATCGTTTGTAATCATTTAGTTATATGAAAGCTTTCGATTCAAAAACAATTATTCTCTTGTTTTGATTTACAGTTTATCATTCCGTTGCACTTTCCATTTATAGTTTACTTCTTTGATTACTCATATTACTTAAACAATCAAAACAATCAAACTCAGATCCTAACAATTGGTATCAGAGCTTGGTCAATTAAATTCGATATAACCAATCAATTTAATATAAACAGATCAACTCACAATTATTGATATCGTTTGTTTGTCGGATTGAAAACAGAGTAATAGTTTATTTTCGTTTCAACCGTTTTTAAACAGACTTTGTTTTAGAAACAATCAGAGAATGGCTTCAATCAATCACGATCCACATAACACTGGCACGAACAATAAGCCACCGATGCTTGTTAGATCTGAATACAATATCTGGCAACGTCGGATGAGCCATGTTCTAGCTCAACAGAGCACTGGGTGCTGGAAGTCGGTTATCTTCGGACCACATGTTCCGATGGTGCCGAGTACCGAAGATCCCAAGGTTCAAGAGCCTAAGAAACTTGAAAACTACTCCGACCAGGATTTTCAGAAAATTGAGTTAGATGCCAAGGCCTTCAGTATTGTGGTCATGACTCTACCCAATGATATCTATGCTGGGCTGTTACACTGTAACAGTGCAAAGGAGTTGTGGGATGCATTGAAAGAACAATTTGGTGGGACTGAAGAGGTTATTGAAAACAACCGTGAAATACTTAACCAACAATATGAAACATTCAGTCATGTAAAGGGAGAGTCTTTAACTCAACAATTTGAGAGGTTTAACTGTCTCATTAGTGAACTAAAACTGGTTGGTCTAACTTACCCTATTTCAACTTTGAACCATAGGTTTTTAAGATCATTACCAGACAAATGGGACACTATTTTTATAGTTATGAGAAACTCAATTGGATTTAAGGACCTATCACTGACCCAGCTTCATGGTAAGCTCTTGACCTATGAGAGAGAGCTTAACCAGAAAAAGAAGCTCCAGGACTCTGGAAAAGTGTCTGATGATTATGTATTTGGTAATACAACACTTTTGGGACAGATGAGGTGCCTGGTAATAATAAGGATCCGAGTTATGATCATTTCATTGACATAATTTCAGGTTTTAACTCTGATTCTTATTCACTAAACTATGATTTTACAGCAAGTAGTGGTGATATCCAGGCATCTGATAACATATCCTTTGAGTATGATGACCTAAAGTACTTTGACCCTGATGATTTGGAAGAAATGGACATTATGCACCAATTAGCTCTACTCAGTGTAAGAACTAACAATTTTTACAAGAAAACTGGCAGAAGATTTCCAGGGTTGACTGGCAGGTCAAAGGTGGGGTTGGATAAATCAAATATTAAGTGTTATAAATGTCACAGACTTGGTTATTTTGCTAGGGAATGTAGGAGTCAACATGGTACACCTATGATTACCTATCCAAATCAAAGGCCACAAACCAACACTTATCAGGTTTCCCATAATAACCCTGGACCAAATGTGCAAAACACTGCTCATTTTGCACAGTCCTCAAACACTGTTCCTGTCTAGTATGTCCAAACCACTGTTCCTCATATTCACTATGTGCAAACCCCTGTTGCTCGGGCACAAGTGCCAATGACTGCTACTCCACCCTCTGCTCCTGCAGAGACCAGTCAACAGAGTTTCTTCACACAAGGCTTTGTTGATTGGAGCAGTCTACCAGATGAGTTAACAGATGAAAATTTTGCTCTTGTAGCCAAAGCTGAAAATGAACCAGAAAATTTTTGTTTCATGGCTATGGTTGAAGAAGTTGAATATGAGGATGTGGTAACTGAATTTGATATTGTGAGTGATGATATTGTTGATGAAGAAGTTGCAGATAAAAAAATCTGGAGAAGAGGTTGTGAATCTCTCAGATCCCTAGGGTGCATCTGATGATTGTGAGTGCAAGTGTCATTGTGTTCAGACAAATGTGTAATAGCATATGCTAACATTAAAGAGGTGAATGAAAACCTTAGGAAGAAAATTTTAGATGATGAAGTTCAATTTGAAAAACTTTCAAAAGGGTTAAAATCAAAATTGACTGAAAAAGAATATGAAATCAGCAGTTTAAAACATGAAGCAACTATAACCAAAGACCAGCTCCAAACTATGATAACTAAATATCATAGTTGTAAAAAGGAGCTTGAGGCCACCCAAGTTGAATGTGAAAAATGGGTGGAATCATGTAAAGGTTTTGAGATGCTCCTCAACAAACAAACCAAAAGTCATGTGAAGTTTGGTTTTGGTTTTGGAACCATTGCTCCAGCTTTTGAAAACACTAACAAAAGGGAACAAAAGTTAGTTGACCTAGTACCAACTAATTTGGAGGATCAAGAGATTAAAATCACTGAACCCAATGGCAAGAAAATTGTTCTTGAAAAACTAGAAGGTTCCTCATCATTCACTGAACTTGAAAATATGAATTTAAACCTACTTGGTCTGATGAGTGTGGTACTCTTGAGAATTTCAAACCAGTTGACTTCAAAACCCCTGATGGTAAGAAAGCACCACAAGCAAAGGTCATTCCCTTGACAGACCTTCCAGCAGATGATCAAACATCTATTAAAAAGAAGGCTGAAAAGGGGAAAAAGAAAGAAAAGTCTGTCCACTTGTTTTGTGATTTCTGTGAAAAGAAGAATCATGTTACTAAAAACTGTTTGCTTCTAAAAGCATATGATATCAACAAAGGAACAAGTGTGTGTGATTCTAAGACCACATGCTCAATATGTGGTAAAAAGAATCACAAAACCAAAGAGTGTCTGTATCTCAAAAATTTTGATGTCAAAATACAAGAGTACAAGGCTAGAACTCTTGCAAGTCAGGTGGTGAGTACTTTAAAAGGAAAACCCAAACAGACTTATGTTCCAGCCCAAACATCTGTTACCAAAAGTCTTGAAACATCTGCTTCCAGGGATGTCCAAGTAACAGATGCTCCACCCACCAACAAGTACCCAAGAGGATATGGACAACCACCTTATCATAGTCTGTCACATGTTTATGAAGAACCCAAGAGGCCTTCTAAACCAAGAGTGAACAGAAATCCCTATGGTTACTATCACCTAGCAGGAAGTGATCAAACATCTGTTGCACCAAGTGTTGACATCCAAGAACTAGCAAATGGTCAGCAATAGTTGTTGAACTTGGTATAAAAACTAGTTCAAACCACTGATCATCTTCCTAAGCTTGAGGCTAAAAAGTCTGTGGACCCATCCAAAGCCAACTTGGCTTTGAACACTCACCAAAACTAATCCATTACTGATGTGCAGGGAGCTTCTGCTTGCTTAGATAGTCTATGGTATGTAGATAGTGGAGGCTCCGGGCACATGACAGGATGTAGAGCCCTTCTTCTGAACTTCTTAGCTCATGGAGGGGGTGATATATCCTTTGGTAATGATTCAAAAGGTAAGGTGTTGGGTTCAGGGACTGTTCAGGCTGGGAAACTCAAGTGTGAGAATGTTAATCATATTGATAATCTTAAATTTAATCTTCTTAGTGTATCACAAATGAGTGGCAAAGGGTAAGGCTCACTCTTCACTAAGAAAACTTGTAAGATTATTGGGCCAGAAGTGGTGAAAAAGATTGATACCATCATTGCTGAGAGCAAAGCACAACTTGTTGCTCATAGGAGTGGAAATGTGTATGTAGTTAATATGTTGAAGGACAATCCTATGGCAAATGTCTGTCTGTTTTCTGTTGCCTCCACTAAAGAGACAGAATTATGGCATAGGAGACTGGTTCACACCAACCTTCAAACTATCAACTCACTATCCAAACAAAGCCTTGTAAGAGGTCTACCATCAAAAGAATTCAAATGTGATGAGCATTGTGTTTCCTGCTTAAAAGGGAAAAAAACATAAAAGCTCTTACAAATCCATTGATGACTCCAAAACAAGTCAATGTCTTCAATTGTTGCACATGGACTTGTTTGGCCCAGTTAAAATCATGAGTCTAAGAAGAAAAAGATTTTGTCTTGTCATAGTTGATGATTTTTCTAGGTTTACATGAACTTACTTTTTACACTCTAAGGATGAGACTGCAGGTATGTTGAAGGACTTTGTCACCAAAGTTGAAAAACAATATGACTTGCCAGTAAAAGTCTTTAGAGGTGACAATGGAACAGAGTTTAAAAATAAGGAGTTGGATGACTTCTGTGTGTCAAAGGGAATTGTGAGGCAGTACAACATTCCAAGAACACCAGAACAAAATGGGGTGGTTGAGAGTAAAAATAGAACTCTCATTGAGGCAGAAAGAACCATGCTAGCAGATTCTGGTTTGCCACTGTCCTTCTGGGCAGAAGCTGTAAACACTGCTTGCTATGTTCAAAACAGAGTTTTAATCAACCCAAGACACCAAAAGACTGCTTATGAATTTTTTTTCAAAATCAAACCATTAATCTCATTTTTCAAAATCTTTGGCTGCCCATGTTTCATTTTAAATCTTAAAGATTCTATCTTAAAATTTGCAGCCAAAGTAGATTGTGGTTATTTTCTGGGATATTCTTCTACTGCCAAGGCCTACAAAGTGTTTAACACAAGGACCAAGACAATAGAAGAAACTCTGAATGTAAAGTTCAATGAACTTTCATCCTTAAAAATCCTAGCAAATCCTGCTGAATTGTTTGATTTAGATAAATTCAAATTTGAAGATATTACTGTCAAAGCTAACAGTGCAGGTATTTCACAGTCTCCACAACAAGACTACAGAACAGATGTGATTCCAAGTCACTACAAAGTCTATTCTGTATCAGGGGAAGCAGCTGTTCAAAACACTTGTCAAAACTCTTCCACAGCTGAGTCAGCCACTGTTGGCCAGTCTTACCCTCAAACCACTGCCTCACCAACCTCATCCACTGTTCAATCATCTCTCGACAAAAGTCCAACCTCTGTTGACAAAAGTCAGTCCAATTTCACACCACTTAGACCTATTCCCCCACCTCCATTTCAAACATCTGTTGGTACTACAGAAGTGCAAACAAATGTTACATCAACAGAGTCACCAAACCTCTGTCCTTCACCTCAAAATGATATCAGGGAGATTTAATCTACCCAAGAGCTCATCCACCAGACCAAATCATTGGAAAAATCAGAGAGGGTGTGCTCACAAGAAACCAATCGTCAAACATCTGTCTTTTTGCTGGCTTTCTATCTCTCACATAACCTGTCAAGTACCAAGAGGCACTAAAAGACAACAGTCGGGTAGAAGCCATGCTGGAAGAGCTCCTTCAGTTTAAAAGACAACAAGTATGGGAACTTGTACCACTACCAAAGGATGTCTGTCCAATTGGCACAAAGTGGGTCTTCAAAAACAAAACTGATGAAAGGGGTATAGTTGTCAAGAATAAAGCCAGGCTTGTGGTTCAAGGCTTCAGACAAGAAGAGGGGATAGACTATGATGAAACCTTTTCTCCTATAGCTAGGCTAGAAGCTATCAGACTCTTCCTAGCCTTTGCTGTCAACCACAACATCAAGGTGTATCAGATGGATATTAAATGTGCATTCCTTTATGGCAAAATTCAAGAGGAGGTCTATGTATGTCAACCACCTGGTTTTGAAGACACATTCCATCCTGATTATGTATACAAGCTCAACAAAGCTTTGTATGGACTCAAACAAGCACCTAGGGCTTGGTATGAAACTCTTTCCACCTTTCTCTTATCCATTGGTTTCACAAGAGGTAAAATTGATAAAACTTTATTTCTAAAATGGAGAGGGAAAGATTTAATGATTGTTCAAATATATGTGGATGACATCATTTTTGGATACACATGTAACAAAATGTGTGAAGAGTTTAGGGAACTCATGACAGCAGAGTTTGAGATGAGTGCTATGGGTGAACTTCGGTGCTTCCTTGGTCTCCAAGTGAAGCAGCTGCAAAATGGCACATTCATTCATCAAAACAAATATGTGAAAAACTTGTTAACCAGATTTGAGATGAATGATTGTAAGCCAAGTAGTACACCCATGAGCACAACCAAGCTACTCGCTATTGATGACAAGGATGAACTGGTTAACCAGACACATTACAGATGCAAGATTGGGTCTTTATTGTACTTAACTGCATCTAGGCCAGACATTATGTTTGCCACTTGTGTTTGTGCAAGATCCCAGGCTTCACCTAGAAAGTCAAACCTTATTGCTGTGAAAAGGATATTCAGATACCTAAAAGGTGCTCCCACACTTGGTATCTGGTATCCTGCTAATGGAAACATTGAGCTTTCAGGTTATTCAGAAAGTGATTTTGCTGGCTGCCACACCACAAGGAAGTCTACATCAGGAGGGTGCCGGTTTCTAGGGAATGCCTTAGTCACATGGCAAAGCAAAAAGCAAGCAGCTGTTTCAATTTCAACAGCAGAGGCTGAATACATTGCTGCTGCAAGCTGTACAACCCAACTCATGTGGCTTCAAAATCAACTGCTGGATTTTGGTATAACTGCACTAAAGACTCCACTCATGCTGGACAACCAAACTGCTGAAAATATCATCAAAAATCCAGTCTCTCATTCAACCACAAAGCACATTGACATCAGACATCACTTTGTCAGAGATAGCTATGAAAAAGGTTTGATTTCTCTGCACCATGTTCCAGCAGAGTATCAGTTGGCAGATGTGTTGACAAAAGCTTTAGACACATCTACCTTTGAAAATCTGATTTCTAGGATTGGTATGCTAAACATGGACTAAACAACAAAAATGTTTTAAATAAAAACATTAAAATGTTTCAGAAAATCAAAATTTATCCTTAAAAATAGCATTTTGGTTGAAAAATCTGCTAAGGATAAAACAACCACTGTTTCATTTATTCTATCCATTGTTAGTTGAAAAATCTATTTCAAACATCTGTTCAGATAAAACAACCACTGTTTAGTTGAAAAATCTGTTTTCGAACGTTTGATCAGATAAAACAACTGTTTCCACTCCATATATATATATATATATATATGTGTGTATATATATATTAAAAAAAACAAGTGTTGTTAGCATCAGCACTTTGGTAGAACAACAGCTGTTTGCATCAGTCCTTTGGCAACAACTGTATGCCACCAGATGTTTGTCACGTCTGCTCTCAAAAGCAGAGTTTTGGCCACATCAGCGGTTTCACCAGAGACTATAAAAACCCTGTTTTACCACAAAATATGTTACACTGTCTCATTGTATTCAAAATACTGAAATTGCCTTCTTCAACCTCAAACCCCCACTCTAATTCCTCTCATCCTCACACTCGAAATCCATTACAATGGATCTTCAAGCTAAAGCCACCCACAATTACCTTCTCTATCTGGTCAAAACCGATGAAAACGTCCCGTTCCATACCACCATCGACATCATTCTCAAATCTAAATACCTGACAATACTAACCGCTGATGCCCCCATCTACATCGATACTCTGCAAGAATTCTGGTTAAATGCTGAGGTTCTTCTACAGGACAAAACGCCCATAACCATTATCTCAAAAATTGGAGAGACAAATATCGCCATTACCCCTAACTGATATCCACAACCTTCTCATTGAATGACTTGTCAGGTAACGACTCTTTCCCTAAGGCTGAACTTCACACTGAGTTTCAGGAAAGGGGTTATGATTCACAAATGACTGGTTTAACTCTTTTCAAAAAGTTTTTCCCACCAGTCATGAAATTTTTCTTTCATACACTCCTTCTCTGTGTCTCTGCTAAATCCACTTCTTTTAATGAAATCCCATTGAGAATTCAGTACTTGGGATATGCTATGTTGTAAGAATTTGACTACAATCTATCCCAAGGCCTGTTCTTGGATTTGGTATCAAATGTGAAGGGAATAAAGTCTGGGTCAAACAATGCTTTTTTGATATACCCAAGACTTTTAAGTGTAATCCTTCAAAAGGTTTTGCCTGAAAAAGATTTTTAAAAGGGTAAATCATTTCAAATTGTAACACCCCAACCGATGGCGGAAACATCGAGGTGTCACGTAGTGACGATTGCTCAATAGCTCATGGTACTAAAGTGTAAATTGGAATATACTGTATTGAATAGTTTATTACATTGAAAGAAATTACAAGATACAAAATTCTAAAGATAAAACTAAAACTGAAATACAATAAACTCAACATCTAAGTAAAAATTCCAAAAGCTAAAAAGTCGTCTCATAAATAACCTGAAACATGTATGAAAATAATTTTTGTCAATACAAAATGTATTAGTGAGCATACCCTGTTTTGAATACATATAGTAGATAAAGAGTTTCGCAATTCACGTGTTATACTGTCTACAATTTAGTGTTCAAGCTATGTACAAATGTCACCGAAAATCAAACCTTTAGAGTAGAAATGATATCCAAGAATAATTGGATATCTAGTATATATGTATAGTAGTCGCCCAATAGTATGATTATATATAGTATGCGACAAAGCAAGTAGTTTACACATAACAATAGTCAAGTACTATTTATTGCTATGCTAGGCCCAGACCGGGTTAATGATTAAGGTCATAAGTACACACTATCAGCGAATCAACAAGTAAAACACATACAAGAATTGCGATTGTGAATATAGATTAAAGCATGATTAAGTGTGTGAAGTAATAAGCGTACATGAGTCACCCCAAAAGTGTAAAACATGAAAAAGGGGAAAGATATACTCACTTTCGCCAAATAACTAGATGACTAAGCGAGCATGAAAATGCGAGCAATCCAAAGATTCAACAACGAAACTAGTCCAATTTAGAAGAAAAGAAACCGAATAAGGAAAAATATCAAGCTTCCAATTCGCCAATTACAAGAGTTTATAATCAAAGCTTCAAATGTAGAAGTAATATACTATAGAAGAAAGGTATGAGGGAGAGTTTAATCGAATTGAAACAATCGATTTAGAGATGCAAAGTGTAATGGGTCATAGGTGGGTTTTTATTCTAATTTTGGATTCAATTAGGCTTTAAAATTGGTCAACACAATAAACTAAGGTTTTAAGATGAATTGACTATTTGACTAGGATTTTGACTGAGACTTTGACTAGGATTTTGATTGAGACTTTGACTAGGAATTTGACCGGGACTTTGACTGTTTGACTGTCTCAGCGGACCGCGAGAGCTAAAAAATAAAATTTTCTTATTTAATCAATTTTAAGTTCTAGACTTGTTTCCTTCGGTTTCTAAGTTGTTTTAGGACCGAAAATTAAGGGCTTTGAGTATCAAGGTCTGAAACATACGTGCTCGGGTGTAGATGTGAGTATAAAACGTATATACTTTTACTTATAAAAATTATAAGTTTTATTAAATTGTAAATTTTGGTCCTATTAAAATACGAGGGTTAAAAATGAAAATTTTGAAATAGTTGAGGAACCAATTATGCACATTTATGAAAAGTGAAGGGTGCAGGTTGTCACAGTCTCTCCCCTACTTTAGAAAATTTCGTCCCGAAATTACTTTCAAGTGAAGGTTTCCATGAAACAAAAGACATTTGTAAAAAGGCAAGTAGATTTTAAGAAATGCATCAGCCATGATTTGACAAAGTTTGAAGTGGTTGTTTAATACCCAAAATAAAAGTTTGAAAATCCTTAAAGTTTGACCCAAGGTTAGAGAATTAAAAGTTTATAATGAGCAAGGTTTGGGAAAAGTATGTAACTAGTGAGAGCAGGGCAGTGTTATAGTAGCTTCCCTTACTTTAGAGAAGTTTCTGACCGAACTTTGCTAAGGACATGCAACGAGATTCCAAATAACAGAGAGTGTAAGTGTATACAAGGTTTGAGTTTTTTTTTAGTGTGTGGTCAAAAGAAATATTGCAGGAAGGTGAATTGAAGCTTGGGTAAAATTGTTTTCATCGAAAATGATAGTCGTTGGTCAACAACCTAATAATGAGGTCGGAACCAACGCTATTAAATAGCCCAAAATGCGAAACAAGTAGAAAATAATGGGTAGGTTCTTGGACAGACTCCTAGTCCGTTCCCGCAGTATCGTTTATGCTTATATATAGGGTGTACTGCAGCTGACCCACCACACTCCCGATACTTTGGACTCGTACTGATTGTCTACCAACAGCGTAAATAGAATTACACACCAACCTCATGTACCTGTAAACCCATGATTGCGTTCCGGACCGTAATCATCGATTTACCTTACACTAGGGTGTTATGCTTTTCCATAACCATAACATAAGTAATGAGTGCAATCAGAATATGCTAAGCAATCGATATTGCAATGATAGAATGACATGGTTAGAGGTTATTCCCTTCGGGTTCACCCTTAACCGGTAACTTTTGTTCACATCGTTGGCTCTAAACACTCATGTTGATAATTCTGAGGTTTACACCGTTCCCCTCATATTAAAGAAATACCCTAATCCGACTGGTACGTGGGCACTGGCTTAGATCTCATACGAGTTATCAACTAGTATGTTCATTGGCCATGATGATGAACAAAATAATGTAAAGTATAACAGGGTTTTGCTCAAAATAGGAGGTAAAATATGCATACCAAATGTGCGTTCATGTAAGTATATAAGTATAGCATAAAATTTCGATTGAAAAAATAGTATAATATAAATCGAGTAAATTGCTCAATCGCACAAAATGAAAGTAAACGAGTTAAACTCTTGCAAATAAGCAGTGTGAAAATAATCACAAATAACGTGTTAAAAATAACTATGAATAAAGTGGTGCAAGAATAAAATAATAAAGCTTACGCAAATGAGAGTACGCAAAACAGACAGATAGTCTACTAACATAAGGGTTTATATTTAGTTAGTTTTACATATATGCATTATATGATAAAAGACAATTAGTAACATTCTGATAAGGATATGTCCAATATTTTGTTAGACCAAAAGTTTTGCGACTAAAAGAGTGCGAGTGTAATAGGATAAATTTCCATTTATAAAAAACGTAGTTTGCTCAAACTTTGTGATATAGCTGAAAGGATAGTAGTAATGCATGATGATAACTTTTTAGAAATTGAAATGTGCTTTAGATTCAAAACAAGTTCATTTGAAAAATTTTCGTAAATACACATTTTCATGTGTTTACGAGAAGTCGAGTTTGAAAAATGTTATAAGGCTTATTATTAGTTGCAAATTTCTCCCGAAAACATATATTGGATACGTCATATAAAACAAAAGGTTTACATTTGACCTTTAAAATATGCAATACAAGTTTGTAAAATGCAAAATGAAACCATTTCATGAAGTATGTGTAAAGCTAATGTGTTTTAAAAGACCAAGATTTAAAATGACGTGAATGATAAAATCAACGTATGTAATAGATTACCAATATTTAAGAAAATTAATAATTTATCATTTGAGTCTTCAAATGATAGACAAAACATAAATATCAATATCATAAAACATTGAGATTGTTTCCATAGGAAATTTTGACTAACTAGAGTAATTGAAATGTTATTAGCGACTTGTGGGGGCGTACTTTAGCCTATAAGTGAATGCTCATCCCGAGAGTTCCCAGGTCGGCATACGGGTCCCTCATCTGATTGAGATTTATGCGAAATGCGAGGCCTAGACAGAAAACTCAGGATACAAGCGCTCACCCTTCCAGATTGCACATGCCCCATCACTAGTAAATTTCAAAACTTTAGCGAGATTAAAAACGAGATGCAGAAATAGATCCTTGAGGGATGGATTTCACTCTTAACTCAAAGATGTATTTCAAAATTGAAAACGATTGTGGATTGAAATCAATCACTAAGTTAAGGATATCACTCCTAGCTTAGTTGTTAAGTTCCTTTTTTAAGGAAATACTCTTTGAGGTGTGAATGTCACTCCTATCTCAAAAATATATTCCTAAGATATATAACATATAGAGGAGTGAAACTAATCACCAAGGTATGGATACCACTCCTAACTTGGTGATATCGTTTCATTTGTGAAATACGAGTGTCTTCTTCTCCAAGCAATATATCGAAAGAATAATGTGAAAGAACCATAGCGAAAATATCTTGAAAGAAAATATAAAAATAAAGTGAAATATACACGAGAGGACTCATTAATGTAAGCTTAGTTATAGACTAGTCTAAAAGGCATTCTAATAACCTAATTCCCTATAACCATGGCTCTGATACCAATCTGTAACACCCCAACCGATGGCGAAAACATCGAGGTGTCACGTAGTGACGATTGCTCAATAGCTCATGATACTAAAGTGTAAATTGGAATATACTGTATTGAATAGTTTATTACATTGAAAGAAATTACAAGATACAAAATTCTAAAGATAAAACTAAAACTGAAAAACAATAAACTCAACATCTAAGTAAAAATTCCAAAAGCTAAAAAGTCGTCTCATAAATAACCTGAAACATGTACGAAAATAATTTTTGTCAATACAAAATGTATTAGTGAGCATACCCTGTTTTGAATACATATAGTAGATAAAGAGTTTTGCAATTCACGTGTTATACTATCTACAATTTAGTGTTCAAGCTATGTACAAATGTCACCGAAAATCAAACCTTTAGAGTAGAAATGATATCCAGGAATAATTGGATATCTAGTATATATGTATAGTAGTCGCCCAATAGTATGATTATATATAGTATGCGACAAAGCAAGTAGTTTATACATAACAATAGTCAAGTACTATTTATTGCTATGTTAGGCCCACACCGGGTTAATGATTAAGGTCATAAGTACACACTATCAGCGAATCAACAAGTAAAACACATACAAGAATTGCGATTGTGAATATAGATTAAAGCATGATTAAGTGTGTGAAGTAATAAGCGTACATGAGTCACCCCAAAAGTGTAAAACATGAAAAAGGGGAAAGATATACTCACTTTCTCCAAATAACTAGATGTCTAAGCGAGCGTGAAAATGCGAGCAATCCAAAGATTCAACAACGAAACTAGTCCAATTTAGAAGAAAAGAAACCGAATAAGGAAAAATATCAAGCTTCCAATTCGCCAATTACAAGAGCTTATAATCAAAGCTTCAAATGTGGAAGTAATATACTATAGAAGAAAGGTATGAGGGAGAGTTTAATCGAATTGAAGCAACCGATTTAGAGATGCAAAGTGTAATGGGTCATAGGTGGGTTTTTATACTAATTTTGGATTCAATTAGTCTTTAAAATTGGTCAACACAATAAACTAAGGTTTTAAGATGAATTAACTATTTCACTAGGACTTTGACTAGGATTTTGACTGAGACTTTGACTAGGAGTTTGACTGAGACTTTGACTATGACTTTGACATGGACTTTGACTGTTTGACTGTCTCAGCGGACCGTGAGAGCTAAAAAATAAAATTTTCTAATTTAATCAATTTTAAGTTCTGGACTTGTTTCCTTCGGTTTCTAAGTTGTTTTAGGACCGAAAATTAAGGCTTTGAGTATCAAGGTCTGAAAGATACGTGCTCGGGTGTAGGTGTGAGTATAAAACGTATATACTTTTACTTATAAAAATTATAAGTTTTATTAAATTGTGAATTTTGGTCCTATTAAAATACGAGGGTTAAAAATAAAAATTTTGAAATAGTTGAGGAACCATCTATGCACATTTATGAAAAGTGAAGGGTGCAGATTGTCACACAAATGAAGAGTCTAACTGATGAAACTTTTACAAGAATACTAGGTTCAAACACCCAACAAAAAGTGTCAAAAGTTAAAGTTTCAAAAACACAAACAAAGAGGATTAAGACAACAACTGTTGTCCAAACCTCTATTCTTGAGCCCAATGCTCCTGGTGATCATGGCACTACATCCAGTGCTGTGAAACCCACACCAACCACCTCTAAAAGAAAACGTCCATCCATAAAAACCACCAAGAAAACCAAAAAGGGGTCTCTGGAAGATGAGATACCAGAGGAAAACCCTGTTGCAGCACAAAAGCAACAAGAAACCACTGTTATTACTTCCTCACAACAGTTGGATATATCCGAACTTGAACAAACTCCTCATGAATACTCACAAAAGGATCATGTTGTAAGCCAAAGGGAAACACATCATGAGGCATATGAGTCACTTGACCATATGCTCATAAGCCCTTCTCCCAGGGCTACTTCTCTTTTCACTCCTCCACCCTCACCATCACATGTCCTTCCAACAATGAAACCATTGTTCGAAGCTATTGATAAAACTCAGGAGATTCCCGGTTCCTCTCCTTCACCCATCAATGAGAGTACACACCAACAGGTGACTGGGACTGAGGAAAATCAATTAGCTAACCCACGAACAGAGGAGGTTACACCCCTGGAGTTCAATGAAACTCTAGGTGAGTTTTCAAGTGAAGCGGCCACTACTGATGTAGAGACCATTGTCTCACAACAGGACAGTGGTTACATAGCTAAGACTTCCTTGAAGGAAACAACTGATGAGGCCACTATAGTGACCCCAAAATCAGTTGAAAGTCCCCAGAACCAAGACAAAGGGGCATCTGGTTCTCTTTCTATGGACTCACCTCCTAGGACTGAAACAGATACAACTACCACTGGTAGGAATCCAGATGATCCTATTAAATTAGGTGATGGGTTAAAATACCAAGAATTGACGGCTAGAGTTCAATCCATTGAAACCTCTGTTGCTGACATCAAGACAAATCTCAAGACAATCATGGGATCTTTGGCTGCTCTAACCAAAAGTCAACCATCCAAAGAAGAGATTGCTAGTGAGCTATGGAAATCTGTTTCCCCCATCATCATAGCTCATAGAAAACTAGCAGATCAAACACATGAAACCTACATGGCTCAGATCAGAACTACATGGCCAGGTAGACAGATACCCAAGCAGATATTAAAGCCATCAAAGACCATCTGCTGAAGACCACTGGCTCTGCCCCTACAACCATCAAAAGAGATGAAGATGATGATGAGTTCACAGCTGATGATGCCAAAAAGGGGGAGAGTGGCAGAGATAGACTACCAAAGCTAAAGCCATTTGGAACAAAACCAGGGTCTGAACCAGCACAACAACCTAATGTTCAATCCACTGTTGATGCTGAAGTAGTCAATGCAGGCAAAGCAAAAGAAATTGATCAAACTGCTAATGTCATTGTTGAAAAGGCTGTTGAAGATAAGCAAAAGAGGCTTGACACATTGGAATGCAAAGTAGAGGCTCTTGTGCAAAGGAAGATAGAGCAGCAACAGGAGGTTGAGGATGTTGGCTCCTCTAAAAGGAAGAAAATGCCTGCAAAACACACAAGGCAACCACCATCCAAAACTGCTGATAAAACTGATGCTACTAAAACATCTGCAGCCAGAACCACTGCTGCCATCAAAACCACGGCTACCACCAAAACAATTGAACCCACAACCACAACCACCAAACCAGCCATCACAACCACCAATATACCACCAACAACTACTTCACCTCCTAAATTCCAAACATCTGCTGGTCCTACACAAGTGCCAACAGATGTTAACACAACCACTGATGCCTAAACACCACCATCACCACTTATCTTGTGCAAAAGGAAGAGAAAATCAACCTTTGTGGTACAACATGAGAACATACAAACATCACCACCTTCTACTTCATCCACCAAACCTACACCTATATCAGCCATCCCACTTACATCATTCTCACCTCACACCTCTCAATTCACATCTCACAAACCACCACCATCCATCACAACATTGGCTACTTAGTATCCTCTTGAGCTTGATTTACTCAAGGGGGAAATGCAATCCTTCTACAATACCGAGGATCCATCAGAAAGATCTTTTCCATCTCTTCCAAATTTTCCTGCTCCTAGAAACATAGATCAATATCTTAAATTCAAGACTGAACAGGCTGATTTAATCATCAAGGAGATATGCAAAGGGAAAGATGACTGGACTGCTTAGGGCATCCATTCAGCAAAGCTTAGCAAACTGAGAAGGATTGAAGATTTTGCTAAGACCCTGAGCAACTCCATATCCACCATGCCTCTCAGAAGTGATTTGGAAAGGGTGGTTAGGGAATCTATTCTTGAACAAATCTTGGCAACCATGCCCTACAAAGCAACCAAGAAACAGTTTGCAGGCTGGACCACTCATGCTCTTCAAGAAGAACTTATAAGAATTGAAGATATGGCTAAGAATCCCCCAATGAAAATCTTTGTCCCTGATTTTAGGAAAGGCAGAGATCCAGTCAGAGCTTTGAAGTTCAAAAGGATGAGAGAAGAAATTGTGGCTGCTAAATATGGGGAGATGAAGTCAGTTGCAAGATAGGCTGAGCTTAGGCTGGTTGAAACATACAAGAAGTTGGAAGAGAATAGAAAGAAAGATCCTACACTGCCCAGAAAACCAATTTACTCAGATGCTCCTATGGTTAAGAAACCTCTACAGGCCTTTACACTTGACAGCTTACTTGATACTTCTGACCTATCTACTGCTGCCAAGAGACAGTTCAAAAGACAGAAGGAAATGTCTGAAGAAGACCAGAAGAAGTTTGCTGATACATTTGTAAAAGATGGTCTCTTCAACCAAATACATTATTTCTCTGATCCCACAACTGAAGAACTCGAGAAACTCATTGGGAGACCTCCATCACCAAACTCATCTCAAATAAATTTGCTGTTCAACAGATCCTCTGGTTCAAAAATTCTAAAATGGAAATTCAACAAAGACAACCATGAATTGACCCTGCTCAGATCAAATGGAGAAGCCCAAAAGTTGAGTATGGATGATGCACATGGACTATGTGCAGATGATCTCCAAACATTGCTAAACTTAGAGCTTGAAAGAGATGCAGAAGACCTGTTCTCATTGAGCTTTGAATTACAATTCAAAGGTCAAATCAGTGAAAGTCTGATGAGGAATAAAGATCAATAATAAAGCTTAGTTTTGGCATCATCTGTTCTAGGGGGAGATTGTTGGGTCTGCTGACCTGGAGAAGAACAGATGATTAGAAAGCCAAAATATACAACACAATTGATCCTTAATAAGAATTGCATTTACAAGTTACTTCTCCCAAAAGACTATTGACCCTAACATCTGCTGTACCCTGACAACTGTTGGAACAACTGCTGCTTGAAAAGATCTGATGAAGAACAACTGCTAGAGAACAACTGCTGATCAAAGGTCTGATGAAGAACAACTGCTGATCTAAGTACTGAAGACTAAACGTCTGTTGGAGCCAATAACACTTAGGCTCTAACAGACGTTACAAGACCATCAGAGGTTTCCTATCAGCTGTTTGCCTATCAGAGGTTTCTATGTAACAGTATTTGTGTCATCAGATGTTTTATGTTGTTATTCTGTTAGAGGTCCACTATCTTAGGTGACGTCAGCGTAGGTCATCAGTGGTTTAGATTGTCTATAAATAGAACAGTGCATGTACTGTTCTATTCTATCACTCAAAACATTCTCTTAGACAAACTTACACGAGTGATCAGGCTGAGGGGGAGTAATTGTAATCGTTTGTAATCATTTAGTTATTTGAAAGCTTTCGATTTAAAAACAATTATACTCTTGTTTGATTTACAGTTTATCATTCCACTGCACTTTCCATTTATAGTTTACTTCTTTCATTACTCGTATTACTTAAACAATCAAAACAATCAAACTCAGATCCTAACATACATCCTTGTGCTTTATGGTTTCGAACGGTGGTTTTGGTTGTTTTATGAAGGTTTGATCGATATTATCCATACAGAGTTCATTGTACTGGTTGTGGAAAGAAATCAACAGTCGGACCGGCACTTCTATTTTCATCTTATAAAAGAACATAAACACAATCATGTGACCCATGATCAGAGCTTTAAGTTGTGATAGACAAAGATAATAGGAAGAAGATCAGAACTCCAAAAGCAAGTGTGAAGATCAAGAGAAAGCAAGTTGAAGAAGAAGTTGACAGATATCTCTAACATAACTTGCACCGGCTTGAGATATGAGTTTGAAGCTTTACTTTCCTACCTCTGTTTTGAATTTGTTACTTTATAAAGTGTTCGATGTCACTGTGAGTAGATAAATTTAGATGAATATTGACTTTTTAATGTTCTTTATATATGAATATTTTCCTACCTCTGTTATGAATTAGTATATAGAGAGCAAACCGACGAACATCATTCAAAATGTCAACTTCCCGCTAACCTCTGCGCCATCATCGACTACAGCAAACCGATGATCTTCCTCCACGGAACTCCTAATAGGCCTCTCTTTATATCATGGTACAATTTAAGGTTCCAATTTTGTTTTTGTTGCTTTTTTAATAATAAGTTTTGTGTTTATCAAACCCTAACGTCTAAAATATTATGATGTCGTTTAGCTCCATGTTTGAAATATGGATCTCATTGTCGCTACGGTTAGTGGATACCATGGATCAGAGATATTTAAGCTAATCAAACTCATATCTCAAGCTGGTGCAAGTTATGTTGGAGCAATGATTTATTATTATTATTATTTTATTTATTGTTATTTTATTTCTGTTTTAAGGGGTTAATGATGATGATGGTTATGATTTGACAAACGATTTATGAAAGTATCAAGATTCGGAAATTGGTAGCATCACACGTTTTTTTTATAAACACACCTCTTTATAAAATACAGTAGAATCACTACCAGGATTAGCGTCTATACGGTAATCCAGGATTCGTGTTTCTTCATTGGCGCCATCCGTGGCCTTATCACAATCCTCTAAACAAAAGCTTTAACTAGCCAGATCATTGATCTATATAGAAAAAATGACAACTTCACCGATGTTACCCCAGGATCTCACCCAACATCCAGGGATCATGACGACGATCAACTAAACACCATCATCATCCCTAGAAACTTAGATTTCCAAAGCACTGAACCAACACCTCTTACCCAGGAGGAAATAGACGCTCTGAATAAAGACTGGTACGAACGCCTGAAACAAATTCTAGACGCTCAGCTGGAACGTCGCAGACTCACCGGCAAAGCCATTATGGGGTCATCCTCCAAGCGATCCACTCGAGCAGCAGTTGCTGTCCATCACAGGGAAGGTCCAGGGCAACCCCCTGTGGACCAGGCCCGTGTAGAGCACAACCAGTTCGACGAAGAGGACTATGAAGAAAGTTCATGAGAGGATGATGCCTCCAAGGATTATCGTCACAGCCCGTCCCACCGACGGGAACGACTAAACAGGTATAACAACGACGCAACCACCAACCTATCACTCCCCTATAGGTCAATGGCCTTTGCCGACAAATCCAAGTTTACAAGACGTATCTCTCAAGCGCCAATACCACGGAGGCAACCCCTCCCGACCAACGTCAAGATATACAACGGTTTCTCAGACCCCGATGACCACCTCGACATTTTCAATCAGGCCGGAGCATCATCGGGTGGACCCTACCTATGTAGTGCCACATGTTTGCCCAGACACTCTCAGGAGCAGCTAGGGTATGGTTTGACAACCTCCCCATATGAAGCATCGACATCTATGAACAGCTGATTGATAAATTTTCGCTCCATTTTAGCCAACAACGTCGCCATGAGCGTGACAAAAGTCAAAACTCTCTATGCAAACACAGAGATACTGAACCGCTCAAAGATTTCATCGTGCGGTTCAACAAAGAAGCACTCCAACTTGGAACGGTGGACGAGGCAACTCGAACCTCTTTCCTGGCCTACGTTAACGACGACGGCCTACAACACACCCTCGAAGGGAAGGACGGTGTCCCAGACTCCTAGAAAGGGGTTGACCGCATCCAAACTATATGCGGGCAACCAAAAAACAATGCGCCAAAATCAACGCGGAAGCTCCAGCAACAACCGCAGCCGAAACAACAACCGATCATCCGTCTGGAACCGCATTTCAGGTTCCACCGACGAAGGGCAATACTCAACTTCTGGCGAAGCCAGATATATTATCGGCACCAAACAAATGCGTGACCAGCGCAACAGCGGGCGACGAAACCAAGACTGGACTCCCCACACCAAAACGCCATCACAGGTACTATCTCAGGTCCTTTCAACTGGAGAGGTAGCGTTTAAACTCCCAAAGCCAATGGGAAATAAACCCAAGAATGTAGACACCACCAGATTCTGTGACTTCCACAAAGATGTGGGTCACGACACAGATAACTGCTACAGCCTCAAAATGGAAATAACGACAACCCTCTGCTTCAGAAAGTTGGCCAACTTGGTCAAAAACATCCGGGCCGGCGCACGCCGGCAGGACGAACCGGTAAAAGCCATAAAAGACATAAAATCACATCATGTTCGCGGCGCCTACAACCGGCAATGCAACATGACGCGCAACACTAAGCGCAAGACAAATATCACCGACCTGGAAAGCACGTCGCAGCGACCAGAGGCTGCGACGTCACAAAACTGGAAGGAGGCCCAGGTCATCCTCCCAATTATTCCAGGAGGCGCAAGCTCAACAATCCCACTTACCATCACAGCACTGTTCGGGCACTATCGCACATACAAAATGATGTGCGATGGCGGAAGCAGCTTTGACATCATGTACCAATAGTGCTTCGACCAGCTCGATGATGAAGACAAGGCGCGCCTGCAACCAGACACATGTAACATTTCGTATTAAATCTCATGTACGTTTGAAACATTTATTAATAAAACGTCGATTTTTTATCATTATCGTACCTTTTAAAAAAATATTTCGTGACACTTTTGGACTCCTAGTATCATACTATAATCATATATTATCTATATATTGGTGTAATAATTGTAAAAAAAATAAAAGCCTGGGCCGGGGATCGAACCCGTGCCCATGGCCGGTTCACACAACCACACCACACAACACCACCAACTGAGCTACACAATACATCTGCTCTTATCCCACGCGATTTATTTATAAAGAGGTTTTAAATCAAACCAGTTGACTTATGGAAAGTCAACTGCAAGAATCAATCATGTTTAATCCGGGTTGTTGATCCGATTGTGTTTATGGAAATGTTGACTGACCACGTTTGCTTAATTCTCACGCACAAATCAGCATTAAAACCTTCCATTTCTAAGCTAATCACACGTCATTGTTTTTAAAAACGAGTCAAAACTTACCAATTCACAAGCTACCATCGCCGAAAACAAAAAACCCCACTCTCAATTCTCTCTGAAAACTTCGAATCAGTTTGCATTTTGGTCGAGTTTGACTTTTTGTTTGACTTGTTCATCAAGCACCATCGTGCATTGTAAGTCCCAATTCTTTGTTTGGTTTTGTTTATCGGCACTATAACAACAATAACCCCATGAATAATCGGGTTATTGCTCGTTAATTTTGATTATTAGAAACCTAGGGTTCTTGCGATACAAATTGGGGATAAAACGACCTGCAGACCTCGATATATATAGATAAAACAGAACGACATTCATTACCAACTGATCAGTAGATCAGTTGGTATGGCTTCTTTTCACTAAGACATGAACCGGCCTACGGCCAGGGTTAGAGTCCCATCACACGCATAGTTTTCTTCTTTTTAAAACCAATTATTGAAACAAATCAGTTATGCTATATAATTAGTTCGAACCTAGATTATTCGTTCTCAGGGTCCAGACCAACTGGTCTGGGCTTGTGATTTAAAACCCTGACCCGGGTTTGACGCGGGTTCGACCCCTAGCACATACAAACCTTTTTTTTAAAAAAAAAAACCCCTTTATACTTATATATTCATTTTATTTTTAAAAATAGTTTTAAAATACTAAAAATGCTTTATAAATTCTACAAAAATTATTTTATGATATTATAATAGAAAAGTTTATCATACAATTTTTAGTTTTTCAAAAATCTTTTATTTATTATATATAATAAATATTACAAGTTTATTCTATTATAATTATAAAATTCTATAAAAATATCAAAACGATTTTATAAAATTCTACAAAAATTATCCTAAACTTATAAAACAATAAATATTCCAGAAATGATTTTTATTTCTGAAAAATCATTTATTTGATATTATTAATGGATTTTTGCTATTTTAATCAAAATTAAATCATAATAAATTCGTTTTTCAATATTTTTACACCAAAATTTTATATAAATTATTTCTATCCATTTAGAATAGAAATATAAATTTTAATTTAAAAATTCTTTAATTTTAATATTTTTAGATATTAAAGTTATATTTTGACAAAATAGAAATAAATAAGTTAAATAGTCAATTTTTAAGAAAATAATTTTATAAAAATTATTTTCATACTTAAAACCTATTAATGTGATCACCCTTAATCAAAAGCCTACAAAAAGACTTTTGTTTATTTATTTATCGAATTTCTTTTATTTATTAAAAAATTTAATTAATAATTAAACGAATACTTATCCCCAAATTCGAAACCCTAGAAAATACTTGTAAACTAGAAAGACTTAGACTTATTTATTACCTTAAATATAGGGTAATACTTGGCATCGTTGGGCTACACTTATTCTATTTTTCGAGACTTAACATTTTGCTAAGGTGAGTTTACATAGCCCCTTTTTTCTGTTTTACATTTTGGGGTGAAACATGTTTAAACATTTTATACACTATCGTTTACTCATTCTTACATTGTTGAAACTTGTGATTCAATTACACGATCATTTACTCATTCTATCATTTGACTGTAACAAAAAGACACAGTACAATCATTAACATTGATCAAGCCGCCTGTTTAGATTATAGCGCTATAGGTCTGACAAACCCATCCCCCCGCATAAATTCAGGGATGATCGATAACAGTTACACTTTTACTAACTTGCGAGTTAGGTCTCAGTCGACACAAGGTTTGATTGTACAAAAGACGCATTGTTACATGTCAGACTCATATTCTATCATTACTCATTATTATACTTCAACTATGATTGTTATACAACATATTGTTTTCAACTATATACAAAACCTATGTATTCTCACCAACTATTTATAGTTGACCCCCCCCATCTTTCCAATTTAACATGTTTCAGGTTTATTTGCTATTGGAAGTTGTACAAGTCTTGGAACACATAGGAGCTTTGGACCTAGCTTATATTAATCAATCTTTGTAATATTTACTTGTAAATTGTAAATTGTTTAATATTATTCAACTTTCATTTAGTACCATGAGCTATTGAACAATCATCACTACGTGACACCTCGATGATTCCACCATCGGTTAGGGTGTTACAACACACCCATTGCAGGCTTCTTCAACGAAGTTATTCACCCCATCGAAAAGTTTGACTTTACAGTCAAACTTGACGATGGGAGCCATACTCGCTCCGAGGTTTACACGTTCCATGTCATTCCAGCAAACTCCTCATACGACATCTTGCTCGGAAGACAAGGCCTCGCAAACTTCAACAGCACCGCGTCAAATCCCCACCAAATCATAGGTTTTCCGACAACCACAGGGGTCGCATATATCAGAGGCAACCAGGAATGCCTCATGACCACCGAGCCAGCGGCTGCCACTCCTTCATAACGTCAGCGCTCCAAAAGACGAGGAAATGATCCTCAACCCCGCCTTCCCTGAACAAACCATCACCTTGGGGTCGACCATGTCCTCCTAGGTACGCATACACCTTAAACTGCTGGTCGCAAACAAAGACATCTTTGCTTGGCAGTCATCTGACATGATCGGCGTCCCAAGGCACATCACCGAGCACCGCCTGAACACATACAAGGCGCTCGCCCAGTCGCACAGAAAAAATGCTCCTTGGGTCCCGGTAGAGTCAAATCCATGAACGAGCAGGTCGATGACCTACTCGAAGCATGCATCATTCGAAGATGCAACCATCAAACATGGGTAGCCAACCCCGTCATGGTCCTAAAAAAGAATGGGTCTTGGCTCATGTGCGTCGACTACAAGGACCTAAACAAAGCATGTTTAAAAGACCACTACCCCTTACCAGAGATCGACCTGAAGGTAGACTCTTTAGCGCCATTTAAATACAAATGTTTCCTCGATGCTTACCAAGGATATCACCAAATACAAATGGCCTACGAAGACGAAGACAGAACTGCCTTCACGACCGACAGAGGGGTCTACTGCTACACCAAGATGCCCTTTGGCCTAAAGAACGCAAGCGCAACCTATCAACGCTTGATGGACCATGCCTTCATCAACCAGATCGGCGTCAAACTCGACGTTTACGTCGACGACCTGGTCATAAAAAGCACACAAGAAGACACCATGCTACTGGATATCCAGCGCACCTTCGAACAGCTACGCGACATCAAGATGAAACTTAATCCGGGCAAGTGCTCCTTCGGAGCCGAAGAAGGGAAATTTCTTGGCGTCATTGTCACCAATGGTGGCTTCAAACCAAACCCGGAGAAAGTCCAGTCCATCCAGCGCATGCCATCACCCAACTCAATTACGGATGTGCAGACACTCGTGGGGCGCCTAGTCGCCCTCAACCGATTTTTATCAAACTACGCATCCAAGTCTTTTCCTTTTGTTCATACAATGCGCAATATACTGAAAAAAACACAATTCCGCTGGACTCCAGAAGCGGAAGTGGCTTTCCGTGAAATGAAACAATGTTTGACTTACTTGCCAACTTAAACAGCACCCCTACCAGAAGTACCATTGACACTTTACCTATCCACATCTGAAACGGCGATAGGTGCAGTAATTCTAGTAGAACGCAACAAAGTCCAAACACCAATCTACTACATTAGCCGTACCTTGGCAGACACAAAAACCAGATACTCCACAATGGAGACATTGGTCTTGGCACTCGTGCATGCATCAAGACGTCTTCGACGTTACTTTCAAGGACACCCAGTCAACGTCCTAACAAACTATAGAATCAACACCGTGCTCTCAAAACCGGAACTATCAGGCCGCCTAGCAAAATGGGCAATCGAACTAGGTGCGCACACCATCATCTACAAACCAAGACCGACGATCAAAGGGCAGGTTCTCGCAAACTTCATCGCAGAAATCCCAACAGAAAAAATACAAGAGTGCCAAAACGAACAAGATCCGAAACATGTCCCAGATTCCCACGTCACATGGTCACTGTTCACGGATGGAGCTTCTAACGATCAGGGCGCCGGCGCAGGTCTACGACTCGTCAGCCCTAATAACACAGAATTCACGTATGCCGTCCACCTTGAGTTCCCAAGCACGAACAACGAAGTGGAATACGAGGCGTTCCTCGCAGGACTACGCTTGGCGGACAAAATGGGCGCAAGACACCTCAACGCCCATGTCGATTCAATGCTCATAGTGGGTCACATGAACGGCGTCTACGACGCTAAAGACCTGGTTATGGCGCAATATGTTGACCAAGCCAAGCTTCTAACCAAAAAATTCACAACCCGAACAATTGTCCATATCAACCGCATCGGCAACAAAGAAGCGGACGCCCTCAGCAAAATGGCATCCACTGCTTTGCCGGATATGGCCAAAGAGGTACGCATCGAAACTCTAGCTCAACCTTCAGTACCACTTCGATGGGTCAACATAACACAAACAGGCGTTTGATCATGGATGACCCCTCTCCAGTCATACCTAGCAACGGGCACCTTACCGCCCCAAAAAGAGGAAGCCCGAAAGATCCAATACAAGTTCGAGCATTACCAACTCATGAATGGTGTTTTGTACCAACGCTACTACCTAGGCCCTCTCCTAAGATGTGTGGACTCCGCAAATGCCGCGTCCCTCATAAAGGAAATCCATGAAGGCATATGCGACATACACGCGGGCCCAAGAATAGTCGTCGCAAAAATCATGAATGCTAGATACTACTGGCCAGGAATGCACCAGGACGCCATCAAAACCTTGCGTCCAAAAAACGACCTAGTCCCAGTTACGGCGGCCTGGCGATTTCAAAAATGGGGCACCGACCTTGTTGGCCCATTCCCAATAGCCCCCGGCAAGGTACAATACCTAATCGTCGCCGTCGACTATTTCACAAAATGGGTTGAAGCCAAGCCTTTAGCAACAATCAACGCCGAACACGTCAAAAAATTCATCTGGGAATTCATCATTTGCCGCTTCGGGTTACCCATGGAAATCGTCACGGATAACGGCACCCAGTTCGCCGACAACAAAATCAAGACATGGTTAACACAAATGGGTGTCAACCAGATCTTCACGTCCGTCGCACACCCCCAAGGAAACGGACAAGTAGAACGCATCAACAGATCACTGGTTGAAGGAATCAAAACACGCCTAGGCTCAAAACGAACAGGCTGGGTCAATGAACTCCCGCATGTCTTATGGGCGAACCGCACCCTCACAAAGACCAGCACGGGTGAAACACCGTTTAGCCTAACTTACGGATCTGAAGCCGTAATCCCCGCCGAGATAAGCTTTCCATCACCAAGGGTCCTCAACGTGGCGCAAACAGATAACGATAGAGAACTGCGCCTCTACTTAGACCTCTTAGACGAAAGACGAGAAACGGTCGCTATACGCGAGGCAAACTACAAGAAACAACTGGAGCGCTACTACAACTCCAAAGTTAAATCCTGCACATTCGACATCGGGGACTACGTCCTAAGAGACAATTACGCGTCTCATTCCGAGCGCGCAGGAAAATTAGCACCCAATTGGGATGGTCCTTACAAGGTTCAACAAGTACTGGGAAAAAGGGCATACGCACTAGAGAGGCTCGACGACACGCCCATACCTAGATCATGGAATGTAGCGCAATTGCGCCCTTGTTATTTATAAAACTTGCCATGTTTCCATCTAAACACTTGTTCAAAGAAGCAAAGAAACATGGCCGCCCCATATGAAGTTAATTAACTCTTCATATTAGACGCCCACTTGCCTTCTAAAAAGCATGACTTCTTTATGTTAGAAGCATCATGGTCGACCCATATGAAGTTAATTAACTCTTCATATCGGACGCCCACTTGCCTTCTAAAAAGCATGACTTCTTTATGTTAGAAGCATCATGGCCTCCCCATACGAAGATAATTAAACTCTTCATATCGGACTACCACTTGCCTTCTAAAAAACATGACTTCTTTACGCTAGAAGCACCACGGCCGCCCAATATGAAGTTAATTAACTCTTCATATCGGACGCCCGCTTGCCTTCTAAAAAAATCAAGAAATCCATGTCAACACAACAAGAATCCTAAACTACAAGATACACATGAGCAAAGAAAAGAGCTTCACTGTCATTCAAACCAAATGTATATTTACAAACGGTTTCATGCGCTGTCCCCGAGCTACCCAACCCAGCTACCTTGGCAGCTTCGACGGCAGCCTTATCAGCAGCCGCCTTCTCAGCCCTCTCACGCCCTATGCGATCCGACTCCTCTACCCACTGCCTGAACCGCCCAATGGGATCTCCATCCGCTCGTCACTTCCCAATTGTCTGCAAAACGGGGAACTGCATCTGTTCCAACTTCTTCAGCTGGTCCATCAGCACGTCCTCTGTATTAACATCTTGGAAGGGCTCATCTTCAATAGGGTCTCCATCCTTGGCCGCCACGTACCTTTCTAACCAACTGGCGCGTAAACCAGCAACGCACGCCGACTCCACTATCTCCACTACCTGGTTGGCCATCTTCGGCTCATTCCAACACTGACTAAAGATCTGCAACAAAGACAAAGTTATGAGATAAACAAAATCCAAAACTTCAAAGAAATACAACTAAGACTTACCTAGCGGTCCCAAACACCTCCTTCTCCCGAGCTAGACTCTCCACTTCATGCGACACGGTCGTCTACTCATCAACAAATTCGTCCTCCGCCCGGCGGATGCCATACAAGTTCCCCAATGCCTGCGTTAGGTTCGAACATAGCTCAGACAGAAGAGTACCCCGATCCTGACCGCATTGGTGGCTATGTTCCGCCGGCGGCAGTGCAAAATCAACGAATTTCTGAGCCACGAAGGGACTGAGGAATCGACAACTTTCAGTAATGCGCCACTTAGGCGTATATACTGGAGCATCAAGTTTAAAATTGGGGCCACTAGTGGACGCCCCACCACCTTCAGCTTTTTTCAGAAACGGCCCCTCACCGCCACCACCCCCGGACAAGTCCAATGGAGCCTCCGAGCTCTCCAGGTCAACAAACACTGGCTCCGTTGGCAACCCCATGCCTTGACCAGCCGACGCAAGGGCCCGCTTTCTCTTTATCTTCACAAAAGACTCATGTTGCTTCAACAACTCCTGCTGACGCTGCTCCTCTTCCTCTCTCTCTCCTTCGCAGCAAGGGCGGCCAAGCGGACGTCCTCAGCCCGCTTCCGCTAAAGCTCGGCCTCAAGGGCACGAGCTTCTTCTTCTTTCTTCTTTAAAGCAGCCTCCCCAGCACGCTTTTCTTCCTCCAGCTTCTGCGCCCCCTCCAACTTTTACACAGCTTCAGCTTTGCTCCTCTCTTCATCCTGAAGTTTCTTTTTCCTCTCTTCCTGAAGTTGTTTCACAGAAGGAGGAATGGAGCCTACCACAAAAAAAATAAATAAATAAAAAATAAGACCACGTTCAGCACTCAACCAAAATACTACAAAGAATCAACGACACTACAAAACTTACCACTGATCTTCCTCAAAGCCTTTTGATAAAAAGGCTTACGAACTGGCGGAGGGTCAAGTTCCAAACCCTCAGGCGGATCCACAGCACCACCACCCATAGCCATCCTCTTTGGAGACGAACCCTCAGGCTCATCTTGTTGCACAGTCTCAGGTAACTTGCGCTTATGACCTACATCAAAACAACTAGCTTAGTTTAGAAGACAAAAGCAACAGAAACAAACATACATAACATGTTAAAACACTTACCTTCACCGGTCACTCCTTCAACAGTACCGGTCCCACCAGTCAAACCACCACCCTGGGGCGCCGTCGCAGATGCGCTAGATACACCACCTGCAGAGCGACGCGCACGAGAAATTAGACTAGATGATGATCCACTAGAATCATCATCGGACATAAAAACATAATCAACCCCAGCCGCCGTGCGTACAGACAATGGCTCGGGGTTGATAAGGAAACCAACTTCGAGACTATGAGGCGCACCTTCCATCTGCGCCAGGAACAAGAAATTAAC
The DNA here is from genome assembly GCA_030844895.1 of Ambrosia x helenae. Classification (NCBI taxonomy): domain Eukaryota; kingdom Viridiplantae; phylum Streptophyta; class Magnoliopsida; order Asterales; family Asteraceae; genus Ambrosia; species Ambrosia x helenae. Next base: position 53,974,134 of record CM061223.1, read on the forward strand.
CTTCAGCTGCTCAATGGCCGACACCCTTCCCTCAGGAACCGCAATATAAGTAGTGCGAGAACCGCGCGTAGCAAATACCTCAAACAAATGCTCACCTACAATCAGAGACGCATGCGTCCATACACACGGAGAGCAACATAAACAAAACAAAAACAAAAATGAAACAAACTTACCTTCAACTGACAGGGGCCCATCATTGCCAACAGGAGCTACGTCGTAGCCTTCCCTAACCCCTATGCGGCTCATCCCCAGCAGACGAAGGACGCCCTCATCCAACTTCTCTAGATCATCCAAACGGGTTGGATGAGCAGACAACTCCTGGAACCATTCCTCTTCCTGAAAGTCTTTCATCACCTCGAAGGACGGCGGTTTTTGGCCGGCACGGAGCTCCAACTTGGTCATCTTCACCGGTATCACCTCCTTCTTCAAGAGGAAGAAGAACTTCTTCCAATCTCGAAGAGTCTTCGGTAAGCTCTTCGAAATAACCAGGCTAGCCATCTTCGACCTCTCAGTAAAAGACACCCAACCTGTTTCCTTCACATCAAGCTTGTAGAAGACGTTGAAGTGATCAAATTCCGGCTCCCTCCTCAATGAACAACAAGTGGCTTCAAAATGCATAACTATCATCACCCCGAAAGGGCTCATCTGAGAGATATGAACGTCGTACTTCTGTAAAACGGAAATCAAAAACTTCGACGACGGCAGCCAGAAAAGACCCTTCAGGAAAGAGGCCTCGTATAGACAAACTTTCCCCTCGGGACAGTCAACCAGAGTCTGCCCTTTCTCCGGCAACTCCGGTTCCAAATCTCGGAGAATATTAAACTTGTGGACCAAGGATAGAAACTTTTCCTTGGGCCACGAGATTTGGGCATCCTTCATCGCCAACTCCACCTTCTTATATTTGGAAGACATACTTTTTCGAATATAAGAAAAGAAGCAAGGTAAATTTGCTCGAAAGTCTGTTTCACCGGAATATTTTTAGGACTCACCGGAGAAAAACGAAATTTTTGAGAAGATAGAAAGGATAAATGATCAAAGAGGCCATATATATAGTCATCGCATTTAATGCAAAGACAGAATAGGTAATCATCACAGGCAGGCTTTTTACACGAAAGTCCAATCACCAGCCGACACGTCAGGAAGCCCACGTGCAGGAACGGCTCACGCGCCGAGCGTGGCTCACTCGCCTGACGGATACCCTGCCCCCAGCTTTCACACGATGCCAATGATCGACACGTGTATGCCCACGTTCAAATTTACCACCACCAGCTGTCCACATGCAACAGATGCATGACACGTGGCGGCCTACTAACTCAACAGTCACGGTAACTGTCAGACACGTTCTCCAAGGCAGGTATACCAACCGTCATACATGTCTCTTCATCTCCAAACATTCTCGCCTTTAATTCACATGGAATTCAAAAAGAAAAATTTAATGCGGAGTAACTACAGGCACAGATAGAGACAAGAAATTCCTTTTCACATCTTTTGGACGCGCAATCAGGCCCGACGCCTTCTCAAACCCCACGCCTGCGCGCAAAAGGCGAAAATCTCAGGACTATCCTTTTTACATCTTTTGGACGCGCAATCAGGCTCGACGCCTTCTCAGGCTAAACGCCTGCGCGCAAAAGGCGATAATCTCAGGACTCCCCTTTTTACATCTTTTAATGCGCAATCAGGCCCGACGCCTTCTCAGGCACCGCGCCTGCGCGCACAACGCAAAAATATCAGAATTTCCTTTTTTCACATCCTAGGAATGCGCAATCACACCTAACCTAATGTCTGAGCATATTCGCCACACCATGACGATAGTGACTAGAAGACGAATAACTTTTAACATATTGATCAAGCCAGCCTGATACTTCTCGATGAGCTTCTTCCGAAATCCTATGAACATAGCTATCAATATCACGAGGAAAATCAAAATTTATCACATGAGCTTCAAAGCTTTACGCATGAAGAATTAACTTTCTTCATCTTGCTTCAAGCATTACACATGAAGAAATTAACTTTCTTCATCCTGCTTCAATCCTTGCATATAGAAAAATGAATCTCTCGCATTCTATTCGCTCAGACCTAATATTAGGTCCCGCAACAAACGCTTATTCCGTCATACGCCCGCAGGTTGATCACTGTGCGTGCACCAGTTGACGAGGTTATACAATCACATGTACACTTTGTTACACGAAAACCTAGTGATGACTGGATGTAACTCAAAGTACACATGCGAAATCAAGTCCAGCACTCCCTCGCCAGAGCCGCATGAAAGCACTGGACTGGGGGGGGGGGGGACTAGAAGGGATATGGTATCAAAACATCATAAATACCATATTAGCGCCCAACTAAAACATACGTCGTCTAGCGTTCATCCGCCCGTTTTACGTCAGCGGAACGTCTAGCGTTCGTCCGCCCGTTTTACGTCAGCGAAACGTCTAGCGTCCATCCGCTCGTTCTACGTCGGCGATATACCTGGCGTCCATCGGACGCCGGACGCAGACTCATCTACCCGTTTTACGTCGGAGATATACATGGCGTCTAACTGACGCCGGACGCAAGCTTACCCACCGCCCTCGGTCTACCAGTAGGCGGACGCCACGTGCCCGCCGCCCACAGGCGTCCACTTAGCGGACGCCACGTGTACTATCGTCAGAACGGTAACATCTCCCCTTTACTTTCTCCTTTTTACCAAACTCACTTGCACCATTGGGCTTAGGGACTTGGGTCGGAAACTTAGAGACACCTCTACCTGGGCCGGGCTCCATCAAGGGTAGAGGATGGACTGAGAAAGTGTGACGTCGCGGTACTACAAAAGGAGGAGCTCCTTCTCCTTTTGTTGGCATCCGATTTTCACCAATACTTTCCCTCAAAAATACTACGAACCTTTTCGTACCTTTTTCAACCCCTTGTTTATTATATTAACGTTTAGAGGCTCGGCTCTTCTGATCGGTAGTCTCTTAAACTCCTTGGTCTTGTCCTTAGACCCACACGTTTTTTATAAACACAACTCTTTATAAAATACAGTAGAATCACTACCAAGATTCGCGTCTATACGGTAATCCAAGATTTGTGTTTCTTCAGTGACATATAGTTCTAGTCATTTTTATTGTTTTTATAAACATTTTTATATGATATTTATACCGGAAGTATATGTGTAGTTTTTATTTTTTTTACAAAGATCCTTCCTATTGGTCATGCATTTTCCACCGTATCAAGATATCATTCTTGTCCGGTAAAAAAAAGAAGCAAGGGAACGGCCTATTCTGGCCTTTGTAACTCGAACCATAAGAAACTACATTGTTGTCATTGAGGTTTGTTAGGGGAGACGGAGTGTCACCAGAATTGGTCACGGGTATCTCACTACCAGCATGGTAACACCGCCGCTACCTATGCTGGTAGTGGTCCCGTGAACCAAATTATGGTTCTAGTTAACGGGCTGGTACCCGTGATTTCTCTCTCTTTGTCTCTATCTCTCTCTCATTGATTGTGGGTAAATAATAAGTGAAGTGTTGCCACCAAAAAAAATGTTTCAGTGAAATGATGTGGCAGTATATGATTGATTGAAATCAGTGAAGTTGAAAAAACTCACGGGTAGTGCCCCGTCCCCCCTTATAACTTGCATAAACACAAAGATGTATTGTATATGAATCATAATATTAAAAGCAATTTTTAATGAAAAGGACGTCGATTTTGTTTTGCGCTTTAGAGTCCCAATTGAGAGGCCCTTGTACGGTGACAGTATACTATATTACTGTATTATACCGTATAGTCTAGTATTGTTGTAGTATATGCTTAAGGGTGTAGTATAGGTCAGGTATAGGCCTATGAGTGTAGTGTAGGTCCTGAATTCGCCAACAGGCGTAGCAGTGGCGAAGGATAATGGGGGCCGACCCCAGCCCTTGCCATTTTTAGCTCAGTGGTGGAAGTTTGCAATTTTCGTAGGTAATTTTTATATGAATAAAGTTTGGCCCCACTAATTTGATCTTCTGGCCCCCACCATTTTTTTTCAAGCTTCGCCACTAAGGTGTAGTATAGGTACCATATAGTATGCTATAGTATCATATATTATCGTTTTGTATTGTATAGTCTAGTATAGGTATAGTGTACTATAGGTCCTTATAGGCCTGCGAGTGTAGTAACGACCCCGTATAGACTTCATGTAGGCATATGGATGTAGTATAGGTCTCTTACCGGCCTATAGGTGAAATATAAAAAAAATACACTAGACCTATACTTCTCATCCACCTATACACCTCATATGGATATTGTATAAAAAAATTGTTTTAAAAATAAAAAATGACTTATCCGCATTATATAAAGATTGTATGAAAACGCTTGTAAAAAAACAGACCTATACGTGGCATGCAGGTCTCAGTCGCTAGACTATGAGCAAATGATATCGAGTACCGGTACCGAATGTCTTGTATTGAGTCATATCCGGTACTGACGTTTTGGCGTTTTCGGTACCATTACTGGTTTAGTACGGTACCGGTATTTTACCGGTTTTACCTTCAAATATCGTTACCGGTGTACCAAGCATTTTCGATACCGACACCCATTTTTAGCAATTTTTAGTATCAATATTTTCGATAACCATACTCTTGGTACGGGTACAGAGCTTATCCCTCTGCCAGACAAAAATGACAAAACATTCTCTGATATTAATGATTGGAACCTATACGTCACATATAGCTCTGTAAATAGTGTACATGGCATTATAGCCCTTTGCAAATATACTGAAGAAACACCAATCTAACAATCTGGATATAATAGTGCTAGTATGTAGATACAAGAAAGGACGTGATTCTCATTAAACAATAAGATGAATACAAGACACTTATCCAGACTATTACAGAGTTTCGACTATAATTTATCTCTCACAACTATATAGTATGAATTCTCCCTCGGCGATCTGATCCCCTCTTCTGATGACGAAGGGGGGTATTTATAGGCTCCTGAGGTGGTCTGTGATTGGCTGTGGGGAGAATGACAATTGTCTTGTACTATTACGACCATTGTCATTCTTCGCGTTGTCGCTCTGTGGTTGGTCCACGTGTCTTGCTATTGTCCTTTCTGTCATTTTCTGTACCTCGTACCTGCAGGAGATCATGGAGCAGGGAATAAACGTCTCTGATTGGCCACATGTCCCTACTCTTGTCGGGTGACACCTGTCCTTTATTTATGTGGCGTGCGTCGTCTTCTAGAACTCCACGTCACATTACTATGTTGGCATGTGTGTGAGTGTAAGGTCGTGCGCACGCGCGGGTACATATCTCTTCAAGTCCCCCTAGTCTAGTGTGTTGTATGTGTAGCATGCGAGACGCTGGACTTAGTAAGGTTGAAGTGTCAGTGCGGGTTGTTTTTGTGCTTTACCCTGATTTCTGGTATTCATGTGCGGTGTCTTGCAAGTGGTGAGGTTGCGGATGTCTGTAATTAATGCTCACATCAATATTGTCAGTCTGCGTTTATGAAAGGACAGGTTGGTAGCCGAAACGTTCCTAACGGTTGTACAGTGTCAGAGACGTGGTGGGGCCGCCCAGTCGGTTCGAGTGCTTTTTCTCTTTCTTCGTGTGACGTGTAATTTTCTGATTGGTTGGGCCTTTCATATTCAAAAAACCGTCAGACCACGTGTAATCCCCCTATTTAATCCCCCTTTTCATCCGTTTCTTCTTACTTTCTTTCCAAGTACTCTTTCTAATTTTTTCTCCATTGTTCATCAGTTTTTTCATCCTTTTACCGCTTATTTGCATCCGAAGGGCGATTTCACGCATACAGATGGAACATATTACGAATATCCCGAAGAAAAAACGTAGAGGTTCTAGGAGAGGGGATGATGGATCAAAGAAGGGGCCACCTCATGCTAACGAGGTCACGGCCGTCTAGGGAAGGGATCAATTTAGGAATTTCTGGAGGGAGTACGGGTTCCCCTCCTCGTATGGTGTGGAGGTACCTGCTCCTGACAAAACGATCCTTGAGCCTCCTGTCGTGAAAGTTGGGTTATATGCTGTGTATTTCCGAGACTGCAATTTTAGGGTCCCTATAACCCGGTTTCTTGGCACCTTTGTGCGAGCGGTGGGGGTTCATATTAACCAGATCCACCCTGGTTTGATGTCTAGGCTCATGTTCTTTGAGTTTTGTTGCCATGCCCACAAGATTAAGCCTTTGGTGGACATGTTTTATGTATTTTATAGTTTCAGTTTTGTGGAGAGTTGGCTCTCGTGCAGGCCGCGCGCTGGGGTGCCTGCATGTGCCGGGGCGGGTATGAAAAAGCTTTCGGGAGTGGAAGCCTAAGTTTTTCTGGGTCAATCAAGGAGTTATCCCTATAGAGATGAGTCGGTTGGACCCGACTGAGGGGATAGGGAAGGTTGTGTTGATTGACTATAAGGAGCAGGAGTGGTTCAAGACTTTGACCAGTCATCCTGTGGACCTTTGTGAGATCCCAGAGACTGGGTTGGTGATGGCTGGGATGAGCATTAAGTATGATGTGAAAGGCCACAATACGCATCTCACTCAGGATGGGAAAGGTTAGTTGGCGCTTTTGTTGTTGTTACTTGTTGCGCACCCTTTGTGTGTTGTCGTTAATTCGTCCTTTGGTATGTTTCGTTTGCAGATGTCAAGAATTTGTATGGCATGTTTTTGGGCGGTGACAACATGGGCTTCGCATTTAGGGAGCTGGCGGAGGATGAATTGTACATCCTAGAGAAGGCATGGGACACGCTGATTCATCCCCAGCTGGATGTGGCGGCGCGGGAGCAGGCCCAGCCGCAGTTGCTGATAACTGAAGCAGGTGAGTCCTCGGCACTTTTTGATAATCCTTCTCCCGTCAACATGTTCATGCGGACGGGCTTTCCTTTAATTGTTATATCCAGTGATGAGTCGTCTGACTTATCGGGGTCCTTCTCTCCGCGTCCGTCGTTCGCAGGCACTCATGGACCTCAGTCGCCGCCTGCGTGTGTCGAGAACGATAGCGATGAGGAAACTGAGGATGATGACTTTCTTGTCCATTGTATCGCCAAGCCGCAGTCAGGGGCAGTCGGAGGTGAAGATTGTTATATCGTTCTTAACCACGAAGTGGTTAATAGATATTTTGAAAATTACCACCCTTTTGAACGAAGCTACGTTGAACTTTCAGATGCGTTCGTTCAAGGAGAGTCGGTGGTGAAGTTAACCGAGGAGGTGCAGGGCGAGATGGTGACAAAGCATGTTTCAACTGAGGCAGCGGAGACTGGTCCTATTGCTACCGATGTGCCGCGCCAGAAAAAGTGGTCCAGGCGTGCTGGATCTAAAGGCAAGAAGGTTGTGGGAGAGTTGACACCTCCTGTTGAGAAGAGGGTGAAATTAGACGATCTTGTGCACTCCGCAGAAGATAGCTTGTTGGGTAAGTGCCCGTGTTTCTTTTTCTATCTTTCTGTACTATGATTGTTGTTATTAACTGCTCGTCGTTCTATTTCTGCAGCGGATTTGTTGAATGTTAACGTGCCGGAGGATGTATCAGTGGCTCCGTTTGCTGAAGGGTTTAACCTTGGTTCTTCGGAGCAGAAATCTCCAAGTCGAGAGATTCAAGAGCCTGTTTGTACTGAGGTTCAAGATGATGTTTTGGTACTATCTTCTCCGGCACCTCAGTCGTCACCTACTCATCAGCCAACGCCTGTGCGTCAGCCGACGCCTCCGTGCCAGCCAACACCTTCTCGCCAGCCAACACCTCCTCGCCAGCCGACACCCGCGCGTCTGCCTACCCCCCCCCCCCTCAGGATATGTTAGAGGCTGGCTTTGAGCGGGTGTCGGCCACTGACGTGAGCGAGGGTTATGGGCGGTACATTGATATGACTGTTGATGATGACGATGAGAATGAGAAGAGGGTGACTACCGAGCCTGGGGGTAGCTTTTCAAATGCCCCTTCCCTTGGAGGTGGTGAGTCATCTGTTGGGATTTTTGTGCCAAACTGGACGTTGACACCGGCCACCCGGTTTCTTGATGTGGAGGATTGTCGCCAGTTTTTGGCTAATGGTGTCCCTCCCGGGGAGCGCGAGCATCAGGCCACTCATCCGCGAGGTGAGCTCATGGATGACCATATTATAAGTATGGCCAACATGTTATCCACATCCGCCGAGATTGTGCGCGAGTGAGGGTCTATGGCGCACGATTGTAACAGATTCCACCAGGATTTGAAGCGCGTGACTGATGAGCGCGATCGGATGCAAAACGAGTTAAAGCGTGCGAAGTGGGATGCTGTTACCTTCCGCGAGGAGCGGGATAAGATTCAAGAGCAGTTGTCTGAAAGGGGCAGCAATGGAAGGCTGCTTGTGCCAAGACAAACGCGAAGATGGAGGCATCCGCGAAGCGAATTAGTGAGGCTAATGCGCGGAATGAAGAGACTTCTAAGGAGTTGGCTCGCATGGAGAGGCTCGTGAAGCAACATTACAACAAGTTGCTTGAGTCTCGTGACTTGTTGAGGGAGAAGGATGAGGAGATTGCTCAGTTGAAGGCGGCGAAGGAGGAGACAGACAAAGAGAATCTGGCGTTGCAGCAGAAGAACGTCGACCTCGAAGGGGAGCTGTTGGATACCCGCGAAGAAGTGCGCATGGCGGAAAGTGATCGCGAGTGGTTGCTCACTAGCTGTGTCCCTGAGGTCTGTGTTTATTTCTTGTCTTTGTGTCTTCTCGTTTGACGGCCTTTGATATTTGTACTGAATGTTTCTTCTTGATGTTTGTGTAGGTGGCGTATTATGTGAAGAACTGTGACCAGACGCGCCAGGCTGTGGCTGCAGTGAACGCTGCCGCGAAGCTGGTGGGGCGTAAAGCTGGGTTTCTGGAGGGCTACTAGCATGCCAAGGACGGCAAAGCCCTGGAACAGTTCGTGTTACATGGGCAGGATCTTGATGTTGTCTTTGCGAAGAAGGCTTCTGACTTTAAAGGCTTAAAGTATGAGCTGGTGGATTTCATTGTTGGCCACCGAGACCACCCATCTTGTTATGAGTTGAAGCAGTCCTTCGACAAGCAAGGTCTTGTGCACACGCGGTGCGACTATGCCCTTAGGAAGGCCAAGGCAGCAGATGTGGCTTCGGGTGAGCAGCCTGAGGCTAGTGAGAAGTTAGACTTGTCTGGGTCTGAAGAAGATGATGAATATAGCGACGCGTCCTCTGAGTTTAAAGATTGAAGCCTGCTGTTGCTCTATTTTGCTTTTTATTTGTAAATGAATTCAACATCTTAAATGTCTTATGCTGTACTTGAAACCTTTCTTCTGGTGAAAATGTGGTTGTTTAATATTTCTTGTTCAAGTTTATTGTTTCGCGCTAGTTTTGAGTATATGGCCTAACATGTAACACCCCAACCGATGGCGGAAACATCGGGATGTCACGTATTGATGATTGTTCAGTAGCTCATGGTGAATAATAAATTTCATTAAATGATTTAAATAAATTACATACAATTGTTCTACAAGAATTCGTACATCAAATTGAATAAAACTATACACATATCTTCAAGCATCAATTCAATCTTCAAGCAAATAGAACCTGAAACATGTTAAGTTGAAAATGTTTTGGGTCAACAAAAGTTGGTGAGAATTACATAGGTTTTTGATAATTGAATAAAAATGTTGTGCAATTCATGTGTCATGTCAATCTAGTCCATATGTGAGAACATACTAGAAATAAATCGAGTGCATAATCAACCCTGATGACTGTTATAATATGATACATACCATACGCTCATGGTCCACTTGAATATGTTATACGATAACAAACACCCACGCTACCTTTGTAGGAGGCACGTATCCGGGTGGGATTGTCAGTCCAATAGATCTATCAATGTATACCGCCGGCTTGTACGGAGTTAATGATTATGCTAGAATGGTGCTTACTCTAATCATGCTCAAGACATAATGCAACATAGAAAACACATAGACACATTGATGATTGAATTGCATAAATGATGTTATAACATGTTTCACCCCAAAAATGGTGATAAATAGAAAAGGGGCTATGTAAAACTCACCTTGGTAAAATGTTATATCTGTTGAGAAATTTGGATAATTGTGTTGCCCAAATATATCAAGTATCACCCTATAATGAGGTAATAAATATGTCTAAGTCTATCAAGTCTACAAATGTATAAGTTTCTAGGGCTTCGAATTTGGGGATAATTGCTCGTTTGATTAAATATTAAAAATATTCGACAATTGAGAGAAATTTAGTAAATAAATAACCAAAAATCTCTTTATGAATTTTAAATCCAAGATGGTCACAAGAATATGTTTAAAGTATAAAAATAATTTTTATAAAATTATTTTCTTTAAAATAGATTATTAAATCTATATATTACAAATTGTCAAACTTTAACTTTAATAATTAAAAATTACTAAAATTAAAGAATTATCATTTTAAAAATTATATTTCTGTTCTAAATGATCAGAAATAATTTGTATAAAATTTTGGTGCAAAAATATTAAAAATTGGGTTTATTATGATTTAATTATGATTAAAACTAACAAAAATTGATTAAAAATATTAAATAAATGATTTTTCAAAAATAAAAATCATTTCTGAAAAGATTAATGTTATAAAAACTCAGGATAATTTTTGTGAAAATTAATAAGATCGTTTTGATATTTTAATTGAATTTTGTAAATAAAATGGAATAAAATTGATTTATTTATTATATATGTTAAATAAATAAAATTTAGAAAACTAAAAATTGTATGTTAAACTTTCTCACTGGTTTAACATAATGTTATTTTTGTATCATTTTTAAAAAGTGTTTTAATATTTAAAAAATGAATTTATAGAATATAAATAATATATATTCAAGGTTTGAACAAAATAAACAAAAAAAAAGAACAAGAAGGCTGCTGCTGGGATCCGAACCCGCAGCCCCTTGTTGGACAACAGTCAGCGTGACCATCTGGTCTAGGCCAGATGGTTGTTTAGTTTTGTTTTTGAAAATTATTAATACATAGCTGAGGAGTTGTCTTCTTCCCCAAATAATTGAAATCGAACCCTAGTTTTCCAATCAATAGAATTACACAACATTAACCCAACTAATCATGGGGTTAATGTTGTGTAGGTTCCGATTAACAAAACCCACCACAATAATCATACTTACAATCACGTATTGGGCTCGCACGATCAATCAAGAAAACTCGGTCAAAATACGAACAAAAGAACAATTAACAGCGTTTGATAATAGAAATTGGAGGTTGAGAGAGATTGAGTGGCGAGTTGGGATGGTCCAGCAACGATCAATTTATAGTGTTGATGCCCAGGTTGTTTAATTGGAAAGCTTGACCCGTTTGAATGGTCAACGCGTGTAATAATTGAAATTGGGTATAATTGATTGCAATTATGCGTGTATTTGATGATAGATAGGCCGATAATCACGGTTCCAAGTCAACCATGGTTAATTATTCGTCAATTGAGCCAAAAGATCTGGTCAAAGGGCTTAAACTTGTTACCATATCTACTACTGCTGCTGTTCGTGACACAGGGAAGAAAGAAGGGAAAATGAAAGTGTGTTTAAATACATTTAAAGTTGGGTTAATACCAACTAAAGGGCATAGCCCGGTGGTGATTACGTGTGTGTGTGTGTTTGGATTGATCCCGGTTCGATACTCGCGGGGAACACTTTTTTTTTGTTTTAAAAAAAATGCAGTAAGGGGGAGGGGTAGTTGGGCCGGACCCAATAAAGGGGGAATGGGCTGAGTTCTTTGGGCCGCTAATCTGGGCTTCCGATTAAGAAAAAGGGTGGTTTTGGGCTTTGGGTTTGGTTTGGGTGTTTAAATGTGGGTATTATTATTATTATTATTATTATTATTATTATTATTATTATTATTATTATTATTATTATTATTATTATTATTATTATAAAAAATGCATTATATATGTGTGTATATATATATATATGTTGTGAGTTAGGAAAAGTAAATATAGACTTGGGCACATTAGTATAGAATTAAGGATAATAAGGGCTTTTTCGTATAAAAATCCGTGAAAATTTTGCGATGTTACATAACATAAGTTTATATTATGTGCACACGACTAGCTTGTTTCGCGCGTTGTACCGTAAACATATAAACGTTTGGATTGCGCGTTGTATCTTACCCATACAACACGTAGTTTAGGAAATTGCCGATCGTCTTTGCGATTTTAGTTTTAGGCATTGTATCTTAACCATACAATGTTTGGGTTGCGCGTTGTATCTTAACCATACAACGCGCAGTTTTAGGAAATTGCAGATTATCAATGCAATTTTGGTTTAGACATTGTATCTTAACCATACAATGTTTTAGGTTGCGCGTTGTATCTTAACCATACAACGCGCAGTTTTAGGAAATTGCAGATTATCAATGCAATTTTGGTTTAGACATTGTATCTTAACCATACAATGTTTGGGTTGCGCGTTGTATCTTAACCATACAACGCGCAGTTTTAGGAAATTGCAGATTATCAATGCAATTTTGGTTTAGACATTGTATCTTAACCATACAACGTTTGGGTTGCGCGTTGCATCTTAACCATACAACGCGCAGTTTTAGGAAATTGCAGATTATCAATGCAATTTTAGTTTAGACATTGTATCTTAACAATACAATGTTTGGGTTGCGCCTTGTATCTTTACCATACAACACGCAGTTTTAGGAAATTGCGGACGATCAATGCAATTTTAGTTTAGACATTGTATCTTAACCATACAATGTTTGGGTTGCGCGTTGTATCTTAACCATACAACGCGCAGTTTTAGGAAATTGCAGATTATCAATGCAATTTTAGTTTAGACATTGTATCTTAACCATATAATGTTTGGGTTGCGCGTTGTATCTTAACCATACAACGCGCAGTTTTAGGAAATTGCAGACTATCAATGCAATTTTAGTTTAGACATTGAGATTGCCGCTTTTTAAGTGTACAGCGTCTGCTTTACTTGTCATGTGATATCTTGAATGAGTGTTTTATAGGACGAAGTGCGTATAAAGTAAAGAAATTTCCATATCTCATTCTATTAAATGGCGCATCGGCCTTCATTACAAGTTGGAATACTATTACATGTAGCTTTTTATCAATTGAGCGGCGTTCCATGTTCGGGGAACGGGCGTGTCGTCTAAAGTTGATAGCTTGTAGGCTCCTTTGCCAAGGACTTCTATGACACGGTATGGTCCCTCCCAAGTGGGGGCCAGTTTTCCATTGGGTATTGCGCCGCTGGCTTCATTGTTTCTAAAGACGAAGCCCCCCATGCGGAAGGTGTGAGGTTTGACTTTTGCATTATAGTACTTCTCCAACTGTTGTTTGTAATTTGCCTCTCTCGCCGCTGCTCTTTCACGACGTGTTTCTGCCAAATCTAAGTTGATGCGCAGTTCTTGATCATTGTTCGTCTGGGTTGCTAAGAGGACTCTTGCGGACGGGCATCCAATTTCTGCGGGTATCATAGCCTCAGAGCCATATGTTAGGCTGAACGGGGTCTCATCGGTGCTCGTTTTTGTTAATGTGCGATTAGCCCATAGCACGCTCGGCAGTTCTTCCGCCCAGGCCTTCCCTTTAGTACCCAGTCTTGATTTGATGCCTTCCACTATGCTTCGGTTCGCGCGTTTGACTTGGCCATTGCCTTGCGGGTGTGCGACCGAGGTGAATGTGGGTTAGATGTGCAGGTCCGTGTACCATTTCAGCAATCCTTTGTCCGCAAATTGGGTCCCATTGTCTGTAACGATTGTCATGGGTAACCCAAAACGACAAATGATGAGCTCCCAAACAAACTTTTTAACATGACTGGCCGTGATCTCAGCGAGTGGTTTAGCTTCGACCCATTTCGTGAAGTAATCAATTGCGACTATCAGATATCGTCTCTTCCCCGTCGTCATTGGGAATGGTCCCACAATATCGATCGCCCACTTCTAGAATGGCCACGCTGAGGTTACTGGGATAAGGTCGTTTTTGGGCCGCAAGGTGTTTGTAGGATCGATTTGGAGCTTGAATCTGATTTTGATGAAGAACAAGATGAAAATTATGTTGAACACACACTAAATATTCAATAAAACCCACTAATAATTTGCATAAGATGAATAACAATGAGAGCCCCCAAATTACTAGGATGTGTGTTGATAGTAAAACCCTAATCTCTATCTATTTATAGCCCAACACACTTAGGCTAATTACATTTAGGTCCCTAGGGTTAACTAAATACTAAAACTCTCACTAAACAAGAAAACTATTTTTAAAGTAATAAATATATTTTGTCTAAACAAAATATATTTATTTATCCGTAGCGTCTTTCTCTATCATAGCTTGAGCTTCACTCGTCGATCTATTATCTGAATTTCTCAACTCGCCTTACGTGTTGACTGCGACTCGTTCGACTTTGACTTTTGTTGACCGAACTTTGACTTGTTGACTTTAACTTGTTGATAACATTAGACTACCAAATTTAGACCCAACAATCTCCCCCTTAGTCTAATGTTATCAATCTCTTGTATCATCTTTAGAATCGTCAAACTCTACATACTGTGATCTTCAATTTAGGAAGCTTCAGTCTCAAATTCAATACCCAACAATACTCCCCCTAGACTGATGCTTTCCAAATTTTCTTTGCTGAAGGTGTTCTTGTCACTTTGCTCATTGAGAACTCATACCTCACAATCTCCCCCTTTTTGCATGCATCATCTTTGAAAATCAAGAACAAACTTTTTCAACTCTCAGTAGCTTGAGTGGTTTAAAAAACGTAGGAGGAGGATTCCTAACTCGGTGTCTTTTGCAAACATGAGGAAACAGGTGCTTTGGTTTGGTATCTTGCTCCATTGATGATCGGCCATCATTGCAGCAAGTAGTCGAAGAAGCCTATCCACAATCACAAACACAACTCCGAATTTTCTTTAGACAAATTTAACAAATAGACAAAACCGTATTCATCTTGGTGTGTAATCAAGTAAGTATCTCAAACGGCTTGAAAAACAAATAATGTGACATGGAAGACTTAAAAACAAATGTACACAAATAAAGATTTTTTTTATTTTTTTTTTGGGATTTTAGAATTTCTTTTTTTTTTAATTTTAATCTTTTTTTTTTAAACAACCATCAACCTTTGAGATATAGAAGGGATCAGATATGGGATCACACTAACTTGAAAAGCCTAGCCACGCTTCAACTTTCTTGAGGATAGTTACAACCCAAGAACGATTGTCGGTATGTTTGTCCTCTTAAGTCCATGCCTCTCGTCTTTCAACATACGTTTGGTGATGAGATTATCATGTTTTTGGTAATATTGACGAAAATTTTGTGGACCCCACTTGTGCTAGGTATAAGCCTACCAATCCTCAGGGTTTATTGAGATATAATGATGAGAGCTTCAGGTCTATGTTTCCATAAGCAGAGAAGATGATCATTATCTCAATCAGATGATGAGAGCTTCAGGTCTATGTTTCCATAAGCAGAGAAGTTGATCATCTGATTGTTGAGCTATTTATATATATTTGCACGTCACTAACATTGCGTGTCTTTTGGTGCTCACTTGATTTGTTGGCCCCGCATTGGTAGCCTGCACTCTTAGGTGTCTTTTGAATATATATGCACAAAATTTTCTGTGTCTTTTAATCTCTCAACCTATGTATGACCGGACTCAGCTTGTGCAGACCTAAAACACAGTGGGAATCCAACTTTTCGTGTAGATTTATTATTATTCACCTTATAGCAGTTTACTCAACTTGAAGGCTGAACCTACCGGCACATCATTAACTTGTAGTTGTAACGTCCTTTAGATCATATTCATGTGCAGACATAAACAAGTTAGTTCCTATCATTTCCCATATAAGATCAGGATTATTTGCATTAATCACATCTCATGGCCGAGACTATATTTTCATACTCCCCCTAAACTTTAATTTTTGTACAACCCCTTTTTTTTTAATTAATTTTTTTTTTAAAATAATATTAACAAAAAAAAAAAAAAAAGTCTTCCACATCAGACACACATAAACATATATCAGCAAGAAAATGAGTGTGTGACAACGGTGTCAATTGTGCCATCAGGTCAGATACCATAACCAAACCTGTGAGATTTCCACTCCAACCCTATTCTTGGAACAACCACTGTTACTAACCGTGTTACTAACAGTCCTCCATGGTAGTTCCTGCACTCATGAGTAAATTAATTAGAGAGTGGAACCCAGGCCATCGTGGTCCTGGTTTGTCCTTTTACATCAATGTAAGTAACTTCTTGAAACACCATACCTTTTTCCTCATTAGTTTCTTGTTCAACTTTTGTTTTGATTTGCCAAACCTGTTTTGGTTCAAAAAATTTGTTTGTGAAAGATTTAATTTTTGAAACAATTTTTTGTTTAAAACCTGGAGGAATAGATTGTGGTTTTGATGCTTTGGTCCTTTTAATCTTTGAATCATGTGAAACCGGCTTCACATGTGGAGATCTTGATGGAATATGAGTCATCCTAACATTCAAAGATGTGTGCATTTTATCCTTTGATCCAAAGAAGCAATCCGCATTACCTTTTCCGCTTGGATTTTGTCGTTCTGGACATTGCTTGAGCACATGACCTTCTTTACCACACCTAAAGCAAGCCTTGAATGGCTTTTGATAATTTGTTGTCCTGCGTGAAGCAACTGGGGATGTAGATTGTTTTGAGCTTGATTCGGCTTGTTGAGAAGCTTTGGGTTTTACAACACCTTTTGACTCTCTGATCTTTGACCCCGTGTGATTTCCATTCATCACTGATTCATCATCTGAAGTTGAGCAATCTTCTATAAACCGATCTTCTTCCAGTGAATCTTGATGGAGTTGATTTGTAGTGTCAACTCTATCATCAAGTTCTGACACTGAAGTTTCTGAGTCATTTGAGCTTTCCCATTCTCTGGATGAACAAAACTCCGAATCACTTTGTGAATCATCTTTGCATGATGTTGACGGAGTAAACTCTGGAATTTCTTCAGTTAAGAACTTTCCAAACCTGTTATTCTCAAGAGCGGGAACAAAAACAGGTGGAGCACAAACGGTTTTATCATCACAAAATGCAGATTTTAAATCAGCACATTCATGCACAATATCATCATGACAAACATCAGAACGTGAGATAGGTTTCTGCCTATCACAAACATTTACCACACCATTCGAATCAACATTAGGTCTAGGTCCAGTACAACCATCCAAATTTAAGACGGTCTTAGTCTTTTCATTATTCCAAATAAACCAATTAACTGTTGAGTAACTGGCTTCTGGGTGACCCAACCCCAAAGTCTTTCCACCACAACTGTCATCATCTTCAACTTCTGCCTTTTGTGTCGCTTCTGCATTGCTTTTAATCATATTAGAGTTTGATTCAGGCGTGACACATTCTTTTTCGAAAAGATCATTTTTTGGATGTGGTTTTGGAATGGGTATATATTCACTTTTGCTCAAGGGTAAAAATAGAGATTTTACAATTCCCTTTTTATCCTTATACCCAATTCCATCCTTGACGAAAGATTTCCTTGAACAATCAAGGATATCTGTATGAGCATGCTTGCTTACATTCCATTTGTCCACAACAATTTGGAGATGATTTGTTTCATTTCTAGATATTTCTAGTTTTTCAGTTAAGTCATTTATTAAAAAATCTTTTCTGAGAACAAATTCTTTTAGAGTGTGCATTTCAGCTATTGTTGCATTTAACTTTCGCTGATATGCTAACTCATTTTCTTTCATTTCAGTGTTAATTTTTCGGATGTCATCCATCTCTCTTAAAATTCTCCTATTGTGGGACAAACAGTAAGCGACGGCTGTAACACACCTTGGTGAGCACAGCTTTGATTTTATTTCAAGTGGAATACTTACCAGGTCTCTCTCCTCAACCTTCTTCTGCATACTCTGCGGTGGTTGATCAGCCTTGCTTGTGGAAGTCTTCTCAGCAACTAAAGCTTCCTCGGCAGCAGCCTCCTTTCCTTTGTTTTCACTCAACACACTTTTTAGACCAGCCTTCTCCATCCCTCCTCCTTTTGGTATCTCCGCTGATGACCCTTCCAAGGAGCTCACACCAAGTGTTGATTTTGTGCAGATCTTTGCCATCAGTGCCTTGTTGTTGTCGACTTCTGCAACCGTAACTTCTTCACCCCAGTCACAATCCTCCCCAAATGCCTTTGGTGCTTGTGTTTCAGCAGTCTCATTTTCATCTGTTACTACCACAGATCCTTTTGTAGGCTTGATCTCATTTCTAGACTTTGTTGAAGAACTATTAACATTTTCAGCTGAAATAGAGGATGGAGTGGAGCTTTTCGCACTAATAGGAGCAGTGAAAGCCATGTTTTTAGACATTGATGTTGGTGGACTTGATAATGGAACGTAACCGACTTGATTCATCTCACCCTTTGTGACATCATTTTCATACGACTTTAAGGTATTTATCACATCTGACAAAGTCATTGGAAAAATCATAAAGTCCTTCTTGACCGTCATGAATTTCAAGCTCCATTCCTTTGGGAGAGAATTGAACAACTTCTTGATTGAATTGCGGTTGTTAACAGGAATCCCGACTTTCTTCATCTTTGTGAGCATATTCATGAAACGATCGATGTGACTGCTTAAACTTTCACCACGAATGCTTCCAAACATGTCATACTCCTTTTGAACCATGTCTTGCTTCTTCTGAATCATGTCCTGATTTCCTTCATAGTAGTCACACAAGGCATACCACAAAGACTGAGCAGTGGTATACTCTTCGAACATGTTAAAAACATCATTCGACAGAGCCTTGGTAAGAGCATCGTAGGCTTTGTGATCACGTTGAATCAACTGCTTGTCAAGGTCTGTATAAGTAGTTGGATCAGTGTTGAACACCTCTCCTGCCTCTGTGGTCCTCATTGGGATGTGTGGTCCGAGTTGAACTGAGGTCCATTGGGTGAAATCATTCACATAATAGAAGGCTTTCATACGGTTCTTCCAGGTTCCATAATCTTGTGCACCCATTAACTTAGGGATTCGAGATATGGTTCCAGTTTCCAGTTCAGCTTGGGTTATAGGATTCATGGTTAAGTTGTTATTGTTACCAGCCATTGATTAAAGTTGATTTTGAGATTGATTTTCTGAATTTAGAGTTTTAAAGTCCAATACTAAGTCCAAGTCCATAAGTGCGCAGTCCTTAAGTGCGCAGATTTAAGTATGCAGAATTTAAGTATGCAGATTTTAAGTATGCAGATTTTAAGTATGCAGAATTTAAGTATGCAGAATTTAAGTATGCAGATTTTTAGTATGCAGAATTTAAGTATGCAGAATTTAAGTATGCAGATTTTAAGTATGCAGATTTTAAGTATGCAGAATTTAAGTATGCAGAATTTAAGTATGCAGAATTTAAGTATGCAGATTTAACGGTTTGTTGATCTGATGGCACAAGAAACTTCGGGCAGAATAACGACTAGAACACACGAATAAGTACACTGTGATAAAGCCACAGAAGGCTAAATCACTGTCTCCCAAAGTTTCCTTTGGTAAGTGCTCAAATAAGTATGCAACTTATGAGTTAAGTGCACACATCAAGAAATAAGTATGCAGCTTATGAGTTAAGTGCACACAACAAGAAATAAGTATGCAGCTTATGAGTTAAGTGCGCAAATAAGTATGCAGAATAAGAAACAAGTGCGCAATTTATGAGTTAAGTGCGCAAATAAGTATGCAACTTATGAGTTAAGTGCACATAGCAAGAAATAAGTATGCAGAATAAGAAACAAGTGCGCAACTTATGAGTTAAGTGCGCAAATAAGTATGCAACTTGATGAAAAACCCAAAAAAACTTTAAACAATCTATAAAATCTTCAAGAAATATGTATGCAACTTATGAGTTAAGTGCACACATCAAGAAATAAGTATGCAGAATAAGAAATAAGTGCACAACTTATGAGTTAAGTGCACAAATAAGTATGCAACTTGATGAAAAACCCAAAAAAAAACTTTAAACAATCTATAAAATCTTCAACAGAAATCAGATTAAATGACGAATTTGTAGATGGTTAAATACCAAATTCGAGTACCAAGCTCTGATACCAAATTGTAGGATCGATTTGGAGCTTGAATCTGATTTTGATGAAGAACAAGATGAAAATTATGTTGAACACACACTAAATATTCAATAAAACCCACTAATAATTTGCATAAGATGAATAACAATGAGAGCCCCCAAATTACTAGGATGTGTGTTGATAGTAAAACCCTAATCTCTATCTATTTATAGCCCAACACACTTAGGCTAATTACATTTAGGTCCCTAGGGTTAACTAAATACTAAAACTCTCACTAAACAAGAAAACTATTTTTAAAGTAATAAATATATTTTGTCTAAACAAAATATATTTATTTATCCGTAGCGTCTTTCTCTATCATAGCTTGAGCTTCACTCGTCGATCTATTATCTGAATTTCTCAACTCGCCTTACGTGTTGACTGCGACTCGTTCGACTTTGACTTTTGTTGACCGAACTTTGACTTGTTGACTTTAACTTGTTGATAACATTAGACTACCAAATTTAGACCCAACAGTGTTGGGAGCATGGCGTTGGCAAGAATCACATTTGCGGATGATCTTTAGCGCATCTAGATGCATGCCCGGCCAGTAGTATCCTGCATTCATAATTTTGGCGACCACCATGCATGGCCTAGCGTGTATTCCACATATCCCTTCATGTATCTCGCGCACTAGGTAATCTGCATCTACACATCGCAGTTGTAACATCACAAAATTTTCCCCCAAATTTTTATACATAAAGTCCTCATTTTATGCATCTTTACCCTAAAATTTGCAAAACATGCCCAACACGCAACTTATAAACGTATATATAATAATGATGATAATAAAATAATATTTCAGATTTTATTTTAAATATATATATATATATATATATATATATATAATTATGAACACACATATTTGAGCCCAACCAAAGCACCCTCTCCTTTGCCTAGCCTTTAATTGTTGCACCTCCGGCCCAAGCCCAAGCCACAGCCCAGATCCGAGCCCAGTACTATAGTCCAGTACCCGGCCCACACCCCCTCCCCCTCAAAAATGTTTTAAAAATAATAATGTATGGGCCGGGGATCGAACCCGTGTCCCTAACCGGTCCAGAAGCAACAACCACCTCAACCACTAGTCCAGGCCTTACTTGTTGATTAAAGGTGGACTAGAATTAATTATAAACCTTCTTGAATGAAAAACCAAGCTTCTCCTTCTCTGCAACAGAACCGAACCAAACTCGATGGTTTGAATTTTTTTGTACGCGCCTTGTGACGAAATTGGAAACAATTTCTGATTGATTTTGGTCAACATCATCACGCATTAGTTACTATTGCCATAATGTTCCTCAATCATCTCATAATTAGCTCTTTAAAACACGTGGTTGACTGTTACGGGTCAAACCTTTCCAATTCGATGATCCAGACCCTATCACTATAAATTGGACATCACACAACCTCCTCAACTCGCCAAATTCCCTCTCTCAAGCCTCAATTTCTGTTATTTATCCATCATTCGAAGCATACGTATTCGTGTTGACTATTTCTGTTGACTGAGCATAATCACGCGAATAGTGTTTGTAAGTAACGTTTTTTTATGTGGGTTTTGATCTTCGGCATACACACAACAATAACCCTAAGGTTAATTGGGTTATTGTTGTGTGATTTGTTCAATTGTAAAATCTAGGATTCGACCATTATAAATTGGGGAAGAACACTTCTGAACATATACATATATTTATAACGAACAGAAATCAAACACAACCATTGATCTAGATCAAGTGGTTGTGTATGGTGTCTTTGAACCGGCCCACGAGGGTTCGACCCCCAGCATCACCAAACCTTTTTCTTTTTCTTTAAAAACAATCAAACCTTATATATATATATATATATATATATATATAATATATATATATATATATATATATATATATATATATATATATATATATATATATAATTACTTGTATTTTAAAATTCATTTTAAAATACTAAAACTCTTTTATAAATTCTAAAAAATTATATTATGTTAATCTAGTGAAAAAGTTTAACATACAATTTTTAGTTTTCAAAAATTTATTTATTTAATATATATAATAAATAATTCAAATTTATTCTATTTTATTTATAAAATTCTATAAAAATATCAAAACAATTTTATAAATTTCCACAAAAATTATTCTGAGTTTTTATAACAATAAAGTTTTCTGAAATGATTTTTATTTCTGAAAAATCATTTATTTAATATTTTTAATCAATTTTTGTTAGTTTTAATCATAAATAAATCATAATAAATTCATTTTTCAATATTTTTGCACCAAAATTTTATATAAATTATTTCTGATTATTTGGAACAGAAATACAATTTTTAAATTGATAATTCTGTAAATTTAATATTTTTAAATATTAAAGTTATATTTTGACAAATTGTAATAAATAGATTTAATATTCTATTTTAAGAAAATAATTTATTAAAAATTATTTTCATACTTAAAACTTTATATTATGACCACCTTTAATTTAAAATTTACAAAAAGACTTTTGTTTATTTTATTATCAAATTTCTCTTATTTAGTAAAACATTTTATTATTAATCCAACAAATGTTTATCCCCAAATCGAAACCCTAGAATATACTTGTAGACTAGATAGACTTAGACTTATTTGTTACCTTATACATAGGGTAATACTTGGCAATCTTTGGGGCTACACTTATACTTTTTCTCGAGACTAAATACTATACTAAGGTGAGTTTACGTAACCATGTTTATGCAATTCTTCATACTAGTTGTAAACTTTAATGCCTCATGATTTAGACAACAACAACAGTTTCAACGAGTTTCAACATTACATAATCATTAGCTATGGCCAAGCCGGCGATACTCAATAATAGATCTATTGGATTGACAATCCCACCCGGATACGTGTACCTCCTACATAGGTAGCGTGGGTGATTGTTATCGTTCCAACATATTATTAAGGTGAACCGTGGATGACGGGATGGACCTAAACTAGTCGGAGGTTTGATTATGTCGATTCAACATATCATGTTTATTCATGTAGACTTAAACTTACGATAGACATATGAATTGCTAAACTTTTATACTTAAACTATTTGCTTGACATGGCTTATGTATTCTCACCAACTTCTAGTTGACCCCCCCCCCCCATTTTTACAACTCAACAGGAAATAATGATGCATGAAGACTAGAGTATTTACATGAAAAGGCAAACTGAAGTCTATGCTTGTTTGGTTTTTGTGATGTATTAGATTTCCACTAAAAACTCATTATGTATTTTCATTTTTGGATATTTGCACTTTAAATTAATTTCAATTAAAATTTGATTACCATGTGCGACTGTATACTCATTCTTACGTGACACCTCGATGTTTCCGCCATCGGTTGGGGTGTTACAGCAGTAGTGGCCCTAGATATGACTTCCGATAGAGCACCCCGTCTTGTATCTGGTACTGTAGGGCTTTGTGTTGTATCTTCCTGGCTTCGGCACGTTGCTCAGGCATCGTGCCGGTAGTGAGGTAAGAAACTATCGGGGTCATCCAGCTGTCAACACCCGTTTGTATTACATTAACCTCTTTGGGTGGAACAGACGGTTCGCTCAGGGTTTCAATTCGGACCTCTTTTGCTAAATGGCTAAAGCTTGTAGAAGCCATTTTGCTTAGAGCGTCCGCCGGCTTGTTTTGACTGCGTTTAATGTGGTCGATGGTGCAGCTAGGAAAGTTGGCCATGAGCTCTTTAGCGCGTTGGAGATACATGATCATTGAGGGTTCCTTCGCTTCATATTTTCCTATAATATGACCTGCTACCAGCATTGAATCGACATGAGCGAAGATGTGTCTGGCGCCTAGCTTTTGCGCGATGCGTAGTCCGACGAGGAAAGCTTCGTATTCGGCCTCGTTGTTGGTGGCCTTGAATTCGAGTCTGATTGCATAAGTGAACTCCGTGCCGTCCGGATTAACTAGGCGGATTCCTGCGCCTACGCCATCTTTGTTTGAGGCTCCATCTGTGTAAAGATTCCAGATAGCCTACTTATCACATGGTGGTTGCGGGTCTTGCTCTGCTTTGCATTCCTCGATTTTTTTCTTGAGGTACTTCCGCTATGAAATCTGCTAGTATCTGTCCTTTGATCGCTGGGCGTGTATTGTAAAAAATGGTGTGCTCGCCCAGTTCGATGGCCCACTTTGCCAGTCTACCGGAGACTTCTGGCTTGGACAGGACATTGTTCAGCTTGTAGTCGCTCAGCACATTGATGGGATGGCCCTGGAAATATCTGCGCAATCTTCGCGACGCGTGAACGAGAGCTAAGACCAGCTTTTCCATGGTGGTGTACCTGGTTTCTGCATCTATCAGGACCCTGCTGATATAATAGATGGGAGTCTGCACCAGTTTTCTGTCAACCATCAGTACCGCGCTCACCGCTTGCTCTGTCGCGCAGAGATACATTGAAAGTGGCTCCGTTGGGAGTGGGGCGGTGAGTGTTGGTAAGTCCATCAGACACTCTTTCATCTCTTGGAAAGCCTTCTCCGCCTCGGCGGTCCACTTGAAATGATTCTTTTTTAGGCAATTCTTTAATGTTTCGATGAATGGAATCGATTTGCTTGCGTGGTGTGCCAGAAATGGTTGATTGTGACCAGACGTCCATTCAATGTTTGAACCTCCTTTAGCGTAGATGGGGAAGGCATTTGCGCGATGGCTTGTAATTTTTCAGGGTTTGGTCGGAAACCATCCTTAGTGACCACAACGACGAGGAACTTTCCTTCTTCCATCCCAAACGCACATTTGCTTGGGTTCAGCTTCATACAAATTTCTTTCAAATGTCTGAAGGTTTCTTCGATGGCAAATGCGCGGTCCATTAGCCGCTGGTACGTAGCTCCCGCATTTTTTAGGCCGAATGGCATCTTGGTGTAACAGTAGACTCCCCTGTCAGTGCGGAAAGCTGTTTTGTCTTCATCCTCTAGCACCATCTGGATTTGATGGTACCCTTTGTAGGCATCCAGGAAGCATTTGAATCGGAAAGGCGCTAGTGAGTCAATCTTCAAATCGATTTCTGGCAGCAGGTAGCAGTCCTTGGGACATGCTTTGTTGAGGTCCATGTAATCTACACACATCCTCCAGCCACCATTGCTTTTCTTGACCATTACTGGGTTAGCAATCCAGGTTTGGTATCTTGTTTCCCTCAGGATTCCAGCTTTTAACAGTTCCCCTACTTGTTCATTCATCGCTTGCGGTTTTTCAGCACCCATACTTCGTCGCTTTTGCGCGATGGGTTCGACTGAGCGATATGTGTTAAGCTTGTGTTGGGCGAGTTCACGTGGGACCCCAATCATATCTGATGGTTGCCATGCGAAGACGTCCATATTTTTGTGGACGAGCTGTTTCAAGTGATCTCGGACGTTTTCTGAGATCGCTGGTCCCAGTGTGATGGGCTAATTAGGGAACTTTGGATTCAGGATCCATTTCTCTGGCTCCGTGCGCGAGCATGGTTTTTAACATTTTAGCTGGGTGAGATTCTGTGGTCATGGCACATTCTCTGTTAGCCCACACGATTGCCACACTGTTTGGGATGGGGAAACCAATTGCGCCATGGACTGTGGAGGTGACCATGTTGTACGAGGCCATGGAGTCTCGCCCTAAGATGATATCATACTTAGATTTTGTTGGGATGACAAGGAATGTAACTTCTTCAGTTCGCGAGCGCCCGTGTGCTCCTAGACTGAGAGGAAAAGATATCTCCCCGAGTGGGGTCACGACTTCGTTTGAAAATCCATAATTGGGGAATTGATGGGGCGCAGTCGTTGTTTATCCTCATCATCTAGCAGGTCGAAGCACTGTCCATACATGATATCGGAGTTACTGTCGCTGTCCATGAATGCCCTGGTGGTTTGGTAATGGTCAAAGATGGCTGTGACAATGATCGCCCGTGTGGCGGACGGGCCACCTTTGACCACTGGGAAGCATACTTGGTGCTCTTTCCACTCTGCGGTTGTTTCTGGTTTCCGCTTCTGGAGCCGGCGTCCACCGCCATGGATCATCATGCTCACGTTCTTTATCTTTTTTGGCGGTGGTCCCGCCGTTTGCTTGCGCTCCACGTTTTGTAGCAGATGTCCGAGCTTGCCAGATTTTAACGCGTCCTCAATGGTTTGCCTCAGCTGGTAGCATTTATCAGTGTCGTGGCCTATGTCTTGATGATAAGCGCAGAACTTGTTGTGATCTAATCCTTCCCTCCGCTTTATGACCTTTGGTTCTGGGAAATCAATATTTTCTGTGGCCAGGACTTGCGCTTGTGTTTTCATCAAGGGGGTCCAGTTGTTGTGGCTCCTTCTTCCTGACTTGTGCACGAGTGACGCATTGTGCTGGTGGTCTTGAACCTCAGCGGGTTTTGTTACTGTCGGGGTGGCTCCTTGGAGCCTGGTCCAAACGTTTCCTTTGCCTCTTCTTTCATGCCTGTTGTTTCTATTGCGTGCTGCTTGCGCTTGTGTATCTGTGTACTGTGTGCTTGGATTCTGCTCCAGACAGATAACTCTCTTTCGGTTTTTGCGTAATTCTTCGCGTCGCGCATGATTTCGTCCCAGGTGTTGGGCATACCTGTGCATCCATCCAATGTGCGGATCAGTGAGTCACATCTCACTCCTTGTGTGAACGCTGCCTTCATGAGCTCAAAACCAATTGGCCCGATTTGCAGAGCTTCACGAGTGAACCTGGTGATGTAATCTTCAATGGATTCATTTTCGCGCCTCTTGACTTGCAAGATGTTAGTGGAGTCGCGTTCTACTCTTTTGTTTTGGCTGAAGTGGTCTGAAAACTTATCGGTCAGTTCCTTTAAGTTGTCTATCTTGCCATTTGGCAGGCTGTCAAACCATACTCGCGCAGCGCCCGTGAGCGTCTGCGCGAACATGTGACACCACGCGGGTAGGCTCCACCTTGCACATTTTCCTGCGATTTCAAAGCTTCTTAAATGGTCGTCAGGGTCACCTGTGCCATCAAATTTTCCCAAAGTGTTTGGTATTTTTGTTCTTGCGGGCAATGTAGCGAGCGCGACGCGCGGTATGAATTTTGACTTTTCACTGAATGAAGGAGGATAATATGGTTGTGTGAGATCGTCCTCACCGGACATCAAGTGTGCTCGATCAACAGTGTTGGTCAAGAACTGGCTTGTGTCACGGTGAAAACGACTCTAAGACTCATCGGAGTCTTCCCTCCAAGTTGGGTCAGTGACTTGATTGCTCCCGCCGCCATGTCCCGCAGCTTTGGATGGCCCTTTCGATATGGTGACAGGCCTTCCTTCGCTGAAGGATAGTGCGCGGGATGCCTCTCTTAGTTGTTGTTCTTTTATCTTCTTTATGAATGCTTGTTTTAAGGCTTCCTTTTGTTGGGCGTACCACACCTCCGGACTAACCATCGGCGTGGTATGCCCAACAGGTGAAGCTTGAAGATTATCTGTGGCGAAATGGAAGGATGGGGTCTGTCTGGTCCCGGAGGATGGAGTATGACCCGCGTCCGTACCATGAAATTGTTCCTCTGTGGTGTTATCAAGCTAGCTGGTGTTTGCCTGGGCAATACCAATGCCTGACGTGCCTCCAGTGAAGTTTGGTGTCGCCGGTAAAGAACTCATAGCTGGTTTTTAGAGAGATAAAAGTGTTTAAGTTTGCTGTTCTTGAAAGCTCAAAAGACGGATGGCGCCAATGAAGAAACACCAATCTAACAATCTGGATATAATAGTGCTAGTATGTAGATACAAGAAAGTACGTGATTCTCATTAAACAATAAGATGAATACAAGACACTAATCCAGACTATTACAGAGTTTCGACTATAATTTATCTCTCACAACTATATAGTATGAATTATCACTCGCCGATCTGATCCCCTCTTCTGATGACGAAGGGGGGTATTTATAGGCTCCTGAGGTGGTCTGTGATTGGCTGTGGGGAGAATGACAACTGTCTTGTACTATTACGACCATTGTCATTCTTCGCGTTATCGCTCTGTGGTTGGTCCACGTGGCTTGCTATTGTCCTTTCTGTCCTTTTCTGTACCTCGTACCTGCAGGAGATCATGGAGCAGGGAATAAACGTCTCTGATTGGCCACATGTCCCTGCTCTTGTCGGGTGACATCTGTCCTTTATTTAAGTGGCGTGCGCCGTCTTCTAGAACTCCACGTCACATTGCTGTGTTGGTATGTGTGTGAGTGTAAGGTCGTGCACACGCGCGGATACATATCTCTTCATATACCATGCGTTATAGGCTAACTAAAAGAAACGCCATATCATACTATATCATTGTTGCTTAACCAAAGTGTTTTAATTAACCAATCTTTTAACAATAGCGTTGTGCTTTAATTGAAAAAAATTATAAAAAAAAAATGAACATGTATGTGCATGTACTTGGAGTGTAGTGGACTCCGTCTCTCATTTACGCTAACAGACGTTAAGAGGTAAACAATGGTGGCATGGTTTTTGACGCTTGGAAAAGCATTAGGTGACATGGGCGCAAGAGCTGTCCACGATTATTCACGTTTAATTTTTATGCAACTTCTAGTCTTATTTTATACTATTATTAAACATCTATACATGTCTGGTACAAGATTTAAACCATCTATCTCATTAATAGAAGGGATGTATTTTACCATTAGAATGTCCCTTGGTAACATAATTCACGTTTAATTCCAAGTTTTATACTCATTCTATTCTCTGTATGATGTTGCAGTTGCGACATGGTTTCCCTGCTTCCTGCATCCTCCACATCAACTCTAGATCCTTCTTGTTTTCGCATGATGAGCGGAATCATAATCACTAGATGTGTGAGTACTCAAGACAACTCTTCTCAGTATACAACCTTCTAAACTTACAAATTGTTGTATGTATCACATATAAGGTTTAGGTTCGTGTAAAAAGGACATATTTCGTGAGAAGTGTGAGAAGAATTAAGAATTAACATGTAGACAATGTTTTGGATTTAGAAATTATGTTTTTAGTTGTTTTGGTTTAAAAACAGTAAAACACCAAACACAACAATTTAAAACACAATTCAATTTATTATAGTCATTAAATTTAAAACACAACTAAAACACACTATTTAACACTTAAAACACATTGCTTAATCTTCTTGGCATTGTGTTTTAAGTTTTAAGCCTAAAATACATTATCTCCCATTTTTAATTGTTATGTTTGGTATTTTTTTAGGCAAAACAATCCAACACATCTTGACCAAGTCCAAAAAATAATGTCTACACATCAATTTTTAATGGCAAGCGATGTGGAAAGCAGAGGCGAAGAAAGTTGAGAATCATGCTAAGGCTTGTGAGGAGAACCAACACGTTTTTATACCCCTGGCTTTTGATACCTTTGGCTCATTGGCACCGGAAGCCATCTATTTCTTGACTAGAGTTCAACGGGTTATTCATAGCAGTGTCTCAACTCCGGTGGGGCATGGGTTCATGTTTAGTAGGTTAGGGTTTGCCATCCAGAAAGAGGTGGCGGCGCAGCTTGTTGCCCGCCTGCCCGCTATCTTTGTGTAATTTTTCGCGTTTATCGTATTTTAATATTATTTAATCAAATTTTTAATCATTTCTGACACTTATCATAAAATATGACATTTGTACAAGAACCTCACCATCCATATAATATTATATATCATATATTAAATCTATACATATAATAAACCAAAGCCATTTTAATGACATGACATTCAAAGAGGGTATTCTCTTTATTGAGTGTGCCATGTGTCATCCCATGTGGCAAGACCTTTATTTTAGGAAAATAATAATTTTAAAATTTAAAAACAAAATTAGATTTTTATCTCTAATGTTTCCTCCCATAACTTTTTAAACGTTAATATCTTTTATACATGAGATTTTTTAAAGAAAAAAAAATACACCAAATTAACGAGCATTTTATTATCTTTCCAACAAGTACCATAGTGCTATATAAAAAACGGAGAAAAAACGACTATTTTTTGTAACCCGACAGATATTGTGTCGGGTTTGGAATTAGTTTAAAAAAAATTGTGGGTTTGGGTCGGGCCTTGGATTAGGTGATACCCGACCCAATTACCCTTTTTTTATATTAGAATATGATAACTTATGGCAGAGATTTGTTTAAAATAATAATAATAATAATAATAATAATAATCATCATCATCATCATCATAATCATATATTGGCAAGTCATTAATTATGTTGTCATATTAGATATTTATTATGTCATATTAGATATTTCAATCCGGGACGCTCTCCAACAGGTATTGCTATGTTTTATTTTTCTAACATATTCTGAAATAGCTGAAATCTTATTGTATGCAATTAAAGACCTTTGACTGAATGTATTGGTGCTAAACAATCTATGTCCTCTTGAAGTGCTTGGGATCTTAATATTCTGTTTTAGGTGTTGATGTTGTAAGGTGAAATGGATCTTTTGGTGTATTTTTTTTAATATCTAATGTAAGTTGATACATAGATGTCATTTTTATAGTTTAGATACTTCTAATTTTATTCACTTTACTTAGATTTCTCAACCCGCGATGCTCCCAGGTTATAAGCTAGTAAAAGAATATATCATAAGTTCGGATCGGAATATATATGTGTGTGTGAATAAATTGCACAGGTACATAACTATATAAACATATGATTTATTAAACCTTGATTATTTATTTCTTGATATGAGTGATCTGATTGGTTTCTTTATTCTCTAGGCCTTTGTGATGATTAAACAAAATTTCACACATCCAACCAAAATTATTAAAAAAAAATATGTTTCTTGTTTCTTTCTTTTTCTTTAGATTTATCTTTTATTCTGAAACTTCTTTTCTATACAAAGTAGAAAAATATGCCTCTTCATGTGCATATAGTTTATATGCAAATGCACCTTTTAAAAAAGAATCAATAGTCAATAGTAATAGTATCATTAAAAAAATAGTATCAGTTAAGGTGATATCACAATTCTGACAAGTTATTGCAAGGAGAATACTTTTTTTCATTCTTAAAAAATTAGAAGATAAAAGAAAACTAATGGTAATCGAGACGGCGCGTTGCGCCTAGGTTAAACCGGTATTTAGTTCTGTGTATGTAACGCACAACAGTGGAAGGACGACGCAATTTCTTTTAGTATTACAACAGCCCTGCTTTTAATTTTCCAGTGTTTGTTACTGGTGTATAAGTTGCAACAATATTGGCTTTTGGATCTGATGTGGCGAACCAATAATTAACGGAGTTGAATAGTAACTTGCCGGCCTTGAATAGTTAGTTGACAGAGTTGGATAGTAGTTGACGGAGTTGAGTTAAGTTGAGTAGTAACATGACAGAATTGAGTAAAGAAAATTAAAAAAGACATGGTTAAATAGTAACTTAACGGAGGAAAAAAAGGAGTTGTGGGAAAAAATAAATTAAAAGAACAGAGTAAATAGTAACTTGACAGAGTTCAATAGTAACGCCGTTAAGCTAACGGAGTTGAATAGTAGCCTAACGTAGTTAAGTAGTAACCTAACAGCGTTGAGTGGAGTTGAATAGTAACTTGGCAGCCTTGAATAGTAAATTGACGGACTTGGATAGTAGTTGACGGAGTTGAGTTGAGTTGTACCATGACGGAATTGAGTAGTAGCCTAACGGAGTTGAGTAAAGAAAATTAAAAAAATAGCTAAATAGTAACTTAACAGAGGAAAAAAAGGAGTTGCGATTTTTTTTTTTTAAAAAACAGAGTAAATAGTAACTTGACGGAGTTAAATACTTAACGTAGTTGAATAGTAACTCCGTTAAGCTAACGGAGTTGAACAGTAGCCTAACGGAGTTGAGTAGTAACCTAACGGCGTTGAGTGGAGTTGAATAGTAACTTGACAGCCTTGAACAGTAACTTTACGGAGTTGGATAGTAGTTGACGGAGTTGAGTTGAGTAGTAACATGACGGAATTGAGTAGTAGCCTAACAAAGTTAAGTGAAGAAAATTAAAAAATAGAGTTAAATAGTAACTTAACGAAGTTGAATAATAACCTAACGGAGTTGAATAGTAACTCCGTTAAGCTAAATAGTAACTTAACTGAGTTAAATAGTAAATTAACGGAGTTGAATAGTAACTCTGTTAGTATTATTCATAAAAGTTTTAAAACTAATGTATATATATATATATATATATATATAATGTATATATAATGAGTTCAATGTAATTGTGATAGTATATTTTGATAATTGTTTACGCATTTAATCTACACGTATGTAGGTAATGAAACTAAGGATAAAACGTATATGAACAAACTAGAATTATATATGGGTTTTATACACATAAGGTATGCGTGAACGGTAAAAAAGCACAAAATTTTAAAATTATAAACTATTAATCAAATTTTAAATTAGGCTGATTTACAAGTTTTGTCCTTTAGCTTTATATCAAATTTCAAATAATGTTCTTTAATTTCAAAATTGATTAGTTTGTCCTTTATCTTTTAAAATCTTACATGGTTTGTCCTTTTGCACTAACTCGGTTAGTTTTCTCCGTTAAATCTGATCACGTGACTTGCACATGAGGGTAGTATTGTAATTTTACTCTCCTCCTTCTCTTTCTCGCTTCTCCCACTTACCACCACCACCATCCACACTAGACCACCGCCTGCCGCTGCCTTCCACCGCCTTCCCCTTTGTCTCTCTCATCTCTCCTCTAGTCACCATCAACAACAATGACCTGATTTCTGCTTCTAACCCTGATTCAACAACGACTGCGACCATCGACAATGAAGACCTGATCTCTTAAAGGCCCAAAATCTTCAACAACCACTACCACCACTGCCACCATCGACAACAACGACCTAATTTCTGCTTCTAACCATGATTCAAGAACGACTGCCACCAAAAATCCCTTAAATTCCCAAAATCTTCTAACCCTGATTCAATGTTTTCTTTTTTTGACTCAACCCAAACGATATTCTACTTCAAACAAAATGACAATCCCCACCTCCTCATCCACACACAATCATTCAAAAACAAAGTATTCGCCTCCCTCACCACCAGATCTGAAACATCTCTCCTCCATCCCTATTTATTTGTACTTCGGTTTGAACAAAGATTTTGGGGATAGAGTTTTATGAAGATTTGGGGTTGCTATGGTGGGGTTGGTGGTGGTCAGACGAAGATGATGATGGGGGGGGTCCGATGGAGTTGGTGGTGGTTGGTAGGAGGGGGATACGGTGGAGGGTGGTGGAAGGGATGAAAGGTTTGTTTTGGTGGTGACGGCGACAGCTGGTTGTGGGTTGGTGGTGGCGGCACTTGGTTGTGGTGGTGCTAGCTGAGAGAGAGAGAGAGAGAGAGAGAGAGAGAGAGAGAGATTTTATATTATATATAATTATTTTTTTAATTTTAAATAAATGTGTAAAAGACTAAACTACCCTTTTATTACTTGATTTAACGATAAAAATTAACCGAGTTAGTGCAAAAGGACAAACCATGTAAAATTTTAAAAGATAAAAGACAAAATAATCAATTTTGAAGATAAAGGAAATCTATCTATATATATAAAAGAAAACGTATATGCTGACGTGGCGTGCAATGGAGGCCTCAACCTTCTTTTGAGAGTGCCACGTGGCATTATAATAGAGAGTTTTTGGTGTTTTTGAATTGTTTCCTTTTTTTAATTAAATTGAGTTATTTTAGGAAAAAAGAATTTAAAAATAAATTTAAAATTTTCTCTCTCATATTTCCTCCCATAATTTTTAAACGTTTATATCTTTTATATACGGGGTTTTTTAAAGAAAAAAATTACACCAAATTAACGAGTGTTTTATTATCTTTCCAACGAGTACCATAGTGCTATATAAAAAAACGGAGAAATAATCGACTATTTTTTGTGAGGTTTCATTCATACAGGAAAAAAACACACAAAGTGTTCATGTTATCACGTAAAATTAGATTTTGTGGGGAATATGAGTTATTATTGATTAGAATACTATGAACATGCAATGATTGAGAGATTTTGTGGTTAGTTAACTTGAGCCATTTGTAATAGGTTATCACGTAAAATTAGATTTTTTAACCCCAGGACCCTCCCGAAGTAATCAGCTAGTTCTTTTAATAAAAGACAAACCAATCAAAACTTGTAATTCAGACTTTAAATTATATATCTTAAATGATAATTAATATTGTCATGCAAAAGGCAAGGCATTTAGGATTGAATGACCACCAACCCTTCTGAATATACACAGGTGTGAGTTATTCTTGTCACACACAAGTTTACATACATATTGTGCGAATACAGTATATTTGTAATATGACTTTTATCAGTTTTTGTTTCGATGTATTAGAAGATGCCCTTTGTTTTGTTTAAGTCTCTCGGTAACATGAAAATTAGTAAGCAGATAGAATGTTTAGTTAACATAACAATTTACTATTTTTTCTAGCTACTATTTTGTATTCGTTGTTATTTATATATATAATCGAAGACGTGACACTTTTTCCACACTACTACTACGGTCTATTTCAACAATCGTCTATATATTGTTTAATATATACATAATATAACTTAGGATATTGAAACAAGATAAACAAGGATACCCAATTATTTTCAAAGTCTATGGATCCTGAGCGGTAAAATTCACCTCAAACAATATTATGTATATATTAACGATATATAGATAGTTGTTGAAATAGACCGTATCCATAGACTTTGGAAATAATTGGGTATCATTGTTTGTCTAGTCTCAGTATCCTGAGTTATATTTCTGACTGTTATGATCTCTCTTATCTTTTGATCAATGTTCGCAAGTACAACGTTATTAAACGGTTGATGATAAGTCTGGCGGATTAAACGTAAAGATGGTTGTTGACCAAAGCTCAAAGACGTGTTGAATGAAGCTAACGGCTAGCTATGAAGACTCGGTGAAATGTCGAGATAATATAATAGTTTGTTATTTCATTTTTACTATAAATAAAGCTCTTGATCGAAGCGATGTGTCATGAATCCCAACTTTGACAACGCCTCTATCAAAGGAGCCGCTACGGAAAGGGCGATTGGCACGGTACTCTTCGTAGAACGCAAAGGGATTCAGACATCGATCTACTATATCAGCCGCACCCTGCTGGATGCGGAAACAAGATACTCAACGATTGAAAAGCTGGTCGTCGCGCTTATACATGCGTCGCGCAGATTGCAGCGGTATTCAGGAGCGTAGCCAGGTACAACCCAAGGTGTGCGGGCGCACACCTTAAAAACAAAAATTTAGTGTATTTTTAGCGAAAATCCCGATCGCACCCCGGAAAAAGCCCATGATCGCACCCAAAGCCCTCCAATCGCACTCCTTGAAAAACAAACCTGGATCCGCCAATGGCGGTATTTGCAAGGACATCATATAAATGTCCTAAAGTTCCAATGCAAGGCTTTGCAATATCAGCTGACCGACGGTATACTCTACCGCAGTTCATACCTAGGGCCGCTACTCTGTTGCGTTGACTCCGTAGATGCCTCATTCCTCATCCGAGATATTTATGAAGGCATTTGTGGCGTGCACGCAGGGCCCCACATGGTCGTCGTCAAGATGATGAACGCAGGGTATTACTGGCCAAGCATGCACCTTGACGCAGTGGCAGAACTTCGCAAGTGCGTCTCATGCCAGCATCATGCGCCAAAACACCCTACACCCAAAAAAACGACCTGGTGCCTGTTACGGCCGCTTGGCCATTCCAGAAATTGGCAATGGATCTCATTGGCCCATTCCCTACAGCGTCAGGAAATGTCAAGTTCCTGATCGTCGCCATAGACTACTTCACCAATTAAATTAGTTGAGGCAAAGCCCCTAGCCAATATCGACGGGGCGCACGCCAAGAAATTCATTTGGGAATTCATATATTGCAAATTCGGCTTACCATACCAACTTATGAGCGATAATGGAATGCAGTTCGCAGACCAGCACTTGCAAGAGTGGTTGACGCAACTCGACGTCCAACAGATTTTCACATCTGTCGCGCACCCAAAAGAGAATGGACAAGTCGAAAGAGCAAATTGAAGCATCGTCGACGGCATCAAAGCGAGGCTCGAAACCCAGCGAATGAGTTGGGTCGATGAGGTCCCGCATGTTCTGTGGGCCCATCGCACCTTAACCAAAATGAGCAACGGTGAAACTTCGTTCAGTCTCACGTACGGGTCCAAGGCCATTATACCCGCCGAAATTGGATGCCCTTCTGCAAGGGTCCTCATGGCGGACAAAGGAACGAACGACACAGAGCTCCGCCTAAACCTTGACTTGCTAGAAGAACGGCGTGAAATCGCCGTAATCAAAGAAGCCAAGTACAAGAAACAGTTGGAGCGCTACTACAATCAACGAGTCAAGTTGTGCAAGTTCAACATTGGTTACTACGTCTTCCGCAGCAATGAAGCCTCTCACGCAGAAAAGCATTGGAAATTGGCACCTAACTCGAAAGGATCTTACAAAATCCAAGAAATTTTGGGAAAGGGCGCATATGCGCTGGAAAAGCTAGATGGCACGCCTACCAGGAACTAAGTTTGCATACCAACCATATGACTAAATTGAATGAATCAAATGAATTTTATGAATCTTTGTATAAATGAATCTCATAAATCTTTGCGTCAATGAATCAAATAACATGTTCACCACAATTAAGTTCAAGACAAGTGCACAAAGAATACAAACAAGACTTTATGTAATTGCTATTGAATCAAGAAAAGATTTGAACATGTTTCACTCCAAAAAAATGTAAAACAATAAAAATAGGCTATGTAAACTCACCTTGAATGTTAACTGCTTGAGCTAAAACTTGAAAGTAATGGTAATATATCCCGAGATGTCTAACCAAATTTAAATAAAAGGACTATTAGGTTTGGGACGTAATTGCGTCTATGATGTCTAAGTCTAAGGCATTCTAGGGTTCTAGTAGGGGAAATAGAGATTTGTTTGAGATAAAAATGAGTTTTTCCATGCTTAATTAATTGGAAAGATAATTGTTAATTGATATTTGGAATAATTCATAAATATTGAAGTAACATAAAAATGTGGATATTGATGAATATTTCCAAAGAAAGATTGTTATTTAAATGCTTTTATATGACAATAATTTTTGTATGACCATTTTTATGTTAAATGTTGTAAAACAATTAACTGTTTAAATTATATAAATACTTTAAATATGTTAAAAATAATAAAACTCAACTTTTCTAAAAATAAAATTCATATTTTTGTCTTAAAAAGTTAAAAATAATTTTTATGAATTTTTTATATGAAAATAATTAAAAATGGATTTATGATGAATTATTTATGAATTAAACAAGAATAATGGTTTAAAATTAATTAAATGATTATTTTTGGATATTAAAAATTATAATATAAAATTTTTAAGTTTTGTAAAATCAAAATAATTTTTATAAATTTTATAAAGCTGATTTGATATTTTCAATGTATTATAGAAGTTTATAATCAAACATAAACATGTATTTATAATAAAAAGGTTCTTTTTTATAAATGGCTGGTTTGAGAATCCTAAGTACGGTTAAAGAAAGTGAAAATGATAGGTAAACAAAAGATAGAACAAATGCCTCACGCGGCCAAAACCTTAACAACAACCCGTGAACCAGTTGGACTAGCCCTCGTTTGTGGTGTAATTTGGTTTTCAATTATCTTTAAACAAGTCAATTTAGAGTGAATTAGATTTAAAAGAAAAAGATGACTGATGTGGGGATCAAACCCGGGTTCCCCACTCAACCAAGGCTTATCACACAAACAGATTACCACTGATCCAGAGTTGCTTTCGTGTAGGCATTCGGTTTGATGTTAGATTCATTAATTACCTGAACTAAACATTTATTCCCAAACTATAAACCCTAAATCTATCCCCGGTCAATTGGACTCGAATCAAGATCCAAAAATCTAATTAACTAAAGGGCTATTAAACTGTGGGTCAAAACGAACAGGATGGTGTAAAGAATTTACCGATTAACGAAGGAACTAGAGTAAACAAAGATAGCCAGAAAAGCTTCGGCTTCGACAAGATTAATTTGTGACTCTCGACAAAAATCGGTGTGTTTCCGTACGTAATTAGTATATGTAATTAATGGTAATTAAGTGCAATTCTAGAGGATTGGGATAACATGTCTCCGTAGGTGTGTTTATGTAATTTAGGTTTAATAAATGTTTTAATTTGGGATTATGTAATATTTTATTTTAAGTTTATGTAATGTTTTAATTAAAGTTTATGTAATGTTTTTTAATTATGTTTGTCTAAAAAATAAACATTAAAAAAACACTAAACATTAAAAATATGGAACATTTGTCATGACAGAAGATGAGTGGAGTCGGTGTCGTGCGTAGCTCGATAGATGTCTTGTGTGAGTTGGATTGCCATATGAGGGGCAACACCAGGGTGTGCCGCCATCGTGGCTTGAAAGAGGGGTGTTCCATCTCGTACACTTGACGTATAGATCCCACCACTTACAAACAAGCTGATCCATGTTGCGGTCATTTATTTCGCTTATTCGATTGAATTCCTCCAAAACGTTGCGCCAAAAAGAAGACCTATTATCGGGCGGATGTCCGTTGACAATGATCCAAGCCTTCACCAACGCGATCTCCCCATTTACATTCCACGGTGCCATTTTTTTAGAGAGGATAGTGTGTAGAAGATAACTGGTTTGAGGGTTTTTGGTGTGTGTAGAAGATAAATGGTATATATAATTGTTTTTTTTAAATGAATATGACCGTTGGCCCAGTGGCGAAGCTTGACCCGAAGGTTCGGGGGGTCGGAAGTCACTGGTTTCGGGGGGTTGAAAACCAGTTTCGGGGGGTCGAAACCCTATATTTTCAAAATTTTCTATACGGATAATATATAATCGGAACTTCTGCGCGAAAATCCGGGGGGTCGGCCGCCCCTCCCCACCCCTACAAACCTTCGCCAGTGCGTTGGCCATCACCCCAACATTCAACTCCAACACACACATAACGCTCGTGATGGCCATCACCCCAGCACCATAAAACCCCCATGGGGGGGGGTGTTTTCGACGCTATGGGTAGCTATAGCGTCGACTCATGGAGCCCCTTTCAAACCCACTACGGATTACGCTAAAGTTCCATTCTATCATATTTTTTCAACATATAGTTTTATTAAATATTAATCCAATTATTATTTTATAAATGTGCTTTAAGCTTTTGATATTAATTAACTACGGAAGAGAGTAGGGCGGACCTGACTGCGGTCTCCACTCAAGCAATACCAAACGTAACAGTATTCACATACAATAGTTTGTATTGGAAGATTGACGACAATAATGGTCAATTATTTCATTACAAATGTATGAGAGCTAGATTCACCAACCCTAGCTTACAACACAAGACCAAATAAATTATTTACTCGGTGGAAAGTGTCATTATATACGGAGCCGGTCAGAAGAATTTAAATGCTTTATATGAGCTATAAAAACTTTTAGGTCTTAACAAATTAAATACAACATTTCTTTGAAATGACCATTAGCGTTATAACAATAAACAAAGGAAAAATATAGTATTAGAATGAAAACCTTAATAGCTAATTGAAGATTCGTGAGGGTTTTTTTTTTTTTTTTTGAATGAAGTTTGATTCATGTCTAGATATGTTGATATCATGTTTTGTAACATGTTGAAGTGAGAATTGTCATCAATTACTTAATACCCATGTTAAAATTAATATATTTACTATTGAGTACACTAGATTTAAAAAAAAAATGTGAGAATTGTCATCAATTACTTAATACCCATGTTAAAATTAATATATTTACTACTGAGTACACTAGATTTAAAAAAAAAAAAAAAAGAAAACACCAGTATTTTATAAACGAATACATGTATTTACTGGTGAATAAAATCCACACATGCATTGATCATTTGTTAATACATTATATAAATCTTAATAATTTTATTGATATTTTACTCACCGATATATAAATATATTTATTAGTGAACTAATTGGTTTCTAATATGTTTTTATATATCTAGACTAAGGAAATTAAGGAGATATATACTCTCCCGTTTCATGGTTAGTTGAATTGAAACCATATGTACATGAATTTACTCATAAAAAGCTGATGAGAATTGTATTTTGGTTTTAGTGTTTTATTTAAAATCTGAAATTTTTGATTTATTATTCAGTTTATGAATTACAAGGGACACGAGTGACTCGATAAACACCAAGAATTTAGCAAAAATAAAGAGGGGAACTTGCTAGTCTTCTTTCCGTAAGCAAACACATACGCTATATCTCATTGTCTACACTTTCGAGTAGACAATATAAACATCGGTGTTATGTCGGACTTGTTAGTTCATCAATAAAAGTACATCTATATATTGCTAATATTGTTATATAACATGTGAGGCAAGCGGATATAAACACGAAGAACAATGGTTTGAGTCCATTTGATTCTTACGGTTGTGGACAATAGTAATATCTTGTTACTATACTCGCTACACATTTATCATGTTATTGTGATCCAGGTTGTGTTAATTTTTGTAATCGGCTAACCCTCACACCTACTGATTCTATACCCTTAAGTCAATCGTTTTGTTCACTAACTATGTTTTGAAATTTAGTATTATTAACCTGTAAATTTTATTATGACTAGTGTAAGAGAAATTTAAATTCCATTCATTGTTTAGTATCACTTAATATTATTTGCTCTAGGTGTACAAGAGCTTTTTTCATAGTGTGTTCTCAGGTTGTGAGTTTCCTCTAAAATAATAGGCGAGCACGATTGACATTGTTAACGATGCCTACGTTTAGTGAGTGGACTTTGCTAATGAGTTTGCTTGGATGACTTAGCTTTATAGTATTGGTTGCCCATTATTAAAAGAATTAATGAGAATGACATTGAAAACAAAGTGTAATCACCTCTCAATATTCATTGTGCACACTTAAAATAGAGGGAGTCATATCATATGGCATTAAATGATTGTGAAAAAATTGCATATTTAAATCCTGTAGTGGACCACTCATTCTATCCATATATTCTGCATATCTATGGCCATGTGCATTGATCAGATATGCAATAAACACTTCAGGGTCCGTCATTTTTAAATGTAAAAACATGAGAATCGTGAGTATCAACGTGAATGGGATGAGTATTAAGAATTAGAGCAAAATCGTATTAAAAAAGATGACCGTTATACACTTATATGTTTTTTTGAACAATATACACTTATATGTGATATACACACTTTCTTTTGGGTAATCCATTGATGATAAAGGTGTGTTAGTGTTTTAAAGGAGACATTGGGAGTTCAGCTCTCATAAAAGGCAAAAATTAGTGTGTGTTTTTTTTAGAGAGTAGTGTTTCAGCGGTAAATCATGTGTTGCAAATCGACCACTGCCCAGGATCGAATTCCATAGCACCACATGGGTTTCTCCTTTCAAACCCAAGCGGTTATTTTTTCGGTGGAGCGTGAGATTCGAACCTGAAACCAAACCCGGACAGAACCCTTTCAAGAAGGTAAACCTTCCCACCTCAAACCAGCTGGGCTGGATATCATTGACAAAAATTAGTATATTTAAAGAGGAGAAAAATTTAACCGTTCAAAAAAATTAATTAAAAAGAATTGATGGGTTACCTAGTTCTAACATGCTTTTCAAAAGTATTTAAAAATACTAATTTATTTAAATTAAAAGATAAAAGTGTTTAATTTTACGGTTTATATTTGAAAATAAACAATAGAGTATTGGTGGCGGCAGATGGGTTGGTGTTGGTGGCGGCTTGTGGTGGGTGTTAGTGGTGTTCGGATCTGCGATGGTGGTTGTGGTATGTGGTGGTGTTGTTATTCGGGTCTTCATCTCTAATTTCTAAAATTGTGCAAAATTATTGAATTTTCATTAAACCATCTCCGGATTTATTCTTAATTAAAAGTTTTGTTGCAACTTTATAGCATGAATGGTGAGTAAAATTATCTAATTAGAAGGTTCAGGGGGTCCAACACTTGTAGCCTAATTGGTTGAGGGCTTAAAGTTTCCTATGGGAGGCTTGGGTTCAATTCCCACTAGCTACATTTGGAGGACATTGGTGGATGGGAAATGAGGGATGACCCGGCCATTGGCTTGGGTTCGAGTCCTGATCCCGACCGGTTTTACCGACTATTTCAACGTCGTGCCTTCGGGCGGGTGAGTGGTCGGGTTTTCCCGGAATTGGTGGCAATTAGTGGCCCGGGTACTCTCGAGTACCTAATTCACCAAAAAGGGTGCCCGAGAGTGGTCGGAATTGATTTGTTAGCCGTTCAAAAAAAAAAGGTTCAGGGGATGAACGATGGGGTAGGGTGGGCATAAAGAGGTTAGAGATGGACGTAGGAGGATGAGTAAGATGGTATTATACTTAGTTTTGTTATTTTATATTTTAATGGGTAAAAAAGAATAAATGTATTTAAAGAAAACAAAAATAAATAGGTAAAATGCCAAAAGTGCCCCTAAACTAACGTTAATTTTAAACGGAGTTAGCAAATTAGATGAAACTGATAGTAAAATGCAAACCTGAAGGGTTCAGTCGAAAAAAAAATAAAAAAAACCATTTTGGATGAATATGGCAAAAATGCTAAAACCTCATGGACGATTTTGCGAGTTTAGTCATAAAGTTATTTACAATTGTAACAAACTGTGGAGCTAGATAAATGTCAATAAGACAATAACGATGGTTTTCCACATTTTACTCCTCAGCCCTAAAGTCATTCATCTGAGTCTGCGTGACCCCTCTTTTATCTTAGTCATTATTTTATCTTAATCTAATGTTCATATTCATTCTCACACTTTTTACGATCATCTATCTATCTATCTATTAATTAATATATATAAAAGAATTGAACATTGCTAACGTGGCGTGCAATGGTGCCTTCAAGCTCTTCATGAAACTGCCACGTGGCATCATAATTAAAAGATTTTAGTGTTTTTGAATTATTTCCTTTTTTAATTAAAAAAAAAAAGATAAACATAAAACTCTAAATTTATCTCTCTATCTCTCAATTCTCAATTACTAAAATTAAATTGAGTTATTTTAAGAAAAAAGAATTTAAAAACAAATTTAAATTTTTCTCTCTTATGTTCTTCCTATAATTTTTAAACGTTAATATCTTTTATATTCGAGATTTTTTAAATAAAAAAATTACACCAAATTAACAAACGTTTTATTATCTTTCCAACGAGTACCATAGTGTTATATAAAAAACGGAGAAAAAAACGACTATTTTTGTGGGGTTATGTT
The DNA here is from genome assembly GCA_030844895.1 of Ambrosia x helenae. Classification (NCBI taxonomy): domain Eukaryota; kingdom Viridiplantae; phylum Streptophyta; class Magnoliopsida; order Asterales; family Asteraceae; genus Ambrosia; species Ambrosia x helenae. Next base: position 54,017,295 of record CM061223.1, read on the forward strand.
CATACAGAAAAAAACACAAAGTGTTCAGGTTATTCATTAAACATGTTTTTTCTTTTAAACCAGGTTCTTATCTACGATGTTGAAATTCAGCCAATCGCCATGCTATCATTGGAATTTTACTCTTCTAAAGATGGATAGGTATACTTCATCAAGAGAAACTAGGAGAAAGAATCGCGCAACACTGCAACACATGGTGTCACCTTATAGCAAGGTTATTTTTTTATTTATTTAATTACAAGAGTAATAATTATTACTATTAGTATTAGTATTATTAGAATGGTTATATTTTTCAACACTTATCATGAATTCTACATCTATATAAGTCAAAGTCAAATTGTAACATATTTTTAAATTACGTGAAGATGATTATATGTTGAATGTTATCCTTTTAATACTGTATTATATTTAATATGGTTTATGCTTTTTATTTTTTTAACTTTTTAAATAAATGTTTTTTAACTAAGATTGATTATGTTTAAGTTATTTACTCTTTTCGTGATTTGGGTTTTCTTCTTTTATCATTTTTTTATGAAATCATATTAAATTTTTCAACCCCGGGACCTTCCCGGGGTAATCAGCTAGTATATCTATATATATATATATATATATTGCAAAGCTAATAATCCTACATGTCATAATATTATACAATCCCTCCTTTAAGAGATGCCACATAGGATGTGATGTGGCAACTTTAGACCAATTAAAAAAAAGGAATAAATATGGTTTAACCTATAATCTATTAAATATCTAATCTACTAAATGTAAATATTAAACCTTTATTATTTTCTCTCTCATGTTTCCTCTCATAACTTTTAAACGTTAATATCTTTTATATACGGGATTTTTTAAAGAAAAAAATTACACCAAACTAACGAGCGTTTTATTATCTTTCCAACGAGTACCATAGTACTATATAAAAAACGGAGAAAAAAAACGACTATTTTTTGTAACCCGACAAGTATTGTGTTAGGTTTGGGATTAGTTTAAAAAAAATTGTGGGTTTGGGTCGGGCCTGGGATTAGGTGATACCCGACCCAATTACCCAAACCACATACCCAAATACCCGAATTATATACCCGATCATATACCCATGAATTTTTTAACGCATCACATAACCCTTAGACTAATGCGTTCGATATTTCAATAAATAACTTTTTTTCCTTATTTCATGTTAGTTCTTTTTAGAATAATCGATTACAAACTTCCGAATTCATTTGACATTATATAATATTTTGTAATGGCACTAGATTTATATCCCGGCGCAAAGATTCGTTTTTTTTTTTATATTTGAATATGATAACTTATGGCAGAGATTTGTTTAAAATAAATAAATAATAATAATAATAATAATAATAATAATAATAATAATAATATTCATTAATCATATGTTGGCAAGTCATTAATTATGTTGTCATATTAGATATTTTATTATGTCATATTAAATATTTCAACCCGGGACGCTCCCGGGATAAAAAACTAGTTTTATATAATCATTTCCTGATATTTGGCATCCCGTTATTCGTAAGGATCAATTTACATATACCCTTGCAAAGAAAATAATTGTGCCATTCTTAGAAATTTAAATGCGGTTGAAAATGCTAGTTGCTTAACATAGTCTCTAGAGATTTAAGTTTCTACCAATAGCATGTTAGAAAGGACTTTATGATCTTCAAACACTAGCTTATCGGTAGGGACATTATTTTGTGTTGACTTCTAGTCGCTAGGAGTCTTCACTCGTGTCTACTTGTTTGTTGGTCTTTTAGCAAAGGGAGATGGGTTACTTCAGTGTCATTTGTCATGGGAGGAAATAATGCATCTTTTTCGTTCATGAAGCTATGATCCAAAGCTTTACCACTTATGAAACTTTTGTGTTGTAAGGCTATAGGTTGTGGTGCGCGAGCGAGCAGGCATGAGTGAGCAGACGAGCCACGTGGCTCGCGAACACCACAACCACCACGCGTGAACGTGGTTGCGAGCGAGTCCACGCTGCCTTGCTCGCGTTGGCTAGCGTCAATATTTGAACGTTGGCGACCATTTTTGACCGTTGGATAAAGCTATTGCTCACCTTGAGCCATACCAGGGTCAAGTGAATGATCTGAAGCTTTATCCTATGATCACGCTAGCGCCTACTTGACATAATATGAGAGGATGAAGTGTGTGCTCACCCTAAACTATAACACATAGTCTAAGGGGCTTGTAGGCCGTACATAAAGGTTAAGGAGTAACCCTTGGTGCTCTACACTCTAGACTTGGATGAAAAGGGCATCACTTTCGAAATTTGTAGCACTTAGCTTTGTGATTATCAAAACTATTCATGATTTTTTTTTTCAATCTTGCTAATTTTATATTTTTTTTCGATTATTGTTGCATGCATATAGTCAGTTCAATCGGTACGTTTTACATTCATCTTTTGTTTTTCTTTGTTCCATTAGCATAAACATTATTCTGTTTTCGGTTTATTTTATTTTAGAAAACTTTTATTTTAGAATTTGTTTTAGATCATGATGATTTAGCCATCCGATATATATTTAAATAGATGTTTAGTAAACGAAAAACAAATAGACGTTAAAGTTAATGTATTAAGATAATCCATGAGTTAGTTGAAAGAATTTTGTGTTTAATTACTATATTATTTTAGTTAGTGTGGTGTGACATGTGGGGGAAGGTTGTTGCATAGAGATGAGTATAATGTGATAGGGACCTTGAGCTATTGAGTGTTGAATTATTTTTATAGCACTGTATCATGGCACATGGATTTTAATTTCAAATATGTCCCATACGTTTTGGAGTAAGATGTTAGCAAGACTTATATCAATTTCACGTGTGATCTCCAATCATTGATAGCTCAGATTTTTATAAGTATTTGCATATTATGCGAATTTTATGGGCTATCACTTGTGTTGTAAATAATATGCTTGACATATTTCTTCATTTTAATGTATATATAGACTATAGTGCACTTGATCCATGTTTTTTTCGTTTGAATGTAAAATGCATTTATTCTGTTCATGTATGCGTTTGTGCATTTTAAAAAATTAGGTTGAAATGTTGCATGTTATATAAATTCGAGTGTTAATTGTTTGGTATTTCATGCTAAATGAACAAGCACGCATTTTCGCATGTACATACATCAGTACTATGTACATTGTGTACTACATCAACATCATTTTTTTAAGGGTCCGGTTATTTGCACAACTAGGGTTTTTATTTGCACAACCCCTCCACGGGTCGTCGAGGCCTGGACAGCCCGTGGAGGGCCAAAAAGGCAAACGGACGGGCTGTCGAGGCCCAGACGGCCCGTCTAAAGGCAAAAGGACGGGCTGTCCAGGCCCAGACGGCCCGTCTAATGGTTTAAATCCAATCCAATCATTGGTAATCATTGGCAATGATTAGGTGATGATTATTTTGTTTTTTTATAAGTGTAAGTGTAGTGTGGATGTTTAAAATGGGTTTGAATGTTTGGTTTTTATAGATATTTGGTTTTTTATAAATGTTTGGTTTTTTATAAATGTTTTTTTTTTTATTTGTATAATATGATCTTTTTAATATAATTGTGTATATGAATATGAACGAATGTCGTTTATGTTGCCGAACTAAACGAAACCAAAATACGAACAATAAACCATAAATAAGCATAAATATTCCAAAAATTTACATAAACTATGAGTTCAATAAACATTCAAAACGAACAATAAAGCATAAATAAACATAAATATTCCAAAAATTTACATAAACTATGAGTTCAAAATGTACGATTCCCAAGAAATATAACCCACCCGTCTAACCCGACCCACCCGGCTGATCCGACCCACCCGGCTGATCCGACCCACCCGGCTGACTGGTGGACGCCCCACCATGCTGACTGCTAGACGCCCAATCTGGAAGTGGACGCGGCTCCAAACCAGCTGCTCGTCGTCTCTCATTCTCGCTCTCTAACAGCCACCGCATGTCACCCCGCATCGACGCCATGTCACCCCGCATCGACCCCAACTGATCCAGGATCTGCTGAAGTACCTGGGTCGTGCTATCATGCAACCTGACAGCATGATAAACGCGGGCAGGACGCTGTAGCTCATCAACGGGGGGGTCTGGCATCTCTACATCCACCGGTGGGTCGCCGTCGGCAACGTGTGGCATCTGGACCTCAGGGGCAATCGGCCCATCGAGATGTCTGAGCGGCTCTGGCACAAAATGCTCGCCACGGTCGCCAGGAGGTCCGAAGGCACGCTGGTAATAAGCGGGTGGGTTGCTGCGAGGGACCCATGCTGCCACCTTCATCTGCGTCATAGTCCTAATATTTAACGGCCTGAAATGCAAAACAACAATAATAATATTAAATAATAATAATAATAATAATAATAATATTAAATTATAATAAATAATAAATAATAATAATAATAATAATAATATTAATTATAATATATAATAATTTAATATTATTATTATTATTATTATTATTATTTATTATTATTAAATTATAATATTAAATTATAATAAATAATAATAAATAATAATAATAATAATAATAAATAATAATAATAATAATAATAATAATAATAATAATAATAATAAATAATAATAATAATAATATTAAATTATAATATATAATAATTTAATATTATTATTATTATTATTATTATTATTATTATTTATTATTAAATTATAATATTAAATTATAATAAATAATAAATAATAATAATAATAATAATTATAATATTAAATTATAATAATAATAAATAAAAATAATAATAATAAATAATAATAATAAATAATAATAATAATAATAATAAATAATAATAATAATAATAAATAATAATAATAATAATAATATTACCTGGCCAACATCGGACGAGGTAACGTGTTCTCCTCAGCATGCGTCCACAATTCGCCCGGGCAAAGACGCAACGCGATGGCGGTGACTATCCCACCAATCGGAATCTCCCCCGCCGGGTGCCTATGAGGGTAGGTCGCGATGTACTCGGCAAAGCACCTGTGTAGCGCAACCGGCCTACCCCTCAAGATGCAGTAGAGGTAGAAAAGGTCAATCTGCTGGACCCTCTCGTTACAGTTACACCGTCCGGCAATCGACCAGCTAACCAAACGGTGTATGTAACGGATCAGAGGGTCCCGGATGTTGCTGGACCTATCCATCCTGCACAGAATAATAATAACATTAAAAAAATTTCGGCAGAGTTTCCTCTGTTTTTGTACGAACCAGACAACACAAGTCGTCTACAAAAATCCAAAAACAAACAACCTAAACTAACTAAATAACAATATTAATTAACTAAGCGAACTAAATAACAATAATAATAACGAACTGAACTAAATTAAAAGAATAACAATAATAATACCTCTCGCCGCCGTCCTCCCCATACTTTCGACCACCAATAGTGGGCCACCAGGCCATCAGCATGTCGTCTGGCAAGGTCGTCAAGGCCGTGGTGTACATATCCTGGACAAGCTCCTCCTCTCTGTACCAGCAGCAAGTAGTAGCCCACTGGTCCATCGTATATGCGTAGAGCTGTCCGAATAATCGGAACTGTACCTCCGGCTCAGGCTCGCCGTCAGGACCTACTGGAGGCTCAACACCTGCTGGATGCGGCGTGTAGCGGAATGTCGAGATGAACTCGATCGTCAGTGGCCGATACGACTCATGGTCGAGGTCAGCTAACATCCGCCCCCAAGGGCTGTCGTCTGGGATCCACTCCTCAAACCTCTCCGATCCACCGATCGCAAGTAATGCGGACCAGTCAACACTGCGCGATCCGTGTATCGGACGCAGCTCCATCTGACCCCAGCGCGCGATCTCGTAGTCGTCGTTATCGTGCCTGAAGGGCCACTCTCTCAAGTCGCCACCTGCAAGAGGATTCCCGTCCGCAGGCTGGTTACGGCGTCTTCGGTTGTTTCTGTTTGCCATATCTGCAAAACAAAAACAAAACATTAAAACGCCTAAATAATAAATCGCTTAAACAGTAAAACGCCTAAATAGATAAACGTGCGCCTAAACATAAAGGCGCGCCTTTAGGTTTAGGCGCCTAAACACAAACGCGCGCCTAAACATAAAGGCGCGCGTTTATGTTTAGGCGCCTAAACCTAAACGCGCGCCTAAACATAAAGGCGCGCGTTTAGGTTTAGGCGCCTAAACACAAACGCGCGCCTAAACATAAAGGCGCGCGTTTATGTTTAGGCGCCTAAACCTAAACGCGCGCCTAAACCCAACCACCACCCAACCACCACCACCACCCTATCCCCTACCACCACTGCCCCACCACCCAACCTCCACCCAACCACCACAGCCCCTCCACCCAACAACCACTGCCCCACCACCCAACCTCCACCCAACCACCACAGCCCCACCACCCAACCTCCCTCACCCACCACTGCCCCAACACCACCACCTCCCAACCACCACCACTGCCACATCACCACCACTGCCACATCACCACCCACCACAGCCCACCACCTCCCAACCACCACCACTGCCACACCACCACCACAACCAACCCACCACCCACCACAGCCCACCACCTCCCTCACCCACCACTGCCCCAACACCACCACCTCCCACCCTCACCACTGCCCACCACCACAACCCACCCTCACCATTGCCCACCCTCACCACTGAGATACCTACCCCGACCACAATAATAATAATAATAATAATAATAATAATAATAATAATAATAATAATAATAATAATAATAATAATAATAATAATAATAATAATAATAATAATAGAGGCAGAGAGACGAGAGAGGCTTACCTGAGAGAGAGTGCAGAGAGACGAGAGAGACTGCAGAGAGACGAGAGAGGCAGAGAGAGAGGGAGAAGAGGTGGGGGGTTGCAGACGGTGGTGATGTGGGTGTTAGAGAGAGAGGGAGAAGAGGTGGAGGGTGGTGGTTCGTGGTGGTTCGTGGTGGTTCGTGGAGGAGGCAGAGAGAGAGGGAGAAGACGAGTGAGAGAGAGAGGGAAATGTGAAAGTGATGAAAAAATTGAATTGTCTGCTTGTTTTGGGGGTTTTTTGTGTTTCACAACGGACCGTCCAGGCCTCGACGGTCCGTTGTTTTTTAATTTTTTTTTTAATTAAATAATAAAGGAAGCTTCCCTTGGAAGCTTTGTGTTTGGGACGGTCCGTCTAGGCCTGGACGGACCGTCCTGATAGATTGAGGACGGGTCGTCCAGCCTCAACGAGACAAAAAATTTGTGTTTGAGACGGGCCGTCTAGGCCTAGACGGTCCGTTGTGGTCCACTAGTGACGGCCCATCTAGGCCTGGACGGGCCGTCTCTGGCCAATTTTTTGCCTTGGACGGCCCATCTAGGCCTGGACGACTATAATGTATTTTTTTTTTTTTTTAAATTTTTAGTGTTCTTTGTATATTTTAAGCTTGGTATTTGTAGTTTTTATAAAAAAAAAAAAAGGAGTATATTTTTATAATAAGTATAAATGAACACATACAACAAATTTTTCCGTTCGTCCGGTCCGGTTACATACGATAAGCTAAGTTAAGTCGAAGTATTGAGGTGATCGAACATCAACCCTTTGTATACGGTCGTCATATACCGTCTCCCACTCACTTGCCTCTTCATATCGCCACTTACGCCATGCTGGATTCAGTTTTGGCATTGGGGCGCCTTCTGCCAACTCAATCTTGATGAAATGATTTTTGTTAACAAAAGCAAACGATACGAACGCATGTTCTTCAACGGTGTGTGGACCATCGAACATAGGGAAGTACGTCTCACTTTGATCATACTGAGAGAGAAATTGAACAACCACCTTAAATTTCTGAGCAATCAGTAATCCTGAGGCGGGCATCTCCATCCATTGGTCGTGCGTGGCTGGTCCCACTCCAGTGTGATCGAATGAGTTGGAGACTCTGTCGTAAGTATCGTAATCCACTTCGTTTAAAATTAGCCTCCACCGGTCTTCATTCTCGACGATCTCCTCCTTAAGCTGTTTGCGGATGAAGTACCACATATCCTGTTGCCACCCTAAGCACACAGCTACGGATCGAAAGCCACAGTGACCGTCTCCATGGACATCCCGAATGTCTGTAATGTATCTATGATATGCAGGTGGAAGCCATTTCTTAAACCTTTCGATCTCCAGTTTGTACCTGTACCCATCAAAAAGTGAGATTTAATATGTGTATAAATATGTATGCATGTGTGAATTTATATATTAGTAGTTTGTACCTCTCCCTTTCCAACAGTGGAAAATCTTCATCGTAAACAATCGGTTTGTCCCTTGATTGTTTACCTCTTCTAGAAGGCTTTTTGCCCTACGTGCAAAAAATTATATAACAACAACAACAACAACAACAACAACAACAACAACAATAATAATAATAATAATAATAATAATAATAATAATACGAACCGCAGCCTTATCTTCCTTTTTTTCCTTTTCACTTGTTGTTGGCCGACCCCGAGTATCGGTTTGTACCTCAGGAGGTTTATGTTTAGTCATAATCGGATTCAACACCTCCTTCATCTTCTGCAACATGCTTTTTTTCACTTGCACCGGTTGCGACCTTAGCTGCTCAGCGAATGCATTCATTTGGTGCTGAAAGTCAAACTCGGGATTCTCAGCTACTTCTGGCATAAAGTCAAGTCGTGTCCAGAAGACGTCGATATCAGCCAGTGACACTCGTGTATCTGATATATATATTCAATCACAACAACAACAAATCAATAATTTTATAAAAATTTGGCAGAGTTTCCTCTGTTTTTGTACGAACCAGACAACACAAGTCGTCTACAAAAACGCTTCAAACATTTATAATAAGTCTAAAAAATGTTGTTACCTTTCGTATCAAACAATTGCAATTGACAGGAACAAGGCAATCCATAAGTCTTATTGAGTCGGTGTTCACAAGACCTCTTTTGTTCCATATAATAATTTATCTTGTTGACCCCTCCGAGCATCAAATTAAGCGCTAGATGGGAAACCCTACCGATTACGTCTTGAAACAACGGTAGATCATGTTTCCACATTCTTGTTGATCGGCTTTGTTCGAAGGAGTGCTTTATCGCTACGCGCCGTGATTCCATAACTTTGTCTATTTGCATCACAAGCGCGTGGAGCGAGCTGTTCGGGCCTTTTATGTACCTTTTAATAAGAGCATGCTGACTCTCGACCCTGTTGGTCGTAGTCTGACCGAACGTAAGGTTTTCATTTGCCCATGCTTCCACAAACATTTCTTTATAATCTCGGAGCCAAACTGACTCCATGTAGTCATAAACCTCTGTAAAAAACAGAATAGTGATGTCAATACAGAAAATATGTACGCTTGTAAAGCAAAATAAAAAATAAAATATATACCCGTTCGATCCTGCCCCCAAAGTCGTCTGTAGAGCGCTTCAAGATTGAATTCGTAAGCCTCTTTGTCAGGAGATTTACACAGTCGACCAAAATACTGCAAAAATATTTCCCATTCTTCTTTTGGAAATCCTGCTTTATGATATTTTGCAATATTTCGTTGAATATGATACCTGCAAAACAACAACAATAATATTAATAATAATAATAATAATAATAATAATAATAATAATAATAATATTTCGTTGAATATGACACCTGCAAAGCAATTTCGTAGCATCCGGGAAAACTGAAGCACATGCACTCATCAGAGCCAGATCTCTATCTGTAACAATTACACGTGGCTCCATACTCCCCTCCAGCAAATCTCTGAGCCTCTCAAGCACCCATGTGTAGTTACTCGTTTTCTCTTTAACGATAAATGCATGGGCGATACAAAACGACTGGTTTGTCGACGTCATACCCACAATTTGAACAAACGGGATTCTGTACTCGTTCGTTTTGTAGGTGGCGTCGATCAGCATCACATGTGGAAAGGCACGCCAGAGATTGTACGAGACCCGGTGTGAAAAGAAAATATTCTCAACAGCATCTGTCTCTGGATTCTGCTTGGTGAAATAAGTAAATTTCTTTTCAACCAGGATACTCTCGAGTATCTGCATAACAATAATAATAACAATATTTAATATTTAACAACAACAAAATTAATAATAGTCTATGACAATAATAGTAATTAATAATAATACCTGCATTGGGGTTTTATCGCCGTAAATTCTATGTTTAATCTTGCTCACTGTATTGTGTATGTCTCTTAGAATACATTTATTATTCGGGTTTTGTGCTCTGATGGCCAAATGTATGTTTGCCGGTTCCAGGCCTTGAAAATAAAGTGTTTCCACCATTTCTTCTTCCTGTGGTGTCAGCCGCCTAGCAAAAGCGTGACCCTCAACATGTACAAAAGGGTCGTGGTTATGATTCGCGTGTTTAACCTCCAACTTCCAACCCTCTTTGCGTAGCCTCCCTATTAACATAAATGGACAGTTAATCTTTTTGCTACCCGTAGACCTTACTGTGGCTGTAGTATGGTATTCGCCAGCACGGTCGCATCTCAGGTCTATCCTAATTTTTCTTGCATTATTTCCACTGCCTTTTGAAACAGAACGTCCTGTCACTAGGACGTAACCGCTAGCAAGGGCTCTATCGTAAGCCCATTGTTTCATCTCTTCAACAGACCCGAATACCTGAAAATTTACACAACAGTCTAGTCTAAATTCATACTACTCTAAATACCTGAAAATATATACTACTGTAAAGATATACTAGTCTAAATTCATACTAGTCTAAATACCTGAAAATATATACTACTGTAAAGATATACTAGTGTAAATAAATAAACGCACCTGCTCGGTTTCATACGAAACATCCGGGTTAGGTTCAACTTTTATGTTAGCATCTTCCTGGTTGTCATCATTAGCACGATTCCCGCGCGAATGGTAACTCCCGTACGTGTACTGCGGGTAGCTTGGTGGCACGAAAAAAGACTCCTGTTCCTCTACATATTCCTCGTTGAGATCGGGCAGCATGTTCCCGTCATTACCACGAACCCCGGATTTAACCTCATCTTCACCAACTTGAACCTCGGGTTCATACCCTACGCTTTCAGAGACGTAAGACTCGTTCTCAGACAGGTCAACGGTTGAAAAGCTGTGTAAATATGTCATCGTGAGACCGGGAAGTCGAAATGGGTCGAGGGTTTTGGTGGTGGTGATGTTTTAAAGTTTGGTTCAAATGGGGAAGAAGCTGATCGTGTAATGGTTATATCAGGAAATGTCGACGGGCCGTCGAGGCCTCGATGGGCCGTCTAGGGATTAAATGCCCTAACCTAACACGTTTCAACGGGCCGTCGGGGCCTGGACAGCCCGTCCATAAGTACCTTTTTCAGACTTTTCAGTCTGAACTGCCTGCTTTTGCAGGAGTTCAGACTGATCACCTCGTACCTCGTACTTTTACGGGCCGTCTGGGCCTCGACGGCCCGTCAGTTTTGTCTTTTCTGTAAACAAACGGCCCGTCAAGGCCTGGACGCCCCGTCCTTAAACCCTAATTTTTCTTAACGGCCCATCTAGGCCTCGACGACCCGTCCTAAGGTTGTTTAGGGTTTTTTGTTGGTTGTGTAGATAGTATCACCCTTTTTAATAATAATTATATAAACTAGCCATCAATAATTTATCGTGTAGCCAATGATCTCCAGCTCAGCTGGTTTGAGGTAGGGTGGGTTTTCCCTTAGGGGTTCCCATCCTGGGGGGAGGTCACAGGTTCGATCCATGCACACCACAAAAAAAATCCCCATGACGGTTTGAGCTTAGGCAAGGAGGACACCGGTGCGTGAGTAGGGATTCGAACTTGAGACCAATAGGTTAGGGTTGTATAAAGATTTCCATTGATCTAAACCTTTCAAAAAAAAAAAAAAAAATTTATCGTGTAGATGTACATTTCTCATGATGTGTTGTTAGAAGTATAAATGCTCAAACAAGTGTTGTAAATATTGGTTGGTGGAAAACACTTTCACACTAATGCCCTAAGAAGCGTTATGCGTGACGTATGCCCTAAGGCCTTTGGGTGTGGAGGGGGGTGACATTTTCATGATGGGCCTTCACGTAGGCGCCACGTAGGAGTGGGGGGGGGAGGCATTTTCATGATGGGCCTCCAATAGGGTGGTGTGCACTATGATGACGGACCTCCTCATTGACCATAATTATTAAAAATAATAAAAAATCTATCAAAAATAATAACAAATGGTCTAGCATCAAAGTCTTTGGCTTGACGCCCATGCCGTGCCGGGCCTAGGGGACGGTGTTTGCTGGGCCGGCATGGGCATGCCCCTCCTTGCCGTCCCTCTTGCCGGAACCACACCCAAAGGCCTTATAAGGGTGGGTGGGGTGGTCATCACACTCATCACACCATCACAATCAATAATATTGTACCTTATTTTTATCACACTCCATTCCATTCGTCACTAAAACCATAGAGTGGTGTTCACATTTTATAATATTGTCACCCCATTCACCCTTAAGAGAGAGAGAGAGAGAGAGAGAGAGAGAGAGAGAGAGAGAGAGAGAGAGAGAGAGAGAGAGAGAGAGAGAGAGAGAGAGAGAGAGAGAGAGAGAGAGAGAGAGAGAGAGAGAGAGAGAGAGAGAGAGAGAGAGAGAGAGAGAGAGAGAGAGAGAGAGAGAGAGAGAGAGAGAGAGAGAGAGAGAGAGAGAGAGAGAGAGAGAGAGAGAGAGAGAGAGAGAGAGAGAGAGAGAGAGAGAGAGAGAGAGAGAGAGAGAGAGAGAGAGAGAGAGAGAGAGAGAGAGAGAGAGAGAGAGAGAGAGAGAGAGAGAGAGAGAGAGAGAGAGAGAGAGAGAGAGAGAGAGAGAGAGAGAGAGAGAGAGAGAGAGAGAGAGAGAGAGAGAGAGAGAGAGAGAGAGAGAGAGAGAGAGAGAGAGAGAGAGAGAGAGAGAGAGAGAGAGAGAGAGAGAGAGAGAGAGAGAGAGAGAGAGAGAGAGAGAGAGAGAGAGAGAGAGGAGAGATGGAACGAGGAGAGAGAGAGAGAGAGAGAGAGAGAGAGAGAGAGAGAGAGGGATGATGGAACAACCAACTACTTTTTCTCCGTGATGGTTGTCACGGTATGATGTTGTCGCGGGCATGATACGAATGGTGGGGCGATGTTCGTGATGGTCACGGCTAGCCCATCACGAACCGCCCCATCCATCCATGTTACACTAAATGTGTGCACATGTTTAGAAACATCGATGTTATATGTAATATATTACAATAAACATGTAACGATATGTGTTGACATGTAGTTTACCTCATTATATGGTTCTCAAACCGAACTTTTTTTGGTGACATGAATAACTATTTAATTAACCAGATATGCTTAATCCAGCATGTTTCCCAATTTTATGAAAATCAAGTGTAATCATTGACGACATGGAAAAAAGCAGAAACATTTTACTTTTGAGAGATAAAGAAGAATTTGTTGTGACAAATGAAGACAACAACAATTATATAGCACTGAAAGTGGTAGATCGTTTTATATGATTCTTTATATGAGCAAATTGTCAATGGCTTCAGTTATAGTAGTATAGCATATATTTTGTGTTTTAGTGTGTGTTCAAAATGTGGTTTTACCTAAAAAGTGTAATAAGTATTTCTGTAATTACACTAATATAATCATCAAAATTGTCTGTAACTTATTAGTGGCTAGAAGGGGTAAAAGATGAAATCCGATTTTTGTGTTGTTTTTTTTTTTTATTATTATTAAATATATTATTTTCACTCATTTTCTAAAATCCAAAAAACTTTCTCATACACACACATATATATTCTTTAAAAATAAATAAACCATAACATTAACAATTTTATTCTCTCCAATATATATATATAATACGGATATACGAAAAAAAAGATGACATTGTTAGGAAAAAGTGTAATATGTTAAGCGAATAATTATTTTGTTACATATGTGATTATAATTGTGCTAATAAAAAATATTTTTAATCTAATGGTATGAAGGTGTGTAAAGTAGGTCCATCTTAAAAGTTAAAAATTCTAGTCTCATAGTGGACACTGCACATCTATATGGAATTGAGAACATTAGAGAGGTCGTGTGACTTAGTGAATAACTATTCAGCTTTACCAAATTACTACATTGTTATACCATATGATTGTGTTATATATTCCGTGCACAAATAGACGCTAGTACTCCTAGTTCATAAAACCAACAATCATACGTGTACAAAGATAAAGAAAAATAAGAAATGATATTGTGGTATAACATTGATGTCATGAAACAAAACAACCGAGGAACTTAGGAAACAAGTACACAAAAAAGATGTTACATTTGAACATTAACATTCACGAGAAGAAAATTTTTCATCGAAACATGTATGAGTCGTCCATGCAGTTAGTAATCAATATGTATGGGCAAGCAGTGGCGGATCTTGAACGAAAAACCTGATAGTGTCGTGTTCAATTTGGTAGGGTCAGACTCAATACATATAAAATATTTCGGAAATTTTCTGTAAAGTTTACATTACGAAACAAAAAAACTGGGTGGGCCGAAGAACCGCCCATGTGGGCAAGTATTGCAATAGGAACTATTGGTTTTAGATTGTTCGCAATTACACACTTTTTGGTTTTCCAAATTTTTTTGAATTATTCATTTTTTGTACTTTTTAGCTCAAAAAACGTTATGATTGAACAAGTTGTAGTCACTATGCCACTCATGTGAATGTAGGTTTTGGTTCATGCAAGGTGAATGACCCACACATATTAATTGCACATACAAAAAGTTCGGCTTATTGTACAATTTTTATTGTACTTCTTTACCGAGGTTCATGGTAAATTTATTTTACACAAACATATAAAATATAATACATATAAGGAGAGAGACTTTATACATGAGCACATGCACATAATGTGCACCACATGTAAAACTCAATCGAGTGTTGAATATGTGCTTAAAAACGAATTGATGCATCAATAGAAGTCAGTCACGACTAAGTCACTATCGAATATATAATATAATGGTGTGAAAATATCTTTATAGCATCCAGATTTGAAAACATGGATACAAAATGTATTTGAAAATACAATAATCTTTATTTTAATAATAAAAAATATATTTTTGCATGATACTCTCTTGTATCAATTTTTTTAATCCAAAATCAAGCATAGTTATTATTAATTTTAACTAAATATTGTTAAAAGAATACAATATTTTTTATATACTTTCGAGTTGTTCAATCTAAGTCTTAGGGTTTGTTTGGTTCATGATCTCTTAGTTAAAAGATAACCTTAAGTTTGAATGTAATGATTACTTGTGGAGAACCCGCACATTGTGGCGGGGCTAATTTTTTATGACTAATTTCTTTAGAAATATTGTTTCCAATCAAAACATATCTATCTTTTTTTGAGTATATAGTGAGATACCCCGCACTACGTGGCGAGATTTGGTTGGTATCGGTTAAATTCAATTCGTTGCGATATCATACTTAATATGGCAATCAAAAGAGAAAACAAAAAAAATACTCGTAATATACATAAAAAAGATATAAAATAGATAAAAATATAACATGTCGCATTAGTTTAAAAAACATCACAATATTGAACAAGTTAGAGAAACGACTCAAAGAACTCATATAATAATAACTATTTAAGTAGTAAGTAATAACTACTACTATAATGTGAGAAACAGAAGATTAAAAGGAAAAACAAAGAAAAAGGGGCATGAATGAAGAAATGTAAAAGAAGAAATAGAGCAAGAATAACTAAAAATCATAACGCTCAAACCTAAGATCTTAAACTATACTGCTTGTCCTTATGTTTAGAATTAATAAATACAATAATGAATGATTTTACATCTAAATGATTTTAGCCGAATCACATTTTTTTCCTACAAAGTCAACGTTAAAACTAAATTGATGATGGGCATGGACTGTTTTAATAAATATTTATGTAGAAAATAACCATCTCGAATCACATCTATGGGTGGGGTTAAGAGCTGCATTGGTAAATCCATTGGAGTTTAAGTGTTACTTCCGTTGAAATTAAAGTTCAAGCCTTATTAAAGATTTAACGAATGGTAAATTTGATGTAATTTAAGCCAATAAAAAATCCGCACATGTAAAATGATATGTAAAGAGTGAAGGCAGTGAATGTACAAGTAACAATGCATCAAGGGATAATATGAGAAAGATTTATATGACATTATAGGTTTAAAGCATGTGTCTTTTCAAATGACATCTTAACTTTGACAATTTGGACATATTTGCCCATGCCCCCTCTTTATAATGTAGTATAGATATAGATTTGTTAACCATTGAAAGACTATGGACCATTAAAAGATAGTCTTTTAATGACCATTAAGAGGCTACCAAACAACCCCTTAGCTAATCACGTATCTTCTTAAGGCAAACTCAAAACATACATTTTCACTGGATGTGCTTTCTCAATGGGAGTATGGGAAGGTGTTCTTAATTAGATGGTGTGGAATTCCAAATTTCATTACATTTAGTGTGGAGGACTTGGTGGATATGCACAAGGTTAATGGGTTATCGGCTAGGAGAAAAGAGATTATTAAAGGAGTGGTAATGACTTGTTGCTGGAAGATTTGGCAAGCTCGCAACAAATTCGTCTTTGATCAAAAGAAACTCAAAGTCGCTGAGGTGATTTCAGATGTAAAGGCAATTAGTTTTTTATGGTTTAAAAATAGAAAAAAAAATGGTAGAATGGATTGGAAGGATTGGTGTAATCTAGCGATGTTGTAACTTTGAGGCCTCCCTTCTCCACCTTGGAGGACAGAAGGTGCTCGTTTCTTTGGTAATGAAGTTTAACTTTCAAAAAAAAAAAAAAAAAAAAAACATACATCATACATGCTCATCAAAGTAGTGAATGGAATTCAAGTTTAGCATAATATCAAAAGCGTTGCCTGGCCTATTGCATATAAGTCTTTAATTCTGAGTGTGCTTTAATTAAAATTATGTAATTTAATTGAACAAGTTACTCTTTTTTAACATGATTGTCCACCATAATCAAAGTATCTTAATCAAAGGGACTAAAGGAAAAGCAAACTTTCATAATGCGATCTCCCCTTTTTAAAGTAGGTAGACAATAATCTTTTTACTTCTATAGAATTTGATGCATGTCATGTTAACATGATGCTACAAATCAGTTAAAGAAGTTTATTTTCCACATTAGATATAAAAGTGGTCAGCTATGGATTATAAGGGGGAATGTTTGCGGGTAAGTGGGTTGAACATGAAAACATAATGAATTTGAAAATCGTGTTAGACATATATACTAATTTTTTTTATGTCAAATACATTTTTGCATATCAATATTTGACATCCAATTTACAAATGTGCATGGAATAATTACGTTAAGCAAAAAAACTAATGCTCATTTCTCTTTTAATTTTACCCGTTGGTTCAAGTGAAGACACGCATTTTTTTAAAAAATGATTATGAAAATAAATGGTTTGACAGATCAACCTAAATACACCCTGTTTAACTAAACGTGTTCATAGGTTACTTGAAACTGAGCCAGCTCATCTAGACTAAATCCAAACACACGATTATCATGTTAGGTTCATATGGATGTGTAAAAAATTCACATCCTAGTTGGCCACCATCCTCATTTTCACTTCCCACAACTCGCATGAACTACTAAGATAAGCGGAACAAGCCACTAAGTTAACTCGAGAAGGAAGGCGAACCCGAAGAACATATATTCATACACCTATCTTGAGAAACCATTTCCAACTAAACTTAATATAATCATTTGAAACGTTCAGCAGTTTATTTTGGACTAGATGGGTAAAGAGTTAACAGATAAATCCCCAGATTTGCTAAGCTTCAAGAAGAGTCTCTTTACTCAACTGTTGAAACCGTTGTAACTTACCCAAACCGTTCAGACGAGTCAAGACAGCTCTTGTCTAGGTTAAGAGCAATAGAGCTCGGTTCACAGTGTGATTTGGAAACCTGGTTTTACGATTCGGCTGCTAGTTTGTGGCCTGGAACTGGTTATCTAAACCGAAAAAGCAGACCCAATTGGTTTGGTTTACTTAAAGAAAATCTAGGTACTTTAAATTATACTGCCGACCCAAACCATAAACATCCCACACTGCTAGTTTATTCCTGAAACAACATCTTTTACGCCACCACTCTATGCTTCATTTGAAAGAGAAGGAAAACGTTGTGTACACACACATCAACTGAATCGAAAATTACTTGTAACATGTTAAGAAGGTAGTGATAAGAGAATAACATAGTTCATATGTGCATCTAATAAAAAAAAAACAATATACCTTCAGAGCACAAAACCTGGATATTTAACAGCATTTACAGCAAACATGTTTAAATAAATAAATCATACTTAAAAACTGAACGTTTTTTCCATGTTTCGGTTTGTTTGGGTGTGTTGCCATAGATCACAAATTACTGACAACTGGCTTGGCACCGAACTTCCCAGATAATGTTGCCATGTAAGCACCGCATATCTTCACACATTTCCCTGAAAACAAAAATACCCAACAAATAGAACTATGAAGTCAACATAGTTAAAGGTAACCGACACGCCAACAAAGTTTATGTAGGCTGTCATAGAATCCATCTAATTAGGCTGTTTTCAAAACAGGCTAATTTATATTAAAAAAAAAAAAAAGGTCAGGGGTGTTAAATGGTTTGTGTCCACTGGTTAGCGGGTTGAATCAAACACGAATCTGTTTGACGCATGAACCTGAACATGACAGCCTTATTTAGGGGTTGACACGAACATGACCCATCTAACATGAAATCCTTGTTTATTATTATTATTTTTTTGCAAATACAATACTCTAAAATTAACAATTTACAACAAAAAGTAAAAAGATACATAAAAATACTACGGTTTTTATAGATACTTATTTCTCTTTTATCTTTTAATGTATGCATAATTAACGCGATTACTACTAGCATGACACAAGGCACATCTTTTAAATAAAAGTGTACAAATAAATAGCTAAAAAGGTCAACATGCAAACCTGCCAAGCCGACCCCCACACATACCGTTTAGCTAAACGTGTTCACGGGTTCAATCCGAAACTGACTCTAACCCGTTAAACTAAACCCAAACCCACGAAGTTCGTGTTAGCTTCTTGTTGTCCGGAAATTCACACCCCAAAAAGGTAAGCAAACGTCTATATCTACTTTTAGGGCAGAAACCATAAAGGTACCAAAAAAAGGTTATTCAATGTGCTTTACCTGAGAATTATCTGGTTCCATAAACAGGAGCACCAACAACGTAAGTGGGTTGATTTACGTAATTCCTCAACAATGGGACTTCATCATGTGTATAATCGTCATCGCTGTCATAATGTATTTCTTGATGTGGTCCAAGGCCTTTGAGAATGAGAGCCAAAACCGTACACAACCCCTGCCATGCGTAAACATAACTTCATTTTAACTAAAATCAACAATTAAATAAAATGTACTTAAAAATAATGTAGCAGATGCGAAATGATGCAGAGCGAAAGAGATGTTGAAACTAATGATGGTTCATAAATATTACCATTGAGTGATAAGTCTTACATATTTAACATTATTGGGAAGAACACCAAGTTTAGGGATTCAAAAATAAATGGATTTCAATCAATGTTTGCTTTCTATATAGCCATGAGAATCCGTCCGGGGAAATTCAAAGGGGCCCGACTTATACCCTTCTGGCCAGTGGAACGAGGTAAAACGCAGCAGCATATGCTGGGCAAGTGGCCTTCAAGGTTTAAGGCGGAAGTTGGATTCGAACAAGCGCTTACCACTACACCACCCCTTGAAGATTTAGGTTTTAATGATTGAATACACAATTATATCTGCTTTTGATTATTTGACTATTTAGGGGAATAATTCGTCTCACAGGCTGCAACAAAAATAAATCTAATGGTAAAACAAAATTAGTCATGTATCCTTTCCAAAGTCGCTATTAGTTCATGGAAGCGTCATTACATCAGTCGTTTTATCAAATAATTTATTACATCGTCATTTTCACAAACAAGCGATTGTTCAACTTTAACATAAGCACATACAAACACTACTTTCTACCTCAGAAAGAGTAAGACACTATCATATACCCACTTAAAAGAACACATATAATTATAAACATTCCCGGTGCTTTAAATTGTCTGTGATCATCATTTTGGTAATCTAACTAAACAGATCTCCACAAGGGCTTTGTGCAACACAATTGTGTTGTAAAAGACGGCCTAGGCGGTCGCTTAGGCGCTAGTCGGAGCACAATATCGAAATGGGTCCTAGGCGTTTTTGGGATTAGGCGGGGATTAGGTGGTCCTACGCGCTGGGTTTTTTTTTTTAATTTCACAAAAAAAAATCAGTTACCAACCCTAATTCCATTAAATACGTATAAATCTTAACATATTTCTAAGTATTATGTGTATATATCTTAACATATTTTCAAAAAACACCTAAATCTGTGTGTGTGATACGTATAAAAATTCCAACTCGCCTAATTTCGCCTAGTCTCGACTAGTCCCTAGGCTAGACCCTCACCCCACCGCCTGCCTAGCGCCTTCTACAACCTTGTACACATATGATTTTGTAAATTAATATACAACCAAAAGAAGCGTAATAAATCTTTATGAGTTCAGCCCACTAGTATTTTCCTTGATCAAACAACATTTGATTTTATAAAGCCTTTTTAAGTTGAAAACCCCAAATTCTTTTACATGATCAATCAACATCATTCATTTTGTTTTTTTAATGAACAATCAGCATCGTTCCTTTACCCTACTACATAAAGAAGATGTACAACAAGAAAAGAAATCACGTGCGAGTTTTATACCTGAATAGAAACAATGGATAAGCCAACCCATTTGCAGATTTCAAAATTCTCCTTAATAAAATCCTTGAACTCATTAAAGTTTCCACTTGGGTCTTTCGGAAAATCCTGATATGATTAAAAAGAAACACACAAAATAAATATAAAATTATATGAATAAATGTTTGTAAAGCTTTACGATTAACAAGTACCTCTTCCCAGTTGCGGTTCAGAAATACATCCATTGTAACTGCACCTTCCAACATTAAGAGAAAAACAACAAACACCAAGTACTACATCCATGTTAAGTCCCTTAACAATTACAGAATCAATAACATATCATCAGTTGCATAAAGCAAGGGACAGGTTATGTAATTTTACATTTATCTAAATCAAGGATACACAATAGAGGCAGCAACCATTTGCTGTCTCTGCAGCAATATGACCCGAACAAGTGATCACACATAAGGTTACACCAAGCCCAAGCATTGTGTACATGAACCTGCATAGTTCAGTAAAGAAAAAAAAATATGAAGTTTAATTCCATTTTTTGTTACAATTTTCATTAAGTTTATCAAATACTTAAATATGAAATATGTGAAACAGGATTAACAATAGCTGATGAAACATGTTCGGTTTGTAACACGCTATGCAAATTCCACATCGGTCTTGGACAGGATATACGTTGGGCTCATAAAAAATGTCTAACCTCAAATATCACCAACGTGTTTAAAGTGCATTGAATGTGGATGAGAGGAGAACTCTCCTAGTTGTCAAAGCAGATAATATTGGTTGGTATGAGGGGTGGGATGTTACCGGTTTGGTATAGAGTTCAAAATAATGCAAAATGGAAATTGTGGATGATACTTGAATCACCAAACTCTTAAAAAGTGAACAAATCCAACCACCAATTGGGACTTGGGAGACCCCATGAAGCCCCATAAACAAAAGTTAATTACATAAATGCTATGATTCAACAACCATCACTTTTCTAAAGCAACAGCTAGTACTGCATAACGGAAAAAGTTGCATAACCGCATAACAAATCAATAATGCCTAACTAGCTATAAGCTGATCAATGATCATTTAACTTTAAAAGTTAACAATAAAAAGTTAAAAACCAACATGCTTTTTCACTTTGCTGGAAAAAGTCACTCAACCCGATTCCGGTATATTAAAGTCCCTAAACTTGTTTAAAATACACGTGTTCGTGAAATGAACAATAAATTTCGGCAGCTAATACGCTTGTTACATATGTAAAGGCTATAAAGATGGTTCAGGAATTTTATGTGCAAAACGAAAAGGTATTAACTATTAACCGAATAACCGTAACTTTAATAATTTTCACTCACTTTTCAGCACTTGTATACCCTATCAAAAAAGCATTTCAATAATATTTCACACAAACACAAATATCAGGAGACTTGAATTAATCAATATAATCATTTAAAGAATGTAGCTACAACCTTAATTTGATACTCAAATATGCAACTATAAATACAATTAGATATAGAAATGTTATATATATACCAAGGAGCAGGGTAATCTGAATGAGCCATTTGACGGTGCCATGCTCTGATCATCCAAATTGCATATAAGATCATGGCGATCCCAAATATGGCTAGGAAAGAGTTGACTAGTTTTAGTAGTGACTGGATGCAAATCCTCAGCATTCGGGTCATTTTTTTTTATGGACTGGAAACAGAAATGTCGGATCCTGAACCCTAATTGAGGAGAATTGGGATTGATTGATGATGGAAGCTATGCGAAGTTGAAGTTGTTGAATTTGTCCAAGTAATTTTACCTAATCACGGCGTCTGTCAACCGCTAAACGACTCTTAACTTAATACTTTTTTTTTTCTGTTAAAAAAACTGTATATATTTTTTTTTAACGGCAAATTTTATCACAACTTAATTCCACCTCACCTTGCATTTGCAAGGATTTGAACCCATAACCTTACATTTGTAAGGGGGGACACCATACCACTAGACCAAGAGGTCATTACTGTATTTTTTTTTACCCGACGAATTGCTTGTCCACACAAAACGCGTCACGGTTTAGAAGATTTTTACCTCCTTGTAAGGCTATACAGTATGGGGCAACACCTGACGGTGTACATGGCGGTCATTTATTGGACCAAGTAAATTCAAGGCTTTGACCATTTGAAAACGGTAGGTCCAACCGTATATTATTTACTAAATGTTATTTATTACCCCATTAATTCAATTTTACCTATAAAAAACCTTTACCCCATCGTTTACAAACAGATTCATAAAACCGTCACTTTCACCGTCCCCAATAACCCAACCGTTCAAAGACGACACGTTAGACCGAAGAAAAAAAGTTTGCCCTTTGCACGACGTGGATCGACGTCAAGAACCATTTTCCACGACAAGGGTCCATTCAGTCCCACGTGCTACGAGAGTTCAAAGAGTTAGTCGATGGTTCGAACCAAACCACCAACTCACTAAACCGCAAGTGGACTGACCTCCAACACAAGTGTCGACATTTTGAGACGGTCCACCAAACTATACCGCGTCAACCCCCCCCCCCCCCAATACCCCCGACTACGAGGCGTTTAAACTCACCAAAATCAAGTACAAGTTTGGTGGCAACGGTGAGTTTCCTTGCGTATTGGCGTGACAAATGATCCAGGGAACTTAGATTATGTTTTTATTATTAGCTTTTTTTTTATTTTATGTTTTTAATTAGGTTTTATTTTATTTTATTTTTAATGGAATGTTTTTTTAAATAATTAATATTATGTGTTATAGTAATTTAAAAATAATAATTTAGATCCACGGTGACGTGAAGGCCACCCATCGATTGTCCATGCCACCACCACACCGTGCAAAAAGAACTTTTTAAGAGAAAAGAGACGTGGATCCAGGTGACGGTCGGGGCATGACCACGCCGTGTAGTTTAAGAAAGGTTTCGTTCTCCTTTTCAATTGATGTGAGACTTACATATAGTGAGAGTGGTATTAGGATGTGTGACTTTTTAGGAAGTCATCACCGAGACAACCGAAAAAAAGATTTGCGACTTTCTAGATAGGGAACCCATTGGGGGAAAGCGAATATTCTGACACGGTCTACTTGGGATTTCATTGTAGAAATGCAAGCTTCTTGTATGAAAGGTCTTAGGTTCAATCATAAGAAAGCAGTATGTCACACCCTCAAATTTCCACATGCGGGGTTTTACCGCGAGGCGCGTGACACACCAGGATCCAAGTCAACGGTCACAATAAACGACATCTATATGATAAGAAAACAACGTAAACTACCATTGAGTTTCAAAACCGTTCTAACACAGCGGAAGCAAAATGTATTATTACAACTTAAAAGTAAAACTCAAAGTCTGAAATGTTTAACAAAGTATGCATATGATCCCTAGACGCCGTGAGACTCCGTGCGCCTATTCTCAATGCTGCTACCTTAGCGACCTGAGAAAACATGCCAAAAAGACGTCAACATATAATGCTGGTGAGTTCACAGGTTTTAAGTTCGTAAACGTTTTCATGTGTAAAGCAATTCCTCATAAAGTTCCAAGTGTGCAAAAGTTCCAAGTAAATAACAAACGTTCCCTTACTACTACGACTATGTTGCTAAAACCATTACTGACAAACGTTGCTCAAGTTGCTGCCCATGTGTCAAGTGTCAAGTGTCAAGTAGAGACAATATGCACCCGCCCGGCTCCCAGCCGTCAGGTGGGGTTCGTCACACCCGATAGATCTATCCACATTCCCCCGTTGTGCCCGCACATTCATGGTTTCAATAGGGACTTAGGTTTCGTCGTATAGTAAATAAGTGCCAAGCGTCAAGTGTCAAATGCCAAACATCAATGTTTAAAAGTGTCAAGTGCCAATGTTTAAATATGCCAAGTGCCAAACGTGTCACGTTTCTTAAAAGAGTCACATTCCCAAAAGGCGTCATGTTTCTAAAAGCGTTGCGTTTCAAAAGTGTTGTGTTTCAAAAGCGTCGTGTTTCAAAAGCGTTGCGTTTCAAAAGCGTTATGTTTCCAAAAGTGGTAAGTTTCATAAGAGTTGCGTTTTCGAATCATAAACGTTGCATTGCTAAAACGTGTGGCATGCTTCTCCCCCGAGAGAAAAGAGTATAAAAGAGGGGCCGTGAAACTCACCTTAGAGTGCGTCTTCTGATAACTAGAATTCCAACACGTGTATGATAATCCCAACTAATGACAACCTATCAATGAGTTTACATAAGTGTGATGACTATTAACCCGAAGGCTAACTAGTCCCCGATTGTCCAGATCTTGACTACGTGTGTTAAAAAGTGTGTTTAAACGTTAACCGGACATCCCAGACCGACCCGACATCCCGTTGGTGACCCATTACATCAATTAGTCATGCACATAAGTTTAACACATAAGTTTCAAGCATAAAACACTTAGTTTGCATCAAAAATCTCATTCCGGACATCAGATGGTCGAATGTGGTTTTTCCCATTTCCACGTTCGCCCGTTTGAGCCACGTTCGCCTGTTTTTCCCACATTTTGTTCCACGTTCGCCCGTTTGAGCCACGTTCGCCGTTTTTCCCACGTTCGCCCGTTTTTCCCACGTTCGCCCGTTTTTCCCACGTTCGCCCGTTTTTCCACGTTCGCCCGTTTTTCCACGTTCGCCCATATTTTATTCCACGTTCGCCCATTCGAACCAATTTTATTCCACGTTCGCCCGTTTTCATCAGCATTTTATAAAACGCACCAAAACGCATCTAAACGGTCCGAAAACATCACGAAACATTACCAATCACAGCAGTCAACTATCATTAACATATTCCTACATAACCCTACCAATTTTATCCCGAAATCCGTCCGTTTTACAAGTTACCCGAAATAGCAAATTATGGAGATGTCACATCAAACGCATGCAATCTTTACCCAATTAGGAAACTTTATGAAATCAATCAATAATCAACTTAATATACTCAGATTATCATGAACAATAAACCCCCCAATCATATCCTTATCACTATCATCATGAACAAGCCCTAGATCTAACCCAAAATCCCCAAAATGAACATAACATCATCAATAATCAATTGTAACCTATCTCAATCATAAATCATCATCAATAACAGTCCTAGATCATTGTCATAACATCTATACAGCAATCAATCCTCAAACAATGCATAACATCACATAAAACACCATTAACACATGTTATTTTGTATGAAAACTCATTGTTTATGAATAGGTTTTGTTTAGAAAGATATTAGGAAGGTTTTTATTCATGAAAACATGTTTGAATCAGATCTGGACTCTTGGGGTTTAATGAAAACGAATTGAAATGCTTTAAAAATGATTTAGAATGAAGAACACACCTTAGATCTTTGTGTAGAAGATGTTTGTAGGTTAGATTATAGAAAACAAGGGCAAAAACTCCTTCCCCAATGTTTAAAGTTGCTAGAGAGTGTTTTGAGGCGTTTAGGGTTTGTGAAATGGTGAAAAATGACAAAGTGTGGTATTTATACTATGTCCACATTCGCCCTTTTACCTGGGCGAATGTACCCTCCTTCGACCCTTTCACAGGGTAGAACGTACCCTGACTTGGTCGAATGAAATTCTTTAAATTCCATATCCCAGGTTCGCCCCTTTTACAAGGGTCGAACGAGGAGTATTGTCCAGGTTCGCCCATTCGATTGGTCGAACCAGGACTCAAGTTTTTCTAGTTTTCCAATTTGTCGTGTTTAACGCATTTTAACGCACCCTAACATACGAGCATGCAACCTTAGTCTATGTTTAACATATTTTAAGCATGGATGATTATCTATACATCATTTAAACACATCTAAGCATATAATCCACCATACAACAATTAGTCTACACATACACTTAATTAGTTTATGTAATTCACCAACAACAGGACTCGTATCGTGTGTGTGTGTGTGTGACTAACCCAATGATCTCCCGAATCATTGGACCCTGGACTGGACAATACGGACTGTGTTCCGACTCTACTGACCCCGTCAAGTATGTTTAATAAATGTTTTTCGCTAAGGTAGACTTATGTGTTTATAAAATGTTGACCCAAACATGCCGGGTGTCACACAGTAGATTTGATAAATTTGTTAAACAACATGAAATTGGAACGAAAGAAGGAATAAAAAGAAAATAAAATACTATCTTTTTTTTGTTTTTCTAACTAAAATGGTGTACCTTTAATGGTTTTGTATCTAAGCTTAAATGTGCGACAACCAATGTTTTAAAAACCGTTTCAACTAGATGCCGGAGACATCATTAATACACACAGAGTCCGGTCTAATTAGGATATTGGTTTACTTTTTGAACCACTGAAAAATCCGTTATTACCAATGCATCCTGATGAACCGGTTTATACCCATGTTCAATTTTAAGTATTAATAAGGACGAACCAACTTCTCAAACACAAGGTTACTTATTATATATGTTACGTGTCTTACGTAATTTTAGTATATTCTAATTATTAGTAAGTATAATTTCTTAATTTATATTATTGGAAACGAAAATAGTTATGTATAGTGAACTCTATATGTTTCACAATCCATTGCCATAAACCTATTGTATTTTGCATAATTTTTTAATATAGAATTATGTAATTTTGTTTAATTTTTTTAGGTTAAAAGTTGTATTT
This sequence comes from Ambrosia x helenae, assembly GCA_030844895.1. Classification (NCBI taxonomy): domain Eukaryota; kingdom Viridiplantae; phylum Streptophyta; class Magnoliopsida; order Asterales; family Asteraceae; genus Ambrosia; species Ambrosia x helenae. Next base: position 54,044,601 of record CM061223.1, read on the forward strand.
TTATGATATTATACAGGGTTAGGGCTAGCATATCGTGTCAGACTCGACATGTTAAAACACGAACATGAAACAGGTAAATGCGAACACGAAACTGTTTATAACTATCACACCCTCAATTTCCACTGCGGGGTTTATACCGCGAGGCGCGTGACATACCAGGATCCCATAGCCATAAGTCACATGAACGACTCTAAATGCCCAAACCATTTAGTTCGTTGTTGTAAAACAAGTTTCATAGATAATCAAATATTTCAATAGTTGCGGAAGCGAAATTTTAAAGATAATAGTTATTCAAATAGTCTGCTTAAAACAACGCGTTCGAAATCGTAATAGATAATTAAACATTCAAAAATATCCCCATGATGCTATATGATGCATGCCCTACTCGTGCTTCGAACTAGTGTCCTTTAAAAAGGTATAATAATCGTGTGTCAACATAAAGTTGGTGAGTTCACAAAGTTAAGTAAGTGCTTCGAACTAGTGTCCTTTAAAAAGGTATAATAATCGTGTGTCAACATAAAGTTGGTGAGTTCACAAAGTTAAGTAAATGCGTAGGTCCTCCAGACCATGTTTGAGTAATAGCTAATTCACATGCCAGGGGTATCTAGCCCGCTCATGATACCTAAAACCGGTAATACCGAACTGCTAAACAACGAGATCCCACAATAGTGAGCAAAGTGCCTTGCATCATTGTCTATCAACAATGATAATATGTTAAGTTATAGTTCACACCCATGCTCTCCAGCACGATGTGAGGTTTGTGAAACCTAATAGCGCTATCAACTAGTAACCCGCTTGCCCACCCGGCAATTCATTCGGTATTTTGAAGGACTTCAATGATAGAGTTGGTTTAGTTCATCAAGGACATAAACCATGAATTAGTGAAAGCAGATTCACCTAGTGAATCATAGCACCCCAAACCCAGGATGCATATGAGTAGTCCCAAACCGGACTATGAAAAAGTTTAAAAAATTGTCTCCTTCCGGGACGCATGCTTTTGAGAAAAAGAGTAGTGAAACTCACCTGATAGAGATGCCTGTGATCTAGTGAAGCCAAATTACGTAGCTATTATCGTCCGGACAGTACTTGCCCTATGATTTAATAAAGCATGGTAAATCACAAGTTTTATCACACAATTTGTCTACCCGACACTTGTGGACTAGGTTATTGAGTTATAGGAAACTTGGTTTTGTACTTGTGATTGGGTTAGGCATCTTAACATGTGTATAGGGCATTAATACATCTAAGTGAAGATTAACACATGCTCTAGTCTTGTTAACACACGTTATTAGTAGATGTCCGATTATAAAGATCCACATAGGTCTTAGGCCGATTGTAACATGGATCAAGTTGGTATGTTTGGACTTAATAATGGCTTGGGAAGTGTTATTGGGGTGTTTTCGCGGAACATAGGTTAGTTTGATCACGTCATTAGTCTTAAACCTTAAGCTTGGATCAAGTGAGTGTCATATGACAAGTAGATGCTAACCATGGTGATATATGTAATCTACATGGCACAAGAGTGTAGCTTCGGCCTTCTAGAGGTGTAACATGGGCCGATCGCTTGTAATGTTACAACAATACATTCACTAGTGCAAGACTAAGCAAGATCTAAGACAATGTGTATGTGTTTATGTGTCTAAGGCAACTAGGACCGATTAAAGAGGGTAGAATAGACTAGAATATAACTCGAAGGCATGGGAATCTTACCTAGAGATGGATCGAAGGTTGGATAGTCTTCAAGACTCCTCCAAGTTCTTGCAAGGCTTCGGCTTCTATGAGAGATACCCGAAAGTTTTAGAGAGTGAAAGAATGTGTTGGTGTGGCAATTGAGAATGAGATGTGGCCTCTATTTATAGTGGATCGGCTAGTCTATGGACAAAACAAAAGAGGTATGAACTAGCTTCATTGAAGTTTGCTATTGTTTAAGTGACTAATCATAGGTGGGTGAAGGATAGTGACTTAAGAATGGTTGTGTGCTCCTTGATTCTAGCCGATTATAGATAGATATGGACTAAAGGGATATGTTGACTCATCAAGGAGTGGATTAAGGTTTTGTTTCTTTCCTAATCTTGTGTAAGGTTGACAACTATCCATAGCTTGCATCCTCCCCTTCCCTTGGCCGATTATAATCTCTCCCAAAGAGGCAAGTCCTTTGCCTTGGAAATGGAGCATTCATTCCTTGTTTTATCTCTACTTTCATATAAGTAAGTGTCATGCCTTTCACTCCTTGTCCTTGGCCGATTATGTGTAAGAGATCTCAAAGGGGTAGAGGTTGTCCTAGCAAGGTGAATTAGGAATGTTTGTCTTATTGCTAAATTGGTGTAAGTTGCCAACTAATGTGCAAGCCCTCATGTGATGTAGCTTTCGGCCGAACATAAGACAAAGGAGTGGGATCAAAATTTGATGATAGTGATGTGTGTTTCTTGTCCCATCCGATTGCTAGCTTAGTATAGGTTATTTAGGGACATTCCATGGTGTAAGGCTTGTACTTGTGAGGTTAATCAAGCTTTACTTTAGTGTAAGTCTTGGACACTAGGGGATAGTGACAAGTGATGCTAGTATCCTTCTTTTTTCATGCTTTTTGCCCAAGGTATGTATGGAAGAAAAGGACTTGTCTTGAGGGTGTAGCTTGTCTTATTCATAGGATAGTGATGTTCCATTTTGTCCTCCATAATTCCGATTGGAATAGGGTAGTTTTAGGAAGGTTCCAAATGTGAAAATAAAGCTATACCTAGTTGTCCATGCTAATTAGGTGTAATCTTAGGTTGATCATAGGTGAAAGGGACATGTGGGTGCCTTAAGTTGTGTAGTCGGCCGCAAAGAAAGAAAGACAAAAGGAGAGTGAGGTGTAAGCTTCTAGAGGATAGCGACACATCAATAACTAGGATTTAGGAAAAAGCATGTGTTCTTGATCGTGTGTGTGTGCTTTTAAGTGTATGTATGTATGTATGTATGTTGGCTTCTCAAAGGTGTTTAACAAGGATAGAGTTTTCTTGGTCATCACTTGATAGTATAAGTTGGTTTAGTTGTTAGTAGTCTTAGTGGAAACTAGCTTGATTCTTATCAAAGTGTAGTACATGTATCATGTGTATATATATAAGCACATATAAGAGATTTATTCATATATACAATGTACATAGATTAATATTTGTTAATTTTCATAAGTTTAATCATGTGTTTGTCAAGCGATGCTAACTCATAGGTGCTTATACATCTCGTGTGTGTACGTGTGACTTATCTAGCTAGTCTTAATTTAGTAGAATGCAAGAAATCTAGGTGCAAGCAACTAGAGTTTGATTAAGTTAAGAACCTGGAATCGCGGGGTATCACAATAACATGTTAACACGATAAAACACAATAAGACAAGAACTTGTTTATAAACATTAACCCTAAAAACCTATCCACAAAACAATGAATGAGAGACTGAGCGGCACCGGGGTTGAAAAGGAGGGCGGGCGACGACGGATGGGTGATGGGTGATAGCGGACAGGGATGGTGGACGGGTAACAAGGGGGTGGAGTTGAGAAGGAAGATAAGGGATGACCGAGCGGTGTATATGTTTGTACCCTGTGATTTGAAAATTGAAATTATGATTCCTTGATTTTAATTCGCATATGTATAAAGTATACCCACACCTTGTATATAACTTTTTTTTTAAATAAAATTATAAATATGTCTTAACGAGTGCTTAACATGTTAACAGGTCTTTAAACTGTTTAGACACGAAACTGTTAAAGCCTTATCGTGTCAACCTATTAAAGACACGAAACCTGTTAAGGTCAAACATAAAACCTGTTAGTGTCATGTAGATTCGTGTCGTGTTAACGTATTCATGTCTAAAATTGTCAGCCTTAGGGTTGACTAGGGCTGTTCACGAGCCGAGCCAATCCGAACGGAGCTTTGTTCGTGCTTGGCTCGTTTACAAACCGAACCGAGCAGAGCGACTCATTTACAATCGAGCTGAAAACCGAACGAGCATTCTTCGAGCGTAAAATTTTAGAGCGAGCGCCGAGCGATAATCGAGCGGAGAGTAATATGGACGATCATAAAATTGGGATGTTTCCTTTGACGCTTTCGTTGTCGGGTGAAAACTAAGGTCGAAATGTCCGATGATAACACTAATATTGAGATCCCAGTGTTCAAGAATGAGGCTGGTAATGTGATGAGCATACGTTGTAGAACAGTTGTTGCATTGTGACGCAGGTGTGATATCAAGCGACAATTAGCGATGGACGATTAATAACATAAAGAAGTCAAGACTGTCACCTCATGACTTATGATTTTACTATTAAATCCAGTGTTAAATTTTTTATTGAGTTAAGTGGGCTAGTTATATTTTGTTTGCATATATTGAGTCAAATCCAATAGAATGTTATATATAAAGCTATAAAATTATCTGTAAATTGTGTGTATATTTATTATTAAATAAATAAAATTTTATTCAAGCCGAACCGAGCCAAGCGTAACTTTGCTCGTGGTTGGCTCATTTACAAACTGAACCAAGCCGATCGTCTCATATACAACCGAGTGAAAGATCGAGCGAGCGTTTTTCGAGCATTTTCCAAACGAGCGACGAGTGATCCACGAACGGCGAACGATTTAAACAGCCCTAGGGTTGACCAGTCATCCGGTTAAACCATCCGTTATTCACTTCCTAAAAAAATAAAATATATATATATATATATATATATATATATATATATATCCTTAAAAAAAAAAAGAAATTCGAGTAGGGTATATTGTTACAGAAGCTGCAAATTCTCAAAACCATGGCAGATAAATCCATGGAGTTGACGGAGCTAAACAGGAAGTCAACAAACTGGGCTAAAGTAGTTGATGAAATAGTGAAGCTAGAGAAGAAGATCTTCCCCAAACACGAATCACTCGCACGATCTTTCGATGATGAGTTAAACAAAAAGAACAGCGGTTTGCTATACTTGCAAATCAATGGAGAAATTGCTGGTTATGTCATGTATTCATCTCCTTCTTCACTCTGTTCTGTCATCACTAAACTCGCAGGTATCGTTTCATTTTAACATTTTTATTAGAGTTTCTGGTTTGAATTTGATTATCAGAATTGCAATCTGAATATTGTAGCTCTTTGTTGTTGTTGTTGTTATTATTATTATTATTATTATTATTATTATTATATAATATGGTTCAATCTCAAAGAGATTTTAAAAACTACGTTTGGCTATGTTTGTTTAAATTAAATAATGATTTGAATATAGTTCAGGGGAAGTAGGGGGATGGGATTTTTGTATGAAATTGGATAATTTAATGGCTTACATTTGCTGATTTTATAATGTTTTTATTTTAAGCTAAATGAGTTGTGCATAGCTAAAAAAGTTATGAACTTTCTGATGCTCCCAACTGTTTTTAGGGTAAGATTTCTCCTTAAGAGTTTTAACTTTGTGAAAATAAGTAAGCAGTGAATCTGCAGCTCTTTGCATTTATTTTGGAAATCTTGATAAGATCGCGAAAGCTAGGGGGAAATTTTGACGCGTTTACTAATGAATAGGTCGTTTTGGGTTGTGTTTTATCTTAGAAGGTGTCAAAAATCCTTTTAGCTAAATTACGTATAAATGAGTCTGCAATGTAGGGCTAGCTCACTTGGTAGAGGCAACAGGGGTACTTTAGAATAATTGGTGTAAAGTAGAGTAGGAATAACATTTTCCTTTCAAAAAAAAAAAAGACTTTTGATTTTTGAATGTGTCATTCTTGGTTGTGTTTTATCTGAGAACGTGTCAGATAATCGTTTTAGGTAAAATGGGAGTGAGTTAATTAGGGTTGAAGAATCATCCAAAGTCTAATTTGAATGCATACAACTTCCTGGATTATTATTATGTGATGATTTAGATTATCGTTGTAGTGAGTGATATAGGTTTTGTAGTCATGTTTAAAACACTAGTTACGAAAAATGGACAAAACTGTGTTTGTCGTGGAACCCAACCCGTACCAAAAATGACTTGCACACGAAAAAGTTTCGAACCATAACCCAACCCGCCCGTCTTGCCACATCTGACAAAAGTTCATCAACAATGATGTGTTTTGAGACTCTAATGCATTTTCTTTTAAGGAGCATGCTGATATGAGTTCTTGTTTGTGTAAAACAATCTACAATAAAAACTTGAACTTTAATATAATGGCTGAATGGGTCATTTTGGGTTGTGGTTTATCTCAAAACGGGTCAACCAATCATTTTAAGCTAAAATGGGCATGAGTCAGAAGGATTAAAAAAGTTTACTATAGTCTCTTTTTAATGCATACAACCTCCTTGATTATTATTATGCAAGGATTTAGATTTTAGATTATTACTGTAGTAAATAGTGATATAGGTTTTGTAATCATATTTGGCAGATTAATTATGAATAGAAATTATTTGAAAATGGACGAAAAGGTGTCTGTGGGGAACCCAACCCAACCCAGCAGTAAAACAAATGGCATGCTTAAACGCGAAACTAGTTTTGAGCCATAACCCAACCCGCCCATCTTGCTACCTCTGACAAAAGCTCATCAATATTGATATACCTTTCATGATTTGGTTATCTTGCGATAAATCACATAAAGTTGGAGTTCTGATTTTCTTTCTATTTTTTTTTTCTGCAAATTTATTTCGGTATAGTGAAGGAGAAGTACAGGAGACAGGGGCATGGAGAGGCACTGATGAAAGCAGCAATAGAAAAATGCAGGAGTAAACGCATAAACCGTATATCACTTCATGTGGATCCTTTAAGAAGTTCAGCAGTCGATCTATACAAGAAACTTGGTTTTCAAATAGACACGCTGGTAACAGCTTATTATTCTTCAGATCGCGATGCGTATAGAATGTTCATAGACTTTGATAACGAGTAGCTATAAAACTCAAAAGGTGAGTGCCTAAGTTTTGTACTTACAATTTCTTAAGTTACCTACAACATATTGCAAGATCCTTCCATGACACAGGCTTGACCCGACCGTTCACTAGGGTGGTCCTCCCTTATAGACTGAACCTGAACAGTTAACTGCATTTGGTATAACTGGGCATTTCAGAGATTAATTATTTACTCATGTATAAATAATCATAGTATTCTTGTTGCGGTATAAAACTAGGATCTGTCTAATTTAACAAGTTATCTGAATATCAAATTGTATTATCACAAAGATAAATGTCACACAAAAGTGGCAGCGAGCTCATAGATAAGGCAACTGCCCTAAGCCCCTATGTCTAGTTGAGCCGAGGGACTTGCACACACATTCTTCGCTTTAGTAAGGGAGTACTTATACCAAAATTTAGCATTTAGTTCTCACTAATATAAGTCTTGTGTCACTTGTGCCTTCTTCTAGCTGGGGAGACGAAGTGTATAGAGTGTATGTACATGGTCTTTAGTTGGAGTTGACTTGGTAGCTCTTTTGAAAGCCAACGTCTCATAAATGTGATATACCTAAGTACATAAATATGATGACTTTCTAAAAGAGCTTTGATCTACCCGTGTTTGAGATACGCCTTTAGGCAAGAAATATTCAAAATGTCCGTTCTTGATCACTATATATAGTGCATATTTCACCTTTTTACCTCCATGTTGATCGCTAGAAGCGTCTTGATTAGGTCTGCACAATGGTTCCCTAAATTGCTAAGGCCACATGGATCCCATGCTTTTCAAATTTGGCACCGGAGGAGAATCCCACATGACTTGGTACACCTTACCGAGTTACCGGGTGTCACTGTATTGCAAGTTTCAGGGAGAGATTTTGTTCAACCCATTTCTTCACATCTAGTCACATGCAATCATCTCATACATTTTATTTTATTTTTATTGTATTGGTTATGGGATGGGTTGGAATATGTAAACCTGAACAGCCAACATGGCCGGTTTTACCCGTTGGCTTAACCGTACAGTTTGAGGTTCAGAATCTTTTTTTAATCATTAGTTTTTATTAAAATTTTAATATAATACAAAGTGTTCGTTGGTTATTATTCATTTACATAACCACAAATTGAACAAATGTATATACAAGTAATAAAAATTAAGCAAGTGGTCTGGTTTACAAAGTTGATTTCGACTCGTGACTCCCAACCTAATCGATATCATTACAATTCAGTTTCTTGCACTGCGACTTCATATGAGGTATACAACCCAACCGAAATAAAGATGGTGTACGCTACAACTAGACGTCCCTCACTGACTAGTCCCACGGCCAACATAAAGTTTGATCCACAAACCTCCATGGCATATTAATTACCTCCGGATCTACACAGTGTAACAAGTAACAACACCCCAATTGTAAACCGCCAAATCTACCAGTATAAGGAACTTTTTTATACCTTGTGGTAATGTTTAAGACCATATTTAATGTTTAAGAAAAACAAACAAATTAACCAATCTGACGAAGGTTTTGGAGATGATAACAACAAGGCTTCATCTATCAATACCCTTTCTCAGTCTCACAAGCTCTCCATCAATCACCACATCGATTCGAACCTTCCAGAACAATCAAATCCTCCATTCCACTTCCATAAACAAATGCAGAGATTCTTCATTCAAACTTTGCTGCACCACAAACGATAACAACAACAACAACAAATCATCTCAGGTTCGTCCATTTACTCTCTCTCTCTCTTTATCGTCAAATTGTTTGAAATTTAGTAATCAATATGTTTCTGTTTTCTGAGTTTCAGGCATTAATTAAGTTTTTTATATAATCCTAGTTCCTGAATTAGAGAATGTTGATTTGTTTTTTTTTAGGTCAAATTTTATACAACAGTTTCAATTTAAGAAGTAATCTGATGTGGTTGTGTTGAAATGTAGTGGGTTAGCTGTTGTTTGTATTGCTTGCAGACTAGGGATGTTATAAAACTGTCCAAAACTAGCTATATCGGTCGGTTTGGCTGGGTTAAGAGTAATACAGTTGATTTACGGTTTGACAAATAAGGTTTCATGGTTTGGTTTACAGTTTAGGATAGGCAGGCAAACCGGCCAAGATAATAATAGAAATAAAAAAATTAAAATAATATAGTTTTTTTTTCTTTCAAGTATATGATTCTAACAATTTAACTGGTATTTGCAATTAATTAATACATAAAAGGTAAAATTGTTAGGTCCTTTACAAGCCTACCATTTTATTGAAGATCGAATGGCATGATTCCGTGTTAAAAAAAAAGAAAAACTAACCCAAACCGTCCAACGGTCAAATGCCAAAACTGAACTGGTTTGGCCGATAAGGCCTACTCAGCCAATCTGGCCGGGTTGGTTTAGTTTCTACAAAAACCGTGCTTACCCGTTTGGCTCAGATATCCCATAAAAACTGGCGTCCTGGACCATTGACATCCCTATAATGCAGACTGTTCTGTGCTCATGCATCTTTCTATTCAAAAAAGTCAAAAGAAGTAGTTGTTATCATCATTGTAACAAATATCATATGCTATATAGATCCAATAATTCATATATTTTTTTTAGTTTAAATTTTAATTTTTTATTTTTATTAAAACATAATCGCGAAAAATTACATCAAGATAGCGGGCAGGCGGGCAACAAGCTGCGCCGCCACCCCTTTCTGGACAGCAAACCCTAGCCTACTAAAAACGAACCCCTGCCCCCCAGAGTCGAGACACTGCTATGAATTGGATTGGATTTTTTGTATGATCAGAATCTAGTTGATAAAGGGGTGCGTAATATTGAATTTTGGCAGGATTTCTCAATCCTGAAAACAAACCTCCAATGTGACAGTGGAAGCACATGGAGCACTATGGCTTTTTATATATTTAGTTTGCACATTCCTCTTAGCTTTGGAGGATTGGCTGTTGTTGCACAACTACTGCATCAAACTGTTCTTGATCCCAACACTCAGGTGATTGATTTAACATTTGATAATTTGAGTAAACGTGTATGTGAAAGTTACCGTTTTTTGGTTTAGAGTTTCACCATTATTGTTGATTGATAATGTTTTCTCTTTCCCTAACAGGCATTTTCATTGCTGCTAATACAAACTGTAGAGCTTGTTTTATTCCTTTCACTGCTGAAGTTCTCCGACATACGTTTCAACATTATTAGCTTGTTTGAAACAAGAGTGCTGCCCAAGGAACGGAACTGGTTACTTGCATCTGTGCTTGGTGTTGGGTTTCTTCTTGCATTGGTCTTCCTTACCTCGCTTATTGCTGACAAGCTAGTCGGCCCCAAGGTTAGTCTCATAACAACTTAGTTTAAAAAATCACACATGAGGCGGAATTCAAAATTGCCTGAGGTGCGCATATTAGGATCACCTCTTGTAAATGGGCAGATTTTGGCACTGGGAGGCTGAACATGTAGCTTTTTTAGGCTGTATATAGAAGTTATTTATATCCTAAATGACATAAGAGTTTATTTATATCTAAATTTTGAATACTTGATGGTAGATAACCTTTCAGAAATATAAAAAAAATATATACATATCTTGCGCATCGCGTGGGCCTTCACCTCTCATCTTGGCCCTGGGCACCATATTGCCCAGGTGTGCCTCGCGCTTTTTAAAACTAACACATAACAGTCATTTTGTCTATTACCCAACGCGGCCCACTTGCCCTCTTTGCCACATCTATTCAATACGCTGTATTCTCTGTCATGTTGTAGGACGTTAACAACCCAATTTTGAAGGAAATCCTCTTGGGCGGGCCCCTCTCAGTCACAGGCTCCACCCTCGTTTACTGCCTCGTAACTCCACTTCTTGAAGAAACTGTATATAGAGGGTTTTTGTTGACTTCACTTGCTTCAACAATGAAATGGGAGCAAGCAGTTGTGGTAAGTTCTATTGTTTTTAGTGCAACTCACTTATCTATTGACAGTTTCTTACAACTATTTGTTATTGGGGTTGTTCTTGGATGCTCTTATTGTTGGAGTGGCACATTAGTATCCCCTTTTGTAATTCACTCACTGTATAATGCTCTAATTTTAGTTATCACCTTTACATCTTAAAGTTATTTGTTTCATCAACGCCGTTTTCTCTTTTAAATAGCTTTCACAGTGGTTTAAACATTAAACCAAACCCAGCATGTTTGGTTCACTTGTTTTCAAAATTGCAGCTTCTTGTTCGATTTTGGATTTTAAAAAAACATTCCGAATGAATGAAGCACAAACCTCCTTTCTTATTCACTGAGGATGAGATGGTGAAGAGCGGTTGAGACTCGAGATGATGACACTCACTCAGTCATCAGACTTACGGACAATTCACTTGTTTAACTGCCAAGTAGGATTTTATGTTTAGATTTGGAACTTGGAACTTGTTACCATGAATCATACACAAAATCCAAACGATCCAGTTACTTTTTTGAATTGGGGATTCACAAGGATGGAGTAGTTGTCTATATAGCCTTGCTAATGAAACGTTTAACACTAGAGTGCAGTGGCGAAGCTTGACCCGAAGGTTCGGGGGGTCGGAAGTCGCCGGAGGGTCGGAAGTCACTAGTTTCGGGGGGTCGAAACCCTATATTTCCAAAATTTTCTATACGAATACTATATAATCGGAACTTCTATGCGAAAATTCGGGGGTGAGCAGAATTCAAGTCGACCCGAAAAAAACCGAGAACCAGACCGAAAATTACCCGAAATCGGACCGATGCCATGTAGATAGGTCGTCATTCGGTCCGTACATTATCCCAAATTCGGGTTCGGGTCGGTCCTCGGGTCTGGTCTGAAAGTGCCCGACAAAACCGAAACCGGCCCGACCTATATAAACATGAAGAAATTTTGAGATAATAGCAATGGCCGTATAAGCAAGATCAAAGTAGTACTGGTAGTAGCTCCGATGATGATTTTAAAGGAGGTTACACCTCTTTGCTATCATAATGGCAGCTTCTTTTGTTGTAAAAATAATACAAACAAAGAAATCTTCTTGATGAAGTTAAATGAAAGAATAGCATAATAGCAGGAAATGTAAACTATGAAAGAATAGCATAATAGCAGGACATGTAAACTATGAACTATGAAGTAAAAATGAAACTATGAAGTAAATGAAGGAATAAGAGGTTAGAGAAATGAGAATATGAAGGGAATAAAAAAAGGAATTCATTAATAAATAAAATAAAAAAAGTTAATGGGTGTTAGAGCACTCACATCCCATCCACCAAATAATGTGAGTGTGTTTACCAAATTATATGGGGTGAGTGTAAGTGGTTGTGAGTGGAGGAGAGAGAAAATATTTGGTAGAAGCACTGTTTCACCCTAAATATGAAAAGCTACTGTTCACCCCTATATATATTTTAATATTTTTGTAAGTAGTTGTGAGTGAGGAGAGAGAAAATGTAAAGATAAAAGTATGAAAAAATATTATTATTTTAATTAGGAGAGAGGAGATTTAGGGGTTAGGGGTGTTCAGAAAAACCGCAAACCAAATAAAAACCGAAAACCGAACCGTAATCGTAACCGAAAAAACCAATCCGAACAACGAATTTGGTGTTTGGTTTGGTTTTAACCGAAACCGAATTGCTTATTCGGTGTTTGGTTTGGTTTTTGGTTCTACATTTTTTTTATTTGGTTTATTTGGATAACCGAATAAACCGGTAAAATAATTAATTATTAAATAAAAATAATAATATTTAATAACTCATATATAATATATAAGCCCAAAATATTAAACCCAACCCAAAATAAATAAAGCCCACCAATTTATAGAGGTAATAATATGAGTATAAACTAGTAAACTAGCGTTCATTTTACCATTTCTAATTTTTATGATATTTCTGTTTGCGTGGTTTGATTTTTTGGTTTATATTTATTGCAAACTTTCTTTTCGGATTTTGGAACATATAGGCATATAAGTTAGAGAAAAAAAAAACTTCGTTTCAATTTGGTTTGTTTGGTTGAATTTGGTTTGTTTGGTTTTAAACCGAAACCGAACCGAATTCAATTTGGTTTGGTTTTCATATTCCTAATTTGGTTTGGTTTGGTTTTTGGTTTGAGATACAAAATTTTGAAAACCGATTAAACCGAATTGAATAAACCAAATAAACCGTAAACCGAACCGATGAACACCCCTATTAGGGGTGAAGTAGTGATTTTTAGTGTAATTTGATGAAAGAGATTTGGTGGATATGTTGTGAATGCTCTTAAACTTGATAGTATTATTACTTTCTTGGAAATGATTCATATAAGAGAGTTGTGTCGGAAGGTAGACTAACTTTGTTTCCCAATAAAAAAAAACTAATAATAACAAATATCTTTTGTATTTTTAACCTCAAGTGATATTTTAATAAAGTTATTCATAACCCACCTTCATTTGATACAATATTATCGTCTTCTTCTTCACCAAGCAGTTAAGACCAAAATACATAACCCACCGTCGTTTTGGTTTCCGACCAGAAGCACATGCGTTTCAGATCTATCTGTTGGCTTAGATTTAGTCGCACTCATCGTAAAGCTTTGGTATAGAATTGTCGGACGGCATCTCTATAGGTTTGTTTTAATTCATCTAATGTGTGCTTTGACTTGGTTCTCGGTTTCGGTTCTATCCTCATACCCAGTGTACCCGGACCCTGAAAAACCGAAACCCGATCTTATTACACAGGTCCAAACTTCGGTTGTTGTTTTACTAGGTTTCTCGGTCACGGGTCACTTCGGGTAATACCCGGTTCGGTCCGGGTTGGTCCGTTTGCTCACCCCTATTTGTGAATGCAATATCGGTGTATTCGGTTTTGTGTGTTAGTATTTTGTGGTTATTAGATTGTGCAACAATATTTGTGAATGCAATAACGATGATGTCAAGTGAGTGAGTCGGTTCTTTGCTTGGTGAACAGTATTAAGGGACCTATGGCTGACAAGGAAAGTGCTCATCTTTTAGTGTCGCTAACCTTGATTTATACAATCAAATGAGCTGCCAATAATTGTCTTTTATTTACAGTCAACAGTTGCCTTTTATATATAATCAATCAACGCATGTAAATATGTATTTATGTTCTTGTAAATGCCTATATAAGGCCTGTATAGTTGTGAGTAAAATATCATCAAATTCTCTTAATTTTATACCTCGCATATGGTATTAGAGCAGCAACAAAGGCTCCTCTGAGGTTTTTTTTTTCGATCCACAGCCCTCTTCCAGTCACTGTCCTTTTCCGACCCATACTCCTTCTTTTCCGATCTCCCATGGCCACCACCACTATCATTACACTCTCCACTCATACTCATTTTCCCATCCAATTAACCTCTGACAACTTCACAGCCTGGCGAAAACAAGTCTTATCAACCCTTACCGGCCTTGAACTTGAGCAATTCGTTGATGGCCTAACCGCACCACCACCAAAAATCCTAGAAGGAAAACCCAACCCAGAATACCGGTTGTGGTTTCGACAGGACCAAATACTTCTTGGCGCTTTTCTCGGAAGCTGTTCAGCAACTATTTTACCCATCGTCTCATTGGCTGAAACCTCTCTTGAATTGTTCAAAAGACTCACGGAAAGCTACGCCGGAGTCTCTCGTTCCCGTATCATCTCTTTCCGTTCAAAACTCGCCACAACCACCAAGGGAACAAAACTTGTTGCTGAGTATCTTCGGGAGATGAAAGCCATTGCTGACGAGTTGGCACTCGCACAGAAACCTGTTGATGAAGACGATCTGATTGTCCACATAATTACCCATCTGGGCGATGACTACAAAGAGGTAACGACTTCTGTGAAGATGAGGGATACCCGGATTACCTTCTCCGATCTGTTTGAAAAGCTAGTCGATCATGAAAGGACGCTAAAGGACGCTCAGTCACCAACCCTAATCTCCACTGTGAATAGCACTCAAAGACAGGGATCAAGAGATGCACGCCCTTTTTATTCCAGAACCACTTCTAAGGCCCGAAACTCTTACAAGCCCAACAACTTTGGGCCTAGGAACAGTCGCTCTTAACAAAACGGTTCCACTCAACGAACTAAAAGAAATAATTTTTTTGTCACTTTTGTTCTATCACAGGTCATGACACGAGAGACTGCAGGAAACTTGCACGGTTCTTACAAGATCACAATGTTTCTACATCACCATCATCAACTACGAAACCGACGATCAACGCTTCGATGGCTAGCTCATCTCATGCACCACCATCCATGTTTGATAGTGGAGCATCTAATCATGCCTCCTATGACCAGTCGTTCTTACATACCTTTTCAGAATACGGCGGGCCCGATGAGACCGTGTTAGAAAACGGTAACACTCTATCCATTTCTCACATTGGACACACGTCCATTCCCACCGCTTCTCGTCCTTTAACCTTAAAAGATGTCTTACTTGTCCCTCATTTATGTAATAATCTTGTTTCTGTTGCCAAACTTTGCAAAACTAACAAAGTCTCGGTTGAATTTTTTCCTTTTCATTTCTTTGTCAAGGATCTTCGCACGGGGGCGCGTCTAATGCGGGGAGTGAACATTAATGACATCTACTATGCTCCTAGCTTCGCTTCTCACATTCCAAAGCAAATTAACTCAAGTATCAAAGCATCCGAGTAACTTATTTTCTGGCATCACAAATTCGGACATCCGTCAATTAAAGTTCTAAAACTCTTACTCAATAATTTAGGACTTAATTGTAATAAATTATTAAATATCCCCTTTCATTGTGATGCTTGTTCTTTAAATAAGTCATAAAATGCATTTTGGCGCAAACTCGTTCAAAGTCTCCAAACCATTAGAACTTGTCTATTCGGATGTTTGGGTCCCGGTTCAAAAATCAAATGATGGTTACACTTACTATGTCATATTTGTTGATTATTACTCAAAACTAGATATTTGCCCGCGTTGACACGCAGTTCAACAACGTACGATTATTTGGAGTAGTATAACGTATAAGAAAAATAAAGTAGAAACATTTTATTAAAATTTAAAAGCAACGAATACACATTTATTCAAATATCGCTGAAAATTTCCTTATAAACCACATTTTTTGTTTTAGTCATCACTTTCCCACCAGCATCAAGTATAAGTAACTTCACGCCTGCCCTGCTTTTAACTCTTGACAATGCGACATAAAGCTGGCCATGTGAGAATACAGGGTTTCTTAAATACAATCCAACCTGAATAAGGCGACTTAAATGGTATGTGTTAAAAATAGACTTATGGCATATTCAACAATAAGAAAGTAATAAAAATGAAAATAAGAAACTAACTACCACCTAAATTTCACAATTTAATTTGACACGTCTGAGAAGATGAGCATTACCCATATCGACCCGCTAAAAAAGCTTCGAGCATATTTTATTCTATTTGACACATTTGAAAAGGCAAACATTACCCAAATCGACCCGTTAAGAAAAGGGAAGATTGCCCCAATTCACCTATGACCTATGTATAACTAAAAGGAACATCAATCTAATCAAAACACCATAAACACACTGTTGGCGACTTTTACCCTATTTGACCCATTGGAAAAGTTGAACATTACCCAAATCGACCGATTTATAAGTAAACAAACATGAACCTACACCACTAAAACAACATTTTAACCGACTATTACCTTATTTGACCTGTTTATAGGAAGGAACATTATCTAAAGTGACCCATGTATAAGTAAAAGGAGCATTACTCAATAATTTTAACCGACTATTATCTTATAAATGCTATTTATACGCTAAAAATAGTAATGTGACAAATCAAATAATTCAGCATTTATTTTGTGTTTAAATGTCATTAATTTTAAAAACTGGATTTTTTTTTTAAATTTTGATTTTTAATGTTTAAAAATAAATTTATAAATGTATTTATATATGATTAATAATTTTATGTTTAAAGGTTATTAATTAAATGGTAATCATAATTATTAACATTAGATGTTTCCAATATTGTGTAACTCACGATAAATGCTAATTATACGCTCCATATTTGCGAAATCGTTGCTAACCCCACATTGTGTAAATCTTCTTCCACATTTTGCTTCCCGGACTACTCCACAGCCGGGTGTTTAATAACTTTCCTAAACACTATAATCCATAATTTTTAATTTTTTTAAAATAAAAACATTTAATAACTATTCTATTTTTAAAATTCAAAAAAAACTCATTAATGTTTTTATAAATGTTTTTTATTTTTTAAAAATCGAAATCATTCATTAATGTTTGGGTCAACGTGTTTAATAACTTTCCTAAACACTGTAATCTAGATTTTTAATTTTCTTAAAATTAAAAAAAATTTAATGACTATTCTATTTTTAAAATTAAAAAAAGAGTCATTAATGTTTTTATAAATTTTTTTATTTTACATCAACGAAAATTATTCATTAATGTTTCGGTCAAAGTGTTTAATAACTTTCCTAAACACTATAATCCAGATTTTTAATTTTTTTTAAATAAAAAACATTTAATGACTATTCTATTTTTAAAATTCAAAAAAGAGTCATGTTTTATAAAAGAATTTATTTTTTAAAAATCGAAAATCATTCATTAATGTTTCGGTCAACGTGTTTAATAACTTTCCTAAACAATATAATCCACATTTTTTGTTTTTTTAAAATAAAAAACATTTAATAACTATTCTATTTTTAAAATTCAAAAAAGAGTTATTAATGTTTTAATAAAAAAAATTATTTTTTAAAAATCGAAATCATTCATTAATGTTTGGGTCAACGACATTAATAACTTTCCTAAACACTGTAATCCATATTTTTAATTTTCTTAAAATAAAAAACATTTAATGACTATTCTATTTTTAAAATTCAAAAAAGAGTCATTAATGTTTTTATAAAATTTTTTATTTTTTAATAATCGAAAATTATTCATTAATGTTTCGGTCAAAGTGTTTAATAACTTTCCTAAACACTATAATCCAGATTTTTAATTTTTTTTAAAATAAAAAACATTTAATGACTATTCTATTTTTAAAATTCAAAAAAGAGTCATGTTTTTATAAAAGAATTTATTTTTTAAAAATCGAAAATCATTCATTAATGTTTCGGTCAACGTGTTTAATAACTTTCCTAAACACTATAATCCAAATTTTTATTTTTTTTAAAATAAAAAACATTTAATGAGTATTCTATTTTTAAAAGTCAAAAAAGAGTCATTAATGTTTTTATAAAAATAAATATTTTTTAAAATCGAAAATCATTCATTAATGTTTCGGTCAAAGTGTTTAATAACTTTCCTAAACACTATAATCCAGATTTTTAATTTTTTTAAAATAAAAAACATTTAATGACTATTCTATTTTTAAAATTCAAAAAATAGTCATTAATGTTTTTATAAAAAAAATAATTTTTTAAAAATCGAAAATCATTCATTAATGTTTCGGTCAAAGTGTTTAATAACTTGCCTAACATTGTAATCCCGATTTTTAAATTTTTTTAAAATAAAAAACATTTAATGACTATTCTATTTTTAAAATTCAAAAAAGAAGAAAGAAAAATCTAACCTCGTATGCAAGACGGATGCCTTTGAACACCTTCACGAAAGCTTTACCTAAGTCCTGATGAACATATAAATTGGTTAGTGTTAATGATTAAAGAAAAATGTAACCATATCATAAAAGCTAATTATTATCACACTTATATTTACCTGAGTTTGACTTTGACTCTGTTCATTAGTTGATTCTTTTGAGGTCCATAGGTGCTCCAAGTTGTAATAAACTACCCAGTTGTCGTGAGTACGACCATGATCGATCACCACCAGACAGCCTCCACCGTTGCTCACTGGTGCAACACAATCGTTATACACCTGCAACCGCCATAAAAAAAGTATTAAAAAACAAATCAAAATATTAAAAATGTATTAAAATTAGTGCAATAACTTTACAAACCAATTCCACCATCAATTCCATTCAACAACTTTCCAAACCAAGATCCATAATTATAGCAATTATAGTTAATACATTTACTATGCAGTTAATACATTTGACTATGACTATATGGAAAGTGTACAACTAATTGTGCTATTAACTTTCCTATAATACAATCAATCAATCTCTTACCAAAAAACTCGACCCTTCCTTTTAACATCCAAGACTTTTCAAACCACCATTTATAACAATTAATTCTTATAATTATCCTTCCAAACTTTAAGCCATCAACTTAGGAAACAAATAAAATGCTAATAAATGAGACCCGAATCAACAAACAGGACCCGGACCCGAATAGCTTTCCTAAGCGGATTAATCACTAAAAATATCCAACATTCTTTTACCTTTCATCTAATATTATGATCCTCAAGAACACCTCGAAGAACATATGAACATTCAACCTCACCCGAAGACAAACATCATCGAGCCAAATTCTTCTGTGATCCTGAAGATTTGTGAAAGCTGCCAATGCTTCCTCGTGCGAACCCATTGAAACAAACACTAAGCCTCGGTTTCTGGTTTTGCTATACATCGAAATCTAAATGAAAATAAACAAACTAAATTAGTCAATAAAAGAACACATTAAAAAGAGTATGAAGTCTTTAGGTTGTCATGTAAGCACGCATTAATTTTATATACAATTTTATTATCCAAGGTAACATTATCCCTTCTGTAACTTTGTAACTTGGTAGCTTCACACCATTTTTCTCCTCAAAAAGGATTGGCTTCGCAAATTGACCCGCCATTCTTCCCACCTATTTTCATCAAATCACACAATCCAAAATCAAATAAAATCTTCAAGCAGTTCATATAATTACCAAACACGCCAACACATAACTGTTCTTATTTGCCAAACAAACCTTAAAAACACTAATTTCTTACATTCAATGGTTTGTTTTTGCTTCAGACACTCAACAGTCGAAGCATTTGTAGCAACAATAAATCATCGAATCAATAACCGATCAAACCTGAAAATATAACAATCTTTAATTAAACACAATCCACAAAAAAAAAAAAAAAAAAAAACTGTCAGATCTTGAAACTTGGCCTTCCCCGAAACCATGTCGTCTCGGAGTGCTTTAAGTTGAGATACAGCAATCGCATATTAACCCTAAAACATCAAAATCACTCAAAACAGATAAAAAAAACCTTGAAGGAGAAGAGAAGAAGGAGATGATCGGCGATGCTGTATTGTTTGGTTCTGGCAGATGAGAGTGTATAAAGAGAAGAAGGAGATGATTGAGTTTTGTGATTTAGGGTTAATGATTGAGTGGGTTAATGATATTAGGAAGGTTATTAATTCACATATTTTGACCATATTTATGTTTTAATTGAATTTTGGATTTAAAAAAAAAGAAAAGTTTATAAATTCTCACAATGAGACACTTGGCACAAATTGATTGGCTATGTAATTGGAGGGGCAATATGGGAGTGCCAAGTGTCCTCATGGACTTTGTTTTATTAGATGTATAGATATACATGGTTGTATCCAATCAAAAGAAAATCGGATGTCTCCATTCTTTTTCCGCAATTTAAAACTTTGGTCGAGAAATTTTTTCGCACACCTTTAGTTTCACTATTTTCAGACAATGGAGGCGAGTATATAGGTCTTATCCCTTATCTTCAACAAAATGGCATCTCCCATTTTACCACTCCTCCACACACACTCCAGAACAAAATGGCGTTGCCGAACGACGCCATCGTCACATTGTTGAAACTGGTTTGTCTCTTTGTCATCATGCAAACTTACCCCTTCACTTTTGGACCCATGCCTTCCAAACCGATGTCTACCTTATCAATCGCCTTCCTACCCCAATCCTTGATAACAAATCTCCCTTTGATCAGTTATACAACACAACTCCAACTTACACTAAACTGAAACCGTTTGGTTGTCTATGCTTCCCTTGGCTACGACCTTACGCTCCCTCAAAGCTTCACCCACGATCCATCAAATGCATTTTTCTTGGATACTCCAACTCCAAATCCGCTTACAAATGCTATGATCTCGTTTCCCGTCATCTTTATCACTCTCGAGTCTCGACATGTAG
This sequence comes from Ambrosia x helenae, assembly GCA_030844895.1. Classification (NCBI taxonomy): domain Eukaryota; kingdom Viridiplantae; phylum Streptophyta; class Magnoliopsida; order Asterales; family Asteraceae; genus Ambrosia; species Ambrosia x helenae. The sequence continues at coordinate 54,065,400 of CM061223.1, forward strand.
AATTCGTTTGAACATGTCTTTCTCTTTAAGTTGACACCCACCACTCTGTCTAACCTTCCACCAGTCGACGTCTTCCTCTCCAAACCCCCTGTTACTCGCCATTCCCTCTCCATCATTGTCTCCCATCCACAATGTCACACCCTGGTCAGAGGACCCCCTGGCGTGCGACGTGTTGGTACTTACAATTATTTATTTATAGATATTGCAGCGAAATTCATTGGCCCCAAGTGAGTACAAAGAAACTTTTTATAAAAAGAAACTTTGATATATATATTTTGGGATTTAAAAACCCATATTACAAAATATTTATTCAAAAGATCCTGTCGTAACACAGGTTTACAATAAAAAGGAGATAAACTTTCTTAGGCCTGGGGAGTCGATATATCCCTTCAGCGTTTATTCCTGTATATATATTTTAAGCCACCAGGTATCTTATGCCTAGGGAACCTATATATCCTTTCAGCATGCACCTGAGTCTAAAATATATTTATTCATCACCTGAAAATGTTTTTAAAAATAATACGTCAGCAAAAACTGGTGAATAGCGTTTATGTGACACAAATCATTTTATACATGCAGCATATTAAATTGTTTAAGTATAGTTGGATTTAGTAATCTACACATTCAGAATAACTATCGTATACACTGGCATAGGAATTCAAATAGTCCGCAACTTTAAGATACACTACTATCGGTGTCTTTAAGTATTTTACGCCTCTGGACTACTACTTTATTTATGCCAGACCCACTAGATCATAATCATCGTGTGTGTATTATTTGATCAAATCATATGTATACATTATAGCCTGAGTGCTATCTATAGATTACCCTCTACGTTTTAAACAATCAATATTTTGCATGCGGGTTTTGAATATAACCAAAACATTTTATATAATTTTGAAAGCAATAAACGTATTCACCTTGGCAGTATAACCACGTCACTAGATTTTTGGGTATTAGTCTGGTTGAGAGCGGGTATCACAACGCCAGGTTAGATCTTTAGTTAATACTATATTATTATTATTATTATTATTATTATTATTATTATTATTATTATTATTATTATTATTATTATTGCTTTATAAGTAAAAAGTTTGATGTGACTGCGAAAAGAATCGTTCAAATAGGTGCTTTATATAGTGCGAGTTTTTCGTGATGGCCAAGAAAATCGTAGGGATAGGTATGATACTTGTATTCATTTGATGAAGTTGATAGAAGTAAGTTTTGATTGACTTCATACCACGTGTACTTTCCATGCATAGCTCAGTAATCTTAAGCACTAAGTTTGTGATAGTAATTATTACTACGATGTGTAGTTTTTATCCAAACTAGTCTTTAAGCGCGCCCCGCGTTGCGGGGCGGTGGACGTAAAACCGTGCCACAAGCGTTGTAGGATGGATGCGTAAAACCGTGCTACGTAGCAACGAAACAGCGAAAAAAACCAGGAAAAAGCGTAAAGGAAAAACACAAACTATTAACACCAAGTTACGCATATAACGTGAAAACACAGAGGGAAAATGAATCGTAAAACCATGTTAAGTACTAAGCGAACAAAGAGTAAACGTGTGCAAAAGCGTAAAACAAACCGTGTTAAATGAGAAAGCACTAAACTACAAAGGGTGTAAATGGAAAAAAGAAAACTAAAAAAAATAGAAAATAGAGGGCAAAAAGTGGAATAATAAAAGTTTGGGCAGGAAAGTCGGAAACCGGAAAAGCCGGTGTTCCACCGACTGTTAGAATTTAATTATATATAGAATTTCACATATTCATTTATATACGTATGAATGTTACTTATAGTGTTAATATTGTTATTAATTATTATTATTATTATTATTATTATTATTATTATTATTATACGGTCTCTTATTAAATGCCCGACTACATCCCTTGTGATTCTAATGGCCATTTTATCATAACACTTAATATATGAGTGCCATACCTATACTGTAATAATTAGGGTGGATATTTTAACCTATATATATCAAGACATTATACAAGATACTAAGCCAATAACTCAACTAGTTATAACTATTTTATAATTTATGGGGTCGTGATTAAATAAAATTTCGAGGTATTACATCCTCCCCACCTTTATTCAAATCTCGTCCTCGAGATTTATTGGAACAGATGCGGATATTTCTTCATCATTTCTGACTCTAGTTCCCATGTATATTCAGGACCACGCGTCGAGTTCCATTTTACCTTGACTAACACTATTTTCTTTCTTTTTAATTTCTTTTCTTGTCGATCTTCAATTTGTAACGGTTGCTCAACAAATTTCAATTTTTCGTTTACTTTAACGTCTTGCAGCGGTATTACTAAGTTCTCATCTGCCAAACATTTGCGCAAATTGGACACATGAAATACATCATGTACTCCACTCATTTCTTCTGGAAGTTCGAGTTGATAAGCGACTGGCCCGACTCGTTTCAAAATTTTGAAGGGTCCAACAAAACGTGGACTTAGTTTTCCTTTCTTTCCGAATCGTACTACGCCTTTCCAGGGTGAAACCTTTAATAATACTTTATCTCCGACACTAAATTCTAATGGTTTCCTTCGTCGATCTGCATAACTCTTTTGTCTATCTCTAGCAGCTTTCATTCTTTCACGGATCTGTAATACTTTATCAGTTGTCTCCTGAACTATTTCAGGTCCTGATAACTGACTCTCACCGACTTCAGACCAGCATACCGGTGTTCTACACTTCCTACCGTATAACGCTTCAAATGGTGCCGCTTGTATGCTTGTGTGATAACTATTGTTGTATGAAAATTCTATTAGAGGCAAGTGATCATCCCAACTTCCTTCAAAGTCTATCACACATGCTCGAAGCATATCTTCCAAAGTTTGAATAGTCCTTTCACTCTGTCCATCGGTTTGTGGATGGTAAGCAGTGCTATGGTTCAAACGTGTTCCCATTGCTTTCTGAAAGCTTTGCCAAAATCGAGACGTGAAACGACTGTCTCGATCTGATACTATAGACAATGGTACACCGTGCAAGGACACGATGTTGTTAACATATAACTTTGCCAAGTTGTCCATAGTTATTGTATCTTTCATTGGAAGGAAATGTGCGGACTTAGTTAAACGGTCAATAATAACCCAAATAGTGTTATTTCCACGACTGGTTCGGGGAAGTTTTATTATGAAATCCATGGTTATCATTTCCCATTTCCATACCGGTAATTCCAACTGTTGCAATAAACCTGAAGGTTTTTGATGTTCAGCTTTTACTTGTGAGCAGGTAAGACACTTTGCAACATATATAGCAATATCCTTCTTCATACCTATCCACCAGTAATTTTCTTTCAAAATTTTGTACATCTTATCGCTCCCTGATCGCTCCCTGGGTGCATCATATATTTTGACTTGTGTGCTTCTTCTAGGATTTTATCTCTTAGATCGTTAATAATAGGCACCCATATTCTTTTATTCATTCTTAATATTTTATCTTCTCCCTTGACCAATTGGTCGAGCATTCCTTTCATTCCTTCCTTCTCAATGTTATTTCCCTCTTGTGCTAAACTCTGAGCTTCCTTTATTTGACTTATCAATTCGATTTGAAGTTCCAGTCGTAAAGCACGAACTCGCTTTGGCTTTTCCCTCTCCTTTCTACTCAGAGCATCAGCTACTACATTCGCTTTCCCTTCATGATAGCGAATTTCACAATCATAATCGCTTAATACCTCCATCCATCTTTTCTGCCTCATATTTAATTCCTTCTGACCGAAGATATATTTCAAACTTTTGTGGTCAGTATATATTATGAATTTGACTCCATAAAGATAGTGCCTCCATAGCTTTAGGGCAAAGATTATGGCACCTAATTCCAGGTCATGAGTCGTATAATTCTTTTCATGAATTTTCAATTGACGTGAGGCATAAGCTATAACCTTGTTACGTTGCATTAGCACACAACCCACTTCCGTGTGGGATGCGTCACAGTATACAACGAAATCTTCTACACCATCTGGTAAGGACAAGATTGGTGTATTAGTGAGTTTTTGTTTTAGGGTTTGAAAAGCTTCTTCCTGCTTTGGTCCCCATTCAAATTTCACAGACTTTCTTGTCAAAGAGGTTAAAGGAACTACGATTCGGGAAAAATTTTGAATGAATCTTCTATAGTAACCAGCCAACCCTAAGAAACTACGAACTTCAGTTGGTGTCTTGGGATTCTCCCATTTAGATATCGCTTCTACTTTTGCGGGATCTACTTGAATGCCTTTTGCATTTACTACGTGACCAAGGAATTGTACTTCGGATAGCCAAAATTCACATTTCGAGAATTTTGCATACAATTTCTCAGTTCGTAATAATTTAAGTAATATTCTAAGATGCTCTCCATGGTCTTCTTCGTTCTTAGAGTAAATAAGTATATCGTCTATGAATACGATAACAAATTTATCTAAGTAAGGCTTACAGATACGATTCATCATATCCATAAACGCGGCTGGAGCATTAGTGAGTCCGAAAGGCATCACAGTAAACTCAAAATGTCCATACCTTGTTCGGAAAGCAGTCTTAGGGATATCTTCCTCTTGTATTTTCAACTGATGATATCCTGAGCGGAGATCGATCTTTGAAAAACAGCGTGCTCCTTGTAGTTGATCGAATAAATCATCAATTCTTGGGAGTGGATATCGGTTTTTGATAGTGACTTTGTTTAATTCTCGATAATCAATGCACATCCGCATTGATCCGTCCTTCTTTTTCACGAACAATATTGGAGCTCCCCAGGGTGATGAACTTGGTCGTATGAATCCTTTCTCCAATAATTCATCTAAATGTTTCTTTAACTCTGCCATCTCTGTTGGTGCCAATCGGTAGGGAGATTTGGCAATTGGTGTAGCCCCTGGTATTAGATTTATTTTGAATCCCACTTCTCGATCTGGCGGTATTCCCGGTAGTTCATCCGGAAATACGTCTGGATAAGCAGCTACCACCGGCACATCTTTTATGTTCTTATCGTTTTCCGCCATTGATACGGAGATCAAATAGGCTATGCATCCTTTTCTTAAACACTTAGATGCTTTAATCGCTGATATAATGCCGATTGGGTTAGAAGTTCTATCGCCTTGAACCGTAATCATTTTACCGGTAGACACACGGAGTTGGATTGCCTTTTTGTTACAATCTATATGGGCTTGGTTAGTGGTTAACCAATCCATACCGAGAACAACATCGAAACCCGTTAAGGTTATGGGCAAAAGCCGAATAGGGAAAACATGACCCGCGAGAGTAATCCTACAATCTTCTAAGGATTTCGTAACCTTAATTAGATTGCCATTAGCCATCTCCACTTCATATATATCATTTAACTTAGCTAACGGTATGCCTAATAATTTGCAAAACTTATAATCTATGAAACTTAAGTTTGCTCCAGAATCGAATAATACTTTAGCGAAAGTATTGTTAATGAGAAACGTACCAGTGACGACATCCGGTATGTGAGCAGCTTCTCGAGTGTTCAGCACAAATGCTCGGGTGTTCTTTTTGGGTCCACCGTTAGTCTTCACACCAGTTGTTTCGACAGTTTTCAGTTTAGAGCATTCAGATCGAAAATGTCCTACTTCTCCACAGTTGTAACAAACAACTGGTCCTCGCTTCCTAAAACAATTCCTAGTTGAATGGCCCGAGATTTTGCAATTATCACAGAAAGCTATACTTTCCAGTCGACATTTCCCAAGATGTCGTTTCTTACAAGTCTTGCATTCAGGATACAGGTTTCGAATGGTCTTCTTTTCAAACTTCTTTCCAGAATTTCTCCCTAACCCTTTTATCTCCTGGGTGACCTTTTGAGTCATTTCATTCTGTTTCCTCTCCTCCTGTTTCCTCACCATACCGTTGGTCAATAAACTTGCCAACTCTACGGCTGACTCCATTGTTCTGGGCATTACCGCTTTCACCATGTCACGAATTTCTTCAGCCAATCCCCAAATATAACGGTTAATTAGAACAGATTCAGGGGTTGCTAGATGTGGAACTAGTCTTGCATATTCATAAATCTTGGTGGTATAACCTTGAATATCTACTCCCACCATTTTGTGGTTTAGGAATTTTGTTTCAACCTTTTCTTTCTCATTTATGGGACAAAACCTTCTTGTCACCATTCCTGAGAATTCTTCCCATGACATTGCATATGCTACTTCCCTACGTTTAGTCTTTAGTACTGAGTTCCACCACTCTAATGCACTATCCTTAAACGAGTTTGCAGCGTACATCACTTTATCCTTATTAGCACACTTGCTAATGGCAATAACAGCTTTCATCTTTTCCAACCATCTGAGGGCAGCGATTGCTCCCTCACTTCCAGAGAAATCAACAGGGTTACAATTCCGAAAGGTTCGGTAACTACAACCTTTTGCTGCTATCCTCTTTTTCTTTTCTGGCTTGCTTACTTCGAAGTAATCATTGTTTGAGTCATAGGAATCTTCAACCTCCATCTCTTTAGTCTTCAAATCTTCGGCTCCCTCTATCTTTTTATCTTTCTTTCTTTGTTCCATCACTTCTAGTAATTTCGGAATAGCGTCTGATATCCCTTTTTCTATCATATGTGATATTTCAGCCTTATTAAGAGTTTGTTGCTCATTATTATTAACGTCATCTATATTCCTTTTTGCACTTCTATTGCTAGAGTGTTCGCTATTATGTTCTGAGTTCGACATTCTGAAAATAAGAGTTACAAAACGTCTTTTAATATTATACCTCAGGGAAAATGGTACAATACGACGGAACAGAAACAGGGACTACATAATATGATACACGAGCACATAATATTATATTATACAATACTATATAGTACTGCTTCAGACCATTTATTTATTAACTGTTCTCCTAACTCCTTCTGCTCTACTTATATTTTAACTGCTCTCCGATCTCCTTCAGCTTCTCCCCCATCCTTATCAGCTCCTCTCCTATCTTCATCTCGTCTTCCATGCACCTTGTAAACATTCTCTTGTAATCCTCAGCTCTATAACCCCGTCCCCAGCTATCTCTTGCGTCAGCGTTCTGATGATACTGGAATGGGTCGGTACTGGATTCTGCACAGATTCTCTCTCACAGGAGCGGTGTTAAATAGTTCTTGGGTTGAGTTAACTTTGACCCGCGGCCTGCTTGTCCCCTCGCCATGGGGTTCGGGTACTGGAAAAACCATTTGAGGGGGAGGTGTATGAAATGCCAGTCATTTGTATTTAACGTTTCGATTTTTCCGGGAGATCCCAACATTCCTCTTGGTTCGACGATGTAGTTGTCTATCTCATTATCTCCAAATCCTCGATGGGTTCTTCTATGTTTCCTATGATCACTAGACACTGGGATAGGGTTGTTTTTGGTTCCGGGAAATAGAGGTTCATTAGCATAGTTATTAACCGAGTTTGCATCGCTTAATGCTCGGGCATAAAAGTTGTTATTGTTAGACATCTGCAAAACAAATATAATTTCATATCTAAAGCAAATCAAGAGTATTATATATATATATATATATATATATTTATAGATATTTGGTTCTCTATATACTTATGGTTAAAGACTAGACACTCTACTTCTATCTATCGAGTATCTAATTCACTAAAACAGTGGCTCTGATACCAACCTGTCACACCCTGGTCAGAGGACCCCTGGCGTGCGACGTGTTGGTACCTGGTTACAATTATTTATTTATAGATATTGCAGCGAAATTCATTGGCCCCAAGTGAGTACAAAGAAACTTTTTATAAAAAGAAACTTTGATATATATTTGGGATTTAAAAACCCATATTACAAAATATTTATTCAAAAGATCCTGTCGTAACACAGGTTTACAATAAAAAAGAAATAAACTTTCTTAGGCCTGGGGAGTCGATATATCCCTTCAACGTTTATTCCTGTATATATATTTTAAGCCACCAGGTATCTTATGCCTAGGGAACCTATATATACTTTCAGCATGCACTGAGTCTAAAATATATTTATTCATCACCTGAAAATGTTTTTAAAAATAATACGTCAGCAAAAACTGGTGAATAGCGTTTATGTGACACAAATCATTTTATACATGCAGCATATTAAATTGTTTAAGTATAGTTGGATTTAGTAATCTAAACATTCAGAATAACTATCGTATACACCGGCATAGGAATTCAAATAGTCCGCAACTTTAAGATACACTACTATCGGTGTCTTTAAGTATTTTACGCCTCTGGACTACTGCTTTATTTATGCCAGACCCACTAGATCATAATCATCATGTGTGTATTATTTGATCAAATCATACGTATACATTATAGCCTGAGTGCTATCTATAGATTACCCTCTACGTTTTAAACAATCAATATTTTGCATGCGGGTTTTGAATATAACTAAAACATTTTATATAATTTTGAAAGCAATAAACGTATTCACCTTGGCAGTATAACCACGCCACTAGATTTTTGGGTATTAGTCTGGTTGAGAGCGGGTATCACAACGCCAGGTTAGATCTTTAGTTAATACTATATTATTATTATTATTATTATTATTATTGCTTTATAAGTAAAAAGTTTGATGTGACTGTGAAAAGAATCGTTCAAATAGGTGCTTTATATAGTGCGAGTTTTTCGTGATGGCCAAGAAAATCGTAGGGATAGGTATGATACTTGTATTCATTTGATGAAGTTGATAGAAGTAAGTTTTGATTGACTTCATACCACGTGTACTTTCCATGCATAGCTCAGTAATCTTAAGCACTAAGTTTGTGATAGTAATTATTACTATGATGTGTAGTTTTTATCCAAATTTCACATATTCATTTATATACGTATGAATGTTACTTATAGTGTTAATATTGTTATTAATTATTATTATTATTATTATTATTATTATTATTATTATTATACGGTCTCTTATTAAATGCCCGACTACATCCCTTGTGATTCTAATGGCCATTTTATCATAACACTTAATATATGAGTGCCATACCTATACTGTAATAATTAGGGTGGATATTTTAAACTATATATATCAAGATATTATACAAGATACTAAGCCAGTAACTCAACTAGTTATAGCTATTTTATAATTTATGGGGTCGTGATTAAATAATATTTCGAGGTATTACACACAACCCCAAAACACACCATCTAATACACCTACTCCTCAAACCATTGTAACCAATCTGTTGCCATCTCCTTCACACCATAACTCTCCTAACACCCATCACACACCAACTCCTTCTACCCAACACTCCTCGTTATCCTCACCTAATGAATCTGATGACGCCACTGACTCTACCCCTCCCCCACAACAACCAATGTCTCTCATTCAACCATTATCCCACCATCATCAGCCTCGGGTCATCTTCAACCCACACCTCCACCCCGTCTCTCTCAACTTCATATCCTATAACCACCAATAATCGACCACAACGAATTCGCAAGCCCAATTCCAAATACTTCAATCCTAATGTCATTAACACCACCACTATTCACCCTATACCAACTACCCTTGAACGAACCTCTCACACTCGAGCCATCAAAGATCAAAATTGGCGGGCAGCCATGGATAGCGAATTTAATGCGCTCCTTAACAACGGAACATGGGAACTCGTTCCACTTACCTCCAGCACTCCAATCGGATGCAAATGGGTGTTCCGAATTAAATGAAATCCTGATGGCTCAATTGACAAATACAAAGCCCGACTGGTTGCAAAGGGTTTCCATCAACAGTACGTGAAAGACTACTTTGAAACCTTCAGTCTTGTCACAAAACCAGTCACAATTCGCACCATTCTTTCAATTGCCTTGTCCAAAGATTGGCCTTTACGCCAACTTGATGTCAATAATGCCTTTCTTCATGGCACGCTTCATGAAGATGTCTTTATGACTCAACCACCAAGATATGTTCATCCTCAATTTCCAAACCATGTTTGCAAGCTCAAAAAATCTCTTTATGGTTAAAGCAAGCTCCTAGAGCTTGGTACAATGAGTTTACATAATTCTTACTCAATTTTGGGTTTCAAAAATCGTTTGCCGATGCATCCCTTTTCATTCAACAAGCGCCATAATACCACTTGCTATTTTATGGTCTATGTAGATGACATTGTCCTGACAGGGAATCAACTCAAGTTTCTTGATCATTTTATCCAATCCTTGAGCACCAAATTCTCCGTGAAAGACCTCAGAATGCTCCACCACTTTCTCGGTGTCGAAGTAATTCCCACACCTAAGGGGCTCTTTCTATCTCAACACCGACTGTCACACCCTCAAAATCCACTTGCGGAGTTTTACCGCGAGGCGCATGACAAACCAGGATCCAAACCAATGATCACAATAAACAAGTCTAAATGAATATAAATGCAATTTCAAAACATAGTTTAAAATCCCGTTTACAGCGGAAGCTTATTCAAAAACAGTACTCAACAAATGAAATAATAGTTCAATGTTCAAAAGACCATGCAACCCTAGTAAGACGCCGTGCAGACGCGTGCGCCCTAGTCCAGTCGTGCTACCTTAGCGACCTGAGAAAACATGTAAAAGTTTACGTCAGCACAAAAATGCTGGTGAGTTTACAGGTTTTGTATCCAAGTACCAAGTCCACCTGTCCATACTATAACAAATAGAAAACCAGTATACGCTAGCTAGGCGTACGTTTTGTTACTACCACGATTGGAAAACCATTACTAACTCGAATACCAAAAGTATGCCCGATGTATGTTCCTGTTGTTCCTGTTTGAGACAATATGCACCCGCCGACCCTCCAAGTCGACGAGCGGGGTTGGTCACTCCCAATAGCGCTATTCACATTTCCCCGTTGTGCAAACCCGCACATTCATGGTTCCCCCGGGACTTCCAAAGATCGTGTAGTACACAATAGAAACCCATAGTATGACAGTAGTTACCAAATAATCGTTTTAACACATGTTTTCTCCCCCGAAAGTATGAAACCAGTTTAAAAGAGGGGCCGTAAACTCACCTTAAGTTCCGTTACTCCTTAACCTGAGTAAACTCAGCTGCTATGCTAGTCCCGTAAAGCGGCGACCTAACATACGACAGTTACAAGTACTTAGACTAATAACCCGCAGGCTAATTAGTCCCTAGATGTCCAGACCATAACCAAGTTCGTTTGAAAACACCGTGACTGTTTAACCGACCCAAAGTACAAGACTCAACATCCCATTGGTGACCCGAGACTCCCCGTGTTATGTTTACGCTCCAAAACATACAATAACGCAAGTACACTTAACATACGTTAACGCACAACAAGTTATAGCACATAGTTCACGTATCACCGAAATATATCCAAATATATGTTACCAAGTTATTAGACATGTTACGGGGTTCCTAGCATGTTACTACATGTCAAATCGGGTCTCGGAATGCTAATATACACTTACAGCAGCAGTACACGCGATTAGGGAGGCTAATCGCATGAACAGTCACACGATCAGGGCTACTCGTCCCTGCTGTCAGGCGATTGGGCTAATCGCCCTTACTGTTATGCGAGTGGGCTACTCGCCCTTAATGTTATGCGAGTGGGCCTACTCGCCCCTAATGTCATGCGAGTAGGGCCTACTCGCCCCTAGCACAGGCGATTAGCAAGGCTACTCGCCTGTAACCTTGCTGTTCCGGTTTTTCGCGCGTTTAACGCTCCAAATCAGATCCAGAACGTGTGTAACTACCCAATATCATCCCAAACACTATCCTAAACATGTTTAACCCAAAACCCTTCGTTCAACCTCGTAAAATCAGTCCTGCATGCAACCAAGCAATCCAAACACCATTCACATAGCATGCAACATTTAATTAACGCATGTAATCATAACCCTATTATCCAATTACTGAGATTTCTATCATCATACTAACAATATTAATTCTGACCTAGCATGATAACACATCAAAACATCATCAAGATTCATAAAAATCCTATCTTTCTAATCATACATACCCATAACGCATGTTTATTAGTTATAATCCGATTAACAACCCTTATTGACGATTTTCAGAAAGCTTTTTCGTTTATGAACAGGTCTGGACCATTAGGGATTGATTAAAAACGTTTACAAAGTGTTATGGATGAGAATCAAACCTTGGAATTGTAAAAGAATGATGGTTAGACCTTGAAACCTTGTGTTTTTGATCAAAATCGCCTTCCAGAGGTTGTTTAAGTGTTTGGGGCGGTTATGGGACGACTAGGGTTGATATTAGGGAGTTTAGGAGGTTAAGTATTGTATTTATAGGCGTTTCTAGTCGTTCAGCACGTTATAGGCGAGTATGCAGCAGTTACATGCGATTAGGGCTGCTAATCGCATGAGATTGGGCCTAATCGCCCCTATGTATACACGAGTAGCCTCCTACTCGTGTCTAATGCTCCCTACTCGCCTCCCCTATGGGCGATTAGGCTTCCTAATCGCCTGTAGGGTTCCTTTTGTGTGTTTTGCGCGTTAAACCCCGTTTTAACATATGTTAACACATATTAATGTACCGACAAGTCACATAATGATTATAAACACATACACAAGTAAATACACATATTCACACTCGTTCACCAATTCCCGGGACTCGAGACTCGTATGTTCCGTATGCCCTGACGATCCACCGATCGTCACCGTTTGTACACTTGGTTAAGAACTGACATCTAACGAACCTCTAGACCAACATCCAATGATCTTCTAAGCTAACCAATAGTTCCCGAACCATAACCCGACTTAACTAACCCAGTTAAGTACAATATACGCGTGACTCGCTAAGGTAGACTTTCATCTAGACAACGTTGTTAACCCGAATTTGCCAGGTGTCACATCATCCCCACGTTAAAAGAATTTTCGTCCCGAAAATTTGTACAAGTACAGAAAGAACAAAGAAATAACGAAGGAAACAAGCAAACGGTAGAAACCAAGAGAGAGAGATTTACCCGAGTTGTCACATCATCCCCACGTTAAAAGGAATCTCGACCCGAGATTCATTCAGTTGCCGAAGAGACATGTCTCGACTCGAACGCTTCCTTAGGAAAGAGATGAGGATACTTAGACTTCATCTGATCCTCCCGTTCCCACGTATATTCCGGTCCCCGGTCCGAGTTCCACCGAACCTTAACGATACGAATCTTGCTGTGACGCAGGCTACGAATCTTGTAATCAAGGATCTCCACAGGTTCTTCCACAATCCGAAGACGATCATCAACCTTGATCTCTTCTAGTGGAACGATGAGAGACTCGTCAGCCAGACACTTCTTCAAGTTTGACACGTGAAAGACGTTATGTACGTTACCGAGCTCCGTCGGTAGATCAAGTCGATATGCCACCGGCCCAATCCGTTCCAGGATCGTAAATGGGCCGACATATCGTTGATTGAGTTTGCCACGCTTCCCAAAGCGTATGACGCCCTTCCACGGTGAGACTTTTAGAAGTACCTTGTCATTGACTTGGAATTCCAGTGGTTTGCGACGCTGATCAGCATAACTCTTTTGCCGGTCCCGTGCCGCCGCCAACCGATTTCGAATCTGTACGATCTTTTCCGAAGTTTCGTACACTAGTTCAGGCCCAGTGAGTTGACTCTCACCCACTTCAGCCCAACAAAGAGGAGGACGGCATTTCCGTCCGTACAGTGCTTCGAACGGAGCAGCCTTGATGCTCGTGTGATAACTGTTGTTGTACGAGAATTCTACCAACGGCAGATGAGCTTCCCAACCCTTGCCAAAATCGATCACACATGCCCGCAGCATGTCTTCTAAAGTTTGAATCGTACGCTCACTCTGACCGTCAGTCTGTGGATGGTAAGCCGTACTCATGTCTAGTTGTGTACCCAAAGCTTTGTGCAAAGACTTCCAGAAGTGAGAAGTAAAATGGGAGTCACGATCCGAGATAATAGAAACTGGTACCCCGTGCTTAGAAACAACTTCTTTCAAGTAAAGACGAGCCAAACGATCCATAGTGTCGGTCTCCTTAATGGCAAGAAAATGAGCTGATTTCGTCAACCGATCGACAATCACCCATATCTTGTCATTCCCGCTTGGTGACTTAGGAAGTTGTGTGACAAAATCCATAGTAATCCGTTCCCATTTCCATTCCGGAATTTCAGGTTGTTGCAGGAGACCCGACGGTTTCTGGTATTCCACCTTGACCTTAGCACAGGTCAAGCATTTGCTCACGTATGAGGCTATGTCCGACCTCATGTTTGGCCACCAGTAAAGCACCTTCAGATCTTGATACATCTTATCCGAACCAGGATGAATAGAATACCGGGACTTATGAGCCTCATCAAGAACAAGCTCCCGTAGTCCCCCGAATAAAGGAACCCATATACGTTCTGCGAAATAGTGCAGGCCATCAGGCCTTCGCTCTAGGTGCTTGTCGGCACCGTGCATAGTTTCAGCTTTAAGGTTTTCCTCCTTCAAAGCTTCCAATTGGGCAGAACGGAGTTGATCAGGTAGCGACGAATGAATAGTGAGCTGCAACGCCCGAACGCGACGAGGTTTAGTAGATTCCTTCCTGCTCAAGGCGTCTGCTACAACATTCGCCTTGCCAGGATGGTACCTAATAGCACAATCATAGTCGTTCAAAAGTTCTATCCAACGGCGTTGCCGTATGTTCAAGTGTTGTTGGTCGAAAATGTGTTGGAGACTCTTGTGATCGGTGTAGATGGTGCATTTGGTACCGTACAAGTAATGTCTCCAAATTTTCAACGCGAATATCACGGCACCCAACTCTAAGTCATGAGTTGTGTAGTTCTTCTCGTGCACTTTGAGTTGACGAGAAGCATACGCAATCACTTTCTCGCGTTGCATCAACACGCAACCGAGTCCATGAATGGAAGCATCACAGTAAACAACAAAGTCATCAGGACCCTCAGGTAAAGACAAAATAGGAGCAGAACACAGTTTAGACTTCAGTTCTTCAAACGCTGACTCTTGTGATTCACCCCAGTCGAACTTCCTATCCTTCTGAGTGAGAGTGGTGAGGGGTTGAGCAATCTTCGAGAACCCCTGAATGAAACGACGATAATAGCCCGCAAGGCCTAGGAATTGCCGCACCTCAGTTGGTGTCTTTGGTGCTCCCAGTCCTTGATCGCTTCGATTTTAGCTGGATCGACATGAATTCCTAGTTCATTAACCACATGTCCTAGAAATTGAACTTCGCGTAACCAAAAGTCACACTTTGAGAACTTGGCGTAAAGTTGTTCCCGTCGCAAGAGTTCCAAAACTAACCGCAGATGTTCCCCGTGTTCGGTCTCGTTCTTGGAGTAGATCAGAATGTCATCAATAAACACAATGACGAATTTGTCCAAATATGGTTTACAGACGCGGTTCATCAAGTCCATGAAGACCGCCGGTGCGTTCGTGAGACCGAAAGGCATGACCAAGAATTCGAAATGGCCATAACGTGTTCGAAAAGCAGTCTTTGCAACGTCAGCCTCCCTGACGCGCAGCTGGTGATAACCGGACCTCAAATCGATCTTGGAATAATAACTAGAACCCTGAAGCTGGTCGAATAGATCATCAATACGTGGAAGAGGATAACGGTTCTTGATGGTCAACTTGTTCAGTTCTCTGTAGTCTACGCATAATCGGAAACTCCCATCCTTCTTCTTAACAAACAAAATCGGGGCTCCCCAAGGGGAAGAACTTGGCCGGATGAAACCCTTGTCCAAGAGTTCCTGTAACTGACTAGACAACTCCTGCATCTCGGGAGGTGCAAGACGATAGGGGGCCCGAGCAATAGGAGCAGCCCCTGGTACAAGATCAATACCAAACTCGACTTGACGATGAGGAGGAAGACCGGATAAATCATCGGGAAAAACATCAGGAAACTCGCGTACCACCGGAATGTCGTCGATCTTCTTCTCCCCAACAGAGGAAACAGTTAAGAGTGCCAAAACAGCTGGATAACCCTTTCGAAGACACTTAAGGGCTTTCATGCTAGAGATGATGTTTAGCGGAACACCACCCTTGATACCGTACACAGAAAGAAATTCTCCATCAGGGAGAGGAATCCGAATAACCTTATCGTAACAGACGATCTCCGCGCGATACAAAGATAACCAATCCATTCCTACCACAACGTCAAAACTACCCAAAGGTACCGGCATAAGGTCGATGGAAACGATAAACCGACAACTCTAACTGACACTCCCGAAGAACACTAGTAGCCTCAATCATTTTACCGTCAGCTAACTCAATAGTATACTTGGTCTCTAATGGTACGGGTACTACATCTAGCAGTCGACTAACATCCATGGATACAAAACTCTTGTCGGCACCAGAATCAAATAACACACTAACAGAACGATTATTGAGAAGAAACGTACCGGTGACTGTATCAGGGTCCTGCCTAGCCTCAGCAGCTCCAATGACGAAGGCACGTGCATTTCTGCCGCCGCCCCCGTTGTTCCCATTCCCATTGTTTCCACCCTGTTTCAGTTTTGGGCAATCCTTCTTGTAATGCCCAGTGTCACCACAGTTGTAGCATCCTTGTTTCCCTGTAGTCCCCTGAGTAGTCGGAGCTGAACTGTTGGTCGGAGCCTGAGTCGATGGAAGTGTAGCCCGACAATCTTTAGCATAGTGCCCAGTTCGCTGGCAGCGGTGACAACGGTTACTGTCGCAGTTCCCTTGGTGATGGCGTCCACACTTGTTGCATTTGGGCAGTTTTCCCGCATAACCACCCTGCTTATTACCCGAAGACGATGAACCCCCATTATCAAACCTTTTACCCTGCTGTGTAGACCCAGATCCTTTCCCGTCATTTTCCCACTTGCGCTTGTTGTTCTCTGGGGCCTTAACAGTCGAACCTTTCGCAGGCAAAATCCCCTCATTCACTTTTAAGTTAGTCATCCTATGTGCCGATCGAACTACCTCCGCATAAGTAGGATGATTTCCAGCAGCTACCAACCTGCAATTTCCGGCACTAACCTGAGACATAATGTTCAATCTTACGATACTCTGGCACGTGCAGATCGGGACACAGCACTGCCAACTCATTCCTCCTCACAGTATACTTCTCGATTTCCGATCCAGTCATCTTGAGGTTCCACACCTCATGCTCCAGCTTCTGTACCTCTTCTCTCGGGCAATACTCCCGCTTCAGCAACTGCACAAAGTTCTCCCATGGCATAGCATATGCCTCCCCAATACCCATGTTCTGGGTGATACCATTCCACCAAGTCAATGCCACGTCCTGAAATAACGCAGCAGAATACTTCACCCGATCTTCTGGGAGACAGTTACACATCAGAAATACCGACTCCACTTTCTCCAACCACCTAAGCAAGCTAACCGCACCCTCGGTGCCAGAGAATTCCTGGGGCTTGCAGTCCGGAACATCTTGTAGGTGCACATGGGTGGGGGTGGGTCAACAGGACCACCTGAAATGAAACGTATGAGAAACCACGAATAACGTACACAAGGTTCACCAATGAGGCAAAGAAAACAGATAAAACAACTTACCACCACCGTTGTGCCCTAACTGAAAGGCAGCCTGGAGCAAGTTGTTCAGATCAGCCTGTGATAGGTTAATACCTCCACCACGACCACCAGCACCACCGCGACCACCACCACGTCCACCATTGCGACCACCTCCACGTCCTCCACGCACTCCAGACATGATTCTGGCAGAAGGAACGAGAAAATTTAGTTTCGCAGTTAAAGATAACCACTAATGTTCACAAGATTAAAGCTAGATCCAATCCAGGACTATCCCCTCAAACCCAGAGCTCACTAGTGCTTCCATGCATTTCGTTTTATGATTTTGTGTGCACCCAAAATGATAAAACGCTCTACATGGTCCTCCTAGTGTTCTCTTAGTTCAAAGTTCAAATTACCGAACATAGACTCTTAGCTACACACCGTAATACTACGGTAGTTCATGACAAGTGTTTCTATTGGAATGCGAAAGGGAGATGTCCGAGCCTTGGACAAATCTCAAGAGCACACGAGTTACCCCAATAGACCACACTGCCTAGAAAACAAGTAACCCAACCTAAGATAGAACGGATGATGTAACGTAGAAAGACCAACGATTTAGAGACACCCCGACAAGACCATACGTAAACCACTATAACGTTTAGTACCATGTGATCGTCTAGTGTGTGCGACTCGGCTATAGACTAGACTCTACATGCAGTCCTAGTTCACTATAACCATTGTCTCTGATACCAATCTGTCACACCCTCAAAATCCACTTGCGGAGTTTTACCGCGAGGCGCATGACAAACCAGGATCCAAACCAACGATCACAATAAACAAGTCTAAATGAATATAAATGCAATTTCAAAACATAGTTTAAAATCCCGTTTACAGCGGAAGCTTATTCAAAAACAGTACTCAACAAATGAAATAATAGTTCAATGTTCAAAAGACCATGCAACCCTAGTAAGACGCCGTGCAGACGCGTGCGCCCTAGTCCAGTCGTGCTACCTTAGCGACCTGAGAAAACATGTAAAAGTTTACGTCAGCACAAAAATGCTGGTGAGTTTACAGGTTTTGTATCCAAGTACCAAGTCCACCTGTCCATACTATAACAAATAGAAAACCAGTATACGCTAGCTAGGCGTACGTTTTGTTACTACCACGATTGGAAAACCATTACTAACTCGAATACCAAAAGTATGCCCGATGTATGTTCCTGTTGTTCCTGTTGTTCCTGTTTGAGACAATATGCACCCGCCGACCCTCCAAGTCGACGAGCGGGGTTGGTTACTCCCAATAGCGCTATTCACATTTCCCCGTTGTGCAAACCCGCACATTCATGGTTCCCCCCGGGACTTCCAAAGATCGTGTAGTACACAATAGAAACCCATAGTATGACAGTATTACCAAATAATCGTTTTAACACATGTTTTCTCCCCCGAAAGTATGAAACCAGTTTAAAAGAGGGGCCGTAAACTCACCTTAAGTTCCGTTACTCCTTAACTTGAGTAAACTCAGCTGCTATGCTAGTCCCGTAAAGCGGCGACCTAACATACGACAGTTACAAGTACTTAGACTAATAACCCGCAGGCTAATTAGTCCCTAGATGTCCAGACCATAACCAAGTTCGTTTGAAAACACCGTGACTGTTTAACCGACCCAAAGTACAAGACTCGACATCCCATTGGTGACCCGAGACTCCCCGTGTTATTTTACGCTCCAAAACATACAATAACGCAAGTACACTTAACATACGTTAACGCACAACAAGTTATAGCACATAGTTCACGTATCACCGAAATACATCCAAATATATGTTACCAAGTTATTAGACATGTTACGGGGTTCCTAGCATGTTACTACATGTCAAATCGGGTCTCGGAATGCTAATATACACTTACAGCAGCAGTACACGCGATTAGGGAGGCTAATCGCATGAACAGTCACACGATCAGGGCTACTCGCCCCTGCTGTCAGGCGATTGGGCTAATCGCCCTTACTGTTATGCGAGTGGGCTACTCGCCCTTAATGTTATGCGAGTGGGGCCTACTCGCCCCTAATGTCATGCGAGTAGGGCCTACTCGCCCCTAGCACAGGCGATTAGCAAGGCTACTCGCCTGTAACCTTGCTGTTCCGGTTTTTCGCGCGTTTAACGCTCCAAATCAGATCCAGAACGTGTGTAACTACCCAATATCATCCCAAACACTATCCTAAACATGTTTAACCCAAAACCCTTCGTTCAACCTCGTAAAATCATCCTGCATGCAACCAAAGCAATCCAAACACCATTCACATAGCATGCAACATTCAATTAACGCATGTAATCATAACCCTATTATCCAATTACTGAGATTTCTATCATCATACTAACAATATTAATTCTGACCTAGCATGATAACACATCAAAACATCATCAAGATTCATAAAAATCCTATCTTTCTAATCATACATACCCATAACGCATGTTTATTAGTTATAATCCGATTAACAACCCTTATTGACGATTTTCAGAAAGCTTTTTCGTTTATGAACAGGTCTGGACCATTAGGGATTGATTAAA
Organism: Ambrosia x helenae; assembly: GCA_030844895.1. Taxonomy (NCBI): domain Eukaryota; kingdom Viridiplantae; phylum Streptophyta; class Magnoliopsida; order Asterales; family Asteraceae; genus Ambrosia; species Ambrosia x helenae. The sequence continues at coordinate 54,085,312 of CM061223.1, forward strand.
AACGTTTACAAAGTGTTATGGATGAGAATCAAACCTTGGAATTGTAAAAGAATGATGGTTAGACCTTGAAACCTTGTGTTTTTGATCAAAATCGCCTTCCAGAGGTTGTTTAAGTGTTTGGGGCGGTTATGGGACGACTAGGGTTGATATTAGGGAGTTTAGGAGGTTAAGTATTGTATTTATAGGCGTTTCTAGTCGTTCAGCACGTTATAGGCGAGTATGCAGCAGTTACATGCGATTAGGGCTGCTAATCGCATGAGATTGGGCCTAATCGCCCCTATGTATACACGAGTAGCCTCCTACTCGTGTCTAATGCTCCCTACTCGCCTCCCCTATGGGCGATTAGGCTTCCTAATCGCCTGTAGGGTTCCTTTTGTGTGTTTTGCGCGTTAAACCCCGTTTTAACATATGTTAACACATATTAATGTACCGACAAGTCACATAATGATTATAAACACATACCACAAGTAAATACACATATTCACACTCGTTCACCAATTCCCGGGACTCGAGACTCGTATGTTCCGTATGCCCTGACGATTCCACCGATCGTCACCGTTTGTACACTTGGTTAAGAACTGACATCTAACGAACCTCTAGACCAACATCCAATGATCTTCTAAGCTAACCAATAGTTCCCGAACCATAACCCGACTTAACTAACCCAGTTAAGTACAATATACGCGTGACTCGCTAAGGTAGACTTTCATCTAGACAACGTTGTTAACCCGAATTTGCCAGGTGTCACACCGACACATTCAAGACATTCTACACCAATTCCACATGGTTGGAGCAAAAGAGGTTACAACCCCTCTTAGCACCACTAATCCATTGTGTGCAAGCGATCCCTCACCCTCGGTTGATGCCACTCCATACCGCAAACTTGTTGGCTCTCTCCAATACTTAGCCTTCACTCGTCCTGACATATCCTTTGCCATCAACAAGTTAGCTCAATTCATGCACAATCCACGCCAAGCTCATTGGCAAGCTCTCAAACGTGTCCTTCGATATCTCAAAGGTACCATTCATCACGGTTTATTTCTTAGCCGTCATTCTTCTCTCACACTCTCGGCCTTCTCAGATTTTGATCATTGGGGGGGGGGGTGCTAATGACGTTGGTCGGTCAACTACAGCTTACCTACTATACCTTGGCACCAACATCGTATCATGGAAATCTCCGCGACAAAAGTCGGTATCTCGTCATCCACTGAAGCCGAGTATAAAGCATTGGCCAATGCCTCGGCTGAACTCACTTGGCTCAAACATCTCCTGAAAGAGCTACACATACCTATAACTCAAACACCGACTATGTTTTGTGACAACACAGGTGCAACATATCTTTGTGCAAATCCGGTGTATCACTCACGAATGAAACATATGGCTCTTGATTACCATTTTGTTCGGGAACAAGTTACTAATGGGCATCTACGGGTTCTTCACATTAGCTCTCAAGATCAACTTGCTGATATGTTAACCAAGCCTCTCTCACGGACACCATTTCTGAAAAACCGTTCCAAGATTGGAGTTTCTGACGGATCCTCCATCTTGCGGGGGCGTATTAAGGGACCTATGGCTGACAAGGAAAGTGCTCATCTTTAGTATCGCTAACCTTGATTTATACAATCAAATGAGCTGCCAATAATTGTCTTTTATTTACAGTCAACAGTTGCCTTTTATATATAATCAATCAACGCATGTAAATATGTATTTCTGTTCTTGTAAATGCCTATATAAGGCCCGTATAGTTGTGAATAAAATATCATCAAATTCTCTGAACTTTATACCTTGCATAAACAGAAGGAGGAGCGAAGGTCATACATTCTTTTGATTGCCGTCCCTTAGAAGCCTGATTGATCCTTAATCACAAAAAACAGAAGTGTAAAATTTAAGGGAAGGTTAATGAGTGGAGTGTTAGGAGTTTTGATAATAAGAGAGTCAACATGAGTGATTTTGAGACACGAATCATCACCGATGTTAACTTCTTCCATTCCATCATGTGGGGCATGAATTGGGATAAGTTCTTCAACTCATTTGTGACATGATGAAAGGCACCGCTATCGCAAAGCTAGTTGGTGGAGTTTATACTGTTAGTGATCATCATGTGCACATGTGCACTCTTAACCTATGAGCCACTGTTAAATACAGGAACAAAATTTATTGGATGTACCTGTTTAAAATGAGGACAATTTGTAAGAGTGTGACCCCTTTGAGTACACCATTGGCATTTTCCAAGGTAGGGTTAACCATTGTTTTGAGGTGGTGTAGGAAGTAGACCGAAGCCGAGTGTGTTGCCTTTGTTGAGATTTGAGAAAAGGATTGGTTCCCTTGTTTGTTTGTCCATACTTGCCTGTGTTTTTGTTTTGAGCATAAAATAACAAAGCCGGTTGGTGTATACCGATAGATGATGTTTATTGTAACAGGGACATCTCGTAATTTTTGAGTTTCTCACGCAATTCGTTGAATGAGATGGTGGAATCTCGAGCATGGATTGCAATGGTTTGTAGGTTGGTTGGTTGATCGAGCCCATTCAGGATAGCATCTATCACGTCTTCTTCATAGTTCATCCATCTTTTTACCTAGTATAGCTAATTAATCAACAGTTGTTTTGACTTCTTGCATATACTCGGTAATTGACTGTGTAGGTGTTTTAGAACTAAAATATCTATTAATATATATAAAAGAATTAAACATTGCTGACGTGGCATGTAATGGTGCCTTCAACCTCTCCATGAAACTGCCACGTGGCATCATAATTGAAAGATTTTAGTGTTTTTGAATTATTTCATTTTTAATTAAATTGAGTTATTTTAGGACAAAAAAAATTTAAAAATAAATTTAAAATTTTCTCTCTCATGTTTTCTCCCATAATTTTTAAACGTTTATATCTTTTATATACGAGATTTTTTAAAGAAAAAAATTACACCAAATTAACGAACGTTTTATTATCTTTCCAACGAGTACCATAGTGCTATATAAAAAACAGAGAAAAAATCGACTATTTTTTGTGGGGTTTCGTTCATACAGGAAAAAAAACACACAAAGTGTTCATGTTATTCATTAATAATGTTTTTTCTTTTAAACCAGGTTCTTATCTACGATGTTGAAAATCAGCCCAATCGCCATGTTATCATTGGAATTTTACTATGTATACTTCATCAAGAGAAGCTAGGAGAAAGAATCGCGCAACACTGCAACACATGGTGTCACCTTATAACAAGGTTGTTTTTTTATTTATTTAATTACAAGAGTAGTAATTATTACTATTAGTATTAGTATTATTAGAATGGTTATATTTTTCCACCCCGGGACGCTCCCGAGAAGAATTGATAGTTGCTGACGTGGCGTTCAATGGTGGCCTCAACCATCTCTTGATTATGCCACGTGGCATAATGAGTTGCAATGGTTACAACTTCCAACTTAAGTGTTTGTTTAGTTGATTAGGTTAGGAATTATAAGAGCCATTAGAATGTGAGAAATTAGAGAGATGTGATGAGTTTTTGAATAGTTGCAGCTTACATAAGTGATTCTTTAGATGATTACTAATTAGGTTTTAGATTAGGGAATATGAGTTATTACTGATTAGAATACTATGAACATCCAATGATTGAGAGATTTTGTGGTTAGTTAACTTGAGCCATTTGCAATAGGTTATCACATAAAATTAGATTTTTCAACCCCGGGACCCTCCCGGGTTATTAGCTAGTAATAAATATAGGATATATATACAAGAAGAATGCATGAGATAAATATGCTAAACATTGATATATTGAATTGAATTCGAACTATATACAAATATACTTGATATGCTAGAATTCAAACTATATAGAAAGATAGCATAATAATAGGGCAAGATAGAGGTCATTTCTGTTACGTGCCATATTCCACGTCACCACGACACTTTAGTTCAACGTGGGTTACCTACTACATGGATGCTTTCCTTTAGTTGTGTTTAATTAGTTGACTGAGTCATAGATAGTGGGTTAGTGCTACAATGAAGTCTTTGGTTAGGGGAAGGAAATGAATTAAGCATGTAATTTCTGTCTAAAAATAGCTTCTAATGGATTACCGGTTCTAACCGCATGAATTTCTTAACATTTGAATTCACAAAGATTAAACAATGAAATTTATATAGTGCCGGAAAATTGGTTCGTCACAAATCAGTAACATAACATAAACTCTTTTTATCTCTTATTTGTATATCAAGCTATCAGCTAGTCTTAATGATACATCTAGCTATGTACATACACAATATAATACAAATAAGATATTAGATGCACATGTGTAGTAGGTACATGTATTTTAAGTTTTATAAATATTATCAATATCGATATTGCATACGCGGAAGTGTTTTATGAGTTTTATTAAGCACATGTGCATATGCATTTTATAATAAATTCAAATCAATTACCCACAATCGATTTCGAGATCTTTCTTTACTTTCCACTTTATGCTTCTCTTTTGGTCGTTTTAAGAGTTTTATTAAGCACATGTGCATATTCATAATTTTCACTTAATTATAAAATAAATGAACTACTGTTATACAAGACCCCAGAGTAATTAAATCTCAAACAATGCAACTACTGCTTTTTATGTGTGGCAAAACCAAAACAAGCAAGCAAACAATGTGTACTATTTAGTTATAGAAGATCGGTAATAGAACAAAATAACATATTTATCGTATAACTCTTTATAAAAACTAATAAAGCATATAAAAGTTAAGGTTATAAATTTTGTATCAGTTCTGTATAAAAATAGATATGACAACATCAACCGTTTACGAACTCGAAAACATGTTATGAAACTCTCTCTTAACCTTCTCCCAAAACGTCGCCTTCCTTCACATCGCCCTCTCTCCTCTACACCAACTACTCTCCCCCGTCTTAACTATCGCACGTCAATAAACTCGATGATTAATATTTTATGTTATTAACTAGCTGATTACCCCGGGAGGGTCCCGGGGTTGAAAAATCTAATTTTACGTGAAAACCTATTGCAAATGGCTCAAGTTAACTAACCACAAAATCTCTCAATCATTGCATGTTCATAGTATTCTAATCAGTAATAACTCATATTCCCTACAAAATCTAATTTTACGTAATAACATGAACACTTTGTGTGTTTTTTTTCTGTATGAACGAAACCCCACAAAAACTAGTCGATTTTTTCTCCGTTTTTTATATAGTACTATGGTACTTGTTGGAAAGATAATAAAACGCTCGTTAATTTGGTGTTATTTTTTTCTTTAAAAAATTCTGCATATAAAAGATATAAATGTTTAAAAATTATGGGAGGAAATATAGGAGAGAAATTTTAAATTTATTTTAAAATTTTTTTTTTTCTAAAATAACTCAATTTAATTAAAAAAGGAAACAATTTAAAAACACCAAAAACTCTCCATTATGATGCCACGTGACACTTTCAATGAAAGGTTGAGGCATCTATTGCACGTCACGTCAGCATATACCTTTTCTTTTATCTATACTATATTAATATTAATAAGCATATAGGATGGGCAAAATAGTAATTTTACCAAATCTCTTAAAATTTTGAACATGTACAACTCTTTATGCATTTATTACAATCCTTTAAGCTTTGAACCACCCAATCATATTTTGAAGCTCAAACACGCGGTACCCTAAATATTTCAAAATTCAAAATTCAAATACGATTTGACTTCTTCTTTCTCTCTGACACACACACACAAACCTCACTACCCATTTCACTTCTAAAAGTATTTTGTTGCTTGCCAGAGAAATCAAAACCCTCTTTTTTTTCACCCAAACAACACAACCAAGTCAAGTCTTCCCATCAGAATCTACTTCTTCACTGGTACGTTTATATGTATAATAATAATAATAATAATAATAATAATAATAATAATATCAGTGATTTGGTTAACAGGTACGATCTGAATCTGTATATGTGTGCCTTAAGTTTCCAAAAACGCTTCACAAGTTAATCTCAAGAAGGCATTCCAGAAAGCCGTTATTAACAACGATCCAGATAAAGGTGGAGATCCTGAGAAGGTACTACTATAATACTGTATAACCCTAACTTTCGTAAAATTATTTTGTATTCGTCAAGTCTTCATTTATTGTTGATTTTGAAATTTAACTGTGTTTAATTTCTTGTGTGTGGAATAATTCAATTCAGTTTCTTAACTACGTATTAATAATTTCTTGCGATGAGACATTGAGTTAACAGGTTGACATATGTTTGGTAATTGTTATAAAAGTCAGATATATTGTTTGTGATTTAGTTATGGCCCATAACTTATGGGTTTTGATCAAATCAAGATGATAAATGTATGTCTAAATGCAAATTTTGACCCTAACTTTTGATGACGAGTTCACGGGTGTTGTAAAAATCCATATAGAAAAGTTAAATTTTAACCTCAAAGGTCAAACTATATTTCATAATTATTTGCAAATTTTGAGCAATCTCAAACTTGATTTGTTACTTGTGCAGAGTGCGCTAACTGGTCCTTTGCTTGCGCAAACACCTGTTTGTACCAACACCTATTGTCACATCATACTGAAACCCTTAGGAAAAGATGTATATCTCTAGGTTATCAAAGTTTAACTTACTTAAAAAAAGTTTCTTTTCAATGCAGAATCGGGCAGGATGATTTATTGTCCCAGTGGTAAATATGTATTCCCCTTATGTTTTTTCTTATTTTTATCTGTTTTATTTTTTGTATTTTATAAATCAACGTAAAACTTTCGTTATTGTTTGTGGATTCTTTATTGCAGGTTGATTTTGATATATCAATGCCTTGGTTTTAAATGGCGCGTCTCAAGCACGCCTAGGCGTGCGGCACAACAATGCTCACCTCTGCCACTTTTTAGCTCAACACTTCGCAAAATACATGAAGTGCGCAAAAGACACACTCTTTTGAATTTTTCTGGTTTTTTTCCCTGAAGTGCGCGCCTCTTGTACTCTAGGAGTTTTTATGTTGAAACATGTACCTCTTAGCTTGTACATGTTAGTAAAATCATAGGTTCAGTAGTAACATCTTAAAGTTTTGTTTTGTTGACACTTGTGAAGACTTATTATTGTTCTCCAAGGATTTGCATCATTAATTATTAATTTGGTTACTTTATGACATTAGGATATTAAGAGAAAGAACAAAATTTATAGAATGTTAGTCTGCTATCTGATTTTACAAGTATTTGCAGATTCCAGTATACACCAATGTTAATAGGTAGATTGGCTTAAACTGGATTTGGATATATTCATCGTGACGATAAGGATCGGGAAGAATTCGCGGATTCCATTCTCTTTAGCAAAATATTCATGAGGAACATCAACTTCTTTTGCTTCTGGTAACAACTCCTTTTGGTTGTAGAACTTTACTTTTCAGTTTTGTACATCAATTTTTATACTATTTCTATTAATTAATGTATTTATAATTAATTGGCACCAAAGCTTGATCCATTTCATGTAACCTATGTTAGAAATGGATCTTGGAAACCCTCAAATGATATATAGCTCATGGTAACATTTAAACTCAGTTGTTTAGATTAATTTATAAAACATGTTCAGATACATGAAATGTTTTGGTCAAAATCCAGTCTTAATACCTTAACTTTTAAGTTGTCCTATATTAATCTATGTTTGTGATCGGTATCTAACTGTATTGTGTCATTTTTTTTAACTTTTCCGAGCAAAAGGTGAAGTTTTATGTTTCTTATTCCACCATATTGGTTAATGCTGGTGCAAAACTTGTTGGGTCGTTTGACGGTCCAAAATTGGTTGGGTAGGTTAATGAGTCAAAATCTGTCCTATAACAGGTACTACTAAAAAAGTTCGCATTTTTATTGAGCAGTACTAAGTACTTGCACTAAATCTGAGCCCCAGCCCGTTGTTAGTGCAGCATGTTTTTCTAAATTCAAGAGTCCAATTGGCCATATCAGAGCATGTATTTCTTGATCAATCTATATTTGTGTTGGTTGATGGTTAAAGGTGAAGCTGATTTGATGATAAATGTGTTTCTTTTGCAACTTTTGTTCATCTACATTGTTGATCAGTTTAGCATATGGATTTTGGAAGAAACAAATATGTAAATAGTTGTATTAAAATGATGTGCGTTTTTTTAATTCACTTTGGAAATGTAGGGACCTAATATTGAAGAGCGAACTTCGGATGGGTCAAAACGAATTCAAAATGTGAGCACAGATGGACAAACCTGGGGTGGATTTTGTAGCCATAGTTGAAGTTCGTGCAGTTGCCTGATGCTATATGGGATCAGATGGATACACAACGAATTACAATGTCATGGTTTCTTGCTCATCATTGAGTGGACTTGCCTGAAGGCGAATCGTTTGGTTCAATGTTCTACAAGGTAGCAACATCTTTTTCTAAGTGGTTTTTTTCTTGGGAAGAAGCTTACAGTTTTATCCTCCTTTTAAATATCACAAACACTCAAGTTTTAATAGTTATTTTAAGAAATATTAAAGCTATCTTTTTTGTTAGAGTTGATTCACATAGGCAATGTAGCAGCAGGTAGTTTAGAACAAAAGGCTTACATTATAGTCTATTATTGGACAAATGGTCATGCATCAAATAAAATGCATCAGTTTCTATTGTCATACACTCATTTTTATCAAAACCCGTTTTCCTTCCAAGATATCATTTTAAACTGACTGACCCAAAATCTGTTTTGACCCGATCCTGTTCTGGTCTGAACTAATACTGTAATACAACCCCCTTTTATGTGCTTGTATATTGTGGAAGCTGAATCTCTGGGGTGTTAGTCAACCAAATATTGTTTACTAATGCCTTCACCAAGGTCGACTATTGCAGCAACATTTAGTGCAGTAGACGGTAAGGATATGGAAGTGGACATCGGGGCTTATTGAGTACATGTGAGATAAGTATTGGCATGAGTGGCAATGTGGTTGTTTAGATGCAAAACGAGTCATGGTAAGTTTCACGGTCTGTTTGTAATTGTAAATTGTTTGCCGTATTTGATTTGGTTGAGTTGATTTTGTATTTGAGTTGGTCTGTTTGTAAATGTAAACATTTCTCATCTTGATTTGGTTGAGTTGATTTTGTATTTTAGTTGGTCACTTCCGTAAAACACAAAAGTATGAAGCAGGTCCAACCCTTCCTGCATTTGCAGGTTCACAAAACATAAATATAACAATTTTGGTTTATTTTTATACCAGGTTGAAGTGGGTCCAACCCTTTCATTTCCAGGCTAAGCGCATTTAATGCGCTTATGGTACCAAGGCTGTTAACTTGGTTCTCATGGCAATCAATGTTAATTAATTCATTTTTCTAATTAATGATAATCGATTCTAGACAGTTAAAGCGCCCTATTTGTATTCAGTCCATAAACTAAGGCCTATGTGTATTTAATCCATAAACTGACTTATGCACCTTGAGTGCGCTCTTTGATAACTATGCACAGACTCAATTCATATGGTTGAAATTGCCACTCCTTCACTTATGTTTGTCACACAGTTTGCTCGTAAGTTAAAATAATAATAACTCCCTATAGTTTAAAAATAGCACATCCATATTATTTCGTAGATGTCCCATGAAAATTGCAACATCTAAATTTAGGTTTAAAAAAACGAACCTTTTAGAAATCAAGCCATTATCATGAATTATTTATAAAGGTAAAGATCTTGAAATGGCACCAAACCTACTTATTTTTTTCTAAGTTACAATAATGGATAATTTACCTTTTTAATACATGTTGATTTTTATTGTTTTATAGTATTTCATAAAAAAAAATAGTATTTCATAAGGGTTTTTTTTATAACATAAATCATATAGTACATGATTGCAGTCAATAATTTATTAATCAAGTAGCACTTTAATTGTAGTTGCAGCAGGGCAGCATGTAGGAAATTAAGTTACTTTTGGGAAACCTAGGTTTAATAAGATGGTGTCATCTACATACAAATGTCACATTAATTAATCACAAAAAAAAGAAAAAGAAACGAGAATGCATAAAAAAAGTGTGGTCAAGAACTAAAGAGCGTCTTACGCCATGTATAGAAAATTTGTAAGATCATGTGTAGTGGGCATTAAATCCTAACTTAGCGCCCCAATAACGCCCAAACACCGTTACGCATGGGCCTTAAGGGGTGTTATAGGGCTTGAAAATTCCAGAAATGTGTGTTTGACGTTATAATTATAACGCTTGAAGTGTCTTGGATTTTGTGCCACATGTTTCAACCAATCACAATTGAAGGTGGGGCGCTATATATGTTTCCCTCTATGTCATGAGATAAGCGCATTCAACTGACACCATCTACAATAAATGTGTTTTATTTCGGAACATGATACTTTGTTTATGCATTAATAGATTAACTATGTTTGACTTTTGAATATTGTATTTATAGATAATTGATATAATTTCCATTTTTAGGAAGTGATAATTACAATGTAAATTATATCAATTATCTATAAATACAATATTCAAAAGTCAAACATAGTTAATCTATTATGCATCATACAAGAACTACAAACTTAAAGAAAGAATCTAAGCTAAAGTAATGAACATTCACGTAAGCAATTCACATAAGCAATATTGACATCTTGTGGAGTATTAACATAATACTTATAGATAGAGCTTACCAATTTTATGAATAAGAAAACTAACAAACATAATAGACAATATAGGACATGCATTGATAAACTACAGAAAACAAATACCGGATTATAAATTTTTGTTGCCGCCGCATCGCGCGGGTATCTTACTAGTATATATATATATATATATATAGATAGATAGATTTGAAAAAAAATGCATTTTATTACATGATTACTAAGAATATACTAGCATGATGCGTTGGCATAAACTCTTAGAATATTTTTTGATCCCCTCTAATCAGTCACACACTATCAACTTCCATCCTACTCCAATCAACGACCCACCACCAATCACCTCATCATATCCCTCAAATCAACGGCCAATAATCAAACCCCCAATTTTTATTCTCTCCTCTCCTCGTTCTCCAATAATAATAACAATAATCAAACCCTAACTTTCACCCATCAAAAATATTATCTCAACTGCCCTCTCCTTCCTTCATTTACTGCAACAAACACTCTAATACCAATATTATGTCTATGGTTGAGATTTATTCGCTTCAAATCCTCTCTGTTATTCACCAACAATCCCTTGCCATGATCGATCTAATACCTCTTCGTTTCCCCAAACACTCCATACAATCCACGCCTCGATGTTGTAAGTTTAAACCTTCCTTCGCTTAATCAACGTTAATATTCTGTTCTTTACGTCAGTTTCTGTTGCAGTCTGTTTGAAATTTAGGTTTCTAGGGTTTCAAATGTTCCAAAACTGAGAATATTATGTTTCTAGGGTTTCAAATATAGCAGAATTGAGGAAATTATGTTTCTAGGGTTTCAAATGTTGTGAAATTTGGGGATTTAGGTTTTTTAAGGTTTTGTGTTGTTTAGAAGAGTGGATTGGATGGCTGGAAGAGGTAAGGAGTTAGGGTTAGTGGAAAATAATGGAGTGATTAGTTTGAAAGAACAGTTGGCTAGGACTGCGCTTAGGAATGTGCGATTGAAGGGGCATACATATGTTGAACTTAGGGAGGATAATAAGAAGGTTATATTCTTCTGTGTGTTGTGTTTGGCTCCGTGTTATAGCGATTCGGTGCTTCATGATCATTTGAGAGGGCATTTGCATAAGCAGATGTTTGCTGCTGCAAAGGAGACTTTGTTGAAAAACAATCCGTTTCCGTTTAATGATGGGATGCTGTTTTTTCATAGTCAGGGCGACGAGGATAGTCCTGTTGGAGGTTCGAACGGTATCGGGAATGGGAATGGGAATAGTCTTGCTATTGTTCCGTTTAAAGGAGAAGAATCGGAGAATGAATTTTCTTCTGATGGTGATGAGGGTGTGGATGTTGATGATTTGATAATACCTGATGTGCTATGTAAAGATAAAGTTTGTGATTTAGAAGTGAGAGAAGTCGGTGTCGGGAAAATTTCGGTTAGGTATTGGGATAAAGAAAAGGGTTTGAAGGGAATCAAGAAAATTTGGTGTGAGTGGCTTGGAAAAAGCGATTCGGTTGATGATGATAAGATCCCCGATCATGATTTTGCGGTTGTGTCGTTTTCGTTTGACTTTGATTTGGGTAGGAAGGGGATACTTGATGACTTGCAGAGTTTTCTTTCGTCAAGTTCTAGGTTAGGAATCGAGGGGAGTAAGAAAGGAAAGAAGAGGAAATCACCATCGGATACTGATTTAAGTGGATCTTTAAGTAACCAAGAGGAGTCTTCTGGGGAAGAATCGGGTAATTCTAGTTCGAAGAATCTTTTAGATGTGTATGATGATAAATCACTGCAGTTAAGACTAGTACCGAACAAATGTACAAGGAAAGAAATCAGGATGCGTCAGCGTTTAGCTTCGGAAAGAATTTGTGACATATGTCAGCATAAAATGCTTCCCGGGAAAAACGTGGCTGCACTTGTTAATATGAAAACTGGTAGACTCGTTTGCAGTAGTAGAAACTTGAATGGGGTACGTGCTTCTTTTTAATCTACGTTTTAATCTTTTGCAAGCCTTCTTTTTATCTGATCTGTAATTTATATATAATGAATGATGCAGGCATTTCATGTGTTTCATATATCTTGCCTTATACATTGGGTACTTTTATGTGACTCTGAAGTTTATACAAAACCTTTGGTTGGTCCTGAACCAAAGAAAAGAACTAGGCGGAAAAAGGGGGCGAAATCGAAAAAGGTCGACGAGGATGCAAAAAAACAAATATGTTCTGCATTTTGTCCTGAATGCCAGGGCACTGGTATAGATCTTGATGGAGATGAGCTAGAGAAACCAACTGTCTCCCTTGCTGAGGTAAGTTAAATGTGTTTGTTTTCTTGGTTTGTAGTAGTAAATTACATCAGTTTTTAACATATTATAAGAAACTGATTATTCGATTGTTATATTATTAAAAAATAAGATGCGTAATATGTTTATTCTTATGTTGAAATACTGATTAGTGCTACTTTAGATAGTCAAGAATACCATTACCAGCTATTGTATCTATTATCCAGATAGGGATTCTTCCATCCATGTATGTAGGGGTAGAATGGTAATTTGACTTGGACAAATGTAAAGTCAAACGAATAGATTCTGCTCCGAGAACATGTAAATCAGGCTCTAATGAGTTATAACACACAACACAAAAGTGGAAACAATTGGGATTATTTAGAAATTGGATGCAAACTTTTCTTTGTGGTGTGTTGACATAACCTTTAGGTCGAGTGGGGTCACATGCATTTTTCTCATGGTCAGGGTTGAAAGTAAAACCAAGTATAATAGAAAAATGGGTTAGAATTGGTCGTAACCATTGGCACTGTCGCCATTACTGGCTAATATAAAAATGAATATATTAGGTCAACCTGCTATGACCCGATTTGTTTTGACAAGAGCCCCTTTGACCATGTTTTTTCAAAAGCGGACCGTTACATGACTTGACCTTTTTGCCCGTCATATGCTAGTCCAAGCAGTCCTGTGTATATTAAGGATTTGTATATTGTTTCAGATGTTCAAGTATAAAATGAAAGCTAGTGATGGACACAAAGAGTACATAAAAGCCCCAGAATTGTTGCAGAATTGCTCGACGGGTTTTTGTTTCCCTTCTCAATCTGAAGAAGCCATGCAGGTTCAGCAATTTATTATTGTTTTTTCATTTTCTTTTATTAATATAATGATTATTTATTTATTTATTTTTAAATGTATTTTCAGGAAAATGTTGCACCATTGAAGTTGCTTCGATTTTATCATGCTGTGGAGTAGTGGTATGAAACAGGTAATCCAGATATCTGAAATTTGTTTACATAAATGTAAATGAGTTGTAAATAGCATCTGAATTGTTGAATGCTTTTAAATTTAGGAGTTTAACTTCTGTAAACAACTTTTTCTTAGATACCTTTGTTCTTTACCAGAATGTTTCCAAATTGTATATGCGTTATTTCGTATAAACTTGGAAACTAAATCGTGCATGCATAGCTATCAATATATTTGTGTATCTATATAGACATAATTAATTCTAGCTTCCAAGTATGAGGATTGTCTGTTAGACAACCATGTGACCATCCCGACACCCATCAGATGGGTTGGCAACGACCACTTCCGAGCCATGGCCTAGACCATAACGCCTTGGTTACATAGTACTAATTCATCAATTAGACATGGTCCTTTGTCTTCTTAGGAATTCTTGATACAGAGGTATGAGCCTATAGAACATATCATGTTCGAGGAAGGTTGTTTCAAGTATGAGACGTTTAGGCATTAATTAAAAAAGAGGACTTAGGTCAAGCAAAATACATTATATAAATTACACTATTTGTAGTTTGCAAGAAAGTAAAGATGAATTACCAAGTAACATGTACATTTTGCATAAAAACACCCTGCTTAGATATGAGCTATACTTGTAGGGATGGTGAGTCTCTTGCTGGTCTAGGAACTATCACTTTGTGGCTCGATAAATTCATCTAGTACATTCCTCGATAGCTGCAGTAGTAGAGGTGCACAAGACGGGTTTTTTAGAACCCGGAACTGGGTCCGGGTTTAGTCAGCAAAGTCAATAATTGGGGTAGGGTAGGAACAGGTTCTGGGTACGTTTCGGTTTTGATCAGTTTGGCCGGGTTTTTTTTCCGGGTTTTGGTCAGTTTAGGGTTTGCCGGGTAGAGGTGGAACCAGTTTCGGTGGTTCCTGGTCGGGTCTGATTCCTTTTGCTAACCCCGGGTCTGGTACTGTTCTGTACCCGCGGGTCGGGTAGGAACCGGTTTCGGGTCAGGTATACCGGGTCGGGTCCGGAACCGGGTTTTCTTTTTTGTGTATCTCTACTTAGCACTTAGGGCTGTTGTTGGGTCACCCGACCATTGTTATACCCGTTAAGTGGCAAGTTTTCACAACAAACGACATAATTTATATAGGGATGGCAATGGGTCGGGTTTGGGACGGGTTTAGGTAATCCCAACCCCATACCCGATTAGGTATGCTTGTCTCAAACCCGTCCCAAAACCCGTCGGGTTTGTATCGGTAATTACCCATCGGGTATCGGGTAGACCCGTTAATTTTAAAAACTTATCCATTGGCTATATCTAACTAAAAACTTGTCGGGTATCTATTGCGTGACTACTAACCAATACATTTAGCATTATCAAATATGTATGTAAATGATTACAATGTATAAATATAAAATAGTTAAATCATATAAAAACTCTAAAAGACATAGATAACAAATATTATACATAATAATTAGTATTTTTTTTTAAGAAGATGACAATCTAGATGGACAATTAGATATATTATGAATACATATTTTAAAAGATATATAGGAAATTACATCGGGTATATAGGAAATTACATCGGGTATCTAATCGGGTAAACGGGAATACTTTATCGGGTAATCGGGTCGGGTAAATGGGTATATCATCAAATCCCAAACCCGCGAAAAAAATAAAAACTAATCCCATACCCGGACCCATACCTGATTACCCGACCCCAAACCCGTCTCAAATGTGTCGGGTTTCGGGTTTACCCATCGGGTTCGGGTTTGATTGCCATCCCTATTTATATCCAGTCCAAAATGGTCTCAACACCTTAAATATAGTTGTGGATTTAGGTAAACTCAAGCCTTGTAATTTGAGCAACTAGAGTGCAAAATAGCGAGTTTCAATTTTGTTGTAAACCATTATTTCATTTTATTGTGCCCATAAATGGTTATGATAATAATAGAACAAGTAGGGCTAGATGTTCAATAACCTAGTAGGCTTATTTTACAAGTCACAATCAATAACTATTAAATTTAACTAAACTGATACAACAAAGGAGGTAATGCTAATTTGGTTTATATATTGTAATGAAAGAAGTTCTGATGCATACCCAAATTAAGAAATACTGTAGTCCTTGTCAAACAACTTGAACACTTGAGGCTCGATAAAAAGTCAATAGGTGTCTTCTTACATTAATCTAAGTTCGTTCATTTATATTCGCTTATATATTCATTTAAAATATTTTGACCCATTGCAATTTAATCTAGTTTTATTAATTATATTTATGCTCAATAGTTTGATGATGTTCACATTTAGTTTTAATTGATGTTCGCTTGGTTTTGTCTGTCCATTTTTTTTTGTGTTTCTCCATTTGTGTCCTTTAACGTCCGCGAATACAAACACGCTCATGTTTTTATCGAACGGGCACAAACAGTTATATTTGTTTACTTCACATACTACTGGATTGATTGTTCTCAATACTAGTTATCCAAGTAATTTTTATATTCTCTGATCTCTACTACTCAAATTAAAATTAGCAAATCTTGTTGATGTTATGATCACAAAATGAAGTGTTTAATTTACAAGAAACTAGCAAATATTTTGCATCTCAAAATGGGTAATCAACCTGTCCGTACCAACTTTCTTTTCTCGTAATCTTCCCTGAATGCCTTGCTATCATTCCACTGTGTAATGAACTCTTCGACCTAACATTATAAGCCATTAAACTGTGACCGTTACTAAAATATTCCATGAAGTACATTACATCTAACTTCAAGGTCAATCAGTGGTATTTTGACTGTTATTCTGGATCATGTGGTGCAACTAACATTACCTGCGTATCGCATGCTTGTTTTAGTTCCACCACATCCTGTTTATGTGCGAGCACTTTTGCACATCTCATGAGTGATTGATACTCACTGTAAGATGACATCTGAATATAAAACGTAGAAGATGTTTAGTATCTCCTTGGAGTTTATGAATATAATTATGTTTAGCAATATAGGAAAACAAATACCCATTCATTGTTTTGCTCTTCTAGATCTTGAGCCCGTCTATAGGCTTCACTTCTCTTTTTGTTAACATTTTTAAGCTCCTTTTCTAGAGAACTAATGTTCTTTCTTACATGTTCCAACTCTGCTTTAAGTCGCGTAACTTTAGCTTTACGCCCAGTTATTTTCCTCTTTATTTGCTCAACTTCCTCCAACCGGATCTAACCAAAGATAGTTTATTACATCATATAGATAAAAAGAAGGCAAAATAGAATTTTATTAATCCTACCTTTTTGCAGTTGGCTGATAATAATCTCAACTGAGTTTATTCTTCCCACCAGTCCCACCCTTCAGACATTTTGCTTTCAATGCACCCCCCCGGTTAACGCACACTAACGCCGTTAGCTGAAACTCACAATTCTAAGCGATTATTCACCGGATTTGAAAGAGGGAATCGGGACGAAGATATTGGTATGTTCAATTACAAAAATAAGCATGGTTCGTTGGTTGTAGGCTGATATTCTCCTCAGATGGGATGACCGAAACCGACGATAATATCAACCTACAACCGACGAACCATACTTATTTCTGCAATTGAACATACCAATATCTTTGTCTCGATTCCCTCTTTCAAATCCGGTGAATAATCGCCTAAAATTGTAAGTTACAGCTAACGAAGTTAGTGTGCGTTAACCCGGGGGGGGGGGGGGGGGATTGAGAGCAAAATGTATGTAGGGTGAGACTGGTGGGAAGAAAAAACTCATGTGAGATTATTATCAGTAAAAAGGTGGGATTAATAAATTCCATTTTGCCTAAAAAGAATAGTAGCACAAAAGAATCATCCTACCTTTAACCTATGCTCCATTTTATGCTTCCGTTTTCTCTCATACCTTACAATTGGTTTCCATGGGCGATCATCATATGGTTTGGGTTCTGGTGCGTTGTCGATTGTGTCCTTGAAATCGGTAATTTGTTGATGGATCTTCATTTCATATACCCGTTTCTTGTTCCCATGTTGTATACTTTGCACCATGCTCTTGATCTTTACATGTGGGAATAAACATTAGGTTAGGGTAGTATAATAATTTTGTTACCAGAGTTTGCTAGGATTCTATACGATCGTGTCCCCACTTGTAAGAAAACATATTTGCTTTCATAATTTATTCAAACATACCATATCGTTTAGTTCGTGTGTATCACATGATGTTATTCCAATGGAATTCTTTGAACCTACGAGTTGTTCCTCAACTTGTTGCACATACTCCATGTCCATCATCCCTTTCTTGATCAGTCGTTTCTGACAACGTTTTTGACCCTGTCGCATCATTGTTCGAGCATCTATTTCTGGCAAACGAAAAAAACCAGTTGTTACTGGTTCCAACATAAATGGCAAAATATGCTTGCTTCCTAGTTCACAATGTTGAAGGCCCTCAATTTCTTGCATCTTCCGTTTTAGTTCTTTATCAAGATGTGAAAACTCCATTATTTTCCGGTTTATATAATTTTCTTCAGCCTGTTAACCATAGTACAACATATATAGAAGCGTATGTGAGGTCTAGATTTTAATACTACACACATATCATCACTATGAAGTATGAACACTCTAATCGAATTATGTTTACCTCCAAATTGGCTATTTCTTCATTGATGCTAAATCGAGCACGATTCATAAAGCGACATAGCTTGTCAGCCTCTTCTTTTTGGTGTTCCTCACGACCAGGCCGAAACTTGACGATATAAAACTGATGATTGGGGTTGCCCATTTCGCTCGATGACATCTAAGCTAACAAAAGAAAAATGGAAATTGGCTAACACCACGATAAGATCCAAATGTTAATGTTACTTGTATAGTTGTATTTATGATGCTATTAACTGTACTTGCACCCCACGGCAAGAAAGTCAACTATGCTTATGGTTCTAGTTGTCTCGTATATTATAGTGTTTTTGGTGTGTATACAAAACAACGAATGGAATATTTCAGGACTACATCAAACCTTTTAGTCCAAGACAATACCTATCAATATTTTATTATTAACGATCAACCACCAAAGTCACTCTTCATTGCACGCCAAAGCCACACCACACTTAGGGGTGTGCAACGGTTCAGAATCGGACTGAACCGGTCCGAACTGAACCGGAACCGTTAAATGATAAATGTAAGAAGTAGACCCGGACCGTATAATATTCTACCGGTTCGGTTCGGAACTGGGTTAAACAATTCTTATGTAAACGGTTCTTGCCGGAACCGATTGTTAATTAAATCCTATAATTAACAATTAAATAAAAGACAACTTTAGTAAACTTAAGTTGTGATTTCGTAGTTATATGAAGGACCTATCATTTTTTTAGAAGTGCATGGTACCAACATATAAGTTTGACACTCCGAATAATATGTAACATGCATTACTAATGTTATAGACTATTTGAAAAATCCCCCTAAATTAAAAAAAGTTTTTAAATATAATATTTAAAGTTTAAACCTAACTCAGTTCTAGCGATTCTTTAAAAGGATCCGCGGTTCCGAACCGAACCGGAAACCGTTTTCACTAAAATTTAAGAACTGGAACCTAAATACAAAAATACGGTTTGGATCTAGCGGTTCGGTTGCGGTTTCCCGGTTCTGACGGTTCCAAACCATGACATGCTCAGCCCTACCCACACTTCTAGGCTACATGGTGTGAGCTCATTTCGCCACCTCAGCGCTACATAAGCGTCAAGCTAAAAGGGGGCTTTATTATCTCGTTCAAATAATACTCAAGAAATAGAATAAAGCCCCCTCATCGTTACCAATCGTTTATTTAGTTATTTAGTTATTTAAACTTTATAAAAACACATAAAAAAACAAAAAAAAACATCAAATTAAAATAATAATACCTAACATTAAAAGTAAAAATATATAAAATTTATAATTTAGTACCCCATATTTTTATTTAATTTAGTTTAGTTTTTTTAATTGTTTACCCAAACTTCCCCCTTTCTTTTTCCTCCTTCCCCCAAAACCCTTCTTCCTACCACCTATGCTGCAAACGACTAAACTTTCAGCGAACAATTCATGAACCGTTCAAAGGAAAGTTTGTTCATTTAATAAATGACCTAACACGAACAAAAACAATTTTTCGTTTAGTTAAATGAACGAACATGAACAGAGACCGTGTTTGTTCATTTATGTTCGTGAACGTTTGGTAACGTGTTCGTTTATGTTCGATGGTTTTAGGGTTTTTATTTTTTATAATGTTTTTAAAATTCATTAATTTTTTTATTATTTTACCAAAATAAATAAATAATTTTGTGTGAGTTAAGTATATTGCTATATGAGATCAATAAACCGCACTTTTAGTATAATCGTCAAATAATAATTAATGAAGAGTTCAAATTTAAATACATAATTAATGAAGATTTCAAATTTAAGATGTGATCTTAGTTTTTTTAGACATTAATTTATTATGTTTACCAATGTTATTTAAGTACTAAGGTGCTGTTTGTTTTTTGTTCAGAAGCACTTCTGACCTCTTTTGTCTGCGCCACGCAGACGCACGCAGACGTTTGGGGTTTGTAGATTGTTTGTTTTTTGGAAGACCTTTCACTCAAAAAGGTCTTCCTGACCTCTTCTTGGTGCAGACTTGTTCCAAAGTCTTCTAAGGTCTTTTCCACTTCTCTTCTCCTCACCCACCACCACCACCACCACCACGGTCCACCACCACCAACCACGGTCCACCACCACCTACCACCACCAAGGTCCACCACCACCACGGTCCTCCACCACCACCGTCCACCACTACCATGGTCCATCATCACCACCACCACCATCGTCCACCACCACCACCCACCACAGTCTACAACCACTACCCACCACCACTACCACCAACCACAGTCCACCACCGTCCACCACCACCACCACGGTCCATCACCACCACGGTCCACCACCACCATCGTCCACCACCACCACCACCACCACCACCGTCCACCACCACTGTTCACCACCACCACGGTCTACCACTACCACCACGGTCCACCACCACCAACGTCCACCACCACCACCGTCCACCACATACCACCGTACACCACCTACCACGGTCCACCACGGTTCACCACATACCACCGTACACCACCACCACCGTCCACCACCACCACCATCCACCACCACCGTCCACCACTAGCGTCCACCACCATCCACCACCACCATCCACCACCACCGTCCACCACCACCACCCACTACCACCACCACCGTCCACCACCACCCACCACCACAACCACTGTGACATCCGTCACCCTCGACTTTCATCTAATTTACAATAATAGTCCCCCAAATATTTTCGTTTCATTCCCTGTAAGTTTCGTCGTTTTCAAATTTAATTTTAGAGCAAACAATATATATACATATATATATATATATATATATATTTATGGATCGGGTATAGGTTTTAGTCAAATACGTATCTCGAAACGTCTACGCAATGGATTTTATAAAAAATTCCAAGTTTTATAAAGTTTCATAAAGTTTAAAAACATTTGGGGTTAAGTTAGTTAACTTGGTTAATGTTTTATAAAGGAAAGGTTAACTAAGTTACTTATAAAACTAACTATGTTAAACATGAGGGACCATATTTGCCAAAAGCTGAAAGTTTTTTAAAAAAAACCTCCCAAACCTGTCTTCTTCGGTTTTCCGGCGAGACAAGTCCGGCCACCGGATTTCATTCCGGCCAACCCCAAAATTGATTTTTTATAACCATTTAACTCGTGTTAATGTTACCCGAACGTTTTGCCATCACCAATAAAGAGTTTCGGCCATTAATTAGGAGATTAAACGCGTTTAATAGTGAGTTTAATCGGATTTTATTAAGTGTAACCGCCTGGACTTTAAAACGAATCAAACCGTGTGTTTTACTCGACCTTTATATAAATCGACCTCGCTATTTTATTTCTGCACCTTCACACAACAAAACCCACACAGAAATCGTTCCAGATTTGCGTTCAGAATCGTGTAATCGGCCATAGAAGTCCCGAACCTGCACATCTTGGTTTCGAACCCTAAACACGTTGTAAGCTTATGTTTTTAATTGCCGTTTTGACCTTTGTGTTGTCCTCTTTGAAAGCCCTTTATTAGTATTGCTTAATCGTGTCTGAATCATATTATTGAAAAACCTAGGGTTAGGGTTAGGGTTATAGGAAATTTGGGGAAGAAGATGACTTGTAATAGTATCTTAAATCTATTTATGTATAAATAAAATCAACAAACTCCATTGTAGTGTAGTGGTTGGGTTATGTTGTTCCTTGCAAGAGGTCACGGGTTCGAGATCTTCCCCCACCAGTTTTATTATTTTTTTTTGTTCCCTCTTTATCATTCTTGAAATTAAACATTTAAATTATAATTATTATTTTTTTTTCTAAATCTTTAAAATATTCATAATAAATTCATTTTAGCTCCAAAAATTATGAAAATTTAAGAATAGCTTCTTGACAACTCATAGAAAATTATCCCACTTTTATTTTCTGAAAAATGTTTTATTTTTATATTTTTATTGAATTAAATTGTTTTAATCGTAATTAATTGATTAAAAATTCATTTTTAATGATTTTAATCTCAAAATTTTTGATAAATTATTTCTAATGATTATGAACTGAAATAAAAATTATTGGTCAAGAAAACATTTATTTTTATTAATTTTCCTATTTTTAATCATTTAAACATGATTTAATATCATTAAATCAATTTTAAATATAAATAAGTTTACAAAAATTATGGGAAGATTCTGTTCATTTATTTACATCAGGAATTATTTATTTTCTATAAAAATAGCATTTTTGGATCATGCCATGAATTATTAGTCTTATTTATGATTAATTAGACATAATTAATAAGTTATTTATTTGTACTATTAAATATCTATTTTATGAATACTTTTCTTATAAAATAGAAATGTTTATGTTTGAAAATCTTAATTACCGTTTGTAGATCATTGTGAAACACATAATTATTTATTTATACATTTATAATTATTGCATTTATTTATAATAAATAGTTAAAGTAATTAACTAAATTATTTTGTCATAATTATTCAAATATATTTTGATCTAAATATTTAATTGGTAATAATTATATTACCTAAATCATATTTACAAATGGTATATTATTTTTTAATATACAACTTTTATAGTAATTCGACTTATCATAAAAACTTTAATTCCCCAAATCGACATAGCAAACCCTAATGCCTTAGACCCTAGTTACCTTAGAAATTTTAGACACTTCCTTATTAGTATTCTTACACATTATAGGTTGAATTCCTCGGAATTCCCATTACTTAGCTCATGACCGCTTAAGTGGATTTTGATCGCTTTCGCAAACTGTGAGTATATCTTTCCCCTTTTTATTGTTTTACTATTTTGGGGTGACTCATGTACTTACTATCAATTTTGTATTTCATTTTACTAAAATAGCAATTCTATTGTGTGTTTGCTTATGTCATTTCGTGTATCTATGACCTGTCAAATCATTAACCGTTTCGGCCTGGCATTTCAATGAATAGTACTATGGTTTATACCCTTGTGACTCTGTTGAGAGTCCTCGTCATTGCTATGTATTACATTACTACTAGCGCATACTATATATATCTGCTTTCTTTTCATAGGGTTGATTTGACCCGGATACCACTTATTACATCTTGCAAAATAACACACGAATTGCTAAATTTTACTTTACTATATATATCAAACGGATGTACTCACCAATACATTATACGTGTTGACGAAATTATTTTGTACATGTTTCAGGTGACGTTTGATCTTACATGCTTTCACGCTTAGGCTGGACCTAGTGCTTAAATAAAAGATTGAATCTTTATTTATCTATGTTTTAGATTTCTATTAAGACTTTTGTATTTCCTTTTTGGATAATGAAAGTTTGTTTGCTATTAATATTTACAATTTAGTCCATGTGCTATTGAACAATCGTCACTACGTGACACCTCGATGTTTCCGCCATCGGTTGGGGTGTTACAACCACCGTCTACCACCAGACTGCTGTAAAAAATCAGGTTATTTAATTTTCAGTTTATTTTAGCAGCCTGCAGACATTAACAAACAAACAGTCTTCTTCTTGCAGACTGCAGACCTTTGGTCCACCTCTTCTCCTGCAGATGTCTGCAGATGTGGTCCGCAGACTGCAGACCTTATCCTGCAGAAAAAACAAACAACACCTAAGTATGTTTGTATAACTATGTTATATTTTGGGTGGATCTAGTTAATTTCTTAACATATGTGAATTCGATCTTATTCGAAAGTTAATATATATATATATATATATCCCTTTATGTTTGTTTCCGTTCATGAACACTTCTTTGTCTTCGTTTGTGTTCATGAGCACTTGTTTGTGTTCATTAATAATAGAGATAGTCAAAACACATTTAATATTGTATTCATTGTATATATCGTTTCCATAATTATCGGAACAATCTTGTATTATATATAGTTGATATGTAATAGAGAGGAGGCAAGGTTTCCATTCTATCATGGTATCACAGACCAGAAACCCTACCTCCTTCTATCATCGATCCTAAACCCACCCTTCTTCTTTGCAGCGGCTGCTCCACACTTCTTGGAACAGTCTTCTGCACGATAATTCTTCCTTACTGCTAAACATTCCCTACTACCCTCCTCTCTCTTCTATTCGCATATTATCTCCAACCACCATGACTTCCCTTAACCAATCATCCACTATCGTTCCCTCCATTACGGTTGAGTCTAAGATTCATCCCGCCACCACCGTGTCCAACATCAAGAATTTTGTCCCTATCGTCCTTGAAATAGAATCCTCGCAGTATGCCTCATGGGCTGCTCTTTTTCAGCT
This sequence comes from Ambrosia x helenae, assembly GCA_030844895.1. Classification (NCBI taxonomy): domain Eukaryota; kingdom Viridiplantae; phylum Streptophyta; class Magnoliopsida; order Asterales; family Asteraceae; genus Ambrosia; species Ambrosia x helenae. Next base: position 54,109,921 of record CM061223.1, read on the forward strand.
TCACTGCAAAGCCTTTTTGGTTGAAGACCACCTACACCCGAGACCTCCTCCACCCGATCCTACACAAGCCGAGTCTTCCCACAATACTCTTGACGAGTGGGATCGTCTAGATGCCATTGTGCTTCAATGGATCTATAGTACCATATCCAACGACCTCTTACACACTATTATCAATAATATATCTAACGCCCATGAGGCTTGGGTCGCCATTGAAAACTTGTTTCACGACAATAAAAGTGCTCGCGCGATTCATCTAATGAGCAAGTTTTCCAACACACGCTTGGATGGATTTCCAAGCATGACGGCCTATTGTCAAGCCTTGAAGGTCTTGGTGGATCAACTCGCCAATGTGAACGCACCAGTGGACAGTTGCTTGCAGGACTTAATGAACAATATGAAGGCATCTCTACAATTCTTAAAAATCAAGATCCATTACCTTCATTTTATAATGCCCGTTCGAAATTAATCCAAACCGAAACCGATAAAGCTGAACGAGTCACCCATGCCGCAAAAACAGCCTCTACCGCCTTATCCGCCACCACATCCCGACACCAAACCCATGACACTAACCGCCCCGTTGACCGCTCCTACGAACGTGGCCGCGGCCGCGGACGCGGGTTCTATGGCCGCCCACCTTCCCCTAACTACTGGCCATCCCCATACAACCATTGGTACCTATGGCCTCATTATCCATCACACTACTGGCCAAACACAAACCCTCCAAACAACTCCCATCCATCACAGGCCTCGACCCAACAAACTCTAAACTCCACACCACATTTCCCTTGGCCCAATTACCCACTACCCCCTTGCCCTTATCCCACTAACCGTAACCCATCCCAACCTACGGCCCACAATAACCAGCAAGGCCTCCTAGGCCCAACACCAGCCCAAGGCCATTATGCGGCCTATTCCCCCACCGATATCGAACAGGCAATGTACACGATGTCCCTGCAGCAACGGATGTGACACAATGCATGGACACGTGTGCTTCTTCAACAATGACTCATGACAAAGGTGATTTTCATTCCTTTTCTAACTCTTGCATTTCTCAAAATATTATTGTAGGCAATGGTCATACTATTCCGATATTAGGACAAGGCACCAAATACTTACCCAAACCCTTCCCCCCATTTATACTAAAAAATGTCCTATACTCCCCAAAACTAATTAAGAACCTTATATCAGTTCATCGGTTTACTAGGGATAACTCTGTGTCTGTTGAATTTGATCCGTTTGGTTTTCTTGTGAAGGACCTCAAGACGCGGATTCCGCTCCTACGATGCAACAGCAGCGGTGACCTCTACCCTCTGGTGCTTGGGTCCTCCTACACTCCACTACGCACTGCCTTTGCTGCCGTCACTGCTGACCTATGGCACCAACGTCTTGGCCATCCAGGACGTCATGCTTTAAATTCAATAAAACCTTCTACTTCTGTTTCGTTTAAAAATTTTAATAAACATGTTTGTGAATCGTGTGTTTTTGGTAAGTATTAGACTACCTTTCTTTGCTTCTAATTCTTGTGTGTTTCAATCTTTTGATATTATTCATAGTGATGTATGGACCTCCCCAGTTATTAGTTCGTCTGGCCATAAATATTAAGTATTATTTTTAGACTATTATTCTAATTTTTTATGGACTTACCCACTCACCAACAAATCCAATGTCTTTCAAGCCTTTACCCAATTTGCATCAACTATCAAAACACAATTTGAAAAGACAATCAAAACCTTCCAGTGTGACAATGGTCGTGAATACGTTAACACTTCTTTTCAAAATTTTTTCATGACCAATGGCATACTTTACCGCCTATCCTGTCCGTACACCTCTTCCCAAACGGCAAAGCCGAACGAAAAATCCGGTCCATCAATAATATAGTCCGAACACTCATGGCCCATGCATCTCTTCCCACCCACCTTTGGCACTTTGCTCTTGAAACCGCCACTTATCTTCTCAACATCCTTCCTAACACGGCCACCAAAAACAAAACCCCAACCGAACTTCTTTATCAAGCATCTCCCACATATGACCACCTTCGTGTTTTCGGTTGTCTTTGTTACCCACTTACCCCATCCACTACCATTCACAAACTCGAAAATCGTGCCCAACCATGCGTCTTTCTCGGTTACCCTCCGACCCATCGGGGGTACCGTTGTCTTGACTTGAAAACCAAACAAATTCAAATCTCACGACACGTAGCTTTCGACGAATCAACTTTTCCCTTTAAACAAATAATCGGCCCATCCCCCACCTACGAGTTTTTATCCGACACCTTCCCACACCACCTAGCACCCCACATCCAAACAACCAACAGCCCACCCAATACCAATCGCCCAGCCGACCCAATACCCGATCCACCTCACACCTCTCCTTCATCTTACCGTCAGCCCAATCCTTCACATACTACACCCCACGGCTCCTCCTCTGCCCAGCCCACATCCTACCAGCCCAACAACCCAACTTCACAATCTGATCCATCTACCCAGCCCACACCATCACCGCCCGCTGAACCAGTTAACCCAAACCCACTCCCTCAACGAACCATTCACACCCGCTCAATGAGCGGTATCCATAAACCCAAAAAACCCTTTAATCTACACACTACAACTAAACCCAACATAGTACCGTTCCTAAAAACCCAACCGATGCCTTGTCCATCCCGGAATGGTATTCCGCCATGTCTACTGAGTTTAATGCACTTGTTAGAAATGGGACATGGGAATTAGTACCTAGGCAGGCAGATATGAATGTTATTAGAAGTATGTGGCTTTTTAAACATAAATATAGGTCGGATGGGTCGTTGGAAAGATACAAAGCACGTTTGGTTTGTGATGGGCGTTTGCAACAGGTTGGTATTGATTGTGGAGAAACTTTTAGCCCGGTCGTAAAATCGGCTACCATACGAACGGTGCTCTCTATCGCCCTTTCTAAACGTTGGCCAGTGCACCAACTTGACGTCACCAATGCTTTTCTTCATAGGAATCTCCATGAAACTGTTTATATGTACCAACCAATGGGATTTCGTGACAAGCGATTTCCAGATTATGTCTGCTCCCTTAAGAAGTCTCTATATGGGCTTAAACAGGCTCCTCGTGCATGGTACCAATGGTTCACAGATTTCGTTCTCTCCATTAGATTCTCTCACAGCAAGATCGATGCCTCCCTTTTTACTTTTCACCAGGGTACTCATACAACATATCTTCTACTTTATGTTGATGATATTTTACTTGTCACCTCCTCTGACAAGCTTCGCCACTTTCTCATGTCTAAGCTTGCTTCCGAATTTGCCATGAAGGACTTAGGTCCCCTTAGTTAATTTCTGGGCATATCTGTCACTCGCTCACGAGACACCATGTTTCTCTCTCAGCAGCCCTATGCGACTGAAATTATTACACGAGCCGGCATGCAGTCGTGTAATCCCGTGTCCACTCCAGTCGACACTAATGGCAAGCTAAATTCCACCACGAGCGATCTATTCACGGATCCCACTCTCTTTCGTAGTCTGGCGGGGGCCCTTCAGTATCTTACTTTTACCCGCCCTGATATTTCTTATGCAGTTCAACAGGTTTGTATGCACATGCACGCTCCTCGGCTTGATCACTGGAATGCGCTAAAGCGCATCATTCGTTATATAAAGGGGACGCAATCACTGGGCTTAACTCTCCATGGATCTACTTCACAATCCTTGGTCTCTTACACTGACGCAGATTGGGCCGGATGTCCTGACACAAGGCGCTCCACTAGCGGCTATTGTATTTATTTCGGTGATAGTCTAATTTCTTGGTCATCCAAACGCCAAAGCCCTGTCTCTCGCTCCAGTGCAGAAGCTGAATATCGGGGAGTTGCCAACGTCGTCGCAGAAATTTGTTGGTTAAGAAATCTGCTGCTCGAATTAAATCATCCATTATCACATGCCACGTTGGTGTACTGTGACAACGTCAGTGCCATTTATGAGTGTTTTCTTAACAAATGAACACGAGCATAAAATTTTGTTCGGTAACATGAACGATTCGTGAACACATAATTACCTTAACAAACGAACATAAACAAGGCTTTGTTCGTGTTCGTTTGGTTCGTTTGCAGCCATAATCCTACCTCCTTCCCCTTTCTTCAACCTTCATCAACCGAAAAAAAGTTAAAGAAAAACACAACAATAGTAGCAAAGGCAATCATAGTGGGCCCCGCCTCTCTCCCTGTTTGTCTCCGCCATTGAAGCCGTGGAGCATCACTGACGCCTTGCGCTGGGAAAACAGAAGGGGTGGGGGGCTATTTACATAAAAATGAAGGGTTTCGAACTTGTATTTGTAAAGTTTAAATCCCTTAACTAGTACAAAAATGGGCAACTAAGGCTATAGGGCGTGAAGACACCAAAAATGTTATGTCTCAGTGCCACGTAGGATGCTACCTTAACATGTTGATGTCTCAAGCATTCAAAAAAATAAAAAATAAAAAATAAAAATAAAAATAAAAATAAAAGGAAAACACCCTATTGGTTCAAATTCAAAAAAATAAAAAAAATGGTGATTGTTGCGTCTCGTATGTCCTCACAGAGACGGGAGGGAGGGGGGTCTTTGGGACGGGGGTAGGGGGCGGTGTTGGTGTCTGAGACATGGCAAAAATAGGAGAACGGGGGTGGTTCCCCGTCTCATCACCCCCTAGCCTAATATGATGATTTTTTAATCAAATATGACGGTGCATTAATCGTCTTAAATTTTTGATCATCTGACCATCTTTTTTAGTATTAAAAGCTTTTAAGACGGTTTAGTATGACCGTCTTAAATAGCTTACAGTAGGGGTGTAAATGGCACGTAGCGGCTCGGGATCGGCTCGATAAAAAGCTCGAACGAGCCGAGCCTTAACGAGCCCGAGCCCGAGCCTGAAATATGGCTCGTTTAGTTATCGAGCCCGAGCTCGAGCCCTAGATACAAAACTCGATTGGGCTCGCGAGCCTACTCGAGCCTTAACGAGCTAGAGCCCGATCCCGAGCCCGAGCCTAAGTTATAGCAGAGCCTAAGTTATAGCCTTAACGATTGGGCTTGCGAGCCTAAGTTATAGCCGAGCTTTTGCGAGCTTGAGCCGAGCTTTGAGCTCGTTTGAGATTCTCAAATCACCTCGAGCCGAGCCGAGCCGAGCTCGAGCTTTGGATTTTGCTAGCAAGCCGAGCTCGAGCTCAAGATTGTAGGCTCGAACCGAGCCGAGCTCGAGCTCGAGCTTCACAAAACCTTAACGAGCCCGAGCCGAGCCCAGTCAGGCTCGGACTCGGCTCGGCTCGGCTCATTTACACCCCTAGCTTACAGTAACAACTTGGTAGACCGTCATATTTAATATATTTTTTTCCTAACAAAATATGATGCCATTATAAGGCGTGACATTAAATGCTAATAAGAAGAATTGTGGTGTGAGCTGGTTGTGTGGGGTATCCATATTTTATCCACGCCTAAACCTATATATAATTCACCATTTGATTCATTGACCATCAGATTTATATAAACAATATACCAAACAGTACCATTTTATAGATAGCTAAAGAATCCATCTTAACCCATTAGTTTAAAGCATTCATCTTAACAAAAGAAAAACATACAAAAAAGCATCCAACCATTCACTTTCACACAAATACAAAAAAACATCCAAAACCCACTTTGACTTCCAGCAACCTCCTTTATCCACTGCAAGCTTCGAGTACCAATAGCTCGCTAGAATTCTTTTGCCACTAACCAGAACACAAAAAAAATCTATTAGCTACCATTAAGGATTAAAATAAAGCAAGATCCTGAATTCCAAGAAACCAAAATGCACAAGTCATGCCCAACCACAATCAACATTAATACAAATACAAAGCCCTTTGGTGCGTCTAGGCCGTAGAGATCAAATAGACATACGAGTCAAAGTGTCTTAACCATCTGTGTAATTAACTAACAACATAATGAATTAAAAAGACTATGTTCTAAGGCTCACTCAAGTGTCCTAATTTATAAAAATGCACAAGACAATGAAAAAAAAAATAATACTTATAACAGTACAATACTAACATACTTACCTTCATTCATCCCTCTCATCTTCGCCGTCACCAGAAGATGATATAAACACCTTTAAAGCACGCTCTACAAATATGTAATAAGACGGTTTTTATAATAATCGCCATAAAAGAAATTTAGTGACCGTCTCTTTTGAGCACTTTTGTACTAGTGTAGGTAGAGTATCGTATTCACGATGAGCATGTGATCAGTATTAGATGTTTTGTTTAATTATTTAAACAATATATAACTAACTTAACTTAAAGTAGAACTTTGGATTGGTTTGGAACAACTTTTGCAATTAGTAAACGTACTTTAGTTGGTTGGAGAACAAATACGAGAAAAGAGTGACCAACTCCAGGATTCATGTTTAGCAAACAACAATTCCAGTTTAACTTGGTGAAAAGTCATTAAAGGTAACACGGTACATAATTTAATCAAGTTATGGTTATAGAAGATAATTTAGAGGACTCTATTTGCAGAATCACCAAATAAATTATGTAAAACACAATGTAGCTAGCCAAATCTTTTACATGTTATGATCACAAAGAAACTGTTTAATTTCCAAGAATTCGGTTTACAGTACATAACATGAATCTTATTAAATTGAGTAATTAACCCTAGCATACCAACTTTGTTTTCTCGTAATCTTCCCTGAATGCTTCGCTATCATTCCACTGCATGCGCCATGAACTCTTCGACCTAACATTATAAGCCATCAAACTGTGATTGTTACTAAAATATTCCACCAAGTAAGTTACATAAAATTTCAAGATCGATAAGTGGCATTTTGATCATCATTTTTTAATGTTACCTGCGTATCGCATGCTTGTTTTAGTCCTACTGCATCTCCTTTTTGTGCAAGCTCGTTTAATTGTCTCATTAGTAATTGATTCTCACAGCAATATGTGGTCTAAGTATAAAACATAAAATTTAATTAGTATCTCCTTGGAGTTTATGAATATCATTATGTTACCAAAATGTAAAATGAGTACTTTATAATACCATATCTTTCGTTTCCTCTCCTAGCTTATAACCACGTTTATAGGCTTCATTTCTCTTCATGTTAACATTTTTAATCTCCTTTTCTAAAGAACTAATGTTCTTTCTCACATGTTCCAACTCTGCTTTAAGTCGCGTAACTTTAGCTTTACGCCCAATTATTTTCCTTTTTACTTGCTCAAGTTCCTCCAACCGAATCTAACAAAAGATACAGTTTATTACATATTATTGATCAAAAAACTACTACCAAAAAGTATCATCTTACTTTTAAAGTGTGCTTCATATTTCCCTTCACTTTCTTATCTAGCCATGCCATTCTTTTCAACGGGTGAGCATTATAAGGTTCAGGTTCTGGTGCGTTGTCGACTGTCTCCTTGAAATGGCTTATTTCTTGATGGATCTTCATTTCATCTACCCGTTTCTTCTTCCTATGTTGTATACTTTGAGCCATGCTATTGATCTTTAAATGATAAAAGGTAATGTTAAATTGAAGAAAATAGATTTGCCTTCATAAGACTATCACGAGTAAAAGGTGTTAAATGTACTTACAAACACACACATTCGGTCACCTCATTTGCACATAATCAGCACTTTTGACATTTTGTTTTTAGTCCATTTTCTATTGTTGTATTATTAAACATATATAAATATATCAATTGAATCCAATTAAATTAAATAAGCATAACTAGTTCATTTTATACTAATAATTTATTTTCTTTCTTAACGTTAAGAAGGTTTAGTTTGAAATTTAATTTTTAGTTTTTACATACTACAGAAAAAAGAAAACAAATTTCAGAGTTTTCATTGACAGTTTGCGATTAAAAAAAAAAAAAAAAAAAAACAATTCACTTAAACATACCATATCATTTAGTTCTTGTGTACCACATGATGTTATCCCAATGGATTTCTTTGAACATAAAAGTTGTTCCTCAACTTGTTGCACATACTCCATGTCCATCCTCCCTTTCTTCATCAGTCGTTTCTGACAACGTTTTGGACCCTGTCGTATCATTGTTCGAGCATCTTTTTGCGGCAAATGAAAAAAACCAGTTGTACTTGGTTCAAGCATAAATGGCAAGATATGCTGGATTCCATGTTGATGATCATAGTGTTCAAGAAACTTAACATCCTGCGTCTTACATTTTAGTACTTCATCAAGCTGCTCAAACTCCATTATTTTGTGTTTTATTTGATTCTCATTTGCCTGTTAACCATAGTACATCAAGAAAACATATTTTATGACCAACACACAAATATATACTATGAACACTCAAATCAATCTATATGTTTACCTTCAGATTAGCTATTTCTTCATTGATGCTATATTGAGCAAGATGATATTGCGTGTCAGCCTCTTCTTTTTCGTGTTCCTCATGACAAGGACGAAACTTGACGATATAAAACAAACGAATATGTTTTCCCATGACCCTCAATGACATCTAAGCTTACAAGAAATGGGAATTTGCAAAGAATATAATTATACTTTAATCTGATTCTAGGTGATGAGTTTATGGTTCAGAGATCTTAATGTTACTTATATTTATGATGTTAACTGTACTTGCATCCCACGGCAAAATAGTCAACTTCAGTTATTGTCCCAACTCCCAATTGTTTTACATATAATAGTGTTTTTGTTGTTTATAAAAAATTACGAATGGATTATTCCACGACTATGTCAAGCGTTTTTGTCCAAGGCAATAGTTTATATAGGTTATTAATTTTTTTTTTTTTTTTTTTTTTATTTTGGCTCCGGTTATTCACACTATGCAACTTTTTATTTACACAACCCTATACGGGCCGTATAGACTCTTACGGCCCGTAGAGACCAAACTACGGCCCGTAAAGGTCCATACGGGCCGTAGATAAACATAAAATACGAGGTACGAGGTTCAGTCCAGACAATCAATGATTGTGAGCTCCTATACAGCATGTAAAGGTCTATACGGGCCATATTTAAGCTCTGATTATTTTGAACTCCAATTTTGGGTGGGATGGATGGGTTTGGATGAGTGTGTAAGATATGTAATGTTATTTTTTTATAAAAAAAATATGCAATTTTTTTTAAAATGTTGTTTTCTATGTAACTATAATTAGAAAACTTGTTGTTTTTATTTAGGTCGTCTCGATAAACGTGTTTTTTTTTTTTTTTTTTTTTTTTTTTTTTTTTATAAATGTTGTTTTTATACTAAATATGTTGTTATGTTATATTTGTTAATTTTGATTATGAAATTTGGGTTATTTGTATAAAATGTTATTTTTTTATTACTATATAATGTTATTTTTTTGTTACCTTTGTCATCTCGATACGCGTGTAAGCATCAACACAAACGTTTATATAAACAAACAAATATAAATAAACATTGATAATATAATATAAAGAAACAAGTAAATACAAAGCAGCGTAGTCATAAACGTTTACAAAAGATGAGAAATATAAAACTACAACATCTGCGAGTCATCAGGCGGCGGCTGCTGTGAGGACGTCTCGGTCTGCTGTGCGCGGGGGCGTATAAGCGGTGCGACACGAGGATGTATCTCCATGCAACGATATATCTCATGCTGGCCAGCAACCAACCAGCGTAACTCATCGTCCGTTTGCTGACGCCACTGACGCGACTCGGCAGCCTCTGCCGCAGCCGCACGTACATCCTCCTTAATCTCAGCAGGCTACCTGATGGAGTGATAAATGCGAGGCGAAACCTGCACGGCAGCAGGCTCCGGATCAGCCATATCGACCACCCTTTCAGCGTCGCCCCCGCCTCAGCAACATAAGCCAACCCAACCTCAACTGCACCACCTGTAAGGTCGTGATGTACCAACGGCTCCGGTACAAACGGCTCACGATCCTGACCGATCAGATAGTAGACGGGTGGTTTATCATTCGTCTTCCCTGAACAACCCATATTATACAGCGTCTGCAAAGCTAAAGGGTTGAAACAAATAAACATAAACATAGCATAAACATAAACATAAACATAAACATAAACATAAACATTAATAATAATAATACCTGGGCGGTAGCGGCGGCGGCAGACGCTCGTCAACATAAGTAAAATATCGGCCGACATCACAACGCTCGGCGACCCCGCATGCGATGCTCGACCTCGCCTGCTTAACAGGAAACGAGGCAAAGTACTCAGCAATGCACCGATGCAGGGCACACGACGTGCCCGTGATAATGCAATACAAGTAGAACAAGTCCGTCTTTGTGACCCGCTTATTACTATTGCACCAAGCCGTGGGGGAATAGGTAATGCAACGGTGAATGTAACGAATCACGGGGTCACGAATGTTGGTGGCCCTGTCACACCTCTCTCTGCACAGGATAATAATTATAATTATTATAACAACAATAACAACAGGAACAACAACAGCAACAACAACAGCAACAGCAGCAGCAACAACAACAGCAACATCAACAACAATAACAACAGCAGTAGCAGCAGCAGCAGCAATAGCAGCAACAACAGCAACAACATCAACAACAAACAATAACAACAACAACAACAACAACAATAATGATAATAACAATAATAATAATATAATACTTACTTTTGTTCCGGGTGCCCGAACTCTGGACCACCGATGGTGGGCCACCATGCATAATGTAACGACCCGATTTTCACCGAGTTGTTACCGATTGGTAGTTAGTTTCCTAACTAGTTTTCATAGTTTAACTTCCTTTTATTTAAAGCCGATTTTTGTATAAATCAACAACAACACTTTTAACTCAAAAACATAATTATATTATACATCAAGCCAACATTTTCCAAGCCATTGTTCGGCCGAAGCCTTTACAACCTTTATTTTCGAAAACGTCACACTACAACACGATTCAACTTTATTTATAAACATCAAACTTCACTCGATAAGTTCACTAACACCATAACTGAGCTCGGGTTCCATGATAATCTCCTGAAATGTATGTTTAAAATACATTAGTCGAAACTAGTGAGTGATGCCAAGACTTTAACAATCTTTTAGACACATGCATGTAAACGTTCGGTCTTTCTATTTTCGAGTATAGATCGATTATGCATGGTCCCGTAGCCTCTAATCGGCTCGGGTCTATACTCTTTGATACCGAATGGATCCACTCTACGTAGTTTCTATCCGACCGGTTTCTATTACTTCTATTGGATCATGATCAATCAATAATTTTAAAGACAAACAAACATACATCTACCCCGAAACATTTGAAAGCGATTATGGGGTACAAACACTCACTTGTTGTTCTTCCACTTGATTTCTAAAGTTGACGACTTGCTCAGAAACTATTCGGACCACCTGTTTAACACATAATCACGATTACAAACATACATATATATTAGTTAGCTGACCATTACAGCTTAGGTATATAGATACGTATGTAAGCTGGCCATTACAGCTTGGCGCTCGTATTTCCTACAAGTTAAGGGTTAGAAACTTACCCGGATGATTCTTATCAGTTTGGCCGGTTTATCACCGTAGCCGTAGACTAATTATAAAGATAAATATGCTTGTATAAGGTAGAAGATTGAAAAGAAAGGGTGATTATTATGGAAGAAGATTTCCGATTGATATGGGTGGAAGATTAAAGGATTGCATGTTGAAGATGAAGAGGTGAAAGGTTGGATGTGGGTTTCGAAAAGGGGCTGCTGGTTTTGAGGGGATAGGTTTATACTATCTGCATGATATGATGATCCTAGTTTATAGGTTAGATAGGTGGTGTTGTATATGAGATTGAGTGCTTAGGTGGAGATTGCATGAAGGATTGGCGGCCACCTTTTAGTCTTCTTAAGGGCCGGTTCTATCACCCCAAGGTTGTGGGCTTACCAATTCTAATTCAAAGGTTATGGGCCTTATCATCTTCTTAATCATCGGCCCAATGTTAATAACCGGACCCAATTACTTGGCCCAGCAAGATCGTATTTATCGGCCCATATTTGTGTTTTATTTGGGGCCCAAAACTTGGCCCATTCTATCAGGTCCAATAACTCTTTTCTATATGTTCTCTTAATGGGCCGGATACCTATTGGGCTTATCTAACTTAATTGGGCCGGGTAGATCCAAATTTTATCATCCGGGTAAGGATATTGGGCTACACCTTAAGGTGGCCCAATATTATTCTAATAATTTTTATTTCGTTTAGTCGTTACATTCTCCCCCCCCCCTTAGAAAATTTCGTCCCCGAAATTGTTTTTATATTGTACCTGATTTATAAATAGGTGGGGGTATTTTGCTCTCATCATATCCTCACGTTCAAATGTGAATTCTGGACCTCGTCTAGCATTCCACTTAACTTGTACTATCGGTATTTTTCCCCTTTTTAGTCTTCTTTCTTGTTGTGACACAATTTCTATAGGTTCCTCTGTGAATCGTAATTGGGGATTTACTTGAATATCATCTAAAGGAATGATAGCTTGTGTATCTACTACACATTTTCGGAGGTTGGAGATATGAAAAACATCATGGATCCCGTCTAATTCTGGAGGTAACTCTAGACGATAGGCTACCGGTCCAATTCTCTCCTTTACTTGATACGGTCCTATATAGCGTGGGTTAAGTTTTCCCCGTTTTTGAAATCGTATGACACCTTTCCATGGCGATACTTTTAATAGGACGCAGTCTCCTATCTGAAATTCTAACGGTCTTCTCCGATTATCTGCATAGCTTTTCTGTCGACTCCTAGCTTCCTCCAGTTTCTTCTTGATTTGAACTATCTTGTCTGTGGTTTCTTGAATAATTTGTGGGCCGGTAAGTTGGTTTTCTCCAATTTCATTCCAACAAATCGGAGATCTACACTTTCTACCATATAGTGCTTCGAAGGGCGCAGCTTGAATAGAAGCGTGATAACTATTATTGTATGAGAATTCTATTAATGGTAGATGAGTGTCCCAACTTCCCCTAAATTCCAGAACACAAGCTCGTAACATATCTTCTAACGTTTGAATTGTTCGTTCACTTTGTCCATCTGTTTGTGGGTGATATGCAGTGCTAAGCTTAATTTGAGATCCTAAGGCATCTTGGAATTTTTCCCAAAATCTAGAAGTGAAACGACCATCACGATCTGAGATAATAGAGAGGGGAATTCCATGCCTTGTTACTATCTCCCGTATATATATATATATATATATATATATATATATATTTGCTAACTTTTCTACTCCATAATTCTCTTGTATGGGTAGAAAATGGGCTGATTTGGTTAGTCTATCTACTATCACCCAAATGGCATCATTACCTCTTGTGGATCTTGGTAATTTAGTTACCAGATCCATGGTAAGTTGATCCCATTTCCAAACGGGAATTTCGGGTTGTATCAATAACCCACTAGGTTTTTGATGTTCTGCTTTTACCTTAGTACAGGTTATACATTTTGCAACAAACTCTCCAATACTTCTTTTCATACTTGGCCACCAAAAATTCTTTCTAAGGTCTTTATACATCTTTTGACTACCGGGATGGATAGAATATTTCGAATGATGAATTTCCTTTAAAATAATTTCTCTTTGATCACCATGTCGAGGTATCCATATTCTTGCATCGTGCCTTAAAATTCCGTCTGCACCTTCTATTAGTCTTTCTTCTTCTTTATTTAGATCTTCTTGTTCTATTAAGGTAGGTTCTAAAGCTCTTCTTTGATGATTTCTCAGATGACTTAAAAATTCGTTTACTAAAGTAATCTTAAAAGCTTTAGTTCCTAGGGGTTTTTCTTTCCGACTTAGGGCATCAGCTACAATATTTGCTTTTCCTGGATGATATCTTATGTCACACTCGTAATCACTTAAGATTTCTATCCATCTTCTTTGCCGCATGTTTAAAAGTTTTTGGTCGAAGATATGTTGAAGGCCTTTATGATCAGTGTAGATGGTACACTTTGTTCCATATAAGTAATGCCTCCATATTTTTAAAGCAAATATTATGGCCCCAAGTTCTAGATCGTGTGTAACATAATTCTGTTCATGTTTCTTCAATTGTCTTGAGGCATAAGCTATTACTTGATGTTCTTGCATTAAAACACACCCTAAGCCCTGTTGGGAAGCGTCACAGTATACTATGAATGTTTTTCCTTCTTCTGGTAGGGTTAATACTGGGGCTTCACATAATTTATTCTTTAAACTCTGAAAGGCTTGTTCTTGTTTTTCCTTCCATTCAAACTTAGAGGTTTTCTTAGTTAGAGAGGTAAGGGGTAGGGCTAATTTAGCAAAGTTTCCAATAAAGCTTCTATAATAACCTGGTAGCCCTAAAAATTGTCTAACCTCGGTAGGACTCTTAGGTGGTTCCCATTTCTGAATGGCTTCTATTTTGATAGGATCTACTTGTATTCCTTCTTCATTGATCACATGTCCTAAGAATTTGATTTCCTTCACCCAGAATTCACACTTGGTAAATTTTGCATACAAGTTTTCCTTTCTAAGGGTTTCCAGAATTTCTCTTAAATGTTGCTGATGATCTTTTTCATTCTTAGAATAAATTAAAATGTCATCTAAAAAGACGATCACAAACTTATCTAAGTAAGGTCTACAAATTCTATTCATCAGATCCATAAATACTGCAGGGGCATTTGTTAGTCCAAATGGCATGACTAAGAATTCATAGTGGCCATATCTGGTTCGAAAAGCTGTTTTTAAAACATCTTCATCTCTTATTCTTAGTTGATGATAACCTGACCTAAGATCAATTTTTGAAAAATATTTGGCACCGTGTAATTGATCAAAGAGATCATCGATCCTAGGTAACGGGTATTTGTTCTTGATGGTTAGTTTATTAAGCTCCCTATAATCTATACACATTCTCATGGTTCCATCCTTTTTCTTAACAAAAAGTACCGGTGCTCCCCAAGGGGAGGTGCTTGGTCTAATGAATCCTTGATCTATGAGTTCTTCTAATTGCTTCGTAAGTTCTCTCATTTCATTTGCAGCTAACCTATATGGAGCTCTAGCAACTGGTGCAGCTCCAGGAATTAGGTCAATTGAAAATTCCACCTGACGAGGTGGGGGTAATCCAGGTAATTCATTTGGGAAAACGTCTTTGAATTCAGACACTATCTTAATTGTATCTATTTCTTCTTTGCTTTCATTCTCTGAATTCAGATGTATCAAAAAGAGTTGGTGTCCCTTTCTCCAGTATTTCATCATTTTTAGACTGGAAACTAAATTTAGGGTTCCTTTTGGTTTTTCCCCATACACGATTAAAGTCTCTTGTGTTAACAGAGGTATTTTTATTATCTTTTCTTTGCAAACTATTTCAACTTGATTCGATGCTAACCAATCCATTCCTAGTATAACATCGAATTCTCCTAAGCTCATAGGAATGAGATTTATCAGAAATTCTTGATTTTCGATAGTTAATGTCAAATTTTTAAAAACTTCGGTAGCTTTTAAAATTTTTCCATCGGCTATCTCGATTTCATATGTTTTATTCATGGGTTCTGGGAGTATGTTTATCTTTTCTATAAAGGTTTTTGAAATGAAGCTAAGATTAGCTCCAGTATCAAATAAGACATAAGCGGGTAATTGGTTGATATAGAACATACCCGTAACTAAATTGGGTTCATCTCGGGCTTCCTCCGCATTGATTACAAATGCCCTTCCTCTTCCTTGTTCTCCTTTGGACGAGTTCCTCAGCTTAGGACAGTCAGCTTTGTAATGACCAGGTTCTTTGCATTCATAACATGTTCTGGGACGGTCTGGGTCAAATCTGCAATCTTTTGCCACATGTCCTACTTTCTTACAGTTCTGACAATGGGGTCCCTTACAATTGCCGAGATGAAATCGGCCACATCGATCACACCTTCTTCGACATTCACCAGTGTGGTAATACTTGCATTTTGAACAAAAAGGACTATTTCCACGGTAGGGTCGCTTTTCAGGGTTTCCTTGATCTCCTGGGTTTTCTTGACTTTTACCAGATGTGTTGAAATTTATGGTTCTAAAGGTTTCATTCCACCCTCTTTTGCTACCTACAGATATTCTCTCCCGTTCTTTATGCCTTATTATGTCATCGGTTAAGCTTAAGGCTAATTCACAGGCAGTATCAAATTTTGTTGGTTTTGCCCCTCTAACTATTCCCTGAATTTGGGGGTTTAATCCCCAGATAAACCTTCTAATTCTTTTAGGTTCAGGGTTTACTTGATGGGGCACTAAACGGGCAAGTTGATTGAACCGGTTTATATAGCCTATACAGTCTAGGCCCTTCATTTCCATTCCTAGGAATTCCATTTCTATCTTTTCGATCTCATTCATGGGACAATATTTCTCGGTGATAAGTGTTCGAAATTCTAACCATGTCATAGTAGCTACCACTTCCCTACCTCTTACCTGTCTTATCATGTTCCACCAGTTTAAAGCTTCTGCTTTTAACGAGTGGGTTACAAATTTCACCTGGTCACTAGGAGCACAATTACTTATTTCTAATATAGATTCCATTTCTTCCAACCAATGGGTAGCCCCAGCTGCACCCGTACTACCATCGAAAGATTCAGGTCTACAGGCCATAAAGGTTTTGTAGTCACAATATCGAGATCTTATAGTGTTATCTTCTAAGTTAACTATGACCTCGTCTTGATTTTTCTCTACATTTTTGGAACCTGATGGTTTCTCTAACATTGTCATGATAGTTGGAATCGAGTCTTGAAGACTATCTAAAACTAACTTCCTCATTTTCTCTTCTAATTCGCTAATATCATTTGTTACAGGGATGTCTTCTTCTACGGGGGTTTCTTCATTCATAGGTTCTTCAACTGTTTCGGTTGGTTTCGAGGAAGAAGCTTTATTTTTCTTGGTTTGTTCTATTTCTGGTTCTTTTCCCGTATTTCTTTCAGATCGTCTCGGCATTTTCTATATTTAAAAATTTTCATTTTGGTTAGTAAGGATTCATTTCATAACTTTTTACTTTAGTCTATTTAATTAACAAAACATCTAGATATATTTATATCATAAGAAAATTTCTAGATGTTTAATACACAAGTTACTACTAATCACATAATCTAGCATACTACCACACAAGACTACATATTACCACATAATTTTTACAACACATAACATTTTTATTACTACTTCACCACCTTTTATTTAATACTAGCCTTCTACCTTCACTTCAACCTTCCTATCATCTTTACTTCCATGCACCACCACCCTACAACATTAGAGGATACTTGGACTCCTCAAGGACTTGTCTTGATTGGTACGCGAACCTCCTCACCAACTTCCTTAACTCCTCCACCATGTTGCGAGCTTGATCACGTTGGGATTTCATTTGATAATAACTTTCTACCAATTCCAAGTAATCCTTCCGGTCACATACTCCGATTGTGGTAGGGCTTCGTTTGCTCGGTTAATCAAAGTAGCTTCAAGATATGGATCAATTGCCGGGGTCATGGGTGGTATGGTTGGAGGGATCGGATAAGCCGTGGTATACGGGTTATAACTAGATTCTTCTATTGAAATATTGCTAGAAGTACCAAAACATTCACTCGGAGATGGGTTCGGATAATAGTAGTGGGGTATTGGATCAACTTGAGGGTATGGATGGATTGTTTCGGATGGTGTGAACACGGGCTCGGGTAAAGGGCCGACTACCCCTAAGTTTTCCAAGTTAAAATCCCACCCGTTATTAGTCCACCTCAAACCCGGAATCTCGGCTAATAAGTCTTGAGTACTCGGAAATTCTTGTGACTCGTTGTCCATCACCTCCTCTTGGTTGGGTATCTCCCCTTCTTCAATTTCCATTGCCACTTCGGCTTGCTCTCCAGTGCTCGACATTCTATTACACATAATCATATCAATCAAATTTCAAGTTAGTTCTATAAAAATTCAACTACCTCCCAAACCCGAGCTCTGATACCAACCTGTAACGACCCGATTTTCACCGAGTTGTTACCGATTGGTAGTTAGTTTCCTAACTAGTTTTCATAGTTTAACTTCCTTTTATTTAAAGCCGATTTTTGTATAAATCAACAACAACACTTTTAACTCAAAAACATAATTATATTATACATCAAGCCAACATTTTCCAAACCATTGTTCGGCCGAAGCCTTTACAACCTTTATTTTCGAAAACGTCACACTACAACACGATTCAACTTTATTTATAAACATCAAACTTCACTCGATAAGTTCACTAACACCATAACTGAGCTCGGGTTCCATGATAATCTCCTGAAATGTATGTTTAAAATACGTTAGTCGAAACTAGTGAGTGATGCCAAGACTTTAACAATCTTTTAGACACATGCATGTAAACGTCCGGTCTTTCTATTTTCGAGTATAGATCGATTATGCATGGTCCCGTAACCTCTAATCGGCTCGGGTCTATACTCTTTGATACCGAATGGATCCACTCTACGTAGTTTCTATCCGACCGGTTTCTATTACTTCTATTGGATCATGATCAATCAATAATTTTAAAGACAAACAAACATACATCTACCCCGAAACATTTGAAAGCGATTATGGGGTACAAACACTCACTTGTTGTTCTTCCACTTGATTTCTAAAGTTGACGACTTGCTCAGAAACTATTCGGACCACCTGTTTAACGCATAATCACGATTACAAACATACATATATATTAGTTAGCTGACCATTACAGCTTAGGTATATAGATACGTATGTAAGCTGGCCATTACAGCTTGGCGCTCGTATTTCCTACAAGTTAAGGGTTAGAAACTTACCCGGATGCTTCTTATCAGTTTGGCCGGTTTATCACCGTAGCCGTAGACTAATTATAAAGATAAATATGCTTGTATAAGGTAGAAGATTGAAAAGAAAGGGTGATTATTATGGAAGAAGAGTTCCGATTGATATGGGTGGAAGATTAAAGGATTGCATGTTGAAGATGAAGAGGTGAAAGGTTGGATGTGGGTTTCGAAAAAGGGGCTGCTGGTTTTGAGGGGATAGGTTTATACTATCTGCATGTTATGATGATCCTAGTTTATAGGTTAGATAGGTGGTGTTGTATAAGAGATTGAGTGCTAAGGTGGAGATTGCATGAAGGATTGGCGGCCACCTTTTAGTCTTCTTAAGGGCTGGTTCTATCACCCCAAGGTTGTGGGCTTACCAATTCTAATTCAAAGGTTATGGGCCTTATCATCTTCTTAATCATCGGCCCAATGTTAATAACCGGACCCAATTACTTGGCCCAGCAAGATTGTATTTATCGGCCCATATTTGTGTTTTATTTGGGGCCCAAAACTTGGCCCATTCTATTAGGTCCAATAACTCTTTTCTATATATTCTCTTAATGGGCCGGATACCTATTGGGCTTATCTAACTTAATTGGGCCGGGTAGATCCAAATTTTATCATCCGGGTAAGGATATTGGGCTACACCTTAAGGTGGCCCAATATTATTCAAATAATTTTTATTTCGTTTAGTCGTTACACATAAAGCACATCATCAGGCACACTAGTTACAGCCGTAGTGTAGACATCCTGACCAAGCTCTTCCTAAGTGTGCCATCGGGTGTACGTGGTCCACGCATCCAAAGAATAACCATACTCAATGCCAAGAATAGAAAATTGGATCTCCGGCGGAGTCCGCTCACGATCGTCACTAGCCTTTAGTGGCTGATAGCGAAAAGTGGATAGGAACTCTATCGCCAACGGCCGATGTGACGGCGCAGTGAAGTCGCCAAGTAACCTGTCCCATGGGCTACCTACCGGAATCCACTGCCGTGGTGGATGGTGATGTTGTTGACGGTGGTGGTGGATGGTGATGTTGTTGACGGTTCGAAGGGTTGTGGTGGTGGAAGATGGTGGAGGGTTGTGAAGGTGGAGGTGGAAGACAATAAGGGATCAAACAGGAGGGGGTACTGGGTAGGGTTTGGGAATTTGGGAAAAAGTAGGGGGAAATGAAATTGATCAGACATTTAAACTTTTTCAACTTTACCTACGGCCCGTAAAGCCCTATACGGGCCGTATGTGTTAAAAAAATTAAAACGGCTTTGGCCGAGGTTCAATCTTTGGTCTATTATAACTCACACATACACACACACACACACCAGACTTATGGCAAATATGGGGACCATCTGGGTTACCAGTTCACTGGTTTCCCTATTGGAAAAAAAATATATAACATATACACACATATCCCCAAATTATAGGGATTCAAATTGATGGTGTTTCCCCAATCAACTACGGCCCGTATAAACCTCTACGAGCCGTAGAGTAGAGGTCTATACGTCCCATAGATGGCCTCTACGACCCAATGTCTAGACATCTACGGCCCGTATAGATCTATACGACCCGTT
Source organism: Ambrosia x helenae (assembly GCA_030844895.1). NCBI lineage: Eukaryota > Viridiplantae > Streptophyta > Magnoliopsida > Asterales > Asteraceae > Ambrosia > Ambrosia x helenae. The sequence goes on from CM061223.1 coordinate 54,130,173, forward strand.
TAAATTGTTTTTTTTTTTTTTGTATTTTATTAGTTTTATACATGTTTGAGGTTTTTTATACAAAAATCTTTTTCCCAATCAACTACGGCCCGTATTGGCCTCTACGGGCCGTAGATATCAGGGTCTATACGTCCCATAGATGGCTTCTACAACCCAGTCTCCAGACATCTACGGCCCTTAAGGAGCTATACAACCCGTAGATGGTTCTCTTCTACGGCCCGTATAGGTCCTTACGGGCACCTAAATAAATTGGTTTTTTTTTTGTATTTTATTAGTTTTAAACACGTTGTTTGAGTTTTTTTTTTTTTTTTTTTTTTTTTTTTTTTTTTTTTTTTTTTATAAAAAATCGTTTTCATTTCTTATTGTAAAGGTAAAATAGCATAAAGAAATTCTTTTTACTTAATAAATCAGTATACATTATAAAAACAACGCTACACCGGACTACCAGTTAAGTCAAACCACTCTTTTTCACCGCTCGTATTACTTCAATGTAGCCTAGGTCCCTGATCTAGACGATCCCTATAGAGCGCCAACTGTCACACCCTTAAATTCCACTTGCGGGGTTTTACCGCGAGGCGCGAGACATACCAGGATCCAATTCAACGATCACAATAAATAAACACTAAATATATAGATTGAAACCAAAACATTATGCTTTGAGCCATAAACCAACAACGGAAGCATTTCTTGTTTACAACCAAAAGACATATTACAGTTTACAAAACATTATTTAATATGCGACAAGACTCTAGACGCTGTGCAAGACTCCGTGCGCCTAGTCCATTAACAGCTACCTTAGCGACCTGAGAAAACATGCCAAATATGTCAACATATAATGCTGGTGAGTTCATAGGTTTTTTTTATTTTTTTATTTTTTATAAAAGAGTTGTTATAAGTTTGAAAAGATCATATCCGTTACTACTAGGCTATAAGAACGTTAGCTAGACGTTAAGTGTTTTTACTACTACGGTTGGGAACCCACTACTGAACATGGACCAATAGATGAAGCGTGCCTAGATGAGTGGGTTACCGATGCCTCGGTAAAACCGGAACTAGAGACGATATGCACCCGCCCGGCCCCGCCATCGAGTGGGGTTTGTGAGGCCCAATAGATCTATCCACATTTCCCTCGTTGTGCAACCCGCACATTCATGGTTTCCCCCGGGGACTTTCCATAAAACGCCGTATAGTAATGTAAAGTAACCATAGTATAACATGACCTTTAGTAAGTAAGTATGTAGGATGTTTCTCCCCCGAAAGCAAAACAGTAAAAGCGGGGCTGTGACATTCACATTTGATTGCCTTACTTGAAAATAGTTAAATCAGTAAGCTATGATAGCCCCAAATAGCGGCGACCTATCATAAGATGTATATAAGTACCCAGACTAATAACCCGCAGGTTAACTAGTCCCCGAATGTCCAGACCATAACCATGTACATTTGAAAACACCTTTGACTGTTAAACCGACCGTACCAGACAAGACCCGACATCCCATTGGTGACCCGACATCTCACGTGTTAGCCAAATACAAGATATCATGCAACATATGCAGTTAAACACTTAGCACGCACAAGAGTTCACTAAGTCTAGCAATACGCTCAATTAATGCATAAACGAGTCCGAACACGTGTTACTATGTCATTAGGCATGTCACGGGGTTCCTATCATGTTCCTAGGTGTCAAATCATGCTTCGGGATGTCAAAATACGCTTACAACAGCAGCACACACGATTAGGAAATTAACATGCAATTAGAAAAAGTCAACTGGTGATTGGGGATGGTCAACATGCGATTGGAGGGTGTAATCGCCTGATGTCACTGGCGATTGGTGTGTAATCGCCTGATTGTGGTGGCGATTAGGGCTCTAATCGCCCCCTGCAGTTCTGTCCCGAAATTTCACGCGTTAAGCCCTTCAAATCAGATCGGAAACATGTAAAAACACCCAACATCAAACCTAAACCATTAACAACCCATTCCAAGCAAAAAACCCCAAATTATCACTGCTCTAACACCCTTGGTGCAATTATTTCCAAAAATGGCAAAGTACTAGGTTTTATTAACTATGCATATCTTTCCTTAAATGGCAAATAATTAGATATCACCACCTACAACCTTGCAAATCATCATCCCCTGTTATAATACCCTTCTAATGTGAATCATAACAACAAACAATCATCAAATCATATCATAACATCCTAAATCTTCAAGAATCATCCAAATGGGTCAAAATGCATATTTTCATCAAAACACAATAATAATGGCTCAAATCCTTAGGAAAGCATCCTAATAACAACAACACATCAGAAGTACATCAATTACATGGAAACATTCATGTTTTGACCATCGAAAATCATTTCTTGCATGAATACTTCACTTATAGCAAGTATAAAGGTTTAGACTTGTTTTAGAAACTCATTTCAAAGGTTTTTGAAGACACAAACTTGGTAAAACAAGGTCTGGACATTTGGTAATTAAAACAATAACATTACAAAGGTTTGGGATGAAGAACACACCTTGGATTTTATCAAACAAAGGAGTGTAAGCTTGGAAATGGTGAGTTTTGAAGCAAAACAAGTTCCAGAGGTGTTCTAAGGTGTGAGGGAGGCTTAGGATCAGTTAGGGTTGCATAAATGATGTTTTAAAAGTCAAGGGTTGTATTTATAGGTGTTTCTACTCGTGACTAACAGAACCAACGATTAGGAGCCTGCAACAGGCGATTGGGGCCTAATCGCCCCCACTAACTGGCGAGTAGGCTAATCGCCTATTCCTATTCACGTGCAATTCCCCGTAATCGTCTCCAGCATGCAGGTTTTGGTTTTCGGCCCATTAAACACTATTTTAACACATATAAACACGTATTCTTATACCGACAAGTCAGGTAATGATTATAAACACATAATGCATGATAACTAACACATTCACATCCGTTCACCAATTCCCAGGACTTGAGACTTGTGTGTGTGCGTTATGCCCGGTGATTCCACGAATCACCAATCCTTGTACACATGGTTATGGACCGACTCCCAACGATTCCCATGGATCGTTTTAAGGACTCCCGATGATTCCCCGAACCATCGTAATGACTCAACTGGCCCGGTTAAGTATGTAATATGCATGACTCGCTAAGGTAGACTTACTAGTTTGATCAATGTTACTAACCTGAGTTTGCCGGGTGTCACATGAACCCCCTGTTGAAAGAATTTTCGTCCCGAAAATTGCCCAAGGCCAAAAGGAAGAGACAAAAGAAAAGAAAAATTTTCTAGTTGCCACATCATCCCCCCGTTGAAAGGAATCTCTACCCGAGATTCATTCCGCTTCAGTAGAGACATATTTTGATTCGAACGCACGCTTAGGAAATAAGTGAGGATACTTAGCTTTCATCTGATCCTCCCGTTCCCATGTGAACTCTGGTCAATGATTTGAATTCCAACGAACTTTAACAATGCGAATTTTACTCCGGCGAAGGCTATGTGTGATACTCCGCAATTTCAGGTTCCTAAATAAACTAAACTCTAGTTACTTGCACTAAGACTCCTTGCATCTTACTTAACTAGAGTTAACTAGATAAGTTACACATGCACACACTAGATGTATATGTATCTATGAGTTATCATCACTTGGCAAACATATGATTAAGCTTATGAAGATTTTCAAATATTAATCTATGTGTGTACATACAAATCAATCTCTTATACTCTTATATGTGCTTGTATATATATGTATATACACAATACATACACTAGGCCTTGACAAGAAAAACTATAGTTTATTAAAGACCTTCTAGAAACTAACATACATATATACACACACGAAAATGCACACACACATGATCAAGAACACACATGCTTATTCTTAGGACCTAGTCATGATATGTCACTATCCTAGGGAATGTTCTTGTTTTCTTGATAACCGAAATCTACACATGTATATATATATAAACACACGCACACATGCATCTATACCCACACTCTTGGAAGTTTCCTTTTGTCTTTAGTAGCCACCCCTAGTTCATCTAGCTTACACCTAAGTGAGAAACAAACATTCCTAGTCTATCCTAAGTGTGCGACCGAAAGGGACAACACAAGATCACTTAGAGACAATCTTGGAACTAGGAAATGTCACTATCCATGCCAACACCCTATGACTACCCTTAGCCAAAGTCTATGCAAGAAAACAATGAATCGGATCCAACTCACTCATATTGCATGATGTCATGGATCTAGAAGCATGATGAGGTATGAACTTACACTCCTTTGGAAAGTAACACAAACACGAACAAGCCTCTTCTCAATGACAACCTTCCTAAACTAATACACCATGTGCATAAATCGGCCTAAACACTATAAACATGAAGCCTACTATCTATCACTATCACCTAGAGTCCAACACCTTTTTCTTGTCCCACATGGCGACCGAAACAAGCAAGAAAGAAACACATGCATAAGTTGTCAACTTACACTAGATTAGAAAAGAAAATAAACATCCATCAAATCCACATGCAAGACAACTTCCTCTAATGGTTTCTACCCAATAAAAATCGGCCAAGAGCTCAAGAAGCTTCTTAACTAGCAACTAGCTTCCTATGATCTATCAATCATAACATTGAGCTATCGCTATCCGCATGTGCCTACTAATCTTACATCTATGAGTTGTCTAAATCACCTTATCCCAACACTATGAAATTTTGGCTACTTCTAAATCCCATGTGCACAAATTAGCCATCCAAATGGAAGCATGCTTACTTACACCATAATAGGTACTAACTAGGATCAACCATAGCCTTAACATATTCCCTAAGCATGAAAACTCTCCTTGTCTCCTTGAACCTCGGCCGAAGTACACCCCGTCACCATCATAGAGCTTGTAAGTTAGCACTTGGATGCATGCATGGACACAAGAGAACAAAGCTCAACCTTACACCTTAATATACCTATAATAGACCACTAGGACTTAATCATGGTTAACTTTAGCTAAAAATGGAGAATGAGGTGGGTTAGCCAACTCACGGCCACCTCATGGAAGAACACTAGACATGTTGCTAACTTATAATCACCAAAATAGCATAGAACCTAAACACATAGTTAGAAAGGATGGTTGGAACTTGCCATGGAAACCATTATATAAGGAGGTGCCATGAACACTTCATTCTTGCACCACACTTCTCACAATCACCTCCCACTCTCACTCTAAAACACTCAGCCAAAGAGGCACCATCTCGAGTAGATAATCGAGCACTAGGAAGCTTCAAAGCTACAAGTTTTCCCTTTCCTACTAGATAGTATCAAGGTAAGTTCTAATCGCTTGTTTTCTTAAGTTCCATCGGCCCTTATTGTGAACCCCAATCTAGATTTTTGATCATAGGGATCGGCCCTCAACTAGTGTTCATAAGTTGATTTTTATGCACTTAGTAATCAAGCTTCTAGTATGCACACATTGTTTCACTTATATAATCAATTATGTTATCTAGTGTTGAAATAATTGGTTTCACATTACATATGGATTCACGAAACAATTTTAGATCAAACTTCTTATACATGAAACATGATCTACACAACTTGATGTGATTCACAAAAGTGGGTGCCGAACTTGTGTGATAAACAAGAACATAGTTTAATGTGTCTTAATACTCATAGGGAGATCTTTGTTGGAACGATAGTTGCTTTCTCTGCTTTGCTTGATCTCTCGCACAAACACCAGGTGAGTTTCACTACTCTTTTTCTCAAAAGCATACGTCTCGGAAGGAGACAACTTTCTAAACTTTTTCATAGTCCGGTTTGGGACTACTTTTACACATCCGGGTTTGGGGTGCTATGATTCACTAGGTGAATCTGCTTTCACTAATTCATGCTTTATGTCCTTGATGAACTAAACCAACTCTATCATTGAAGTCCTTCTAAATGTCGAATGAATTGCCGGGTGGGCAAGCGGGTTACTAGTTGATAGCGCTATTAGGTTTCACAAACCTCATATCGTGCTGGAGAGCATGGGTGTGAACTATAACTTAACATATTATCAATGTTGATAGACAACGATGCAAAGGCACTTTGCTCACTATTGTGGGATCTCGTTGTTTAGCAGTTCGGTATTACCGGTTTTAGTTATCATGAGTGGGCTAGCTACCCCTGGCATGTGAATTAGCTGTTACTCAAAACATGGTCTGGAGGACCTACGTATTTACTTAACTTTGTGAACTCACCAACTTTATGTTGACGCACGATTATTATACCTTCTTGCAGGACACTAGTTCGAAGCACGAGCAGGGCATGCATCGTATAGCATCATGGGGATATGAATACTTATCTATTTTCAAATGTTTAATTATCTATTACGATTTCGAACGCGTTATTTTATGCAGACTACTTGGATAACTATTATCTTTAAATTTCGCTTCCGCAACTATTGAAATATCTGATTATCTATGAAACTTGTTTTACAATAATGAACTAAATGGTTTGGGCATTTAGAGTCGTTCATGTGACTTATGGCTATGGGATCCTGGTATAAACCCTGCAGTGGAAATTGAGGGTGTGACACTACGGATCTTATAATCGAGAATTTCAACCGGTTCCTCTACGATACGCAGACGATCATCCACCTTGATCTATTCGAGAGGAACCACCAAAGATTTATCCGCCAGACACTTCTTAAGGTTAGAGACATGGAAGACATTATGGACATTACTGAGCTCAGCTGGCAGATCAAGCCTGTATGCCACCGGTCCAATCCGTTCCAGAATTGCGAACGGTCCCACATACCGAGGATTCAATTTGCCACGGTTCCCAAAACGTATAACGCCCTTCCACGGAGATACTTTCAATAAAACCCTCTCGCCAACCTGGAATTCTAAAGGCTTGCGACGACGATCGGCATAGCTCTTTTGACGATCCCGAGCTGCTGCCATGCGGTTACGAATTTGTACGATCTTTTTGGAAGTTTCGTACATAAGTTCCGGGCCAGTGAGTTGGCTCTCGCCCACCTCAGCCCAACAAAGAGGGGACCAGCATTTCCGCCCGTAAAGAGCCTCGAACGGAGCTGCCTTGATACTAGAATGGTAGCTATTGTTGTAGGAGAATTCCACCAACGGTAGATGACTCTCCCAACCCTTGCCAAAGTCGATCATACATGCCCGAAGCATGTCTTGTAGTGTTTGAATCGTCCGCTCACTTTGATCGTTAGTTTGCGGATGATAGGCTGTGCTCATATCTAACTGAGTACCCAGAGCCTTATGCAAGGATTTCCAGAAATTTGAGGTGAACCGAGGATCACGATCAGAAATAATAGAAACAGGCACCCCGTGCCGAGAAACCACTTCCTTAAGATACAAGCGAGCCAACCGCTCAAGGCCATCGGTTTCCTTGATAGCGAGGAAGTGCGCATACTTTGTTAACCTATCGACGATCACCCAGATCATGTCACAACCACTGGGCGACCTTGGGAGTTTGGTCACAAAGTCCATCATAATCCGTTCCCACTTCCATTCGGGAATTTTAGGCTCTTGTAGAAGGCCGGACGACTTTTGGTATTCAACCTTGACCTTGGCACAGGTCAAATACTTGCTTACATTCGAAGCTACATCCGCCTTTATATTCGGCCACCAATAAAGTATCTTCAAGTCTTGATACATCTTATCGGAGCCAGGGTGAAAAGAATACCGAGATTTGTGAGCTTCATCAAGAACGAGCTCCCGCAAACCTCCGAATAAAGGGACCCAAACACGTTCAGCAAAATAATGTATGCCATCGGACCTGAGTTCAAGGTGCCTATCGACACCGTGCATGGTTTCAGCTTTAAGGTTTTCCTCCTTCAAAGCTTCTTGCTGCGCAAAACGGATTTGGTCAGGCAAACTAGAATGGGTGGTGAGCTGAAGAGCTCGAACACGACGAGGCTTAGCGGATTCCTTCCTGCTCAAAGCGTCTGCCACAACATTCGCCTTGCCAGGATGGTATTTTATAGCACATTCGTAATCATTAAGAAGCTCGACCCAGCGACGCTGTCACATGTTTAACTCCTTCTGATCAAAGATATGCTGGAGGCTCTTGTGGTCGGTATAAATGGTGCACTTGGTAATGTACAAGTAATGCCTCCAGATCTTCAAAGCAAAGACTACCGCACCCAATTCCAGATCATGGGTGGTGTAGTTTTTCTCATGAACTTAAGCTGACGAGAAGCATAGGCAATGACTTTCTCGCATTGCATCAACAGACAACCGAGACCCCGAATAGAAGCATCACAATAAACCACAAAATCGTCCGTGCCTTCAGGCAAGGATAGAATAGGAGCAGAACAAAGTTTAGCCTTTAGCATATGAAAGGCTGACTCTTGCGAATCACCCTAGTCGAACTTTTTGTCCTTCTGGGTAAGTGAGGTGAGGGGTTGAGCGATCTTCGAGAATCCTTCAATAAAACGACGATAGTAACCTGCAAGACCCAGGAATTGCCGCACCTCAGATGGCGTCTTCAGTGCTTCCCAGTCTTTGATGGCTTCGATCTTGGCTGGATCAACATGAATTCCTTTTTCATTAACCACATGACCAAGGAATTGGACTTCACGTAACCAGAAGTTACATTTTGAGAACTTGGCATACAATTATTCCCATATCAAGAGTTCCAAGACAAGATGCAAGTGTTCCCGGTGGTCCACTTCGTTCTTGGAATAGACTAGAATATCATCAATGAAAACAATCACGAATTTATCAAGGTAGGGCTTACAAACACGGTTCATCAAATCCATGAATACGGCGGGCGCATTGGTGAGACTAAAAGGCATGACCAAGAATTCAAAATGGCCATAACGAGTTCGAAAAGCGGTCTTCGGAATATCGGCTTCTTGGACTCTCAACTGATGGTATTCCGATCTCAAGTCAATCTTCAAATAGAAACTAGAACCCTGGAGCTGATCAAATAAATCATCGATGCGAGGAAGAGGATAAGGATTCTTGATACTAACCTTGTTTAATTCACGGTAGTCGATACACATACGCAGGCTTCCGTCTTTCTTCTTGACAAAGAGGATAGGGGCTCCCCACGAGGATGAACTAGGTCGAATGAAACCCTTCTCCAATAACTCTTGTAACTGGTTAGACAACTCTTGCATCTTGGGAGGTGCAACACGATATGGGGCTCGGGCAATAGGGGCTACACCCGGAGCAAGTTCGATGCCGAATTCAACTTGACGATAGGGCGGAAGGCTAGGTAGATCTTCAGGAAACACATCAGGAAAGTCACAGACCACAGGAATATCTTCAATCTTCTTCTCTTCCTCCAACGAAACCGAAACAAGAGCCAGAATTGCAGAATACCCCTTTCGAAGATACTTATAGCTTTTCATACACGAAATGATACTCAAAAGGACACCCCTCTTCTCACCATGCACCAAAAGAATTTCTCCATCAGGGAGAGGGAGTCGAATGACTTTATCAAAACAGACGATCTCAGCACGATATAAGGATAACCAATCCATACCCACGACGACATCGAAACTACCCAAGCACACCGACATAAGGTCAATAGGAAATGAATAACCCGACAATTCAAGGCGACACTCCCTAAGGATGTGTGTTGCTTCGACTTTCTTACCATCAGCCAATTCTATTAAGTACTTAGCCTCTAAAGGTGTAGGTGCCCTATCAAGCAATTGACTAAATCCAAGAGATACAAAACTCTTATCGGCACCAGAATTAAATAAAACCGAAGCATAGCGATTATCAAGAAGAAACGTACCGGTAACAGTGTCAGGGTTCCGCCGATCCTCGCCCGAACCAATCACAAAGGCACGAGCATTCCTGTCTCCGCCCCCGTTGTTCCTATTACCCGACTCGTTCCTTACGCTTCGCCCTACTTCAACTTGGGGCAATCACGCTTGTAGTGTCCAAGCTCACCGTAGTTATAGCACCCCTGCTTTCCCTGGTTTCCCTGAGGGGCAGCAGCCTGAGGAGTAGGGGCAGGTGTAGCAGGCGGGTTTTGATTACCCTGAAGGTTGGCCCTACAATCCTTAGCTTGGTGCCCATTCTTATGGTACCGACGACAACGGTTCTTGTCACAAGGACCAGTATGATGAAACCAACAACGTTCACACTTTGGCAATTTCCCGAAATAACCCCCCGACTTCTGCTCAGACGACGATCCCGCAACATCAGACTTCTTCACCGACTGAGACTGAGCCGAACTCGAGCCTTTATCCGTACCTTCCCATTTTCGCTTGTTGTTCTCGGGAGCCTTCACAGTAGTGCCTCGGGGAGGCAAGACTCCTTCTGCAACTTTCATGTTCGTCTGCCTGTGAGCCGACCGAACAACCTCAGAATACACGGTAAGACTTCCCGCAACCACCAGCCCTCTAATCTCCGGCACCAGTCCAGAAATGTAATGCTCGATCCTTCTATACTCCGGCGTGTGCAAGTCCGGGCACAACACCGCCAGTTCATTATGCCTAGTCGTGTATTCTTCAATTTCAGACTCCACCATCTTGTGATTCCAGACCTCATGCTCGAGCTTCTGGATCTCGTCCCTTGGACATTATTCGCTTTTCAAAAGCTGGACAAATTCTGTCCAAGGCATGGCATGGGCTTCCCCAATACCCAATGTCTGGGTGGTGGAGTTCCACCAAGTCAGAGCTTGACCCACAAGGGTCGTTGAGGCATACTTCACGCGGTTGCTCGCCGGGCAACTACACATAGAGAACACAGACTCCAAATTTTCCATCCACCGGAGCAGTCCCACTGCCCCTTCAGTTCCACTAAAGTTGTGGGGCTTGCAATCCATGAACTTTTTGTATGAGCACTGAGGTGGGGGTGGATTGACAGCACCACCTAGGACAAGACACACAGATGAATAACAAGGAAGGGGGTACAGTACCCTGAAACAAGGTAGAGTAGATGGAAATCAACCTACCACCCATGGCATTTTGAGCAGCTTGGAACGCAGCCAGGGCCACATTCACCTGCTGCTGTAGTAGATTGTTCAATTCCTCTTGGGTCATATTAACGTTACTGTGACCACCGCCGCCACCACGGCCGCCCCTGCGACCTCCATGAGCTCCTAACGTCTCCTGTCAAAACATTGAACAAAAGATTTAGGCCTACCCGTGGTGTAACCCACTAGGAATTTCAAGAAATTAATCAGGGTCTAATTCGGGTCCATCCGTCCAAACGCAAAATCCACTAGGATTCCTATGCATTCCAGTTTATGATCTCGTCTGCACCCGACATGATAAACTGTTCTACATGGTCCTCCAGGTGTACTTTAAGCTTGAAGTTCAAGTCACCGAACACTAGCACCCAAACATGGTATTACTATAAGCATAAATGTAAGATACTGTGTGTGAGGACGAGCGTGTCTATTGGGGCATAGAAGGGAGATGTCCGAATCCATGGACAGATCTCAAGAGTATGCCGAAGCTACCCAATGTACACCGGCGCCAAGAAAGTTCAATAATATGTTGCTCGTTGTCGAATCATGATAAGGATGAGTTAAGGAGTAGAATGATAGAAGAGTAAGCAGATGTTGCAGCGTAGAAGATGATGATACTGGCACCCCGACAAGTTTGATATGTTACCCACATGTTAAGACTTGACCATATGTGACCGTCTAGTGTGTGTGACTCGGCTATAGACTAGACTCTACATGCAGTCCTAGTTTACTATATCCGTTGGCTCTGATACCAATCTGCCACACCCTCAAATTCCACTTGCGGGTTTTACCGCGAGGCGCGTGACATACCAGGATCCAAGTTAACGATCACAATAAATAAACACTAAATATATAGATTGAAACCAAAACATTATGCTTTGAGCCATAAACCAGCAGCGGAAACATTTCTTGTTTACAACCAAAAGACATATTACAGTTTACAAAACATTGTTTAATATGCGACAAGACTCTAGACGCTGTGCAAGACTCCGTGCGCCTAGTCCATTAAAAGCTATCTTAGCGACCTGAGAAAACATGTCAAAAATGTCAACATATAATGCTGGTGAGTTCACAGGTTTTTTTTTTATTTTTTTATTTTTTTTATTTTTATAAAAGAGTTGTTATAAGTTTGAAAAGATCATATCCGTTACTACTAGGCTATAAGAACGTTAGCTAGACGTTAAGTTTTTTTACTACTACGGTTGGGAACCTACTACTGAACATGTACCAATAGATGAAGCGTGCCCAGATGACTGGGTTACCGATGCCTCGGTAAACACGGAACTAAAAAAAATATGCACCCGCCCGGCCCCGCCGTCAAGTGGGGTTTGTGAGGCCCAATAGATCTATCCACATTTCCCTCGTTGTGCAACCCGCACATTCATGGTTTCCCCCGCGGACTTCCCATAAAACGCCGTATAGTAGTGTAAAGTAACCATAGTATAACATGACCTTTAGTAAGTAAGTATGTAGCATGTTTCTCCCCCGAAAGCAAAACAGTAAAAGCGGGCTGTGACACTCACCTTAGATTGCGTTACTTGAAAACAGTTAAATCAGTAAGCTATGATAGGCCCAAATAGAGACGACCTATCATAAGATGTATATAAGTACCCAGACTAATAACCCGCAGGTTAACTAGTCCCAAAATGTCCAGACCATAACCATGTACGTTTGAAAACACCTTTGACTGTTAAACCGACTGTACCAGACAAGACCCAACATCCCATTGTGGACCCAACATGTCACGTGTTAGCCAAATACAATATATCATGCAACATATGTAGTAAACACTTAGCACGCGTAAGAGTTCACTAAGTCTAGCAATACGCTAAATTAATGCATAAACGAGTCCAAACACGTGTTACTATGTCATTAGGCATGTCACGGGGTTCCTATGATGTTCCTAGGTGTCAAATCATGCTCTGGGATGTCAATATACGCTTACAACAGCAACACACACGATTAGGAAATTAACATGCAATTAGGAAAAGTCAACTGGTGATTGGGGATGGTCAACATGCGATTGGAGGGTGTAGTCGCTTGATGTTACTGGCGATTGGTGTGTAATCGCCTGACTGAGGTGGCGATTAGGGCTCTAATCGCCCCCTGCAGTTCTGTCCCGAAATTTTGCGCGTTAAGCCCTCCAAATCAGATCCGAAACATGTAAAAACACCCAACATTAAACCTAAACCATTAACCAACCCATTCCAAGCAAAAAAAACCCCAATTTATCACTGCTCTAACACCCTTGGTGCCATTATTTCCAAAAATGGCAAAGTACTAGGTTTCATTAACTATGCATATCTTTCCTTAAATGGCAAATAATCAGATTTCACCACCTACAACCTTGCAAATCATCATCCCTTTGTTATAATACCCTTCTAATGTGAATCCTAACAACAAACAATCATCAAATCATATCATAACATCCTAAATCTTCAAGAATCATCCAAATGGGTCAAAATGCATATTTTCATCAAAACACAATAATAATGGCTCAAATCCTTAGGAAAACATCCTAATAACTCCTACACATCAGAAGCACATCAATTACATGGAAACATTCATGTTTTGACTATCAAAAATCATTTCTTGCATGAATACTTCACATATAGCAAGTATAAAGGTTTAGACTTGTGTTAGAAACTTATTTCAAAGGTTTTTAAAGACACAAACTTGGTAAAAGAAGGTCTGGACCTTTGGGAACCAAAACAATAACATTACAAAGGTTTGGGATGAAGAACACACCTTGGATTTTATCAAAGAAAGGAGTGTAAGCTTGGAAATGGTGAGTTTTGAAGAAAAACAAGTTCCAGAGGTGTTCTAAGGTGTGAGGGAGGCTTAGGATTAGTTAGGGTTGCATAAATGATTTTTTACAAGTCAAGGGTTGTATTTATAGGTGTTTCTACTCGTCACTAACAGAACCAGCGATTAGGAGCCTGCAACAGGCGATTAGGCTCCCAATCGCCTATACTGACTAGCGATTGGGGCCTAATCGCCCCCAATAACTGGCGAGTAGGCTAATCGCCTGTTCCTAATCACGTGCAATTCTTTGTAATCGCCTCCAGCATGCAAGTTTGGGTTTTCGACGCGTTAAACACTATTTTAACACATATAAACATGTATTCACATACCGACAAGTCACGTAATGATTATAAACACATAATGCATGATAAGTAACACATTCACATGCATTCAGCGATTCCCAGGACTCGAGACTTGCATGTGTGCGTTAAACCCAGTGATTCCACGAATCTCCAATCCTTGTACACATGGTTATGGACCGACTCCTAAAGATTCCCGTGGATTGTTGTAACGGCTCCCGATGATTCCCCGAACCATCGTAATGACTCAACTGACCCAGTTAAGTATGTAATATGCATGCCTCACTATGGTAGACTTACTAGTTTGATCAATGTTACTAACCTGAGTTTGCCGGGTGTCACACCAACCATGGGTTTTCCTGTTCAATTACCCAAGTAAACCTTGCTCCATTCGGATGTGGCATTGGAGCGTCTTCTGCTAGCTGAAGCATGATGTACTGGTTGGTGTTCACATGGGCCATCGATATGATACGATGTTCTGGTAGGTCATCAGGATGAGTGAACAAAGGGAAGAAAGTGCTCGCTTCATTAGTATAGAAGACTTGAAGAACCACACGATAAATCAGTAATCCGGTGCTAGGCATATCAATCCATTTTGAATAGGGCGCATTCCCCACTCCCTCCCAATCTATGTTCGAGTATATGTGGTCGTACCAGCCGTCTCTCCATCTGTTGAGAACCATCAACCACTCCTGTTTCCGTGTACCCATCATCTCTCCTAGAAGAAGTTGGCAGATCAAAGAACAGGCTTCCTCTTTAGCATCTAAAGACACAACTACAGGCCGGAACCCACAGTTACCGTCCGGCTGAAAATCTTGAATGTGCGTGATAAAATGTCAAAAAAGGGGATGAAGCCAACGCTTAAAGTTTTAGATCGCCAATTTATACCTGTCACCTCCAAACAGTGGAAAATCATGATTAGGGGGTGTGTACATACGTACGTACGTACGTACGTATGTATGTATGTATGTATGTATGTATGATTATTTATGTACCTATCCCCCACTAACAGTGGAAAATCTTCACCTCATACACTCATGTTGTCTTTACCTGGATCTGATGGCCTACGTCTTCTAACAGGCTCGTCCTCCTGCAATGGATAACAATAAAGAATTATAATAATGATAATAATTATGATGATAATAATAAAAAAATTTGGCAGAGTTTCCCCTGTTTTCGTTCAAACTAGAGAACACAAGTTTTCCACAAGTTTCCCAAAAGAAACGCCCAAACATATTATATATTCTAATGATCAATACAAGTTGTCTATAATAATAATAATATTAATAATAATAATAATAATAATAATAATAATAATAATAATAATAATAATATTACTAACATCTTCTTTCGCATCTTCCTCCTGTTTTTTTTTCTGTGATTTTGTAGTTGGGCGCCCGCGAGTATTTTTTTGTACCTCAGGAGGTTGATGGTTAGTCATACTTGGTTTCACCACCGACATTATGTTTGACAACATATTTCTTTGAACCCGCGGTGATTGAGACATTAGTTTATCTTTGACTTTTTCCCACTCACTCGCAAGGTCGCCTACCCCGCCAACTACTTCCAGTTGATAATTCAATCTTGTCCAAAAGACATCTACTTTGGACAACTGTATTTTTATTCCTGTATTCAATAATAATAATAATAATAATAATAATAATAATAATAATAATAATAATAATAATAATAATAATTAATAAAGTAATGGTATTACCTTAATTTATATACGAATCTAATCGACATGCACACAACAACCCACAACTCGTGAAAAGCTGGTGACCACAACTCTTTTTTCTTTCCCTCAACATCTCTATATTTTTTAACTCAGATAGTAACAACTCGATTGCTGCATGGGATATATTACCGAGTAGGTCCATAAAAATCGGTATGTCATGGTGCACCTTTTTCACCGATAGACTCTCTTCAAACGAGTGGTTTATTGCTATTTGTTGTGACATTACCACTTAATGTGCATCTTAAACCTTGAATGCTGGCTCTCAGCTCTGTTGGTTGTATACTGACCAAAGCTGTAGTTTGTGTCTGTCGATGGTGAAACAAACCTTTCTTTACAGTCATTGAGCCAGACCCTTTCTAAATATTCAAAAACGTCTATAAAAAATAGAACAAATATATTGTTAATGTGTGTGTGCATGCGTTTTAAACTAAATTAATATAATATGTACCAGATCGTTTGTCCTGACATAGTCGTATGTAAAGTCGGTCTAGCCAGTGCTCGTAAAATTCCGGAGATGAAGATTTACAGAGTCATTTAAAAGATTTCACAAATATTTTCCAGTGTTCATCTCTAAATGCTTGTCTGCAGTGCTTTAATATATTTCGTTGAATGTGCCACAATAATAATAATAATAATAATAATAATAATAATAATAATAATAATAATAATAATAATAATAATAATATGTATTACCTGCATAACAACTTCGAAGCTGCTGGGAATACTATGTCGCATGCATTCATCAACGCTTTCTCACAATCAGTTATTATAGCACGGGGCTCGGTACTATCTTCTAGCAACTCTTTGAGCCGTTGTAGCACCCATAGGTAGTTATCCTTTTTTTTCACCGGAGATAAATGCATGAGCGACACAAAACGACTTGGATGTTGATGTCATACCACAACTTGAACAAACGGAAGTTTATGCTCGTTTGTTTTGTAGGTCACATCAATCATCAGCACATGCGAGAACGCACACCACAATATGTGCAAGGTGGGATAGATGTGAGCAAAAAAAACCGGTTCGGGAACCGAAACCGGTAAAACCGACCCTAACCGAAACCGTCAAAACCGGTTTCATGTGAAATCGGTACAAAAAAAATCTCAAACCGAACCGAACCGAAAACCGGTCTAAAACCGATGGAAAAACCGGTCAAAAGAAACCGAAACCGAACCGAAACCGGAACCGAACGAAACCGGTATCGCTAAAAACCGGCCGAAACCGATAAAAAACAGAAACCGAACCGAAACCGGTTAAAGAAAAATACATTTTTTTGGCCATAAACACAAATAAAACTTTGTTTTTTTGTATTAATATTCAATTTGCTTCTTTAAAAAACCCTAAAAGTTATTAAAAGTTAAATTTTATGTCATTTATACAATTTTAAAAAGTGCGCGAAAAAACCGATTAAGAACCGAAACCGAAACAAACCGAAACTGAAACCGAACCGAAAACGGTCTTCGAAACCGGTCTTACGAATCGACAAAACCGGTCCAAAACCGAACCGGTTCGGAACTGAAACCGGTTCAGCCAGGAACCGGTACTGTAGCGAACCGGTTTGAAACCGAAACCGGTTCGGCAAAAAAAACCGATTTGCTCACCTCTAAGGTGGGATGAACAAACAAAATATCCTCGTTCGCATTTGTTGAGGGATTATGCCGGGTGAAGTAAACAAATTTTTTCTCAACCAATGTGCTTTCGAGTACCTGCATAGCAATAATAATAATAATAATAATAATAATAATAATAATAATAATAATAATAATAATAATAATAATAATAATAATAATAATAATAATACCTGCATTTGAGTCTTGCCGCCGTATAACAAATGTTTAACCTTGGTTATTGTGTTATGTATGTCTCGTAAAATGCAGGAACTATCCGGGTTTTGTTTTTTGACGGCCGAATGTATGTGTGCTGGCGTAACGTTTTGAAAATAAAGTGCATCCACCAACTTTATCTCGCTTGAACCCAGCCTCCTAGCATACGCGTGATCCTCGATATGTTGGAAAGGTCAGTGATTATGTGTTTGGTTCTTGACCTCCAAATTCTAACCATCGTAGCAGGAGTTGTATCTCCCTATTAGTTCAAATGGGCAATTACATTTTTTACTGCCCGTCTTTCGAACTTTGGCCATACTACGATGTTCGCCACTACGGTCACATCGTATCCATCCCGTCTTTATCCTCCTATCCGGCCCCTACCGTCTGAAACAGTACGTCTGAATACGGTGATATGACCGTTAATTTTTTCCTTTTCGAAAACCCAATCTGTCAGCTGTTTAAGAGACCCGAATACCTGTAAAATTTATATGCGAATCTATACGAGTCAAAACATATACGAGTTCAAATAACAACTAAAAATTATCTTAATGTTAATAATTTAAGTTTTTGACATTAAATTAACAACTAAAAATTATTTTTGAACAATATATACGAGTTCAAATCTCATAAACCCTAAAACAAATTTATGTACGGGGAAAATATACTAGCGTCTACCAATTTCGCCATATCCCCCTTTTTGAGATGAAAATCTCATTGCGATCTCGTTAAATATGTACACTGCTAAATATATACGGGTCTAAATTATAAAAAAAGTGTAAATACATAAACACACCTGACTTGTTTCAAACGCAAGATCCGGGCCAGGTTCGTCGCCACCGTTATCATCTCCCTCGTGTGAATCCTTGAAGCTGCCATCACCCTCCTCACGCGAATCCTTGAAGCTGCCATGACACTCCTCGTGCGAATGATAAGTCCCGTATTCGTACTGTGGATGACTTGGCGGCACGTCAAATGACTCAGGTTCTTCTATGTACTCCTGATTTAAATCGGGCAGCGCCTTCCCGTCACCACAGTGACAACGGATCTAACCTCCTCCTTACCACGTTCCACAACGGGTCCAAAAATTCTTTCCGAGACATAAGATAAGTCAAACGAGTGCTCCCATTCACCCGAAACATTACTGAGGTGCCTCGAAGACATCGTGGTAGCTTGGTATTGATCGGATTTGAGGGTTTTGGTTTTTTTAATATTTTTCGTCGTCTAAGAAATGAAGCCAAGGATGATGAATATATGGGGAGATCTATGGCTTGTATGGGTCTATACAGGCCGTAGAGGGTTTAAATGACCCAACAACTAGGATATCTACGACACGTATATAAGTTGCTTTTCAGACTGACACACTGCAAGTCCGTCTGTTCATTGATTGTCCTTGTACATCGTATGCTACTACGGGCCGTAGAGCCCACTACGGGCCGTTTAGGGTTTTAATGAAATTGACCAATCCCCCTCTATGGGCCATAGTGGTTTGCCTCATTTATTACACTGACACCTTCTCATCCATAAATATTAACTCCATCTTAAAATTTTGATTCCATTTTCATATTACTCAGCCCTTCATATATCACATATCTTTAGTTGGGTTGAGATCATAAATAAAACTAAGATTACTGTTCTCCATGTCCATTTACATGATTTTAAAGAATTTATTTATCTAGATGAGAGGATGGTTAGGAGAACTCTCTTGAAATTTAAAAACTGATTTTATAAATGGTTGTATTAGTTATGTGCTTATGTGGTTATACTTAAAAAGAAAGCTTAGTTATTATGATTACACCTACAACATAATTAATGAACCACGCTTCCCTGTGTTAATTTAAAACTTTTCCTCTTAAAAGTTCAAAATTTAGGCGGCTTAACAACTGCCAACAGATGTGTACAACATCTGATTGTTAAGAGGGAAACTCAGTTATTGGTCTGAACATCTGTTCGTTAACCGAGATCAACAAACAGATGTTGTTGACCTCAGCAGTGTTATATTAATGAATGGCCTACATATTTTTTTCGAATATTTTAAGCTGATTAATGACATCATTATTCGCATCATACATGCATTGTTGGCCTATCTCTATACATGGCAATTCAGCTTTCTTATGTCACTCAGGACTCTCCTATTATAGTAAGTATAGATATATAGGTAGGTAATTTTTTTTGGTCAAATGACCATTGCACAACGGCTAGCTAGCTAGCGAGCGGGCGTGATGGTTCTCACGATTTGGAATGATCGCTGCCATGATACAAATGGTGGGGCGGTGGTCGTGATGGTCACGACCATAATAGGGTGGCCATCACGGACCAGCCCACACTCTATGTAAAAGCCGGGTAATCTGTACGTGACTCCCAATGGCCAAGTGTAGCCCTAGCCGACTAAACCCGGATGGACGAAGCCCATAGCCCACTAGCCATCAGTTCACAGGAAAACCCAACCATCTACCAGCCTGAAAGCACGAAAATGGAATAATCACACTAGAACCATAATTAATTACAACTTTAACGTGAAACTTTATCAATTAATAATTAAAACGCCCATTCCATGCATTCTTTGAATCTTGGGTTGAGAATTCTTTAGGACCAACATGGCCAACTTGAATTTTGCAACGTACTGACAAATGTTAAGTATTACATGATTTTTTTAGACAAATATGTATCTTCATTTTATGACTGTCAAATTACGTTTATAGGTTTTTAGTAGCTTTAAATTAACATTTTTAAGCTTCTTGTTTAAATAACTGATGTTCTTTCTCACGTGCTCCAACTCAGCTTTGAGTCGTCTAACTCTTGCTTCACGTCCGATTAGTTCCCCCTTTAGTTTCTCAATATCGTCTAAGCGAATCTGATAAGAAAAAAGTTACGTCAAACAAGTACTAGTTAAGAAAATATTCATCGTTAGAAACCAATTATGTAGGGAAGTTGTTACATTTATTTTATGTTGCATTGCTCGCTCTCGGTCTATATCCCACTTTGATCTTCCTCGTCTTTGGTACCAAGGAGGGTTGGGTGCAATGTAGCTTTCTTTGGTATTCTGAAGTTGCTTATTTCTTGAAAGATTTGCATTTCATCTGCCCGTTTCTTGTTTCCATGTTTCAACCTTTGCACCAAGCTTTCCATCTTTTAATAATAAATGAAACAATGATTTACTTACTTGGAACAAAATAAATTTATGTTTATGATTGATGCGAAACATACCATATCGTCAAGTTCTTGTGTGCCACAATATGGCTGCCAGTAATTACCGGGCTTCATTAAAGAGAGATGTTCTTCTTGAACTTCCTCAAAATACTTGATGTCCATCTTCCCTTTCTTGATATGCCTTTTTTGGCAACGTTTTCGATCTGGTATCACTTTGAGCATCTCTTCCACTCATGCATAAAACACCTGTTGTTCGTGGTATGAATTTAGGTGGTAAACGAGGTTTGACTTTGCCTAGACTGCATTCGAGACTATGAATTTTCCGCATCTTCCCTTTTATTTGACAATCAATATAGGAGAAATACCATATTTTGTTGTTTATTTGACGTGCATGTGCCTGTTAATCGATTTAGTAACCGAAAACAAAGAAAAATATGTGAGATTCAGAGTTTAGTAATTAATATGCACAAAAAGTTTGGAGTTAATCATCAATCACCTTTTCCTGAGCTAGCTATTCATTTATACGAATTCTTTCAATATTCATCAACTTGTATTGTTCATCAACTTCTTTCATAGTCGATGAAGATTGATGAACATGGATTCTAGAGATGTTGCATTGCTTCTGTTCATCCATTTCACTCACTAAAATTTATCTTAAAGAAAAACCTAAATAAAAATTTAATTCGAGATGCATTGCTTATATTTGACATCTACTTAATTATATAGGTGTTTATTGCTTGCACCCCACAGCAAGAAAGTCAACTTTATAGATTGAAATATTATATACAATTTTTATATATTGGTCACCCAATATTTTTTTTTGATGGTCACCCAATATATATAGCCTTCCTCTCCAAGGTCACCTATGATTGGATGTTTAAAATTTTCAATAAATAGAATATAGTAGCAAGAAGTATATAAGGAAATAGATTATTCAGATAGCACACTATGATCGGATAATAAATTGATTGTATATATCTTGTAATTTGACATGCACTTAAGTATATATTTTGTGGTTATTAGCGGGACTTGCTCCCCACAGCAAGAAAGTCAACTTTGCATGTGTACATATTATTCACAATGTTTATATTTTTGTTGTTTGTTTCAACTTAATATATTTCCACGAACGCAACAAGCCTGGTAAGAATATGATAAAAGGCAAAGAAATGCGTTGGTGATTTCTACATAAACAAACTGTTATTGATGCCTATGAACGATGATTTTTTTTTAAGGTTGACGATGTTTAGTTAAGTCTAAAATGTTGGTATTTTGACTATACTTTTTATTTATGTTAATTTTTTTTTTTTCACTTTCATTATATAATACACTAGTTTATTCTCCGAGAGCGTCCCGAGATAGAAAAATCCAATATGAAGTAATAAAATGCGTGTACTATAAAAGTATATGCCTTTTTTAGATTTTTTTTTTGTATAAAGGATCAACACTCGTCTCTGTACAATTGTTACTTTCTCAATATACTATAAAGTTGCGATGTGAACCCGAAAAATAAAAAACCAAATTGGTATAAAAGGAAATGTCATGATGATGATGATGATGGTAGGTGATTCTGACATTTAAAGGGAGCATATGTTACTGATTGAAATACCTGTTCAATTTTCACTGAATAAAACAATCAATACGTAAGTATTGAAGATCCATTTTAAAAATAAATAAACATTATCTAACTGCTATCGACTAAAAAGACCGTAAGATAGTAACTTTTCATGTCTTCTGGGTATTTTCTCTACTCATATATAATTTAAATATCTATATCTATATCATTAATTACTACATAAAAAATCTGGTTTTTTTTATAGCACTATGGAACTCGTTGAAGATAATAAAAAGCTCGTTAATTTAGTGTATTTTCTTTCAAAAAAAAATGTCGATTAATGTTCAAAAATCGTGAGGGAAAGTGCATGTGTCATGCACATGAGGGAGAAAATATTTGTTTCTTAAAATTATTATAGTATGCCACATGATACACTTAATGGGAGAGAATGACCTCAATGAATGCATTGTCATCATGAGTGCTTTCCTTTACATATAGTTATAGATTAGGTATGTTATATGAATCGAACTTAATATATTGGTCGTAGAAACAAAGCCTCATTTTCTTTGATTAGTGGTTGGTCCGTGCGATGCGGCAGGTGTCATCGATGTTATAGAGAGCACAATCTTACCCGTCATGCCGTAAACACTGATTAGATTTGTGTACAATTATTAATTTTTATTTTTTCTATTTTTAATAATATTATTACTATTTCTATTATTATCGTTATAACTATATAAATATTTAGTAATTATATACTAATGTATCTAAAAAAGAAAGACAGTATTATGCGATGCGGTGAGTGTCACCAATGGTCTTTTGGATAATGCAATCTAACCAACCAAGCCTTAAAGACAGTTTATAGTTGGTTATTATTATTATTATTATTATTATTATTATTATAATTATTATTATTATAAATAATACTAATTATGTACTAAGGTATTTAAATAAGATAATGTTTAATTATATTTGGATATTGTTATTATTAATGTAGTTAATAAAATAAAATCATGTGCATTAAATAATGTATTAGTTAGGATAAGTTCATTAAAGTAGGGCAAATTATGAACTATTGCAAAGAGCACTTGTACCCTATATTTCGAAGCATCAATCAAGGGGGAATCACTGTCATCAACAAATTACATCACTGATGTTGCATGATATTCAACATATTATTCGCAATGTCCAAATGGATATTTGTTAGTGCATTTTGGGGGTATCCGTCATTGTTCGAATGTGCTTAATGTAGTTGTGTGCTGGATAGGATAATTTAGTGATTGAGAGTTAGTGATTGAGTTATATTACTAAGATATTCCTTAAGGATTGAGTTAAGCACCTATATAAACCAAATCATTTGTCATTTCTCATAATTGTAGGAGCAATTTCTCATAACAAGAATTGAACTACTCGCGTATATCCGAATTGAAGGTTGAAATCGACGACAAGGATATATTATTGATAGTCCCGTGAATACGTTAGAATTGGTAAAGCGATAAGTAAAACGATCACACGAGAATTTGACAGCACATCGACATGTTTAACTATGATGTGCAAAAGTTATAAATGAGGACCACACGTGTTCTATTTATAGACCACTCCCCGTACACCTGACTCCTTCTAGGCATATGATCGCTCATAGCCTAGTGGGCTTAGGCATATGGAATCATACGCCTGACCCTTCACAATGATCAAAACTATAATGTTACGAAATACATCAGAAAGCTGTCTAAACGTCATAAATACACAATATAACCATAGCTAGACTAGGTGATAAGCTAAGGACACAATTGAAGGTGAATTATAGGATTGTTAGTAGATGGTGAAAGGAAGTAAAGTTTAGAAACAATTAGGCTTAGGTTTTTGGAATGATTGTATATCAAAATATTGTAAATGTGTAGGATGTTTTCAAACTAGATGGGTTTAAAAGTAAAAAAACTCTCTAAGGATGGTTTTAGTAGGATTAAGAGGGAAAAATGTGGGGATACCCCCATTGTGTGACAAGTGTAACCAATTTAGTTTCTTTTATTAATAGTAATATAGATTATATAGATTATAGATTAGGTTAGGATCAAGTACACAGTGAAAAATAAAAAAGAGAAGTCGTAGGAAGGATATCAAATAGAGTTCGATTGAATTCATTCAAGCAACGTTGAAACCTTTTCACATCGAACCCTCTAATCTTAATTTTAGGTTTTTGATTTTTTGGATTTTTAGCTTGTAGTTTTAGAATTTGCATTATATCATTGTCTCTTTCATGTTACATTGTGTCTTTTTGTTATTTTCGTCATTTTGTCATTTCTAGAATTCATTATGTCTTTTTTCCTTAGCATTGTGTTATATTTATTGGCATTGCGTTATATTTATTGGCATTATGTAATATTTTTTGACTCATCGTGTTATATCTCATGATCCATTATGATTTTGTATCCTTCTCACCCTTCTAGACTAGGTGAATTGAAGGTGTCTAAACGTCATAAATACACAATATAACCATAGCTAGACTAGGTGATAAGCTAAGGACACAATTGAAGGTGAATTATAGGATTGTCAGTAGATGGTGAAAGGAAGTAAAGTTTAGAAACAATTAGGCTTAGGTTTTTGGAATGATTGTATATCAAAATATTGTAAATGTGTAGGATGTTTTCAAACTAGATGGGTTTAAAAGTAAAAAAACTCTCTAAGGATGGTTTTAGTAGGATTAAGAGGGAAAAATGTGGGGATACCCCCATTGTGTGACAAGTGTAACCAATTTAGTTTCTTTTATTAATAGTAATATAGATTATATAGATTATAGATTAGGTTAGGATCAATTACACAGTGAAAAATAAAAAAGAGAAGTCGTAGGAAGGATATCAAATAGAGTTCGATTGAATTCATTCAAGCAACGTTGAAACCTTTTCACATCGAACCCTCTAATCTTAATTTTAGGTTTTTGATTTTTTGGATTTTTAGCTTGTAGTTTTAGAATTTGCATTATATCATTGTCTCTTTCATGTTACATTGTGTCTTTTTGTTATTTTCGTCATTTTGTCATTTCTAGAATTCATTATGTCTTTTTTCCTTAGCATTGTGTTATATTTATTGGCATTGCGTTATATTTATTGGCATTATGTAATATTTTTTGACTCATCGTGTTATATCTCATGATCCATTATGATTTTGTATCCTTTTCACCCTTCTAGACTAGGTGAATTGAAGGTGTCTAAACGTCATAAATACACAATATAACCATAGCTAGACTAGGTGATAAGCTAAGGACACAATTGAAGGTGAATTATAGGATTGTCAGTAGATGGTGAAAGGAAGTAAAGTTTAGAAACAATTAGGCTTAGGTTTTTGGAATGATTGTATATCAAAATATTGTAAATGTGTAGGATGTTTTCAAACTAGATGGGTTTAAAAGTAAAAAAACTCTCTAAGGATGGTTTTAGTAGGATTAAGAGGGAAAAATGTGGGGATACCCCCATTGTGTGACAAGTGTAACCAATTTAGTTTCTTTTATTAATAGTAATATAGATTATATAGATTATAGATTAGGTTAGGATCAATTACACAGTGAAAAATAAAAAAGGAAGTCGTAGGAAGGATATCAAATAGAGTTCGATTGAATTCATTCAAGCAACATTGAAACCTTTTCACATCGAACCCTCTAATCTTAATTTTAGGTTTTTGATTTTTTGGATTTTTAGCTTGTAGTTTTAGAATTTGCATTATATCATTGTCTCTTTCATGTTACATTGTGTCTTTTTGTTATTTTCGTCATTTTGTCATTTCTAGAATTCATTATGTCTTTTTTTCTTAGCATTGTGTTATATTTATTGGCATTGCGTTATATTTATTGGCATTATGTAATATTTTGTGACTCATCGTGTTATATCTCATGATCCATTATGATTTTGTATCCTTCTCACCCTTCTTGACTAGGTGAATTGAAGGTGTCTAAACGTCATAGATACACAATATAACCATAGCTAGACTAGGTGATAAGCTAAGGACACAATTGAAGGTGAATTATAGGATTGTCAGTAGATGGTGAAAGGAAGTAAAGTTTAGAAACAATTAGGCTTAGGTTTTTGGAATGATTGTATATCAAAATATTGTAAATGTGTAGGATGTTTTCAAACTAGATGGGTTTAAAAGTAAAAAAACTCTCTAAGGATGGTTTTAGTAGGATTAAGAGGGAAAAATGTGGGGATACCCCCATTGTGTGACAAGTGTAACCAATTTAGTTTCTTTTATTAATAGTAATATAGATTATATAGATTATAGATTAGGTTAGGATCAAGTACACAGTGAAAAATAAAAAAGGAAGTCGTAGGAAGGATATCAAATAGAGTTCGATTGAATACATTCAAGCAACGTTGAAACCTTTTCACATCGAACCCTCTAATCTTAATTTTAGGTTTTGATTTTTTGGATTTTTAGCTTGTAGTTTTAGAATTTGCATTATATCATTGTCTCTTTCATGTTACATTGTGTCTTTTTGTTATTTTCGTCATTTTGTCATTTCTAGAATTCATTATGTCTTTTTTCCTTAGCATTGTGTTATATTTATTGGCATTGCGTTATATTTATTGGCATTATGTAATATTTTGTGACTCATCGTGTTATATCTCATGATCCATTATGATTTTGTATCCTTCTCACCCTTCTAGACTAGGTGAATTGAAGGTGTCTAAACGTCATAAATACACAATATAACCATAGCTAGACTAGGTGATAAGCTAAGGACACAATTGAAGGTGAATTATAGGATTGTCAGTAGATGGTGAAAGGAAGTAAAGTTTAGAAACAATTAGGCTTAGGTTTTTGGAATGATTGTATATCAAAATATTGTAAATGTGTAGGATGTTTTCAAACTAGATGGGTTTAAAAGTAAAAAAAACTCTCTAAGGATGGTTTTAGTAGGATTAAGAGGAAAAAATGTGGGGATACCCCCATTGTGTGACAAGTGTAACCAATTTAGTTTCTTTTATTAATAGTAATATATATTATATAGATTATAGATTAGGTTAGGATCAAGTACACAGTGAAAAATAAAAAAGGAAGTCGTAGGAAGGATATCAAATAGAGTTCGATTGAATTCATTCAAGCAACGTTGAAACCTTTTCACATCGAACCCTCTAATCTTAATTTTAGGTTTTTGATTTTTTGGATTTTTAGCTTGTAGTTTTAGAATTTGCATTATATCATTGTCTCTTTCATGTTACATTGTGTCTTTTTGTTATTTTCGTCATTTTGTCATTTCTAGAATTCATTATGTCTTTTTTCCTTAGCATTGTGTTATATTTATTGGCATTGCGTTATATTTATTGGCATTATGTAATATTTTGTGACTCATCGTGTTATATCTCATGATCCATTATGATTTTGTATCCTTCTCACCCTTCTAGACTAGGTGAATTGAAGGTGTCTAAACGTCATAAATACACAATATAACCATAGCTAGACTAGGTGATAAGCTAAGGACACAATTGAAGGTGAATTATAGGATTGTCAGTAGATGGTGAAAGGAAGTAAAGTTTAGAGACAATTAGGCTTAGGTTTTTGGAATGATTGTATATCAAAATATTGTAAATGTGTAGGATGTTTTCAAACTAGATGGGTTTAAAAGTAAAAAAACTCTCTAAGGATGGTTTTAGTAGGATTAAGAGGGAAAAATGTGGGGATACCCCCATTGTGTGACAAGTGTAACCAATTTAGTTTCTTTTATTAATAGTAATATAGATTATATAGATTATAGATTAGGTTAGGATCAATTACACAGTGAAAAATAAAAAAGGAAGTCGTAGGAAGGATATCAAATAGAGTTCGATTGAATTCATTCAAGCAACGTTGAAACCTTTTCACATCGAACCCTCTAATCTTAATTTTAGGTTTTTGATTTTTTGGATTTTTAGCTTGTAGTTTTAGAATTTGCATTATATCATTGTCTCTTTCATGTTACATTGTGTCTTTTTGTTATTTTCGTCATTTTGTCATTTCTACAATTCATTATGTCTTTTTTCCTTAGCATTGTGTTATATTTATTGGCATTGCGTTATATTTATTGGCATTATGTAATATTTTGTGACTCATCGTGTTATATCTCATGATCTATTATGATTTTGTATCCTTCTCACCCTTCTCATTTTTATTATACTGTGTATAGAATAACTTGACCCACATTAAACATTATGGATTTTTAAACTACTCTACCCCCTTGAATAATAAATCATTCTTGTTTGTTAGGATTTCTTCCATCCTTCTTATTTAGATGTCTTCTAGTTTTTGTTGATGTCCACCTTATATATAATACCCTAGCTTTAGATTTTTCTATTATTCTACAAGTTGTTACAATTTTATCATGTCTTTTAAAAACCCTTTAATTGATTTTCTAGTTGCCCGAGTGAAATTACAAAGATGGTCTGTTTTTGTTCAAGAAAGGTGCAATCAAAATGAATGAAATACATCTTTTACATTGTCTCAATGCTGAAATCACAAGATGGAAATGATAAAAGTTACATATCAACCATAACAAAAAAATCAATTTCAAGAAGATGCAACAATCCATAATAAGATCCACACTGTGTAGAGTTTCGTAGTATACAGTGGGTAACCCACCAAAGATGACGTTTTGATTGTTACATTATAATTGATTACGAAAACCTTCAAATCTGCATCAAAATTTAGAAGTTAAGTGTCACCTTCTATTTTTGATAGGGAAAATTACAAATATACACATTTGACCAAACAAATAATCGAAATAGTAGGCCGGCTAATTAAGTCAGCTAATAATATTGGCGCCTACAAATTTAGGGCTAAGCAGGCAAAAATATTACGATTAAGCAAAAAGAATTACCGGATAAGATATAGCTGGTAGTCAATGTCTATTTGAAAAAGCGAGTCAACTTTATCAATACTTGTAAATTATTTCCCTTTTACATATGTATTTATTATATTTTTCATACTTGGAAAAAGAATATTTACTATACCAAGTCATTCTTTTGGTCTCCAAGCTCTTTTAGATGCTTATAGGCTATGAGTATCTTTGAATCAACAATTTCAAGCTTCTTATTAATATATTTGATCTTCTTTCTCACATACTGCGACTCGGCTTTAAGTCGTCTAACTCTTGGTTCACATTCAATTTGTTCCCTCTTTTGTGTCTCAAGGTAGCCTGACAGAATCTAGTTAAAGAAAATATGTTAACTCAAACTAGTAAAAAAAAAAAAAGACACAAATTAAACCAGTCACTAATACGAAAGAAGGAAACTCTTACATTTAGTTTACGTTGCCATCTATAGCGATCGTAATCCATATCTCGCTTTGATCTTCGTTGTAGTGTGTACCAATGAGGGCGGGGTTCTGGTTCAATGTAACTTTCTTTTGTCTCATGAAGTTGCTTAATTCTTGAAAATTTTTAATTTCGTCTGCTCGTTTCTTGTTCCCATGTTGGATCCTTTGCACCATGCTTTCGATCTTAAAATAGTAAACGAAATAAGTGTTTACAAAATCCAAATAAACATAATTACATTTATTATTGACTGAAATTACAAAACAAATTAATACCATATCATTAAGTTCTTGTGTCACGGAATATGTTATCTCACTCGATTTCATTGAACATATATGTTCTTCTTGAACTTCTTTCAAATAATTGATGTCCATCCTCCCTTTCTTAACAAGCCTTTTCTGGCAACGTTTTCGATCTGGTCTTACTGTTGTTTGTGCATCTTTTTCTGTCAAAGAATAAACACGGGTTGTTCTTGATACAGAATTAATTGGCATATTCAGATTGAGTTTATTTGGATCCCAGCTTTCAAGATGCTTTATTTCCCTCATCCTCCATTCTATTTGTTCATCAACATGTGAAAACCACGTTAATTTCTGGTTTATTTGATGTTCATCTTCCTGTGATCAATTTAGTAACGGAAAGCAAAGAGACATGTGTGAGAATTATAGTTGAAAAATATCCACAAAAGATTAATAAATACAAAAATCTAACATCACCTGCTTCTGAGCTAATTCTTTTTTGAGACGAGATCGTTCATGATGCAATAACCGATATTGTGCTTCGATCTCTTTCATTTGATGAACTTGGATTTCACATTTCTTTTGTGTATCCATATTTCACTAAACGAGGAAGATTAAATTTTACAATATATCGGTTATATTAGCAAGAAGTATATATATATATATATATATATATATATATATATATATATATATTTTGTGGAGATTGATTTGATACATCTCTTGGTTTGAAATGTACATAAATATATATTTTGTGGTTATTTGCGGGACTTGCACCCCACGGCAAGAAAGTCAACTTTGCATATGGACTTTGTCATCACATTTTTTATATTTATGTGTTTGTTTTAATTTAAATAATACCTTCAGAACTACAAGCACAACTGACGATTTTGTTTTTTTGTTTTTTTTTTTTATTACCGAAATTGAGACTTTTAAGTTTTAACATGTAAGTAATTATGAAACTTCTTACTCAAACATGTTTTTAATGCATTCATCGATATAGTATAAAAACAGATGTCAATAGGTCTCTAAACTTTGTTTGTGCACGTTATTGTTGATTCATAAAGAGAGGATGATTTAATTATACGAATACCCGATTCGATTATCTTGATTAGGATTGCGGAATTACACTGTTTACAGTGGCGTAGCTTGAGCGTACATTTCGAGGGGTTGGAAGTCACCAGCAGAGCCGGTCTTGAGTATTCAAGTGCCTCGGGCCTCGGCCAAGCCCGAAAAAAAGGCCCTTAAATCCTATGAAATTATATAAACATTATTTTTTAAATGACGATTAATATTTTAACAAAAAAAAAACATACCAACAAATATAGTAATTATAGCTAACCGTAATAGATGGCCCAATAATCAGTGGTGGACCAAAGATTTTTTTTTATAGGAGTCGAAAACTTTTAGAATAGGTTGTTTATTACTAAAGAATTTTCCCCTAGTTTGGGTCGGGCCAGGTTAGTAATCTAGTAGATAGGCGGCGAAAAGGAGATTCCACGTTCATGCATGGCTGGCAAAGAAAAGTTCAAGGTGGGGACTTGGTACGATGCTCGAGTAGGAAAGGATCGCGTCACAATCAAGGAGAACCGGCGAATAAGAGGGATGTTACAGTCACGAAGTTTTTTGTCTCTAACCTACCAGGCGGGTGTGCTTCTTCGGATTTGGTTTCAGTGTTGAAAGGCTTTGGGGAGATCCAGAATACATACATAGCCAGAAAGTTCGACAAACTTGGTAAGCGTTTTGGTTTTGTATCGTTTGGGAATGTGAGGGATCCGGTGGGGTTAGAGAATGATATGAGGGACGTGTGGATCGGATCCTATAAGTTATTTATTTCCTTGGCTCGTTTTGTTGATGGGGAACAGAGGAACTGGAAGGGTGATAAGCGTTGGACACCGGTGAAAAGTGATAGGGTTCCTAAGGATGGTACGAGTAATGATGTGGTGATGGATCATGGGGAGGAAATAAAGACTGCTGGGAAGGGGACGGAAGAAGGAAGGACGTTTCTGGATACTTTACTGAACAGGGATCCGGTGAGCGTTAAGAAGCCTGTGGAGTTTGTAGTTCAGGCTGACTACAAGGAAGACCTGTCATGGGTGGGTTGGGCGGCCGTTGGTAGGGTGAATGATTTTAAGAAATTGTCTACACTCCGGATGTGGTTAGATCTCTTGGGTCAGAATAGGGTTGGGATAAAATTCATTGGTGGGTTGTGGGTGATGCTATCGTTTGAATCCGAGGTATGCATGGAAGGATTTGTTTGTTCTAGAGATGTATGGAAGGTGTGTTTTGACAAGTTGGAGAGATGGGTAGGCCAAGATATTCCATTTGAAAGGTTATCTTGGGTGAAAGGCTATGGTTTACCTATTTCTCTTTACGATAAGGGGGTTCTAGATGGTATTGGTAGTTTATTTGGAACTGTTGTCCAATCGGCTGAGTTGAGTACGTTGGTGAATGATTTATCGTATGTCTTGATGGGAGTAGTACGTGACACGGCGGTGAGACTTAATGAAATAGTGAAGGTTACGTGGAAGGAGAAGGTTTATATGGTTTCTGTGGAAGAAGAGCTTGAGGATTGGGTTCCGGATTGTGTGGAAGCATGTATTGAAGAAGATAATGATATGGTGGGTCACACTGATGGGGTTCATAATGATTTGGAGGGACCTGATAATGTGGTTATGGTGGATAACAGTTACTCGGGTTCTAAAGAGGAAACACGACAGGAGGAAAACAAGTTGGACGAAGTTTGTGTTGATGCATTAGATAAGCCAGGGGACGAGGGGGTAAATCAACAGGAAGGAACGGCTATAAATCTAGTAAGAGGAAGTCGTATCGAAAGAAGGGTAGATCTCAGAAGTCCATGTCTCCTTTGGGTTGTGAAAGACCTAAGAAAAGGGCGAGGGATGGCGAGGATCCTTTTGATATTGATCGGTTCATCTATACGGTAAATGGGGAGGAAGCGAGAAGGCTACACGGTCTTGAGGAACCAGCTCAAGTGGTTAATGAGTCTAATTCCGAAGTGAATGGTGAGGAGGCTATTTCTCGTCTTGATAGTGACATGGGTGATACTGGTAATGTAGACGAGGAAGTGAGGGCTACCGTGAATTTTGGTACAGAATTGGGGGTTCAAGAGTATGATAAATTTTCGGATTCGGTCGCAAAGGTGATCCAGGAAGAAGGTTTTCAATTGGTGAATCAATGAATTTTATATCATGGAATGTGAGGGGATTGGGTTCGGACGGAAAGGGAGCGTGGTGCAAAAAAGCTAAAGGTTGATAACGAGGTTGGTTTTCTTATGTTACAAGAGACACAATTTGAGTCTCTGGAAAATTTTAATATTGGTAAGTTCTGGGGTCCGGATGAATTCGAGTTTGAACATATTGATGCGACGGGCAGATCCGGGGGATTGATTTCGTTTTGGAATCCTAAGATTTTTTTGCGGTCTTCGGTTATTAAAGATAGACATTTTTTAGTAGTGTCTGGCTTCATGAAGAATGATGGCAGGAAGGTTACGTGCGTAAATGTTTATTGCCCCCAGCGTTTAAGTGATAAGAGGCAGGTTTGGAACAAACTCAAATCGGTCGTTTCGGAAGATGATGGGTTTCGTATTGTTGGGGGGGACTTCAATAGCGTCAGGGATAGCGTAGAACGGCGAAACTCTTACTTCAATGTTGTTAAGTCGAACGAGTTTATAGATTTTGTTGAAGATGCCGGGTTGCATGAGTTTTCGTTGAAAGGTCGGAAATTTACATTTTTAGTGGGGGATAAAATGAGCAGGATTGATCGTTTTTTTGTAGATTGGTCGTTCCTTAACGAATGGCCAAATGCGGAATATCGTGTTCTTAATCGGGAGGGTTCGGATCATTTCCCTTTACTATTGAAAGTGGTATCAAGGAATTTTGGACCTAAGCCTTTCAAGTTTTTCAACTCGTGGCTTATGCGGGAAGGATTTGACGATGTTGTTACTAGTACACTGCGGAATGCTAGTGTCACAGGGGATCCGGACGTGAAGCTTATGCAGAAATTTAAAATTCTGCGTGATAATATTAGAACGTGGTTTGCGGAGGTTAAACGTAGCGAGATTGCGGAAGTTTCTTGCTTGACTGCCGAGGTTAATGAGTTAGAGAATTTGTTGGAGGAAAGGGACTTGACTAAAGAAGAATCATGGATTATTCAGGAAGCAAACTATCGGCTAAAGCGGCTGCACTATCTCAAACAGAAGGATGTGAAACAAAGATCGCGTATGTTGTGGGCGAAGGAGGGGGACGAGAACTCTAAATTTTTTCATGGTTCGATCAATGCTAGGAGAGTTTCAAACAGTCTTATGGGGTTATCGGTGGGTGGCGAATGGGTAAATAACCCTAAGGAGATTAAAAAAGAAGTGTTGAGGTTTTTCAGTAGTCGTTTTGCCGAGGATATGCCTGATAGGCCGAAGTTGACATGTTTTGGTTTGAAAAAAATTGATGCGGATCAGGCAGCTTCCTTGATAGCCCCGTTTCATGAAAAAGAGATTAAAGAGGCGGCTTTTAATTGTGGTAGCGATAAAGCGCCGGGCCCGGATGGTTTTAATTTCAGGTTTATTAAGAGATACTGGGATGAATTTTCTGGTGACTTTGTTGAAATCTTTCGTCACTTTGCGGTTTCTGGTAAGATTAATCGTGGTGTTGCGTCGTCTTTTATCACTTTGATTCCTAAAGTTAAGGACCCGGTAACTCTAGGAGAATATCGGCCTATTAATTTAATTGGGGTGGTTAGTAAAGTTATATCGAAGGTGTTGGCTAATAGACTAAAGGAGGTTATGGATTCTATTATAAATGAGACTCAATCGGCTTTTGTGGCGGGCAGGTTCATTCTGGATAGTCCGTTGGTGATTAGTGAGGTCTTGACTTGGGCAAAGAGCAGCGGAAAAAAGATGTTTATGTTTAAAATAGACTTTGAAAAGGCCTATGACAATGTTAATTGGGCCTTTTTGTTATCAGTTATGAGGCAAATGAATTTTCCGGAGGTGTGGTGCATGTGGATTGAAGGTGTTTTAAAGTCGGCCCGGTCTTCTGTCTTAGTAAATGGGTCTCCGACTTTCGAGTTTAATTGTGGGAAGGGTATTCGTCAAGGAGATCCCGTGTCTCCCTATCTATTTATTTTGGTTATGGAAGCGCTCTCTGGTATTATTAATAAAGCATGTAGTATTGGTGCTTTTCGTGCGATCTGTTTACCTAGGAACGGTCCTACGTTATCCCACTTATTATATGCCGACGACGCTATGGTGATGGGGGAATGGTCGGAGGAAAATTTTGTTTGTCTGCGGCGTATGCTTCGCATTTTTCATATGTGCTCTGGCCTCAGAATTAATATTAAAAAATCTACCTTATACGGGGTAGAAGTGGATAGCGAGGCGGTTGGTACGAAGGCTCAAGGCTTGGGGTGCCGTTCGGGTGAATTACCGTTTACCTACTTGGGGATACAGGTGGGAGCTAATATGTCTAGAATTAACAACTGGGAGCCAGTGGTTAAGGTGTTCAAGACTAGATTATCGAGGTGGAAAGCGAATACATTATCGATTGGTGGTAGACTCACTATTATTAAATCCGTTTTACAAAGTTTACCTTCGTATTATTTTTCTTTGTTTAAGGCTCCGGCGGGAGTAGTTAATACTTTGGAGGGTTTGATTAGAAAGTTCTTGTGGGGTGGTAGCGAAGATGTGAAGAAAGTTCACTGGGTGAGCTGGGAGGTGGTCACTAAACCTATTAAAAAAGGAGGTTTAGGAGTTCGGAAACTTGATGAGTGTAACAACGCTTTTTTGGTCAAATGGCTTTGGAGATTTCGGCAAGAAGGCGAGGCCCTTTGGAGAAGGGTGGTTATTGCTATTCATAGGTCTTCTAGAAAATGGGAGGTTTATCCGAAGAGCTCGAGATGCAGTGGTACGTGGTCTAAAATGATTAACAGTGGGTTACGGTTACAGGTGGCAGGAGTTAATAGTGTTAGTATGATCCGCGGCCGGCTTGGGAATGGTAGGGATATAAGGTTTTGGATTGATCCTTGGGTGGCCTCTATTCCCTTAAAATCTTTGTTTCCTGATTTATTTCGTCTTGAACACGATAAGACTTGTATGGTCAGCGATCGACTCAATGGTTCGCACTGGAATTGGAGACGCATGCCGCATACAGCCATAGAGTTTCAACAGCTTATAGATTGTTCGGATCTGATTGTGGACCAGGCTTTGGTTGACGAGAATGATCGCTGGTATTGGGACTCGAACTCTGAGGGTGGTTTCTCGGTGAAGGAGGTTAAAAATTGGATCGAAAGTGGGTACAATAGCCCGGGTACTTCCGTGTTTACTTGGTGCAAATGGGTCCCGATTAAATGCAATGTTTTCATGTGGAGGATGTTGATGGATCGTATTCCTACAAAGCAGGCGTTAGCTCGTCGAAACATTAACTGTGGCGATGGTATGTGTACTTTCTGCGGGGATCAAGAGGAGTCTGTCGATCATCTGTTCACTGCTTGTTTAGTGGCGAATGCTGTTTGGAATGGTATCGCCAGGTGGGTCAAACACTGTCCTTTCTATTTCTTTTCTGTGGCCGACATTTGGTATGAGTTTTCCAGCCAGAATTGGACGCCGAGTAAGAGGTTAAAGATGCATGGTATTATGATCATTACTTGTTGGAGGCTATGGAAGGCGAGGAATGAAAAGATATTCAAAAATGAAAGGCGGAACGTGGTAGAGATCGTTGCGGATATAAAAGCTTTAAGTTTCCTTTGGTTTTCCACTCGATGTAAACAGGTTTCGATAGGTTGGAAGGATTGGCAATCGTTTAACTTTGATGTGATGTAATTTTGGTTTGGGGGTCTCCGTCTTGGAGATTCCCGTGGTTGTTTTGTTTTAATGAAATCCGCCTTTCAAAAAAAAAAGTAATCTAGTAGATAATGAGCCAATAAAGTGAAAATTTAGAAAAAGTTTAAAAAATATACAGATCGTTGAATTGAGGATTTGGAGGGTTATCTAGAATCAATTCGTGAGAGTGGAGCGTTGGATCTATTGGATTGGAATATAAATAACTAGTTGACGTAACATATAACTTAAAAACTAAAGAAATAAACGACCCACGCCAAAAATTATTGGAATAAATAACTAGACCCTCCAATCGCGATGGTCTAGTTATTTATTCCAATCCGATAGATCCGCCGCTCCACTCTTTCTCCCCTCCACTCGCGTAGTGAAAAGTGATAAAATAAATAAGCCTATAGTTGACTATAGTAGTATGTTTAGTAAGTAATATTATTTTGTATTGTGGTATGATACTTGATAAGTTGATTCATCACTCTAGTCTGGCTTGTTGATAATTGAGAATGTTTCTCTTGATTTGCTTTACACAAGTTACACGAATATACACACATAATTAGGAGATATATATGGAATGGTTTTATGAATATATTATCACATAATTATAACATAGTCAATATAATAATGGGTGATTGATTCTGGAACATTCCGTGGCACAAATCACGAATCAATCACGGTTAATACTCCCCCGCAGTCGCAGCGTGTGTAGGATGACGCAAAGACTGGACTTCAAACGATTGAAGAGCTGCTTTGGTATTCCTTTTGTAAAGATGTCTGCATATTGATAATATGCGAGGATGTGGAGGACCCGAATATCACCGATGCGGACCTTTTCACGAACAAAGTGTATGTCGATCTCCACGTGTTTGGTACGTTGATGTTGTACCGGGTTCCCAAACAGATAGACTGCGGAAACATTATCACAAAAAATAATGGTGGCTTCGCGTGTGGGAATGTGAAGCTCAAGCAATAAATTACAAAGCCAGCTTGTTTCGGCTGTGGCGTTTGCTACTCCTCGATATTCTGCTTCGGCACTTGAGCGGGAGACTGTGTGTTGACGCTTGGAAGACCATGAGACGAGATTATCACCTAAAAATACACAATATCCTGAAGTAGAACGTCACAAATCTGGACAGCCCTCCCAGTCGGCATCAGAGTACGCGGTGAGTTTAAAGGACTTGGAGTGGCGAATGTGGAGAACATGTCTTCACGTGCCTTTGAGATAGCGGAGAATGCCTTTCAAATATTGAAAATGAGGCTCCCGTGGGGCGTGCATAAACAGACAAACTTGTTGAACGACATAAGCGATGTCAGGTCGTGTGAAGGTAAGGTATTGTAAAGCACCTGCTAGGCTTCAGTATAGAGTGTCATCTGTGAGTAGAGAACCGGAGTTAGCACTGAGTTTGGAGTCTGTGTCGCATGGTGTGTTACAAGGCTTGCAATTGGCCATTTAGGCTCTTGTAAGAATGTCTTGAATATATGACTCCAGTGAAAGTTGAAGACCTGATTTGTTGCAGGTTACTTGTATGCCAAGGAAATGATGAAGCTGCCACAAGTCGGTCATTGCAAATTCGCCTGAAAGGGAATGTATAATTTGCTGCAAAAAGTTGTTATATGCAGCAGTGAGAATTATATCGTCAACATACGATAATAAGTAAGTCGTTTTGTTTCCCGAGTTGTAAATGAACAAGGAGGTATCCGTGGTGGGACTGTGGAAACCACAACGAGTGATAAATGTCGCAAATCGCTGATACCAAGCACGTGGTGCTTGCTTTAGCCCATAAAGAGATTTTTGTAGACGACAGACAAATGAAGGGTTCTCTTTGTCAACAAAGCTTGGTGGTTGGTGCATGTAGACAGTCTCTTGGAGGTTGCCATGAAGAAAAGCATTTTTCACGTCAAGTTGGTGAATTGGCGGTTGGCCATTCTCGTGAGACTGCAATGCTGAGAACTGTTCGAATGGTTGTTGGTTTAACAACCAGGCTAAAGTTATCAAAACAGTCAATGCCCACTTGTTGTGATTTTCCATTTACTATCTGGCGTGCTTTGTAGCGCTGTAATTGCCCATTTGCATGAAATTTGTGACGAAATAGCCACATAGACCGAATAATGTGTGCATTGGAAGGGCGTGGAACTAACTCCCAAGTGTGATTTTCTATTAAAGCTCTATACTCATCTTTCATGGCCTTAGTCCAATTTGGATCGTTCAATGCATATAGGTGTGATTTTGGTAAGGGTGAGATATTGGTTTCGGTTGCGGTGTGAAGGTTCATATGGACTTTTGGCTTTATGATGTCGGCCTTTAGATGGGTTGTCATATGATGGGTGTTTGGCGGTGTGTGGTGTTTAGTATAAACGATGCACTTGGTACCGTACAAGTAGTGTCTCCAGATCTTCAGGACAACCACAACCGTACCCGATTCCAAAACATGGATGGTGTAGCCCTCCTCACGGACCCTAGGTTGGCAAAAAAAAATATAAACGATAACCTTCTCGCATTGCAACCACACACAACCGAGAACCGGAACAGAAGCAGCGCAATAAAAAAACGAAATCGCCTGTAGGCACAAGCAAGAACAGGAGAAGGCTTGCAAATGCGGTTCATTGATTCCATGAACCCTATAGGCGCATTGGTGAGATCGAAAGGCATGACCAAGAATTCAAAATAGCCATAACGAGTTTGAAAAGGAAATAGTCACAGCATGACACTCGATAACAAGTACCTAGCCTCTAAAGGTGTAGGTACTATGTCTAGCCACAGACAAAACTCAACAGATATGAAACTCTAAATTGTGCAAGAATCAAAATAAAACCGAAGCATAGTAATCAATTAGAGAAAACGTACCGGTATCAGCGTCAGGATTCTGCTGGGCCTCTCCCGAACCAATCATGAAGACACGTGCGTTCCGATCGCCACCTCTGTTGCCTCTACCGCCCTCTTTCGTCCCAGCCTCACCTTGAATCAACTTTGGGAAATTTTGCCTAAAGTGCCCCGCTTCACCAAATTGTAACACCCCTGATTCCCCTCAACCACATCTTGAACCTTCCCTGCTGAAGATGGACTCTACAGTCCTTAGCAACATGGTCTGTCCGCATGCATCTATTACAACGAAACTTGTCACGGCCATCATATTGATGAAACCCACACTGGTTACACTTCGGGAGCTTCCTAGTATACCCTCCTTGCTTCTGATCAGATGAAGAACCTGCTGCTTCAAACTTCCTCTTGTTATTCCTAGGGGCTTTCACAACAGCACCCGTGGGAGGCAGAACACCCTCAGTAGATGTGGGTAGGTTTTCTTTTTTTGAAAAGGTGAGTTTTTATGTTGTGACAGAGTTTATCAAAACCCTCAGAAGGGGATCCCCTAGCCACTCTACAATGGTCAGACTATGTTGTCTTAACCGGGTCCACGCTAACGCGAGAGTGGCCGGCCCACAAGCGAGTCGAGGTTGCGCATAAGGGCCACTAAGGCTTCCACCCGGAAAATTTCCCGCCACCTGCCACTTGACAGATGTTGTACCCTCCACAAAAGGCAAGCCTCTTTAGAGTAAATGCATGGTAGTAGAAAACGGGGGGGGGGGGGGGGGACCCCTATGAGGAGGGTAGGGTCAACCATCACTTGGCAAAATATCCACCCATAAATGATGGGAATGGGGATCGAAGTTTCATCACATAAAGGGAGTACAAGACTTTCCACCACTCGACCACTATGAGCAGATAGATGATGTGGGTAGGTGAATGGTGAACTAACAAACCTGATAATGCTCACTTGCTTAAAAAACTTAAAATAGATTAACAGTGATGTGATTTCTAGAGTGACATTCTTGAGATGTCACAAATCATCTACCGACTACAACTCCCAAAGGCACTTCTATCTGCAGGATGAAGCACTTGCACCCTAAAACGGGCAAGTCCCCATTGAACTTTGAGATCCTTAGTCGAATGCTTCTTCTTAGGGCCTTTGAGCTGGCACCTTTCCAGCTCAGCCCTAAGTCAAATCCACTATAAATATATGCCTCTTGCATGCATCATGTCTAAGACATTCCAAACACTTTAGATCAGACTTATGCTCTTATCATCTAAAACCACACTCCTTACTAAAAATCAAACACTATCTTTTCACTTTTGGATTGAACTAGTATTAAGCCCCGCGTGTTGTGGCAGGGGGCGTAAAACCGTGTCAAGTATCACTAATGCCACATCATCGTCAGCGACCACCAACACCAAAAGCTCATACAAGTAAAATAAATAAAAAAGGAAAAATAACACCGAATGAAAAGAAGGTGTAAAATTGTAGGACCACACATGCTTGTTAAAACGTGTTAATGCCAAAGGCGTAGAATCGATGAATTTTAACAACTACGGTTAATGTGAAGTAACTAAGTCGGTCTAGACCTTTGCGTTGTGACAAACTAGTAAAGTCACAAAATTTAGAACGGAACTTAAAACAAAAAAAATTGGGAAAGATAAAAATTACGTGGGACCAAAATTGAAAGAAAAAAAGTGTTAGGATTAAATTCTAAAATATGAAAATCTTTTGGTTAAAAGTAAAAAAAAATGAGAAGTTTTGGGTTAGAAGTGAAAAATCAAAATTGTTAGTGTTAAATTGTAAAAGATGAAAATATTTATGTTGAAAGTAAAAAAGAAAAACATATGGGCTTAAAGTGTAACATCAATTTTTTTTTTTAAAAAAAAAACCCCTAAGCATGGGTAAAACCCCTCTAACCACAAAGTTTTAATAATTAGATTATTTATAATAACTAAAAAGTAAATAAGTTATCAGACAACAGAGTACGAATGTGAGAGGACCCCATATCATGTTGGAATGTAGTATTAGGGTTTTAGTATTGAGCCTACGGGCTCAGCATATATCTATATATTGTAACCCTATTGAATGGAAATCAATCAAGTATTTTACCGTCTTACATGGTATCAGAGCCAAGGCTCTCTATCCTCTCCACCACGCTGCACACAAATAACCAAAACCTAGTCGTCACCACTTGAGAAAAAAAAACCTAGACAGGGCGGCGTGCCGCCATTGCCGCCGCCGCCCTGTCAGTCCACTGTTCGTTATTTTCATTTTTCCGTCTCCCTTTTGTTATATCTCGTTCCAAATAAAGTCATTATTTCTAGTTATAGAATCCATCCACTTTCCTAATCTCCGCCATCTTTTAGGTGCTTCACGTGATTGACTCATATAAGCTTTCATTGATTTTTTTTCCACTTCACTGTTGATTTGGATTTTAGTCCAACTGCTCATCACATTGTTACATTGTTGCTGACATATTATGATTTAAATTCATATCTACATTCCACCTGACCTAGTGTCAAAACATTAGCCATCAAATAGTTCTCGTTCGATCAGTTCATAGCATCTCTCTCTCTCTCTCTCTCTCTCTCTCTCTCTAAATATATTATCAATCTATCCAATCTAAACCGATCACCGTTTGACGCGATCTCTTTCTACGATCTACGGATCTCACCTCTCTATTAAAGGCCGCTACGGTCATCCTCTTTGCCAAACTTTGACACACGTTGCACGACCACAGTCGTCGGGTGTAGGTTTGTTTATTTTTGTTATTTAGTTCTCTCTTCTTGACTTTTGTCATTTTTTTTCGGATCGGCTATTTGTCGTCAACGACGGTGGATCAATATGGGTTGAACGAATATGCAAAGAATTCAAAAGTTGGCTGCTACAATTAAGTCGGTGGAATATCTTTGAATTGATATTCAAAGTTTTGAATCTATGATCATGATGGTGGAAAAATATATTCCATAATTATCTTCCAAAAGGATTTAAGATATTGAAGATTGTGGTTTGAAGAACAAGATTAGGGAATTTGGGCAGAATTCTTAGATCGAGAATGATGACAGTGTTTTAGGGTTTATTATTGTTCTTATATTTTATGTTT
The DNA here is from genome assembly GCA_030844895.1 of Ambrosia x helenae. Taxonomy (NCBI): domain Eukaryota; kingdom Viridiplantae; phylum Streptophyta; class Magnoliopsida; order Asterales; family Asteraceae; genus Ambrosia; species Ambrosia x helenae. Next base: position 54,172,714 of record CM061223.1, read on the forward strand.
TTTACTTGTTTCCAGTCTGAGCGTTTCGTTCTTTACCGCTCTGACTGCGGGGGAGTATTGGAATGTAGTATTAGGGTTTTAGTATTGAGCCCACGGGCTCAGCATATATCTATATATTGTAACCCTATTGAATGGAAATCAATCAAGTATTTTACCGTCTTACAAATCGAACTCTTTTAAGCCTCGTAGCATCTAGAGACGTTCATACCACCATCCTTTCATTATTAGTTATAGCAACAAATACTTACCAATGTTAAAAGAAGAATAGAATATTGGTCGGTATTTTATATTCCAAGGATAACAAGATAGGAATATAAAAAGATTACATTTCTAGAATATATTAGTGGGAATGTCCGCGCGTTGCAGCGGGTGTCTCAACTGATATCAGATTCAATTATGATATCTATAACGAACCACTACCCATTTTGGGTTTCAAACAAGTTTGTTATAAATGTGATTACATGTCATTCGTAGCGTCTTTCTAAATGTGTCTGTATAGATAGATATATGGGGGTTAACGATATCCGTGTTATGGGCTACCCGTTACTCGTTGCAATTTCTTCTCTAGGAGATCTATGACATCCTCTTTATATACTTTATATTTACATACGTATTTGTTGTTGATATTTTTGGTGCGCGTGTACTGATTTGAGCTTTAAACTTCTTTAATACTATGTTTTTTTTTTCAATTTCCTCTCCAAAAGATCAAATATACGTCTATTTTAAGAATTCATGTTTACATGTCGCACAAACTATTTGAACCCTCAGAGACCGCCTTGGTTACTCCTTGTTTTTGGAGATAAAAATAGATGGCTGAAAACTACAATTATATACCCCAACATCATAGAATACTTCTCTTTCCATCATCTTTTCCACGATTATTATTGCAGTTTCAGTCTAGCCTAAAACGACAATCCCGTGAATGAGAGAATTATAGGTCAAGTTTTTCTCCATCATTGACAACCTTAACAAACAAAACAAAGGCCGTGTTAGTATCATTTTTTCTGCAATATGTGTTTACAGTGGCGAATAAGGTAACTTATTAGGCCTTAATCCTCTGCATATTTTCTAGAATTTCAACTGCTTTTGTCTTGTAACCGTGATGACATTGAGCATCAATGATGGTGTTATAAACTTGAATATTTATCACCAAACCCATTGACGCCGTTTAATTCATAAGTCTATCGACAATACTAAAAGTTATTTCCAAAATTGGTTTCATAGTTTTCTTTGTCATTTAAAGATTAAACTACGTGTGTGTAGACCAAACTTATAATCTAGAAAAAAAATCATGTATGCTATGCAGAAAGTCTTACAATTTTTCTCTACCAACTTATTATTAATTTTAACTAAAGATTAACAATGATGAAATAAAGCAAAAGTGTTGCTGATATATTAACATGATGAATAGGCCTGTAAACGAACCGAACTAACACGAACACAGGCGTGTTCGTGTTTGTTCATTTAACTTTAACCGAACACGAACACGAACACGAACACATAATCGAACACGTTTTTGTGTTCTTGTTCGTTCATTAAGAAATTTGTTGTGTTCGTGTTCATTTGTGTTCGTTCATTTAAAACCTAAACGAACAGTTCATGAACATAAACGAACACAAATGAACATAAACGAACATTAATGAACACAAACAAAAACAAGTTTAATAATGATTCATCACAATTCAACCAAGTCTAATACATCACAATGCAACCAAAACAAAATCTAAATTAGTAGGGTTGTGGAGTGTGAAGAAGAAGGGAGGTAGGGCTGTGAAGTGTGGAGAACAGATCATATGTTTAGAAATTAGAATGTTAGGGTTAGAATTAAATTTTAGAACATATCAAATATATTGTATATAATATAATATGAATTAAGGTTACTTAACCAATGGGAAATAAATAATAAAAATAAAGTAAAGTTTAATTAAACGAACATAAACGAACAGAAATAAACGAACATAAACGAACGTTGATGAACATAAATGAACGAACAAAACGTGTGTTCATGTTCGTTCGTTTAATTAAACGAACCAAAAATTGTGTTCATGTTCGTTCATTTATCTAAATAAACGAACTTCCCGCCGAACAGTTCACGAACAGTTCATGAACGTTCGGTTCGTTTACAGGCCTAATGATGAAATTCTATTTAATTTAATGGAGGGTCTCATTATTTAATTTAGACATTCAATTACAATGGGGATTTCACTAATAACTGATGGTGATGAAGAGAGGAGCAGGGCAAGTTGGGATTGTATAATAGGTATCAAAGATGGTGGTACACAAGGGTAAATTTGGAAGAAATGAAGTAAAAGCTTGATGATTAAACTTGAGACTCTTGGGATGCCATCTTAAATTTGCCAATTTGAACATATTTAGCCATCACTCCTCCTTTATGATGTAGTAGAGATAAGACTACCTTTAATGCGCGTGTTGGAAGTTTGCCCTTCAAAATCCTTAAAGCCCTATGGATTGTATAAGTTTGTCCATAGAGGCCTTTAGGAACCAAGCCCTTCTACAAGGGCATTGGTTTTTCTTGGTTGTTGCACATGGGTGGGCTAAAGTAAAAAGAAAAATTGTTTTGGTTAAATATTGTGAGTAATGGTTAGATGATGTGAAAATTAAAATCGGTAAGGATATTTTTAGAGTTTGAGATGAAATATATGAAAGTTTTTAGTGATTTATAAGGATATGATGTGACGAATGACGTGACAGCTCAGGGCGTTTAAGGACGCACATAGCGTCGGAGATAGTCTAATTAAGCAAACAAAGAGCAATCATCTTTAAAATAACATTTAATATATTATAATCTAGGCACAGGCTTTTACATTTTTTTTGAACGGCAAATTTTTATTACACGTTTATTCTATATTTCTACATCATCTTGAATTTGCAAAGATTTGAACCTACAACCTCACATTTGTAAGGGAGGACACCATACCACTAGATCAAGAGATCATGGGTTACAGACTTTTACATGCTATAATCAAAACTCATTATATTGCCAGACCGTTTTTCTTATTCTCGTAATCTTCCCTAAATTCGTTTTTTACCATTCCATTGCCTCGTGAAACCTTCAACCTAGCTAACATTCAACAAACATAAAATTCTTGATCATCGGGAATATTACGTTATGGCACATCATCTGATTATGAAGGGAAAAAGTTATTAACCTGCGCATTGCACACATTTTCTAGTTCGACAACATTCCCTTTTCGAGCATGCACTTTCACGCAAGTCTTGAATAACTGATACTCGTTGTAACTTGAATTCTGCAATAAAAACAAAAGGTTGCGTATCACGTTTGATTATATAGATATATCTATGTTTTCCAAAATGAGAGGGAATTATTATTATTTAATACCAACTGTTTCTTGTTCTCTCGAAGCGGGTTAACATCTTTATAAGCATCGAGACACTTTGAATTAACACTTTCAAGCTTCTTATCTAAGTAACTGATGTTCTTTTTGACATATTTTAAATCGGCTCTGAGTCGGCTAACTCTAGCACTACGCCCGATTTGTAACCTCTTTATGTGTTGAATGTTGTCTAACCGAATCTAACAAAAGCAATTTAATATTACATAAAAGTAGACAAAAAAAAATGATCACTAAAAAGAAAGCATGAAAGTTGTTACGTTTATTTCATGTTAATAGCCGACATATTTACAAAATGATTTTGTAATTAATTTGTATTTATCATGTTTCCTATGGTAATCTCTCAAAAATATGGGCACATGGTTTCTATATAATCTATATCCCCTATGAGGGAAAGATTGAGGACTTCATTATAATATGGTATCAAAGGTACTAGGTTTCACATCTCCTTTTTAAATATCCTTTTCCGGCAGCCCTTATTCTCTTCAATCACCTTTCTGACTTCCTACATCTTTCCTTTATTTTTTTTCGTTCTTCCCTACAACCCCAACAACTGCTATGGCAGACAAACTACACCCCGCGATTACCGTCTCAAACATAACCAATTTTATCCCAATCAAACTCGAGCAAGAAACTGCTCACTAGCCAACTTGGTCAGAACTCTTCAAAATCCACTGTAAAGCATACCAAGTCATTGACCACCTTTTACCTCGTCAACCACCCGCCGCCCCTACCACCACTACCAACAAAGACAAACCAACCTCTTCATCCACAGACAATGAACAATGGGAGAGGCTCGATTCCATTGTTCTTCAGTGGATCTTTTGAACGATTTCCCAAGATCTAGTCCACACCATAATCGAACCTAGCCAAAATAAAACCGCTCACGAGGCTTGGGTTGCTCTTGAAAACTACTTTCAGGACAACAAAAGCGCTCGTGCACTCCACCTCCGTCACCGATTTACCAACACCCGACTTGAAAACTTCCCATCTGCCTCTGCCTACTGCCAAGAACTCAAAACACTTTCCGATCAATTAGCAAGCGTCGGTCACCCGCTTGACAACGACGGGTTGGTTCTACAACTAATCGAGGGCCTCACAGAACAATACGAAAGTTTCGGTACTCTTCTTCAGGGGCAGGACCCGTTACCACCCTTTAACATTGCTAGATCCAATCTGTGTATGGCTGAATCAAGGAAGCAGGGTCACGCACTCCAAGCCTCGAAACCTGCTGGAACTGCTCTGAATGTGAACGTCCGTACGGATCCACCCTACGACCGGTCTCGGGCACCCTCTCAACCGGCTGGTACGGATGCACCTTACGACCGGTCTCGGGCACGTGGTCGCACGCGCGGTCGTGGAAGAGGAAGGGGCTCTTGGGGACGAGGCAGAGGGCAACAAACAGGACAACTATATTATGCACCTTATGCACCGTATCCCTATTGGCCACCTCCTTCTAATCCTTTTGGCAATTGGGCCGACCCACCTTCCACACCACATTCATATTCATATCAACCATGGGCAAATCCACCATGTCCCTACCCCACAGTTTCAAACAGGCCCAACAACAACACAAGTGGATCTGGGCTTCTCGGCCCTAGACCTAACTAGGCCCATCATACAGCATATCAGCCCACAGATATTGACCAGGCACTTGCAGCTATGTCTCTACATAATCAACAGGAACCGACTGGTTATATGGATACGGGCGCCACAGGTAACATGTCTAATACCTTAGTTAATTTCAATTCTTTTTCTAATAATAGCATGGGTCAACAAATAATTGTCGGTGATGGCTCAACCATCCCGGTACATGGACATGGCGACCAAACCCTACCACCATCCTTTCCCCCACTTGTCCTAAAAAATGTCTAATATGCACCCAAGTTAATTAAAAACTTAATATCTGTTTGTCGGTTTACAACCGACAATTCTGTCTCTGTCGAATTTGACCCTTTTGGTTTTCTTGTGAAGGATTACAAGAGTCGGATCCCTATCATCCGGTGCAACAGCAGCGGTGATCTTTATCCCCTTGTCCTTGGGCCAGACACTACAACTTTTCCATTTACCTTTGCTGCTGTCACCTCGACTTTATGGAACCAACGTCTCAGTCATCCTGGACGTGCTCCACTACAGTCATTAAAGTCTTCTAGTTTTATTAATTTTTCCAATTTGAACAATAAGCTTTGTCAATCTTGTGTACTTGGCAAAAGTATTAGACTACCCTTTGCTAGTTCTAATACTCGAATTTATTATCCATTTGATTTAATTCACAGTGATTTATGGACATCTCCAATTTTGAACTCTAATGGTCATAGATATTAGAGCATTCACATCCCGGGCATCAAATATATGTGAGTGTGTCCATCAAATTATATGGGGTGAGTGTAAGTGGTTGTGAGTGGAGGATATAGAGAATATTTGGTGGAAGCACTTTTACCCCTAAATATGAAAAGTTACTGTTCACCCCTAAACATATTTTAATATTTTTAGAAGTGGTTGTGAGTGAGGAGAGAGAAAATATAATGATAAAAGTATGAAAAAGTATTATTATTTTAATTAGGAGAGAGAAGATTTAGGGGTGGAGTAGTGATTTTTAGTGTAATTTGATGGATAGGATTTGATGGATGGGATAAGAATGCTCTTATATATTATTTATTGATGATGTCTCGAATTTTTTATGGACCTACCCACTGTCAAATAAATCTCAAGTTTACACTACATTTTGTCATTTCCACAAACAAATACTAACCTAATTTGAACGTCAAATAAAAACCTTCCAATGTGACAATGGCACCGAATACATAAACTCGTCCTTCAACAAATTTTTCTCAACCCATGGCATCCTTTTTAGACGATCGTGTCCACACACCTCGTCTCAAAATGGCAAGGCGGAACAAATGATCCGCACAATCAACAATATGATCCTCACCATACTCACACATGCCTCTCTCCCCAATACCTTTTGGTATCACGCCATTGAAACTATTACCTACCTTCTTAACATCATACCCGTCAAAAACCTACATAACAAAACACCAACTGAACTTTTATACCACCGCACACCTTCATATGACCATCTACGAGTTTTCGGTTGCCTATGTTACCCCCTAACACCTTCCACCACCATCCATAAACTCGACCAACGCTCCACCCTGTGCGTCTTTTTGGGTTATCCCACCACTCACCGCGGGTACAAGTGTTTTAACCTCAAAACTAAACAACTAATCATTTCTCGTCATGTGGCCTTCGACGAAGCCACCTTCCCCTTTGCCAACACCATCACTCCTCCTCCTAAATACGACTTCCTTGATGTCTTTCCACTCATTCTTTGGCCATACATCGAGTCCCATCCACACCCAACCTACCCTAACACATCCCCACCTACTCACTCTTCCATATCAGAAACTCTCACCCCCTCTAGCCCAATACTCGGCCCACACCAACCACAACCCACTGAAGCCCAACAGTCTCCTCAACATATTGCCACACCTCCCCAATCTCCGGCCCACAGCGTCTCCTTTCCCACGGGCCCAAGCAGCTCTACCCATACCACTTCGCATCCTCACACAACCAGCCCATCTCATCCCCCCTCACCACTTCACAACCCACACCCGACCATCACGATACGACCCATAACCCACCTCCCACTACCCGCACCATGCGCACCCGCGCAATGGATGGCATTTCCAAACCTAGACAACGCCTAAACCTTCATACCTCCACTATCATACCCATTCCCAAAAACCCCATCGACGCCTTGTCCATCCCGGTTTGGCACAAAGCTATGACCAGTGAGTACCATGCCCTTATTAGAAATGAGACATGGGAATTAACTCCTAGGTTGCCAGGCATGAATGTTATCCAAAGCATGTGGTTATTTAAACATAAGTTCCAGTCGGATGGCTCCTTAGAGCGTTATAAGGCGCGTTTAATATGTGATGGTTGCCTTTAACAGGTTGGCATAGATTGTGGTGAGACCTTTAGTCCTATGGTTAAACCAGCCACCATACGCACTGTTTTGTCTATTGCTTTATCTCAATCTTGGCAGATACATCAGCTGGACGTTACCAATGCTTTCTTACACGGACATCTAAATGAGACAGTGTATATGTATCAGCCAATGGGTTTTCGCAACAAGGACTTTCTGGATCATGTGTGTCGTCTTAAAAAGTCACTGTATGGTTTAAAGAAGGCACCTCGGGCATGGTATCAACGCTTTACAGATTTTGTTCTTACTTTGGGATTCGTACAGAGTAAATGTGATGCTTCTTTGTTCATCTATCATCAGCACTCACAGGTTGCATACTTGCTACTCTATGTTGATGACATTGTTCTGGTAACCTCATCTGACTCTCTTCGCACTACCTTAATGTCTCACCTTTCAAACGAGTTTGCTATGAATGATCTCGGGCCACTTAGCTTCTTCCTCGGGCTTTCTGTCACACAGCATCACAACACCATGTTTCTATCTCAAAAAGCATATGCTCGTGAAATTATTGAACATGCAGGAATGTCCTCCTGCAAACCCGTCCATACTCCCGTTGATACAAACTCCAAGCTTGGCACTAACGCGGGTGAAGACTTTCATGACCCCTCCCTATATCGTAGTCTTGCAGGTGCCCTACAGTATCTCACTTTTACACGGCCGGACATTAGCTACGCTGTGCAACAAATCTGTATCCACATGCATGCCCCCAACAAAGCGAATCATCAGGTACATACAGGGAACTTCCGACTTCGGTCTCTCTCTTGGACCTTCTCGAGACCCACGGTTAATTGCCTACACTGATGCTGACTGGGCTGGCTACCCAGACACTCGTCGTTCTACCAGTAGCATCTGCGTATATTATGGTGACAATCTTATTTCTTGGTCTTCCAAACGACAAGCTACGATCTCTCGCTCAAGTGCCGAAGCAAAATACAAAGGGGTTGCAAATGTAGTAGCAGATGTCTGTTGGTTACGTAACCTTCTTCTTGAACTCAAGCGTCCTCTCTCATCTGCCACAATGGTTTGTTGTGATAATGTTAGTGCCATCTATCTCTCGGGCAACCCCGTTCAGCATCAACGAACAAAACACATCGAGCTAGACATTCATTTTGTTCGAGAAAAAGTGTAGAAGGGTGAAGTACGCGTTCTACACGTTCCCTCTCGCTACCAGATAGCTGACATCTTCACCAAGGGTTTACCTCGCGTTTTATTTGAAGATTTTCGGTCCAGTCTAAGCCTTCGTTCCCCCGGCTTCGACTGCGGGGGTGTAATAGCCGACATATTTATAGAATGATTTTGTAATTAATTTGTATTTATCATGTTTCCTATTTAGTTGTAATCTCCCAAAAATATAGGCACATGGTTTCTATATAATGTATATCCCTATGAGGGAAAGATTGAGGACTCAATTATAATACATGTTGTATAGATCGCTTCTCATCTATATCTTGTTTGGACTGTGGTTCTCTTTTGTGCCATTGGTCACATTGAGGATTGGGTTCTAGTGCAATCATTATTTCGTGTCTCTCTTCGAACTTGCTTATTTCTTGATACATTTTTGCTTCATCTGATCGTTTCATGTTACCATGTTGGATCCTTTGTACCATGCTTTCGATCATAATGGTAACGAAAATAAAGGTTTATTTAAATGGGATTTTCCTAAACGTAGCCCACTCCCTCTCTTTACTTCGCTAACTAATTATGGAAAAAACCTATTAATTATAGGGAATATTACAATAATAGGGATTGCTTCACTAACATTTTTCCAAAAGAGACAATGTTTTCCAACTTTTCAAAACTAAACAGGTCAACTAGAGTGTGACATGTAACCTTAGTGTAAAATTTTCTGATCCAAACCACAATACAACAGATCTGAGCCTACACAAACTCAAGATCAACCAAGAACAACAGAAGTAGGCGACAAAACAGGTGACAAAATCTTATTATACCCAAACCAAAAATTACCCCCTAAATACCCCGAATCTCTCTTAATCAAGAGAGATTCTAAAGAATAAATGTCAAGTGATGGTTTAGATCAGTTGACTATCATGAATGTTTATACAAAATACTTATAACAAGACGAAGAAGACTCAGACGATCGAACAATCGATCAGACCAGAGATTACACAGACGTAATCTTCCTCATAAGACCTACCTGATCTCCTTACAGCTCAAGAAGATCAGATAATACAGAGAAACAATGAAACCCTAACCCTAGAGAGATACAGAGATGAATAATGAGTGAATAATAATATAAAATCAATAATATCTCTATTTATAGGAGACTCCAGAAGGATCCAGGCCAGCTGCTCATACACAACCACAACCACACAATCAAGCTTTGATCAACGGCTACAATTAAGCTTGAACAACCACTTGCAACAACTTATAACAACTTTTAGTCCACCAGCCCATAACCCAATAATATGTGCCCAATAATAATAACCATGAATAGGCCCAATATCGAATTAAGCCCATCAGAACAATAAACATATGAATTATGACGTGTGCGTAACTATACATATTTTACAATGGATTTTAACACACGTTTTTGCTTTAATATTTATAAAAATGGTTTCGACCTTCATATTAAAACATACACACTAGGGCAAGTGTACCCTGTCATATATGTAGTAAGTACAGATAAGAACCAAGTATCGATCCTATGTCATCTACATAAGAAATAAAGGCGTGATCAACATTCCCATTTTCCGACAGTTAGTGTCCCTTTCGGGCATCCTAACATGACAACTACACAGAAAGCTAACACGAATACACACGTTAACCGCTTCAAGTCGTTTATTAGCGAGCAGCTGATATGATCTCACGCAGATCTTCTAAAGATAAGTTAGTCATCCGTTAAGAGTTTTCTAACCTCACTAATTCAGGGAAGCGATACCGAATACACAACACAACCACCTAAACTAGCATAAAGTAGAGCATTTCACAACCTATTCCATTTTACCAACTTTGAACCCAGATCTACTAAGATCGCTATTTTTACCAAAATAACTACCAAAGATCATTAACCGTGTCAAAGACTAGTAACGACACCATTAGGCTTTTTAAACCCTTTTACGTGCCGGTAAGCATTTTTAACCGTTATTCGACTGACTTTAACCAAACCAATACCCGGTTACAGTTTCATGGCATAAACTATTTAACAAGTTAACTAGTCTACTACCGGACGATTAAACGGACGGTTTTTCAACATTTATCCGCCTAACACATTCGACAATCGCTAAAGTCATTCAAATACAGCTACAAATCCATCAACAACGAAACAAGGTTGCGCTATGATCATCAAGATCTAAACATGAAAAACGCCAAATTCATACAAGACATGATTAACTATACAAACGATAGTTTAACATACTACATACTAGTGTTCTTGCTCGTAGGCGTACGATTAACTAAATAAACATCACAAACAAGCCAAAATATTCAGATTTGAACTACTTAAAAGTTTATAGATCAAACCATAAATCTTGAATGTGAAGGATCGGATGATGATGGTTGGATCGGACGGCGTCCCGGGCTTGTTCCACGCTTGTGCAGCACTTCGTTAGCCCAGAAAATCGCCTCAGAACCTCTCTAGGATACCCAATTTCACCCAATATCTGATCAGTAAGTTTTGCTCTGTTTTTATACAAGTTTTGATTTTGTGCACGGCCGTGCACATAAAGTGCACGGCCGTGCACTTTAACTTTTGATGTGACAGGCAAGTGGGCAATTGGTTCCTGAAAATATCTTGGGTTGCGCACGGCCGTGCAACAGGGTGCACGGCCGTGCGGGTCTGGTGGTGTCCGGGTACAAGGTGTGCACTGGCTGGTGCACTGGCAGTGCAGCCGAGGAACTGGGTCGCACGGGCATGTGCACGGGAGTGCTGATCAAGGTGCCCGGGAATCTGATGTGCACTAGCAGCTGCACTGCCGTGCCACATTAGCTCGCACAGCCGTGCGCTTGGGGGTGCACGGCCGTGCACATCTTCCAGATTTGCCTAATTGTGCAGCAACTGTCCGTTTAGTCCAGATTTTGTCTGATTTCTTCGACTTTGTCTTTGGGGTGTCGTTTAAGACCTGCAATAAATATATGAAGCGGTTAAGTACCAAATTCGTGCAATTATGGTCGAAAACGCGTAATTTGGGAGTTTAATCGGGGATTTATATATGTATAATTTAACGTATATCAAACCTCCCCACACTTGAACTTTGCTTGTCCTCAAGCAAACAACTAAACAGCAATAAACGAAAAACTCGCCAAGTGGCAACAAAGACAAAATATAACCTGTACAGACGATAATAGTCAAGCCAACAAAGATATATAAAAACAGGTGATAAAATAACTAAAAAGCAACGACTCACTTCCGATCTATAAGCACGCAAACCCGTACACGACTCACAATGTTCACACACACTCGGTTTTATTTATGATACATACGTGTAATGTGTATGTGTAAATCGCTCCACTGCCAAGACAATGAATCGTGCAATATCATAAGCTTGTCAAAAGATCTAATCTTCACCAACTAACGTGTGAAAAAGCACAAATCAAGAGGTCTTATAAGGGTTGTAATGTTAGGCAAAGGTAAGGGTGCGAAAGGGATATTTACAGCGACGAAACGGCTAAAACTCGGCGGTTAAGTCTAACTAAACAGAAACAAACACAACTATACAAAACACACGCGAATATACGCGATTTTTATTTAAATCGAGCTAAACATATTTAACTTCTAACTTTATAGCCCTGAAAACTGCTCGAACACTGCTAATTCACCCTATTTTAGGGTATACTATTTTTCTGGATTTTTCTGATTTTTTTTTCTTCTTTTTTTTTTCTTTTTTTTTTTCTTTTTAATAACAAGCTTACAATACTGAATATAACTGAAAACTATAACGAGAATATACACAAAACACGGGATCTAAAAGCCCGAACATGAACTATAACACAAAACGAGTCAAACAATAACCTAAACCGAGTTCCAACACAAAATGTTTAAAAGAAAAAGGCTAAATTTGGTTTACTGGTGAAATGGTGGGTTAAGTTAGAAAAAACACGGATATAGGCTCAACATGGTTAACTAGTGGATAACATTTGGGTGCGGGAAACAGATAAAACGAAAAGAAAAGGCTAAAACAAAAGGGTATCCTAAATGCCTCAATCATATTCATACAGTCTCACACGTTTCTGATCTAAACAAGTATGCTAATGACAAGTTCTAAATTACACAAAACATCCGGCTCACTCGAAAGCATGTCAAAGAAATGAAAATCTATTCTAAGGCTCAAATGCTCACGTAACCGGAAGGAAATGGGTGCAAGTGTACGAATTTAACATGCTCGTATCTCGTCTGTTTGTCGCGCCTCAAGTTATTTTTATCAAAAATTTAGTTAGGCTTGATGTTTATAAGAAAATGTATCCATATATATGTACTTTTAAAGGTTTTTTTAACATATATATATATATATACACATGAGAGGACAAGAAGAACAAGATATAATCCCTCCCCACACTTAAACGTCACATTGTCCCCAATGTGAAAAATAGATAGCATTTATGAAATAGCTAACTATTTGTGGGAAAAAGGAGAATAATACTCCCCTAGTGTCGAAGAAACTGTCGAGTAAATGAACGGCGAGAGCATCGACAACGGTGCTCGCCAGTTACCTGCAAAGTCAACATTCTTGACACAGCACACACATCAAACCCACTCATCATCATCATAAACATAAGCAAACTAAAATTAAAAATGTAAATACTAAATTCAAAATACATAACAAAGCAAAATGTTCAAAACAAAAGTACTAAAAGCAGATAAAAAAAACTACTAACAATCGCTGGAAATGCAGTGGAATCGGCTACTGGTCATCCCCGTCCCTGTGGTAGTGACCGGAGCTGCCTGGCTGGTCGCCAGGTGGTGCTCCATATGGGAACGAGGGCGGGTTACGGAACGAACCCGGATGAACCGACTCCAAGCCGGAAAAAAGGTACAAAAACAAAGTCGTGGGCCATTTGCATACAAAAAACAAAGTTCCAGCTATTAGTAATATCAAAAATGAGGTCCTGGTTGCGCAAAATGGACCTGCGTAAGTTCTGACCTGATTCTGGTTAACCTGCACGGACGTGCACCTGAGGTGCACGATCGTGCAGGTCTGTTTGGTTTGTAGGTCAGAGGCTGCACTGCCTTGTGCACTGGCAGTGCTGCCTGGTTTTCTCGGCACGCACGGTCGTGCACCAAGGTCACACGACCGTGCAGGTCAGTTTAGCTCGGTGATTCCGAGCTGCACTGCCAGTGCCTGAGCCAGTGCACCTCACCATGCACGGTCGTGCGAGTTAGGTGCACGGGCGTGCACTCCCTGCAGATTTTCAAAATGTTTCAACAACAATCACCCAAATCATCTACATTCAAACTCATAAAACAACAGATTTAGGTGGGGAAGTGCACGGTTTCAACAAAAATCAAAAGAAAGTAACAAACTTAAAACTAAAACAATAAGATTTGTGGGTTTGTTAAAGATTTATGAAGAAAAACCCCCAAATCTTGACCTAGAAATCAGAAAACATACGGATTCAAAACTAAAAACATGTAAAAGATGTGCAATATTATGAAGGGGATCATACCTTGAAGGATTAGCAAGTGAGGAGTGAAGAATCTAGACCAAAAGATGATGTTCTCGGCCAAAAAGAGGTGGAATGAGGGTGCAGCCGGGTGTGCAAGGGTTAGGGTTATGTTTTAGAAGTTAAAGATGCTTATATAGGCCCATTTCTGGGCTAGTTTTTTTTTTCTTTTTTTTTTGGCCCGCACGGTCAGCTGCACGGTAGTGCGCTTGACCGTGCAACCTCCTTGCACTAGCCCTTGCACCCCAGTGCTGATCAGGCATGCTGAACAGCTCGGCTCGCACGGCCGTGCACACAGGTCGCACGGCCGTGCACAAGCTCTGCACTACCACTTGCACCCCAGTGCTGATCAGGCATGCTGATCAGCTCGGGCTGCACGGCCGTGCACAAAGGTCGCACGGCCGTGCACAACTTGCAGACTTGCAGAAATGCAGCCTGCAGCTGCATTTTTCCGCGCAGCGGCCCTCTTTTGTCTGAAAATATCATTTTAAGTAAATATAACCTGTTTGTAGACCCTTTTCGCTCCATTGCTCATTCCCGCTCCGCTCAAAACCGGTACGAACCTGCACAAGACTCGAAAAAACGTTAAACTACGAAATTTAAAATAAACAAAGAAATATTAACACTATTTACATATTTACCCTTTGGCGCGCCCATACACGCCGCGCTAATTTTATTAACGAGTCGCTAGCTAGACTCACTTCCCCACGCTTCTCTAGGCGCGCGGAGCATGGAGTTCAAGTACCTCCATAGTCGGGTCAACCGGTCCATCAATGTAAGTTTTTAAGCGATGACCGTTGACTTTTAAACTTAGTCCATTTTGATTTATGGACTCGTCCATATGGACTTTAAATTTCTTGGAATGGTCGTTTTCATAAAAGACTTTCTTTAAGATCGCTTTCACCCGAATGGAGATTGAGTACGGGCGAGAAGATCGATCGAGCAATGAAGAAACATTGGCCATCCCCGCACTTAAACTGACGTAATGTACGAAATAATTACAGAAGAAATAATTACAGACTCGATTTAAGAAAAATGGAAGAGATATACACAAATCAATATACCAAAAACTATACAATAAACTTAAATTATAATAATATATAAAATATGAAAATATACAATATTTTCAGCGAAATCTGAGTCGCTCGCGCATCGCGAAGAAGTATAGACCGCTTCTCGCGTGGCGCAAGTGACTACAATGACTCAAGGCGCTCGCGCGTTGCAACAAGATAAAGACCGTCTTTTTGCTTGCGCGAAAACAACCCTTTTTCACCGAAAAATAATATAACGGAAGTTGATGGATAGAAACCATGATGGATGCCAATGAAATGAGTTAAAAACGGAAGATAGCGGCTATTCACGTTACACGAAGGACTCTGGTGATCCTGTTCGCGTATCGCGAACAATAAAAGGTAAAACCCGGGGTAATTAGGAACTCGCTAAAGCGGAACCATAAGCCCAGCTTCTTTGCAAATCGCAAGGAAGCATTTTTCACAGAAAATTATTTTTATTAAAACCACTTCTATATTAAATAAATTTCCCATTTTTTTTTCTTAACCCAAACCTTTTTTTTTTTTTAAAAGCATCCGAATCAACAAATTTAAACGTAACATACCCAGACTTCCATTGTATATTTAAGTAAAATAAAAAACTATATATACAAAAAAAAATTAAAATTATATAAACAGATACACATGGTTAATAAATAAAGAATTTAACTTTCCAAATCTAAAAATTAACAATTAGTCCAAATCCAGACAAATAAATCAAAAAATGAATCAATCAAATTCATAGACAAACCAACTAATCCAATATTCAATAAATTCAATCTATCAACATCCTAATGAATGAATAATAATCAATTCAATCCAATAAGCAAAAAAAATGAACAAATATATATGAACCAATCTAAAATCAATCCAATATATCAACAGACAGATGGATTTTAACAATGGATTTTAACACACGTTTTTGCTTTAATATTTATAAAAATTGTTTCGACCTTCATATTAAAACACACACACTAGGGCAAGTGTACCCTGTCATATATGTAGTAAGTACAGATAAGAACCAAGTATCGATCCATGGACGCGCACGGAGCAATGGTACTAAAACTCTATCCCCGATTCACCAGTAAGTAAAAGATAAGTTTGAGTTTTGTTTAAGACTAAATTAATTCTAAAACATGTAAATAACTTAACTATGACTCCAAATAGAAAATATAACTATATAAGCTATAATACGCCAATCCTAGCATGTCATCTATATAAGAAATAAAGGCGTGATCAACATTCCCATTTTCCGACAGTTAGTGTCCCTTTCGGGCATCCTAACATGACAACTATACAGAAAGCTAACACGAATACACACGTTAACCGCTTCAAGTCGTTTATTAGCGAGCAGCTGATATGATCTCACGCAGATCTTCTAAAGATAAGTTAGTCATCCGTTAAGAGTTTTCTAACCTCACTAATTCAGGGAAGCGATACCGAATACACAACACAGCCACCTAAACTAGCATAAAGTAGAGCATTTCACAACCTATTCCATTTTACCAACTTTGAACCCAGATCTACTAAGATCGCTATTTTTACCAAAATAACTACCAAAGATCATTAACCGTGTCAAAGACTAGTAACGACACCATTAGGCTTTTTAAACCCTTTTACGTGCCGGTAAGCATTTTTAACCGTTATTCGACTGACTTTAACCAAACCAATACCCGGTTACAGTTTCATGGCATAAACTATTTAACAAGTTAACTAGTCTACTACCGGACGATTAAACGGACGGTTTTTCAACATTTATCCGCCTAACACATTCGACAATCGCTAAAGTCATTCAAATACAACTACAAATCCATCAACAACGAAACAAGGTTGCGCTATGATCATCAAGATCTAAACATGAAAAACGCCAAATTCATACAAGACATGATTAACTATACAAACGATAGTTTAACATACTACATACTAGTGTTCTTGCTCGTAGGCGTACGATTAACTAAATAAACATCACAAACAAGCCAAAATATTCAGATTTGAACTACTTAAAAGTTTATAGATCAAACCATAAATCTTGAATGTGAAGGATCGGATGATGATGGTTGGATCGGACGGCGTCCCGGGCTTGTTCCACGCTTGTGCAGCACTTCGTTAGCCCAGAAAATCGCCTCAGAACCTCTCTAGGATACCCAATTTCACCCAATATCTGATCAGTAAGTTTTGCTCTGTTTTTATACAAGTTTTGATTTTGTGCACGGCCGTGCACATAAAGTGCACGGCCGTGCACTTTAACTTTTGATGTGACAGGCAAGTGGGCAATTGGTTCCTGAAAATATCTTGGGTTGCGCACGGCCGTGCAACAGGGGTGCACGGCCGTGCGGGTCTGGTGGTGTCCGGGTACAAGGTGTGCACTGGCTGGTGCACTGGCAGTGCAGCCGAGGAACTGGGTCGCACGGGCATGTGCACGGGAGTGCTGATCAAGGTGCCCGGGAATCTGATGTGCACTAGCAGCTGCACTGCCGTGCCACATTAGCTCGCACAGCCGTGCGCTTGGGGGTGCACGGCCGTGCACATCTTCCAGATTTGCCTAATTGTGCAGCAACTGTCCGTTTAGTCCAGATTTTGTCTGATTTCTTCGACTTTGTCTTTGGGGCGTCGTTTAAGACCTGCAATAAATATATGAAGCGGTTAAGTACCAAATTCGTGCAATTATGGTCGAAAACGCGTAATTTGGGAGTTTAATCGGGGATTTATATATGTATAATTTAACGTATATCAAATTACTTGTGACAAACTTTTATATATTTTTACACGCCCCTTTAATTCATATGTTTAAACATATCAAACATTTTCAGATTTTCACAAAACTTTCTGTGTTGCTGAACATTTAAACCTTTGGTTAATCCAACAGCAATCTGATTTTCTGAGCTTATCTTAACAGTTTCAATCAAACCAACAATTATTTTTTCCCTCAGAAAATGACTAACAATCTCAAAATGTTTGACTCTATCATGAAAGACAGGATTTGCTGCAATTGATATTGCAGCTTTACTATCACAAAATAACTTAAGTGGTAAACTTATCTCAATCTTTAACTCAGATAATAAGTTCTTAAGCCACAACAACTCACAAGAAGCAGAACACATAGCTTTATATTCAGCTTCTGCTGAAGACCTAGAAAATGTGTTTTGTTTCTTGCTTTTCCAAGAAACCAATGAGTTTCCTAAGAATATACAATAACCAGTTATAGACCTCCTGGTAATAAAGCACCTGGCCCAATCTGCATCTACATATCCATTTAACTGGAAACTGGCAAACTTGGATATCATAATACCTTTACCAGGAAACTCCTTCAAATACCTTAATAATCTTAAAGCAGTTTGAAGGTGTCCTTTACTAGGTTTATGCATAAACTGACTAAGACACTGGACAGCATAACTGATATCAGGTTTTGTTAAAGACAAATATATTAGTTTTCCAATCAATTTCTTATATCTAGTAACACTATCAATTAACTCGTCATTTTTACCAAGTTTAACATTCATCACATAATTTGGTTCAATAGGATTATTAACTAGTTTACATCCTAAGTAACCAAACTCACTAAGGAGTTCCAAACAATACTTTCTTTGTGACAAACAGATTGAGTTATCACCATACAATACCTCTATACCTAAAAAGTATTTTAACTTTCCTAAATCTTTAATAAGAAAGTTACTACTCAAAAACTTCTTAATGTTATCAATTTCAGACAAACTGTTCCCAGTTATAATGATGTCATCCACATAGACTAACAACACTATGAAAACATCATTTTTAGACATCACATACATGGAATGATCACACATACTTTGTACAAAATCAACTTCAATTAACACATTAGTTAATTTTTCATTCCATTTTCTAGGTGCTTGTTTTAGACCATATAGGGATTTAACTAACTTACAGACCTTAGTCTCATCCTTAGAATAATATCCCTCTGGTAGAGTCATATAAACAACTTCAGAAATGGTACCATACAAAAAGGCATTATTAATGTCCAATTGGTATAAATTCCAACCATTTTGGACAGCTAGGCTTATAACACACCTAATAGTCACCATTTTGACTACTGGTAAGAAGGTTTCACCAAAGTCTAAACCTTCTCTTTGGTTATAGCCCTTAGCCACAAGCCTAGCCTTATACCTTTATATTTCACTACTTGACTTATATTTTATTTTAAATACCCACTTACACCCTATGGATTTTCTACCAAGAGGTAAATCAGTTAACTCCCAAGTATTGTTCCTATGTAAAACTTCCATCTCATTATTCATTGCCTCAACCCATTTTGGGTCTTTGGCAGCCTCATAATAAGATGAAGGCTCTACAGACCTATTCAAACCAGATACAAAACAATTATTTTCAAAAGACAAAGTGGCATAATTGACAACCTTCTCAACACCATACTTAACTTTTCCTTCAACAACAAACTCATTAAATTTTTTAGTAAAATTAGACACTCTACTAGATTTTCTAAGACTACTTCCCTCAGGTGGAACTATCTCATCATTTGTTAAGTCCTCATCATTGTCTACCATACTAGGTTCACTACAACCTGGGTTAGACATATGACCTAAGCCACAGTCTTTGTCAGCACTGGGAGTGACCCCTGGTTGCTGACTAGAAGACTCAACATGAGTTTTACTGTTTCCCCCTTCATCATCGGGAAGATTAGACCCCTCAGTCACTTTAAAATTCTCAGTGTTTATAGAATCAAAACTGTCAAAAAAATTCAAATGATTTACATTTTGATGTTCAAAATTAGACTCTAAGTTTTCAACAGTTGACTTAAAAGGAAAAACTTCTTCATAGAACCAAACATCTCTAGAGTATTCTACTTGTTTTAATTCTAAATTCCAAAGTTTATATCCTTTTTAAAACTAGAATAACCAATTAAACACATTTTTCAGCACAACTAGACATTTTATCAGACTCATTCAAGACAGTGCTAAAACATAGACACCAAAAACTCTTTAAGTGACTGAGAGTGGGGGAACCCATATACAACCTCATAAGGACTCTTTCCTAGCAAAACAGAAGAAGGAAGCCTGTTTATCACATAGGTAGCAGTTAATACACATTCAGACCAGAACCTTAAAGGTAACCCACTTTGAAACAACAAAGCCCTAGCCATATTTAAAAGGTGTCTATGTTTTCTCTCCACCACACCATTCTATTGTGGTGTATACACACAAGTTGTCTGATGAATTATGCCTCTACTTTTACAAAAGTTAACCATTTGAGTATTTACAAACTCAGTTCGATTATCACTTCTGAAAATCTTAACACATTTTTTAAACTGATTTTTCAAAAGTTCATAAAATTCAACAATGCTATCAAACACTTCACTTTTATTTTTAAGCATAAAACACCAGACAGTTCTAGAGAAATCATCAACAACAGTAAGAAAATACCTAAACCCTTCCTTACTAGTTACCCTATATGGACCCCAAACATCTAGGTGAATAATATCACCTAACTCCTTTGTTTTATGATCACTCAAAGGAAAGGGCAACCTAGTTTGTTTTGCATTATGGCATATCTCACATGGTTTAGTATTAAACAAACATTTGTAGAACTCAGTGTCACAAGAACTATGAAAATGTGAGTTCTACAAATGTTTGTTTTCATAGTTTTATGAGTTCTATAAACCCTTCCTTACTAGGGTTCTGACTAAGACCTGATCGGAGGGGTGACCAAGTCTATTGTGCCACAAATCAGTGTCACAAGAACTATGAAAACAAACATTTGTAGAACTCACATTTTCTCCTACAAAGTATAGACCATCACTTTGTTTACCAGTCACCAGGATTCTCTTGCACTTGGAATCTTGGATATAACAATTATTTTCATCAAACAAAACAGACAACTTACTATATTTAGCAAGCTTATGAACAGACATAAGACTAACACAATAGTCAGGAACTAAAAAGACATCATACAATACAACACCATTACCTAGTTTGATATCTCCAATTTTAGAAACCTTAGCACTAGTGCCATTGGGATGTTTAACCTTTAAGTCATAGTTGGATACATCAACACAATTAAACATGTCCTTTTCATTGCTTGTCATGTGCTGATTAGCACCAGAATCTGATATCCAACTTTGACTTATAAGGTTCTTAACAAAACTAGAACAGTTAGAAAAATTTTTGAAATTTTTTTCCAATTTAGACAAACAAGACATGCTAGAAAAACCATTAATACTAACACTCCTACCTCCTACACTAGAGTGCTGAGCACCAGAACCACCTTTCTCACTAATCAGATGTAACAGCTTGGACACCTGTTCTGTAGAGAAAGGCATAGCAGCACCAGACACAGCAGTAGTGGGGGTGATCCCCTGATTGCTACTAGAAACATTATTAGACATATTATTTCTCAAGAATTGTCCACCAGGTTTCTTCTTGAACCCTGGTGGATATCCAACCAGCTCAAAACACCTATCAACAGTGTGCCCTATCATATTACAATGTGTACATTTTAAGTTTGGATTAGGACCTCTATTAACATTCCATTTATTTTCAAAACGTTGATAAGTTTTTGGTTAAGAAAGCAACATTTTGACCTTTTGAAGACCCACCAGTACCTCTATGGGACTCTTCCCTAGATACAATTAAGAAAGCTACTTTAATACTTGGTAATGGTTCTCTGGTCAACAAGGTGGTTCTCACTGCTTGGTATATATCATCAAGTCCCATCAAGAATTGCATTAGTTTTATAAGTGAACTAAAATCATTGAATTCCTTAGATGCATTACAGGTGCAAGTAGGCAACTGTAAGATAACATCTAATTGCTTCCACATAGTGTTCAACTTGTGATAGTACTCAGAAACAATACTACCATTTTGTTTAACACTATTTATTTTTTGGTACAAATTGAACACAACAGACCCATCAACCTTATCATAGGTCTGTTTAAGATCAGACTATACTTCCCTAGCAAACTTAGAAAACACTTGTCCTAAGTATAACTCTTCGCTAACAGAATTCAACAACCAGGACAAAACAACAGAATTACATCTGTCCCATTGCCTAGCTAACATCTGATCATCCTCAGACCTAACACAAGAACCATCTATGAAACCATATTTATTTTTAGCTTCTAAAGCAAGTTTCATAGAACTAGCCCACACATTATAATTGTTAGTTCCTTTAAGTTTTATACCAATTATAGACAGACTACTAGTGTCACTAGGGTGTAGATACAATGGGTCACTGATGTCCAACTTACTTATTAGTGAACCCACATGTCCAGAAAGATCAGAAGGACCAGATACTTGGGGGCCTTGTGGACCCTGAGGACCTTGTGGTGCTTCTGGCCCTTGTGGACCAACAACAGTACCAGACATGATGAAAACCTAAACAAGAATCAACAAGAGAAACAAGCAAGATAGATAGGATAGAACACCGGAGACAATTAATGAACCAATCACAAAATCCTAATAGGACGAAGCTGTGTCAGTGTTCAGAGATTAGGTTCATCACTCAAGGGTGCCTACCCAACTCTTAACACAGGAGTCCTTTATCATCTATATATATATATATATATATATAGATATAGGCAAACAATACCAAGAACAATCAATCAAATAACAAACAAACAAGAGAGCAATTAAGACACAACAAACACAGATCAATCAAACAGTACTCAGTCAAGATCAATGCCGGTCCACCCTAACCCGGCCAAGAACTCTAAACACAACAGACAAAACCAAGGGAAAACGGGAAAAATCTCACCAGGAGGGGGTCCCAAGTTAGGGATCTCCAACCTCACAACCTATACCTTCACTTAGGTATAGAGTTGTGAGAGCAATTGAAGCAAACAGTTCCAATCCAAACAATCAACTCCAGAGTCCTTGCCAACAATAGTTGACCGTTGATACCCAGATGAAGAGGATGACCAGATCGAACAACTTAAACATACAACAGTGAAACAGTAAGTAATACTAGATCTGAGATCTATTATTCAAGATCTCAGACTGTAAACATAAAACACTAAGATGCAATGGAAAATAACAGGATCTTTTTAATATTAAAAAACTTTATGATAAAAGAACCTGGCTCTGATACCATGTAAAATTTTATGATCTAAACCACAATACAACAGATCTGAGCCTACACAAACTCAAGATCAACCAAGAACAACAGAAGTAGGCAACAAAACAGGTGACAAAATCTTATTATACCCAAACCAAAAATTACCCCCCAAATACCCTAAATCTCTCTTAATCAAGAGAGATTCTAAAGAATAAATGTCAACTGATGGTTTAGATTAGTTGACTATCATGAATGTTTATACAAAATACTTACAACCAGACGAAGAAGACTAAGACGCTCGAACAACCGATAAAACCAGAGATTACACAAACGTAATCTTCCTCACAAGACCTACCTGATCTCCTTACATCTCAAGAAGATCAGATAATACAGAGAAACAATGAAACCCTAACCCTAGAGAGATACAGAGATGAATAATGAGTGAATAATAATAAAAAATCAATAATATCTCTATTTATAGGAAACTCTAGAAGGATCCAGGCCAGCTGCTCATACATAACCACAACCACACGATCAAGCTTTGATCAACGGCTACAATTAAGCCTGAACGACCACTTGCAACAACTTATAACAACTTTTAGTCCACCAGCCCATAACCCAATAATATGAGCCCAATAATAATAACCATGAATAGGCCCAATATCAAATTAAGCCCATCAGAACAATAAACATATGAATTACTTGTGACAAACTTTTATATATTTTTACACTTAGCCGATACTTTTTGGCCCTGAATTTTAAAATTTTCAGAGTAGATTATCCTTAGCTAGGTGAGCAGGCTAATGCTGGCTAAGGTTCCATGGTAAGCCGACACGATTAACAAAACATATGTTAGTAAAAAGTGGGCTGAGCCGGCTTAGGGTTCTGACTAAGGCAGTTAAGGGTGCCAGCTAAGCTGGCTAAGTGTGCACCACTTTTGAAAATCATAATATTTAGAGCCCTAACTCTGGAAATTCTATAATTTAGTGCCAAAAAGTACTGGATAAAGGTCGGCTAAGGGTTACGTGTCGCACTCTGATTGAATACTTTAGTTTCAAAACATCAAAAAAACTTGTTTGTTTAGGAAAAATGTTAGTCAACAATGTCTATTCTTATAATTTTATTAGTATTTGTTTTAGGGGGGAGTTTGATAAAAATTTAAAGGGGTGGGGTACGTTTAACCAACCTTAAAATTGAAATTAAGTACATTTACAATTAAGGTCGATGACACATACCATATCATTAAGTTGTGGTGTACCACACGATATTGTCATATTGGGATTTATGTAAAGATGTATGTTCTTCATAAACTTGTTGCAAATACTCGATGTCCACATTACTTTTCTTTGTCAACCTTTTTAGGCAACGTTTTCGATCAAGTCTTAGGTGTGATTGAGCATCTTTTCCGGTCAAGCGTATAAAACCATTTGATCTTGGTACGAGTTTAGTTGGGAAACTAGGCTTCACTTTACATAAACCCCAATGTTGATGATCACTAATTTGCATCATCTCCTCTTTTAATTGCTTATCATGATCCGAAAACCACCTTAACTTCTGGTTTATTTGAAGTTCACTTGCCTGTGATCTATCACATTATAAGCAATTTGTCCAAGGCATGTGTAACACTAAGGGTGGAAAAATTTGTCCAAACATTTTGTAAAATCCTAAACATACAGTACATTCTGCTGAGCTAAATCTTTATTAATGCGAATTCGTTCGCAATTAATCAACTCGTATTGCTTTTCAAACTGTTTTTTCTGAAACTTCACTGGAGATGGATGTAACCTAACAAAATAAAAACGATGAATGTAATTCGTTGTCATGTCACTTTCCTTTTGTTCTTCCATAGATCAACTAAAGTTGCAAGAAGTATTAAGAGAAATTGAATTTTATAAGGGAAAATCACTAATATGGCCATTGACTTGGTCAATTTACCAAAATTGTCACCCAACCGTCTCGGGAGAGATGGCTCACAGGTCCCGAGGCATCTAAGCCGACTCCGAAGACGGGTGAGACGGTGACCAATCAAAACAAGCCACGTGTCCCAAGTCTCTCTCTCTCCTCACTTTCTCTCTCCTCTCTCTCTCTCCTCTAATAAAAAAATCTCCAAGTGACTCTGTGACGTCTCACGATGCCTAAAACGTCTATGTGACGTCTCCACTGTGCCGGAAGCGTCTCTGTGATGTCTCCCAACTCCCAACGCCTAAAGCCTCATGGAGATGTCTCGGGACCTGTGAAGATTTTTATATTATATTTTTGACACGTGGCAATCAGCTATTAGTTCACCACCAAAGCCTCATGAAGACGTCTCGGGACCTGTGAGTCGTCTCTCCCGAGACGGTTGGGGTGACTGTTTTGGTAAATTGACCAACTCAATGGCCATATTCGTGATTTTCCCATTTTATAATGAATGACTTGGATTAAAATAAAATTCAATTCAATTCAATGCATCACTTGAGTTTAACATGTAGTTATGGGCTCTCTATTGGGTTGGTCGTGGGGGTCTGTTCATAGTGTGGGGACTTGTCTAAATAGTCGAGCAGAAATGTTTGTTGTCCGTTAAAAAAAAACTATATATTTATGTGGTTATAGGTGGGACTTGTACCCCACGACAAGAAAGGTCAACTTAACAAATGGATATATATATATATATATATATATATATATACATACGTTACAACTAGTTTTTGATAGGGTTGACTAAATGTATCCCACTAGGTAATATTTATTGTAGGGGTTGCTAAATGTACCCTCTCTATTTATTATTTACACTCCCTTTCTAAAAAAAGACAAAATTACACTTTGTGTCCTTTATGTATCACTGAAATTATGAAACGTGTCCTTTATTTTATTTTTTTGCATTTTATGTCCAAAATCTCTTTATTTATTGCATATTGTGTCCTTTATAACTAAATGGGTTTAAAATCTCAGTTAACTTCAATACACCCAGGGGTATAACTGTCCATTAATGTCCCTCATCATCTTCCTCCCTTTTATAACAGACCTGCACAAAATTTTGCACCATAATCGACCATCTGAAACCCTAGAGCTACCCAAGAAAAGATTAACTGGTTACTTATCTGATTTTGTTCTTTATTTAGCTCATCTCAAATTCCTCAATCTTTCACATAATTATCTCAAAGGCCTTGTTCCTGTTTCGTTGTTTCATCTTGTTGATCTTGAAGTAGTAGATTTGGGTAGTAATCATTTCATTGGGGAGTTACCTGTTAGTATTAATTTGCCTGCACTTCAAGTGTTGGATGTCTCTAATAATTTGTTTAGAGGTTTACTTCCATCTGGTTTATGTTTTAACTAGACTCGAATTAATGATCTTAGATTTGCTGTGAATTATTTTAGTGTGATGCCTTGATCGTTGACTAATTCGCCGACTATTTCTTCGCTGAACTTGAGAAACAAATCTTTAGATGGTTCAATGAATTTCAACTGCTCGACGATGGTTAATCTCACTTCGGTTGATTTAGGGACTAATGACTTTTCGGGAATGATTCCTGTAGATCTTGTTTCTTGCAAGAAGTTAAAAAGTTTAAATCTTGTAAGAAACAGATTCACGGGCCAAATACCAGAAAGTTTCAAGAATTTCGAGTCTTTTCCTTTCCTTTTGGTTTCCGATTGCAGCTTCAGTAACCTCCCGTCATCACTTAAAATCCTGCAGCACTGCTCTAATCTAACTGTGTTGATTCTTACAATGAACTTTTATGGCGAGCACTTGTCGTCTAATGATGATCAACTGTTCTAATCTAACTGTTCTATTACCATTGGAGGAGGTAATAGCTAGTCTTGGTCAATTAGGGTGTAAAATTGTATGCAGGTCTGTTATAATTGGGCGACACTACAACAAAAATGGGTTTTTAGTACGCACAAAAGCGTCCTAAAATGTTATTTTATAGGACCTTTTATTTAATAGGACCAACGGTAAAAGCGTTTCATGTAAAGGGGTCGTAATAAGTCCCGAAACTTAAAAAGCGTCCTATTATATCAAATAAGATTATGAAACCTATTTTATGGTAGCATAAAACAACCCAAAAAACTCCTAATAAAAACATAATAGGACACTTTTACAATGTTCTAACACGTGCGTACTTGCTTTTAATCTTTTAATACACGTACAAGTGTCCTTAAAAATTAATTTATAGGGTCCTTAAGATGTACCATCATAGGTACTTTGGTACCAAGAAAAGGGTCCTTATATCTCAAATAAGATTATAAAACCAATTTTATGGTCGCATAATATGTCTACGAACAACCATATAGCGTCCTAAGAAAAACATATTTACACACACACAATTTTACAATATGGTTATAGACACCCAAATATGGTTTTAATTATACAATAAAAAAGCCATTAACATCAACTAACGAAAGAAATAAAACTTTATTATATTTCAAATAGCATATTGATAACAAAAACACTAAACATAAATAAGTTATAGCATTATCTAACATAAAGTCTTGTAACATTTAACAAGGAAATTAAAAGCAATGAAAGAAACAAGCAACATAAAATCTTGAGTCATCATGCGTCCTCAATCCTCATGGA
Organism: Ambrosia x helenae; assembly: GCA_030844895.1. NCBI lineage: Eukaryota > Viridiplantae > Streptophyta > Magnoliopsida > Asterales > Asteraceae > Ambrosia > Ambrosia x helenae. The sequence goes on from CM061223.1 coordinate 54,200,344, forward strand.
CTACCTACAAATAAACCATCCATGTATAAGCATTAAGTTCCAGATTATTAAAATTATTCATATCACAAGTTTAACAAACAAATACCGAGATGAAAGGACAAAGTCATGCAATGGATGCACCAATACAATCTTGAATTGTGGAAAATAACCCATATGGTCTCACCAACTTTTCATCTATTTTTATCGGTACTTGAACATTTACCTCACACCATTCTGATCCAATCTTTATACCACCAACTGGCTCATTTGGGTCCAAGCTCTTCACCCATCCTCTTGTTACAGTCTCAGTACAGTTTAGAATGCTTTTGAGGAAAACTTCATCTCCGGCCTAGATTTTAGTTTTCAACAAACATTTACCAAACTCTTGAGGAAAACTTAATATTTTAGGCCGCCTTTTACAACACTACTTTACATAAAAATTTGTATATTAATTCCAATAAGGTAATTTGAAATGTGGAGTGTCTCTTACTTGAGCATTGACCTCTTGAGTTGACCATGAGTCTGGTGTACTTGAAGTTGCCTTCTTATACCTCTCAATTGTTGATTTTATGCTAAAATAGAAAAAAAACCAGACCATTAAAGTTCAAATATATGTCGAAAACAAAATCATACAGATACACACACGTATATATAACGTGACAAACAAAACATGTTCATGTTCGAGTAACGTATGCGAGATCGTACTACTATCTCCAACAAGAGAACATGTAAAGGATTTGTATTCCTTTCAAAGATAAATTGTGAATTTGGAATACTCTTTTTCATGTTTAGAAGTTCCTTTTTCACATATCTTCAATGCTTCCATAGATCCCTGTACCACTTGTATGAATTTATAATTATTAGACAAATACATAAGACGTCTTTCCAATACAAAGCAACAACATATATGATGGATTTTATACAATTAATGTGATGACCGTAAAAGCAAAACCTTTTCTCATTCTACTTATCTTCACTTCAATCAGGGTGCGGCACAGACTTTATTTGCACACAAAATAGAAACACTCATGGAGATAGTCTCACTAGTAACTTCTACTTCCAAGGCATGCAACAGAATGGTAAAAAATGATTTCGTACAAAGATAATAGCTACTTATAGAAAATTATCCAACTAGCTAGTTGCATTTAACTTAAAGGATTGTGTGTTCAAAAGATTACATAAAAAAAAGAAGTACCAATTTTTTTTTTTGTCATATTACCTTTTGAAAAACCAGAACACGATGGTAAAACCTTGAACATTGATTTCAAGATATTAGGTGATGTAAGAAATTGTTTTATTTTAAGTTGGAAACAAGATCATTTTATATAAATTTACTTCCTATTAATTATCTACAAATCCCTTGACCATAATTCACTATAAAATTTTATCATATTTTTAAAAATAATGATATTATTTTTATAACACGCCCTTTTGAATATTATAAAATTTTGAATTTTAAATGTCACAAAATAAGTCTATATCATCATTCGTGTGGCAAGAAAAGGTGTATTTTCTAATAATGTCCATTATTATCACATAAAATTCTCATTAGATCCGTTATAAAGACCTTTTGGATAAAGATAACTAACTTAAAATACTCACAAAATCAATAAATTTATAGCGCTTAAGTAACATAAAACAAGAATAAAAACCTAACACATCTAGGTTCTCCATACATCATACATCTAAGTTCTACACGCATCACACGCCTAGAAATCATTAAAATTATCAAATCCACATAACAACACAACAACAGAATAAATAAATCAAATATCCTAACATCCAATAAATAATTACATCAAAACCACAAAAACAAACACTAAGTCACGAATAAGAACTCAAACCTTTTTATGAATAAAACAAAATCGAAACCACCACCACTGTCCACCACCACTACAAAGGTTAAAGTTATAAACGCAAGTGTCAAGTGTCTTGTTAAGTTATGTTATAATAAAACTCTAGAGAATAAGCGTCTTATAAAACTGATGTTTTATGACTCAAATATCAAGTGTGCTATTATGATGTATTATAATAACACAACTATGATTAAGCGTCCTATAAAGGTTAAAGTTATAAGACCCAAGTGTTAAGTGTCCGGTTAAGTTATGTTATAATAAAACTCTAGCGAATAAGCGTCCTATAAAACTGATGTTTTATGACTCAAATATCATATGTCCTATTACAGTGTATTATAATAACACCACAATGATTAAGCGTCCTGTAAAGGTTAAAGATATAAGACCCATGTGTCAAGTGTCCTATTAAGTTATGTTCTAATATGACTTCGACTAGAAAGGGTCCTATAACATCGAACGTTTATGACTTAACTACAAAGTGTCTTATTATGTTATGTTATAATAGGACCCCAAGTGATCAAGTGTACTACTAAATTGCCACATAATGGGACACCAACAACTAAATGTCTTATAAATTACTTTATTAGGATCTGCATTTTAAGTGTCTTATTAAGTTATATGATAATAGGACCCCAAAGTATCATCCATCCTATTAAATAGCTTTTTAGGACACCGGTTTAGTATCGTATATTATAAAAGGACCTCAAAAGTTCATTCGTCCTATTAAATAGTTTTTAGGACCCTATTTTACAAGCGTCCTGCACAAAAGGTCCTTAAAAGTCATTTTTGTTGTAGTGCGAAAGATGATGAGGGACATGAAAGGACAATTATACCCCTGGGTGTATTGAAGTTAACTGAGATTTTAAACCCAGTTAGTTATAAAGGATACAATATGCAATAAATAAAGAGATTTTGGACATAAAATGCAAAAAAATAAAATAAAGGGCACGTTTCATAATTTCAGTGATACATAAAGGACACAAAGTGTAATTTTGTCTAAAAAACACATTTTACATATTTTCAAATTTCATCCTTTAATTATAAATCAAATTAATTAAAGCATTATATTTTTAACATTTTACATATTTTCAGATTTCATCCTTTAATTATAAATCAAATTAATTAAAGCATTATATTTTTATTATTGGAGATACATACGTTGATTGCATCAGACCAACATCTTCATTAATTTTTTCTTCTTCCATTGGAAAGCAACATAATTAAAGCATTATACTTTTAGTATAGCTTTTTATGTCGAAAGATATTAAATGTGTTTCATCGACCCAACAACAAAAAAAAAAACCCAAACGATTTGCACAAAACAATTATATTGATTTGCACAACTCTAATGATAAGCAATACAACTCTATTTGCACAAAGCAACAAACGAACATCAACAAAAAAGTAAAACAAATAATTTGATATTCTATATTTGTTTCATTCTTGCTCTTGCCCATCTATATAAATTTGTTTCATTGACCCAACAGGAACAAAAAACCCCAAACGATTAATCAAAAGGTGTATTATATTCTTCAAAGTTGAGACCAATTGAGTTGATTTGTGGATTAGGGTTCACAAGGTTTTTAATTGGGGATTTTGTTTGTTTCAGGTTTTAGAATAAATAATATTTGAATCCAGGTTAATTAACAAACACACATCCAGACTAGTTGGTCTGGGCGTGGAAACACACACTCGTGGTCTCAGGTTCGAGCCCCTAAAGGGCCGGTTCTATGCCCCCATTTTTTGCATTTTTTTCTTCAAATAACTCATATAAATATATTTAATTACTAAAAATAGGAAACTTAGTCAAAATTTTTTATAAAATTTATCCTAGCTTCAAAAATCCCTAAAGTTTATGTTTATAATTTTAGTTTTCTAAAAAAATATTTATTTATTATTTTTAATGAATTTATTTTTTTTAAATTGTAATTAATTCGTAAAAAGGTCATTTTTAATCATTTTAATACCAAACTTTTGTGAAGATATTTCTATCCATATAAAAATTTTTAGTAATTTTATTTTTTTAAAAGTATTATTTTTACCCGTATTTATAATTTATATATATTTAATTGATTAAATTCTATTTTAAATGAAAATAATATGGAAAACAATTTATAAAATTATTTCCCACTTATAACACATATAAACTACTGTTCAAAAATAAAAATAATATTTTTGAACTTCAATTGTATTTATTTCATTATTAATAATAATAAATCAACTTAAAATACTATAATATCAAAATTTTGAGTTTATAGATTCTTAATTTTTTTTTCATTTCAGAATAAACTTTACTTGAAATTTTTATATTAATATGATTTATTATTTATTTTTCCACTCTCGACTAATGTTTTATTTGCATAAAAATCAAATATTTCAAATCTAAGTCACTATGTAATTTATAAATTTATTTATCCCACAAGACTTCATAATTTAAAATAAATATTTAAGATATTTGAGTTATAAATTATATTAATATTATTTGAAACCAATTAGGGTTTAATTCAAAAACCCTAGAATCCCCAAATGTAGTCTATGAAACTCTAGGTGCCCAACCCTTGATACCTTAGATTTTAAGATTCACCCTCTTATAAATTGTTATTCCTTTAGGTTAATCCATTGGGATCTTTATTATTTAAACTCTCATCATTCGGTAGGATCAAATCCCTACACACACTGTGAGTATATCTTTCCCCCTTTTTCTTGTTTTATTATTTTGGGGTGATACATGTACCTTATGTTAAATGCAAACATTTTTTTAAAAGGCGATTTTTGTAAGTGCTTTATATGTTGCTTTTTGTTAGTTGTGTGTACTTATGCCTTGTCAAAATCATTAACTTATTTGTAAGCCGAACAAAACAATGAAAAATACTATGATTTATATCCCTTGTTTAATTTACCCTTTCGAGGGGAAGCCCTTGATTCTTGACACTTCAATTTTTGATTCTTGATTCTTATAGGTTTGATTTTGAACATTTGTACAACTTAATTACATAATAGCAAATTGTATAGCACATGAATTGCAAGCACTTTCAAATCTATTATATCCATATGAAAACAGGGTATGCTCACCAATACAATTCATTGTATTGACAAATACTATTTTCGTACATGTTTAGGTTGATTTTGAGACGTATTCTTTGAGCCTTTGGATTAATATTTAGATTTTTGAACCATTGAATTCCAGTTTAGACTCTTTAGCATGTCGGCTTAGAATTATTGTATCTTTGTATTTTATTTCAATGTAATAAACTATTAAATTCATTGTATCAATATTCACAATTTAGTACCATGAGCTATTGAACAATCATTACTATCGTGAACCCTTATGATTTTACCATCTGTCGGGGTGTTACATAAGTGAGTCGCACGGTACACTATTATCGGTTGTATAACTGCATAAACAATCATTTTGGGAATTACCGTATCGCATATATGAGGAAATAGCCCCGAACGTTGGTGAAATAACAAAATAAATAATCATAAAATAACTCGTTTGATATTATTTGCAAGCATATGCTTACATAAATTATTTGTGAACTTGTGTGTAATTTTATATATTTAAGCTAAACGCATTACCAAGTACATAACCGACACCCGACGAACGAGAAGATAAATCGGGCAATAAAATACTGGGTTAATATTTACTTTGTTAGTAGTAAAATGCAAGCCCAAATAATAAGCAATAATAATAATATATATGCTAGGCCTAAGCTTGAAGGCCTAGGCCTAGCGCTGGCTAGCTAAGGCGCCGCGTCATGTGGCCAAACAACACAATCCCCTCGCCTGACGCGAGGTGGTACCAGATCAGCGCAAGTCGAAATTGATTATGCGCAAAATAACGTGCCCGAAATGAAGTTTCCAAAAGTAACCAACCACCAGTTCCAACGCATGCCAGGGGTAGCTAAACCACACAATGTAACAAGCAGTACCGAGAACATACATAATGTAAGGTCCTTAAACCAATTTACAGAAACTTGCAGCGGAAAAGCCAACCGAAAAATTCTTTTCTTTAATAACAACCTTGAATGTTTAGAAGCCGATTCTAATATGTATTTTTGGTGTTACATCTTAAAATATTTCTTTATACATTCTACGTGACTCCTCTCCATTTGATTATGTGACCGTGACCACGTACAATCCGCCTCCTCGCTCGATCTCCATCCTTTCCTTACTTCTCAAGATAGACAAGACATCCTGCATTCACCACAAAACCATTTCGTTAGTTCAATAGGTAACCTCAAGTAATCTACTCATGACGCGGAAGTAACATCCAACAATACTCTGTGATCCTGTCCAACAGCCTTCATTCGAGTTCGGGTGGGTTACCCCGATCCGAACCTCCACGTCTCCTGCAATCATACGTACATACCTACGTTTCCTATCATTCACATAACAAAGGTTAATAACCCCACAATGCGTCCAACATACACTTCCCCTCCATATAATTTCACAATACATACAAGCATACACTTCCTTCATATAATTCTACAGTACATACAAGCATACGCTTCCTTTGTATGATTCTACAATACATACAAGCATACACTCCCTTCATATAATTTTACAATACATACAAGCATACACTCCCTTCATATAATTTTACAATACATACAAGCATACACTTTGTATAATTCTACAATACATACAAGCATACACTTTGTATAATTCTACAATACATACAAGCATACACTCCCTTCGTATAATTCTACAATACATACAAGCAGACACTTTGTAAAATTCTACAATACATATAAGCATACAACTCCTTCATATAATACCACCATACATACAATCATACAAGTCTTTCATATAAATTACTTGACCCGTCATGTTACTCTTTCTTCGCTAATCTCTACGACAAATATGACGTTCCAACCCTATACTCAATCTACTCATAATTACCAACCCTTACATGCATGAAACTCTCTCTCAAACCCGAGCATGTGTACCCATATACGGCACATTCTCAATCTACTTAATCATGACAATCTACTTATCGTATTTGATACCATCGAGCAACGTATCAATTAAACTACACGCACTTGTATCATTCCGTACTATGATCATATTACAAAACTAAAATTAGTATTACATGCTACACCCTTACATAGCCTTACACGAGGTCCAACAATATTAATTGATGCGTTAAACGCTATTACGAGTCGCGTACGTAAGCGAAACATCAACATACGATAGAATAAACTAAAAAAATATAAATTTCCAGGTCCCACCGTAACCTTATGGTGGCCACCGTAAGGTTACGGTGGACCACAAAACCCGACGGTGGTATCCCCTCTTCCCTACGGTGGGGAAAAACATTGCTGGGGCCACCGTAAGGGAACGGTGCCACCGTACCCTTACGGTGGACTCTGCACATTCCCATTTTGTTTCTCCTTTCCACCCCTTCTAGACCCATCCACGCCGATCCATTCGAACCCACGTTTATTCCATTATAAACTCCAATTCAAGCCTTAACCTCGTTATTTACGTTCCATCATCTCACGGTCCTCATACTACTTACAAACACATATACATGTTAAGATTCATTATCCTAAGTGGAATAAGAACCACTTACCTTATGTCCTCCAAGTTGATGCTTTCTACTTGCCTCCACTTGACCCATTAGCCACTCATGCTTGAGCCCATGTTGCCTACGCATTCATGTTATCATTCCCACCATTCCGTTAGCATACACAACCTTGCATACTATCAATCATATTACATTTACTTGTTCCCATGACTTTCATTGGTAAATTACTAATATGCATATCACATAATTAACTACCACATTATTTATCAATCAAGCAATCCAACATATCATCATGTATGACACCTAGATAATCTAACATATATCGCATGACTTCCTTAATCCCATAATCATGTTAGGAAGCTTAACCATGTTAGTCATACATTGTTGACTTTCTCAGAAAGTCAACTTCCAACTATACAAACTTCCTACTTAGAACATATGTCCATATTGATGACTAGATCATATGAAACACACCATAACATCACATTCCTATCTCATTAACATGCAAGATTATTTATCATTCCAATCATAGTATTTAAGCATTAGTGTACACATTACTAATGCATACTTCTTACCATATCATACAATCAACCAAGTCCCCACATGATTACTCTTTAAGACGAAACCCTTATGTTAATCCTACTATCAATTGCACCAATTATCACATTACTTTCATACTTGTCGAGTCTTGCATACAAATTTACACATGTTAGACTCATCTAAGCATTTCGTCAAACACTTGGTGTGTATACAACCTTTAAAACACAATGTACAAGCATTTCATGCCTACTTTCATAGCTCATAACATCTATCATCGCGTTTCATCCCCACTTCAATTACCCTTCATTCTACAACATTAAACATAACAAAACCTCACTTTCTTTCCAATCTATTAACCAATTTAACTAAGAATGACCATGGGTTATACTAATAGCAACATCCACTTTCCACTCTACACATATCCTTCAATTTATTAAATTTCTATACAATTAACACATATATAACTTTCAATCATTCATAAATTGCCACATACATGTCACCAACTACACATTATTCTTACTATTACATGGGTTTACCCCTACCAAAGCCAATATTAAAGCTCTAATGGAAACCCAATATCATCATCACAAATAAGCAACTCCTAGTGATTAGCTCATCTCTAAACCATTAGAGATGGTCAATACCACTTACAATCAAGCCATAATACGAATTTAACATGTTTTCCTCAAAACCCACATGTGGGGTTCGAACCCTACACGAATTATACATCAAATTCTACCAAACAAGAGGTACCTTTAGGTTCAATCGACCATAAACGGCCCTTTTCTGGTTAATGCATCAAATTCCCCTTTGAATCCTTGCTAGATTGAGTTGGTAGTTGGACTAGGGTTGGAGCCCCTTGCTTCTTCCTGATAATCGACCAAAACACACACAACTGTGTGTTTTTGGTGTTTGCCCCATTATTAATAATAATAACATGGACTTTGGGTATTTGGCAATTTCCACCCTCCAACTTATAGTCCCTTGACCCAATATCATTTTATTAATCCCGCCTATCAACGTTTTTAAATGAAGCGGGTTTTCGGGGCATTACAAGTCTACCCCCCTTAAAGAAGGTTTCGTCCCCGAAACCGCTTTCATTATTACCCTACTAGGCATTCGCTACTTATTTACTCTGACACTTCATTCAAAGTTTCATGCCGCATCGCAAGCCTGTATTATAGACCATCCTACAAATGTAATCCGTGAATAGACACAACTATATGTCCACACTTTCTACTATTAACTCGAGCCTTGATGCAATTATCAACATACCGAACTATCACAACCTAACTACTGTTTTACCTTCTCTTATTCATACTTAACTTGAGAGTCCGACATCGTTCTATAGTCAACACCGGACCAATGCATCTACCATACTCACCCCCTTTTGGTAGATTTTAGAGCCATTCTGTTCATGCTTATTTGGTTGTTAGTTCATTTCATGCACTATCTTTTGTAGATACGTGCCCATTGCTTAACAACACCGAGTCTAAGCTAAGACTCGTTCATCTTTTTGACCTTAAAGGTCAAAACCTTTCGAGCTACCTCACACGTAAAATACCATTCATTCATACGGGGTACTATTCAACATATCAATTCCTACTTAGCAATCACAAAATATCTAACTTTACTAACCTTTCTTTTTACTATGTTATCCAACCAGCTACGTGTCGGCTTAACTTGTTTCTTCACATGTCTATGCCATACTTAGCTTGCTTAGTTTATTCACCATGAGTTCCAACTCGCCGACGTCATATCACCTACCTTGCGGATCTCATTATATCCATTAATTCGACCATTCGTATCTACAAAATCATTGGTTATGCATACCCTTCACATTTATAACAACTGACTTCCAATAGTTCATACAAAATTCATTTCAATTAGAATGTCTAATTATATACATCTTTCCCTTACGATCTGTTTCTATTGTTAACTACCGTATATTATTACCCATCCTTACACCTCAAGGTCCTACCAACTTTGCCCCATTAAGTTTCTCCTACCTATCATTCATGATTTCCACCCTACGAACCGTTAAGGTCCTCCCAACCCTTATGACCCGCTAAGGTTTTTCCATCCATTTTGACCCACAAGGGTACTTCTACAATTTTGACCCATAAGGGTACTTCTACAATTTTGACCCATAAGGGTACTTCTACCATTTTGACCCATCATAGTCATTCTACCATTTAACCCATAAGGGTATTTCCACCATTTTGACCCATCATGGTCATCCTACCATTTTAACCCATAAGGGTATTTCCACCATTTTGACCCATCATGGTCATTCTACCATTTAACCCATAAGGGTATTTCCACCATTTTGACCCATCATGGTCATTCTATCATTTAACCCATAAGGGTATTTCCACCATTTTGACCCATCATGGTCATTCTACCATTTAACCTATAAGGGTATTTCCACCATTTTGACCCATCATGGTCATCCTACCATTTTAACCCATAAGGGTATTTCCACCATTTTAATTTGATCCGTACTTGTCTACGGACTCAAACCTTTCATTCCAACTATTCACCCACACGACCACTTACTTTCCAATTCCACCAGGCATACCTGTAATGATTCTCATGGTCTCACGTGCATCGCATGCTTCTTGTGCACTGGCCAGTTGTACAGTCCACATGCTATCCACGTGCCTTCATGTAATCATTACCTTATGCCTGGGGACTGTTTTAAGCTTCGTGCCGCATTTCAATTTCCTAACAACATGGTTATTTTTCCTTCTATGTTTTACCATCCCTGAGGATTTTCTTCCCACCGGCACTAGTAATTAATTATCGCGTACCTGTGACTGTTCCATCTTATCTACAATTTCCGCGATCTATCTTGGATCATGTCCTTAAGACCTCTTCATTATCCCCAAAAGCTCACCTTAAAATAAACACCACAATTAGCTTTTAACACGTCATGTGAGTTGATATTAAATTCTACATTTGGGCCTTGATCGAGCCTTGGATTGTACGGGTCACTGCATTCAGCAGCACACAAGTTTGAGTTCAAGTACATACTTCCTTGTACTAGATTTCACTCAAACCAGGGCTCTGATACCAACTTGTAAGGTCCTTAAACCAATTTACAGAAACTTGCAGCGGAAAAGCCAACCGAAAAATTCTTTTCTTTAATAACAACCTTGAACGTTTAGAAACCGATTCTAATATGTATTTTTTGGTGTTACATCTTAAAATATTTCTTAATACATTCTACGTGACTCCTCTCCATTTGATTATGTGACCGTGACCACGTACAATCCGCCTCCTCGCTCGATCTCCATCCTTTCCTTACTTCTCAAGATAGACAAGACATCCTGCATTCACCACAAAACCATTTCGTTACTTCAATAGGTAACCTCAAGTAATCTACTCATGACGCGGAAGTAACATCCAACAATACTCTGTGATCCTGTCCAATAGCCTTCATTCGAGTTCGGGTGGGTTACCCCGATCCGAACCTCCACGTCTCCTGCAATCATACGTACATACCTACGTTTCCTATCATTCACATAACAAAGGTTAATAACCCCACAATGCGTCCAACATACACTTCCCCTCCATATAATTTCACAATACATACAAGCATACACTTCCTTCATATAATTCTACAGTACATACAAGCATACGCTTCCTTTGTATGATTCTACAATACATACAAGCATACACTCCCTTCATATAATTTTACAATACATACAAGCATACACTCCCTTCATATAATTTTACAATACATACAAGCATACACTTTGTATAATTCTACAATACATACAAGCATACACTTTGTATAATTCTACAATACATACAAGCATACACTCCCTTCGTATAATTCTACAATACATACAAGCATACACTTTGTAAAATTCTACAATACATACAAGCATACAACGCCTTCATATAATACCACCATACATACAATCATACAAGTCCTTCATATAACTTACTTGACCCGTCATGTTACTCTTTCTTCGCTAATCTCTACGACAAATATGACGTTCCAGCCCTATACTCAATCTACTCATAATTACCAACCCTTACATGCTTGAAACTCTCTCTCAAACCCGAGCATGTGTACCCATATGTACAACACATTCTCAATCTACTTAATCATGACAATCTACTTATCGTATTTGATACCATCGAGCAACGTATCAATTAAACTACACGCACTTGTATCATTCCGTACTATGATCATATTACAAAACTAACATTAGTATTACATGCTACACCCTTACATAGCCTTACACGAGGTCCAACAATATTAATTGATGCGTTAAACGCTATTACGAGTCGCGTACGTAAGCGAAACATCAACATACGATAGAATAAACTAAAAAAAAATATAAATTTCCAGGTCCCACCGTAACCTTACGGTGGCCACCGTAAGGTTACGGTGGACCACAAAACCCAACGGTGGTATCCCCTCTGCCCTACGGTGGGGAAAAACATTGCAGGGGCCACCGTAAAGGAACGGTGCCACCGTACCCTTACGGTGAACTCTACACATTCCCATTTTGTTTCTCCTTTCCATCCCTTCTAGACCCATCCACGCCGATCCATTCTAAACCACGTTTATTCCATTATAAACTCCAATTCAAGCCTTAACCTCGTTATTTACGTTCCATCATCTCACGGTCCACATACTACTTACAAACACATATACATGTTAAGATTCATTATCCTAAGTGGAATAAGAACCACTTACCTTATGTCCTCCAAGTTGATGCTTGCTACTTGCCTCCACTTGACCCATTAGCCACTCATGCTTGAGCCCATGTTGCCTACGCATTCATGTTATCATTCCCACCATTCCGTTAGCATACACAACCTTGCATACTATCAATCATATTACATTTACTTGTTCCCATGACTTTCATTGGTCAATTACTAATATGCATATCACATAATTAACTACCACATTGTTTATCAATCAAGCAATCCAACATATCATCATGTATGACACCTAGATAATCTAACATATATCACATGATTTCCTTAATCCCATAATCATGTTAGGAAGCATAACCATGTTAGTCATACATTGTTGACTTTCTCAGAAAGTCAACTTCCAACTATACAAACTTCCTACTTAGAACATATGTCCATATTGATGACTAGATCATATGAAACACACCATAACATCACATTCCTATCTCATTAACATGCAAGATTATTTATCATTCCAATCATAGTATTTAAGCATTAGTGTACACATTACTAATGCATACTTCCTACCATATCATACAATCAACCAAGTCCCCACATGATTACTCTTTAAGACGAAACCCTTATGTTAATCCTACTATCAATTGCACCAATTATCACATTACTTTCATACTTGTCGAGTCTTGCATACAAATTTACACATGTTAGACTCATCTAAGCATTTCGTCAAACACTTGGTGTACATACAACCTTTAAAACACAATGTACAAGCATTTCATGCCTACTTTCATAGCTCATAACATCTATCATCGCGTTTCATCCCCACTTCAATTACCCTTCATTCTACAACATTAAACATAACAAAACCTCACTTTCTTTCCAATCTATTAACCAATTTAACTAAGAATGACCATGGGTTATACTAATAGCAACATCCACTTTCCACTCTACACATATCCTTCAATTTATTAAATTTCTATACAATTAACACATATACAACTTTCAATCATTCATAAATTGCCACATACATGTCACCAACTACACATTATTCTTACTATTACATGGGTTTACCCCTACCAAAGCCAATATTAAAGCTCTAATGGAAACCCAATATCATCATCACAAATAAGCAACTCCTAGTGATTAGCTCATCTCTAAACCATTAGAGATGGTCAATACCACTTACAATCAAGCCATAATACGAATTTAACATGTTTTCCTCAAAACCCACATGTGGGGTTCGAACCCTACACGAATTATACATCAAATTCTACCAAACAAGAGGTACCTTTAGGTTCAATCGACCATAAACGGCCCTTTTCTGGTTAATGCATCAAATTCCCCTTTGAATCCTTGCTAGATTGAGTTGGTAGTTGGACTAGGGTTGGAGCCCCTTGCTTCTTCCTGATAATCGACCAAAACACACACAAGTGTGTGTGTTTTTGGTGTTTGCCCCATTATTAATAATAATAACATGGACTTTGGGTATTTGGCAATTTCCACCCTCCAACTTATAGTCCCTTGACCCAATATTATTTTATTAATCCCGCCTATCAACGTTTTTAAATGAAGCGGGTTTTCGGGGCGTTACACATAAGTTTATTTGCCTTAGCCTTAGTGTCTATCAACACTAGGAAAAAGCGGTCAAAAGTTCACACCCGTGCCACCCAGCACATCAGATGTGAGGCTACTACACAACCAGAAACTAGAAAGTTAAGTAATTCCAAAATCCGAAAATTAAGTTGTCTCAAAACTCGAGACACATGCTTTTGAGAAAAAGAATACTGAAACTCACCTTAGAGTGTGTTTAGTTAAATTCCAAATCACAAGTAATCGAGACCCGCTATCGACTCCCTATTATACGTGTTACTATGTGAGTTCATGTGTGTACACAACACACAACAAGACCCGTCTATCCAAGACATCCAATGATGTGAAAATGTTTAAGTGACACCTAATGTAATAACATGCACAAGTCACCCTACAAAACCGTTGGTGAATATTATGCTTGCATGTCATCACATACTCCATATATGATCCACACAGGTTTACACATAAGTACAAGTCATATATAAGCCAACAAAATCATCAAATAGGCTCATATACCTTATTTCCATAATCTACGTTTTTGGGGCAGATTATGTGTCATCGAAACGAATTTTCAAAAAAATATTTACCTAACTTATTAACGTCTCAAAATTTTACTAAACATGCCTACATGTTCTATACCCTTGCCACTATTTTTAATTTGTGACAAACCATGCTGAAAAATTATGAAAAATCATTTATCACAGCTTAGTTCTAAAACCAAATTACTTGCGACTGTAAACGAGAAAAATTTTTAAAAATCATAGATTCATCCAAACAGGATGAATCCACTTGAAAAAGTTGGAAAACCCATGTATCTAGTTGTTGTACAAAATTCATGGTCTAATTCTTTGTAAATCTCAATTTATGATCTTTTAAATGCGCTCTGGCAACCAGATTAGTTACTAGCACGCTTTTGCAAATTCTAGATTCCCCATGAGGGTGTTTTTGGACTGCTAGCTCGTAGGTCAGTATTCTTCTAGTCAACTTAGCCTTGATCCTAGTGACACAACTCATAAGTTCCTTAGGAAGAATGGTGTATGGTGCTAGACAAATCCCAACCACCACATAACCGCTCCTTTAAGTGCAGATTTTCATATTTATCTTTGTAGAATAATTTGGAAAGGAGATATCATTAAAGGTACCCCTTTCCCCAATTTTACTTAACGTACAGATAGATTAGTTGTTGTAATAAATCCCTTGTCGGTTAATCGCTTTGTATAGGTAAACCTCGTTAAGTCCAGTTTAGATTTGTTTATGAGTTTGTAATATTTATAGTTTATATTCTTTAATGGCTCGTGGCCATTTCCTGTACCACTGATCGCAAGGATTATAAAATAGAAATTTTACCGAACGACACAACTTATTTAATGATTAAGTAAATTATGAGCCTGTTTTATAAAACTTACTTCTTTTTAACAAATTAACCCATTACCCTAACAGATCTGGTTCATTGCCAGATGCCTCCTTAAGAATCAGGTGAAAGCCCGTAAACCTTTTCACCAGATCTGGTCTAATATGGAAAGCATATCACTCGGATCTGGTCCACACCAAAAGCCCATGATTGGATCTGACTCACTACCAGAGACTGAACCTCAGATCTATTTGGGACTATAAGAAGCCGTATATAGACGTACAAACTTCATGTATTAAGGTTAAGTTAATTGTTTGTTAGTTTGTTAAGTTAGTTAAGGTTAGATGTACCTATCACAAAGGATAAACAAACCAAGAATTAGTAAAAAGATAAACATATCAAATAACTAAAAATATTTATTAATTTTATTTTAAGTTAACTAATTCAATAGTTTAGAGGATAATAGATGGATACAACCATTTAAAGATGACAACACATGAACCTAGATATTTCATCTTTAAGAACAAGACTCCAACCACTATGAATCACATGTTTATAATACGATCCTAACGTCCCTCGAATGAGAAAGTAAGCTAAACTACAGTGCCTTATTTAAGTAGCTATAAGTTTTGGAAGGCATTAAGGGCCTCTAGAGATTCTTTGGTCATCCATAAGTGGCCTCCAAATGGCACACTTTGCAATATGAAACTACGGCTATTTATAGGAAAGGGAGGGTGATTGAGCACAATCGTGCTTAAGTAAGCTCGTCCGTGCTTGTCCAATGTAGCAGGCACACTTCCCGAAAAGAGTATGCCACAGAAGGTGCTTTTTGTCTCTTCTGTTGGGTGAGCATCTCTGTGTTTATGTTGGCATGGTTGTGCTTACTTTCCAGTAAGTGGTATTTAGTATTTGTCGAATCTCGTATCATCTGCACTTTGTATATGTGTTCACGGTCGTGTTAGACTTCTTTTTGCCAGGTTTTTGTCTTTTTCTTTACCATAGGTGTACCAACCTGTGCGTGGCCATGCTTAAACTGCGGGTTTCTAGATTTTCTAAAAAAAACCTGTAATTATGAAATCGGAACGAGTTTCTAGGATTTCCATATAATAATTGTTTCAAAAGCATCCGAATTAGGGTAAATTGTGCATGTTAAACATTTGATGGCACATCACTACACCTCAAGGCGAAAAAGCTGGGGCCAAGGCGGCTTAAGATTCGCCCCTGCCCAAAATGAAACATATAAGATGTCAGCTTTCGTGAAATTTCTTCCAAGAAAACAAATGTTTATTTTCAATTTATCGACAGAGAGAATGCAATCATCATCTCAACGACTCGTTCGATCTATTAAAGGCTTCAACTCAGTATCTCATTCGATCCATTCAAGACTTCATCTTGACATCGTTTAAGATTTCGATGGTGGATGTTTTGTTCCTAGAGGATGTGTGGTAGAAGGATTTTATGTTTTATTCACCGATACGAGGCATTTGAAACCCAATATTAGTTTGTTAAGAGTATTTTTGTGTTTTTTTTCTAACCTTTACCCTTTCATTTTGTGGGATCTTTAGAAATTAATGTTTTGTGCCATTTTATCTCTTTTGCATGTTTTGGTTCAAGAATGTCAAATTGATAAAGAATACAAGGTTATGAATCTACCTTTTAGATAACGTAAAATAAATATTTGATATATGCAAGATGAAGTCATTGATATAACCCGTTTTAATATCTGAATCCGTACCTAAAATTTCAGATATCCGAACTTAAGACATCCTAAATTATGGATAGGGATTCGGATAGTAAAAACAACTATCCGAAATTTCGGAAATTTTTTGATCTCCGAATAGTAACCATCGCCTTTATATAGTAGAATAACGTGGTGAGTTGTTCAACCTTTAGTTTGTTTTTTTATTGAATTAAATGCACAACTGTCATCAAGTGGATACTCTGGTGGTAAAGTGGTTTGTTCCCAAATGATTATGCATTGAAATCTTGTAAATGACAGGTGTGGTGATTTTAGTTGTTAAAAAAAATTGACAACGATCTGAGCCACCCAGGCTCTGTTACCATAGTGTAGGTATTTGAACTTGCAATCTCACAAGAAGAAATAAGATCCAAAGAGTTCAAACTGCTTTGTTATTGATGATTATGAAAGGAAATTAATAATCTGAACAGAAACAACAAAATAAATAGACTTGAAAAATAACAAACATTCTAGCAACTAGTGATAAACCAAATCTACATCTTGACCACAACATGCTTTTTTGAATTATCTTTTTTTTAAATAACAACAGTGCACATGCATCTGCAGCGCATATAGTTTGAGTTGCTTTCAGCACTGCTGTCGTTCAATTACCCCATGAACCCTTAACTAAACATTCACAACCATTAAAGATCACATTTTGCTAGTTGTTTTCGGCACTGCTGTCGTTCAATTGCCTCGGTCTCCAAGCTTGTTGGCACGTTTTTTGGCTTTGAGTATCATTGAATCAA
The DNA here is from genome assembly GCA_030844895.1 of Ambrosia x helenae. NCBI lineage: Eukaryota > Viridiplantae > Streptophyta > Magnoliopsida > Asterales > Asteraceae > Ambrosia > Ambrosia x helenae. The sequence goes on from CM061223.1 coordinate 54,218,357, forward strand.
CATTTTCTAGCTTTTTGTTTAAAATATTGATCTTCCTTCTCATATATTGCAACTCGGCTTTAAATCGTCTAACTCTTGGTTGACGTTCAGTTTGTTCCCTTTTTAGTGTCTCAAGGTAGTCCACCAGAATCTAATCATAGAAAATATATCACTCAAACAACTAGTAATGAAAAAAAAAGAGTGATCACTAATAACCAAAGAATAAAACTTACACTTTGTGCATGTTGCAATCTATATCGACTATATTCTATAGCTCTCTTTGATTTATGTTGTAGTGAGTACCAATAAATATTGGATGGTTCTGGTGCAATGTAACTTTCTTTTGTCTCCATGAAGTTGCTTAATTCATGAAATATTTTTATTTCATCAGCCCGTTTCTCGTTCCCATGTTGGATCCTTTGCACCATGCTCTCGATCTTTAATTTGTAAATGAAATATACAGGTTTACTTAAATGGAATAAAATAGACTTGCGATTAGAAAATTGACGAAAACATACCATATCAGTAAGTTCTTGTGTGCCAGAATATGCACTTGATTTATGTTCTTCTTGAACTTCTTCCAGATAATTGATGTCCATCCTCCCTTTCTTGACAAGCCTTTTCTGGCAACGTTTTCGATCTGGTCTTACTGTTGTTTGATCAGCATCTTTTCCACTCAAACAAATAAAACCGGTTGTTCTTGGTATGGAACTAAGTGGCTGTACTTCATCTCGACCCCAACGTTCTATTAGTACCGTTCTCCATTCTATTTGCTCATCAAGATACGCAAACGACATTAATTTCTGGTTTATTTTATCTTCTTGCGCCTGTTAATCAATTTCGTTTCCGTAAACAATAGACATGTGTAAGGTCTAGAGTTGGGTAATATACACAAAATATTTATGAAAAGTGAACACTGAAATCGAAGAGTTACCTTATGCTGTGCTAATTCTTCATTGATACGTGATCGTTCACGATTCAATAACTGGTATTGTTCTTCGATGTCCTTCATTTGATGAACGTGGACTCCTGTGATGTCGCATTCCTTTTGTTTATCCATTTCACTCAATTTGAGGAGGTGTAAATATTTCAATTAATCGAATACAACAGCTAGGAATATATAGTGAAATACAATTATACAAATGGCGCACTCTGATATATATTTAAATATATATTTATATGGTTATATTTAGGGACTTGCACTCCACGGCAAGAAAGTCAACTTCGCAGATAGACATACTCATTTCAATTTTTATATTTTGGTGTTTGTTCCAACGAATATATTTATATCGTTGTTTAGCAATCATCAAATACAAATATATATTTGTATCGTTATTTAGGGAATTATTATTATTATTATTATTATTATTATTGTTGATGGAATTAGAGGTTGATGTTTAAAAATTATTAAGTATCGTATATCATATTAAACAGGAATGGTGATTAAAGAGCTCTAGCTATTGCCAAGGGAGACTCTATTAATACAACTTGTGTGACTGACTTGCGGGTTGATAGGATTTGCTAGCAATAAACATGGGAGTCTGTTGATGCAACTTTGTGTGTCCATTGCTAGGAAAAATGTGGTCTAGAGCTGTGTGTAGATGAAATGGAGTGTTTCCAATAGATGTGATGCTAGCGCAACTACCATTTGGGTTGCTAAGATGGCACTTCGCTATGATATATAGTCTTTGCGATAGATTGTAAACAGTGTAGAGAGCAACATATGTGATTGCGTCTATTAGAATGAGGCGACATTATGGGTCTGGATCACTTAGTATAAATATTGAGTGTATTTGTAATATACTGTGAGTTTGATAGACGTGAGTATCTAACCCTAAGGGATGTTAGTTCATATTGGACCCTATTATTATTATTATTAGGGTTAATTAGGATAAGCCTACGGGTTTAGTTAGGTTTTAGGGTTTCTTGTGAGCTTATATATTGTCATCTAACTAGTCAATAATATCAATTCAGTATTCTATTATCTTACACGGTATCAGAGCCAGGCAAGGCACTCTACCGTCTCCATCACGCCATACACAAATAATCAAACCTAGCCGTCACCACTTTGAGAAAAAACCCTAGACAGGGCGGTGTGCCGCCATTGCCGCCGCCGCCCTGTTCGGCCATTGTTTGTTTCCTGTTGTTTTCTTATATTTCGTTTTAAATAAAGCCTCGATTTCGGTTATAGATCCCAACTATTATTCCTGTATTCGCCCACTATTTATCTCCTTTGATCCATCTACCTCTCCCCATCACAAATCCCTTTGTCGCCGCCTATGTTTGTCTTTTCTTCCCACCACCAACATCCCTTTGTTCTATTTTTTTTCAAAAAATTAAACACCGATTCATTCACTCACCACAAACATCCTCTGTTTTTTTTTTATTTTATTTATTTTTTTTTTCTTTCTCTTATTTGAGTTCCATCCCTCTTATCTTTAGTTGCTTTCTTTTGCTTCATCTCTATTCCATTGTATTTCTTTTCTTATCGTTATTCTCTAGCCGGATCACGGTCCGCTACAACCGATCTCAGCAGATTAAACGACGGTTTAGTCGGACATCTTTCTTTGATATAAGCATCTCACTTCTTTTCAAAACCGTCGCCTGACGGTCACCGGACTTTCACCATCTCTTTCATCTCTTTGACAGCCCGTCTCACGACAAGAGTCGTAGGGTGTCTATTTGTTCTTCCTTTTATCATTTTTTTTCTTTCTTTCCCACAACCTCTCTTTTATCCTTTCTTTTATCTTTTGTATTGTCATGGCCAACAAAGATGTCATTGCGACTTTATTGGGATCTAGTGGATCTTGTTTGTCGTTATAGGAAATAAGGATCGAAACCAAACATAGAGAATTTGTCGATCGAAGTAAAGTCTTTATTGAAGACCACGGGTATGTTTTTTTTTTTTTTTGGCACAGAAGATTGCAGGAGTACGGGACTGGCCTGAAGGTTGTGGATTTATGACAAAATTTTGGACTTACAAGTAAAGTCAAGAACCGAGATCAAGACTAGTTTTTTTTATTTATTTTCTTTTTTTGTTTTTATTTATGTTTTTTTTTTCAGTCTAAGCGTCCGATTATCTACCGCTTTAACTGCGGAGAAGTATTGGACCCTATAATTATTAGGGTTAATTAGGATAAGCCCACGGGCTTAGTTAGGTTTTAGGGTTTCTTGTGAGCTTATATATTGTAATCTAACTAGTCAATAATATCAATTTAGTATTTTATTATCTTACAGTTCAGGCCCAAGTTAACACACACAAAACACTCAACGTACCTCACTGAATGTTAATATGCAGAGTAAGAAATGAAGGAAAATGCTTGTGTTTTTATTTAATGAATAATGGCCTATATATAGCCTTAAAGACACACACATAGATTTCCAGCTATAGCCAATGTCCATCTCCATGCAAATCGGTCAAACTAGAGTACCATTTCCAACAACTAAACACTAATAAATACTCTAAATAATAATAATACCAACCATTTAACTGACCCGTAAACAAAAACCGTCAAGATTAAACCCAACATTCACCCCCTTAATCTTGATCCCTTTCTTCTTGCTACTTGCTCGCTTTGTTCTTGCTATCCGAAACACAAAGATTCGATCTTGCCGGCCACTTGCTACGAGCCACACTATGACTCGGTTCTTTCTCTTCCTAAATGAAACGCATAGGTTCGGTCTTTCTCATCTAACGTGAACACTTTCGGTATTCGGTTCACGACAAAGTCTAATGTGAACTCTCGGTCTTTGTTCACAATCTCGGTCTAAGTTTTTATTCAATAAAAGTTTCTTTCGGTCTATGGTCTTTCTCGGTCTATCTTGGTGTAAACATTCGGTCATTGTCACACCCACGGTCTCGGTCACCTTCGGTCTAAATTTCCTCGGTCTAGATGCCGCCGATCTTTTGCGGCTTGTCGGTCTTCTCGGTCTCACGCCTACAGTCTTCATGGCGCGTTCTTCGGTCTTTATTCAAGCCGTTCGGTCTACTACGACTTCGGTCTCTTCTCGCCGGTCTTTGTTTCTTACTCGCGGCGTCATTGCGGTCTTCTTTCTCCAAAATAGTCTCTTCTTCGGTCTTGTATTGCGATTCACATAGAACGCCTCCACCTTCTTCCTTATGCTTTCATAGGGTTGATCAAAAACCCTGTTTTCTTTGTCTACTGGCATCCCTGGTCTATCTTCTCTTTTGTCATAAAAAAAACACCACACTTGGCTGTTGAGACTATGATTTTTTTTTCTTTCTTTCAGCTTGACCCACTAAACTGTTACCAAACTGATCAGCGTAAAATTCATAATTCCCGACCTCTGATCGGAATTTCCTTCTGTGGGAGTGAAGAACCATATCTTAGGAAGGTCCTATCCAAATTTCATCTGATTTCAATGGTCGGATCTCTGGGAACATCCTTATCTTTGAGACTGCATTTTCAAATCCGAAAATACGAGCACGATCTTCGGGCGCCTTCTTACTCCTCTGCAAATCTTTGGTCCTAGTTTACATGGCCTGTTTCTTTGTATACTCGGTAATCACCGCGACGCAACGCTACTTCAAAACACCTCGCCGTCTGCTGCAATAACACAGCTCTTGCAAAACAAACTCCGTTCCTCCTAATGCTGCGTTTTGCCCTGCTGCGAAGGGCTGCTGCTCTTGAAAACGACTCTCAAAACGGCCCTCTTTTCTTTAACCTTCGCTCTGATACCAAATGTTGGTTCAAGCCCAAGTTAACACACACAAAACACTCAAGGTACCTCACTAAATGTTAATATGCAGAGTAAGAAATAAAGGAAAATGCTTGTGTTTTTATTTAATAAATAATGGCCTATATATAGCCTTAAAGACACACGTATAGGATTACATGCAAACAACTAAAATAACCACTTTTCCTAAAGAACTGGTACACCACATGACTAATTCCAGCTATAGCCAACGTCCATCTCCATGCAAATCGGTCAAACTAGAGTACCATTTCCAACAACTAAACATTAATAAATACTCTAAATAATAATACCAACCATTTAACTGACATGTCAACAAAACCCGTCAAGATTAAACCCAACAAGGGAGCTCATCTAGGGAGTGCATGGTGCTTCAACAATGTATGTATGTGTGTATATATGAATTTATGTAATCCGTGATGACTATTAATAAATAAATTCATTTCTACATCTATCTTCTTGTTAATTTTTGTTATTTATCGACACACACGCTCCCATCTCTACACGAATTTAATAGTGGGAGCATAATAGACAAAATTCCTCCATCTTTCCACCCTTATTTAATCTTCACTCTCCATTCTCAAAATCAAAGGTTCATATTCCTCCCCACCATTTTCAAATAGTAAGTTATGTTTATAACTTTGAAGAATTTAAATGGTCTAATGATATGTATGTCCATTTTAATCAAATTAACATGAACTCGTTTGGATGTTGTCTTGCTATGTATACTGGATAGTTTTCTAAATAATGATCATTGATTAAAATCATATACGGATTTCCATAGTTGAAGGTATGAAATAACACAGATATTTCAAACAATAGTGATGGATATGTTGAAATAATATATAAGTTCGTTGAAATAACGTAGATGTTTCAAATACAGGTTGGTCATCTAGTTTAATTTGATATTTGAAGTTTCATTTTTACCCTCGACATTTCATTAAATTTTATTCATCACCCACGTTTATATACATACTTATTCATAGCATGCAAGTTATGTATGGTAAATATAATTCACCATTTATGCGATGAAAAATTCAAATATCAAGTGTGTGTATATATATATATATATAGAGTAAAGATCAAATACATATAGTTTTTTTGTAAGAACTGTGAGAATCAAAGGAGGTAAAAAAATTATCTTTTTTTTTAGAATTTTTTTTTCCAATGTGCTTAAACATTCTTTCTAGATGAATAATATAAAAAAAAATTAAATTTTTTTTAGTGTAATTACGTCATTAAGGTAAATACATTAGTTTACACTAGAGTAATTATGTAATTACTCTACACGTAATTACTCTACACCAATTTTTTTTTTTTTTAGTTTTCAATACTATAATACATGTTTAACAATATGGGGAAAAAACATTTTGAAAAAAAAAAAACCCTCATTTGATTCTCACAGTTCTTACCAAAAAAGCTATTTGTACCGAATCTTTTCTATATATATATATATATATATTATATATATATATATATATATATATATATATATATATTAGGACAACTGTCACTAACGTTCTTACGTGTCAGGTTAACTCGTGTGTCACACGACACTTTCTAAAAATTATCCTTGCATGACTTGATGCGAATGGGCATTGCTATGTATGTGAAGACATAATTATTAACAAGTAAATCTAAAAGTATGGTTTCAATGTTTGCACTTCTTGAGCCTGTACATATATTGACCTAAATTCATCGGTTGCCAAAAATATCACAATTAGAAGGCATACCTTACCTCTATATGTGATAGCAATTTACCAGGTTTTCCCGTACAACCAAATCATATATATATATATATATCTATACTATATTAATAAGGAATCATTTACATAAATAGTAGACTTATTATTTTAGAAATTACTTTTGGTGGGTATTGGGGAAAAAAAACCAAAAATGGTGATGTGTAGTTCTCAATTGGCGGCATCTAATAAATCAAACCTTGATGCCGCCAATTGATAAGTTTACATTGAAGCCGCCAAATTTAACATCCTTGATGCCGCCAATTAAGTGTGAGGCATCATACTGATGCCGCCAACCAAGTGTGAGGGATCAATGTGGATGCCGCCAATTGAAACATGATGCCGCCAATTGATAATGAGGCATCCCTTTGATGCCGCCAATTGATAATGAGGCATCCCTCATATAAATATAATCCCACCAGATTACCATTCTCCATCCACATCCAAACCACACACTCAAACCATACATACTTAAATGCCACCTATCGTAGAAAACCAAAGAAAATACCAATTGTTTTGGAGGGAACGATTTTTTATTGATATTAGGTCGATGTTACATTCACATGGAGTTTTAACTGTTTTCTGCGGGGATAAGCCATACTGTGGCTTCCCTCTTTCTGGGGTCCAAGAAAGCTCGGTCTTTGGATCGGTGTTACATCCACATGAAACTACTTGGATCGATGTTACATCCACACGTGTTATAACACGTGTAGAATGCAACGTTATCTTTGTAGTTTATAATATTATAAAGTCGGTTGTCGGTGGTGCTCACAATCTCCAGTGTACCACCTCTATTAATGGCAACAGACTCTTTAGGGGGGACAACCTTCCAGGCAAAGCCTGTAGCACAAGGCCATCCTATGTTGAAGAATCACGGTCAGTCATTAGCGACGTTGGCGACAACGGATGATGCGATTCTTCATCGTGCTACTTCGGTGTGGCAGCCTGGGTTGATCATTAAGTACCTGTAGATCTGGTACCAATGTTCAACATATTGATATGCTTCCCCTGCCGCATTCAGATGGGTTTGAATCTGAATGCGGTCCTTATTTACCGCTGACTGGAAGAACGCCTTTCTGTTCCCACGGCTACAGGTTTGACTTCAATAAAGCAATTGTTGATGTCACTGAAGCAATGGAGATGGAAGGCGCAAAATAGAAACTCAATGAAGCAGCGGTAGAATATTGGGATTGGTGATCTCGGGAGACTGGAATAGTGATGGCATAACTGAAATGATCAGAAACATTCCAAATAACTGTTCAATTTCAGCTTTTGTTTAACTATTCTAGCAACTTCCATAGAGAAGTTATCAATCTCACTGTACCTGTGTCCAAAAGAACTAGGCTTCAAACACTACGGGCATGGTTTCTTTTAGATAAGGAGGTATATGTACAATGATGTCTTTACGTAAAATTAAACTCATATCTCAAGCCGGGGCAAGTTATGTTCTAGCTTCCAAAACACGACGTCATTGTAGCTCATATGTTATTATCTCTTCTCTTATTCTCTGTTTCTCAAGTTCTCGATGGATTATTCCTCTCATATCATGGATCAGAGAGATTTAAGCTAATAAAACTTACACACAAGCTATTGGAATTGGTGATCTCGGAAATAGATTGTCTTGTAACTCGGTAGATTGTATAGTTTGTTCGATTGACGAGTTTGGAAAAATAGTTGTTAAATAAATTTGTATTATGTGTTTTAAATAAATCTATCATTACTACATGTATTTATTTACTTTTATTTTAGAAAAGTTCTGATAATAATAGTAGTGGTATTAAAATTAACAGTACCATAATAATTCTGCCATTATTAAATAAAGCTAGTACAGAACATGATGAGATGAGTCACCCAACTCATCCATGAAAGCAAAAGGTGATTGACGATACAGATAATAAAAAACTAAACAACATAAAAAAGATGGCCGTGATGATAGGACTGACACAACCCTGTAGGGTCATTCACTGATTTCGTTGACGCCTTGCATTTCCACAACTCTTCCTGTTATGGCCTGTTTCTCCACATCGAGTGCATGCATGACGCCTCGGGCGATCGTCATAATTCACATCCATCTCATTTTGCATTCTTCTCTGACGTACTCTGCCTCGATGTGTAGTAATCATCGACGGGTCCCCTTGAATTCTCCACTCTGCCGCCGGCCATTCAGACTTATGCCCCAAGGTGTAAAAATGACTGTTGTATTGTTGGATGTATGTGTCTGTGTGGAATTTCCAACTAGTAATACTGTGAGGGCTTTTACCCAACCAATTGCAAACAGCAATTGCATGTGAACATGGAAATCTTTGCATTTGCCATTTTCCACACGAGCATACCCTTTTTTTGTACTCAACGGTGTAGTCATTTCCGCCCCTGTCATTTGTCTCAACCCTTGAAAGAACATTGCACCTTAACGCATTCGCATCGTACATTGTCACTTCATGCTGCATAGCAACTCCCAAAAGGCTCTCATACCTGCTCCATATGCGAGGGGGTAGAGGTGTGTTGCAAACGCTCGAAATTTGAGTGTGCTTAACATATTGTTCGACGTCTCTGCGAAAGGTGTAGTCAATGAGAGCTGTGATAGGCAGTAGTCGCGCTTCACGCAAGACGTTGTTCATGGACTCCGAGATGTTCGTCGTTAGGTTACCCCACCGACGACGCTCTTTATCATACCTAACCGTCCACTTAGTCTTATCAATGTTGTTAAGGTAGTCCCATGCCTCTTGATTTTTCAGCCTCATTTCGCTAACAGCCCAGCGATACTTTACGTTCTGAGATGTGCTACCAATTGACCAACACAGTTTCCGTAGGGTTTTGTTTCGGAACCTCCCGCTGAAATTGCTTCTGATGTGACGAAGACAGTAACGATGGTAGGCGTTGGGTTCCTTCCACTGTGGAAGGTTTTCCATAGCATTAATTATGCCGTTGTGTCTGTCTGATATCACACACAAAGGCCCCATGCTATCAAGGGTAACGTACTCAGAAAGGTTTTGGAAAAACCAACACCAGCTGTGTACAGTCTCTTCGTCAACGATAGCATACGCCACAGGCAGGATGTAGTTGTTTGCATTCTTTGTTACCGCAAGGATCAGCTTACCCCGGTAGGGTCCTTTCAGATGAGTCGCGTCCACCGATATGACAGGCATGCATCGATGGAATGCACGGATACAAGGAGCGAACGCCCAAAAAATATATTTAAACGTGGGGTAATTCGGATCCCCGTTCGGATGATTAAAGAACGAAACAATGGTACCTGGGTTCCTCGACTGCAGCCGCATAAGGTATGTGGGTAACTCCTTGAAATTGCTGTCCCAGTCACCATAGATAGTTTCTATGGCCTTTCTTCTTGCTCGCCACGCCTTGGAATACGAAACATCAACATTCAGGGCCTGCTTGACATGGGTTTGGATATGTTTTACCTTAATCTTTATGTCCGTACGTATCTGCGGTAAGATGTGTCTTGCAATATCCTTTGCCTTTAAACTTCTGTTGCTATTACGTACGGCCGAAGAATAACAGCTGTGTTTTGTAGCCCATACAGTAATTCGCAAGTAATGTGAGTCAGACCGAATCGATGCCGTGCAACGCCACTCACAGTTGCGGCCACTAGAGAAAGGATTTACAAACTTTGGGTGTCTGGTGTAACATACGACCGTGTATACCTTCGGTTTGCTTGACTTGACATACATCTCCCGTCCACGACGGATGTTCCACTGTCTAACCGCACGGTCTACCTCTTCTTTTGATTTGAAATACATACCAAGCCGGATATTGTCCCCTGCTTTTGGGTTCCATAACACGAACTCATCCTCTTCGTATTCTTGAACCATGTAATCTGTTAGCTCCACATCATCTTGAGGATCGTAGTGTTGACGTGGACCTAACTGGAGAGCCAGGTTGTCATTTGGTGGTGTCTGTTGGGTCGTCGCCTGAGTAGGATCGGCCTCGTTTGCGGAGTCTTCAGAGTCTTCTGATGCCGGTTGTTCGTCATCACTATCTTCCGTGTCTTTAGAGTCTCCGCTTCCGGATTCATCAAACCCGTCATTGTTGTCATTACCGGCAACATATTGAGGTTCTTGTAAACATTCTTCGTCCGTCATAGGGGATCCTGCCTCGTCATTGACTTCGTTATCGGCATCATGTTCCATTGGGGGGAAATCATGCTGAGACCCAAAGGGTGGTACATTTACGTTCGACACGTCACGTAGCAGGTTAGTAAAAGTAAGCTGTTGTAACGGAGGGTCTTGTTGCCATTCAACATAGATCTCCGCAACAAAGTCGCCACGTCTCTCAGCGGCTAAATAATCCATCATATCAACCCCGTCGTTGTTGAAAATTTGGCTGGTTTGAGAGTACCCAGCATAAGTGTATCCGAGCAGGAGTTTGACAGTAACAGCTTCCTTGTTGATATTAACATGAGCACATACACATTCAACCAGTTGTTCAAAAGACATCTTCTGTCGCATAATAAAGCTCGATGATTCCAACGAGTTATCATCTTGAACAACCCCGTTTACGTATGAAAACTTACCACCCCAGTATAATCTAACCAGGTATGGAACGAAAGTAGCCATTTGATGGATTGGGTTTGTGAGATATAGAGATATAGAGATAGTTTAAGAAGAAATTTTGGTGTGTTGATGGATTGGGATGAGTATCCCTTAAATAGGAATCAAGTTTGTATGATGCCGCCAAACCATTCTGAGGCATCATGATGCCGCCAAACCATTCTGAGGCATCATGATGCCGCCAAACCATTCTGAGGCATCATGATGCCGCCAAACCATTCTGAGGCATCATGATGCCGCCAAACCATTCTGAGGCATCAACTTTTCATGATGCCGCCAAACCAGTATAAATACCATATCAAGTCTCAATCTAAGTCACAATTTCCTCTGTTCATCGGGTTTAAAAACTATGGGTGGCGGTTATCACGAATGTGACGGATCTTCAAATGTCCGGCGATACTCTCGCCGGGGACGGAGAGTATCATTTTCATCTCCTCCTACTCCTGCACAACCTTCGTTCTATAATCCTCCTACTGCACAAATAACTCCTCCTGCTCTTACTCAAATAACTCCTCCTCCTGCTCCTACTCAAACAAGTCATCCTACTCCCCCAGCAGATGATGAGTTAACGGAAGAGGAGTTGGTCTGGGTTGTGGATTATGCCACGGCTCTACGGGATTTGGACCGTTTAAGGTTGTCAGCACCCACCCCCCGGATGCAAGAGAGTACACAGATCCCCCAAAACCAAGGTACAACCACCCCCCCACCAGCAGGCTACACCAGCAGGCCATCACCACCATCACCACTGGCTACTCCCAAGTAATTTAGGATTTTAGTATGTGTTTATGTAAGCTTTAAATAAGTTCTTTGGGATTAGGATGTATGTATTATGTGTTTATGTATTATGTGTTTATGTATTGTGGATTTATGAATTGTGGGTTTTTTGAAAAATGACCTCCTGGCCGTTTTCGGGCCGCCTGGATCAGGCCCCGGAGACCCGAAAACGGCCCGGACATGGTGCGACACCCGTGTACTAGCCAAGGACAACACGTCCGAAGGTCCGGTTACCTGACTGCCAGGCCCTGCCAGACTGTATAGACAGCCAAAAACGTCAGCCCGGGCCATTTTCCACTTTGTGGGTTTTTTGAAAAATGACCTCCTGGCCGTTTTCGGGCCGCCTGGATCAGGCCCCGGAGACCCGAAAACGGCCCGGACATGGTGCGACACCCGTGTACTAGCCAAGGACAACGCGTCCGAAGGTCCGGTTACCTGACTGCCAGGCCCTGCCAGACTGTATAGACAACCAAAAACGTCAGCCCGGGCCATTTTCCACTTTGTGGATTTTTTGAAAAATGACCTCCTGGCCGTTTTCGGGCCGCCTGGATCAGGCCCCGGAGACCCGAAAACGGCCCGGACATGGTGCGACACCCGTGTACTAGCCAAGGACAACGCGTCCGAAGGTCCGGTTACCTGACTGTCAGGCCCTGCCAGACTGTATAGACAGCCAAAAACGTCAGCCCGGGCCATTTTCCACTTTGTGGGTTTTTTGAAAAATGACCTCCTGGCCGTTTTCGGGCCGCCTGGATCAGGCCCCGGAGACCCGAAAACGGCCCGGACATGGTGCGACACCCGTGTACTAGCCAAGGACAACGCGTCCGAAGGTCCGGTTACCTGACTGTCAGGCCCTGCCAGCCTGTATAGACAGCCAAAAACGTCAGCTCGGGCCATTTTCCACTTCATGTAGAAGCCGCTTAACCATTTAGCGGCTTCAACTTTTTATTATGCCGCCAAACCATTACGAGGTATAGAAGCCGCTAAACCATTACGAGGCTTCATGTAGATGCCGCCAAACCAATACAAGGGTTCACCTCTTTAAAAGCAAGCAGCTAGCTGATTCACAAACAACACTCACTCAGCTTCTTTCTCTCTTACCCACTCATATTTGAAATATATAACAATGGAAAACAATGAAGAAGGCTTTTACTGTTCACAACCAGCTCCTAAAACGGTAAAATCGACCGAGCACATTTGGAGGCGTTTACGCAAGCCATCAACAACATTCACGGCTGGTTCGACTTCAAGTAACCCACAAGTGAAAGCAGCCGAAAACGACCAAGACAAGCCCAAAGAAAACCCGCAAGAAAACCAACCCTGCAGAACCAACTGGTCTGCTGATGTTGTCGACTTTTATACAAACGGGGATGCCCCATTTTGCTACACTCGCTTCATTTCCGCCAAACTAGACAGAAATTTTTGGGGTACACTTCTAGGGTGCCAACCCAACAGGGCGCTATCCGCAACGGTAATTTTCACGTTAATTTAACTTGAAAGTAAATTGATTTGCTTAACTCAATAACGAAACTTATGCATTATTATGATTTCAGCACGTTGAGGCGTGGACGGTAAGACTGATGCGACTTAGACAAGCAAAGCTTTTAAGAGATCCTGCTTCACAGCTACGTTGGACAGTGTTACCCCCTGCCTTCTATGATGAAATGAAGGACTCGAATTCTTCAGTTGCCCTCGACATGGTTGGAAGAATGGAACCCTACCCGCCATTCTGGGAAGTTGACCGCATTTACCTTCCTTTATCGATGGGGGTGGGAGACTGGCTGCTTATCCTAATTGATCTAAGAAACATGGTAATTACCCAGTATTGGACTGATAAGAGATGGAGAAACGAAAGGCGACGCGAAGTTTCTCACTATATGGAGATGATTAGGCTTTTTTTCGAATGGTTTCTAAAACGTATTCGTTACTGGCTGAAGACTAATCGCGTGGACAAAACACCAATTTCTGTTGGTTTAGTTGAATTAGATGTGCCCCAAGACAACGGAAAGGTTGATAATGCTGGTGTCTTGGTTTGTATGATGATGGATAGGCTTGTGAGAAAAAAGTCGTTGTCGCTAGAAATCGACGTCGAAGATGCTTGTGTGAATTATCGACGACACATGGCAGATGAGCTATACAAATGCCGTTGTGAAGCAACTTCTCGTCATGTAACTTGATTATGTATTGTTGTTTCTCATATTAATGTTTAACGATGTTAGTGATTTACATTACCATCCCCCGCATAATGATGGGTACGGGAATCAAGGACCACCACCCAACGATTGAAAACGGGCAAGTTAATAATGATAGCTTTATTTAAAACAAATAATACAAATTTACTTAACAACTATTTTTCCAAACTACTCAATCAAACTATACAGCCTACCGAGTTACAAGACAATTTATTTCTGAGATCACCAATTCCAAACTACTCAATCAAACTATACAATCTACCGAGTTCATTAAGTTTCCGTTTCTCACATTCCAGGGTTGACCATTGGGTACCTGTAGATTTCGTACACATGTATACAAATTTGTAAGGCACATACCTTTAAAACCCCACATATCGTGCCAATACCTATGTGTGGCGGCTAGATTCAAATTTCAATCATCCTAAAAGCATCACATCTAATTGAAGAAGCAAGGTTTTGAATACAAATCTCAAACCCGAGTCTCTCTCTTAAATCATATCATCCTCTAATGGCTAGAAATTGAAGATGCTTAAGTCATTCATATGGTTCAATGTCTGATTTCATATTCTTTATTTGCTACTAAATTTCTAGAATGTTGTTTTTCAGGTACGGTATCCACCATTGATGATTCCAGATCCACATCGGTTGAATTTATTTTGGTTATGATAGGTTCTTCAGAGAATATGTCTTCATTTGCTCATTTATCCTTAAAATTCAGATTTAGTCATGGTTTCTCCTATATAAGCTGGTTCTGGTTTGTAAGGCATACTGCTAAAAACGTGCATTCAAACTTAACTCTACTGTACGCGTTTCTATAGAAATTTTGACTAATTTAAACATTATATCAATTCAAAAGTTGTAATTGTGGCAGGGATGTTTTTTTTTTTTTTGGCTTAAAAGTTGTTAGGTCAGCATGCTTCTTATATATATCTATGTAAATTTTGAGAAAAATTAGGTTTGAGAAATCATAGGTTAATATGCGGCTTGTTTTTAAAGAGAGGGGGTATCAAACTCCATCATCAACACCCATTTTTTTTCAAGATATCATTTTAAACAGAGCCGAACCAAGATCTGTTCCAACCTGAACTTGTTCCAACCGAACCCGTTCTGGCCTGAACTAAAACAACCCGTGTTTGTTAGTCAACATGTTTTTTCCCTGACCCCGTTTGACCTGGCTTGACACATGACTGCCAATTTTTCCTTGTGTAGTTGTTATAATATGGTACCCTCTTTCATTCTACCATCACATTTATCAACTCTTTTTAATTGTCATATGAATGAGGAGTGTTACACATAGTTATGGGTCATAACACCAGATATTGAATCTGTACCTGCAAAATGGGTGGGTTGGGTGTCATGGGTCATAACACCAAATATTCAGACACCAGATTTTCGGGTGGGTTAGCTACGGATCAAGCGACAATGATGACAACACATTTTTGGACACAGCAGTGGCTGTGTAACCATTGGCTGATTACACCAGGTTTTCTTCTTCCTGTTGTGAATCCTCTCAACTTCAGCTTAAAATCTCAGGGAAGGTTTATTTCTGATTTCATAACATTTTTTTGTTTTGTTTTTTTTTTTTTTACATAAAATTCAATGGTTAATATGTCTATAGTTTCAGAATGTCAAATAAAAGTTGAATTTGTTGCAAAGATAAATTTGTTTTCATTGAATTTATTGACTTTTACAATCATCATATTTGCTTTTAATTAAAGTTCAGAAATTAATATGGCGAAACGCTATTATCACGATAAAAAAATAGTTAGCCCACGGGTCACGCTGGTTGAAAGTCTCCCAAGTTGTATTTTTAAATTTGCAAAACACCCTAAATCGTTTTAATAAAGAGTATAGACCATTAATGAAACTATATAGTTTTTGTAACCAAATATGACATCAATTATTTAAAACAACTAAATATTGTAGTGTTATGGTCAACCTACTGATTTTTTTTTAAACTACATGATTTGAAAATTTGCTATGTTTTGCAATGCCTGACCCACTCATTTTGGTGCAAATTAAAATAGCCAAAAGCGCCATTAATTGTATTTTGTTTCAAATTTACGTGCTTGTATAGCTAGGAAGTTGATCTTTGGGGTGTTTGTCAGCCAAATATTGTTTGCTAACGCCTTCACCAAGGTCGACTATTGTAGCTGCATTTAGTGTGGTAGATGAGAAGGATATTGGGGCTGATTTTTGTGTGAGTAATTTGCCTAAATGGTTCTTTTGCCCGCCATCCGTAGCGCTTCTTTACTGTTGCATAAGGAAGTGAATATAGGGGCTTATTGAGTACAAGTGAGATATGTATTGTGATGATTGACAATGTGGTTGCGTAGATGCAAAACGGGTTATGCTAAGTTTCACGGTATGTCCCCTGTTGTAAATTATTTGATGCTAAGTTTCAGGGCCGGTCCTGAAAATTCAGGTGCCCGGGTCGAGCCGGAAAATATGTGCCCCTTAGTCTTAGGTCTTTTAAGCAATGTTTTCATAACCGAAGCGGACGTTGAACCGGTGTCCTTACCGGTTCCCTGGTCGGACCGGTCGAACCGGATATAGAACTGAAAGTGTTGTAATAATTATAAAAATTAATATGTTTGGCTAATTGGTTCATAAAAAAACCACCATTTCTTAAAATTCCATAATAATTTGAAGGGCCATTATTTACGTTTAGACTTCAAAAGTTTTTTTAATGAAATGAATTTGACTTGAATCATGTGTACAAGTGTGAGACAATTACTTTTTTTTAGTACTATTATATATTAAAATTTACTGCAAAGACTGCACAATTACTGTACCACAATACAAATCTCAAATAACACACTTCAACTTTTTTTTTTTTAATTTTGCCATATCCTTCAAATATAGTTTTTCATGTATGACTCATCTTCTTCCTTATATACTCTTCACCTTCTTGCGTTTATAACCAGTGATGTTTAAGATAAATCTTTTTTTGGGTTGAAAACAGAAAGAAAATACTTGCAGAAAAAATACACTCTACACTCGTCGCCGCTCAAAGTGCCCCTTTAGAAATTGGGCCCGGGGCGGGTGTCCTCCCCGCACCCCCTCAGGGCCGGCCCTGCTAAGTTTCACGGGTTATGCTAAGTTTCACGGTATGTTCTCTGTTGTAAAGCTTGGAGTGTGTTTGTTTATTTACAATCATTTATCAAATTCTCATGTGTATGTTGAATTTGATGAGAACAACTGATGATCAATGTCTTCTTTTTGTATTAAGTTATTTTTTCCTTCTTCATTGTTGTTGGTTAACATTTTGGTACAATGCTCAACACTCACTCTTGTTTCTATAATTATGTATCCTTTTCCTGTTTGTTGTCGCTGATTCACAGACATTTTATTTGGTTACAATTAATTTTTGCATATTTAGTTGAAAAATATATCATTATTGGACATGTATTGGCCAGTTCTTTTGGCATATTTAATTCGTTTTGCCCAGATTCTTTAGCCTTTATTCATGCGTGGCTGTTTTTTGATTGATTCACTTCCGCGTTACATTTTCTAGCAGCCTTGTTATTGATGATTAGTTCCATATGCAGACTTTTAGTGAAAAGCCTTGTTATTGATGATTAGTTACATTTTCTAGCAGCCTTGTTATTGATGATTAGTTCCTACTCACTTGAATAATGTATAAAGGCAATTTTATAGCTACAATGGCGTCTGGTGATCTAAAGTTTGACATTTCCTATAAAGTTACCTTCTTCACTTACCATACTTGTTTTTTTTTTTTTAACGACCAATTGGAATCACTCACGGACCACTAGAGTATCATCGTGCCACCAGCGTTACCACGCGATCATATTCCACCACCAAGTCACCAATTCAGGAGGTTACTCATAATTATGAGAAAAACCCCATTGTGAGATTCGAACCCAGGACCTATTAGTCCCTGAATCTTATCCCATACCAAAATGCCGCTAGACTATAATACCTTTGTCACTTACCATACTTGTTGATTTGTTGATGTAGGAGTTGAACGAATACTCTGATGGGATTAGGCTTGCGTTACCATACTTTGGTTTTTTTAAGGTAACATGCTCTGATTATTGTTGAGTAAAACTGTTTGTTGTTTTGCTTTGAAATTTTTTCCCGAAATCTTTAAACATTAAATATTGAATGTGGCAAGCAAAAAGTGTTTTTGGGTAGAAAGCCTATGATTATGAATATTGAAACAGTTGTGGTAAAGTTGGAACAACATTTAGATTTAGAGGATTTCTAATGGACTCTAATTATTATTATTTCTAACTAAATTTGTAGTATCTAAATTTTACATGATTTTAAGATAACTGTTATGTTTTTTAACACATGATGAAAATGGAATGACATACAATTGTTGGCCCAAAACTCCTAAATGAATTCAAACCTAAAAAGCATTGTCATGGCACAAGACACTGGTCAGGCCCAAATTGATCATACCCAAAGTTTACACCATCACTACTTAACACTTAACATTCAAAATTCAATACGCTTATATAAAGATGCGAAATTTCTCATTCCGGATACATTTATGGAACTGACAATAGATGACCATGACATTATTAAAAATTTCCTGGGCCTCACACAACATGGAGTTTGGTATACTGCGCTATTTTGTTTGGTTAAATTTCTAATGGTCGGTCGCCAATGAAAGAATGCTATTCTTTTATTGTTCGATAAAAATGTATGTCTTTTTACTTGTTTATTTCATATTTACGTATGAATAAATAAATACACATGTCGGATATAGCACACTAGAATTGATAATGTAACTTAATTGATTTGTAGCATATTACATGAAGAAAACTAACTTAAGCACACTACAATATATCACAAAACGATTGATAAACTATCAAAAAACAAGTATCGCGATGTATATTGTCCCCGCCGCCGCATCGCGTTGGTTTCCTGCTAGTATATATATATAGTGTAGTTATATTTAATTTTCGTTAATTGAGTCCATAAACTCTTGCAAAGTTCAAATAAATGCATGGGTTTATATTTGGTTGCCATTAGATATTGTCATATCGCGTAACAGTAAACTTGTACAAAACGAACCTCGATGATTATTCGCTAAACATTTTATACCAAGATTGTTCCAACATGCCTGAAAGACTAAATTCGTGACATTTAAGTGTTGATTATGGTGTGTATGGGTATGTAAATTGTAATTGTGAGATTATAAACCCTAATCCTTGGTTTCCTTTTGAAAACCCTAATTAGTGATGTAGTTAGCCTTATTCCACCTTAATTACCCTAGACAATGTCAAATTTAATGGTTTTTCGTAGACAAGTCACCTTAATTGTAACTAGTGGCTTGATTTCTCTGTAATCACCCAACTTTGGACTAATAATAATTCCAACCCTCAAATTGAAAAGTTAATTGCATAATTAACAAGCAAGTACGGGACTACGAGGGCTTAACCCTTGCCTTGGAGGCCAAGGCTCGGGCGTGGGCTTAGTGGTGGGTAGCTTGGTTGACTATGTTGGTGACCAAGGCTTGCACCTCCTTGATGCAGACTCATCCCGATGTTGAAGTTTAAAGTAAGTATTCACCCTTAACCTCTGCGTTTCTCACAAACACATGTTTTAAATTTATAATTAAAACGATAGTTATTTAATTTTCTAAAAACTTTGTTGCTTGTGGTTTCTAAAAATGCCTGATCAAGTTTTAAATTTATAATTAAAACGATAGTTACTTAATGTTCTAAAAACCTATACAATAGGCAAGTGTACCTATCAAGTATATTATAGACACAAGTAAGTGCTGAGTATCGAACCCAAAGACACGACTTTTCCTACTCATTTTTAAGTTGCTATTAAAGAAAAAAGTATAAAGTAATGAAAGATAGAAAAGTGTAGCCAAGAATAACCAATATACAAAAGAAAGTGTTGCTTCGGGGTCCAACTCGCTTTGTTATGGCTTATTAGAAAATATAGTAGAGTGATGTGTTATAAAGTTATGCATAGCCACTATGTCAATATATCGAATACAATAGCTAGGAATATATACAGTGAAATGGGAATATACAAATGGCACACTCGGATATATATTTAAATTTATATTTATATGGTTGTTTTTTAGGGACATACCAGTTTTTATATTTTGATGTTTGTTTCAACGTAATATCTCCATGACTCTAGCAAACCCTGAATATATATATATATATATATATATATATATATATATATATAGTTATTTAGGAAATTATTATTATTGTTAACTAGCATTTGACCCCGTGCTTCGCGGCGGGGTTGTAGGTGGATATTGAAGAGAATTTACTTGTCGTTTGATATATCAATGAATTAATATTAGACCATTTGGACTTTAATATAAAAAAAAGCAAGCAACTCGGTTAGGTAATCATGTTTAGTGTAGAGTTAAAAGTTAGCTTTAACTTCAATATGTTGAAAAAAAGAACAGAGAATTAAATTTGTTACATGGTGTATTTAATGTTTTATATAGACAATGCAAGCTTTAATCTAAACGACGTTGCAGCAGGGACACTATGAGAGTTCGATCAGTATCGCACACTAAGACAAAGGATAAAGAAAACCAAAGAAAGAGTCGTACATTAACCAAAATAATATCTACATGTGTTTTGTTTGTTGTTGCTGCATCTCGACTCTGAACATCGAAACGTAATGATGCAAAAACACAATAATTTAAATAAATTGTGATCGTACATCTGGTATCAACCGTGGGGAAAAATGTGACTGTAGAAGTTGCTCAAAAGCATGTTTCTTTAGTTTCAGCCATGGTAGCATCCTACAACAGACTTGTAGCTAGTCAAATTGGCAACAACAATTTGACAAATGCAAATTATTCTCAGATTGATAAAGATGAGATGGAAGTCATTGATATCCAATGGGCATTCGCTAGTGTGGTGAGGAGAGCTCATGATTTTATGGAGTGAACTAGTAGAACTGTCTTGCTACCTTTCCTAACACCACCTACGGATTTAATAAAGAAAAAATGACTTGTTATAACTGTAAGACGAAATGATACTGAACGCGGATGTTTTTTTGCCTTGGAATGATTTACCAAGTCTTTAGTAAGTGCTATAGCGGACTCACTGTCACAGTATATGGGAGTATTTAGAAATTTCAAATCGTAGTCTCTCATTTGCCATTGTATCCATAAAACCTGGGAGCAGCAGCCGGACGCAACTACATATTCCGACTCACAAGTAGATAAGGACAAAGAGGCTTGCTTCTTGCATTGCCATGAGACTAGTCTAGCACTCAAAAACTGGCATCCAGCCGATGTGGATTTGAGATCTGTCTTGCATCCTCCATAGTCAGTGTAACACCCCAACCGATGGCGGAAACATCGGGGTGCCACGTATTGATGATTGTTCAGTAGCTCATGGAAAAATAATAAGTTTCATTAATTGATTTAAATATATTACATACAATTGTTCTACAAGAATTCGTACATCAAATGGAATAAACTATGCACATATCTTCAAGCAAATCTTCAAGCAAGTACAACCTGAAACATGTAAAGTTGAAAATATTTTTGGTCAACAAAAGTTGGTGAGAATACATAGGTTTGTGAATAAATGGTAACGATAGTTTGTACAACATTCAAAGTTGTATAATGATAGAGTATGATACCGACATGTAGCAATGCGTCTTTGTACAACCAAACCTTGTGTCGACTGATGACTAACTCGCAAGTTAGTTAAATGTTATTACTGTTATCGATCATCCCTGAGTCTATGCGGGTGGGATGGGTTTGTCAGACCTATAGCGCTATAATCTAAACAGGCGGCTTGATCATTGTTAATGATTGTACTGTGTCTTTTTGTTACAGTCAAATGATAGAATGATGATGTACTTGAATCACAAGTAAATATGAGTATATGATAGTATAAAAATGTTTAAACATGTTTCACCCCAAAAATAGTGAAAATAGAGAAAAGGGGCTATGTAAACTCACCTTAGCAAATGTTAACTTGTTGAAAAAGATATGATAATTGTGTTGCCCAAAGTGATTCCAAATATTACCCTATAATGAGGCAATATATAATAAGTCTAAGTCTAATAACTAATATGTGTATCCTAGGGTTTCGAATTGGGGATAATCAATTGTTAAATTTAATTTTAAAAAAATGTTAATTAAATAAAGAAAATTGGATAATAAATGAAAAATAGTCTTTTTATAAAGTTTGAATTTTGAGTGTGCACATTAAAGTGTTTGAAGCAATAAAATAATTTTTATAAAATTATTTCATTTAAAATAGATTTTTAAATCTATTTATTTATAAATAGCCAATTATTAACTTTAATATTCAAAAATACTAAAATTAAAGAAATCTATTTTTAAAAATCATAATTCTGTTCTAAATGATTATAAATAATTTGTATAAAATTTTGGTGCAAAAATGATGAAAATTGGATTTATTATGAATTAAATATGATTAAATCTTACAAAAATTGATTAAAAATAATAAATAATTGATTTTACTGAATTAAAAATTATTTCAGTAAAGTTTAACTTTATAAAAAGTTAGGATAATTTTTGTGGAATTTAATAATACTGTTTTGATATAATAATGGATTTTTATATTTATAATAGTATAAAAATGATTTAATTATTATAAATATTAAATAAAAGAATTTCTGAAAAATAAAAATTGTAAATAAATCTTTTATATCAGATTAACCAATAATAATTTTTATAGAGTTTATAAAATAGTTTAGGTATTTTAAAAAGAATTTAAAAGATAAAAGGATTAATATATATATATAATTAATTATATTGTAAAAGAAAGAAAAGAAAGGAAAAATGCAAAAAAAACCGGTCAGAGCCGGACTCGAACCCGGGTGACCTCGGATAAGGACCAGCGTCTCAACCACCTGGCCTAGGCCGGTGGTTGTGAATGTTTTGACTTCCAATTAATTAAATACGTACAGACTGAATTAGTTTATCCCCAATTTATAACTCGACGAACCCTAGATTTTCAATTGGACGATTCAGGCAACAATAGCCCAATTAATGTTAGGGCTATTGTTGCTGAGATGCCGAAGAACAAATCCCACAAAAGAAAACGTACTCACAGTGTATAATTGATGATGAAGGTCGGGTCAAAGGAAAAGTCAACCCACGAACAGATTGATCAAAACAGAGAGAATTAGAGAGATGTAGAGATTGAGAGAGAGTTGTGAGCGAGTTGTTAAGCCTCGCAGATCATCAATTTATACTAATGGATTAGGGTTAGGGTTAATTGGATAGGTTGACTTTCCTTATTTTAAAACGCGGCCAATTATGATGATTAGGGCAACAATGCCGTGTAATTGTGGTGCAATTGTGTAGTAATGGGCCGGTAATAGCACGAGTTTGCCAAACATAAAACAATTACGCGTTATTACTACGGATTGGGCAACAAGGAATCCCACAGTTGACTTTTCTAGTCAACTGTGAGGATTTCAAATCGTGTATAAGATTAAAACGAGTCCGGGTTATTACAAAACAGAAGCCCAGCCCAGTTGGTTTGTGCATTGTGTGTGTGTGTGGGGCTGTCCGGGTTCGAAACCCGGCATAAACAAAACGTATTTTTTTTTTTTAGAACGGAAACGCTGGGGGGGTTTGGGCCCTGGTTTGGGCTGGGGTTTCTTTGGTTGGGCTTGCTTGATGGGCTCCAAAGATTATAAGGGTTTGGGCTTGGGATGGCTTGGGTAAATAATCCCAACTCAAATTATCTAGCATTCGTTAAAATTATTATTATTATTATTATTATTATTATTATTATAAATCTTTGTTTATATAAATATGTATATATATATATATATAATAATAAAACTAGTCGTTTAAATCCAAATTATTGATAACGTAATAATTATTAAATGCGTAATGTTACAGTCTCCCCTACTTTTAGGAACTTCGTCCCGAAGTTAAGAGAAACACTAGATTTACAATTGGTCAACCACCGGGAACATTGATAAAATTTCACACTACCTTAACGTACCTGTAAATTCATGATTACGTTCCGGACCGTAATTACAAATTTACCTTACATTAGGGTTTTGCGTCCTTTTATGACTTTACCGATTGCTAAGCAGGTCTGATAGTCCCCGTCAGTCGTTCAGGTGGTAGGGCCTCTCCCGACTGTTGGAGTGACATGATGACCTCTACCAATCGTTAAGCTGGTCGTTTGGTAGTTAACTAATTGTTGTACAAGCAAGTATGACTATAGATATAGCAATTAGTTCACATTCAGACAAACATGCACACAGATGTTATGATAATACTTGAATCTTATTACTTGAATCGAATAACGTCAATACATAGAATAAAAAGTAATCAATAGTCAAATGGTGAGTCTTGGTCAGGTAGCTGGAGGGTCTTGATCTCTGTTCAGTTTAGGGCATCGGTTACGGAAGTGATTTGGGTCTCCACATTCATAGCATTGACCATAGTTGTATCGATTAGGATTAGCAGCCTGAGCAGGGTTGATGGGTTGGTTGGCATTAGGGTTTGGGGTCTCGCGACATGTATTAACTAGATGGCCATACTTACCACAATTGGTGCACAAGCGACATGCTGAAGCAGTGGGATGATGTCGGTTGCATGTGTTGCACAATGGGTGGTTTCCTGTATAAGGTTTCTTGTTAGAAGCTTGTGTAGTGAGGTTGACATCAGGATCCTTGGCCTTACGCTTCTGATTCTCAGTAGTTACCGCGGCTACAATACTTGTTTTATTGCCTTTCCGAACTAAGGTTCCGTTCTTTACGTGATTATCGGTTAAGGTAGCTGCTAAACGTTTGGCTTCTTCAAGGGTAGCAGGGTTCCTTCCCCATACCGTGTCTTGAATCTGCATGGGCAAACCACCGATATACTTTTCGATGGCTACAGGTAGCGGAGTGACTTTGTGGGGCAGCAATAAGCTAAGCTCATGAAAGCGGGTGTTGTAGGCAAGGTTTTCCCCACTATCTTGAGCTAAGGTGTGGAACTCATCCTCAAGCTTCTTAACTTCATTGCGAGGACAAAACTCTTCCTTCATGATCTCTTTGACTTGGTCCCATGTCATAGCAAGAGCAACTTCGGCCCCACGAGTACGCTTTTCTTCATTCCACCATGTGAGTGCTCGTTTATGGAGAACACTCATGGCGTAACGAACCTTGAAGTTGTTGGGGCATTCACTGTTGATGAAGGCATTCTCAATACCCTCAAACCATTGGAGGAGTCCAGTAGCTCCTTCTTCACCACTAAACTTTGGAGGGTTACAAGAGTTGAAATGCTTAAGGGTACAGGCTTGGGGTCCATTTCCATTGCCATTGCCGTTCCCGTTCCCGTTGTTGTGACCATTCCCGTTGCCGTTCAATTGGATGACCTGAGCGAGTAAATTGGGAACCAGAGTTGCGATTTGCTGCGCCATTTGTTGAGAAATGATCGCAGCCAGTTGAGCATCAACCCCATTGTTGTTGTGGTTAGGAACTTGGTCATGGTTGTGGTTATGGTTATCACCACCTTCTTCGTGGTTCTCACCATTGCTGTTGCGAGTGCTGCGACGAGGAGGCATGATCTGTAATAGACACAATGAAATGAATGAGAGTTTATATAAGGAATGTAATCATTTATTCATTAATTAAAACGAATAAACGAAAACGTTGACTTATCAAAGATTCTAAATTCTAATAACATATGAAGACATGCTTTAGCCTATAAGTGAACACTCATCCCGAGAATTCCCAGGTAGGCATCCGGGTCCCTCGTCTGATTGGGATATATGCGCAATGCCAGCCTAGACAGAAGACTCAGAATACAGGCGTTCACCCTTCCAGATTGCACGTGTTCGTTATTAAAATCTAGAACTTCGACGAGATCTCAAGGTGGTTCAGGTTAAACCTGAGGATTTTGCCTTATTAGTCTAAGAGTGAATCCAGTGATGGAGAGCAACCTTCTTGTAGGGATGAGAGTAGGGATATGAAGTAGGAGGGAGATAGAGAATAGCAAACAAAAGAAGCAAGTACTGGTTAAATCCTATGGTTATAGACTAGATTATTTTTCTAATAACCTAATTCCCTATAACCAAGGCTCTGATACCAATCTGTAACACCCCAACCGATGGCGGAAACATCGGGGTGCCACGTATTGATGATTGTTCAGTAGCTCATGGAAAAATAATAAGTTTCATTAATTGATTTAAATATATTACATACAATTGTTCTACAAGAATTCGTACATCAAATGGAATAAACTATGCACATATCTTCAAGCAAATCTTCAAGCAAGTACAACCTGAAACATGTAAAGTTGAAAATATTTTTGGTCAACAAAAGTTGGTGAGAATACATAGGTTTGTGAATAAATGGTAACGATAGTTTGTACAACATTCAAAGTTGTATAATGATAGAGTATGATACCGACATGTAGCAATGCGTCTTTGTACAACCAAACCTTGTGTCGACTGATGACTAACTCGCAAGTTAGTTAAATGTTATTACTGTTATCGATCATCCCTGAGTCTATGCGGGTGGGATGGGTTTGTCAGACCTATAGCGCTATAATCTAAACAGGCGGCTTGATCATTGTTAATGATTGTACTGTGTCTTTTTGTTACAGTCAAATGATAGAATGATGATGTACTTGAATCACAAGTAAATATGAGTATATGATAGTATAAAAATGTTTAAACATGTTTCACCCCAAAAATAGTGAAAATAGAGAAAAGGGGCTATGTAAACTCACCTTAGCAAATGTTAACTTGTTGAAAAAGATATGATAATTGTGTTGCCCAAAGTGATTCCAAATATTACCCTATAATGAGGCAATATATAATAAGTCTAAGTCTAATAACTAATATGTGTATCCTAGGGTTTCGAATTGGGGATAATCAATTGTTAAATTTAATTTTAAAAAAATGTTAATTAAATAAAGAAAATTGGATAATAAATGAAAAATAGTCTTTTTATAAAGTTTGAATTTTGAGTGTGCACATTAAAGTGTTTGAAGCAATAAAATAATTTTTATAAAATTATTTCATTTAAAATAGATTTTTAAATCTATTTATTTATAAATAGCCAATTATTAACTTTAATATTCAAAAATACTAAAATTAAAGAAATCTATTTTTAAAAATCATAATTCTGTTCTAAATGATTATAAATAATTTGTATAAAATTTTGGTGCAAAAATGATGAAAATTGGATTTATTATGAATTAAATATGATTAAATCTTACAAAAATTGATTAAAAATAATAAATAATTGATTTTACTGAATTAAAAATTATTTCAGTAAAGTTTAACTTTATAAAAAGTTAGGATAATTTTTGTGGAATTTAATAATACTGTTTTGATATAATAATGGATTTTTATATTTATAATAGTATAAAAATGATTTAATTATTATAAATATTAAATAAAAGAATTTCTGAAAAATAAAAATTGTAAATAAATCTTTTATATCAGATTAACCAATAATAATTTTTATAGAGTTTATAAAATAGTTTAGGTATTTTAAAAAGAATTTAAAAGATAAAAGGATTAATATATATATATAATTAATTATATTGTAAAAGAAAGAAAAGAAAGGAAAAATGCAAAAAAACCGGTCAGAGCCGGACTCGAACCCGGGTGACCTCGGATAAGGACCAGCGTCTCAACCACCTGGCCTAGGCCGGTGGTTGTGAATGTTTTGACTTCCAATTAATTAAATACGTACAGACTGAATTAGTTTATCCCCAATTTATAACTCGACGAACCCTAGATTTTCAATTGGACGATTCAGGCAACAATAGCCCAATTAATGTTAGGGCTATTGTTGCTGAGATGCCGAAGAACAAATCCCACAAAAGAAAACGTACTCACAGTGTATAATTGATGATGAAGGTCGGGTCAAAGGAAAAGTCAACCCACGAACAGATTGATCAAAACAGAGAGAATTAGAGAGATGTAGAGATTGAGAGAGAGTTGTGAGCGAGTTGTTAAGCCTCGCAGATCATCAATTTATACTAATGGATTAGGGTTAGGGTTAATTGGATAGGTTGACTTTCCTTATTTTAAAACGCGGCCAATTATGATGATTAGGGCAACAATGCCGTGTAATTGTGGTGCAATTGTGTAGTAATGGGCCGGTAATAGCACGAGTTTGCCAAACATAAAACAATTACGCGTTATTACTACGGATTGGGCAACAAGGAATCCCACAGTTGACTTTTCTAGTCAACTGTGAGGATTTCAAATCGTGTATAAGATTAAAACGAGTCCGGGTTATTACAAAACAGAAGCCCAGCCCAGTTGGTTTGTGCATTGTGTGTGTGTGTGGGGCTGTCCGGGTTCGAAACCCGGCATAAACAAAACGTATTTTTTTTTTTTAGAACGGAAACGCTGGGGGGGTTTGGGCCTTGGTTTGGGCTGGGGTTTCTTTGGTTGGGCTTGCTTGATGGGCTCCAAAGATTATAAGGGTTTGGGCTTGGGATGGCTTGGGTAAATAATCCCAACTCAAATTATCTAGCATTCGTTAAAATTATTATTATTATTATTATTATTATTATTATTATTATAAATCTTTGTTTATATAAATATGTATATATATATATATAATAATAAAACTAGTCGTTTAAATCCAAATTATTGATAACGTAATAATTATTAAATGCGTAATGTTACAGTCAGCATCACTAAAAGCGATGAGGTCAAACTCATCGTCATTAGGGCACCAAAGACCTTTGGTCGGACAACCCTTTAGATAACGTAAGATCCTCTTCACAGCAATCAGGTGGGACTGTTTTGGCCTTGACTGGTATCTGGATAGTGAGCACGTTGCAAACATTATATCGGGTCTTGAGGGAGTGAGATACATAAATGAGCCAATTGTCGCTCGATAGATGAAAGGATCAACGACTTGTCCTTTCTCGTCAACACCACTCCCGTGATTGGTTTGAATGGGGTCATTACTGGAGTAGAGTCTTCCATCTGGAACAGGCTCAAGATATCAGCAACATATTTGGTCTGGGGGATGAAGATACCCGACTGTTTTTGTTCTACTTGTTGACCAAGAAAGAATTGCATCTCCCCTATCGAGCTCATCTCGAACTTCTCATGCATAAGCTTTTCAAAGTCCCTGCACATTTCATCATTAGTAGACCTAAAAATAATATCGTCAACGTAAACCTGTACCAGAAGACGGTCACCACCCTTTTCCTTGGTGAATAAGGTGCAATCCACGATTCCAAGGTTGAACCCATTGGATATTAGATAGTTTCTAAGCATTTGATACCATTCACGCAGAGCTTGATAGAGTCTGTATAAAGCCTTGTTCAGTTTGTAGACTTTGTCATGATGAGATGGATCCTCAAAGCCCGTTGGCTGTGCAACATACACCTCCTCCTTCACTATACCATGCAGAAAAGCACTTTTCACGTCCATTTGATACACCTTGAATCGTTTATACGAAGCATAAGCTAAGAACATCTGAATAGTTTCAAGGCAAGCAACTGGAGTGTATACTTCATTTTAATCTATTCCTTCGATTTGACGGAAGCCAAGGAGAACTAGACGAGCCTTGTTTCTGATAACCACCCCACATTCATCCCGTTTACACTTGTAGACCCGCTTTGTTCCAGTTTTCTTCGATCGTGGAGGTAAGTCAACTAAGTCCCACACTCCGAGCTTTTGGAACTGCTGATGTTCGGCTTGCATAGCTTCGATCCATGGTTCTTCCCTCAACGCCTCTTGCACCGTTCTTGGTTCTTGTTGAGATACGTATAAGGCGAAGGACAAATCGTTCTTATGACCTGATTTCCGGATGTCTGAATATAGAGCTAGGGTACCTGCATTGTCACTTGAACTAGCATTCTTGAGTTAAACACATGTCATAACTCGGCTAGCTGGATTCCCAATCACATTCTGCAATGGATGAGTGTTGTGAATCCGAGATTCCGGATGTGCCGGCACTGGATCATCCGAATGCAGATTGAGATTTTCTATGTTCTCTGATAGATTTGTCTCTGCGGCGCTTGATGTGTTGCCAAATGCATCACATTTATATAGTAGTTTTGTATAGTTTTTAATCATTTAACGTTCGTAAAATATCGTGTCTTAGATACTTATTTGTGTCTTGGTGTTAAGCAGGTGTTCGTGGGCTAAAACGAGAGAAAAAGAGTCTAATTGGAGGTGAAACGAGTGCACGGATGAATAAGGAATAAAAAGAAAATAAAATCTGTCAGATCACTTATTCATGCCCCGCGAATAACTGAATTGAGTTGCAAAATGACTATACTGCCCTTAATGAATCCAGCTATTTACCCTTGCTACCCTCGCGAAGTTATGACTTATTCATGCCACGCGAATAAGTCAGGGAGTTATTCATGGGGTCGCGAATAACTCTTCAGCCCATAAAAAGCCCATTTTCGCAATTAAAAACCTAGCAGCCGTTTGGGGAGATAATCTTCGACTTCCGGAGCTTCTAGGGGACGATTTTGAAGACTTTTTGCAGTTCCATTCATTCCGGTTGATGCCAGAGCAATCCAGAACAAGTTTTGAAGCCGAAATCATGATTATGCACGGCTAAACATCTTGCGGTTTCTCCGGTGAACGATTTGGTTATTTTATCAATTGTTTTATGTTTGATACTTATTATTGGGATTAGATTTGTGAACACCTTAACGGTCTTTGCGTCTAATTGTATGTTTGACTGATCTAGACAGTTTGGTTGATTAGTATTATTGCATCATGTTATCGTATCTTGGTTTTCTTGCACTAGGATTAATTTAACTTTGCAATTAATGTTATGATAGCTGAATTGGGTTGAACAATTTAAACAAAGTCATGTCTATGTGATTTCCTAGGTAGGGTATTAACATAATTCAGTTGATAATTACCGAATCAGAAACCTGGAGTGACCGTTTTTTCCATATTATTGTCTTTTCTAAAAAAATCAATTATTAATCCGTTTTGCAGCACTGCAGCACTTTTACATTAAACTTCATAAAATTACTTTAGTTAATCTTAATTTAATTAGAAATTAGTAACTTAGCACTTTCCACAAACTCCCTGAGGTTCGACAACCCTACTTCCTATACTGCAGTCAGTTGTAGCTAAGGAGTAGTTTTTAATATATTTTTTGATTAGCACTTCGACACGCGATCAAAATGGCGCCGTTGCCGGGGAGTTCGTGCGCTTAGTGTTTAGTTTAGTTTGTTTATTTATTTTCTTAAAAAAAAATTTGTCTTTTTAGTTATTTGTTTCCGTATTTTATTTCTCTTCTTCGTTCAGTACTACTCTATTTGTTTTCTTGTTTTTGTGTGTGCAGGTGACTTCTGTGTTGCATGCATACTAGGTTTTCCAAAAAATCGTCTCCATTGTTATTTGATCCAGAGATTGAGAAGACAGCACGTCAAAACCGTGTTGTTTTTCGTTCAGCAGTAAAGAAGCAATCAAGTTCTTCAACAGTCGCTCAGAGAATTGAAGAAGCAGCTATTGAGATGGCTGATCAGGATAACCAAAATGACCAAATACCCAACCAACCGAATGATCTTATTCCACCTACTCTACCAAACCAACCTATCCCAAACCGACCACCACCACAACAACAATTCCAACCTGGTGAGTATTTTCAAGCTGCTAACCCATGTCCACAACAAAACCAACAAAATCCAAGAAACCAACCTCGTCCACAACAAGCAGTTATCCCACCCAACCGACAACAGAACCAACAGAGATATGATGAGGGAAGTGTGCATACTTGGACTCTGAATGGGATCAAGAGGACGAACAGGAACCGTATGATGGGAGATATGGTAATTATGGGCATGACATGGAGTATGAGCAGCAGCCACCACAGCGGGTTAATCAGGGGAACCGTGTTCAGGGATACAGAAATAATCAAGCACCACAAGGGGTTCCTCAAATTAATGTTGGGAATATGGGGATGGGAGATGAGTTACAGTTAGTAGATGGTGTCCCACAGATACGTCAGAGGGCACCGGTTCAGGGGGTTGATAGTCATTTTAGGCTGGTCATTGTACCCAATTCTTCAGCTGTAGTGACACCGGTGAGCAGGAACGGGAGAGCATTCGAGGTGAGACCCCAATATTTGGGTCATCTACCTGAGTTCTATGGAAAAAGATCTGAAGAGCCTTACTTACATATAACAGCATTTGAGTCTGTGTGCAATATGATTGGAGGATCAGGGTTTACTAAGGATCAGCTAATGTTGATGATGTTTCAGTTCACCTTGAAGGACAGGGCAAGGCAATGGTTTGCTACACTACCCCCAGGTAGTATATACACTTGGCAGGATATGCAACAAATTTTCTTGGAAGAATATTACACCATGAGCAGAACATCTGAGGCTCGGGATGCAATAAGAGGATTTCAGCAGAATTCGGGGGAAGCATTCCATGAGGCCTTTACTAGATTCAAAGAGTTATTGAGAAAATGTCCTCATCATGGGATTCAGATATGGGAATTAATAAAAGCTTTTTATGATGGATTGACGCCAGAGGATGTTAGGGGTTTGACTGCCATTAGCAATGGCACATTCTTTACTAACACTGAAGCTGTGGATTGGGGACACTTGGAAAGGATGAGTGCCACTTCAAAGAGACAGGCACAATCATGTAGGAAGTTGAGACCATCATCTGTCAAAGCAGCAGACTATGAGGCTGAAGAAAAAATTGAGAAATTGAAGCAGCAAAATTTACTCTTGGCAAAACAGGTAGCTCAACTTAATTTGGAAAAGAGTAGTGAGGCAAAGGTGGCTAATGCTTTTTCGGTATGTACTGATTGTGGAGAGTTGGGACATCTAGCCCAAGACTGCCAGGGGCCTTTGGAGAATACAGAAGAGGTGAATCAAGTTTATGGAGAACGGAAGCAATATGACATGAATTCCAACACCTATCATCCCGGGCTAAAAAACCACCCAAACTTCAGGTATGGTAATCCTAATAATCAATTAAATCCTAACTTTTCTGGTTCTAATGTGCACGGAGGAAATCAACAACAGTCTCAGAACAGGCAGTATGGATATAATCAAGGGGGTTACTCAAAGAATACCTATAATCCGAGCGGTCAGCAGCAGAGAGGAAATCAACAAGGCACATCTGGAGGAGGTAATGATCAACTGAGTGCAATCTTGGATGCCATTAAAGCTGTACAGAATGATGTCAGGACAGTACAGAACGATGTCAGGTTAGTTCAAGAAGAGGTCAAGGGAATGCGAAAAGACAATGAAGTAAGGGATAAGACTGTGGAAGCATTGTCCAAGCAGGTAGGGCAATTGGCTGCAGATATGTCTAAGAGAGATCCAGGGAAGCTACCAAGTGACACCACCATTAATCCTCAACATCAGCAATCAAGCTCAAGGAATTCGAGGAATGTGCAAATCAACCAGGTAAGTATTCTGCGCAATGGTAAGGTTTATGATAATAAAGTGGGAACTCCGCCACAGTTTGTTGAGGGTGTGGTGGAGGATTTGGGTAGTGATGATAGTGAAGATGAACAGGAATTTGTTGAATTGAACAAAACACCTAAAACTGCTTTAGAAAAAGAAAAAAATAAAAATAAAAGTGTTTTGATCAATAATTCCAACCAGGTTGTAGAAAAGGGTGTGGAGGGTAATACCATCCCTTTTCCTGCAGCTCTCACTGATCGTGGTAAGAAAAAGACAGTCAATAAAAGAGGCCCACAGTCGGATGAAATGTGGGAGGTTTTCAAACAAGTTAAAATCAATCTTCCTCTTTTAGATGCCATTAAACAAATTCCTGCATATGCAAAGTACCGGAAAGATATGTGCACTCAGAAAAGAAATCATAAAATTCCAAAGAAACTTGACATGCCAGCAGATGTGAGTGCAATAATTTCAGGTACTCTGCCTGAAAAGTTACAGGATCCAGGGGCACCAATTATTTCAATTCAAGTTGGTGATTTTCAAATGACACGAGCCCTTTTGGATCTTGGAGCGAGTGTGAGTATACTACCGGGGAGCTTGTACGACCAGTATGAGTTCGGTCCACTTAAGAAAGCTGATACCACTGTAGTGTTGGCTGATTTGACTCCTAAGCTACCCCGGGAGTATTGTCAGATGTGATTGTGAAAGTTAATGAGTTTTATTATCCGGTTGATTTCTTGGTCCTTGATTATGTTTCTGTTGATAAAACCAAGCAACCGACTGTGATTCTTGGTAGACCATTCTTAGCTACTTCTGACTCTCAGATTAATTGCAGGACTGGTACTGTGGATATGACTTTTGGTAACCGCAAGATGCGGTTAAGTGTTTTTGGTAATGTTTCTAACCCCAATGTTAGTGATGAATGCTTTATGGCAGACATCATTGACGGGCGTGTTCCTCCTTACATTCCTAATGATGAGGGGGACGAGTCCATGGTAGAATGTGCTTTGTTTGGCAGGTTATATTCTGAGACAGTCAAGGAACTCGAGGAAGAGGATGCAAAGGTGGAGGCGATGGTAGTGAGAGAAGGAAGACCACCTTGGTCTTATCATGTGGAGAGTTTGCCAGATCACATTGACACAAAGCTGAAACCCTCATTAGAGACACCACCACAATTAGAACTTAAAGAGCTACCTAAACATCTAAAATATACTTTTGTTGGTGCTAATGATACTCTTCCTGTTATTATTTCTGCAGGTTTGACTGATGAACAGGAGAAAGCTTTGATGGAAGTTTTGGTTGCACACCGGGCTGCAATTGGGTGGACTATTGCAGACCTGAAAGGAATAAGCCCCTCAATAGTGATGCATAAAATCATAACAGAGGAGGGATCAAAACCGGCAAGAGATGCACAGCGAAGGCTTAACCCGAACATGAGAGAATTGGTGAAGAAAGAAGTTTTGAAGTGGCTGGATGCGGGTATCATTTATCCCATCTCTGACAGCACTTGGGTAAGCCCAACACAGACCGTTCCCAAGAAAGCAGGGATTCAGATAGTCAGGAACGAAAAAGGGGAAGAAATTGCCACCCGACCTGTTACTGGGTGGAGAATATGCATTGATTACAGGAAGATGAATGCAGCTACCTCGAAGGACCACTTCCCTTTACCGTTCATTGATCAGATCATCGAGAAGTTATCAGGTCAGAAATTTTATTGTTTTCT
This sequence comes from Ambrosia x helenae, assembly GCA_030844895.1. Lineage (NCBI taxonomy): Eukaryota > Viridiplantae > Streptophyta > Magnoliopsida > Asterales > Asteraceae > Ambrosia > Ambrosia x helenae. Next base: position 54,253,377 of record CM061223.1, read on the forward strand.
TGATGGTTATTCAGGGTATAATCAAATTGCCATCCACCCTGAAGACCAACAAAAGACCACATTTACCTGCCCTTATGGTACCTTTGCATTCAGGCGAATGCCATTTGGGTTGTGTAATGCCCCAGCCACCTTTCAGAGGTGCATGATGAGTATCTTTTCAGATATTGTTGGGGACTCACTTGAAATTTTTATGGATGACTTCTCAATTTTTGGAACCTCCTTTGAATCTTGCTTAGAACAGTTAACTAAGGTGTTGAAACGATGTATTGAAACAAACTTAGTTTTAAGCTGGGAAAAGAGTCATTTTATGGTTCAAGAAGGGGTGGTGTTAGGGCATGTAATTTCAAAACGTGGGATTGTGGTCGATCATGCAAAAATTAAAGTTATTTCAACTTTACCTCCTCCCACAAATGCTAAAGGGGTTAGGTCGTTTTTAGGACATGCTGGTTTTTACAGAAGGTTCATAAAAGGTTTTAGCACAATCACAAAACCACTTTGCAAGTTACTTTTAAAAGATGAACCTTTTGTATTTGATAAGGAATGTGTAAAAGCTTTCAACACTTTGAAAGAAAAACTGGTTGAAGCCCCAATTCTGCAAGCACCCAATTGGTCACAGCCTTTTGAAATCATGTGTGACGTGAGTGACTATGCAGTTAGGGCTGTTTTGGGTCAAAGGGTAGATAAAAACCAGTGGTAATTTATTATGCAAGTAAGACGTTGGACGTAGCACAATTGAATTATACTACTACTGAAAAAGAATTACTTGCAGTTGTGTTTGCTCTTGATAAGTTCAGGTCTTATATTTGGGGAAGCAAGGTGAGTGTGTATTCAGATCACAGCGCGGTGCGTTATTTGATGGAGAAAAAGGATGCGAAACCTAGATTGATCCGTTGGGTTCTCCTGCTTCAGGAGTTTGATCTGGAAATCAGAGACAAGAAGGGAAGTGAAAATGTGGTGGCAGACCACTTGTCTAGATTGCCCCATATGGACGCTGAAGTCACTAATGAGATCAATGAGACCTTTCCAGATGAGCAGCTATTCGAAGTATCTACTTCACCATGGTATGCTAACATTGTTAATTATTTAGCTGCAGGTATTGTAACATCGCAAAATTTTCCCCAAAATTTTAATACATAAAAAGCCCTTATATATATATATATATATATATATTTTTATTACACCTTTATCATTAATATTATACAAATGTGCCTAAGTCTTTATTTATCCTAACTCACAACTTATATACATACATAAATGTATATAAATAATAATAATAATAATATGATTCTAAATTCTTTTTTTTTTTCACATACAAGATTTTTTTTTATTTAAATAAAGCCTTGAGTCAAATAGTCAAAGTCCTAGTCAAAGTCTTAGTCATACAGTCAAAGTCTTAGTCAAATAGTCAATTCATCATAAAACCTTACTTTATGGTGTTGACCAATTTTAATGGCTAATTGAATCCAAAACTAGTATAAAAACCCACCTATGACCCATTATACTTTGCACCTCTAAATCGATTGTTTCAATCCGATTAAACTTTCCCTCATACCTTTCTTCTATAGTCTATTACTTCTACAATTGAAGCTTTGAGTATAAGCTCTTGTAATTGGCAACTTTGGGGCTACACATATTCTATTTCTCGAGACTTAATACTTTGCTAAGGTGAGTTTACGTAACCATGTTTATGCGATTCTTTATACTTGCAACAATTATTTAAGCAATTCAACATGCCTGTCTAGTAGTAAACTTTATTGCCTCATGAATTAGTCAACAGTTTCAACGAGTTTCAACGAGTTTCAACATTTACATAATCATTAGCTATGGCCAAGCCGGCGATACTCAATAATAGATCTATTGGATTGACAACCCCACCCGGATACGTGTACCTCCTACATAGGTAACGTGGGTGATTGTTATCGTTCAACATATTACTAAGGTGAACCGTAGATGACGGGATGGACCTAAACTAGTCGGAGGTTTGATTATGTCAACATATTATACTATTCATGTAGACTTAAATTTACGATAGACATACGAATTGCTAAACTTTTATACTTAAACTATATGCTTAACATGGATTATGTATTCTCACCAACTTCTAGTTGACCCCCCCATTTTTCCAAACTCAACAGGAAATACTGATGCATGAAGTCTAGAGCTAGCATGAGGAGATTTTGAAGTTTTAAGCTTTGTTTGATTATTTGATGTAGACTTCAATGTAATTCAATATTGTAATGTAATAAAGGATTATTTAAACATATGTATTATCATGAGCTACTGAACAATCATCAATACGTGACATCCCGATGTTTCCGCCATCGGTTGGGGTGTTACAGATTGGTATCAGAGCCATGGTTATAGGGAATTAGGTTATTAGAAAAAAAAATAATCTAGTCTATAACCATAGGATTTTAATCAGTACTTGCTCCTTTTACTTGCAACTTTTACTTGCTATTCTCTATCTCACTCCTACTTCTTATCCCTACTTCAACCCCTACAAGAAGATTGCTCTCCATCACAAGATCTACTCTTAGACTAATAGGACAATCCTCAGGTTTAGCCTGAACCACCTTGAGATCTCGTCGAAGTTCTAGATTTTAATAACGAACACGTGCAATCTGGAAGGGTGAACGCCTGTATTCTGAGTTTTCTGTCTAGGACTGGCATTGCGCATATATCCCAATCAGACGAGGGACCCGGATGCCTACCTGGGAATTCTCGGGATGAGTGTTCACTTATAGGCTAAAGCATGTCTTCACTATATTATTAGAATCTAGAAGTTTTGATAAGTCAACGTTTTCGTTTATTCGTTTTAATTAATGAATAAATGATTACACTCACCTTCCTTAAACTAAGCTCAAAAATCTCAAAATTTTACAGCTTAAATCAATCTCATTTCATAACCATCCATGGATTTCACAATCACACTTCACCTTACCATCTTAGCCACTTTTAAATATTCAACACCCTACCCAAATCATATAATCTCCATACTATAAAATAAACTCTTTATCAACTATCTTCACATTCACTATCTCTCATAACTTTGATTCTGCTTCAAGATTTTTTCATCATCCTCTCAAGAACTAAATTCATATCCTTCACCTTCTCACACATGAGCTAGTTACCCATGATAACCAAACTATTGAAACTTGATTGTGTGTTGCATCAAACATAATCCTTAGTTATACATGAGGATTCGACTATTTGCCTTATTTGAACATTTGAAACTAGAATTCATGGAATATAAACTATTTGCTATAGACACACCTAGAGTCATTAACCTTGTCTAGGGCAACTCTATTACAACTCGTATGCTATACTTGATACTTGATTGCTTACATGTACATATTATCAATTTGCAATTCATGTGTGTAATAATTGGTACACTTAATCAAACAACTGATAGAGGATGAAGTACTTGCTCAACAGTTAGTAGAGTACAAAATAACCTACTCAACGATTGGTAGAGGTCATCATGCCTGCTCAACAGTCGGTAGAGGCCCTACAACCTGCTCAACGACTGGTAGAGGCTATCATACCTGCTCAACAATCGGTAGAGGTTCTTACTCACTGACTGGTAGAAGTCTTTTTCCTAATCAACAGTTGGACTCATTTTTGGATACATTGTATACGATTCAATCACAAGGTTATTTTGCATTACTTACATGTGTGTTTAGAGTCATAGAAGGACACACAACCCTAATGTAAGGTAAATTGGTGATTACGGTCCGGAACGTAATCATGAATATACAGGTACGTTAAGGTAGTGTGAAATTCTATCAAGGTTTTCGGTAGTTAACCAATTATAAACCTTAGTTATCTGGTAGTTCATTTAGTCTTTCAATAGTCCATCAACTCATTCCTTTTAGGACTCCTAAAACTTAAGATTCTTATTCTCCTTGCTATTTCAGATGAACCTAATCCAACCCTTAAAACTCACACATATCAAAACTCTTACCCAAATTATTCGAAACAGTTTATTCTATTACCTATAAATTTATGTCATGCCTTAACTCGAAACTTCTCAAACCACCCTTGTCCTAATTTCTACCCAATCACCTTCAACCCTGTATTTTCAATAAACTTCGGGACGAAGTTTCCAAAAGTAGGGGAGACTGTAACATCGCAAAATTTTCCCCAAAATTTTAATACATAAAAAGCCCTTATATATATATATATTTTTTTTATTACACCTTTATCATTAATATTATACAAATGTGCCTAAGTCTTTATTTATCCTAACTCACAACTTATATACATACATAAATGTATATAAATAATAATAATAATAATATGATTCTAAATTCTTTTTTTTTTCACATACAAGATTTTTTTTTATTTAAATAAAGCCTTGAGTCAAATAGTCAAAGTCCTAGTCAAAGTCTTAGTCAAACAGTCAAAGTCTTAGTCAAATAGTCAATTCATCATAAAACCTTACTTTATGGTGTTGACCAATTTTAATGGCTAATTGAATCCAAAACTAGTATAAAAACCCACCTATGACCCATTATACTTTGCACCTCTAAATCGATTGTTTCAATCCGATTAAACTTTCCCTCATACCTTTCTTCTATAGTCTATTACTTCTACAATTGAAGCTTTGATTATAAGCTCTTGTAATTGGCAACTTTGGGGCTACACATTTTCTATTTCTCGAGACTTAATACTTTGCTAAGGTGAGTTTACGTAACCATGTTTATGCGATTCTTTATACTTGCAACAATTATTTAAGCAATTCAACATGCATGTCTAGTAGTAAACTTTATTGCCTCATGAATTAGTCAACAGTTTCAACGAGTTTCAACGAGTTTCAACATTTACATAATCATTAGCTATGGCCAAGCCGGCGATACTCAATAATAGATCTATTGGATTGACAACCCCACCCGGATACGTGTACCTCCTACATAGGTAACGTGGGTGATTGTTATCGTTCAACATATTACTATGGTGAACCGTAGATGACGGGATGGACCTAAACTAGTCGGAGGTTTGATTATGTCAACATATTATACTATTCATGTAGACTTAAATTTACGATAGACATACGAATTGCTAAACTTTTATACTTAAACTATATGCTTAACATGGATTATGTATTCTCACCAACTTCTAGTTGACCCCCCCATTTTTCCAAACTCAACAGGAAATACTGATGCATGAAGTCTAGAGCTAGCATGAGGAGATTTTGAAGTTTTAAGCTTTGTTTGATTATTTGATGTAGACTTCAATGTAATTCAATATTGTAATGTAATAAAGGATTATTTAAACATATGTATTATCATGAGCTACTGAACAATCATCAATACGTGACATCCCGATATTTCCGCCATCGGTTGGGGTGTTACAGGTATCATCCCAGAGCATTGGGCAAAGAAAAAGAGAACTCACTTGAAGGCTCAAGCGAAGCAGTACATTTGGGATGAACCAGACTTGTTTAAGATAGGAGCTGACCAGATAATTCAAAGATGTATCCCAGAATCGAAAGTTCAATGTGTATTGGGACTTGTGCATGCATCTGCTTGTGGAGGACACTTCAGCGGGCAGAAAACAGGACACAAAGTGCTATCATCGGGCTATATTGGCCAAGCATTTTTAAAGATGCTTTTGAGTTTGCTAAGAACTTCACCAAGTGTCAGCAGATGGGTAGCATAACTAAACGGAATGAGATGCCCATGCAGCCTATCCTCGTGGTTGATATTTTTGATGTGTGGGGGATCGACTTCATGGGCCCGTTCCCAAATTCCAGGGGTTATCAGTATATCTTGGTGGCTGTCGATTATGTATCTAAATGGATAGAAGCAATAGCCACCAGGACAAACGATCATACCGTTGTTTGCAATTTTGTAGTATCAAACATCTTTACACGATTTGGACTTCCTCGTGTGATCATCAGTGATGGGGGGTCGCATTTCAAGAATTTTAAATTCGGTAAATTGCTTAAACGGTATGGTGTGGTTCACAGAATTGCAACCCCGTATCACCCACAGACAAGTGGGCAAGTTGAGATGTCAAATCGTCAAATTAAAGAGATTTTACAAAAGACGGTAAGACCAGATCGTAAGGACTGGTCCACCAAGCTAGATGATGCATTATGGGCTTACCGTACAGCTTATAAGACACCAATTGGCACCACACCATACCGATTGGTTTATGGGAAGGGTTGCCATTTACCGGTGGAAATAGCACATAGGGCATTATGGGCTGTTAAAGAAGTTAATACTGATTATGATGTTGCAGGTAAAGAAAGGAAGTTGAATCTGTGTGAGCTTGAGGAGCTGAGAGATGAAGCATATGAGAGTGCATCGTCATACAAGGACAAGATGAAGAAGGTGCACGATGCCAAGCTTCGGTTGAAGAAGTTCGAGGTAGGCCAAAAGGTATGGTTGTACAATTCCCGTCTTAAATTATTCCCAGGAAAGTTGAAAAGCAAGTGGACGGGGCCATACTTAATTACGAGAGTTGGTGAATACGGTGATGTCAAGATTGAAGACTTTGATGATCATTTACGTCAAGTAGTGAATGGACATCGACTTAAACCGTACCTGGATTCGTCTGACATCCACGGAACAACATAAGAGCCGGTTTGCTTTTTGACGAGTGAACCAGATGATGAAGGTAAGTGATAACGCATTCGGTATGTGTAATTGTAGAGTTTGTACAATTTTTTTGTGTATTTTCGTTGTTTTTGGTTTTGCGTTTTTTGTGTGTTTGAGTTTTTCAGGTAATCGTATCTATTTCGACACAAGGAATCATCACTAACAGGAGTCCAGGTAAGTTTACATGTTAATGGGGCATTGGAATAAGTTTTAAAGGGTTTGGGAGTGTTAAAATTGAGATGCTAAAAATTTTTCTAAGTATAAAAACGCCAAAACTTTCTGTCACCAAAGGAATTCGCGCCCCGCTAATAAGTGTGGTGAAATTCATGGGCCGCGAATAACTTATCCATAAAAAAAAAAAAAAAAAAAAAAAAAAAAAAACAACTCATCATACGTTTCCTTTTCCTGCATCTTCTTCTTCTCCCCAAATCTTCTAAACCTAATATCACCAAATACCATCTTCATCTCCATAACAAGACTCTAACATCAACCATCAACCACATACAACCCTCGAACCACCCTACGCAGACCTAACAACCACCCGTTGACCTCCACCAACCTGATTCACCACCAACCTCAATCACCAGCTTCACTCGAACCCGACCCAACCCTCTACCGCCCGACCCCATCTCTGCTCCATAACCCGACCACCATAACCACCGCCGCCGTCCTCCTTCTTCCTCTCCCATCGCCGAACCAAACCTGACCCTCCTGCAACCTGTCACTACCCGATTAACCACCACTCACCTAACCCTAACTCCACTGCCTACCTCCGCCGCAGCAGCAGCCTTCCTCCACTACACCCCCATACCCGACCCGACTACCAACCCGACAGACCCACGTCAGCCGCCTATCTACACTCTCCGAACAACCACCACCTGAACACCAACCTAATCAGACCCAACCCGACCCCAACCCGGTCACTGCCACAGACCCGAACCACCACCAAAACTGTGCTTGTTTAGTTTAGTTCGGTTTGCTTCCTGTCGTCTCTGTTACGTGTCGAAAACCAGAATGTCAGGTGAGGAATCCTCTAATGCGGTCGTGGGAGCCAAGCGAAAAAGAGGACCTAAACAGAGGCCACGGGGTGAGCCTGGACCGCGAGTTACAGGGGTTTCTAGGAGTATTCGGTATGCATTACCCGAGGTTAGGCCACAGCCTGGGGACCCAGTAGAGCCTGTTGAGGACAGGGTTTTAGAGGATCACACACTATTGCAGTTTGATATAGGTTCTAGGGAATGGGAGAACTGTCAAAAATATATGTTGATCCCTGAGTTACAGCACAGGACGATAAATTGGGAGTTAATGGGTGTGTTAGATCAGCATGAGAGGATGGAGGAGATGTTAGGACCTAAGTGGATGGCTATCTTAGAGTGTGATCGACCGCAGTATAGGGAGCTTACCGTTGAGTTTTATTCCACTTTTAGGTACAATGCTGACAGATTTCTTGAGCAACATGCAGTGTCGTTCTCATTAGGCAGACGGTTGTATGAGTTTAGTGTGCCTAGGTTTGCAGTAGTGGCTGGGATTTATACTGACCAAGAGGTGAAGGCATCTGGATTTAGCCGGTTACTTAGGGGTAGTTATAAGAAGAAAAGGTCGAGTTCGATTCTTACTAGGGATTTGAAGGAATTTTGGAGGACTATCGCTGTGGGTGAGTTTGGTAACAACGTGACGGAGTCGAGGATTAGAGATCCAGTTATCAGGTTTATTCATAGGATCTTAGCGTGCACTGTTGTCGCCCGTAAGGGGAGCGGGACAAGGTTAGTGTACTCGATGCTTTCTGTTTGTATTGTATTGTCGGCCGACGGGAGGCCAATCTGGCTACTATTTTGTTATCCTCATTTGCTAGGGGTGCGCGTGATGGAGCTAAGAGTAGACTAGGTTTGGGACCTTATGTGACTCGGATTGCAGAGAATCTAGGGGTGTTTGACAGGTATCCTAGGGAGCATCTGACTACGGGGCCAGAGACAGTATATTATGAGATGCAGGATATGAGGATGGCTAAGATGATTACGTATGATGATCCACCAGAGTGGGAGTTAGTACTACCACATGTCGGGACACTAGCAGCAGAGAGTGTACAGAGGACTATGCCTATAGCTAGACGGCAGGTTCAGTCATCTATGGACTGCACTAGTCCTTTGTGTTTACCATCACCATCTGAGTTGGTCACAGTAGAGCCTGACGTTCAGAGGAGAGATGAGTTAGAGGCAAAGGTTGATATGTTTACGGATATGATGAGGTTCATGATGCAGGGCATGGGTTTGAAGATACCCGAGCGTTTTAGGGGTATAGGTGATCTAGTAGGTACATCTGCAGGAGCTGAGCAGGAGGGAGGCAGTCAGTCTGAGGAGCTTGGGTAGCAGGAGTGATAGCTCGCAGCAGCGCCAACCGGTTTATTTTGTGTTTTTGGTGTACTTTTCCCTTTATTTTGTTTTGATTATCATATGCCTGTATCTAAACTAACACATTAAGGGAAATTGTAAGGGGAGACCGGTTGGGTGGTTTATATTATATTATATTATATGATACGTTGCTGTTATATGTGTGTTTTGGTTGTTAGAATATTGAATAATTGCCGCTTTTGTCCGCGAACGGAATGCTATACGGACAAGTTGGAGGGCAGGGGAGCACGACTTTCAACAACATCGTCGCATTTATCAGGGGAGTCTGTTCCGATTTTCTGTTTTATTTATTTATTTTTCTCTTTTCGTATTTTACTTTTGTTTTTGTGTTACTATTCCCTTAGCACATTGAGGACAATGTGTCGCTCAAGTGTGGGGGGGGGGGTGCTATACGTCTTTAGAGTGTGTTTTTGTGTTAGTCTTGAGTCATAAAAAAAAATTAAAAAAAAATTAAAAAAAAAGTCCTAAAAGCGGTCTGATCGGGCATGAAAGCGACTGTTTCAATGCTTTCTTTCTGTCTCTGCTTGTGGTGTGTGGGTCCTTAATCATGGTCTAATTATTTAGAACAGACATATGAACCGTTTTCAGCAGGTGTTTTAGAGAAAATGTTTAGAATTTGCCCGATTAGGTGTAACGAGCTGTCGGTAATAAATGCATGCACACATCGGTAACCCATTTCCACACTTTGGTGAGATCTTGAGCCTACTAGATGATAGATTGATACACATACATATATATTTTCATTTGTTGAGTGTAGGCCAGATGTTTCTCTGTTGCAGAACTTGTGTGATTTGATACATGCCGAGGTTGTAGACTAGATATGCACATAGATGATAAAGGCAATTTAGGCTTTTCCTTTTTCTTTTGATACCCACTTATTTGTTATGTGTTGACCTGTTTACCTAAAATCACCCTTAGTAGCCCATGTTGAGCCTATACCCTTTCATTTGATTAAACCTATTACCCAAATTGACCCGTTTACCTTTGTGAAATAAATTGATGACATCCATTGTGTTTATGTTTTGTTCAAGTGATTGAGTTATGTTTAAGTTGTGAAAGAAAAGAAAAAAAAAGAAAAAAAAATATATGAAAAAAAATATATGAAAAAAAAGTGAAAAAAGAAAAAATAATAATAATAGAAGTATGTGTTATGGGTCAAATATGCCCAAAGTTGTGTGATTATTGTATTATGTTGCTTAGTGAATAAGGATGATCATTCAAGCGTGTTGAAACCCTTGTTTTTAAACCAATTGTTAGCCAAATCTATCCTACCTTTATCCGAAGCCCAAAACCCGTAAGTCATTTAGATATGTGCATTGTCTATAGTTGAGGTGTGATTGTTATACAAGCCTATGATAATAGAGTTGCATGTTTGGTTTTGAGTGAATAATACTAGCGCATTACATGCTAGTCCAGATATTAAACCGAGTGGAGTGAAAAATTGTGAGGGGTGTGTTGCATGAGAATAAAAACCGAAAGCATGTTAGTTGGGTGAGTTCTGTTTTCAAAATTGTGCATCATGGTTGCCTGTTGAATTAACACATCTAATGATGATCTATGAATGGGGTATGACTTTGGACCCTAACTAGTGCATGGCGGGGGCGTTTGAGGTATTTGTTACTTGTTCGTGGTAAGGTTCTGAGCAGATTTGCTTGAGGGCAAGCAAAAGATAAGTGTGGGGGTGTGATGTGTTGCCAAATGCATCACATTTATATAGTAGTTTTGTATAGTTTTTAATCATTTAACGTTCGTAAATATCGTGTCTTAGATACTTATTTGTGTCTTGGTGTTAAGCAGGTGTTCGTGGGCTAGAACGAGAGAAAAAGAGTCTAATTGGAAGTGAAACGAGTGCACGGATGAATAAGGAATAAAAAGAAAATAAAATCTGTCAGATCACTTATTCATGCCCCATGAATAACCTCAGGAGTTATTCATGCCCCGCGAATAACTGAATTGAGTTGCAAAATGACTATACTGCCCTTAATGAATCCAGCTATTTACCCTTGCTACCCTCGCGAAGTTATGACTTCTTCATGCCACGCGAATAAGTCAGGGAGTTATTCATGGGGTCGCGAATAACTCTTCAGCCCATAAAAAGCCCATTTTCGCAATTAAAAACCTAGCAGCCGTTTGGGGAGATAATCTTCGACTTCCAGAGCTTCTAGGGGACGATTTTGAAGACTTTTTGCAGTTCCATTCATTCCGGTTGATGCCAGAGCAATCCAGAACAAGTTTTGAAGCCGAAATCATGATTATGCACGGCTAAACATCTTGTGGTTTCTCCGGGTGAACGATTTGGTTATTTTATCAATTGTTTTATGTTTGATACTTATTATTGGGATTAGATTTTGTGAACACCTTAACGGTCTTTGCGTCTAATTGTATGTTTGACTGATCTAGATAGTTTGGTTGATTAGTATTATTGCATTATGTTATCGTATCTTGGTTTTCTTGCACTAGGATTAATTTAACTTTGCAATTAATGTTATGATAGCTGAATTGGGTTGAACAATTTAAACAAAGTCATGTCTATGTGATTTCCTAGGTAGGGTATTAACATAATTCAGTTGATAATTACCGAATCAGAAACCCGGAGTGACCGTTTTTTCCATATTATTGTCTTTTCTAAAAAAATCAATTATTAATCTGTTTTGCAGCACTGCAGCACTTTTACATTAAACTTCATAAAATTACTTTAGTTAATCTTAATTTAATTAGAAATTTGTAACTTAGCACTTTCCACAAACTCCCTGAGGTTCGACAACCCTACTTCCTATACTGTAGTCAGTTGTAGCTAAGGAGTAGTTTTTAAAATATTTTTTGATTAGCACTTCGACACGCGATCAGCGCTTGAACTAGAAGGAGCAGCGGGTTGCACGTTATACTTTGAGAGATCAACTCGCAGATTGATCCCTGGAGCTGTAGAAGTAGAAGGACCAAGTTGATTGTTCCCGGTAGGAATGACTGGAGCTGTAGTGGTAGATTCACCATTTCCTGCTTGTTCCTTAGTAAGAGTTTCATGAGACTCTGAAAATTCCTTGTCCGATGAAGAAGATTCTTGAATCTCTGCTGAAACTTACTAAAAAAATTCATCTACTTCTACTGCTGTGGTTTTGTCAGGGGGACCCATAGACGCTGAAGCATCAGATGTTGCTAGTGCATTGACGACGATCGGACGCACTAGTGGTGAACTAGTTGTGTTTTCACATTCGTAATACATTTGTGCAACATCATCAACAACATTATCTACATTTAAAGAATCAGATAAACTTTTATAGTCAAACAACCAATCGGGTCCAACACCAGGAGCATTGACAGTATAGCGTTGAACATGAACACTAAGCCATTCTTCAACACGTTGGGTTCTTTTATTGTATACTCTTTTGTTAGGAGTGTAGTATCCAACAAATAACCATTATTCTGCCTTGGCTCCAATTTTTTCATGTGGTTGCATCATGGTGCATGGAGCTCCGAATGGTTCCAGAAACTCTAAGTTCGGTTTCCTACGGTTCAGAAATTCGTAAAGAAGTCTTACCATGCTTCTTTACCATAAGAACCCTATTTACAGTGTAACACGCGCAGTGAACCGCCTCATTCCAGAAGAATACACGTAGGTTCAAATCTGCGAGCATTATCCTGACCACCTTTATAAGGGTCCGATTCTTTCTTTCTGCAACCCCGTTTTGCTGAGGAGTGTACGGCGTTGTGAATTCATGATGAATACCCTTTTCTACACACAACGACTCCATAGCATGATTCTTGAACTCTGTTCCATTGTCGCTTTGAATCCTGTGGATCTTCAACTAATAGATATTTTCCAATTTGGTGCACAGATTCTTCAAGTATTTGAAAGTCTCACTCTTATGTTGCATGCATACCACCCAAGAGAATCTTGAATAATCATCAGTGACAACCAGACAGTACAGATCCCCATTCTTTCTAGAGGCAGTCTAACTGAGTTGACCTTTGATACACGTTAAAATATACATCTATAAATCCTCGATTAAACTCCCAAATTACTCAATTTCGACCATAATTGCATCAATTCGGTACTTAACCGCTTTATATTGTTATTGCAGGTCTTAAACGATGCCCCAAAGACAAAGTCGAAGAAAACGGACGAAATCTGCACTGAACGGACAGTTGTAACAAAACGGACGACCGTGCACGGTTTGTGCACCTACCCGTGTGACCCACCTTCTCGGCTACATTGGCAGTGCACAAGGCAGTGCAGCCATTGTTCTCGGACACTCCTGATTTGCACGACCGTGTAGGATTCATGCACGCCCGTGCGAGCTCCAAGATATTTCAAGAAACCACTAGCCTACTTGCCTGTCACATCCAAAGCAAAAGTGCACGGCCGTGCATCATGTGTGCACAACCGTGTAAGAAATCGAAACTTGTATAAACATAGAGCAAAACCTACTAATACAATTTTGGGTGATATTGGGTATTTTCTGGAGAATCTAAGGCACTTTCTAGACCTGTGAAGCTGCTGAGAAGCCGTTGAACAAGCTTGGGAAGTCATCCGATTCATCTATCGTCATCCAATCCATCACATTTGCATTTTTATGGTTTGACCTTATAATCTATTTCTTGTTCAAATTTGATTTTGTATGTTTAATGTGATGTCTATGTTATAGATTGTACACCTCCGGGTAAAAACAATAGTATTTAGTATGTAGAAACAATCGATTGTATAGCTTAATCATGTCTTGTATGATATTGGTGTTTTTCATGTTTAATCTTGATGATCATAATGCAACCTTGTTTCATTGTTGTTGGATTTGTAGTTATGTTTGAATGACTTTGATGATTATCTTTCATGATGCTCAGGTCTTGGTCGGTGCATGTGATTCGTGCCAGAGGGTGTCGAACATATTGTCACGTGACCAAATGCCGCAGAACCCAATCCAGGTCTGTGAAGTCTTGACATCTGGGGCATTGACTTTATGGGACCATTTCCCTCCTCACGGGGTAATCGATAGATACTTGTGGCGGTTGACTACGTTTTAAAGTGGACGGAGGCGCAAGCCTTACCCACAAATGATGCATGAGTAGTTGTGAGGTTTGCGAGTAGCCTATTCTCCCGATTTGGTGCCTCGAAGGCACTCATTAGTGATTGTGGTACACATTTCTGCAACGTGCAGCTTGAGTGAGCATTGGCCCGGTATGGTGTGCACCACAGGTTATCCACCCCTTATCATCCACAGACGAGTGGGCAGGTGGAGGTCACGAACCGGGGGTTAAAGAGAATCCTTGAGCGGATGGTAAACCAAAACCACAAGGATTGGGCTGACAAGTTGGATGACGCGTTGTGGGCCTTTCGGAGCAAATATAAGAGGCCTATCGAGATGACTCCCTTTAGGCTTTTTTATGGGAAGGCGTGTCATCTCCCAGTCGAGCTTGAGCATAGGGCGTTTTGGGCTCTGAGGACGGCGAACCTGGATCTGAAGACCGGCGGTGAGACCCGTTTCTTGCAGATCCACGAGCTGGAGGAGTTGAGGCAAAAAGCCTATGAGAGCTTGATTCTTTACAAAGAATGCACCAAGAGATTGCATGACAGTCTCCTGAAACACCAAAAAGATTTTCAGGTAGGTGACTTGGTATTGCTTTACAACTCTCGCCCGCGTCTCTTTCTGGGAACGTTAAAATCATGATGGACATGCCCGTACACTATCAAAGAGGTATATCCTTACGGGACTGTGTCGATCGAAAATGCCGAGGGATTGACTTTCAAAGTCAACGGTCATTGTTTTAAAGCTTACATAGATGGACTGGTTGAACCGGCTGTGGAGGTACTTGAACTCCACGCTCCGCGCGCCTAAACAAGTGTGGAGAGGTGAGTCTAGCTAGCGACTCGTTAATAAATCTAGCATGGTGTGTTTAGGCGCGCCCAAGGGTAAATATGTAATTACTTTAGAATATTTCTTAGTTTATTTTAATTTCTTAGTTTTTAACGTAGTTTCTAGTTATGTGCAGGTTCGTACAGGTTTGATCGGAGCCGGAAAGAGAAATGGAGCACAAAGGGTCTAAAAACAGGTTAAACTTAGTTAAATTGATGTTTTCGGACTAAATAGGGGCGTTGCGCAGAAAAATGCAGCTGCAGATTGCAAAACTGCAAATCTGCAAAGGGTCTAAAAACGGGTTAAACTTAGTTAAATTGATGTTTTCGGACTAAATAGGGGCGTTGCGCAGAAAAATGCAGCTGCAGATTGCAAAACTGCAAATCTGCAGGTCCCGCATGGCCAAGATGACCAGCACCCCTGCTCTGAACGACAGTGCAGGGTGTGGTGCAAGGATGTTGCACGACCATGCGAAGGTTTCGCATGGCCATGCGGGCCAAAAAGCCCAACCCAATTTCGGGCCTATATAAACATCCTTAACTCAGAATTTTCACACACCTAACCCTAAACACGGCTGCACTCTCGTTCCACACTATACCCGCTCGAAGTCAGCAATCTTTGCTCCAAATCTTTGATTCTTCTCCTCCTAAACAATCAAGGTACGATTCCCTTCATATTTTTGCACATGTTTTATGCATTTTTATTTAGATCTGCACGGTTTTAGTTTCTAGGTCAAGATTTGGGGTTTTTTTTTCTTAAATCTTTAACAAAAACGGAAATCTTGTAGTGTTTGTGTAAATATTTTTGTTTTTGTTTATAATGTGCAATAACTGTGCAATGCTACCCAAAACACCCACTTTTAAAGTTTTTAAGCAAAATATATGAGATTTGGGATTTCTTGGTGGAAAATTTTTCGAAAACTAATGGGCTTGCACGGTAGTGCACTGACCCGCATGGTAGTGCAGGGTCAGTCTGCACCAGATCTGGCACGGGTAGTGCAGGTCAGAATCACCGAGATGCACTAACCCGCATGGTCGTGTAAGGGCCTTGCACGACCGTGCGTGCCAGAAAACAAGGCTGCACTGCCAGTGCACAAGGCAATGCAGCCCAGGCCAGTCTGCTGAAACGATTTGCACGACCGTGCACATTTGTGCACGGCCTTGCGAAATTACCAGATTCAGGTCAGAATGTTTTGCAGCCGTATGTATGACGACCGCGACCTCAATTTTTGATATACTAACAGCTTCGGATGTATTTTTGTATGCAGATGGACCACGCATATCTCACTTTTGACATCCGAAAGAGGAAAGAAGGCCCGTGCATCAATAATCTCTTTGGATTATGGGGCTGAGGACAAGCCATAGGCATTCCCATAAGATTGAGCTTGGACTTACTGGCTGCATTGAACCAGCACGCTAGGTTTTTCGATATGGTTACAACGCACATGGCCCACTTGCTAAACATCAACCATGTCTACCTTGAGCTCACCGAAGAGTTCCTCGCTTCCTACTCCTACCAGAAGCCAAGAGAGGGGGAAATTAGAAACTTCCACGAAGAAAATGTTTCTTTTAGGCTGGGGGGAAGTGGCATAAGTGGTCGGTAGCAAAGCTGGGGAAGAAGCATGGGATATACAGGCAGGAGGACATCGATTCTGATATCTTTTGCTCGGTTCACAACTTTGAAGATAATGATGAACGGGCGGGGTTTTGGGATTCGATAGCTTTAGGTCCGGCCTATAATCCGAGTTCCACTACGCCAAAATAAGCCTACAGCCACACTTTTACCAAAAACGCTCTGCCACACTTTTGATTAAATGTGTGGCTAAAGCTAATAAATAATATTTCAAAACACTTTTAGCCACACATCTTATGTATTCATTTGACCATTGTACAATAGCTCAAAACCTTTAGCCACACTTTTAGAAAAAACTATGACATTTCGTAGCCACACTATAAGAAGTGTGACCATTTATGATATACGGCAACAGTGGTTGTTTCATGTGACCAAACACACATCAACTCGAGACCTTTAGCTACACTTTAAGAAAAAACAGTGGCATTTATTAGCTACACTAGAAAAGTGAGGCCAAATGTGTTCTACAACCACTTTATTTGTTTGAAGGTGTGGCTAAAAGCTATTACATATGGCCACATATATTATTGTGTGACCAAGTGCTAAACAATAGCCACACTTGTAATTACAAAGTTGTATGTGGTTTTACATAAACAGGACGACACTTTGTTTATTTTTATGTGACAAAATGATAGCAAATGTCATGAAAACTATGTGTAACAAAAGGTTAGACAATGACCACACTTAAAGTTACATAAATTCATGTGGCTTTACGTAACTATTAGCCACACTATTATCATTGCATATTTTTGTGTTACAAAATGAAAATAATTCTGATGGGAAAAATTTGTGTGACCAAGAGTTAAAGGTTAAACAGTAGTTACAGTCAAAATTTTAAAATTTCATGTGACTTTATATAAAACCACACAATTGTCACCTTGTTTTTGTTTTTTTGTTTTTTTTTTGTGATGGGATACTAACAAATGTCATGAACAAAAATTTGTGTGACCAAAGGTTATATAATAGCCACACTCAGTAACGGACCCAAGAATTTCTTTTATGGGGGTGGATATTTGTGGTGATCAATTGCCTCACTAAATATTACAAAATCATGCGGTCCAATTCGGGTCGGGTTATTTCACAAAGAATACAAAGTACTACATGTTTGTTCTACGGGTTAGACATTGTTTTTGGTAAACCATGACAGTGCGTACAAACTGGAAAAGAAACAGAACGCCGAGACTTGCAACAATGGTTCGACACTTGTTATTATTATTAATTGAAAGCAAATGATAACAATTAAATTACTCGAATACAATCCAACCTACAGTACACATCAAATTCTATGTAACTAACTTTGACTAAAGTAAAAAATAAACGATATCTAAACATTAAAGGTTATCTTCTCTTCTATTTATTATATTCGAAATTCAAACTATTTAAAAATAGCTCCCTTCTAAAATTAAAAAAAAAAAAATAATCTCCCTCCTATAACTCCCCACAAACATTTCATCCAAAACCTCCCCTCTCAAATGACACTCCCAATTAAAAAATTACATTATTTTAAAAAAATACAAAATAAATAAAATTGTCAATTTTAATTTCATTATCTTAGTTAATTTTTTTTTTTCAAACTTTCATATATATTTGTCGATGTAACTAGTTCAGGTAAAAATAAATAACAAATGTGTCAATGTTACGTTTTATGGTTTATCATGTCATATTAAGTACTAAAGGATTAAACAGAGTTCTAATATTATAAATGAGCTTGATACCGAACCGTTACCGATAATGAAAGCACTGGTTCTGAAAAATGGAAAAAATGGGTATCGCTACATGTACCAAAAATAAATGGTAGGGTATAAGTATATGGAGGTAAATCAACGCAAAATAGTGTACCATAACGAACCGGCCACTCCCAAAAAACGAAAAAATGGGTACTGGTACAAAATGGACGTATGTGCCTTAATGGATCCCAATGGACAACATTAAATTATATATGTCTTAATGGATCATATATATCTGCATGGACCATAATGGATCATAATGGGGAGTAGTAGATCATGCATGTCTTAATGGGTCATATTGGGCCCTAACGGATCACAATGGGCAATAGTAGATTATATAAGTCTAAATGGGTCTTATTGGGCCCTAATGGATCAAAATGGACAATAGTGCATCATACATGTCATAATAGACCATATTGAGCCTTATTGGATCACAATGGGCAATAGTAAACTATACAAGTCTTAATGGGTCATATTGGGCCTTAATGGATCACAATGGTCAATAGTAGATCATGTATGTCTTAATTGACCATATAGGGCCTTAAATGCTCACAATGTACAGTAGTGGATCATGCATATCTTATTGGATCCTATTAGGCCTTAATAGTTACAATGGACAATATTAGATCATACATGTCTTACTATTGGGCCCTAATAGATCACAATGGGCAAATGGAGATCATACATGTCTTAATGGTTCGTATTGGGTCTTAATGGGTTACAATTAGCAAAAATAGATTATATAAGTATTGGGTCCTAATAGATCACAATGGGCAAAGGGAGATCATGCATGTCTTAATGGTTCATATTGGGTCTTAATGGGTAACAATTAGCAAAAATAGATTTTATATGACTTAATAGACCGTATTGGGCCTAAATGGAGCACGATGGGAAATAGTAGATCACACATATGTTAAGAAACCATATTGGACCATAATGGGCAATAATAGATGATATATGTGTTAATGGACTATATTGGGCTTTATTGGATCACAATGGGCACTAGTAGATCGTATATATCTAAATGGGTCATATTGGGCCTTAATGGATCATAATGGGGGAAATAGTTGATCATGCATGTCTTAATGGACCATACTGAGCCTTAATGGATCATAATGGGCAATAGTAGATCTTACATGTCTTAATGGACCATATTGGGCCTTAATGGATCATAATGGGGGAAATAGTAGATCATACATGTCTTAATGGACCATATTGGGCCTTAATGGATCATAATGGGGAAAATAGTAGATCATACATGTCTTAATGGACCATTTTGGGCCTTAATGGAACATAATGGGGAAATAGTAGATCATACATGTCTTAATGGACCATTCTGGGCCTTAATGGAACATAATGGACAATAGTAGATCTTACATGTCTTAATGGACCATATTGGGCAATGGTAGATCATACATGTCTAAATGCACCATATTGGGCGTTAATGGATGACAATGGGCAATAGTAGATCATACATATCTTAATGGACCATAATGATTTGTTGTTCATTTGACATTGGAAAGGAAGTGAAAAATTGGGCCGAAGGCCAGAGGTCTCAAGTCTGAATTCCTTCCAACCGGGTTTACCATAAAGGGTCATCAGGCAGCAGGTTTTCCCTAGAAATGGAGATGGGTAACTTAGGCTAGCCAATGTTGTTTGAGATTACAAGCGTATAGTGTCAGCTTTTGTCATTAGATTACCCGAGTAGTTGGGCTTTTATTCTTTGGGCATTTTACAAAAGAAAAAAAAAAGCATATAGATATGACCATTTATATTGTCTAGTGCTGGTGCCTGACCAAAGCTTATACAACCCACAACATTCTTCTAATCCCGCTCTCTATTTCACTTTCACGCTTCTCTCAAAATATTTGAACTCCAAAACCCCCACTTTCAATCTCTCTTTTCTAAAATCCCTTGACTCTCCTGAGTCCTTATTACCGCTTTGTTTATTTATTTTTATTCATAGTCCACTTTTCCCTAATACCCTTTAATCAACGCAAAAACATTATCATTCAAGTAGCTTCTCTTAACGATGATAGTGTACAACTTCGATAGTAGCTAAAGTTTTCATGAAATTCAGGCATAAGCAAAGCCCATCCAATTTAGGGTTTTGGCGAATCGTGGCGACCCGATCGCACCTGGAACGTTTCATTTCTGAACAAATTGGCAAAAATAAGGTACAACACCATAACACCAATGATGACATGGTAATCTATCTCTATGTCATTACCTCTTTTGAATCTATAATTTAATGTATTGACAAGTTTAGAATACTAAAAGATTATAGCTAAATAATTATACATACGTTTAGGCTTATTATTATTGTTGTTGTTGTTGTTGTAGTTATTATTATTATTATTATTATTATTATTATTATTATTATTATTATTATTATTATTATTATTATTATTATTTGGTTTATTTTGTTTTGTGAGTGCTAAACTGTGTTTGTGTACCTAGTTTATGTTGTTGGTGAATTCATATTGTTGATATGAATCTGCTGAACTAATTTAGAACAAATTTGAGCTACAGATTTTTGTTATTATTTATTGTTCGATATGTTATTTTTCTATTGGTGAATTCATATCAGTCGTTATGGATTCTAGAGTGTATTTGTACAAATGTGTGTTTTTTAGACATGTTAGAATTGGTGTACACTCAAGTTTATGTTGAAAGATTTAGAATTTTAGATTAACTTGCAAAGCTATGTAGTTAATTTGTAGTTCTTTTGATTTATAAGATCATTAGTTAGGGTTTAATCTTTTTGTTGTGCTTTGGTTTACGTTGGTAGTCGACGAGGAAGAACAACGAGACTAAGGAGGAAGAACATCTTCGGACCTGCTGCCCATTAGAAAATGAACAATGGTTGAACATTAAAATATTTTTGGGTTACCATTTCATTATTTCATTAGGATCATGTTTTAATTCTTTTAGTTTTTTTTTTCCAGGAGGTTGGTATCAATGCTCTTCACATTAACTTGCGAATGTAACATTGGAAAACTACATTGACAGCTGCAATGATGAAGTTTGGATTTTAGTTAGAGAATTTCATTTCATGTTGTCTATTTGATTATGCATCTTACTTTACTTTTTGATCTTTTACTTTAGTAGTTAATGCTAGAATGCATGTAATTATAAGTACTGCATTCTGTATTTAGGTGCAAGAAGATGAAGCCTGAATGGAAGGCCTAGGTTATTGATTTTGAACAAAATGACAGGGCCGCTAAAGGAAAAAAATATCATTATCGCAACGGTTGAATAATATGCATCATTGGATTTTAATTAGAGAATTTCATTTCATGTTGTCTATTTGATTATGCATCTTACTTTACTTTTTGATCTTTTACTTTAGTAGTTAATGCTAGAATGCATGTAATTACAAGTAGTACATTCTCTATTTAGGTGCTAGAAGATGAATCCTGAATGGAAGGCCTAGGTTATTGATTTTGAACAAAATGACAGGGCCGCTAAAGGAAAAAAATATCATTATCGCAACGGTTGAATAATATGCATCATTGGATTAGGAACTCAATCCATGATACATATTATCTTAGTCTAGTTATTCAGGCTCATGTGGAGTGTAAGACGATATAAAGGCATTATGCTCATGTCGATTGTCCTGGACATGTTATGTCTAGGTAGGATAATTGCTTTTCATTGTTTTGCTTTCTATGCAAAGGTGCGCTATTGATTAAGTATTGTTAGATGTTAATAGACTAAGCAAAACTTTATGTGGTTCACAGTAGTTTGTGTAGCTTTGTATAGTTTAATAACTCCAAGAGTGTGCCACAAATTGCAAGTCATTAATCTGATGCATTTCTATTAAGTTAACCTTGTGCATTATTTCTTTGGCTAATTTGTGCTTTGCAATTCTAATAAATTTGCTTAAATAGTAGAAATTGATCAATGGAGCACAACTCAAATGGAAGGAGAGTTTTGATTTTTTTTTTTTGCTCCCGGTTTACCTATGCAGTTATTTTGTTGCTTGTATGCATCTTGTTTGCAAATTATTGATTCTAGAATCACTGAGTGCAGTTTATCTTTAGGCTTTATCTCATATTTCTATATATTTGTTTGTTTTTCAGAAAACATGCCACAACTTGGGAATATTGCTAGCCACCTTAAGTAAGGAGTTAGTAACTCTATGTTCTTTATCATATTTTTATACACACTTGATTATTAACACTTGACATTTTGTTTGTGATTGCATTGCTCATTTATGAAGGTGGACCAAGACATGTTTTAAACACCTACTATAGAGACCTAGGTTGCAGAGCTATTAAAAAGATCCTACCAATGAAAGTTCAACTTTGATGTAGGTGCTTAACGAACTGAAGCAACAATGCATCCTGGGTGTCAAGTAGTAAGATGTTGCTGGATGCAATGAACATGTTTTGTATAAAGTTTTTCTTATTGACAATGAATTTGAAAAAAATATTGGTTGTGTGTGTATGTGATTTTGTAAATACATATTTTTTTTTATGGGACTAAATAATAGCAAATGTCATGGATATGGATAAAAACATGTATGACCAAATTAATATTTGTGTGGCTTTATATAAACATTAGCCATACGCAAAAAAAATTGTGTGGCTTTACATACATATTAGTCACACCATGGTCACGTTTTTTTTTTGTGATGTAATGATGACAAATGTTATAGAAAAAAAATTATGTGTGACTAAAGGTTATACAATAGCCACAAAAAAAAATATGTGGCTTTAGATTCCCATTAGCCACACCATTGTCACTTTGTTTTTTTATGAGACGGAATGACAACAAACATTATGGGAAAAAATATGTGTGACCAAATGTTAGTCAATAGCCACACTTTTGTCAATTTATTTTTTATTGTGTGACGAATCGATAACACACATCATGGGAAAGAAAAAAAATATGTGTGACCAAAGTTTAGAAAATAGTGATACTTAAAATTAAAAAAAACTCATTTGTGTGTCTACAAATAGTTTGTGGACACACTTATATTTAATTCATGTGTCTGTATAATATAACCGGCCACACATGTACGTGTAAGAAATTCATGTGGCCGTTATTTGCCTTTAGCCACACTTAGTGGCCAAAATGCTTTTACAGCAACCCTTTTTGCCACATTTTTTTAAATAAATGTGGCTAAAACAAACTTTTTATTAAATTCACGTGACTATATAACGCAAAAAGCAACACTTGAAGTAAATTAATGTGGCCATTGTGATCCTTTAGCCACACTTAATGGATGACATGTTTTACTCTAGCAAGAAATGATGGTACCCTTTAGCCACACTTTTTAGTAGTTACGGCCACTAAACGTGAATGCACTTCATTTTCAATCACACCATTTGTGGCCGAAAAGATAGTTCGGGGAACTGTCCTACTCCTGACCTGTTATTTTTGTATCATTTATCTACAGGTACCCCCTTGAACTTGGCAGCATGGATGGCCGAGTTCTTTTGTATTACAGGAGGGACGAAGGAGGGAAGTGTCACACCACAACTGATGGCGGAATACATCGGGTCGAGACTTAGGATAGATTGTTCAAAGACTTCATCAGGAAGTGACATTCATGGCGGCGAGTACATTACACAGCTCGCCGAGGAGATCGATATCCTAACCGACGCGGTCAAGCCAACTTTGACTCTGGTTACACACGGGACAACGCTCGATCTGCGATTGCTCAGGGCGCATGGCCTCATTACTGACACGCCAGAGGGACCACGCCTCAAGGGGCGTGAGAGTGAGATTTGTGATCCTGAGCTAACTGTGCAGGACGAGGAGATGCCTGACTAGGGAGGAGGAGGCGGTGGAGGCGTACCACCTCATACACCACCCCATATATACCCCATACCTCACCTCACCATGTCCCACATCATGAGCCACAACAGCAGTTCCATTGGCCACCAGACATCCCTTCATACCCCGAGTTCTACACTTAGTTCTATACCCTGGAGCTGAATCTGCAGAACCTGGGGAGGCAGCAGGGGATTATTCAGCAGGAGCAGCGGCACATGCGCAAGGAGGTGCAGAGAGGGTTTGAGTTCCTTTTTGGTGGTCAGGAACGTGTTCACCCAGGTTACTTTCGTAACCCCCTACGTTCCCATTTGGAGCACCACATGGCGACCAGCCGGGCAGCTCCGGTTATCATCACAGGGACGGGGATGACCAGTAGCCGCTCTGACCGCATACCAGCTCCATGTTAGTTAGTTTATTATATTTTCTTTGTACTGTACTTTATTTCGGGTGCTTGCACCCAAGACATTTTGGTTTGTACTTGTATTTGAATTATTTCCTTTCAATATTTTAATTTAGTTTGTTTTAATTGGTGGATGATGATGAATGGGTTTGATATGTTTGTTGTGTCAAGAATGTTGATTATGTAGGAAACTGGCGAGCACCGTTGTCGATGCTCTTGCCGTTTATTTACTCCCTAATTTCTTCGACACTAGGGGAGTATAATTCTCCTTTTTCACACTTTAGACAGCTAATTCATACACGCTTTCTATTGTCACATTGGAGACAATGTGAATTTCAAGTGTGGGAAGGGTTATATGTTGTTTGTCCTCTTGTGTGTGTGTGTGTATATATATATATATAAACCTTTGAAAGTACATATATGTGTATATATTTATATAAACATCAAGCCTAACTAATTTTTGATAAAGATAACTTGAGGCGCGACAAACAGACGTGATACGAGCGTGTTAAATTCATACACTTGCACCCATTTCCTTCCGGTTATGTGAGCATTCGAGCCTTAGTATAGATTTCATTCTTTGACATGCTTATCGAGTGAGCCGGATGTTTTGTGCAATTTAGAACATGTCATTAGCATGCTTGATTACATCAGATACTTGTGAAACTGTATGAATATGATTGAGGCACTTAGGATACCCTTTTACTTGATTAGATCATATTTTTGTTCGCTTGATTATTATTATCTGTACAGGTTATTTTGTCTTTGTTGCCATTTGGTGAGTTTTTTGTTTATTTCTGTTTATTTGTTTGCTTGAGGACAAGCAAAGTTCAAGTGTGGGGAGGTTTGATATACGTTAAAATATACATATATAAATCCCCGATTAAACTCCCAAATTAATCGTTTTCGACCATAATTGTACGAATTCGGTACTTAACCGGTTTATATTGTTATTGCAGGTCTTAAACGATGCCACCAAAAACAAAGTCAAAGAAAACGGACGAAATCTGGACTGAACGGACAGTTGCTGCACAATCAGACGAATCTGGAACATCTGCACGACCGTGCAAGGTTTGTGCACGACCGTGCAGATCGTCTTGACTCGGCTGCAAGAGCTTGTACTGCCAGTGCAACTGGCAGTGCGACTCGGGTACCTGGACATCAAGATCAGCAAGACAGTGCACCTGCCCGTGCGACGTACCTTCTCGGCTGCACTGTCAGTGCACAAGGCAGTGCAACCATTGTTCTGGGACACTCCTGATCAATACCACCATGCAGGATTCATGCACGACTGTGCGAGGTCCAAGATATTTTTAGAAACCACTAGCCCATTTTCCTATCACACCACAAAGCAAAAGTGCACGGCCGTGCGCCACATGTGCACAACCGTGCAAGAAATCGAAACTTGTATAAAAATAGAGCAAAACTTACTGATCAAATATTGGGTGATATTGGGTATTTTCTGGAAGATCTGTGGCAATTTCTGGACCTGCGAAGCTGCTAAGAAGCCGTTGAACAAGCTCGGGAAGTCATCTGATTCATCTATCGTCATCCAATCCATCACATTTGCATTTTTATGGTTTATTCTTATAATCTATTTCTCGTTCAAATCTGATTTTGTATGTTTATTGTGATGTTTATGTTATAGATTGTACACCTACGGGTAAAAACAATAGTATTTAGTATGTAGAAACAATCGTTTGTATAGTTTAATCATTGCTTGTATGATATTGGTGTTTTTCATGTTTAATCTTAATGATCATAATGCAACCTTGTTTCATTGTTGTTGGATTTGTAGTTATGTTTGAATGACTTTGATGATTATCGGTTGTGTTAGTCGGATACATGTTGAAAAACCGTCCGTTTAATCGATCACTAGTAGACTGGTTAAAGTTAGTCGAATAATGATTAGAAATGCTTATCGGCATGTAAAAGGGATTAAAAAGCTTAATGGTGTTGTTACTGATCTTTGACACGGTTGATGATCTTTGCTAGTTATTTTGGTTAAAATGGCGATCTTTGTAGATTTGTGGTCAAAGTTGGTAAAATGGAATAGGTTGTGAAATTCTCTATCTTATGCTAGTCTAGGTGGTCTTATTGTGTATTCGGTATTGCTTTCCTTGATTAGTGAGGTTAGAAAACTCTTAACGAATGACTAACTTATCTTTAGAAGATTTGCATGAGATTATATCAGCTGCTCGCTAATGAAGAATTTGAAGTTGTTAACGTGTGTATTCGTCCTAGCTTTCTGTATACTTGTCATGGTAGGATTCCCGAAAAGGATACTCATCATCATCATCATACTCGGTTAATCCCACCTATTGCAAAGCTAAGGTAGGGTCTAAGGAGGGTAAGATGTAGAGAGCCTTACCTCTACCCCTAAGAATAGAGAGGCTGCTTCCAGTGAGACACCCGGCTCGATGTAGTTTGGTATCATGCCTTGGACATAAGGCACAAAACACTTAGCAATCGGGACAAACCCGATTAGTGCATATACCTCATGAAAGGGATACTAATTGTCTGAAAATGGGAATGTTGATTACACGCCTTTATATCATATGATATGTAGATGACATGCTAGGATTGGTATATTATTGACTTTATAGTTATATTTTGTATTTGTAGTCTTACATATGTTAATTTGATGTTTTAGAATTAATTTAGTTAAACAAACTTCCAACTATCTTTTACCGGTAAATTGGGGATATGGTTTAAGTACTATTATGTCTGCTCGCGTCCATGGATCGATATCTGGTTCTTATCTGTACTTACTACAAATATGACAGGGTACACTTGCCTTTTTGTGTGTGTTTTAATGTTAAGGTCTTAACCATTTTTATAAATATTAAAACCAAATGTGTGTTAAAATCAATGCTAAATTATGCATACTGCCACGCACGTCAAACTTCTTAGGCTTGTGAGATTTCTTCTTCTGCTTTCCCTTCTTGCATGAGACACAAACGTCACTTAGATGAAAATGTTTGACTATGACACCTTCCACAAGCTGATTCTGAACCAGATGGTTCATCTTCCTCAAGTGGATGTGACCCATACGCCTGTTCCACATGATTGATTCCTTTTCTATCGCCTTTAATAGAAAATAAGTTACTTGCCCCCAGTTGTCATAGCTTGGCTCATATCCAGAACATACATATTGTTGACCCATGGAGCAGGAATCATGACCCTCTCCTTAGGAACTTTAAAACCAGGTTGCAGAATGAAGCATGCATTGTCATCAAAGAACACACTGAACTTCGTGTCACATATCTGCGAAACACTCAGCAAATTATGGTCTATCTACTTCACGAAGCTGATCTTCTCGAAGCTCACAATACAGTTGCTCATACTACCTTCTTTGGTGATATATCCCCCTTTATTACCAGCAAAAGCAACATATCCCCCGTTGATATTCTTGATTTCAAATAGCAGGGATAAGTCACGCGTCATGTGCCCCGAAGCTCCACTATCAACAATCCATATGCTGCTGATAAGGCCCTGTGGAACTCCTTGCATAAACATTCACAGATCAGTGGTTAAGGGGGACCCAAGCCTCTACGGTCTTGGGTCTTCCATCTTCACCTAAAGTTTGGAAATCAACCCATTTTCCATTTGTAGTAGGCGTTGATCCTGATGGTTCGGTAGCTGAAGTTGATGCTTCCCCAAATTTGGTTGGTAACTTTGGCCTCCAAACCTGTTCCAGTCTCTTTGGCTTTGACTTCTTCTTAGCTTTAGGGCTAGAAGGTCCGGCCTCAGATTCCTTTGTTGGAGTAGTATTTGGAACCACTTCAGACTTAACTTCACATGGATCCGGCTTAGGGTTACCGTTTGGCTTGTTCACTAGCTTGGCTTGTGGCTTTGCCGGTGCTTCAGCCTTTGTTGGTACTGGGATCCCCCTTTCCTGATGAGCCTTAGCACCTTCTGGCTTTTGGTTCATAGCTATCTTGTTTCGACTGTCATAAAAAACCTGTTTCCCTTGTTGTTTGTCAGAATGTTTTGGGGAAACTGGTTGCTTAGACTTTCTAGAACTAGGAGCTTCATCAACTTTTGTTCTCCTGCGTCTTTGTTCAAGGCATGCAGCAACTAAATGCCCACGTTCCCCACACTTAAAGCATTCACAGTATTCCTCAAACTTTGGGGCTTCAGATTGATTTTCCCCTTTGTCCTTGGGTTTGGACTTACTGGAAAAGGTTTTCTTATGCTTCAGATCCTCAAGACACTGCTACTGTAATGGGATCCGAGGATCTTGTTCTTCCTCATCTTCTCTTTTGCCAGTAGGTCTAACAAATGCAGTGACATGTTTCTTAGGGTTTTGCTTTTTGAGCTTGCTTAGGGGTCATTGGTGTTTTTCTTTGGATTTTTCTTTTTGTTCTCATTGGATTGATCTCCTTAGTTTCTCTTACCCTTACCTTTACCCTTACCCTTAGCCCATTTTTCCTTTTCAAGAGTAATGGTGGATTCTTGCCAAATTTTAGCTATTAAACCAGGAGCGGAAAATCTGATGGGAAGTTCCTCATCAGCATAAATCTTGTCAGACCCCTTCATCTTATAAAACACACTCAATGCCCCCTTAGAATTAGCATGATGCACTTTCGGTTCAGGCTCACAAGTCACTATGTGAATTTAAGGAGGAATAAACTCATCTTTAACCGGTGCATCCTTCTATAGCTCTTCAAGCTCATCATCAGATATGTCTGTTTCCCAGACACTTGCATCATCCTTTATCTCAGTAGCTCCTTGTGTTGGATTCACTTCAGGTTGAGGTGAACTGCCAACACTTGCAGCAATAGTAGTTGATGCAGCCATATCAACAAACTCCTCCTTCGGTAAGACATCGAAAGTGTGATTCTCAAATCTCACCGGAGGTGGACATTGTGCATAAATGGGGCTGGTGGGATTAGGATTCTCAATTATGTGATCAAGAACATACTTGCAGTTCAGATAACTTTCAAGCGTGTTCTTGATCTTTTCATAAGCACATGTCACAATTTCCAGCCGCTTCTTTGTGTCCTCTAACTCATTGATATAATTGTTTATTGCAACTTTTTTGTTATGTAGAGTATTGGACAATTAAGAAACATCATTTTTATAATTTTTAATGGTGCTTTTAAAACCTCTTTCATTAGATTTTAAAGAATTATTGGCACATTGGCATTGACCGAAATCAGCTTTGAGGTTCACTTCTCATCTGTTAAGACGCTGATTCTGTACCTTAGCCTATCACATTCTAAACAAACAAACTTGGAAGTGGAAGAAGGACTTACCTTAGTAGAAGAATCAGTGATGGCCATAAGTTCATAGTGAGCTGCAGACTTCTTAGGTCCAAAGAATTATGATAGATCAGTCTTGGCACAGTCAGACTCGCAGTCAGAATAACCATCCGTTGAGTTAATTTCAGAAACATTGATTTCTTGAGCATTGATGCATTCTTTATCTTCAACTTCGGGTTCCGAAACTTGCTGGACATAACATGCTGCACCACCCTGCTGAAGGTTCCAGTTAAACCCTTCATCAGCTTGGATTACCGGGGCCTGTCTTTGATTGTTGTTGACAGAAGCCCGCTCGTTCTCGTTTGGTACGGGGACGATTGCTCGTTCAGTATTTTGCTGAGGTTGTGTCTGAGCATGCTGCCTCTGGTTCATATTCCCTCTCTTGTTGAAGGGATTCTGATTACCCTAGTGTCTGGGTCTATCACATTTCATGGAAAAGTTCCCCCTCGTACCATAGTTGTAACACGTCACCTTGCTCTTATCGAACCCACACCTTGTGGTATTGTTTATAAGCACATATCTTCTCCCAGTTCTATCCATGTACTCTTTGGCTCTCCTAACTACGATTGCGAAGTGCCACTAGATGTCGATCAAATCCATTTCATCTTTATCGATTTGGGCATAATCGTCTCGAGTTAGACGAGGATTCCCAATCTGCCCCGCAACTAACACACTGTAGGAATTGACTAAGGTGGACAGTAGAGCCGTATGTTCTTGAGCTAGCTCGACGGTCACTTTCTCAAATCCTGTAGTGTTTAATTGTTCTACAATATGATTTGTCCGATATCTGCCACCTTGACCAGATGTTGAAGCACCTCCATAACCCGAAGTCGATGCACTACCGTATCCAGAGGATGAAGCACCACCATACCCTGACATAGAAGGACCGCCAAAGCTTGATGTTGCCTACACAGGTGCTGCAAGATGAGCATAAGGGTTAACACCAATCTGGTTAGTATTATAAGTCAAAGGATACTGATTAGTTTGTCCAAAAGGATAAACTGGAGGAGGAACATTTGCTGGGGGACCATAGTTGTCGAACGCGAAGACAGGATCCTGTTTTAGGACAAAAGTTGTCTACGGTTTAGATCCTGCTACGCTAACTTCCTAAGGTGCTGTCCCATAGTAGATGCTCAGGTTCTGAGGGATGAATGCCTTGTTCGCCCTTCTGATCTCATCAATTTCCTTGCTTTCTAGCTTGGCCACAACGTCATTGATGGAGATTGTTTGATAAACATTATTTGCCTTCTGGATGTTAAGCCATTGATGGCAGTGTGGTGGAAGAGCATATGCAAATCGTTCCACAAGTTCTGCAGATGTGTAGACTACTCTATATTGGTAGATCTCTGACATCAACTGATAGTAACATGCTGTTAGATCCCGCAATGCGTCATTTCCTATGGCAGAGAAGTTTT
This sequence comes from Ambrosia x helenae, assembly GCA_030844895.1. NCBI lineage: Eukaryota > Viridiplantae > Streptophyta > Magnoliopsida > Asterales > Asteraceae > Ambrosia > Ambrosia x helenae. The sequence goes on from CM061223.1 coordinate 54,284,464, forward strand.
CGAACTCCTTTCTGAGCTGATCCATCTTGATCTTTCTAATCTTCTCATTTCCTTCATTCCATTCGGCTAACGAAAGCTACAGCATCTACGAAGTTGTGCACTGAGCAAACTGGTGCAAGATATCTTTCGGAAGAGCTTGCGTAAAAGCTGCCATCGCCTTTTTCTCATAGTTGTATTTTCTACGTTGTTCATTTATCATTGCTTCCAAGGATACGGGAATGTCGGAGTTCTCAATCACCGGCCTGGTATACCCGTTCTCTATTAATGTGCTATGTATGGTATATAAATAACTACGTAACCTAGAAACCTAGTAATATAAAACAGACTCAACAAAACTAGACCACATGACAAGCAAGTGTACCTATCAATGTAGTACACACTAAGTAAGTCCGAGTATCGAACCCACAGGACAGAACTAGAAAACAAAACTAGACTCGACTAAGACTTAAACTAAATGATTTTGAAAACGGTTTTTGGTTTTTTAAATAATAAAATAAAATAAATAAATAAATAAATAAACAAGATAAAGAGAAAGCAAGGATAACTGAGGAAAATATCAGGATAGGAAGGAAACTACATAGGTTAAGAATCCTACATACAAACTCACAACTCTCCATAATGGAAACCTGAATGGATACCAGATTCTAAAGATAACTTAAGAAACCCTAAGACGTGCTAGATCTCATCCCGGTCTCACCAACATACCCCAAAGAATCCTAAAGAATAAAACACTGGCTATGTAGCTCGGATCACCTCCCAGTCTCACCTCACTAAGAATGTAAAGGTACTCTAATGACTCGATCACCACCCGGTCTCTCAAGTGTTCGTGTCTCAATTATAATTCTTTTGTTTTGAGCTCATTTTCCACGAACACCTACAAAATAATAAACAAATAAATAACTAATAAAAACGACTCAAAACGAGTAAAATACAAATAAAATATTACACAAAATACAGGAGAAAAGAGATGTGTTTTGCATCACATGAAACATCTCCACACTTAAAAAATTTTCATCCCCGAAAAAGACTGAAATGGAATCATAATCAGGACTCTTGGTTTCAAAAACTCTTAGGTTCTTTAATTGAGATTTAATTACGCACCAACCAAAATTGTCGGTAATGTTGTCCACCTAAACCCAACCACTAGCTAATCAGGACCCAATCATGTAAAGCAATTAAGTTCATGTTTACAATTAATCTATGGGTCTCACACTCAATATATTCAGCTTCACCTAATCCCACCTCAAGCTTCCAAAGCAAAGGTTAAACAATATAGATTTACCAACCACTGCAAACTAAACTCCCTAATGTATTAGAAGTTAAATTTATGATGGATGAAGTTTATGAGCTTAGATATATTTTTGTTTCATACCTAACCTAGAGGTTGTCACAACCAGAGTCATCATCCCCGAGAGCGACAACATAAGCTTCGACATTTTTTTTAACTTGACCCAGAGGGAGTTTCGATCAGAGTCACCATCCCCAAGGGAGACTCCATAGGCTTCAGTTATTTTTTATTTATATTTTCATCTAGATCAATAGGAGGACATGGAAATATTTTTGTTTTTAGCGGGCGCCACTTTTCACCGAATTTATTCCCATAAAAAGGATCAAGTGTGCCATTTAATTAATAATACATATGGGCTTTCAACCTACAGTGGTACCTCTAATTACTATTAGCGGTTTCAATTCTACCGTTTCTCCTATGATGAGAACCCACAAGATATCATGATTATTAAGGTATATTAAGACAATCCTGTGAACTTTCAAAGCTAGTTGGGCCTACCGACACATCTTAAGCAAACATTCTTTCAATCTATTTATATTCTCATATATATAATATTTCGAAAGCCAAAAATCCCAATTTTATTATCATTTTCCATATAAAATGCACAAAAGATTAGAGACATTTTTTAATTTTTTTATTTTTTTTGGATTTTTAATTATTTATGACTCAAACTATCTAAAAATTAAAACGAAGTTCCCATCCCCACACTTGAACGACACATTGTCCTCAATGTGAGAGTAGAAAAAAAAATACAACAAAAAGGAACATACTCTGTTGGATATAAGCAATGTAGCTGCAAACGATTTGGAGCTGTCCTACCAAACTCGGCCGTATAGCATTTCATTCGCGAACTTTGACTCAAACCTGACAAATAAAAAACTAGAAAGAAAATATAAAAAAAGGGTCGCCTTAAATTATTGTTGGGTCATCTCCACCGGAATGGAGATTGAGTACGGGTGGCTAGATCCAAACCTGCAATAATTTATATTAGACAAACTAATGAGTCAAAATTGACTCTCTCCATCATCCCCACACTTGAAGGTAAGATATCCCCAAAGTGAGTTAAGAGAAAACTGACTAAAAAATAAAATAAAAGACTCTAAAAAAATACAGACTCAACCTACTCAATATACAAAAATACAGGAAACGTACTTGAAAGGCAAGATGGTGGAATGAGGTGGATGATGGTAAAACATGTGGTGAAATGGCGGTGAATGGTGGTGGAAGAAAACAGGGCGGAAAATATTTTTTTTTCTAATCAACTCGCGCAACGTGAAGGACACTGGTGATCTCAACACGCGTCGCTAACGAATAAAATATAACTTTCCGGGGTAATTACTGTTCATATAAGACGAACAGGTCAGCCCAGGCTCTCCGCATTACACGAAGAACCGTTTTTCGCAGAAAGTTAATTAAATTTAATGTTTAGAAAAAAAATTTCTTTTATTACCCAGAACTCCAACCAAAATCCTAATCATAAAAATATACAGTTAAGTATCTGGGATCCATTCATGGTGTAATTTTTCATGCCTAAGAAAACACGAAAACTTGTAAAAAGACTCAAAAACAAAAATAATAACAAAATACAAAGAAAATTAAAAAATAGTACATACTCTACAATTGGGTTTTCATGCAGTTTCAATCAGGTGGCTTATATTTTATCCATCACATATCCAACTTGTTTAATTCTTTTCTTTAACCACTATCCTTTAAGAAACAATTGGTGAATCTAAAAATATGTTTGAAAAACTCATACGGGTTAGGCCACCTATCCTTGCACTTACCTAGACCAAGATTGAACTTTAGCGTGTACTGTTGGCCCATGTAATCACTAGCCTTATCCCGTGTGTGGTCTGCTACAGTCTTTCTTCCTACCATCACTGCATACAGACACTAAAACAAACACGATCACGTACACCAGAGATACAAAGGAAATAAAAATAGAATAAAGCACACAAAAACAAAAAGACACATAAGCACACGCAAAATAAAAACAAAAACGGACTCAACACGCAAATACACAAAAAGAAAATAAAAGCCTATGACACTCTAGACACACTAAAAACCAAAAAGACTCAGATAAGACCAATTAGTCAGTGAAGTACTAATCAAAGCTAATTTCGCGATCGCCAAGTGTCCTAGGCAACGTTGCCAAAAACTTGATGTGCTATGTATGGCCTATAAATAACTACCTAACCTAGACACCTAGTAATATAAAACAGACTAAAAAAAACTAGACCACACGACAAGCAAGTGTACCTATCAATGCAGTACATACTAAGTAAGTCTGAGTATCGAACCCACATGACACAACTAGAAAACAAAACTAGACTCGACTAAGACATAAACTAAATGATTTTGAAAATGGTTTTTGGTTTTTTAAATAATGAAATAAAATAAATAACTAAATAAATAAACAAGATAAATAGACAGCAAGGATAACTGAGGAAAATATCATGATAGGAAGGCAACTACCTAGTTCAAGTATCCTACATGCAAACTCACAACTCTCGATAATGGAAACCTGAATGGATACCAGATTCTAAAGATAACTTAAGAAACCCTAAGACGTTCTAGATCTCCTCCCGGTCTCACCAACACACCCCGAAGAATCCTAAAAAATGAAACACCGGCAATCTAGCTCGGATCACCTCCCCGTCTCACCTCACTAAGAATGTAAAGGTACTCTAATGACTCGATCACCTCCCGGTCTCTCTAATCACAATACACCCGAAGATCTAAAGGAGTAATTTAGTTGGGTTAACTATGACTTCGAATTGTAAGAAACTAAAGACAACTAGGATAGGATCACCTCCCGGTCTCACCCGAAACCTATCACCTAAAGCTCTAGACAACCCAACATTCCATCACCTCCCGGTCTCAAAAATGGAAGAATACTTAAGTCCTCTAAATTCTCTTATCAAGTTCCTATGGCTTTCGAGCACAAAACCATAAATTAAGCTACAAGCACCAAGCAGGTAACCCTAATAAACATCCAAACATGAAAAACATTCACTAAGACGTTTATGGAACTCTCAAAAAGAATAAATTAGACTTAGATACACACACACATCATGAAAAAACACCAACCAAACTTTTACCAAAACATAACCGTCCAAAATTAAATCCAAAACCGAAAACTATAAACTTAACATGTAGTCATCATATACCTAGGTAGTGGTTCAAGATTTAGCAATGCATAGTAATAGAAAACCATAAAAACATAGGTTCAAAACAACATAAAGTCATGCTACCAATATTCATAGACACAAAGTAAATAAATATAAAACTAAAACTTTTAGTGACCAAACCCGAGCATTCAATCTTGAACCCGTGCCCTCTCCTCCTTCAATTAACCTCTAAAGAATGTTTAGGAGCGATGTGTCGATTCCTCTTCCTCTGGCCGCTGATGTATTCCCCCGAAGATAATATTATCGCTTTTCAATTTATAATGTCCTTGTTGCATTCTAGGCTTGGGCCACACAATATTATTAGAGCCCGGCTTCATTCTTCCTTTCATTCTTTTTTCCTTTTTTTTTTGTCGTGACATACCACTCAAAATATTGTGACATATTTTGTTTTATTATTATTATTATTATTATTATTATTATTATTATTATTATTATTATATGTCTCTGACTCGGGTGTTTTTGGCTCGACCAAAGTTTCTCGTGTACGCTCTAACATCTATGAAAACCTGCTCTCAAGTGTTCGTGTCTCAATTATAGTTCTTTTGCTTTAAGCTTATTTTACACGAACACCTACAAAATAATAAACAAATAAATACCTAATAAAAAAAATTCAAAACGAATAAAATACATGTTGGATCAGTAATGCTCTTGATGTGTTGCTTGCTAGTGAACACTTATGTGTTTAGCAAGTTCAATCAGATTTGCACAGCGGAATGATAAGTAAAGTTACACTATCAACAGGAGTTATTACTCCCCTGGATGTTTGAAAACTACAGATAAGTTTAATGAGAATCTAAGTAATGAATGTGAATGATAATAAATACTCAAACAGATTCTCAATAAATGAAATGGAAAGAACAATAATAAGCTTTGAAGGATTTCTGTATTAATCAAAATCAATGTCTAAAACAGAGGGGATGAACCCATCTATTTATAGACTTTACACATACATGAACCTTGCCAAAAGTAAGTCTGTAACAAGTAGCAACAAGTTGCATTCTTGGAACTTGTACAAACAGATAAAGTAATATTAAACTAATAAACTACTGAAACATAAGTCGGTTAAAAAGATTCTTGAACAAGAGCTGATGAATGACAAACTACTGATGAGTAGTTTTTCTTCAGTAGTTCTTCAGTAAACTGCCTGGTTTAGACTTCAGAATTTTTGATACTTCTTCTTCAGTACTTGTTGAATCCTTCTTCAGCACTTTAGTCTTCTTTCTTCAGTAGTTCTATACTTAGGATATTTTGCAGAAGTGAATTAGACTAAGGTTTACAAAAGCGGTTTCACCAATCCTTTTTGTCCTAACAATCTACCCTTGGATTGATGAAGCCAAAACCTTTTCTAATTCTTTATTGTCTTCTTCTGTCATTCACAATCTTCCATATCTCCTTGAACATGGAATTCTTCAATTGATTAAGCTGTTCATCAGTGTGAGATCCCCTTTGAGGTTCCAGATGTTGAATTGTAAGCAAGTCCTGAGTTGATAGTTTCTTCAGTTCATTCATTGACTTGTAGGCCTTGCTTGTAAGATCTCTTCTTGTCACCAATACTGAGTTGTCATCAGTAAAGGACCATCTGATGATCAGCACTTTAGACTTATCAAAGTCTGAAGTATAGGGAACCATGCTGGATCCCTAGGATGTTCCTGAGTGTTGGATATTTTCTATTTCTGTGACCCTCAGGTGGGATTCACTTCTATCTTCTTCTTGCACTACATCAGGTAATTTAAAAGTTGGTAAATGATGTTCAGTAACTACCTTTGTGTGCAGTCTGTCAGTGATAGTCTTCTGAATTTGGTAAGCAAATGTTGAAGGATCCCTAAATTGAGTTTTCAGAGGCTTCTCTTCAATATCAAAGTCTCCTTGAACAACCGTGTTGCCTTCTTGCAACACCATCTTGAAGTCAGTCTTTGTATTGTCCCTTGGTTTCTTCTTGGTAGCTGGTCTTTTAACAGCAGAAGTTCTAACTACTGAATTTGATACTTCAGAAGTTTTGAACTTCTCTGGATTAGGAGCCTTGGCAGCCTTGTACTTCTTGTATGTGTCTAGTAGTCTTTCTTCTTTCCATCTTGACACAGAGGCTTTTGAACCATAGTTATTTGCTACCAGTTCTTCAATCATCTCAGATCTCTTGGCTTTTCCATCTTTGTTTGTTGCAAGTTTGTCAGCAACAAGTTGAGCTCTTTTAGTCAGCTCATCCATTGAGAGCCCTTTGAGTGAATAGGCTTTTGTTTTGCTGTTCTTTGTTATAAAAGACATCAGTTGTTGTCTTTTGTCTTCTTCAGCAACTCTCTCTGTTTCAGCTTGCCTATTCAACTCTGCTTCATGAGCTTGAAGCTTTTCATTTAAGCTCAAATCATCCCTTGCCTCCAAGTTATTCCAGATCTCTTCTTCCTTAGCCTTTCTTTGGGCTGCAATCAAACTCTTCTCAAGTAGTTCTTTGGACATTGATAGTGGAGAAGGGTTCAGCACAGTCATTGTTGTAGTTGTTGTAGGCCTTGGAATAGGAGTTAGTTGTTGTTGTTCAGTTGTCTTGGAAGGCTCTTCAGCTATTTGTAAATTGGAAGTGTTAACTGCTGAAGTGTTGACAGATGTGTCAACTACTGAAGGATTGTCTTCAGTACTTTCTGAGTCATCAGAGGTTTCTTCAGCAGTTTCTTCATTATGGCCTTGGGAAGGTTTAGCTTCAACTTCAGTTGCAAAGACAAGCCTTTGTTGATCTTCTTTTTGTTTTTGGGCTTTCTCTAGAAGTTGTTGTTGTTGTAGAGCCACTCTTGCCTTTATTCTGGCTTCCAGTGACTCCTTAGGTTCCCTAATCTTCTCCCCCTTTTTGGCTTCATCCACTTCTAGAAGCCTGCTGGGTTTGGAAGTTCTACCAGTGAGTTCAGCAAGCTGTCTTGAGTTGTTGTCGATTTTGTTGGACAGCTCACCAAGTTTTTTGTTGATCACCTCAAACTGAGCTTTGGTTGACAACTCCAAAGTAGTTGTGAAAGTTTTGAGGTGATTGGAAATTAGGTTGTTCATCAACTGGTATAGGGGACCATCTGGGCTGCATAGTTGGTTCAAGTCTATGCTGGATGACCCAGGGAATTGGGTAGGCATTTTCAGTGAGGGGTGTGTTTTTGGGTGATCTTCATGTTGTACAGAAGATGCCACTTTAGGGGAATCAGGGATCAAGTGGACTTTAACCTGATCTGGTGTGACCAGCTCTTTGAGCTTAGAGACACCAGGTGCAGGATCTTCACTAGCAGTCGTCAATGCAATTTTTGTGGAGTGTGAATCATTATCCAAGTCAATGGAATCATCTGAATCCCTGCTTACTTCCTCAATGAGGACAGTATCAGTTACATCATGAGCTGGGCCCAACCCAGTTGTCTCATGTACCTCTTTTTCTTGGTTCAGAGGATTTCCTACCTTAGGCATTAAGCTTTCATCAGTAGTTGCCACAAGTGAGGTCTTAGCTATGTTACTTCTTTCCTCAAATCCACCACTGGGTGGTATATGAGTAGTAGCAGCCTCAAATGTACCTAGAGTTTCTAAGTTTGGGCTTAGAGACCCTAGTTCATCCTCATCTCTTGGGTTAGGGCTAAGGATATCCACATCCATGTCAAGTGCTGAAGGTATGTCCCCTGTTTGATGTGGTTGTTAGGGACTGACATGTTCTGATGGGATGGTCTCTTTTAGCCCAGAGAGAAGTTTGGCTATTTCAAGGGCTTCAGGTTCAGAAATTTGTGGTGCTGGTTCAGTTGTTTGGTCTATGGGTTCAGCAGTTTCAAAAGAAGAGTCTATGGGGATTGTTTTCTTAAATTTCTTTCTTTTGAATAAAATGGTTATTGGTGCTCTTGTGGGGGCTTGAGATGGATGAGACTGAGAGGATGTTTTAGTCACATCTCTATCAAGTGCAGATTGCACATTAGCAAGTTTAGGTATCTCAACCTCCTGAACTGCCTTTCTTTGCTGGTGGGTTTTTGTTTTTGCTGTTTTGATATCTTGGCCTTTTTGGGTGAAGGTTTGGAAGATGAGGGTTCCTTGGGGACTGTTGTGTGTTCCCCTTGGTCATCTTCTGGCCAGCTAGCTGGTTTATTGTGCCTAGAGTATGCTTGTGAGGTTAAGGGGACTGTTGTGTGTTCCCCTTGGTCATCTTCTGTCACCGTCTCCGCATTTGCCCAGAACTCATTAAGAGTCTCAGTGTGGATTGGAGGATCAATGGTGAGGGCAGTAAAGTATTGGGATTTAACGACTAAATCAATGATTTCGTCGTATTGGGACCAGGCTTCATGTTTCTCGAAGTAGCCTCTTTGATTGTGTCCCTGTTTCAGAGTTAGAGCCATGTGGTTTGTGTGTGTGTGGATCGAACAATGTTTTTGCAGGTTCAGGGTTTGAGAGCTTTTTGAGAGAGAAGGAGGTAATTTTAGCTTTTTGAATGGATAAGTGTTGGAAAAGGTGTTTATCAGAAGTTTGTAAACGCCCTAGGTCAAACATCTGAAGTGGGAAATGTCTGATTTGCCCTTAATGACAAAACTGCTGATGAAGAACAATTGTCATCAGTAGTTCCCATTTTCTCTTCAGTAGTTGTTAACAACTTATGAGAATGTTTATAAACACTTTATTCATAACTTCTGAAGATTATCTTATCAGAAGTTAATCATTTTTCAGAAAATATTCCCATACTGATGTTTTTGTTCATCAGTAGTTTCTCTCTATTTGTTTTTTAGAAGTTTTTTGGTTTAAAAACAAATGTAAGTGAAAAATAAAATATGTGCAGGAAAAGTAAAAGAACACTTGCAAATTTAGCATCCCAAGCATGGATACTAACTTCTGAAATGTTGATGTGTCAAGGGGTTTTGTGAATATGTCAGCGATCTGATTAGCTTTTGTGACATGCTTCACTTCAATCTTGCCTTTTTCATAGCAATCCCTGATGAAATGATACCTGATTTAAATATGTTTAGTTTTTGAGAACTGAACAGGATTTTGAATGATGCTAATGGCAGATTTGCTGTCTACAAGCAATGGTGTCTTGGTTTCTTTGATTCCATGATCAAGAAGCTGATATTGGAGCCATTGTATCTGTGATGTATAACTTGCAGCTGCAATGTACTCAGCTTCAGCAGTTGAAGGTGCAATAGATGTTTGCTTCTTTGATTGCCAGGACACTAGACAGTTTCCCAAGAATTGACAACCACCAGATGTTGATTTTCTTGACATTTTTGTAACATCGCGTATATATATATTTCATCACTTTAATTATATTAAACTTCTTGACTAGCCACGTCTAAATCGTACTTATTTCAAAACGCTTTAATAATAATAATAATAATAAGATTTTTTATTCCCTTGAGAAAACTAAACCAAGCTTATACCCAAAGCCAATTCCCTTGTAAACAATGCTGAGCCCAATAGTAAAAGCCCTAAGGACCGGCCTATCTTTCTTTCACCTCTTGTCAAGACCTCGGCCCAACTCACTTGTTAAAATATATATATATATATATACATATATATATATATATATAACATGCCCCAAGACAGACTCGAACCCGAGTCTGTCCGGAACACACACCCGCGCCACACCAGTTGAGCCACAGCTCATTTCACGATTCAAACCCAGGTCAATTTGTATAAAGGCTTCTTTTTTACTGCTGCTGCTACTCGCTGCTGGGGACAGACACACGAATTCCCTCCATCTTCTCCTTATTTGACTTTAAATCAAACACAAATTTGGAAAGGACTGAATAATTAGCTCGTATGATGGAATTGACATAATATTCCGCGTATTAAACGTATTAACGCGGTCAAAACATACCCGATTAAGACGAATTACGCGTTTATGTTTTAAAGCTTGGTCAACTTTCCAATTCGTTAAACCCGTAGGTGTTAGTATAAATTGAACCATCCCTGAGACCCTAAAGGAGCCGAAAAACACACACACACTCTCAATTTCCTCTTTCTTTCATTATTATTCGTGATTTTGATCGCGTTTTGACTTGGGCTTTGACCGACCAATTCGTATTCGAATCATCCTTGTAAGTGTGATTTTTCTTGTGGGTTTCATTAATCGGCTGATACACAACATTAACCCTATGGTTAATTGGGTTAATGTTGTGTGATTAGATCAATTAAAGATCTAGGGCTCGTATGCTTTGATTTGGGGATAAACTTGATTTCGAATATAGTATTTATTTTAAATAAACAGAAATCAACACAACCACTGGTCTGGACCAAGTGGTTGTGTCTGGTACCCCTCAACAAGGCCACGCGGGTTCAATCCCTGCCATGGCACTTTTTTTTCCTTCTTTTCTTTGTTTTGTTTTAAATCAAAAAATATATATTACTTATATTTTATAAATATGTTTTAAAATATTAAAACTCTTTTAATAATTCTACAAAAATTATTTTAAGTTAATCCGATGAAAAAGTTTAACTCACAATTTTTAGTTTTCAAAAATTTGTTTATTTAATATATATAATAATTAAATCAAGTTTATTCTATTATATTTATAAAATTCCATTAAAATATCAAAACAATTTTATAAATTTCCACAAAAATTATTCTGAGCTTATATAATGATAAACTTTTCTGAAATGATTTTTAATTTTGAAAAATCATTTATTTAATATTTGTAATCAATTTTTGTTAGTTTTAATCATAATTAAATCAAATAAATCATAATAAATCCAATTTTTAATATTTTTGCACCAAAATTTTATACAAATTATTTTTGATTATTTGGAACAGAAATATGATTTTTAAACTAATAATTCTTTAATTTTAGTATTTTTATTTATAAAAGTTAAATTTTGACAAATTGTAATAAATAGAATTAATATTCTATTTTAAAGAAAATAATTTTATAAAAATTATTTTTATACTTTAAACTCATTATTGTGATCACCTTAAATTCAAATTTTATAAAAAGATTTTGTCTATTTATTTACTAAATTTCTCTCAATTATCAAACATTTTATTATTAATCAAACGAGCATTTATCCCCAATCCGAGGCCCTAGAACATATACATTTGTAGGTAGACTTAGACATATTTATTACCTTATTATAGGGTGATATTTGGCATTGTTGGGCAACACATATCCTATATCACGAGACTTAACATTTTGAGTTGAGTTTACATAGCCCCTTTCTCTATTTTCACTATTTTTGGGGTGAAACATGTTTAAACATTTTATACTATCATTTACTCATATTTACTTGTGATTCAATTACATCATCATTCTATCATTTGACTGTAACAAAAAGACACAGTACAATCATTAACATTGATCAAGCCGCCTGTTTAGATTATAGCGCTATAGGTCTGACAAACCCATCCCCCCGCATAAATTCAGGGATGATCGATAACAGTAACAACATTTAACTAACTTGCGAGTTAGTTATCAGTCGACACAAGTTTTGATTGTACAAAGACGCATTGTTACATGTCGGACTCATACTCTATCATTATACAACTGTGATTGTTGTACAAACTATTGTTATCAATTATTTTCAAAAACCTATGTATTCTCACCAACTTTTGTTGACCCAAAATATTTTCAACTTAACATGTTTCAGGTTCTACTTGCCTGAAGAATTGAGTTATTGCTTGAAGATGTGTGCATAGTATTATTCATTTTGATGTACAAATTCTTGTAGAACAATTGTATGTAAATTATTTAAATCATTTAATGAAATCTATTATTCACCATGAGCTACTGAACAATCATCAATACGTGACATCCCGATGTTTCTGCCATCGGTTGGGGTGTTACAATTTTGCACCCTGCAAAGTCACTATCTGAAAAAGCTGATAACTTGGTATTGCTAGAAGAAGGATACCAAATTCCAAGTGTAGGAGTTCCTTTCAGATATTTGAAGATTCTTTTGACTGTAATGAGGTGTGATTCCCTAGGAGCTAATTGATATCTAGCACAGACACATGTTGAAAACATAATATCTGGTCTAGAAGCAGTTAGATACAAAAGGGAACCTATCATACATCTATACATGGTTTGATCAACCTGTTTTCCTTGATCATCTGGTTCAACTTGTGTGGTAGGTGTCATGGGAGTGGAACATGATTTACAGTCTTGTAAAGAAAATTTGTTCAATAATTCTTTAACATATTTTGATTGATGTATAAAGTGTAACACCCCGCCTCTCTCACCACCAATATTGTCCGCTTTGCCCATCCAGAGCTCACGTATTTGTTTTTGGTTGCCCAAGTGGAGACTTCCCAGGAGGTCACCCATCCTGAAATTTCTCCCACCTGAGCACGCTTAACTGTGGAGTACTCCTCTCATCCACTAACATTAAGCCCCAAAACGCGTTGGTGATTTAAGAAGCAAGACATTACTTATGAACCAAGGATCTCTCCTGGCCACGGCCAATGTGGGATTTTCCTAGGGTGTCACATTCACCCCTGTTAGAGTCTCATCGTCCCTGATGAGGTATGTACCCACCATCCCGAACGGCACAGGAGTGGCTCTGATACCATCTGTAACACCCCGCCTCTCTCACCACCAATATTGTCCGCTTTGCCCATCCAGAGCTCACGGATTTGTTTTTGGTTGCCCAAGTGGAGACTTCCCAGGAGGTCACCCATCCTGAAATTTCTCCCACCTGAGCACGCTTAACTGTGGAGTACTCCTCTCATCCACTAACATTAAGCCCCAAAACGCGTTGGTGATTTAAGAAGCAAGACATTACTTATGAACCAAGGATCTCTCCTGGCCACGGCCAATGTGGGATTTTCCTAGGGTGTCACAAAAAGTCCCATTAGTTTGTTGTTTAATCTGCAGTCCTAAAAAGTACTGCAGTTCTCCCATTGTACTCATCTCAAATTTTGATTGCATGAGTTTCTTAAATTCATCACACAATTTTGTGTTTGTTGAACCAAATATGATATCATCAACATAAATTTGAACAAGTAAGACATGATTTCCAACATTTTTAATGAAAAGAGTTTTATCAATGGAGCCTCTTGTGAAGTTATTTTTGAGTAAAAAGTGGGAAAGTGTTTCATACCAGGCTCTTGGAGCCTGTTTGAGCCCATAAAGAGCATTGTCAAGTTTGTACACCCACTCAAGATGAGAAGGATCCTCAAACCCAGGTGGCTGACAAACATACACTTCCTCCTTGACCTTTCCATACAAAAATGCACTCTTAACATCCATTTGAAAAACTTTTATTTTGTTGGAAATAACATAGGCCAGAAATAACCTGATGGCCTCAAGCCTTGCAACTGGAGCAAAGGTCTCATCATAATCAATTCCCTCTTCTTGAGAGTAACCTTGTACCACCAGTCTTGCCTTGTTCTTAATGATCATACCAGCTTCATCTTGTTTGTTCCTAAAAACCCATCTTGTGCCAATTGGTAGCTTGTTTGGTGGTAAGGGACAGATTTCCCAAACCTATTGCTTCTTGAACTGAAGCAACTCATCTTGCATAGCTTCCACCCAATTGTTGTCTTTGAGGGCTTCTTGGTACTTCTTAGGTTCCAACTGAGAAATGAACGCTGAGAAGAAGCAAAAGTTGGAAAGCTGGTTTCTTGTGAGAACACCTGAAGCAATATCACCCATGATTTGTTCCAATGGATGATCTTTGTGTTCAATCAGTTGTTGTAAACCACTAACAGGTGTAGGTGGCTCTTGTACTTCATCAAACAAACCACTGAGGTTTATAATGTCTGGTTTAGCTATTTGATTGTCTTCAGTAGTTGTAGGTGCTGAAGCAGATGTTTGAGTTTGTACATCAGCAGTTGTTGAATCAGAAGTTTGTGAAACTTTTGAAGGTTTGAAAGTTGACTTAATGACTGTTTGAGGAGTCCATGGTGCTGGATCCTCATCATCAAACCTTTGATCACCATAATAAGTAGGTTTAGATGAAGTAACAGGCTTTTCAGGTCCAAAGTGGAAGCTGTCAAGGTCAAAGAGTTCAGCGGGATGTGCTGGAATAAGAGTGTGTTTTGACTCATTAAACTTGACATTCAGTGTTTCTTCTACTATCTTGGTTTTTGAATTAAAAACCTTGTAGGCTTTTCTAGTGGAAGAATAACCAAAAAAGTAACCTGAATCAACTTTAGCAGCAAACTTTGAAATAGAGTCTTTAATGTTTAGAATGAAACATTGACATCCAAAAGCCCTGAAAAAGGAGATAAGGGGCTTTATGCCATGAAGAACTTCATAGGCAGTCTTGGAGTGTCTCTTGTTGACAAGGACTCTATTTTGAACATAACATGCAGTGTTAACTGCTTCAGCCCAGAAATACAATGGTAGGCCTGAATCAGCTAACATGGTTCTTGCTGCTTCAATCAGTGTTCTGTTCTTCCTTTCTACCACACCATTTTGTTCAGGAGTTTTGGGACCACTGAATTGTCTAATAATCCCTTTAGACAAACAGAATTCATCCAGAGTTTTGTTCCTGAACTCTGTTCCGTTATCACTTCTAATGGCTTTGACAGATAGAGAATATTGCTTCTCTACTTGTAGAATGAAGAACTTGATGATTTCAGCTGCCACATCCTTGGAGAATAAGAAGAATACCCATGTGAATCTTGAATAGTCATCAATGATGACCAAGCAATACTTCTTCTTACCAAGGCTCATGATTTTTACAGGCCCAAATAAGTCCATATGGAGTAGTTGAAGACATGCAGTTGTTTTTGATTCTTCAATAGACTTATAGGAGGACTTATGTTGTTTTCCCTTTAAACAGGATACACAGTGTTCTTGACACTGGTATACTTTCAAAGGTAGACCTCTGACTAAGCCCATTTTTGTGACTTTATTTATGGTTTTAAAGTTCACATGGCCAAGTCTCCTGTGCCAGAGATTAGTCTCTGAAGTTGATGCCTTTGAGAAGAAACAGGCAGTGTTGTTTAGTACTTTGTCCTTTTCAATGTCAACTGCATAGACATTGCCACATCTTTTGGCTATTAACAAAGTATGATCTTCAATGATCTTCTCTATCAACTCTTGACCTTCTGGTGATATGATCTTGCATGCTGTCTTTGTGAAAAAGGAAGAATATCCTTTATCACACATTTGAGACACACTTAGCAAGTTGTACTCAAGGTTTTCAACCAGATTGACCTTGTCAAACTGTATTTTTCCAGAGGAGACATTGCCATGTCCTAGCACATATCCCTTGGCATTGTTCCCAAAGGATACAAATCCTTCTCTTTGACTGATAAAATTGTTTATTAGGTATCTGCATCCTGTCATGTGCATTGAGCCTCCACTGTCCACATACCAAATGCTATTTAAGCCTCTGGAGACCCTCTGCACAAAGTTGGAAATTAGTTAGATTTAGGAACCCAAGCCAGTTTGGCTTTGGGTTTGCTCTTGAGAACATTAACAGTTTGTTCTTGACTAGGTTGAGGAATCCATGTCTTTTTGGCAATGGATTTTTCATTAAGAGCAATGGTGGTATCCTTTTGAGGACCACCATCAACCCTGGTCATCAGTAGTTGTACCATGTTTATGAGATCTTTTATCTCAGCAGTTTGTGAAACTGCTGATGATGTAGGTCTAACTACTGAAAGAGAATTTTGAGAAAAAGACTTTTGTTGAGATTTCATCTTTTCTGAGAAAAGGTGTTTACTGGTTGTTGTTTCCTGGGAGAAAAAGTTTCTTTAAAATCATTTTGATTTGTTTTCCCACAACCAGTTGTGAAATTTTCTTGTTGTACTGAATTCCTTTTCTATATCTACAAAATTCTGTCTTGTGGTTGAACAGACCACAGATTTCACATTCTTTTGCCTTTTCTTTTTCATTTAAAGGCAAATTTCTGACTGTCTTGATTGGTTTTAGGTCATCAGTAGTTTTCAGGTTCCCAACTACTGATGTAGATGAAACTACTGATGGCTTAAAGTCAGATTTTATCAGTACTTTTGAAGAACTTTCTTTGTGAGTTATTAGAAAGTTTTCATGGAAAGATGTGCATTCTTTCTCTTTAGAAGTTTCACCTGAAACAATTTTTCTCCCATCTTCAGTAGTTTTGGGGGAAAAATCTGTTGGTGTTTCAGTGTGATTGTACCCTATGCCAAACCTAACATTTGAAGCACTTTGTTTGTTTAGCAGCAGTTGGTACCCCTTACAAGATTCTACCCATTTTTCACAAGTGACCTTGGTGTCAGTAAGCTCTTTTCTGACATTTCCTAGGTCATCTATCATTATTTTAAGTTGTGCTTGGGTTTCAATAGCATTGTTAGTTAATTTAGACTTTTCTTTTGTCTTTGCAGCAAGTTTTCTTTCCAAATCACATTTCATCTGAGTGAATTTTCTCATAGAGTCATTTGCTTTGCCTTGTAAGTGCACATTGGTCTCTCTTATGAGGCAAAAGATTCTTTACATAAAGTTGAACAAAGTTTTGTTAAAGACTCTTTTGATTCCTGAGACAGGGCAGATTTTGAGGTGCAGCCCTTAAATGCCATTAAGGCAAAATTCTTTCTGTCATTGCAGGTTCTCCCCAGTTGATGTCAAACATTTTGTTGTCTGCATCAGGATTACACTCTGTGGTGTCAAACGGAAGACTGCTCCAGTCAACGTACCCTGAGGTGAACAAGCTTTGTTGTGAGGGTTGCTGACTCTGTGGAGGTTGTTGAGCAGCTGGAAAGGGAGGGATTGATTGTTGGCTCTGCATCTGTTGAGCAGGCATTTGTACATATTGTACTTATGGCACATATTGGATTTGTAGAGCTTGTGCCTGTACAAATTTTGCACTCCCCTGTGTTCCATTATTCCTATTATAACTAGAGTTATACAGATTTCCAGACTGAGATTGGTTGTAGCTAGAGCTTCTACACTCTCTAGCAAAGTGTCCCAACTTCTGACACTTGTGACATCTAAGTTTAGATTTGTCAAAATCAATTTTTGTAGAACTGTTAAGTCCTAGAAATTTCCTTCCTGACCTTTTGTAAAATTTGTTTGTTTTGATACTTAGCATGGCCAGTTGGTGTAAAATGTCCATTTCTTCTAAGTCATCATTGCTGAAACTTTTTAAATCATCCATGATAAAACACATGTTATCAGCAGTTTGACTATATTCCTCATTGTCATAACTTGGGAATGATCTTTCTGATGAGATCCCAGTAGTTATGTCAATGTGGTCAAAAGATCCAAAACTATTTGAACAAGTAGGTGAATCTTGTCCCAATAGTGATGTACTACCCGGTAGATAGTCATCAGCAGTTTTACCAGAACTTTGTAACTTTTTCTTTTGATCAATTTCTCTTTCAAAATTTAGTAATCTCCCATGTAATTTTGTAAGAGTGAGGGAGCTAAAGTCTGGTGAGGATCTTAGGACTATAGAGTATGTTTCCCATTTTTCAGGTAAAGACCTTAAAAATATATGAAGCATAGATACAGTTGTGTAGGTCTGACCATTTAATTTTAGCTCAGATATTAATGAGGATAATCTTTCAAATTGTTGAGTTAAAGTTTCCCTATTTATGTGAGCAAAAGTTTCATATTGTTGAGCCAGGATTTCTCTGGTGTAGGCAATCACCTCTTCAGTTCCTCCAAACTATTCTTTGAGGCAGTCCCAAAGCTCTTTGGCACTATCACAATGTAATAGGCCAGAGTAGATTTCATTTGGGAGTGCCATTGCCAACATAGAGAAAGCTTTAGCATCAAGCTCAAGTTTTAGGAAATCATCATCTGTATAGTCTTTTGGGTCTTTTGTTATTTCTTCTTTAGTTTCAAGATTGATATTTACTGGTTTGTGAGGACCATATATCACAGATTTCCAGCAACCGTTGTTGGTCTGTGATAATGTATGTGCCATTCTCCTTTTCCAGATATTGTATTCATTTCTTACTAGCATAGCAGGTTTATTGGCAGAACCAGTATTATGAGGATCCATTTTAAAGAGTATTGATTTGTCAAATATCTCTTAAAGTGATGGATGTTGATAAAAGTGAACTTTTAATCCTTTATTGAATATCAATAAGAGCCTGTGTCTGATTCTCAATGTGTTAGATTGATATGTGATCAGATAAACCAGTGCTCTGATACCAATTGTTGGATCAGTAATGCTCTTGATGTGTTGCTTGCTAGTGAACACTTATGTGTTTAGCAAGTTCAATCAGATTTGCACAGCGGAATGATAAGTAAAGTTACACTATCAACAGGAGTTATTACTCCCCCTGGATGTTTGAAAACTACAGATAAGTTTAATGAGAATCTAAGTAATGAATGTGAATGATAACAAAATACTCTAACATATTCTCAATAAATGAAATGGAAAGAACAATAATAAGCTTTGAAGGATTTCTGTATTAATCAAAGTCAATGTCTAAAACAGAGGGGATGAACCCATCTATTTATAGACTTTACATATACATGAACCTTGCCAAAAGTAAGTCTGCAACAAGTAGCAACAAGTTGCATTCTTGGAACTTGTACAAACATATAAAGTAATATTAAACTAATAAACTACTGAAACATAAGTTGGTTAAAAAGATTCTTGAACAAGAGCTGATGAATGACAAACTACTGATGAGTAGTTTGTCTTCAGTAGTTCTTCAGTGAACTGTCTGGTTTAGACTTCAGAACTTCTGATACTTCTTCTTCAGTACTTGTTGAATCCTTCTTCAGTACTTTCTTCAGTAGTTCTATACTTAGGATATTTTGTAGAAGTGAATTAGACTAAGGTTTACAAAAGTGGTTTCACCAATCTTTTTTGTCCTAACAATACAAATAAAATATTACACAAAATACAGGAGAAAAGAGATGTGTTTTGCAACACATCATCTATCGATACCCGTACTAACCCTTCAGTACCCTCGACATGTGTCTTGAACCTGCTTTTCCAGGAGTGGTAGTCAGCCATGAACCGAAGTTTAGGTGCCCTATTTGAACTACCGGTTTCTAAGTCACTGAGGAGTACCGAAGATAGATGTTGTGTTTGTTGAGTTCCAGCGGCTGCAAGTGCCCATGAGTTACCATTCATCATTTGCTGTTGTTGCTGGGCACGCTATTGAGCCGCAAGCGCCCACAGATTGGTTCCAGCAACATTAGCTTGGTATTGCTGTTTTTGCATCCATTGTGCGTTACGCTCGGCCAAATACTACCAAGGATTCATGGGTACATTCATTTGATTGTTTATCGGTTGATTATATTGTTGTCTAGGTTGATTCAGATGTTCCCATGGGTTTGCCATGTGTTATAGTCCAACAATAGTCCGATACTTAGGCGAATTTTGGTTTCAGCACTGCAGCACACGAGTAAAACACACAATTAGGAAGCTAATCGTGTGAAATACAGGCGATTAGAGGTCGACACACGTGAACAGTTGAGCAAGTAGGAGTTTTTAGGCAATTAGGGTTACCCAAGCGATTAGAGTTCTAATCGTGTGTTTTATGGCACGATTAGCACTCTAATCGTGTGAAAACGGACACGAGTAAGCTTCCTAATTGGTTAAACATTTCCTAATCGCCTGTTGCTGGTCTGAGAACTTGTTTTGCACGAAAACCATCATTTTTGCTTCAAAATCTATAAAAAACACAGTGTTTGATCCCCAAATGATTAGGAAAGTTGTAAAAACACTTTTGGAACAAACCCTAATAAAAATCACTTGTTTTTATCCGTTAAAACACCCTTAGTTTTGGGAAAATGTTGTTTTTTTATTAAAAACACAAAGTTTCAAACTTTGAAAACAGGTTTTTGGATAAAAATAACAACTTTTAATCTAAAAAAGTCACTGTTTTGAATTCGTTTTGCTATCAAGACACTCGTGATAAGAGCCAAAGCTCTGATACCATTTGTAGGATCGATTTCAGACAACCCAACAATCACGAGCTTCAATGTTTAGAGTGTAGAATCCACTAAACGCTGTTCGTACAACAAAATGATATGAAACAATGATAGACGAGGTATCAACATGCATAAATAATCGGTTAAAAGGTTGTATTAATTGATTAAACAGAGCACATGTGTTACAAAAAAATCTCAGACCTTTCAACCTAGGGCAGAGTGCTTGGGAAATGTGTGATGTGACAGTTGAATGATTAGGGCAATGATGGGAAGCTTTTATACCTATCCTACTCGTCTAGAGCCCTAGAGGCGAGTAGAAACCTATCAGGCGAGTACGAGGGGCGAGTAGAAGCCTACTCATCTTGATTCCCAGGTGATTAGCAAAGCTAATCGCCTCTGTCCAGTCTTACTCACCTGATTACCAAACAACCCAATAATCGACTCAAAAACACACCCCAAGCACCCGTAATAACATCCAAACATCACCTATAGTAGGCTAGGGACATAGTATACTAACATAACTTATGTGAATGAAGACTCGCAGGTTGATAAGATTTGCAAACAATAAACAAGGGGGAGTCTATTGATGCAACTTTGTGTACCTATCAATTGGAAAAACGTGGTTTAGAGTTGTGTTTAGATGAAATGGACTGTCTGCACAATATGATGTGATGACGTGGGTCCTAAAACGACGACGTCCAAAACCCTTGTCAAGAAAATAAAGCAAAGTAAAAAAGTGTTAAGGTTTGTTGAACTTCTTGGAGCTGAAATGCTAACATAAGGTAGCATGGCTGCCATACGGTAGCTGTGCAGCAGAAAGTGAACAGTAAAAACATTGGAAATATAAAAAGGTGCTTTGGCTTGTTACTATTGGCATAAAACAAAACATCACACAGCTCCAAGCCTACCTAGGAAATAGTAAAAGCTGAAAATGCACTAAAAGGGTAAAGTCTCAGTGCAGGCAGCATAAAGAGAGTCAACCATGGCCAGGTATAGTAAGGATGCTACCATAAGGGAGCTCCTGGGCAGATTTCTATTGCCTATATAAGGAGACCCTTGGGTATGCATTCCACACACACTTCTCACTACTTCTCTTACTCTCATACTCTCTACATTATTACTCCCAAAGAATACATACTTATTCTCACGCCAGAGTCCAAACGCAGGAGACCCCCTCCTGCGTTAAGGCTAACGGTGTCTGTTACCTTGTGCAGGTCCATTCCAGGAGCTAGAAGATCCCCTAAATCATAACCCTAACCTAACACACCTTTAACATATAAACCTAAAACATCTCACAACCTAATCCCGGTCATTTTCCTTGTTGTAGCAACAAGTGACGCCCACCGTGGGGCTGTCGCTACTTTGAACAAAGCTGTTGAAAGTTCTTCAGTCCCATTTGTTCCTAAGTAACCTTCTTTTGTGATGACCGGTGCTGATAACCACCAAGATGGGGGTATTCAAGAAACTCCGGCCAGCAGTCACACTTCCGGTGACGCTACAGGCCATGAAACACCTGGAACGGACGGACCACACATCGAACCGTCTCAAGGATATATGCTCAATTATCAAACTCCACCGGCCTCAAGGGCTGTTTATTCATCACCTAGAGACGACGTGTTGTTACCTATTGAACGAATGGACATCACCCCGGAGGGAGTACGAAGAAACTTCTTGCAACTCCGAGACCTCTTGAATGGTTATGTACGAGAGGAAAGGTCCAGGGGTGTGAAGGTCAGGTTGTCATATGACGAAGAACCTACCGTAACCCTCTCACCTTCTCCTCCGTTATGGGGTACAACTACCTCCCCAGTAACCCAACGTATTGACACGAATCCTCACCCTTATTTGAATAGTCAGGGAGGTATCCTCTCAGGGGAAGGTCCTAGCAGAACCACACTCTCTCCCGAGGTCCAGGAACACACGACAAGACAGTTGGTGGAAGCCACACAAGTGTCCTTGACATCCTCAACACCTCTCTCCTTTACGGAAGCTCTGAGGTCCCTGCCCTTGGCAAGTAGTGCAGTTGCCACTTCTTTGGCAGGAACTGGATGTTACGTTGGGGGACCGGTTACTTCTTCAGCAGCAATGTATCCCAACTACTCCCAACCTCAGCACGTACCATATATACCACCATATTTCCCTACATGGCACGGAGGGTACCCATGGCAGTACCCACTTCCGTTAAACCAAATACCAGCAACGTCTCTTCCCGGAGGTCAGGGGGCAGGTATTCCCCAACCCTTGGTTCAAACTTCCGCAACCGAAACTGGAACTGAGGCTATCCCATCCGAGCCATACCGTCCCAAGTCGTTGGAATGTTTTTCCGAACACATAGCACATTTCGACTTTCCCAACAAGATCAAGATGATAGCTAACGTGAAGACATACGACGAGACTAAAGATCCCGACGACCATCTGAACGTTTTTTCTGGGGCGGCCACTGTGGAGAAATGGAACAACGCTGAGTGTTGCCACATGTTCATGCAAACATTGGTAGGTCCGGCCCGCTTATGGTTTTGTGGCCTCCCTACCCGCAGCATCTCCTCCTTTGACGACCTAAGAAGAAGTTTCACCTCGAACTTCAATCCCCTGAGAAAATGCACTAAAGATGCTGCTATACTGTACCAAATCTAACAGGGGGAGCATGAGGATCTCTGCAGTTTCATCGAAAGGTACAAGAGGGAAGGTTTGCAATATAGTGGAGCCACGGAAAAGATTCGAGTATCAGGATTCATGGGGGCCATCCGCCCTAAAAAGTTATTGAGAAGGTTTCATGAAGACGTTTCCCAAACCATGGAAGAAGCCTTTGAGAGAGCGGAAGCCTTTCTTTGGGGAGAGGAAGCTCTCACTCGGCAGGATACTAGAAAACGGGATCGGGGAAATTGGAGAGACAGCTCGACAAGCTCCCGAAGAACCAACTTCCAACCCTACAACGAGAGGCGATCTGGAAGACCATTCGAGTCAAGGAGGAATGAGGAGAGACGACGGTCTCCCAGACCTGGAAGAAATCAAGAAAAAGAAAGGCATGTATTCACAGTCCTAACTAAGACCCCTCAAGAGATACTCTCCACTGAGGAGGTCAAGTACACGTTCCGACCTCCCAGGCCCTTGTCCAAGCCTGCCAATAAGAGGGACGCCAGTAAGCATTGTGCTATCCATAATGAAACCGGGCACCACACAAACGATTGTTACCAGCTGAAGAAGAGAATAGAAGAAGCTGTTAAGTCCGGAGAACTGGCTCACTTGATCAAAGACATCAAGGGAAGAAAGGATGAGGGGAGAAGAGACAAAGAGGTTAACATGATCAGGTACGAGGGAGCCCAGCAAGTTAAGAGGGCCCGGACCGAGCCCTGGAACAAACAATACATCTGTCTCCCTCCCGCACCGGATGAATTGATCATTACCCCCGTGATAGTAGAAGCTGAGCTGGATGGTTTCCACATAGATAGAGTATACATGGACGGAGGTGCCTCATCAGGAGTAATGTACGAACGATGCTTCGAGTTACTAAGTCCAGAAATCAAGTCCAAACTCAAACCGTCAGATGCTTCCCTTGTGGGTTTCTCGGGAGAACGTGTACATCCCCTGGGAAAGCTCACCCTGAACGTTTGTTTCAGAGATGGGGACCTATCCAGGACGGAGGAGCTGACCTTCTCTGTAATCCGGTACCCATCAAGCTACAACGTCCTAATCGGCAGAATGGGTATCGCAACCTTTGACGCAGTGGTTTCGACAACACATCGCCTTATGAAGCTCCCAACGCCCAATGGGATCGCAACCCTGAAGCCATCGCAGAAGCCCTCTTAATAGCTTCTGTAGAAGAGACGCAAGCTCCCAGAGAGATGAAAGCATCAACCGGTGGTCCCGTCAAGGAAATCAGCATAAACCCTGCCTATCCGGAGCAGACCATAAAAGTAAATAATCTGTTCCCTGATAAGGTTATGTTTGAACTGATCAACCTTTTGCAGGATAGCAGAGACATGTTTGCTTGGTGTCCCGGAGACATAACCGGAGTCCCAAGGAGCTTGGCAGGACACTGCCTTAACATAGCTCCCTCCTACAAACCTGTCGTTCAAAAGAAGAGGAGCTTGGCACCTGCCCGGAGCCAGGCTGCTTGCCAGGAGGTAGAAAAATTGGTAGAAGCAGGGATTTTAAGGGAGGTGCAGTACCACTCGTGGGTGGCCAACCCAGTCATGGTAGCCAAACAAGACGGTTCCTGGAGGATGTGCGTAGATTTCAAGGATCTCAACAAAGCTTGCCCCAAAGACTGCTACCCACTACCCGAGATCGATTGGAAGGTTGATTCCCTCACTGGCTTCCAATACAAGTGCTTCCTGGATGCCTATAAGGGGTATCACCAGATTCAAATGAAGCAGGAAGACGAAGAGAAGACAGCTTTCCACACAGATAAAGGGATCTTCTGCTACCGAAAGATGCCCTTTGGCCTAAAAAATGCAAGGGCTACCTATCAAAGGCTGGTTGATCAGGCCTTCTCAGAACAGATCGGGAGAAATATGGAAGCCTACGTAGATGATCTGGTCATCAAAAGCAAGTCGGGAGGGGCAATGATAAAAGACATCCGTGAAACCTTTGATAACCTCCGGGGCATAAACATGAAACTAAATCCAGTAAAGTGCTCCTTTGGGTTCGAAGAAGGGAAGTTCCTCGGTCACATAGTCGGGAAACAAAGCATCAAGGCAAACCCAAGCAAGATCCAGGCTGTCCTAGAGATGAAGTCACCCTCCACGAAGAAGGAAGTGCAAAGCCTTAACGGTAAAATCGCTGCCTTAAAACGTTTCCTACCTAAGTCTGCGGAAAAGTCCTTACCTTTCTTTAAAACACTCAAGAATTGTGTTGACAAAAAGGACTTCCGTTGGACTAAAGAGGCAGAGGCTGCCTTCCTTGAGCTTAAACAACACATAGCTTCCCTGCCAAAGATGGCAGCTCCTGAAAAGGGGGAAGTAATAACAGTTTACTTGTCTGCAGGATCTGAAGCAGTTAGCTCGGTCCTCCTTGTTGATAGAGGAAAGGAGCAAATACCTGTCTATTTCGTCAGCAGGGCCCTCAAAGATGCTGAAGTCAATTATGCTCCCATGGAGATGCTCGTACTGGAACTTGTGCACACTGCCAAGAGGCTAAGACGATACTTCCAAGCTCACCCAATGAAGGTAATCACTGACCAACCCCTACGTTCCATCCTGGAAAAGCCGGAAGACTCGGGGAGGCTGGCCAAATGGGCTTTTGGCCTTGGGGAGCACAAGATAGAGTATGTACCTAGGAGGGCTTACAAAGGGCAGGTGTTTGCTGATTTTTTGACCGAGCTACCCGTCCTACAGACGGAAGAAGAAATGAATGAGGTCAAGGAAGAACAACTTGACCTCCAAGGGAAATGGTGCCTTTTCACTGACGGAGCCTCAAGTGTAGAAGGTTCCGGGGCTGGTCTCCTCATTAGAGACCCCCACGGAACTGAATACACTTATGCCCTCCGTTTAGATTTCCCCTGCACCAATAACGTTGCTGAATACGAAGCCCTACTAGCTGGTTTAAGGTTGGCAAAGAACATGAAAGTACAAGAATTGAAGGTGTTTGTTGTCTCAAACCTGGTAGCCAAGCAAGTGAATGGAGGATACACCGCTAAGGAACCTTCAATGGTCAAGTACAAGAACAAGGTCAAAGAACTCGTCAAAGGAGTTCAAAACCTTTACGCTAGAACAGGTATCAAGAACAAAGAACACGCAAGCAGATGCCTTGAGCAAGCTAGCCTCTTTAACGTTTGCTCACTTGACAAAGAAAGTTCTAGTTGAGGTACTTAGAGAACCCTCCATTGATGATAAAGAAGTCCAAGATATAGTCACGGAAACGGAATCCACATGGATGACCCCAATAATGTCTTACCTAAAAGAAGGGAAGCTGCCAGATAACGAGCAAGAAGCAAAGCGGTTGGTAATCAAGGCAAGGCAATACGTGGTCGAAGATGACAAGCTCTACAAGAAAGGATACTTGGCACCCCTACTCAGGTGTGTCGGACCCAACCAAAGTGACTATCTCATCAGGGAGGTACACGAGGGAATATGTGGCATGCATGCTGGGCCCCGCTCCGTAGTATCAAAACTTATGAACCTCGGTTACTATTGGCCCACCATGCACAAAGATGCATTTGAAACGATCCGAAAATGTGAAGCGTGCCAATTGCAAACACCGGTGAAGACCAACCCAAAGCATGATCTTGTACCCATCATCTCTGCCTCGCCCTTCTATAAGTGGGGTATGGACATAGTGGGCCCTTTCCCACCGGCCCCAGGAGGACTGAAATTCCTACTAGTGGCTGTTGATTATTTCATCAAGTGGCCGGAAGTCAAGCCCTTGGCCACAATATCGGGGAGGCATGTGGTGAATTTCATATGGGAGCAGATAATCTGCAGATACGGGCTACCAGGAGAAATTGTAACAGACAATGGAAAGTAGTTTGCCAACAAGCCGTTCAGCAGCTGGTGCATCGAGTTGGGCATCAAGCAGGTCTTCAGCTCAGTAGCTTACCTCCAGTCCAATGGACAGGTTGAACGTATGAACAGGAGTATCGTAGAAGGAATCAAAGCGAGGCTGGGAAGGCATGGCAAGAATTGGGTGGACGAGCTCCCGAGTGTTCTCTGGGCCATTCGAACCATGGAGAAAAGAAGTCACCAGAAGACACCCTACAGCCTCGTCTTTGGAAGCGAAGCCGTCATACCAGCTGAAATTGGGGTAAGCTCAGGAAGAAGCACACGGCGAAATGCACAGCACAATGACAAGGAGGTCCTGCTCAACCTGGATCTCCTCGAAGAATCAAGAGACCAGGCCTCCATCAGAGAAGCTAGATACAAGAAGAAACTCGAAGCATACTACAATACGAGGGTTAGAAAGGAAGTCTTCAGGCCAGGAGACCTCGTGTTGAGATGCAATGAAGCTAGCAGGAAGCAAAGCGTAGGGAAACTAGGTCCCCGATGGGAGGGTCCTTACGTCATCAAGGAAGCCCACAAAGGGGGCTCCTATAAGTTAGCTGACTCAAACGGCAACATGGTCCCGAGGCACTGGAGTGACAAACATTTGAAGCGATTCTATGTTTAATGGTTGTAATGCTACTATGTATCCCACATGAAACAGCTAATGAATGAATGAACTTTCTTTTAAAAATCATAGTTCACTTGTCACTTATCTTATCAAAGGGTGAGCCCCTCCTAACTAGGCTCCATGGGTCCGGCGCTATAACTACCCATGAAACGGGGATGAGCTCCTAGGCCACAACTGCTCAACAGGTAACAAGGATAATGACCTTCCTGTATACAGGGTGAGTTCCTAATACAATCCACAACTCCATGGGATAAGTCCTTTTAGATGGAATACCTAAACCCATTAAAAAGGGTGAGCTCCTCACACCAAGACAGTTCATACATGTTCATAACAGGTTACAAGCAAGCTGATAGGACAAGCATTGCTTCGTCTCTCTACCCTAGTAGCCTGGGATCAAAACGAACATTTCACATAGGTAACCGTTAAGAAAGGTTACCAACCAGCTGATAGGATAAGCATTGCATCGGTTCTCTAGCTTAGTAGCCTGGGATGGGTGACTGCAGCATCTACCTCATGGCATAAGGTTAAATACATTGCAAACACTATAAACGGCAAGTACAAATATTAAACACAACCAAACATTAAACATAACAAGCATCACCCCTATTGGGGGAGCATTTCCATTAACATTAAAAGCCCAAAGGCTAAGTACATAAGAGTTTCACTACAAGAGTTGCCAAAAAGATAACACAAAAGACTAAAACATGATGGAATCATGGGGTAATGGAATCTTCAGTCTCATCGGTGGTATCACCTTCACCGGTGAAAGTCAGAGCTCGGTTCCCAACGTCTCCATACAGATCCTCGGTGTCAAGGCCAGCAAACGGATAATCCTCACCAACAGGAGGAACGGAGTTAATCTTCAAAGCTTGAAGGGGGGAGGGACTTTCAAATACCTGCTCCAAACCAGAAACATTAGACGAATCAGCAGGTTTTAAACGCTTCTAGCTACTCTCCCCACCGTCAGCACCCTCCAACATGATCCTTAGGGGCCTCTTCGACACATAAGCATTGAGGACTTCGTTGGCCACCTCCTTCTTTAAACCTTCCGGCTCCAGACCTTGCAAAGAAGAGATAGGCTGATGGGAGGCCTTGGCAATATTTGCAATATAAGGGTAGGTGGAGACCTCCATCGCCTTCACTGCACTCACAAATTCATCACCAGAGGAAGGCTTAAAAGAAGGAAGCTCTTCGATCTTCTGACCCTCAGCGGCTGGCTTAAAACCAGCTTGTATTCCCCCATGACGCCCAAAAGTTATAGCTTTGGCATAAATGTCAGCCAACGGAGCATTAAACTCCTGGGAATGAAGCAAGTTAGTGAGAAAACAAGGAACCCCCTTTAAAACCAGCCAATCCTTTTCTTCGGTCAGACGATCCACCTGAGCCCTTAACTCCACACCAACCTTCTCCACAGTAGCCAATTCCTGCTTAACCACCTCCCTATCCTTAGCTAAACCTTCCCTCTCTTCCGCCACCTTCACTTTCTCATCATTCAAACCTTTGAACATTTTGTCAAACTTCTCCTTCTCCAAACCAAGCTGAGTCCTGGATACAGCCAACTCATGCACCAAATCCTTCTCCCGAGCAACATATTTAGTTAACTCCTCCTTCGCCTTTTGCAGCTCCCCCTCATGCTTTGCATAGGCTCCTTCCACTTGTTCGCTCCAAACCAATAAACTACCCCACCTAGCCATACCGTCTGGAAACAATGATAAGAACTGTCCAAAATGAAAATACATTTTCTTCATCAAATCCTTGTCCGCCCACTCCCGATGCATAGCCCTCTCAGCATCAGAGATGCAATGATCAATCAAGTCTCGACAAACAGAAGCCCTTTTCAACAGGTCGGAACTTTTAATGTCCCACTTTGGTACATACACCTCTTCACTTTGACCCTGTTGAACAGGGGCATCAGCACCAACACCGGCAACCGACCTTGAACTCTCTCCTCCTTTAGCTCCCGATAGCAACAACTTTTGATCCCCACTCTTGACTACCACATCCTTAGGCTTTTTAAACACAACATCATCCTTCTTAGGGGAAGACAAAGTTAACTTACCCTTCCCAGAGCCAGGTATACCTCCCATAGCAGATGCTATCAGCGAAGAATCTTCATCCTCCTCCTCAATGACAAGAGGAACAGCAGGAATGTTCCCTGGCCCGGAGGAAACACCTTGAAGTCGCTTGCTGGAGCGACGAACACTGATAGACCTCCTCACTGACGGCTCTGCAACAGCAGATGGAGAGGAGGTAATGCTAGTATACTCCCCCTGGAAACGGACATGTTCAGTCCTAACAACCATATTCTTCCCCTCAGCAGAGGCCCGGACCTTGAACTTAACATCGGCAATGTCATCCGAGGCAAGGAAGTCAAGAGTACTCATTTTTGCAAAAAAGAAAAACAAGACATCAGATACAGCAAAGGAACAAAAGAAGACAAAAGGAAAAAAACCTCAACAACACATACCCTCCCCACCATGACAAATCACGGGTTCAGTCTTCGGATCATCCCAGTTAACACTAAGACCCATCATAACCAGAAAATCTTCAGGAAAGGTACGGAGACGGGTAGGACAGGTTCGAAGCTTCTCCAACAACTCCTGATCAAGGATGTTAGAATCAGGCTCCTTTTCATTAAGAGGAGTATCAGGAGACCTCCTCGGAGCATTGAAGGGAAGGAAATCAGAGTTAAAGAAGAAAAATTTATCTTTCCAAGTAGATACAAGACCAATGACGCTGGAAATTAGGGCTGGTTCACACTGAGTCTTCTCAATGGTAAACCAATTCCCATTTTTGGCTAACCTAAAAAACCGGCGGTACATAACCAAAGAAGGCTCATAGCCAAGACACCGACACACTATTTCAAAATGGATAATACAGGCTACACTAGAAGGACACAACTGATCAAGACCAAGTTGATGATACTCCAAAACATTTAGAAAAACTTAGAAAAAGGGTATCGAAGATTACCCTGATCAAACTGACGAGTGTACACAGCCAGTTTGCCGGAAGAAACAGAGGTTACCGGAGTCTTACCCTTCGGAACAGAGGGTTCAAAAGACAACGGAATACCCATTTCCGAGCAAAACTGTTCAGCATCAGACTTGGACAAACGAGTAAATTAAGAAAGGAGATCACTTTTGGCCATAACAAAAAACAAGAGTGCAAGAAAAGGGAGACACTTACCAGTTTTTATAGAAGAAATAGGGACGCCGGCGAGAGAGGGGATCGTGGGAGAGAGAAGGAAGTTATACCAAAAAGGGAATGGAATGAAGGATTGAGAAGTTTTTCCCCTTTTTATAAGTTCAAAATTTGAAATTAATAACCTACAAACGGTTACCAATGCAGAAATCATTCATCTGCCCTATAGGATGACGTCAGCCTATGTGGCCCATCAAATCAGCTGCCGAAGTAGTAGCTGATGGGACATCAGTCTGCCCCCAAAAGTAATTATAGCCAGCAGTAATTAATTATAAAATTAAGTGAAGGGACAGGAGTTAAAATAAAATATTAACAGGGACATGGCACAATTATACAGCTCCCATGAGGGAGCTTGGGGTCTGTTAAACTCCTCGGTACTCAGATCAGTTTCACTAACGCTGCTACCGAGGAAAGAAACGACTTACAAGTCACAAGCACTTATAACTTCTTTACAAATGCTTATGACTGGGGGGCTGATGACGTGGGTCCTAAAACGACCACGTCCAAAACCCTTGTCAAGAAAATAAAGCAAAGTAAAAAAGTGTTAAGGTTTGTTGAACTTCTTGGAGCTGACATGCTAACATAAGGCAGCATGGCTGCCATACGGTAGCTGTGCAGCAGAAAGTGAACAGTAAAAACATTGGAAATATAAAAAGGTGCTTTGGCTTGTTACTATTGGCATAAAACAAAACATCACACAGCTCCAAGCCTACCTAGGAAATAGTAAAAGCTGAAAATGCACTAAAAGGGTAAAGTCTCACTGCAGGCAGCATAAAGAGAGTCAACCATGGCCAGGTATAGTAAGGATGCTACCATAAGGGAGCTCCTGGGCAGATTTCTATTGCCTATATAAGGAGACCCTTGGGTATGCATTCCACACACACTTCTCACTACTTCTCTTACTCTCATACTCTCTACATTATTACTCCCAAAGAATACATACTTATTATCACGCCGGAGTCCAAACGCAGGAGACCCCCTCCTGCGTTAAGGCTAACGATGTCTGTTACCTTGTGCAGGTCCATTCCAGGAGATAGAAGATACCCTAAATCATAACCCTAACCTAACACACCTTTAACATATAAACCTAAAACATCTCACAACCTAATCCCGGTCATTTTCCTTGTTGTAGCAACATGATGCTAGCGCAACTACCATTTGGGCTGCTCAGATGGCACTTCCCTATGTTATACAATCTTTGCGCTAGATTGTAAACCAATGCATAGAGCAAGAGATGTGACTACACCTATTTGAATGAGGCGGCATTCTGGGCTAGACTCACTTAGTATAAATAGAGAGTATGTTGTAACAGATTGTGAGTTTGAGAGACCTAAGTTCTAACCCTAGGGAAGCTCATCTAGGGTGTGCATGGTGCTTCAACAATGTTTACATCCATCTTCTTCTTAGTTTTTGTTATTGATTGACTCACACGCTCCTATCTCTACACGAATTTGATAGTGAAAGCATAATAGACAAAATTCCTCCATCTTTCCACCCCCATTTAATCTCCACCCTTCATTCTCAAAATAAAAAGCTTATATTCCTTGTAGATATATATTTCATATATGTGTCTGTTGCTTTCGGATTGTCAAAGACGAAATCAACGAAGTTTGAAGACAAAGTGCATTTTGGAAGTTTGGTTCGGGTGTTTGAGGAGTCGAACCAGTTTTGTTAGGGTCGAATGAATGTATAAAAGTTTGGTTCGTACTTAGTCAGGGTCGAATTGGTTGATTCGAACCCACAAAAGGTCGAACCAAATCCCTTATATATAGGGGAAGGTTGTTAGAATTTGTTAATAGAGCTGGTTATTGTTAGGTGTGTCCAGTGTGTGATCAGTTTCACGTTGAACTGTGTGTTTTCATTATATCAAGTCTGTAATTGTTATAAACATGTTTAAGATTATTGAAAGCATTTGAAAATGGATATTATTGTGTTTTGATTACGGTTTTCATCATTTTGCTTGATCATTAGGGTTTCCGCACCTGACGTAAAAATACTCGTGTTGATTAAATGCTTCTTTGTCTAAAACTGATCCTACAAAGTGGTATGAGAGCTTGCGCACGATCACACAACTGCAAATTGATAAAATTGTTCAGATTTCAGATCAAAATCATCAAAACCCTAGCTGTTTTCATTGAATATTGATAAAACATGGTTTTTGAATTATTTGAAGGTGTTTTTACGATCAAAATAAAAAATTCATTCACAAAAGTTGTTTAGAATCTAATCCAATTCAAATCATTCACACTTACATTCATAATTGATAACATTTTCAAAAATCGGGTCAAAATTGTGTGTTTTTGAACAAAAAGTGATCATGAACACTGGACAGGTCGAATGGGTTTTGTGTTTAGGCCGAATTAGTTTTTTTGTTGTCCATTCGTACTAGATTTTGGGTCGAACCAAATCTAGAACTTTTCATTCGAACCTTACATACTCATTAGTGATATCAGGTTTCCATTCGGGTTCTAAGTTTCCATTCGTGCTCATCGTTAGGTCGAACCAATCAGAACTCTTTTCATTCGTGCTTAATCTTAGGTCGACCCAAACTTCAGAAAGTGATTCGACCTCTCGATTATTTGAACATTATTTTTACGAAAAGTTTTCTAAGTGTTAGGATCTTTATATCATGGATAATATTTGGGGATGTCCGTTGAACAAACGACCTAATATGACACAACAATAGCAAACACTGATGAATCCATGGGATGTAGCAGGAGAGAGAGAGGAAAACCACAACCACAACCGATGGCTAATTACTGGACAGTGTCGGGTCCAACTCAACCTGTTGCGCGACCTCCTACTCAACTAATGCCTGATTATTGGGGTGTTGCAGCAGCCGCAACCGTTCAGAATCAAATAACCACCGCTATAACAACCTTCATGAATGATCTATCCACTGGAAATGGTAACCAACCACCAAAGTTGATGGACATAATTGATTATCAATCATGGCAGAAAAAACTCATGATTCATCTGGAAGGTTTGGATGGTGGAGAGTAATGGAAATGTTACAAAGAGGGTATGTGCAACTGATGATCAAAAACTCGAACATTCTAGTTGCAGTTGATGATTTGCCTGATTCAGATAAGAAGAAGTATGTTGTTGAAAAGAAAGCATACTCGCAATTGTCTCAAGCTTTGATTACGGATTTACTACATCAGTTTGGACCGTGTACTACTTCAAACCAATTGTGGGATGCACTCAAAACGGGAATGAAAAGACTAGGAAGCTAAAAATGGATGTGCTAAAGAGAGTTTGAAAACTTTAGCTTTGTTGGAAATGAGAGTTTGAAATAATTAACTGCTAGATTCTTTCATTTATTATCTGAACTTTCTAACTATAAGATTGTTTATCCTATGTCAGAATGTGTTGAGAAATTTGCAGATGCTTTACCAGTTTATTGGAACCAGCATGTAGAAGTGTTGAAGGAAAAAGACTCGTTTCCATTCTGGACATTGAACGAGTTTATCCAAAGGCTAGAGAACAAGGAGATTGAGGAGAGAAGGAAGGCGAAGAGATCTCATATTCCTCAGAATCCGGAATTTTACTACGCAAGTTCCTCATTTTCATCCGTTCCAAGTGTTGGTGTGAGTTTGGCACCACAGACTGCTTTTGTGTCTAGTATTAAACCAACTAGTTCAGCAAACTATTATGGTGTGTCATTAGCTTCATCTTACACACCCACTCAGCTTTTTAGGCAATCTACTCCATGGATGGCAGCTCCAACGGTGAATATGTCTCAACAATCTTAATCTAACATTGGACAAGGACCAATCAAGCTCAAGTTCCGTCGTGTTAGAAACATCTAACATGGATTATGTGACTGTAGAAGTTGCTCAAAAGCATGCTGCTTTCGTTTCATCCATGGTAGCATCCTACAACGGATTTGTAGCTAGTCAAATTGGCAACAAAAATTTGACAAATGAAGATTATTCTTAGATTGATAAAGATGAGATGGAAGTCATTGATATCCAATGGGCATTTGCTAGTGTGGTGAGGAGCGCTCATGAGTTTATGGAGTGAACTGGTAGAACTGATCTTGCTACTTCTCCTAACACCACCTACAGATTTAACAAAGAAAAAGTGACTTGTTATAACTGTGGGACGAAACGTCACTTTGCCCGTGAATGCACAAAACCTAAACAGCAAGGAAACCAAAACCCATTTAACACCAACTACCAAAACCCTCAAACAAATTATCAAAACAAAAACGGTGTTTCTCATAACTCCAACGAACGACAAACATCATCACCTAACCAAACTTAAACCATACCAAATCATGAAAGAAACATTGTTCCAATAACCACTTCCACCAACCAAAATCAAAATGATAACTAAGCATTGATCATTCAGCAAGATGAAGGGTTTAATTGGAATGACATGCAATTAGGTGTTGAGGAGATTTCTGGAGGCAACGTTGCATGTTTTTGCTCAAGAGGTTGTAAATGATGAAGCAGTGAAGGTAGAAGAATTGGTGACTGAGACGGTTAAAGAGCTGGTTGTTGAAGAAATCGTGTCTGAGACGGTAAATGAATCTATTGGAGAAGTTTTTGATGTTCAGGATTCAGATTATTCAAATTCTGAGGGCGAATCAAATTCAGAAGCAAGTCTAACTTCGTTAGATAATGATGTTGATTAGTTGTTAGCTGAAGCAGAGTTTCTTCTTAGCAAGAAGTCATGCATGGTGGATGATGCTTGCACCAGAGTTGACTATTCCAAATTCTTTTCCGGGAAGGAAGCTCATTTTGCATTAATGGCTATGAC
This sequence comes from Ambrosia x helenae, assembly GCA_030844895.1. NCBI lineage: Eukaryota > Viridiplantae > Streptophyta > Magnoliopsida > Asterales > Asteraceae > Ambrosia > Ambrosia x helenae. Next base: position 54,319,770 of record CM061223.1, read on the forward strand.
TGATTCCACAAACCTGGTAAGTTCTAACTTACATCCTAAATGCAATGATTGTGTTACTTTACTAGGAAAGTGTGATAGACTTGAAGGTGAGAATTTGATTATAAAAACTTGCTTGGCAAGTGCTAAACAAGCTGTTGAAACATACATGAAAAATGAAAGTGCTTGGAACAAAACAATTGAAAACTATAAAAAGGATGTTTCAGAGTTAACTAAAACTCTTTCAAACAAACAAATTGCTATTAAAAATTACATCAACGAAATTGAAGATACAAAGCTTGAAATGGCCAAAGTTAGATGTTTATCTGAGAAAATGAACAAAAAGTTGGAAAGCTATCTCAATGTGGCGTATGTTTTGGACCACATTGTGGTAGTGCCTAACAAAGAAGGTGTTCTAACGAGTATAAGTTATAAATCTGTTTCGTCTCTAGTTCTTTTTGAGAATCACAACCTTGATGTTGTAAAATCGGAGAGTTCAGATAATTCTGCTTCCACATCAGAAAACGAATCAAAGACCTCTAGTGTGGGAGATCCGCATTCTGACGTGAGACTGATACTGGGTGTGAACAATGAGAATGTAGTAGCTGTAACTAATGACTCTGATTCTGAGGAAGATGAACCTAAAAACAATGTTGACATTCCTATGGAAAATCATATTCAGTGTGATCCTTCACCTAAGGTTCAGGTTCCTCCTAAGGCAGAAACAAAGCCTAAGACATCAGAAAAGAAAGATGATGGAAATGAATTAGATGATAAACCAGTCAAAATATTCTATCGGATGCAAGGATCCGATCAGATATTTGCTGATTCTGAGTATCCCATACTAGGGTTGGCAATGGGTAACATGTATAAGACACGATTAGACCTGTTAACTGAAAATTACACTATGTCATTTTTTACTTTTTTAAAAATAATTAGAATTAAGAGGCAAATATCCATCATTTCTCTTTTTTGGTACATAAAACGTATAACTGTGTTATAAACATGTGATATAAAGTAGTTAAACGAGTCGTGTTCATGTTTAGAACTTGTGTTTTTCGTGTCATCAGAAACCTGTTAAACCTGTTAAGACACGATTTGCCAGCCCTATCCCATACAGTTTGTAAACTGTTCTAAGATTTCTAAAATTTCGAAAGAAAGCACAATCTGATTTCTAAATCTCAACGAACAAATGATTTTCCACCATAACTAATCAAGAAACTGTATCGTGATGACTCTAAGAAATCAAAAGTGCATGTGACTGAGTTTGTAAAACCAGTTACTCGTGTTAATTCATTTGTGGAACCGGCTTACTCACTGGAGCCCGCTCCTGAGAGTTTAAGACGAAAGTGTATTGATGACCAATACCCGGTCAACACATTTGCAAATTATCATGATAAAACCAAGTTTGAAGAATATAGGGCCTGTTTCAAATGTGGGGAGAGATGACATTTACTTGTTCACTGCCCATATGTTAGACACAAGAGGCATGAGGTTGAGGTTAGAAGAAACCAGAAGGATTCGAATGTTGTTTATTCTTAAAAATAGTTTTATCAACTAAGAGGAAAACAACCAATTGTTTATGATAATCGAAACCGAATGGCCATGGAAAAGCCTATCAAGAAACCAATGTTAAACTCAGTAAACGATAAGCAAAAGGTATATCCTAAACAATATGCTAAGTCAGTTGCTGGACCTTCGTCTGTTAAATCAGACAAGGTTACTAAGACCGCTCCTCAAAAAGTTGTTTAAAAGAAAACTGGAAATGTTAAAAATGAAATCCAAAACAAATTAAAAGTTCAAAATGACCATAGCTGACTTGGTTACCTAAAGGTTCTTCGACTGGTTCTACCTTAACTTCACAAGAATCAGTGAATGTTGTTTCTGACAAGAAAATTAATGAAAAGAAAAGTGTTTCTTTGAATGCTGATACTTCAAGACCCATGACCATGAAGGCTTGGGTCCCCCCGAAAGAACCAACATTTTATTTGATGGTGTAGAGAGTTCCAGCTGGCCCTGTTAACAGTCTTTGGATTGTTGACAGTGGAGAGCTTCCGGGCACATGACATGGGACACGATGCTCCTTTTCGATAATAAAAACATCAATGGAGGTTATGTTGCTTTTGCTGGTAAAAAGGGAGGTTATATTACTATGGAATGAAGTGTTAGCAATGGCATTGTAAGTTTTGAGAAGATATTATATGTGAAGCAAATAGACTACAATCTCCTGAGTGTTTCACAGATTTGTGATGAGAAGTTTTCGGTACACTTTGATGATAAAGCTTGCTACATCCTGAAGCCTAGTTTTGAAATTCCGAAGAGTGGATAATGATGAAAGCTCCTAGAGTAAAAAAATTGTATATTCTTGACATGAGCAAGGCGACAACAACACAAGGTCAAGTTACATGTTTCTTGTCAAAGGCTACTGAAAAGAAATCGATCATGTGGCATCGGAGGATGGGTCACATTCTTCCCAGGAAAATGAACGTTGTGAAGAATGGACTTGTTGACGGTGTTAACGTGAAACATTTTCATCTTAATGACAAGTGTGTATCATGTAAGAAGGGCAAACGACACAAACATTCCCACAACCCAAGAAAGTTAATTCTATGAGTGTCCCGCTTGAACGTTTACACATGGACCTCTTTGGACCTGTGAAGCGTAAAAGTATTTGTGGAGACTTATATTGTCTTGTGGTTACCGATGACTATTCAAGATTTTCATGGGTGATATGCATGCAACACAGGAGCGACACATTTAACAACTTGAAGATTATGTTTACCTGTTTGGAGAACATTTATGGTTTGAAGATCAAAATAATTAGAAGTGATAACGGGGAGTTTAAGAATTCATCGATGGACGCCCTATGTGAAGAAAACGGTATTCATCATGAATACAAAGCACCTTATACTCCTCAACAGAATGGTGATGCAGAAAGAAAGAACAAGACTCTAATAAAGATTGGATATTTGCAGGCTGAAGCCATTGATATACTTGGAACACTTTTTTATGAATTATTGGTTATCCGTTTTAATATTCGAATTTGTACCTAAAATTTCAGATATCTGAACTTCAGATATCCGAATTACGGGTACGGATTCGGATAGTAAAAACAACTATCCCAAATTTCTGAAATTTTCATATATCCGAATAATAAGCATCGCCTTTATATAGTAGAGTAACCTTGTGAGTTGTTCAACCTTCAGTTTTTTTTGGCCTTTTTTTGATTGAATTAAATGCACAGTTGTCGTCAAGTGAATAGTCTGGTGGTAAAGTGGTTTGTTCTCAAATGATTATGCATTCAAATATTGCAAATGGAAAGTGTGGTGATTTTAGTTGTTAAAAAAAATTCATAGCGATATGATCGAGCCATCCAGGCTTTGTTGCCATAGTGTTGGTATTTGAACTTGCAATCTCACAAAAAGAAATAAGATCCACAGAATTCAAACTGCTTTGTGATTGATGATTATGAAAAGATAGTTAATAATCTGAACAGAAACAATAAAATAAATAAACTTGAAAAATACCAAACATCCTAGCAACTAGTGATAAACCAAATCTACATCTTGACCACAACATGGCTTATTTGATTTTTTTTTTTTAAATAACAACATTGTACATGCATCTGCAGCGCATCAACCCTTAACTAAACATTCACATCCATTAAAGATCACAGTTTGACAGTTGCGAGCAGCTTGAATTCTTCGTCGAATCAAAGCTCACAGTTCAATTGCCTCATCGATTTTAAATATTATTTAGGTTTTCCAATATGGAATAAATAATAGTATTTACGATACCAACTCTTTCTTTTGGTTCCCAAGCGTTTTGGCTTTAAGTCGTCTAACTTTGATTATCTTTGAATCAACCATTTCAAGCTTTTTGTTTAAAACATTGATCTTCCTTCTCATATATTGCAACTCGGCTTTAAGTTGTCTAACACTTGGTTGACGTTCGGTTTGTTCCCTTTTTAGTGTCTCAAGATAGTCCACCCGAATCTAATCAATGAAAATATATCACTCAAACAATTAGTAAAGAAAAAAAAAGACTGATCACTAATAACCAAAGAATAAACTTCTTACACTTTGTGCATGTTGCGATCTATATCGATCATTTTCGATAGCTCTCTTTGATCTACGTTGTAGTGAGTACCAATAAATATTGGTTGGTTCTGGTGCAATGTAACTTTCTTTTGTCTCCATGAAGTTGCTTAACTCTTTATAGATTTTCATTTCATCAGCCCGTTTCTTGTTCCCATGTTGGATCCTTTGTACCATGCTCTCGATCTTTAATTTGTAAATCAAATACAGGTTTACTTAGTTGGAGTAAAATAGATTTGCGATTAGATTATTGACGAAAACATACCATATCAGTAAGTTCTTGTGTGCCAGAATATGCACTCGATTTATGTTCTTCTTGAACTTCTTCCAGATAATTGATGTCCATCCTCCCTTTCTTGACAAGCTTTTTGTGGCAACGTTTTCGATCTAGTCTTAGTGTTGTTTGATCAGCATCTTTTCCATTCAAACAAATAAAACCGGTTGTTCTTGGTATGGAACTATGTGGCTTTACTTCATCTAAATTGCAACGTTCTATTTGCTTACGATCAAGATACGCATACCACATTAATTTCTGGTTTATTTTATCTTCTTGCGCCTGTTAATCAATTTTGTTACCGGAAACAATATACATATGTAAGGTCTAGAGTTGGGTAATATAAACAAAATATTTATGAACAGTGAAATCGAAAAGTTACCTTCTGCTGTGCTAATTCGTGTTTGATACGTGATCGTTCAAGATTCAATAACTGATATTGTTCTCCGATGTCGCATTCCTTTTGTTTATCCATTTCACTCAATTTGAGGAGCTCTAAATATGTCAAATATTTCGAATACAATAGCTGGGAATATAATCAATATATAATGAAATAGAATTATACAAATGGCACACTCTAATATATATATATATATATTTAAATATATTGTTATTTAGGGACTTGCACCCCACGGCAAAAAAGTCAACTTCACAAATGGACATAGTACTCATTTCAATTTTTATATTTTGGTGTTTGTTTCAACGGAATATCTCCATGACTAGCAATCTACAAATACAAATATATATTTATATCACTATTTAGGGAATTAATATCATTGTTGATGGAATTCGAGGTTGAGGTTTCAAAATTATTAAGTATCATGTCAGATTAAGATGGATTGGTGATTAAAGATCTCCGTCTATTGCCAAGGTGGAGTTTATTGATACAACTTGTGTTACTAAAGACTTGCGGGTTGATTGGATTTGCTAGCAATAAACAAGGGGGAGTCTGTTGATGCAACTTTGTGTGTCCGTTGCTGGGAAAAATTGGTCTAGAGTGTGTAGATGAAATGTAGTGTTCGCAATATGTGATGCTAGCACAACTACCATTTGGGTTGCTGAGATGGCACTACGCTATGTTATACAGTCTTTGTGCTAGATTGTAAACTAGCGTAGAGAGCAACAGATGTGATCGCACCTATTAGAATGAGGCGACATTATGGGCCTTAACCACTTAGAATAAATAGTGAGTGTATTGTAATAGATTGTGAGTTTGAGAGACAAGAGTATCTAACCCTAAGGGAGCTCATATAGGGTGTGTATGGTGTTTCAACAATGTATGTATGTGTGTATATATGAATTTATGTAATCTGTGATCACTATTAATCAATAAATTCATTTCTACATCTATCTTCTTGTTAATTTTTGTTATTGATTGACTCACACGCTCCCATCTCTACACGAATTTGAAAGTGAGAGCATAATAGACAAAATTCATCCATCTTTCCACCCTCATTTAATCTCCACCCTCCATTCTCAAAATCAAAGACTCATATTCCTCTCCACCCTTTTCAAATACTAATATGTTTATATCTCTGAAGAGTTTAAATGGTCTAATGACTTGTATGTCCTATTTAATCAAATTATCATGAACCCATTTGGATGTCATCGTTTGGATGTCGTTGTGCAATGTATACCAGAGAGTTTTCTAAATAATGATCATTGATTAAAATCATATACGGATTTCCTTAGATGCAGGTATAAAATAACACGATAAAAATATATAAATATGACCATATTTATATCATTCCAATAATAATGAACATGTTGAAATAATGTATAAGCTCGTTGAAATAACATAGATGTTTCAAATACATGTTGGTAGTCTAATTTTGATAGTTGAGGTTTCATTTACTTTATATGTAAGTTTATATTTAGAGGCCCATATTTTCTATTTGCACATGGCCCTCGAACTCTCACGGACAGCCATGTGCTCAGTGTAGTCTTTATAGGCGTTTCAATGGTCCAAGACATGTGAATGGCATACTAACTACTTAGAGGTCAGCTTTTGTAAGTATATTGATGATCAAGAATAATAATTATGAATATGATGCGTTGACTCTGTCTAATGTTATTTCGTGTGACTTTCATATTCAGGGAATGCCACCAAAGGGCAGCAATAGGGATAACGAGTGGTGTTTATAGGAAACACAAACAATACTTCAATGTATGGTTATGCATCAAAATGTGAGCCAGGATAGGTTCTTGTAAAGGATAATAATGTTACATATTTCTGATGTAGCATGATCACGTTGATAATAGACAAGCCACAAGCGATAATTATAGATTTTTTTAACTTCATAATAGTCAACAAAGCTTAAAATCAACATATTACAAGTGGACGGCTGGTAAGCGGGTACCAAGCTGCGTCGCCACCCCATTTTGGATAGCAAAACCTACTCTATTAAAAATAAAATTTGGTTTCTGTCTGTCGAGCAATTACTATGCATCACCTTTTGCACCCTATCCAAAAACTGGATGGCTTCGGGGGCAAGGCCCCCAAAGGTATCAATAGCAAAGGGTACGAAGACATGCTGATTTTCCATGCAAGCTTTTTCATATTTAACGACTTTCTTAGATTCAGCTTTCAATACTGCTTGCCCTGCTACAAACCCCGAATCCCGAATCACCACCAGAGAGGACACCCTAGTGAGGTCAACACACGCATGCTTACCTTGCGCCCACCCGAACACAAGGACATCCGTTGGCCGTAAGGTGGACCGTCCGCCTAGCGGGTCCGTTAGAAAATTAACCGGGGCTTCTTTCTTAGCTGAGATCCCAGCCTTTCGCAAAACATCCCACAAGACATCTCTGACTAAGTCATGTTGGTATTTAAAGCCCGGCATTTTCCTATAATGTAGGGCGTGATCCCTAAATTTATCTAAACAAGCTTTCTTACAAATCGGGCAAGACTCGTCAACTGGGAACATAGGGATCATAAGTTTGTACTTAAGGATGGCACGATATTCGATAACTGACATATGTTGCCCAAGCCCATCGATCGGGAGGACAGTTAGAAAATCTTTATCATGTGTCCCTTGAGGCATTCGAACATCGCTTTCTGACGGGGAGTCATACCAAACTTCTCTCCCATATTGTGAAGGGTTTTTGGGGTAAATGCACTCGCCAAAGTTTTTTAGGCTCTCTTTGGGGCGGGGTCTTTATCCATGAAACTACCCAAGTCCAAATCAGGGAGAGAGTTGCGAACAATGTCCTGCGCCAGCATGTAATCTGAGTCGATCCCCACCACACCACTGCTCCTCAAGATATGGTCTTGCAACTTCCAGGACTGCACCCTGGAGTTAACAAATGCATACGCAGCTGCGTCCTCTGCCGAAGAGAGCCCAAGCCCTCCCGACCGTATCGGCAAGGACACCACCTACCATTGAAAATCCCCAAAAAAACTGTCCCCCACAAACAACAATATCTTCAACTGCCTCACGTAGCCCCATGTGGAAAATAGATAGAGCATCCGAAACAAAGTCCGGTTGACACATCCTTAGACCAAACAGTAACTTAGAGACCCCATGCAAGAGTGGAGCAAAGGGAGTTCACTTTGAGGATCCCACAACTTTTCAAGAAGACCCATTAAATTAATAGCTCGCCGAGCTCTTTTAACCGCCAAAGAACTAATATAGCCCCCATCCCGGCTTACGCCCCCCCCCCCCCGAGGAATTTCATACCCCTCTCCGGTCTCCCAATGTCATAAGGGATAGTCCAGGTTTTGTTTTCGCTCCATTACACGATGGACAAAAGATTTCCGATTTCTTAACATTAAGCGCAAGCCCCAATTTTGGCCCGTCGTTATGAATAATCTTCAAGGCTTTAGCCACTTCTTCAGCCTCGCCCATAACCGTACCGTCGCCCAAGTACCAAGCATGAAAGCGGAGGGAGCAACATTCTTCCACCCGAAGGACTAGCGGGTGCAGGACGAGCGCAAATAGGAGCGGTCCCAGAGGATCCCCCTGTTGGATCCCAGTGGAGGCCCCAATGCAAGTATCACACACGTATAGCCTCGCAGGTTGAGCATAAAGAAACTGAACCCAAGGGTAGATTGATGGGCAGCGCACGCTAACTTCATGCAGGAGATGTGTACGCTCGACTAAGTTGAACGCGTTTGAAAAATCAACAGAGAGCATGGCTATTGATCCGTTGTCATGGGATGCATTTAAAAATCTATCTGCGTTGTGAAGAATGGTCTCCGCCCCATTCGAAACCCCGACCCTAAATTGATAATCCCCTAAGTAAGTGGCCATCTCTTTCCCAACCTTACGCATGGCAACTTTAAATACTAACCTCCGCCAGATAGCCCCAATTGCGATAGGCCTGATCCCGTTATCAGGTTTTAGCAACGGGGTTTGGGGGCCAAAGCGATGAACTCTGCTAGGATCTTCGGGCAAAGCCCTCCCAACCAAAGGTTAACCACTTCGGTAATGGCCACCAAGAGATCAGAGGGTGGCGAAGCACCCTGTCCACATAGTGTATCTAAAATGTGTTGTGCCCGTAGGCCATCCCTCCCGCAAGAAGTCTATCTAGGGACGGATTTAATACTTCCTAACACACATTCAGCATCAACTTGCAAAGCCCCTTCAGAGGGTAAATAAAGCATGAGGCAAGGCAGGGGGTCCACGACATGATGTTTATCGATAAGCGCTTTCAAGGTGGCATCCCCGAATGGAGCTACCTTTCGCTACCTTTCGCAAACATTGCTTAATACATTCGCCGTTTTTAGAGGCTGGTTGGACAGATGCCCCCAGCCAATCCTTCCCAAGACTGGTCGAGAAGGCGAATGGCAAGCTCCCCTAGGCCAGCCCCATCTTTCCAGATAGCCAAATTCCACATTATACTATAGATGAAACTTCAATAACTTGTTAAAGTCATGACAAGAAATAAATAAATAAACCAATCAATCAATCAATCAAAGTCATTACATAATCATCAATATAGTTAGTAGTGCCCATTTCATTGGATTAATCAAATATCCTTAGAGAATAGAGACAACTATAATCGATACAAATTATAAAGTAAGATTTATAAGTAACTTTAAAAATAACTTATTTACATGAGAAATACATTATTGATGATTGAACGTTAATATATACTATATTATAAAACATGAAAGAAGGATTCCATTCAATTTAAGTAATTACAACGTAGGACCTGGTTCATTTGAGAACCCACTTGAGTTGCGAAAACCTGAGAACTCCCCTAATCCAATCAACTGTGACACATCCCCAATTTATAATATTTTGTAATATTTTAATGAGGGGGTAATGAAGGCATTTTACACTTGACTGTAAGGGCTTTTTTGTAATTGCAAATCCTGCTCCAACACATACGATGACTTTTAAATACCCCCTCTCTCTCTTTCTTTTTTATAAACAACACAGGCAATTTCTCAACCATCTCCTCCCTCCCTCTCTTTTTATATTTCTCACCTAATCAGACGATTACCCCCTCTCCCTCTCACTAAACCATCTTCAATCAGATGAATATGAACATCATGGTGGTGGTGACGGGGAGTAAAGGAGATGGTGGGGGCGACGGGTATGGTGGTGACGGTGGCGAGGGAGGCGGTGTGGATAAAGGAGGAGGTGGTTATGGTGGTGACGGTGGTTCAATCAAACCAGACTCAAGATATATCCATTAAAAACCCCAACCCCTTCATCTTCTTCGGTGTTTATGGCGGTGATGGTGGTGAGGGGACTGTTATTGGATCCATCACTTCTCAACGAAGGTAATGTTATTTTCTTTTTCAAGAATATTTTTGATGGGTTTTTGTTTATTACTTTTTCAAGATTTTGATGGGTTTTTGTTTATTGTTTTTTCAAGATTTTGATGATTTTTTTTATGTGAAGGGTTTTCTGGGTATATGCACTCGGCAAGGTTTTTTGGGCTTTCTTTGGGGCGGTGTAAAATACAACAATATCTTCAACTGCCTCACGTAGCCCCTTGTGGAAAATAGATAGAGCATCAGAAACAAAGTCCGATTGACACGTCCGTAGACCAAACAGTAACTTAGAGACCCCATGCAAGAGCGGAGCAAAAGGAGTTCATGTTGAGGATCCCGTAACTTTTCAAGAAGACCCATTAGATCAATAGCTCGCCGAGCTCTTTTAACCGCCAAAGAACTAATATAGCCCCCATCCCGGCTTACGCCCCCCCCCCCAAGGAGTTTCACACCCCTCTCCGTTCTCCCAATGTCATCAGGGAACAGTCCAGGTTTCGTTTTCCCTCCATTACACGATGGCCAAAATATTTCCGATTTCTTAACATTAAGCGCAAGCCCCAATTTTGTCCCGTCGTTTTGAATAATCATCAAGGCTTTAGCCACTTCTTCAGCCTCACCCATAATCGTACCATCATCCATGTACCAAGCATGAAAGCAGAGGGAGCAACATTCTTCCACTCGAAGGATTAGCGGGTGCAGGACGAGCGCAAACAGGAGCGGTCCCAGAGGATCCCTCTGTTGGACCCCAGTGGAGGCCCCATTGCAAGTATCACCCACATATAGCCTTGCAAGTTGAGCATAAAGAAACTGAACCCAAGGGTAGATTGATGGGCAGCGCACGCTAACTTCATGCAGGATATGTCTACGATCGATTAAGTTGAACGCGTTTGAAAAATCAACAGAGAGCATGGCTATTGATCCGTTGTCATGGGATGCATTTAAAAACCTATTTGCGCTGTGAAGAATGGTCTCCGCCCCATTCGAAACCCCAACCACAAATTGATAATCCCCCAAGTAAGTGGCCATCTCTTTCCCAACCTTACGCATGGCAACTTTAGATACTAACCTTCGCTAGATAGCCCCAATTGCGATAGGCCTGATCCCGTTATCAGGTTTTAGCAATGGGGTTTGGGGGCCAAAGCGATGAACTTTTCTAGGATCTTCGGGCAAAGCCCTCCCAAACAAAGGTTAACCACTTCGGTAATGGCCACCAAGAGATCAGAGGGTGGCGAAGCACCCTGTCCACATAGTGTATCTAAAATATGTTGTGCCCGTAAGCCATCCCTCCCGCAAGAAGTCCATCTGGGAAAAGATTTAATACTTCCTAACACACATTCAGCATCAACTTGCAAAGCCCCTTCAAAGGGTAAAGCATGAGGCAAGGCAAGTGGGTCCACGACATGATGTTTATCGATAAGCTCTTTCAAAGTGTCATCCCCAAATGGAGCTACCCCGGAAGAACACAAAACCTTAACCGCGGCCGTGAAATGACCACCCGCTACCTTTCGCAAACATTGCTTAATACATTCACCGTTTTTAGAGACTGGTTGGGCAGATGGCGCCCTAGCCAATCCTTCCAAAGACTGGTCGAGAAGGCGAATGGCAAGCTCCCCTAGGCCAGCCCCATCTTTCCAGATAGCCAAATCCCGCATTATACTATAGATGAAACTTTAATAACTTGTTAATGTCAAAACAAGAAATAAATAAATAAACCAATCAATCAATCAATCAAAGTCATTACATAATCATCAATATAGTTAGTAGTGCCCATTTCATTGGATTAATCAAATATCCTTAGAGAATAGAGACAACTATAATCGATACAAATTATAAAGTAAGATTTATAAGTAACTTTAAAAATAACTTATTTACATGAGAAATACATTATTGATGATTGAACGTTAATATATACTATATTATAAAACATGAAAGAAGGATTCCATTCAATTTAAGTAATTACAACGTAGGACCTGGTTCATTTGAGAACCCACTTGAGTTGCGAAAACCTGAGAACTCCCCTAATCCAATCAACTGTGACACATCCCCAATTTATAATATTTTGTAATATTTTAATGAGGGGGTAATGAAGGCATTTTACACTTGACTGTAAGGGCTTTTTTGTAATTGCAAATCCTGCTCCAACACATACGATGACTTTTAAATACCCCCTCTCTCTCTTTCTTTTTTATAAACAACACAGGCAATTTCTCAACCATCTCCTCCCTCCCTCTCTTTTTATATTTCTCACCTAATCAGACGATTACCCCCTCTCCCTCTCACTAAACCATCTTCAATCAGATGAATATGAACATCATGGTGGTGGTGACGGGGAGTAAAGGAGATGGTGGGGGCGACGGGTATGGTGGTGACGGTGGCGAGGGAGGCGGTGTGGATAAAGGAGGAGGTGGTTATGGTGGTGACGGTGGTTCAATCAAACCAGACTCAAGATATATCCATTAAAAACCCCAACCCCTTCATCTTCTTCGGTGTTTATGGCGGTGATGGTGGTGAGGGGACTGTTATTGGATCCATCACTTCTCAACGAAGGTAATGTTATTTTCTTTTTCAAGAATATTTTTGATGGGTTTTTGTTTATTACTTTTTCAAGATTTTGATGGGTTTTTGTTTATTGTTTTTTCAAGATTTTGATGATTTTTTTTATGTGAAGGGTTTTCTGGGTATATGCACTCGGCAAGGTTTTTTGGGCTTTCTTTGGGGCGGTGTAAAATACAACAATATCTTCAACTGCCTCACGTAGCCCCTTGTGGAAAATAGATAGAGCATCAGAAACAAAGTCCGATTGACACGTCCGTAGACCAAACAGTAACTTAGAGACCCCATGCAAGAGCGGAGCAAAAGGAGTTCACGTTGAGGATCCCGTAACTTTTCAAGAAGACCCATTAGATCAATAGCTCGCCGAGCTCTTTTAACCGCCAAAGAACTAATATAGCCCCCATCCCGGCTTACGCCCCCCCCCCAAGGAGTTTCACACCCCTCTCCGTTCTCCCAATGTCATCAGGGAACAGTCCAGGTTTCGTTTTCCCTCCATTACACGATGGCCAAAATATTTCCGATTTCTTAACATTAAGCGCAAGCCCCAATTTTGTCCCGTCGTTTTGAATAATCATCAAGGCTTTAGCCACTTCTTCAGCCTCACCCATAATCGTACCATCATCCATGTACCAAGCATGAAAGCAGAGGGAGCAACATTCTTCCACTCGAAGGATTAGCGGGTGCAGGACGAGCGCAAACAGGAGCGGTCCCAGAGGATCCCTCTGTTGGACCCCAGTGGAGGCCCCATTGCAAGTATCACCCACATATAGCCTTGCAAGTTGAGCATAAAGAAACTGAACCCAAGGGTAGATTGATGGGCAGCGCACGCTAACTTCATGCAGGATATGTCTACGATCGATTAAGTTGAACGCGTTTGAAAAATCAACAGAGAGCATGGCTATTGATCCGTTGTCATGGGATGCATTTAAAAACCTATTTGCGCTGTGAAGAATGGTCTCCGCCCCATTCGAAACCCCAACCACAAATTGATAATCCCCCAAGTAAGTGGCCATCTCTTTCCCAACCTTACGCATGGCAACTTTAGATACTAACCTTCGCTAGATAGCCCCAATTGCGATAGGCCTGATCCCGTTATCAGGTTTTAGCAATGGGGTTTGGGGGCCAAAGCGATGAACTTTTCTAGGATCTTCGGGCAAAGCCCTCCCAAACAAAGGTTAACCACTTCGGTAATGGCCACCAAGAGATCAGAGGGTGGCGAAGCACCCTGTCCACATAGTGTATCTAAAATATGTTGTGCCCGTAAGCCATCCCTCCCGCAAGAAGTCCATCTGGGAAAAGATTTAATACTTCCTAACACACATTCAGCATCAACTTGCAAAGCCCCTTCAAAGGGTAAAGCATGAGGCAAGGCAAGTGGGTCCACGACATGATGTTTATCGATAAGCTCTTTCAAAGTGTCATCCCCAAATGGAGCTACCCCGGAAGAACACAAAACCTTAACCGCGGCCGTGAAATGACCACCCGCTACCTTTCGCAAACATTGCTTAATACATTCGCCGTTTTTAGAGGCTGGTTGGGCAGATGGCGCCCTAGCCAATCCTTCCAAAGACTGGTCGAGAAGGCGAATGGCAAGCTCCCCTAGGCCAGCCCCATCTTTCCAGATAGCCAAATCCCGCATTATACTATAGATGAAACTTTAATAACTTGTTAATGTCAAAACAAGAAATAAATAAATAAACCAATCAATCAATCAAAGTCATTACATAATCATCAATATAGTTAGTAGTGCCCATTTCATTGGATTAATCAAATATCCTTAGAGAATAGAGACAACTATAATCGATACAAATTATAAAGTAAGATCTCTAAGTAACTTTAAAAATAACTTATTCACATGAGAAATAAATTATTGATGATTGAACGTTAATACATACAAAATTATATGAGAATTCGTTTAAGGATCGTAATCACGAACCGTGATCTCATGAATACCAACCGCAGGGTGCGGAATCCCCTCCGACCGTGCAAAATGATTCAGAAATAAACGTAATCGATCGTGATGAAAACAGATAACAAATCAACGAGCAATTTCCATAACTTTACACATGCATTAGATCAAAATATCAATGATTACAGGTCAAACCTAGACCTAATACAGAGAATATCACACACACACAAACTGGGAAAAGCTCAAATGATAACTCTCTCTTCAAAATAACTAACTTTCCCCTATTTATAGCCTTCCACCTTCGCCCCTTTCAAGAGGTCGAAAGTGTTCATTCTACCCCTTGTGGGTTCGAATGAAACCTTCTATATACTTTCAATCACATTCGACCTGTGTTGAGCTACATTCAACCCCCTGTGGGTTCGAATGTGTCTACTAATACTCAATATCTTCATAATCTTGGTCGTTTTCTGATTATCTGAACCTTCGACATTAAGTACCGGATCATTAGCTGGGGACATACATGAATAATGCACTTACAATCTCCCCCTTAAACCTAGCTAGTGATGTACCAAATCAGAAAGTTAACAATTCTTCAAGTCTTGATCTCATCATCTTGGACGACTTGAAAACTTTCCATCTTCATGCACATTTGTGTCGAAGTTCTTGTCTATCTCTACAGTAAGCTTCAAAATCTTAGACAGACTCAAGAAATCTTGGCTTTGTCATTTGTTGGTCCATAGATGAAGACAGACAGCAAATTTGAATTCTTCAATCTTTAATCATTTCCTTTACAACTTCATTTGGATGTTAGTTGTTCTGGTGATCATGATGTTCAGGTTTGGGTCTTATTCGGTTATACACTTTGTCGATGAGTCTTGAGTAGTGCACCTGTTGTGTTTGATTCTGCGGAAAAATTTACTAAAAACTGCACAAACTACAACCAGCATTAGACACGACAAAAATCTCGGAAGTACTCTTCACATTCCTTTTGATCCTCAATAGTTCTCCCCCTGAACTATTAAACATTTTTCATTTGCACCAAAAACTTGAAAATTTGCAATTTGATTTCTTGTTTTCAACTTTTAAGTATCTGAGCATTTACATTAAGTATCCCATCATTGGCTATCGAAAATAGAGTTGAAACAAAACATTTTGATTTTTCAAAGTCTATGCTAAAACACACCAAAAATCTTTTTGAATTTTCAAATAGATTTGCATAAAAATAAACCAAACATATTTTTGTGAATTTTCCGGTAAAACCCTAAACCCTGCAAATTCATGATTACGTTCCGGACCGCAATCACCAATTTACCTTACATTAGGGTTTTGTGTCCTTCTATGACTCTACCGATTGTTGAGCAGGTTCGATAGCCTCCACCAGTCGTTGAGCAGGTTGTAGGGCCTCTCCCGACTGTTGGAAAGACATGATGACCTCTACCAATCGTTGAGTAGGTTGTTTGGTAGTCAACTAACTGTTGTACAAGTAAGCGAGCATATAGCAATTAGTTCACATTCAATCAAGCATGTATCCAAGTGTTATGATCATACTAGAATTTATTAATTGAATAAAAACGTCAATACATAGAATTAAAAAGCAGACATCATTCAAATGGTGGGGCTTGCTGTTAAGTAGCTGGAGGGTCTCTAGCGGGGTTATTTGGAGCAGCAAGGGCGTTTGTAGCAGGAATTCGACACGCATCCGCAAGATGCCCATACCTTTGATAATTGGTACACTGACGGCAGGGCACTTGGGTTGGGTGGTGATACTGGCAGGTGTCACACTAAGTTGGTTCCCGTTGTATCGTTTCTTGTTGGGTGGGACAGTAGCGTCTATTGCAAAATTCCTGAACTTGCACTTTCCGTTGGTTGAGGCCTCAGTTTTGATTTCAACGGCAGGTTGGGGAGTATCCTTCGCAACAGTTTTCTTTTCCCCTTTCCGAGTCAGGGTTCCTGCCTTCACATGGTTATCTGTTAGGGTGGCCGCCAAACGTTTTGCTTCCTCCAAAGTAGCAGGGTTCCTTCCCCACACCGTGTCTTGAATCTGCATCGGTTAGCCACCAATGTATTTTTCGATCGCAATAGGCAAGGGGGTGACCTTGTGTGGTAGCAGTAGACTAAGTTCGTGAAAACGAGTGTTGTAGGCAAGGTTTTCCCCACTATCTTGAGCAAGATCATGAAACTCATTTCCAGCTTTTTGATTTCATTACGAGGACAGAACTCTGCCTTCATTATGTCTTTAGCTTGATCCCAAGTTAAGGCTAGTGCAGCTTCTGCTCCGCGGGTGCGTTTTTCCTCATTCCACCAAGTGAGTGCTCGTTTGTGAAGAACACTCATGGCATAACGGACCTTTAAGTTATCGGGACACTCACTGTTGATGAAGGTATTCTCAATACCTTCGAACCATTGTAGGAGTCCTGTAGCTCCTTCTTCTCCACTGAACTTAGGGGGATTACAGGAATTAAAGTGCCTAAGAGTGCAAGCTGGGAGACCATTCCCGTTTCCGTTGTGGTTTCCATTACCGTTCCCGTTTCCATGACCGTTTCCATTGCCATTTCCATTCATCTGGATGACTTGAGCCAGTAAATTAGGAACCAGAGTCGCGATTTGCTGCGCCATTTGTTAAGAAATGATCGCAGCCAGTTGGGCATCAACACCATTGTTGTTGTTGTTGTTGTGGTTAGCGTCGTGGTTGTTGCTATTCAATTCATCTTGATTGTCACCACTGTTAAGGCGAGTGCTGCGACGTGGAGGCATGATCTGTAAGAGACACAATGAAATGAATGCGGTTATATAAGGAATGTAATCATTTATTCATTAATTAAAACGAATAAACGAAAACGTTGACTTATCAAAGATTCTGGATTCTAATAACATAATGAAGACATGGTTTAGCCTATAAGTGAACACTCATCCTGAGAATTCCCAGGTAGGCATTCGGGTCCCTCGTCTGATTGGGATATATGCGCAATGCCAGCCTAGACAGAAGACTCAGTATACAGGCGTTCACCCTTCCAGATTGCACGTGTTCGTTATTAAAATCTAGAACTTCGACGAGATCTCAAGGTGGTTCAGGTTAAACCTGAGGATTTTGTCCTATTAGTCTAAGAGTAGATCCAATGATGGAGAGCAACCTTCTTGTAAGTATGAAAGTAGGGATGAGCAGTAGGAGGGAGATAGAGAATAGCAAGTAAAAGGAGCAAATACTGGTTATATTCCTATGGTTATAGACTATATTAGTTTTCTAATAACCTAATTCCCTATAACCAAGGCTCTGATACCAATCTGTAACACCCCAACCGATGGCGGAAACATCGGGATGTCACGTATTGATGATTATTTCAGTAGCACATGGTATAAATTGAATTTTAAATAATTTATTCAATACATAAATATCCAAAATAAAGTGATGTCTAGGAATTCAAATACATGATATCAAGTAAGCAACAACTTCAAATATCTTCAAATAATAACTTCATGTTAAATCCTCATGCAAACTCAAGCCTCAGCTTCATTGTTACCTTAGCAAAATGTTATATCTCTTGAAAAATAGAATAGTGTGTTGCCCAACAATGCCAAGTATTACCAAGAACGAATCGAGTGATATTGCTCAGTCAACGAAAATAGTCAAACACGAACAAGAAATCAAGAACAGTGGAATGATTATAGAAATTGGAGGTTGAGAAAGAATGTTTGGCGAGTTGTGAATAAATTGCAATGTCCAATTTATAGGGATTGGGCTAGGATGATCGAATTGGTATGTTTGACCACGAATTGAATGGGTTTCGTCTAATTATGTATAATTGGTACGAATGAATGAAAATTGTATGTGTGTTTGACTCGTAATAGGCCGGAATTCACGATGACATGCCAATTCAGGAACAATTATGCGTTCACGATGTTTAATTATGGAAGTTTGCTGTCACAGTTGACTTCTCTATTCAACTGTGAAGAAACCAATGTCGTGTTAAATTAATTTCAAGCTAGAACATAATTTCGTGTAGATCAGATGGTTATGTGTGTATGTGTACATGGTCCGGCTTGGGGCGCGGGTTCGAGTCCCGGCCCAAGCAATATAGGGGCCTCCACAAGCCAAGACCGCCCCTATCGCGAAGTCACTCGCGTCGCATATGATCTCGAATGGCAGCTCCCAGTCGGGTGCTACCAATATAGGGGCCTCCACAAGCAAACACTTTAAAAGCCCGAAGGCTTTCACACATTCTGCACCAAACACAAACGGTGCATCCTTTTCCAACAGACGGGTCATCGGACGGGCGATTTTTGAAAAGTCTTTGATGAATCGCCTGTAAAACCCGCATGACCTAAAAAGCTACGGATCACTCTGACAGAGGCGGGTGGAGGTAGCCTAGAAATGATACCTACTTTGGCAGGATCAACCTCCAACCCACATTGGGAGACCTTATGCCCCAGTACTATTCCTTCCTTTACCATGAAGTGGCATTTTTCCCAGTTTAGCACAAGACTAGTCTCCTCGCACCTCTGAAGCATCCGCTCCAGATTCCTTAGACACTGATCGAATGAACTCCCGAAGACTGAACAATCCTCCATGAATACCTCCATGGAGTCCTCGATCATGTCATGAAAAATGATAACCATACAACGTTCGAAGGTCGCCGACGCATTGCACAACCCGAATGGCATACGCCTGTAGGCGAATGTGCCAAAAGGGCATGTGAAAGTCGTCTTATCCTGGTCCACAGGATCGATAGGGATCTGAAATTATCCAGAGAAACCATCAAGGAAACAATAATACAACTTCCCCGACAGTCGTTCCAACATCTGATCGATGAATGGAAGCGGGAAGTGATCCTTGCGGTTGGTGTCATTGAGCTTGCGGTAGTCAATGCAAACTCTCCACCCTGTGACGGTCCTCGTAGGAATCAATTCATTCCTATCATTTGTAACCACCGTCATGCCACCCTTCTTGGGCACAACGTGTACAGGACTCACCCAAACAGAATCCGAGATCGGATATATCAATCCAGCATCAAGCAATTTAATGACCTCGGACTTAACAACTTCTTGCATGTTCGGGTTCAGACGCCTCTAGTGCTGCGCACAAGGCTTATGGACATCCTCCATCAAGATTTTATTAGTACAGAATGAGGGATTAATCCCCTTGATGTCCATGATCTTCCGGGTGATTGCCTTCTTATGAAGTTTTAGTATACGAAGCAACTCGCTCTTTTCAACTGCAGATAAAGAAGATGAAATGATAACAGGCAGACGACCCTCCTCGTCAAGAAATGCATACACCAGATGTGGTGGGAGCTCCTTCAGCTCCAAAGATGGTGGATCCTCAACAGACGGCTTCGACTTATCACTCTCTTCACGCTCAATCTCTACGAAACTCCCCGGGCTCTGGGAACTATCATCACCGATCTGATAGACCGGCTGCTCATCTCTATGGCCCTCCTTCATAATGCCATTTAAGTCCCCACGCAACAGACGTGTGCCCGAAACATCCCCCTCTACCGTGCCTAGAAAGTGAGAACTGACACACTGGTCTACTATATCGAGATAGTATAGTGTGTCATCCTGACTCTCGGGATGACGCATCGACCTTTGAACATCAAAAGTCACATGCTCATCATTCACCCGGAGCATGATCTGCCCCGTAGCCACATCAACAATCGTCCTCGCCGTGTTAAGGAAAGGGCGTCCCAGGATCAGAGGCACTTTAGAGTCCTCATCCATATCAAGGATGACAAAATCCACCGGGAATACAAATTTGTCAATTTTGACAAGCATATTTTCAACAAATCCCCGAGGATATTTGATTGAACGATCAACAAGACGAATACTCACCTGGTGGGCGAAGGCTCACCCAGATCCAATTTCTCAAAAACCTTATAAGGCATAAGGTTAATGCTCGCAACCAAGCCTGCCAATGCATTACTGACAGACATGTTCCCTATCATACAAGGGATGGTGAAACTACCTGGATCTCCCATCTTCATGGGCAGTCTATTCTGCAGAATTGCAGAGCAGTTCTCGTTCAAGAGTACACAGGACAGGTCCTCAAGTTTTTGCTTGTTTGTGAGGATGTCCTTCAGAAACTTGGCATACTTACGCATCTAAGACAAGGCTTCCACAAACGGGATGTTTATATGGAGCTGTTTGAACAGCTCAAGAAATTTCCCATACTGGGCCTCGTCCTTTTGCATCCTAAGTCTACCAGGATATGGAACAGGAGGAGTGTAGTCAGTGACTAGCTTCGGTAACTGTGCTGTACTTGCTGGGACTCGACTAGCGTGCACCTCGTCCGAAGACTCAGTCTGGACCGTCTCAGTGATCGGTGGTGAGCCCGATGTGTCAGGTACCGTGGTTTTACCACTCCTCGTCATAATGGCATTTACATGCCCCCTCGGATTAGGCTAAGTGTTGCCCGGGAGACCAACTTGCTGTCTCTCAGACATCATCTTTGCCATCTGGCCTACCTGATTTTCGATGGCCTGCATGGACGCCTTTTGGCCCCTCATCTCTCCCTCGTAATTGGAGAAGCACTCCTCGTGTTGCTGGTAGTGCTGCTCGGCAATTTTATTAGAATTCGTGGTGTTGGTGAGGAGTTGAGACATCATTTCCTCCAACCTAGACGTACCGCCCTGGCGTGCGGCTGGGAACTGCCCCCAACGCCCTGGTTCTCGTACTGGTTCGGTCTAGATTGGTAGGATTGGCCATGAGATTGGTAAGGCTGTTGTTGTTGGGACTGTTGGGATTGGTGTGGTGCGGCGGCTCTCTACTGTTCTTGATTAGATGAAACCCATTCAATTCGTGGTCAAACATACCAATTCGATCATCCTAGCCCAATCCCTATAAATTGGACATTGCAATTCATTCACAACTCGCCAAACATTCTTTCTCAACCTCAAATTTCTATAATCATTCCACTGTTCTTGATTTCTTGTTCGTGTTTGACTATTTTCGTTGACTGAGCAATATCACTCGATTCGTTCTTGGTAATACTTGGCATTGTTGGGCAACACACTATTCTATTTTTCAAGAGATATAACATTTTGCTAAAGTAACAATGAAGCTGAGGCTTGAGTTTGCATGAGGATTTATCATGAAGTTATTATTTGAAGATATTTGAAGTTGTTGCTTACTTGATATCATGTATTTGAATTCCTAGACATCACTTTATTTTGGATATTTATGTATTGAATAAATTATTTAAAACTCAATTTATACCATGTGCTACTGAAACAATCATCAATACGTGACATCCCGATGTTTCCGCCATCAGTTGGGGTGTTACACCATGGTTTGCGGATTTTGCGAACTACCTCGCATGTGGGATCCTTATCAAAGGATTGTCGCACTAGCAAAAGAGGAAGTTCTTCGCGGACCTCAAGCATTACTTCTGGTACGACCCATTTTTGTTTCGGGTCGGGGTGGATCAGCTGATTCGCCGTTGCGTGTTCGGGGTAGAGGCGGCGCAGATCTTGCGCGATTGTCACGAGGGGCCTACCAGAGGTCACCATGGGGTGAATTACACTGCTAAAAAAGTGTTAGACTCCGGGTTTTACTAGCCCACACTCTTTCGTGACTCTCAGATATTGGTTGGTGCATGTGATTCGTGCAGAGGGCGATGAACATATCGGCAAACGACCAAATGCCGCAGAACCCCATCCAAGTCTGTGAAGTCTTTGACATTTGGGGCATTGACTTCATGGGACCATTCCCCTCCTCACGAGGCAATCGATATATACTCGTGGCAGTTGATTATGTGTCAAAGTGGGCCGAGGCGCAAGCCTTGCCCACAAATGATGCCCGAGTTGTAGTGAGGTTTGTTAGAAGCTTGTTCTCACGGTTTGGTGCCCCGAAGGCACTAATTAATGACCGTGGTACGCATTTCTGCAATGCGTAGCTTGATCGCGCGTTAGGACGTTATGGTGTCCACCACAGGTTATCCACCCCGTATCATCAACAGACAAGTGGACAGGTGGAGGTCACTAACCGTGGATTGAAGCGAATCCTTGAGCGGTCAGTTAATCAAAACCACAAGGATTGGGCGGACAAGCTAGATGACGCATTATGGGCCTTTAGGACTGCCTACAAGACGCCTATTGGGACGACTCCCTTTCGGCTTGTCTATGGAAAGGCGTGTCATCTCCCTGTCGAGTTAGAACATAGGGCATTCTGGGCTCTTAAAACAGCGAATTTAGATCTTAAGACCGGCGGTGACACCCGTTTCTTGCAGATCCATGAGCTAGAAGAGCTTAGGCAGCAAGCCTATGAGAGCTCGATGTTGTACAAAGAGCGCATGAAGAGATTGCACGACAGTCGCCTGAAACTCCGAGAAGATTTTCAGGTAGGCGACTTGGTCCTGCTTTACAACTCGCGCCTGCGTCTCTTTCCTGGAAAGTTGAAATCCCGATGGGTAGGACCGTACACCATTAAGGAAGTATATCCTTACGGAACTGTCTCGATTGAAAATTCAGAGGGTTTGACTTTCAAAGTCAACGGTCATCGCCTGAAAGTCTACATTGACGGACCGGTTGACAAATCCGTGGAGATGATCGATCTCTACGACCCACGCGCCTAATAAGTGTGGGGAAGTGAGTCTAGATAGCGACTCGATAATAAATATAGCACGGCGTGTATGGGCGCGCCAAAAGGGTAAATATGTAATTAATGTAAATATTTCTGGCTTTTCGTAGTTTAACGTTGTTTCGAGTTATGTGCAGGTTCGTACCGGTATGATCAGAGCCGGAAGGAGCAATGGAGCGCAAACAGACGCCAAACAGGTTAAACTTAGTTAAAATGATGTTTTCGGACGAAATGGAACAGCTGCAGCCTCAAAACTGCACATCTGCAGGTCGTGCATGGTCAAGCGCACTGCCGTGCAGCTGACCGTGCATGACCCAGTGCACTAGGGTGCAAGGGGTAGTGCGAAGGATGTGCACGGTCATGCGCATGACCGTGCAGCAGACTGCGCGGGCTAAAAAGTCCAACCCAATTTCATGGGCATTTAAACATCCTTAACTTCATAACCCTAAAACAATTGCACTACCATCTGCACCCACGTTCCACACTGCCCAAAAACCGATTGTTCATCATCTTCACTCCTTTCCTTCCAAATCAACCAAGGTACGAATCCCTTCATAATTTTGCACTTGTATTTTGAATTTTTAGATTAGATCTTTTTTATTTTCGTATTTTAGGGCAAGGTTTGGGGGTTTTCTTCATAAAGTTTAATAAACCAACTACTTTTGGTTAGTTTTAGTTTAAAGTAGTGTAGTTTATTGTTGTTGATGTTGAAACCATGCATACCCAGGCCCAAATCACTGTTATTATGAGTTTATTTGAAACATTTGAGAGATTTGGTTGTTTTTGTTGAAACTTTTTCGAAAATCTAAAACTGTGCATGGTCAGCTGCATGGTCGTGCGCTTGACCGTGCGTGCCGAGAAAATGGGCTGCACTGCTGTCCACAAGGCAGTGCAGCCTCTCACCTGACCAAAGACCAAGGGTGCATGACCGTGCACAATTGTGCACGGCCGTGCATCAAATGCAGATTCAGGTCAGAATGCGCGCAGGTCCGTTTTGGACATTCGGGACCTTCGTTTTTTGTGTACTAACAGCTGTGTGTTCATTTTTTCATGCAGATGGCCCACGCCTTCCTAAGGTTCGACAACCGAGACAAGAGGGAAGGACCGTGCATCGAAAAATTCATGAAGCTTTGGAGCCGGCGGAACTCGTTTGGTGTTCCTATTCGTCTCAACTTGGATCTACTGACCACGCTAAATCAGCGTGAATGATATGATGGGTTTGTCTCGCCGAATATGGCGAAGCTGCTGAGCATAAACCAGCCGGTCTACAGGGAAATAACGATTGAGTTCTTAGCATCCTTCTGGTACAAGAAACCGAAGGAGGGGCTGTATAAGGACTTCCATGAGAAAGATATTCGGTTTAGGCTCTGCGGGAAGTGGTACCACTGGTCAGTTGCACGACTGGGAAGGAAGCTAGGGATCTACGAGCATTTGGAGACCAACTCGAAAGACTTTTGTGGTATCCACAGATTCGTGGACAATGACGAGCGGACCGCGTTTTGGGCATCGACTGGTCAGTTGCACGACTGGGAAGAAAGCACTGTACACTGCACTGCATTCGGGCTCTCGGGCATACACATAAATTATATATTATGCTTTCGTATGGTTTTAATTTGGGCGCATTGTTTTGCGCATAATTTTTAAAAAGGTTTAAATTTGGTTTACGCTTCCGCAGCTTAACTAAACTTGGTTTTCGAAAACGAACTAAATGGTTTGGGCATTTAGAGTTCGTTCCTGTGACTTATGGCAATGGGATCCTGGTTTGTCATACGCCTCGCGGTATAAACCCCGCAGTGGAAATTTGAGGGTGTGACATATGCGGTCCACTATGGATCGAATGTAACAGGATGTCAGGTATAACTTTGAGTACCTATTTGCCGGGTTAGAGCAGGTGCATCCGGGTACCTTCAGGAACCCGCCCTTATTCCCTTATGGTGCTCCTGGCGACCAGCCAGGAAGCTCCGGTCAGCACCACAGGGACGACGCCGACCAGTAGCCACTAGCATCTCATGCATGCAGTTGTTAGTACTTCTTTTACTTATGCTTTCAGTACTTTATTTTTGGGTCTGCGTACCCAAGACTTTTTAGTATTTGTAGTTGAACTATTTCTTTTCAGTATTTCAGTATCTTATTTTATTTTATTTTGTTTTGTGGATGTGAATGATGGGTTTGATGAGTTTGTTTGTGTCAAGAATGTTGATTATGCAGGTAACTGGCGAGCACCGTTATAGGGGCTCATCCCGTCCATTTACCCGGGCATTTCTTCGACACGAGGGGAGTATTATTCTCCTTTTTTCCCACTATATATAGCTAATTCATAAACGCTTTCTATTGTCACATTGGGGACAATGTGAATTTCAAGTGTGGGGAGGGATTATATCTTATATCTCGTTTGTCCTCTTGTGTATATATATATATATATATATAACAAAAAAAACCTTTTAAGTACATATATGTATATATATATATATATATTCATACAAACATCAAGCCTAACTAATTTTTGATAAAGATAACTTGAGGTGCGACAAACAGATGAGATACGAGCGTGTTAGATTCGTACACTTGCACCTATTTCCTTCCGGTTACGTGAGCGTTTGAGCCATAGAATAGATTACATTTCTTTGACATGCTTGCGAGTGAGCCGGATGTTTTGTGCAATTTAGAACTTATCATTAGCATACTTGTTTAGATCAGATACGTGTGAGATTGTACGAACATGATTGAGGCGTTTAGGATACCCTTTTGATTTAGCCTTTTCTTTTCGTTCTATCTGTTTCCCCGCACCTAAATGTTATCCACTAGTTAACCATGTTGAACCTAATCCCGTGTTTTTCTTATTTACCACACCATTTCACCATTATACCAAATAGCCTTTTTCTTTTAAACCTTTTGTGTTAAAGCTCGGTTTAGGTTATTGTTTGACTAGTTTTTATGTTGTAAATAGTTTGTTTTCGGGTTTATATATTTAGAATCCGTATGTTGATTATATATCAGTTTCAGTCCAGTATATATATCATAGATATATATGTTATAAAAAAATCCAGAAAAATAGAACACCCTAAAATAGGGTGAATTAGCAGTATTCGGGCAGTTTTTAGAACTTTAAAGTTAGAAATTAAAAGTTAGCTCGATTTAAAATAAAAATCACCTATATTAGCATTAGTGTTGTACAGTTGTAGTAGGTGCTATTAGTTAGATATAACCGCCGAGTTTTAGCCGATTTGTCACTTTAAATATCCCTTCCACACCCTTACCTTTGCCTAACATTACAACCCTTATAAGACCTCTTGATTTGTGCTTTTTCACATGTTAGTTGGTGAAGACTAGATCTTTTGACAAGCTTATGATATTGCACGATTCATTGTCTTGGCAATGGAGCGATTTACACATACACATTGCACGTATGTATCATAAATAAAACCGAGTGTGTGTGAACATTGTGAGTCGTGTACGGGTTTGCGTGCTTGTAGATCGGAAGTGAGTCGTTGCTTTTTAGTTATCTTATCACCTGTTTATATATCTTTGTCGGCTAGGCTATTATCGTCTGTACAGGCTATATTTTGTCTTTGTTGCCACTTGGCGAGTTTTTCGTTTATTTCTATTTAGTTGTTTGCTTGAGGACAAGCAAAGTTCAAGTGTGGGGAGTTTTGATATACGTTAAAATATACATATTTAAATCCCCGATTAAACTCCCAAATTACGCGTTTTCGACCATAATTGCACGAATAAGGTACTTAACCGCTTCATATGTTTATTGTAGGTCTTAAACAACGTCCCACGAGAAAAGTCAAAGAAACCGGGCGAAAATCGAACAAGACGGAAAGTTTCTGCAAAATCAGCCAAGTCTGGAAAGAGTGCACAGTCGTGCACCCCAGGTGCACGACCGTGCGGGCTCATATGGCTCGGACACAGACAGGCTGCACTGCCAGTGCGACCTGGCGTGCAGCTGATGTTCTCGGGCACCCTGATCATCACTGCCGTGCGGGTGCCCGTGTGACTCAACTTCTCGGGTGCACTGCAAGTGCACCAGGTAGTGCACTCCCAGCACCCTGCCACCACCAGACCCGCACACCTGTGCACCCTAGGTGCACGACCGTGCGGAATATCTAGATATTTCCAGAAACAACTCAGCCACTTGCCCACATGCACGTGATGTCGTCAAGATAAAGTGATCAGGTGGTGGTCGTGCCCTTTAGGCGCACGGTCGTGCACAAAATCAGACTTTCTATAAAAACAGAGCACAACACACATATCAGGTGTTGGGTGATCTCAGGGCGATTTGGGGCGATTTTCTGGACGAGTGAGCTGCTGCAAAGGCGAGGAACAAGCTCGAGAACTCGTCCGAATCATCTATCATCACCAATCCATCACATTTAAGTTTTATGGTTTGATCTATGAAGCTTTTAGTTGATTCAAATCTGATTATTTTAGCTTGTTTGTGTTGTTTATGTAGTACATTATTGTCTAGTAATCATGTTTAGTAATCGTTAGTAGAAAAAAACAATCGTTAGTATGTAATCATGTTTTGTATAAATTTGGCATTTTTCATGTTTAGATCTTGATGATCATAGTGCAACCTTGTTTCATTGTTGTTGGATTTGTAGCTGTATTTGAATGACTTTGGCGATTGTCGAATGTGTTAGGTGGATAAATGTTGAAAAATCGTTCGTTTAATCGTCCGGTAGTAGACTAGTTAACTTGTTAAATAGTTAACGTCATGAAACTGTAACCGGGTATTGGTTTGGTTAAAGTCAGTTGAATAATGGTAAAAAATGCTTACCGGCACGTAAAAGGGTTTTAAAAGACTAATGGTGTCGTTACTGTTCTTTGACACGGTTTATGATCTTTGGTAGTTATTTTGGTAAAAATAACGATCTTAGTAGATCTGGGTTCAACGTTGGTAAAATGGAATAGGTTGTGAAATGCTCTACTTTATGCTAGTTTAGGTGGCTGTATTGTGTATTCGGTATCGCTTTCCTGAATTAGTGAGGTTAGAATACTCTTAACAGATGACTAACTTATCTTTAGAAGATCTGCATGAGATCATATCAGCTGCTCGCTAATAAACGACTTGAAGTGGTTAACGTGTGTATTCGTGTTAGCTTTCTATATAGTTGTCATGTTAGGATGCCCGAAAGGGACACTAACTGTCGGAAAATGGGAATGTTGATCACACGCCTGTATTACCTATTATATGTAGATGACATGCTAGGATTGGTATATTATAGTTTATATAGTTATATTTTGTATTCGGAGTCTTACATATGTTATTTAGATATTTTAGAATTAATTTAGTTAAAAACAAGAAACTTTCACTATCTTTTCTTACTGGTAAATCGGGGATAGAGTTTTAGTACCATTGCTCCGCGCGCGTCCATGGATCGATATCTGGTTCTTATCTACACATTACTACATATATTACAGGGTACACTTGCCCTATTGTGTGTGTTTTAATATTAAGGTCTAAACCATTTTTATAAATATTAAAGCAAAACGTGTGTTATTTCATTGTAAAATTATGTGTATATTCGCACACGTCACACTTCATCAGAATTCAAATCGCTCTTTGACAATTCACTTGAATCATCATTCCTCATTTTTTTGACAAGACACACAACATTACTTTTAACACTTTATCTGTTAACACACTCATTCACATTAACCATTTTATCAGTTGGTTGTATAGCTGGTTGTGTAACAGATTGTTGAATCATAGATGCAACAACTTGTTCCATGTTAGCTTTTGTTGCATTGCAGCTTTTATCTGGTCATCAGTTCTTTATATAGCTAAGTAATTTATCATTTTTTACACCTTAAAATTTGAAAAATATTGTCCAAAAATTTGTGGGTTCGAACCTAGAAAAATATAGTCTTATTCAACCTTTTACAAGGGTCGAATGTATCTCAGTCTTGGTTCGACCTAAAGAAACGTAATCGAGGGTTCGAATGTGGAAATAACCAGGTTCGACCCTTTAATCTGACTCGAATGTGAAACTTTTAACACACACAAAACTCACTTTCGACCACTTAACTCCACGTTCGACCTCCCGTATGGTCGAATGAAGAACAATACACACTGAAAAGTTTGGTTCGACCTAAAAAAACACACTGGTTCGACCTTAAAATCAGTTGGTTCGACCTAAAATACTCTAGGTTCGACCCCTCGAAGCTCACATTCGACCTTTTTCAGGTCTGTTCATCATCTTCAACCTCAAGAACACGAATCTGATCGGTTTTTGACAAAATTTTCACCAAATGTAATGAGTTTGGATAGGTTTTGTGCGGATTTCAATTTAGACAAACATTTG
The DNA here is from genome assembly GCA_030844895.1 of Ambrosia x helenae. Lineage (NCBI taxonomy): Eukaryota > Viridiplantae > Streptophyta > Magnoliopsida > Asterales > Asteraceae > Ambrosia > Ambrosia x helenae. The sequence goes on from CM061223.1 coordinate 54,349,192, forward strand.
TGAAAGAATTTTTGATAATAACATCAAATTCAACTCTAATTCAATCAAAAACCATGTTTTTATGAAAAGCTTCAAAATTTCTAGGGTTTTGAACTTTAAACCTGAATTCTAATCTATTTTCATCAATTCAGATAAATTTTTAATCGTGAAATTGAGCCTACGCTCTGATACCAATTGAGAATTCGTTTAAGGATCGTAATCACGAACCGTGATCTCACGAATACAAACTGTAGGGTGCGGAATCCCCTCCGATCATGCAAAATGATTCAGAAATGAACGTAATCGATCGTGATGAAAACAGATAACAAATCACCGAGCAATTTCCATAACTTTACTCGTCTATTAGATCAAAATATCAATGATTACAGATCAAACCTAGACCTAATACAGAGAATATCACACACACACAAACTGGGAAAAGCTCAAATGATAACTCTCTCTTCAAAATAACTAACTTTCCCCTATTTATAGCCATCGACCTTCGCCCCTTTCAAGAGGTCGAAAGTGTTCATTCGACCCCTCGTGGGTTCGAATGAAACCTTCTATATACTTTCAATTGTATTCGACCTGTGTTGAGCTACATTCGACCCCCGTGGGTTCGAATGTGTCTACTAATACTCAACATCTTCATAATCTTGGTCGTTTTCTGATTATCTGAACCTTCGACATTAAGTACCGGATCACTAGCTAGGGACATACATGAATAATGCACTGACATTATAAAGCATGAAAGAAGGATTCCAATCAATTTAAGTAATTGCAACATATGACCTGGTTCATTTGAGAACCCACTTGAGTTGCGAAAACCTGAGAACTCCCCTAATCCAATCAACCGTGACACATCCCCAATTTATAATATTTGTAATATTTTAATGAGGGGGTAATGAAGGCATGTTACACTTGACTACAAGGGCTTTTTTGTAATTGCAAATCCTGCTCTAACACATACGATGACTTTTAAATACCCCCTCTCTCCCTTTCTTTTTTATAAACAACATAGGCAATTTCTCAACCATTTCCTCCCTCCCTCTCTTGTTCTACTTCTCACCTAATCAGACGATTACCCCCTCTCCCTCTCACCAAACCATCTTTAATCACATGAATATGAACATCATGGTGGTGGTGACGGGGAGTAAAGGAGATGGTGGGGGCGAAGGGTATGGTGGTGACTGTAGATACACGAAAGTGTGACTAGTGCTATTGAATTGCAAATTCTTATATGTTTTGTTGATAACGGTTGGTCGAAGGTGGAAAGTAACTGGTTGAAGGTAGATGTGTATGGTCATAGGAGACTCCAGGAGGTCGAAAGTAAATTTGTTTGTATATATGTCCAGATTCGCCCTATGTGAATGGTCGAACCTGCACATTCGACCAAGCTATTTTGGCGAATGTGCAGGTCTATATAAGGCTTAATCATTTTTGAATGTTTAACTTTTGGTCATTTTGTTTCCCTCTCAGAGTGTGTCTCTCCCTATGGTTTTTGTCAAGTCTGTAATTGATTTATAACATTGTAAACAAGCTTTCAAAGTGATTAATGATTATATTAATGAATGAAATGAATGTGTTTATGATGATTTGTGTGTTTTGCTAGTTTTATTACCATTTTGTGATCAATTTAGGGATTCTGTACCTGAATTGAACTTGTTTAATCATATTCTTTGTTGAATAGCCGATACTATACGCATACAGTGACAGTGGCGAGGGAGGCGGTGTGGATAAAGGAGGCGGTGGTTATGGTGGTGACGGTGGTTCAATCAAACCAGACTCCAGCTATATCCATTAAAAACAATCTTCTCTGGCCAAACCAGACTAAACCCTAACCCCTTCCCCTTCATCTTCTTCGGTGTTTATGGCGGTGACGGTGGTGAAGAGACTGTTATTGGATCCATCACTACTCAACGAAGGTAATGTTATTTTCTTTTACAAGAATATTTTGGATGGGTTTTTGTTTATTACTTTTTCAAGATTTTGATGGGTTTTTGTTTATTGTTTTTTCAAGATTTTGATGATTTTTTTTATGTGAAGGGTTTTCAGGGAAATGCACTCGCCAAGGTTTTTTGGGCTTTCTTTGGGGCGGTGTCTTTATCCATGAAACTACCCAAGTCCAAATCACGGAGAGAGTTGCGAACAATGTCCAACGCCAACATGTAATCTGAGTCGATCCTCACCACACCACTGCTCCATAAGTTGTGGTCTTGCAACTTCCAGGACTGCACCCTAGAGGTAACAAATGCATACGCAGCTGCGTCCTCTGCCGAAGAGAGCCCAAGCCCTCCCGACCGTATCAGCAAGAATACCACATGCCATTGAAAATCCCAAAAAACTGTCCCCCACATACAACAATATCTTCAACTGCCTCAAGTAGCCCCTTGTCGAAAATAGATACGGCATCAAAAACAAAGTCCGCTTGACACGTCCGTTGACCAAACAGTAACTTAGAGACCCCATGCAAGAGCGGAGCAAAAGGAGTTCACTTTGAGGAGCCCGTAACTATTCAAGAAGTACCATCAGATGAATAGCTCGCCGAGCTCTTTTAACCGGCAAAGAACTAATATAGCTGTGACATCCGTTGGGGTGTTACAATAGCCCCCATCCCGGCTTACGCCCCCCAGTAGTTTCACACCCCTCTCCGGTCTCCCAATGTCATTAGGAAACAATCCAGATTTCCTTTTCCCTCCATTACACGATGGCTAAAAGATTTCCGATTTCTTAATTGTACCATTCGAAACCCCAACCCCAAATTGATAATCCCCCAATTAAGAGGCCATCTCTTTCCCAACCTTACGCATGGCTTCTTTAGATACTAACCTCCGCCAGATAGCCCCAATTGTGATAGGCCTGATCCCTTATCAGGTTTTAGCAACGGGGTTTGGGGGCCAAAGCGATGAACTCTGCTAGGATCCTCGGGAAAAGCCCTCCCAACGAAAGCTTAACCACTTCGGTAATGACCACCAGGAGATCAGTGGGTGGCGAAGCCCCCTATCCTCAAAGTGTATCTAAAATATGTTGTGCCCGTAGGCCATCCCTCCCACAAGAAGTCCATCTGGGGAAGGCTTTAATACTTCCTAACTCACATTCAGCATCAACTTGCAAAGCCCTTCAGAGGGTAAAGCATGAGGCAAGGCTGGGGGGTCAACGACATGATGTTTATCGATAAGTGCTTTCAAAGTGGCATCCCCGAATGGAGATACCCCGGAGGAACACAAAACCTTAACCGCGGTCGTGAAATGACCATCCGCTACCTTTCGCAAACATTGCTTAATACAGTCGCAGTTTTTTGAGGCTGGTTGGGAAGATGCCCCCACCCAATCCTTCTGAAGACTGGTCGAGAAGGCAAATGGCAAGCTCCCCTAGGCCAGCCCCATCTTTCCAGATAGCCAAATCCCGCATTATAGTATAGATGAAACTTCAAAAACTCGTTAAAGTCATAAGAAGAAATAAATAAATAAATAAACCAATCAATCAAAGTCATTACATAAGCATCAATATATTTAGCAGTGCCCATTTCATTGGATTAATCAAATATCCTTTGAGAATAGAGATAACTATAATCGATACAAATTATAAAGTAAGATCAATAAGTAACTTTGAAAATAACTTATTCACATGAGAAATAAATTACTGATGATTGAACGTTAATCTATACTATATTATAAAGCATGAAAGAAGGATTCCACTCAATTTAAGTAATTACAAGATAGGACATGGTTCATTTGAGAACCCACTTGAGTTGCGAGAACATGAGAACTCTCCTATTCCAATCACCTGTGACACATCCCGAATTTATAGTAATTTGTATTATTTTAATGAGGGGGTAATGAAGGCATTTTACAGTTGACTGCAAGGGCTTTTTTGTAATTACAAATCCTGCTCTGACACATACAATGACTTTTAAATACCCCCTCTCTCTCTTTCTTTTTAATAAACAAGACAGACAATTTCTCACCCATCTCCTCCCTCCCTCTCTTGTTCTACTTCTCACCTAATCAGACGATTACCCTTTATCCCGCTCACTAAACCATCTTCAATCAGATGAATATGAACATCATGGTGGTGGTGACGGGGAGTAAAGGCGATGGTGGGGGCGACGGGTATGGTGGTGACGGTGGTGAGGGAGGCGGTGTGGATAAAGGAGGCAGTGGTTATGGTGGTGACGGTGGTTCTATCAAACCAGACTCCAGCTATATCCATTAAAAACAATCATCTCCGGCCAAACCAGGCTAAACCCCAACCCCTTCCCCTTCATCTTCTTCGATGTTTATGTCGGTGACGGTGGTGAAGGGACTGTTATTGGACCCATCAATTCTGAACGAAGGTAATGCTATTTTCTTTTTCAATATTTTTGATAGGTTTTTGTTTATTAGTTTTTCAAGATTTTGATGGGTTTTTGTTTATTGTTTTTTCAAGATTTTGATAATTTTTTTATGTGAAGGGTTTTCTGGGTAAATGCACTCGCCAATGTTTTTGGGCTTTCTTTGGGGCGTTCTCTTTATCCATGAAACTTCCCAAGTCCAAATCAGGGAGAGAGTTACGAACAATGTCCAACTCCAGCATGTAATCTGAGTCGATCCCCACCACACCACTGCTCCTTAAGATGTGGTCTTGGAACTTCCAGGACCACACCCTGGAGCTAACAAATGCATACGTAGCTACATCCTCTGCCGAAGAGAGCCCAAGCCCTCTCGACCATATTGGCAAGGACACCACCGGCCATTGAAAATCCCCAAAAAACTGTTCCCCACATACAACAATATCTTCAACTGCCTCACTTAGCCCCTTGTCGAAAATAGATACGGCATCAGAAACAAAGTCCGCTTGTCCGTTGACCAAACAGTAACTTAGAGACCCCATGCAAGATCGGAGCAAAAGGAGTTCACTTTGAGGACCCCGCAACTTTCCAAGAAGACCCATCTGATCAATAGCTCGCTGAGCTCTATTAACCGCCAAAGAACTAATATAGCCCCCATCCCGGCTTACGCCCCCAGGAGTTTCACACCCCTCTCCGGTCTCCCAATGTCATCAGGGAACAGTCTAGGTTTCCTTTTCGCTCCATTACGCGATGGCCAAAAGATTTCCGATTTTTTAACATTAAGCGCAAGCCCCAATTTCGGCCTGTCGTTTTGAATTATCTTCAAGGCTTTAGCCACTTCTTCAGCCTCGCCCATAATCGTACCATCGTCCAAGTACCAAGCATGAAAGAGGAAAGAGAAACATTCTTCCACTCGATGGACTAGCGGGTGCAGGACGAGCGCAAACAGGAGCGGTCCCATAGGATCCCCCTGTTGGACCCCAGTGGAGGCCCCAATGCAAGTATCACCCACGTATAGCCTTGCAGGTTGAGCATAAAGAAACTGAACCCAAGGGTTGATTGATGGGCAACGCACGCTAACTACATGCAGGAGATGTATACGATCGACTAAGTTGAACGCGTTTGAAAAATCAACAGAGAGCATGGCTATTGATCCGTTGTCATGGGATGCATTTAAAAACCTATTTGCGCTGTGAAGAACGGTTTCCGGCCCATTCAAAACCCCAACCCCAAATAGATAATCCCCCAAGTAAGTGGCCATCTCTTTCCCAACGTTACGCATGACAACTTTAGATACTAACCTCCGCCATATAGCCCCAACTTCGATAGGCCTGATCCCGTTATTAGGTTTTAGCAACGGGGTTTGGGGGCCGAAGCGATGAACTCTGCTAGGATCCTCAGGCAAAGCCCTCCTAACCAAAGGTTAACCACTTCGGTAACGACCACCAAGAGATAAGAGGGTGGCGAAGCACCCTGTCCACATAGTGTATCTAAAATATGTTGTGCTCGTAGGCCATCCCTCCCGTAAGAAGTTCATCTAGGGAAGGATTTAATACTTCCTAACATCGCAAACATTGCTTAATACAGTCGCCGTTTTTAGAGGCTGGTTGGGCAGATGCCCCCAGCCAATCCTTCCGAAGACTGGTCGAGAAGGCGAATGACAAGCTCCCCTATGCTAGCCCCATCTTTCCAGATAGCCAAATCCCGCATTATAATATAGATGAAACTTCAAAAACTCGTTAAAGTCATAAGAAGAAATAAATAAATAAATAAACCAATCAATCAAAGTCATTACATAATCATCAATATATTTAGCAGTGCCCATTTCATTGGATTAATCAAATATCCTTTGAGAATAGAGATAACTATAATCGATACAAATTATAAAGTAAGATCAATAAGTAACTTTGAAAATAACTTATTCACATGAGAAATAAATTACTGATGATTGAACGATTAATCTATACTATATTATAAAGCATGAAAGAAGGATTCCAATCAATTTAAGTAATTACAAGATAGGACATGGTTCATTTGAGAACCCACTTGAGTTGCGAGAACATGAGAACTCTCCTATTTCAATCACCTGTGACACATCCCGAATTTATAATATTTTGTATTATTTTAATGAGGGGGTAATGAAGGCATTTTACACATGACTGCAAGGGCTTTTTTGTAATTACAAATCCTGCTATAACACATACAATGACTTTTAAATACCCCTCTCTCTCTTTCTTTTTAATAAACAACATAGACAATTTCGCACCCATCTCCCCCTCCCTCTCTTGTTCTACTTCTCACCTAATCAGACGATTACCCTTTATCCCGCTCACTAAACCATCTTCAATCAGATGAATATGAACATCATGGTGGTGGTGACGGGGAGTAAAGGCGATGGTGGGGGCAACGGGTATGGTGGTGACGGTGGTGAGGGAGGCGGTGTGGATAAAGGAGGCAGTGGTTATGGTGGTGACGGTGGTTCTATCAAACCAGACTCCAGCTATATCCATTAAAAACAATCATCTCCGGCCAAACCAGGCTAAACCCCAACCCCTTCCCCTTCATCTTCTTCGATGTTTATGTCGGTGACGGTGGTGAAGGGACTGTTATTGGATCCATCAATTCTCAACGAAGGTAATGCTATTTTCTTTTTCAAGATTTTTGATAGGTTTTTGTTTATTAGTTTTTCAAGATTTTGATGGGTTTTTGTTTATTGTTTTTTCAAGATTTTGATAATTTTTTTATGTGAAGGGTTTTCTGGGTAAATGCACTCGCCAATGTTTTTGGGCTTTCTTTGGGGCGGTGTCTTTATCCATGAAACTACCCAAGTCCAAATCAGGGAGAGAGTTACGAACAATGTCCAACTCCAGCATGTAATCTGAGTTGATCCCCACCACACCACTGCTCCTTAAGATGTGGTCTTGGAACTTCCAGGACTACACCCTGGAGCTAACAAATGCATACGCAGCTACATCCTCTGCCGAAGAGAACCCAAGCCCTCCCGACCGTATTGGCAAGGACACCACCTGCCATTGAAAATCCCCAAAAAACTGTCCCCCACATACAACAATATCTTCAACTGCCTCACTTAGCCCCTTGTCGAAAATAGATACGGCATCAGAAACAAAGTCCGGTTGACACGTCCGTAGACCAAACATTAACTTAGAGACCCCATGCAAGATCGGAGCAAAAGGAGTTCACTTTGAGGATCCCGCAACTTTCCAAGAAGACCCATCTGATCAATAGCTCGCTGAGCTCTATTAACCGCCAAAGAACTAATATAGCCCCCATCCCAGCTTACGCCCCCAGGAGTTTCACACCCCTCTCCGGTCTCCCAATGTCATCAGGGAACAGTCTAGGTTTCCTTTTCGCTCCATTACACGATGGCCAAAAGATTTCCGATTTTTTAACATTAAGCGCAAGCCGCAATTTCGGCCTGTCGTTTTGAATTATCTTCAAGGCTTTAGCCACTTCTTCAGCCTCGCCCATAATCGTACGATCGTCCAAGTACCAAGCATGAAAGAGGAAAGAGCAACATTCTTCCACTCGATGGACTAGCGGGTGCAGGACGAGCGCAAACAGGAGCGGTCCCATAGGATCCCCCTGTTGGACCCCAGTGGAGGCCCCAATGCAAGTGTCACCCACGTATAGCCTTGCAGGTTGAGCATAAAGAAACTGAACCCAAGGGTAGATTGATGGGCAACGCACGCTAGCTTCATGCAGGAGATGTATACGATCGACTAAGTTGAACGCGTTTGAAAAATCAACAGAGAGCATGGCTATTGATCCGTTGTCATGGGATGCATTTAAAAACCTATTTGCGCTGTGAAGAACGGTTTCCAGCCCATTCAAAACCCCAACCCCAAATAGATAATCCCCCAAGTAAGTGGCCATCTCTTTCCCAACGTTACGCATGACAACTTTAGATACTAACCTCCGCCATATAGCCCCAACTTCGATAGGCCTGATCCCGTTATTAGGTTTTAGCAACGGGGTTTGGGGGCCGAAGCGATGAACTCTGCTAGGATCCTCAGGAAAAGCCCTCCTAACCAAAGGTTAACCACTTCGGTAACGACCACCAAGAGATAAGAGGGTGGCGAAGCACCCTGTCCACATAGTGTATCTAAAATATGTTGTGCTCGTAGGCCATCCCTCCCATAAGAAGTTCATCTAGGGAAGGATTTAATACTTCCTAACATCGCAAACATTGCTTAATACAGTCGCCGTTTTTAGAGGCTGGTTGGGCAGATGCCCCCAGCCAATCATTCCGAAGACTGGTCGAGAAGGCGAATGACAAGCTCCCCTATGCTAGCCCCATCTTTCCAGATAGCCAAATCCCGCATTATAATATAGATGAAACTTCAAAAACTCGTTAAAGTCATAAGAAGAAATAAATAAATACATAAACCAATCAATCAAAGTCATTACATAATCATCAATATATTTAGCAGTGCCCATTTCATTGGATTAATCAAATATCCTTTGAGAATAGAGATAACTATAATCGATACAAATTATAAAGTAAGATCAATAAGTAACTTTGAAAATAACTTATTCACATGAGAAATAAATTACTGATGATTGAACGTTAATCTATACTATATTATAAAGCATGAAAGAAGGATTCCAATCAATTTAAGTAATTACAAGATAGGACATGGTTCATTTGAGAACCCACTTGAGTTGCGAGAACATGAGAACTCTCCTATTTCAATCACCTGTGACACATCCCGAATTTATAATATTTTGTATTATTTTAATGAGGGGGTAATGAAGGCATTTTACACTTGACTGCAAGGGCTTTTTTGTAATTACAAATCCTGCTCTAACACATACAATGACTTTTAAATACCCCCTCTCTCTCTTTCTTTTTAATAAACAACATAGACAATTTCGCACCCATCTCCCCCTCCCTCTCTTGTTCTACTTCTCACCTAATCAGACGATTACCCTTTATCCCGCTCACTAAACCATCTTCAATCAGATGAATATGAACATCATGGTGGTGGTGACGGGGAGTAAAGGCGATGGTGGGGGCAACGGGTATGGTGGTGACGGTGGTGAGGGAGGCGGTGTGGATAAAGGAGGCAGTGGTTATGGTGGTGACGGTGGTTCTATCAAACCAGACTCCAGCTATATCCATTAAAAACAATCATCTCCGGCCAAACCAGGCTAAACCCCAACCCCTTCCCCTTCATCTTCTTCGATGTTTATGTCGGTGACGGTGGTGAAGGGACTGTTATTGGATCCATCAATTCTCAACGAAGGTAATGCTATTTTCTTTTTCAAGATTTTTGATAGGTTTTTGTTTATTAGTTTTTCAAGATTTTGATGGGTTTTTGTTTATTGTTTTTTCAAGATTTTGATAATTTTTTATGTGAAGGGTTTTCTGGGTAAATGCACTCGCCAATGTTTTTGGGCTTTCTTTGGGGCGGTGTCTTTATCCATGAAACTACCCAAGTCCAAAGCAGGGAGAGAGTTACGAACAATGTCCAACTCCAGCATGTAATCTGAGTTGATCCCCACCACACCACTGCTCCTTAAGATGTGGTCTTGGAACTTCCAGGACTACACCCTGGAGCTAACAAATGCATACGCAGCTACATCCTCTGCCGAAGAGAACCCAAGCCCTCCCGACCGTATTGGCAAGGACACCACCTGCCATTGAAAATCCCCAAAAAACTGTCCCCCACATACAACAATATCTTCAACTGCCTCACTTAGCCCCTTGTCGAAAATAGATACGGCATCAGAAACAAAGTCCGGTTGACACGTCCGTAGACCAAACATTAACTTAGAGACCCCATGCAAGATCGGAGCAAAAGGAGTTCACTTTGAGGATCCCGCAACTTTCCAAGAAGACCCATCTGATCAATAGCTCGCTGAGCTCTATTAACCGCCAAAGAACTAATATAGCCCCCATCCCAGCTTACGCCCCCAGGAGTTTCACACCCCTCTCCGGTCTCCCAATGTCATCAGGGAACAGTCTAGGTTTCCTTTTCGCTCCATTACACGATGGCCAAAAGATTTCCGATTTTTTAACATTAAGCGCAAGCCGCAATTTCGGCCTGTCGTTTTGAATTATCTTCAAGGCTTTAGCCACTTCTTCAGCCTCGCCCATAATCGTACGATCGTCCAAGTACCAAGCATGAAAGAGGAAAGAGCAACATTCTTCCACTCGATGGACTAGCGGGTGCAGGACGAGCGCAAACAGGAGCGGTCCCATAGGATCCCCCTGTTGGACCCCAGTGGAGGCCCCAATGCAAGTGTCACCCACGTATAGCCTTGCAGGTTGAGCATAAAGAAACTGAACCCAAGGGTAGATTGATGGGCAACGCACGCTAGCTTCATGCAGGAGATGTATACGATCGACTAAGTTGAACGCGTTTGAAAAATCAACAGAGAGCATGGCTATTGATCCGTTGTCATGGGATGCATTTAAAAACCTATTTGCGCTGTGAAGAACGGTTTCCAGCCCATTCAAAACCCCAACCCCAAATAGATAATCCCCCAAGTAAGTGGCCATCTCTTTCCCAACGTTACGCATGACAACTTTAGATACTAACCTCCGCCATATAGCCCCAACTTCGATAGGCCTGATCCCGTTATTAGGTTTTAGCAACGGGGTTTGGGGGCCGAAGCGATGAACTCTGCTAGGATCCTCAGGAAAAGCCCTCCTAACCAAAGGTTAACCACTTCGGTAACGACCACCAAGAGATAAGAGGGTGGCGAAGCACCCTGTCCACATAGTGTATCTAAAATATGTTGTGCTCGTAGGCCATCCCTCCCGTAAGAAGTTCATCTAGGGAAGGATTTAATACTTCCTAACATCGCAAACATTGCTTAATACAGTCGCCGTTTTTAGAGGCTGGTTGGGCAGATGCCCCCAGCCAATCATTCCGAAGACTAGTCGAGAAGGCGAATGACAAGCTCCCCTATGCTAGCCCCATCTTTCCAGATAGCCAAATCCCGCATTATAATATAGATGAAACTTCAAAAACTCGTTAAAGTCATAAGAAGAAATAAATAAATACATAAACCAATCAATCAAAGTCATTACATAATCATCAATATATTTAGCAGTGCCCATTTCATTGGATTAATCAAATATCCTTTGAGAATAGAGATAACTATAATCGATACAAATTATAAAGTAAGATCAATAAGTAACTTTGAAAATAACTTATTCACATGAGAAATAAATTACTGATGATTGAACGTTAATCTATACTATATTATAAAGCATGAAAGAAGGATTCCAATCAATTTAAGTAATTACAAGATAGGACATGGTTCATTTGAGAACCCACTTGAGTTGCGAGAACATGAGAACTCTCCTATTTCAATCACCTGTGACACATCCCGAATTTATAATATTTTGTATTATTTTAATGAGGGGGTAATGAAGGCATTTTACACTTGACTGCAAGGGCTTTTTTGTAATTACAAATCCTGCTCTAACACATACAATGACTTTTAAATACCCCCTCTCTCTCTTTCTTTTTAATAAACAACATAGACAATTTCGCACCCATCTCCCCCTCCCTCTCTTGTTCTACTTCTCACCTAATCAGACGATTACCCTTTATCCCGCTCACTAAACCATCTTCAATCAGATGAATATGAACATCATGGTGGTGGTGACGGGGAGTAAAGGCGATGGTGGGGCAACGGGTATGGTGGTGACGGTGGTGAGGGAGGCGGTGTGGATAAAGGAGGCAGTGGTTATGGTGGTGACGGTGGTTCTATCAAACCAGACTCCAGCTATATCCATTAAAAACAATCATCTCCGGCCAAACCAGGCTAAACCCCAACCCCTTCCCCTTCATCTTCTTCGATGTTTATGTCGGTGACTTTTTTCTTGGGGACTTTTCTCCTATCAGAATATTCAATTGAAACATTCGCACCCATCCTTACAAGTGTCCCAAGGAACTGAACGAGTTCGCTACCTTCATCCCCCACTGGATGTCCAAGCTTGTCAAATGTGACGCATACTCTTTCATTATTATCCAATTTCCATATTCCATCCTTTCTGGTATGACCTCTACCCTTCTTGAGATCACCTAAGTTATAAGATTGTTTAATCCTAAGGTTTGTTGTTTAAATTTTGTTTGACAAAAAAAAAAAAAAAAAAAAAAAAAAAAAAAAAAACTGAAGCAGCAGCAAAACTGCACAGATGCAGCAGCCAGCAACCCACAATTGTTTATTAAATTTCTTGAAAAACTGTACTTGTAGCTAAATCGGTAAATAGGTTGGTTTAGATTTTGTGCCTACTATTTATTTGGTCGCTAGAATCAGGAAAAAGGTCTAAAGTTCGTTTTCTATTTTGTGCAGTTCGCCAATTGCAAAATCCATGCTCATGTTTTAACCAAAACTAGTAGTTTGATGCAAGTAGATTAGTTAACATTAGTGTAGCAAATTTACTGGTTCAGTTGGTTATAACTATCAAAACAATGCATAAAAAAATGTAAGTAACTACTAGAACTACACAACAAAGTACAATTACCAAATACCAAAATGGATTACTATACAAATGACCCCTATGTTGTCAAAAGCACATGTATTCGAACGACACAACCTCACAGTTAATCAAAGGATGACAATTTGTCCAGCAATAAACTACCCACTCAAAGCAGTTACTGCTGCAGATCTCTCCAACATTACTATAAATCCTATCCATTACTGCTGATGCAGATCTGTCCAGCAATGAACTACCTACCTACACCATTAACGACAACTACACCTATTGCTAGTTCATACAAAAAATACAGTCAATATTTATGAACATGAGTTTAACAGCCCATGTGTTTCCTAAGCAGAATCAGTCAATAGACTGTTTCATGTATATCCTTAAGTCCTTTTGTTTGTCGGAATCTGCAGCGCGCTTACCAATATTTGTATCACTAGAAGAATGACAAATACCCAAAAATAAGCCCTAAAAGTGCACTAAAAGCGCGCTTTTTGTACACAAGCTATTTTTGTGCTTAAAATTGTTATATATGTAGCTAAAAAGGTTGTACATTCAAGTTAAATTATATATATACCTTATTTGTATCTATATTTTGAGTAAATAATGTTAAAAACCTATAGCATATATAAAAAAAATTATATAATCGTCTTGCGCCTCGCGTACGAAAAGCCCACCGCTTTTGCGCTTTGCGCCTCGGTTTTAGACCTCGTCGCTTTTGTGCGCTTCGCGCTTTTTAAAACCAAGCATCATCCACAAACAAACATGTAACCCACAAAACACTCACAGATCAAAAACATTCAACACACTAAAAACCAAGAACTCTAATATTATACAAATACTCAATAGTCTCCACTCAGTGAGATAGCACCAAATGTTATTAAAAAAAACAAAGAAACATTCAAACCAAAATCACGTAACATAAGAAAATTAAAGATAAAATGATGAACATGACTAAAACAGTATATTCAAACCAAAACTTGCTCATAGAACTTTACTACCAAAATTACACTACTGCCATCAACAAACATACATTTGAATTCTTAATCAGTTTCACCAAGTGAGAGAGAGAAGGTGGGGGGGGGGGGTAGATACCTGTCGATTTTGGGAGGATATCAGATCGAAAATTAGAAGCTTTGGAAGGATGTCAGATTGAACTTTGGAAGGATATCAGATCGAATCTTTGGAAGGATGTCAGATTGTTATAACAGCTTTGGTGGTTGTGGGTACTTACTTTGGTGGCTAGGTGTTCATTGTTGTTTGGGTTTTTAATTTGTTTGTGTCGAAGAGAAGGCTACCATATCAAAGCTTTTGAGAGATGATTTAGGGTTAGGAGGGAAAAAGGAAGGGAAGCGGGAAACAAAATGAAAATGTGTTTTGGGTTTTCAACATTAAAACCGCCCAATGGTATGTTTTTTGGGTCAAATTTTTTGGTATAAAATTTTGGAATTGAAAAGTTGGTGGCAAAAAGGATGATTTCCCTCTAGAGGGAAATAAAATTTTGGGTGGAGGGAAATGAACTTTTGGGTATAAAATTTGGTCAAATTTTTTTTAAGTGATTATGTTAATTTTTTTCTTATATATAGATGGGCTCGGTTTTATAATTTTATTAAAATATATATAGTGGTGTTGGGTCTTATTAAACAAACAATAGAAGATTTGTTTTAAACATATGTATACGTATTTACCTTTAGTTTTAAATCCATAATTTTAAGTTTAAGTTAGTAAATTTTTTTGTCTAGAAAAAAATTTAATTTGTTTATTTTTTAGTGAAAAAACGTTGGATATATTTAGTGGCATGTAAGTAAAAGTCATAAATGGGTAAGTTGCGTAAAAGTGGCACACTTAAAGTGTCATTAAAAGATTAATTTTGTGGTATATGTGATAAATGCCATTAAAACTATGGGAAATAAATGTAGCACACACAAAGTGCCACTAAAACCCTATATTAGTGTCACAAAGTTAAATGACACTAAGTGCGTGTGCCACTACAACCTTAATTTTATGTCATAAATGATAAAATGCCACTAAAAGTATGAATTAAGCAAATGTAGTACACGTAAAGTGCCACTAAAGCCCTATATTAGTGGCATAAAAGCTAAATGCCATTAAGAGCGTGTGCCACTAAATGACATTTTTTTTGTAAAGTGCCACTAAAGCCCTATATTAGTGGCATAAAAGCTAAATGCCATTAAGAGCGTATGCCACTAAATGACATTTTTTTTGTAGTGTGTGGTGCGTGACTTCCCAAACGTGTTCCCTGATGACTTGTCGGGGGTGCCACCTGCGAGAAATTGAGTTCCGGATTGACCTACTTCCAGGAGCTCAGCCTGTCGCTAAGGCGCCGTACCGTCTGGATCCGACCGAGATGAGAGAGTTAATGGAGCAGCTGCAAGACCTTCTTGATAAGGGTTTTATCCAACCGACCATCTCTCCGTGGGGTGTTCCAGTGTTGTTTGTGAAGAAAAAGGTTGGTAGTATGCGTATGTGCATCGACTATCGGGAGTTGAATAACCTCACAATGAAGAACAAATATCCTTTACTGCGTATAGGCGATTTATTTGATCAGCTACAGGGTGCAAAGTGGTTCTTGCGAATAGATTTGAGGTCGGGCTATCATCAGCTACTAGTTAGAGAGTAAGACATTCCAAAGACAGCGTTTCATACACGTTACGGCCACTATGAGTTCTTAGTAATGCCGTTCGGGTTGACAAATGCCCCGCGGCATTTATGGACATGATGAATTGGGTATGCCGTCCAATGTTGGATCAGTTAGCGATTGTGTTTATTGATGACATCTTGATTTACTCTAAGAATGAAGAAGATCACACAGGTCACCTGCGGAAATTATTAGAGACGCTCCGAAAGGAGAAGCTTTATGCCAAGTTCTCCAAGTGTGCCCTTTGGTTACGTGAGGTTCAGTTTTTGGGGCACGTAGTAAATTCCGAGTGGATTATGGTGGATCCTGCCAAGATTGAGGCAGCGGTGTAGTGGAGCACCCCCTAAGACTCCATCGGAGATTCGAAAATTCCTTTGTCTTGCGGGTTACTACAGAAGATTTATACAGGATTTCTGCAAGCTTGCAACACCACTGACCCGATTGACCAAGAAGGAGGAGAAATTCATGTGGGGAGTGGAACAAGAGACCGCATTCCAGGAGCTAAAGGAGAGGTTGACGCAAGCTCCAGTGTTGACATTACCAGAGGGAACAGATGACTTAGTGGCATATTCGTATGCTTCGTATCAGGGGTTGGGTTGTGTTTTGATGCAGCATGGGAAGGTGATTGCCAATGCTTCGAGATAGTTGAAAACTCATGAGACTTACTACCCAACTCATGACTTAGAATTGGCAGCAGTGGTATTTGCACTTAACATTTGGAGACATTATATATATGGCATCAAGTGCACCATTTATACTGACCATAAGAGTTTAAAATACTTCTTCTAGCAGAAAGAGCTAAACATGAGACAACGAAGATGGCTCGGGTTGATTATGGATTATGAATGTGAAATCCTTTATCACCCCGGGAAAGCTGTTGGGTCTGCTGACCTGGAGAAGAACAGATGATTGAAAAGTCAAAACATGCTAACAGTTGATCCACACAATAAACAGTCCTTACAACATACTTCTCCCAAAAGACTGCTGACTCTAACAACTGTTCCATCCAAACAACTACTATGACAACTGCTGATACAAAGGACTCCTGAATAAACACTGATGTAGAACAACTGCTGATCCAAGTACTGAAGACTAAAGCACTGCTAGAGCCAACAGCACTTAGGCTCCAGTAGAGGATACAAGACCATCAGAGTTTTCCTACAACAGTAGTTTACCTTCAGTGTTTTCAATGTAACAGTAGTTTGTAATAGGCAGATGTTTTATGTTTGTTATTCCGTTAGAGGTCACTGTCTTAAGGTGACGTCAGCCTAGGTCATCAGTGGTTTAGGTTTGCCTATAAATAGAACAGTGCTTGTACTGTTCTATTGCATCACACACACAAACATTCTCTCAGACAAACAATCACTGTGTGATCAGGCTGAGGGGGAGTACTTGTATGATTGTAATATTTTAGATAAATGAAAGCATTCGATCAGAAAACATGTGCTCTCATGTTTTGATTAATAGTTTATCATTCCGCTGCACTTTCCATCTATATTCATATCACTCTTATCATTCTTAGTTAAACATAACCAAAACAATCAAACTCAGATCCTCACAATTGGTATCAGAGCTTGGTCAATTAAATTCGATCTAACAAATCAATTTAATATAAACAGATCAACTCACAATTATTGATATCGTTTGTCTGTTGGATTGAAAACAGAGTAATAGTTTAATTTCGATTCAACCGTTTTTAAACAGACTTTGTTTTTTTTGAAAAATGAGAGAGAATGACTTCAATCAATCACGATCCACATAACACTGGCACGAACAACAAGCCACCGATGCTTGTCAGATCTGAATACAATATCTGGCAACGTCGGATGAGCCATATTCTAGCTCAACAGAACACTGGGTGTTGGAAGTCGGTTATCTTCGGACCACATGTTCCGATGGTGCTGAGTACTGAAGATCCCAAGGTTCAGGAGCCAAAGAAACTTGAAAAGTACTCTGACCAGGATTTTCAGAAAATTGAGTTAGATGCTAAAGCCTTCAGTATTGTGGCTATGGCTCTACCCAATGACATTTATGCTGGGCTGTTACACTGTAACAGTGCAAAAGAGTTGTGGGATGCCCTGAAAGAACAATTTGGTGGGACTGAGGAGGTTATTGAAAACAATCGTGAAATACTTAACCAACAATATGAAACATTCAGTCATGTCAAGGGAGAGTCATTAACTCAACAATTTGAGAGGTTTAACTGTCTCATTAGTGAACTAAAATTGGTTGGTCTTACTTACCCTCATTCAACCGTGAACCATAGGATTTTAAGATCCTTACCAGACAAATGGGACACTATTGCTATTGTTATGAGAAACTCAATTGGGTTTAAGGACCTATCACTGACCCAGCTTCATGGTAAGCTCTTGACCTATGAGAGAGAGCTTAACCAGAAAAAGAAGCTCCAGGATTCTGGAAAAGTGTCTGATGATTATGTATTTGGGAATACAGCACTTTTGGGTCATGATGAGGTGCCTGGAAACATTAAGGATCAGAGTTATGATCATTTCATTGATATAACTTCAGGTTTTAACTCAGGTTTTAACTCTGATTCTTATTCACCAAACTATGCTTTCATAGCAAGTGGTGGTGATATCCAGGCATCTGATAACATATCCTTTGAGTATGATGACCTGAAATACTTTGACCCTGATGATCTGGAAGAAATGGACATTATGCACCAATTGGCCCTTCTCAGTGTAAGAACTACCAATTTTTACAAGAAAACTGGGAGAGGGTTTCCAGGGTTAACTGGCAGATCAAAGGTTGGGTTGGATAAATCAAAGATTAAGTGTTACAAATGTCATAGACTTGGTCATTTTGCTAGGGAATGTAGGAGTCAACATGGTACACCTATAATCACCTATCCAAATCAAAGACCTCAGACCAAGACTTATCAAAATTCCTATAATACCCCTGGACCAAATGTGCAAAACACTGCTCATTTTGCATAGTCCTTAAACACTGTTCCTGTCCAGTATGTCCAAACCACTGTTCCTCAGATCCACTATGTGCAAACACCTGTTGCTCAAGCACCTGTGCAAACGACTGTTGCTCCATCCTCTGCTCCTACAGAGACCAGACAACAGAGCTTCTTTACACAAGGCTTTGTTGATTGGATCAGTCTACCAGATGAGTTAACAGATGAAAATTTTGCATTAGTTGCCAAAGCTGAAAATAAACCAGAAAAATTTTGTTTCATGGCTATGGTAGATGAGGTTGAATCTGAGGAGGTGGTGACTGAATCTAATGTTGTGACTGATGATGTTGTTGATGAAGTTGTTACAGGTGAAAAACCTGAAGAAGAGGTTGTGAATCTCTCAGATCCCTGGGGTGCATCTGATGATTGTGAGTGCAAGTGTGATTGTGCATTGATGGCTGCTGCTAAGGTATTTCCTCAAATTCTTAAGGATTTGTGTTCTGACAGATATGTAATAGCATTTGCTAACATCAAAGAGGTGAATGAAAACCTTAGAAAGAAAATTTTAGATGATGAAGTTAAATTTGAGAAACTTTCAAAAAATTTAAAAACAAGTTTAACTGAAAAGGAATCTGAAATAAGCAGCTTAAAACATGAAGCAACCATAACCAAAGACCAGCTCCAAACTATGATAACAAAATATCAGAGTTGTAAAAGTGAGCTTGAGTCCACCCAAGTTGAATGTGAGAAATGGGTGGAATCATGTAGAGGATTTGAGATGCTACTCAACAAACAAACCAAAAGTCATGTGAAGTTTGGTTTTGGTTTTGAAACCACTGCTCCAGCTTTTGAAAACACTGACAAAAGGGGTCAAAAGTCTGTTGAGACAGTTCTAACAAACCTGCAGGGTCAAGAGATTAAAATCACTGAACCAAATGGTAAGAAAATTGTTCTTGAAAAACCAGAAGGTTCCTCATCATTCACTGAACTTGAAAAGTATGAATTTAAACCTACCTGGTCTGATGAGTGTGATACTCTTGAGAATTTTAAACCTGTTAATTTTAAAACACCTGAAGGAAAGACAGCTCCTCAGGCAAAAGTCATTCCCTTGAAAAACCTTCCAGCAGATGCTCAAACATCTGCTGAAAAGAAGGCTGAAAAAGGGAAGAAGAAAGAAAAGACTGTCCACTTGTTCTGTGATTTCTGTGAAAAGAAGAATCATGTCACTAAAAACTGTTTTCTTCTAAAAGCATATGACATTAACAAAGGAACAAGTGTATGTGATTCCAAAGCCACATGTTCAATATGTGGGAAAAAGAATCACAAAACCAAAGAGAGCTTGTATCTCAAAAATTTTGATGTGAAAATACAAGAATACAAAGCTAAAACTCTTGCAAATCCTGGGGTAAGTACTTCAAAAGGAAAGCCCAAACAGACTTTCACTCCTGTCCAAACATCTGTTACTAAAAGTCTTGAAACATCTGCTCCTAGGGATGTCCAAGTAACAGATGCTCCACCCACAAGCAAATACCCAAGAGGATATGGACAACCACCATGTCATAGTCTGTCACATGTTTATGAGGAGCCAAAGAGACCCTCTAAACCAAGAGTGAACAGAAATCCCTATGGGTATTATCATCTTTCTGGAAGTGATCAAACAACTGTTGCCCCAAGTGTTGACATTCAAGCACTGGCAAATGGTCAGCAGCAGTTGTTGAACTTGATTCAAAAATTAGTTCAAACCACTGATCATCTTCCAAAGCTTGAGTCTAAAAAGTTTGAGGACCTATCCAAAGCCAACTTGGCTTTGGACACTCACCAAAACTAATCCATTACTACTGTGCAGAGAGCTTCTGCTTGTTTAGATAGTCTTTGGTATGTAGATAGTGGAGGCTCCAGGCACATGACAGGATGTAGAGCCCTTCTTCTGGACTTCTTAGCTCATGGAGGGGGTGATATATCCTTTGGTAATGATTCAAAAGGTAAGGTGTTGGGGTCAGGGACTGTGCAAGCTCTTACAAATCCATTGATGAGTCCAAAACTAGTCAATGTCTACAATTGTTGCACATGGACTTGTTTGGCCCTGTTAAAATCATGAGTCTAAGAAGAAAAAGATTTTGTCTTGTCATAGTTGATGATTTTTCTAGGTTTACATGGACTTACTTTTTACATTCTAAGGATGAGACTGCAGGTATATTGAAGGACTTTGTCACCAAAGTTGAAAAACAATATGACTTGCCAGTAAAAGTCTTCAGGAGTGACAATGGAACAGAGTTTAAAAATAAGGAGTTGGATGATTTCTGTGTGTCAAAAGGGATTGTGAGGCAGTACAGCATCCCAAGAACACCAGAGCAAAATGGTGTGGTTGAAAGGAAAAATAGAACTCTTATAGAAGCTGCAAGAACCATGCTAGCAGATTCTGGTTTGCCATTGTCCTTCTGGGCAGAAGCTGTAAACACTGTTTGCTATGTTCAAAACAGAGTTTTGATCAACCCTAGACATCAAAAAACTGCTTATGAAATTTTGTTCAAAATCAAACCATTAATTTCATTTTTCAAAATCTTTGGCTGCCCATGTTTCATTTTAAATCTCAAAGATTCCATTTCAAAATTTGCAGCCAAAGTAGATTGTGGTTATTTTCTGGGATATTCTTCTACTGCTAAGGCCTATAAAGTGTTTAACACTGATGTGCTATGTATGGTCTAAAAATATAAACAGCCTAACCTAGACACCTAGTAATATAAAACAGACTCAACTAAACTAGACCACACGACAGGCAAGTGTACCTATCAATGCAGTACAGACTAAATAAGTCCGAGTATCGAACCCACAGGACACAACTAGAAAACAAAACTAGACTCGACTAAGACTTAACAAATTTGGTTTATAAAAGATTTTTGGTTTTTGTTTTTTTTAATAATTAAATAAAATAAATAAAACAATCAAATAAATAAGATAAACTGACAGCAAGGATAATTGAGGAAAATATCAGGATAGGAAGGCAACTACCTAGGTCAAGAATCGTACATGAAAACTCACAACTCTCGGTAATGGAAAACTGAATGGCTACCAGATTCTAAAGATAATTTAAGAAACCCTAAGACGTGCTAAATCTCCTCCCGGTCTCACCAACACACCCCAAAGAATCCTAAAGAATAAAACACTGGCTATCTAGCTCGGATCACCTCCCGGTCTCACCTCACTAAGAATGCTAAGGTACTCTAATGACTCGATCACCTCCCGGTCTCTCTAATCACATTACACCCTAAGATGTAGAGGAGTAATCTAATTGGGTTAACTATGACTTGGAATTGCAAGAAACTAATGACAACTAGGATAGGATCACCTCCCGGTCTCACCTAAAACCCAACACCTAAAGCTCTAGACAACCCAACATTCCATCACCTCCCAGTCTCAAGAATGGAAGAATACTTAAGTCCTCTAAATTCTCTTATCAAATTCCTATGGCTTTCGGTACCAAAACCATAAACAAAGCTACGAGCACAAAGCAAGCAACCCTAATAAACATCCAAACATGAAAGACATTCACTAAGACGTTTATGGAACTATCAAAAATAATAAATTAGACTTAAGTACGCACACACATAATAATAAACACCAACCAAATCGTTACCAAAACATTAACCATTCAAAAATAATCCATAAACCGAAATTTATAAAATTAACATGCATTCATCATATAACCTAGGTAGTGGTTCAAGATTTAGCTACTCATAGTCATGGAAAGCGATAAAAACATAGGTTCAAAATAAAAATTAATC
Source organism: Ambrosia x helenae (assembly GCA_030844895.1). NCBI lineage: Eukaryota > Viridiplantae > Streptophyta > Magnoliopsida > Asterales > Asteraceae > Ambrosia > Ambrosia x helenae. The sequence goes on from CM061223.1 coordinate 54,371,332, forward strand.
ATGGTCTCAATATTCATGAACACAAAGTAAATAAATATGAAAACTAAAATTTATTATAGTCGAACCCGTAGCTCTAGTCTTGAACCCGTGCCTCCCTGGCCTTCAATTAACCTCTATCCTCTTTCTCTAAAGCTGCTGTGCTACGGTTCGATTGGTTCTCCTTCTTGGCGGCTGATGATATGTTCCTTTTGTTCGATCATAATAATGTTCCCCTCACCAAGAATATAATGTGTTGTTGTATATGCTGCCCTAACTTGCATTTTGGATTGGGCCTCCACGTGACTTTTTTTTTTCTTTTTTAAATTATTATTATTATTATTATTATTATTATTATTATTAATATTATTATATGTTGGCTCATGTTCTTGACTCGGGTGTTCTTGGCTTGACCAAAATTCCTTGTTTACGTTCCAACGTCCATGAACACCGGCTCTCAAGTGTTGGTGTCTCGATTAAAATTCATTCGTTTTGAGCTCATTCTCTCCAAACACCTATAAAATAATAAAATACATAAATACATAATAAAAACGACACGAAACGATTAAAAACCTGACCAAATAATATACAAAATACATAGGAAAAGAGATGTGTTTTGCAACACATCAAACATCCCCACACTTAAACTTTTTTCGTCCCCGAAAAAGACTGCAATGGAATCATAATCAGGACTCTCGGTTTCAAAAACTTTTAGGTTCATTAATTAAGATCTAATCACGCATCAACCAAAACTGTCGGTATTGTTGTCCACCTAAACCCAACCACCAGCTAATCAGACCCCAATCATGTGAAGCATTTAAGTTCATATTGTTACAATCAATCTATGGGTCTCACACTCAAGATATCCGGCTTCACCTAATCCCACCTCAAGCTTTCAAGGCAAAGGCCAAACCAAATAGATTTACCAACCACTGCAAACTGAACTCCCTAATGTATTAGAAATTAAATTTATGATGGATGATGGATGAAGTTTATGAGCTTAGACACATTTGTTTTTTTTTATATCTAACCCAGAGGTTGTCTCAATAAGAGTCACCATCCCCAAGAGCGACAGCATGAGCTTCGGTAATTTATTTTTTTTCAACTTGACCTCGAGGGAGTTTCGATCAGAGGCTTCAGTTTTTTTTTTTTTTTTTTTTTTTTTTTTTTTTTTTGTCTAGCTCAATTGATGGACATGTGGAATTTTTTTTTTTTGGGCACCACTTTTCACCGGATTTATTCTCATAAAAAGGATCATGTGTGCCATTTAATTAATAATACATATGGGCTTTCAACCTACAGTGGTACCTCTAATTACTATCAGCGGTTTCAGTTCTACCGTTTCTCCTAAGATGAGAACCCACAAGATTTCATGATTTATTAAGGTATATTAAGAACAATCCTAGGACCTTTCAAAGCTAGCTGGGCCTACCGACACATCTTAAGCAAACACGCTTTCAATCTATTTATATTCTCATATATATAATATTTTGAAAACCAAAAATCCCAATTTTACTATCATTTTCCATATAAAATGCACAAAAAATCAGGGACATTTTTCAATTTTTTTTTTTTTGGTTTTTTATAATTTATGACTCAACTACCTAAAAATAAAAACAAAGTTTCCATCCCCACACTTGAACGACACATTGTCCTCAATGTGTGAGTAGGAATAAAACAAAGTAGAAATAAAACAATATAATACAAAGGAACAGACTCCCCTGAATATAAGCATTGTAGCTGCAAGCGCTCTGAAGCTGTCGTTCCAAACCAGGCCGTATAGCATTTCATTTGCGGCCTTTGACTCAAACCTGATAAAAAAAAAACTAAAAAGAAAATATAAAAACAAATGGTTGCCTTAAATGATTGTTGGATCATCCCACCCGAATGGAGATTGAGTACGTATGGCTAGATCCAAACATGCAATAAAATATATTAGGCAAACCAATGACTCGAAACGGACTCTCTCCATCATCCCCACACTTGAAGGAAAGATACCCCCAAAGTGAGTTAAGAGAAAACTGACTCAAAAATCAAATAAAAGACTCTAAAAAAAATACAGACTCAACCGACTCAATATACAAAAGTGCAGGAAACGTACTTGAAAAGCAAGATGGTGGAATTTGGTGGATGATGGTAAAACATGTGGTGAAATGGTAGTGAATGGTGGTGGAAGAAAACAGGGTGAAAAATATTTTTTTAATCAACTCGCGCAACGTGAAGGACACTGGTGATCTCAACGCGCGTCACGAGTGAATAAAGTATAACTATCCGGGGTAATTACTGTTCACACGAGACGAACAGGTCAGCCCAGGCTCCTCGCATGACGCGAAGAACCGTTTTCACAGAAAGTTAATTAAATTTAAGATTTAGAAAAAAATTCTCTTATTTCCCAAACCTCCAACAAAAATCCCAATCATTAAATATATAATTAAATACATGGGATCCGTTCATGGTGTAATTTTTCATGCCTAAACAAACACGAAAACCTGCTAAAAGACTCAAAAACAAAAATAATAACAAAATACAAAGAAACTAAAAAATATTACATACTCTACAACTGGGTTTTCATTCAGTTTCAATCAGGTGGCTTATATTTTATCCATCCCATATCCAACGCGTTTAATTCTTTTCTTTCACCATTGTTCATCAAGAAACAATTGGTGAATTTAAAAATATGTTCAAAAAGCTCATATGCGTTGGGCCACCTAACGTTGCACTTACCTGGACCAAAACTGATGTTTAGCGTGTACTGTTGGCCCATGTAATCACTAGTCTTATCCCGTGTATGGTCTGCTACAGTCTTTCTTCCTGCCATCACTGCATACAGACGCTAAAACAAACAAGATCACGGGCACCAGATACATAAAGGAAACAAAAATAAAATAAAACACACAAAAACAAAAAGACACACAATCACACAAAAAGTAAAAACAAGAACCGACACAACACACAAGCACGGAAAAAGAAAATAAAAGCCTAAGACTCTCTAGACACACTAAAAACAAAAAGACTCAAATAAGACCAATTAATCAGTGAAGTCCTAATCAAAGCTAATTTCGCAATCGTCAAGTGTCCCCGGCAACGGCGCCAAAAACTTGATGTGCTATGTATGGTCTAAAAATATAAACAACCTAACCTAGACACCTAGTAATATAAAACAGACTCAACTAAACTAGACCACACGACAGGCAAGTGTACCTATCAATGCAGTACAGACTAAGTAAGTCCGAGTATCGAACCCACAGGACACAACTAGAAAACAAAACTAGACTCGACTAAGACTTAACAAATTTGGTTTATAAAAGATTTTTGGTTTTTGTTTTTTTTAATAATTAAATAAAATAAATAAAACAATCAAATAAATAAGATAAACTGACAGCAAGGATAATTAAGGAAAATATCAGGATAGGAAGGCAACTACCTAGGTCAAGAATCGTACATGAAAACTCACAACTCTCGGTAATGGAAAACTGAATGGCTACCAGATTCTAAAGATAATTTAAGAAACCCTAAGACGTGCTAGATCTCCTCCCGGTCTCACCAACACACCCCAAAGAATCCTAAAGAATAAAACACTGGCTATCTAGCTCGGATCACCTCCCGGTCTCACCTCACTAAGAATGCTAAGGTACTCTAATGACTCGATCACCTCCCGGTCTCTCTAATCACATTACACCCTAAGATGTAGAGGAGTAATCTAATTGGGTTAACTATGACTTGGAATTGCAAGAAACTAAAGACAACTAGGATAGGATCACCTCCCGGTCTCACCTAAAACCCAACACCTAAAGCTCTAGACAACCCAACATTCCATCACCTGCCAGTCTCAAGAATGGAAGAATACTTAAGTCCTCTAAATTCTCTTATCAAATTCCTATGGCTTTCGGTACCAAAACCATAAACTAAGCTACGAGCACAAAGCAAGCAACCCTAATAAACATCCAAACATGAAAGACATTCACTAAGACGTTTATGGAACTATCAAAAATAATAAATTAGACTTAAGTACGCACACACATAATAATAAACACCAACTAAATCGTTACCAAAACATTAACCATTCAAAAATAATCCATAAACCGAAAGTTATAAAATTAACATGCATTCATCATATAACCTAGGTAGTGGTTCAAGATTTAGCTACTCATAGTCATGGAAAGCGATAAAAACATAGGTTCAAAATAAAAATTAATCATGGTCTCAATATTCATGAACACAAAGTAAATAAATATGAAAACTAAAATTTATTATAGTCGAACCCGTAGCTCTAGTCTTGAACCCGTGCCTCCCTGGCCTTCAATTAACCTCTATCCTCTTTCTCTAAAGCTGCTGTGCTACGGTTCGATTGGTTCTCCTTCTTGGCGGCTGATGATATGTTCCTTTTGTTCGATCATAATAATGTTCCCCTCACCAAGAATATAATGTGTTGTTGTATATGCTGCCCTAACTTGCATTTTGGATTGGGCCTCCACGTGACTTTTTTTTTTCTTTTTTAAATTATTATTATTATTATTATTATTATTATTATTATTATTATTATTATTATTATTATTATTATTATATGTTGGCTCATGTTCTTGACTCGGGTGTTCTTGGCTTGACCAAAATTCCTTGTTTACGTTCCAATGTCCATGAACACCGGCTCTCAAGTGTTGGTGTCTCGATTAAAATTCATTCGTTTTGAGCTCATTCTCTCCAAACACCTATAAAATAATAAAATACATAAATACATAATAAAAACGACACGAAACGACTAAAAACCTGACCAAATAATATACAAAATACATAGGAAAAGAGATGTGTTTTGCAACACATCAAACACAAAGACCAAGACAATAGAAGAAACTCTGAATGTAAAGTTCAATGAACTTTCATCTCTAAAAATCCCAGCAAATCCTGCTGAACTATTTGATTTAGATAAATTCAAATTTGAAGATATCACTGTTAAAACTAACAATGCAGGTATTCCACAGTCTCCACAACAAGATTACAGAACAGATGTTGTGATCCCCAGTCACTATAAAATCTATTCTGCTTCAGAGGGAGTAGCTGTTCAAAACAACTGTCAAAACTCTGCCCAAGCTGAGTCAACCACTGTTGGCCAGTCTTACCCTCAAACCACTTCTTCACCTCTCACATCCACTGAACAATCATCTATTGACAAAAGTCAATCCTCTGTTGACAAAAGTCAGTCCACTTTTACACCACTTGGACCCATTCCCCCACTTCCATTCCAAACATCTGATGGCACTACAGAAGTGCAAACAGTTGTTACATCAACAGAGTCACCAAACCTCTATCCTTCACCTCAAAATGCCATCATACCATATCAGGGAGATCTTATCTACCTAAGAGCTCATCCACCAGATCAGATCATTGGCAACATCAGAGAGGGTGTACTAACAAGAAGTCAATCCTCAAACATCTGTCTTTTTGCAGGGTTTCTATCTCTCACACAACCTGTCAAGTACCAAGAGGCACTGAAAGACAATAGTTGGGTAGAAGCTATGCAAGAAGAACTCCTTCAGTTTAAAAGACAACAAGTATGGGAGCTTGTACCACTACCTAAGGATGTTTGTCCTATAGGAACAAAGTGGGTCTTCAAAAACAAAACTAATGAAAGGGGTATTGTTGTCAAGAATAAATCCAGGCTTGTGGTTCAAGGCTTCAGACAAGAAGAAGGAATAGATTATGATGAAACTTTTGCTCCTGTAGCAAGACTAGAAGCCATCAGACTATTCTTAGCCTTTGCTGTCAACCACAACATAAAGGTGTATCAGATGGACATCAAATGTGCTTTCCTTTATGGCAAAATTCAGGAGGGAGTCTATGTATGTCAACCACCTGGTTTTGAAGACACATTCCATCCTGACTATGTCTACAAGCTCAACAAAGCTCTGTATGGACTCAAACAAGCACCAAGGGCCTGGTATGAAACTCTTTCCACATTTCTCTTATCCATTGGCTTCACAAGAGGTAAAATTGACAAAACTTTATTTCTAAAATGGAAAGGGAAAGACTTAATGATTGTTCAAATATATGTGGATGACATCATTTTTGGATCCACATGTAACCAAATGTGTGAAGAGTTAAGAAAACTCATGACAGCAGAGTTTGAGATGAGTGCCATGGGTGAACTTCAGTGTTTCCTTGGTCTTCAAGTGAAACTACTGCAAAATGGCACATTCATTCACCAAAACAAATATGTAAAGAATTTATTAACCAGATTTGAGATGAATGATTGTAAGCCATGTAGTACACCCATGAGTACAGTCAAGCTACTCACTATTGATGACAAGGATGAACTGGTTGATCAAACACATTATAGATGCATGATTGGGTCTTTACTGTACTTAACTGCATCTAGGCCAGACATTATGTTTGCCACCTGTGTCTGTGCAAGATCCCAGGCTTCACCCAGAAAGTCAAACCTTATTGTTGTGAAAAGGATATTCAGATACCTCAAAGGTGCTCCCACACTTGGTATCTGGTATCCTGCTAATGGAAACATTGAGCTTTCAGGTTATTCAGATAGTGATTTTGCTGGCTGTCACACCACAAGAAAGTCCACAGCAGGAGGGTGCCAATTTCTAGGGAATGCCTTAGTCTCCTAGCAAAGCAAAAAGCAGGCAGCTGTTTCAACCTCAACAGCTGAAGCTGAATACATTGCTGCTACAAGCTGTACAGCCCAACTCATATGGCTTCAAAATCAGTTACTGGATTTTGGGATAACTGCACTACAGACTCCACTTATGTTGGATAGTCAAGCTGCTGAAAATATCATCAAGAATCCAGTCTCTCATTCCACTACCAAACACATTGACATCAGACATCATTTTGTCAGAGATAGCTACGAAAAAGGTTTGATTTCTCTGCACCATGTTCCAACAAAAGATCAGTTGGCAGATGTGTTGACAAAAGCTTTAGACACATCTACCTTTACAAAACTGATTTCTAGAATTGGTATGTTAAACATGGATTAAACAACAAAAATGTTTTTTTTTATAAAAGCATTAAAATGTTTCAGAAAATCAAAATTTCTCCTTAAAAATAGCTTTTTGGTTGAAAAATCTGTTTCAAACATCTGATCAGATAAAACAACCACTATTTCATTCATATCCACTGTTGGTTGAAAAATCTGTTTCAAAACATCTGATCAGATAAAACAACTGTTTCGTTATTTATATATATCTATACTATACCTATACATAATAATAATAATAAAAAAAATTATACAACAGTTGGTTCCATCAGCTGTTTGCATCAGCTGTTTGCCAAAACAGCTGTTCTCCACCGGATGTTTATCCATCAGATGATTGCCACGTCTGTTCCTACAAGCAGAGGTTTGGCCACATCAGCGGTTTCCCCTGAGCCTATAAAAACCCTGCTTTATCACAACAGATGTTACACTGTCTCATTGTATTCAAAATACAGAAACCGTCTTCTTCGCTCTCAAACCCTTACTCAAAATTTCATTTCTTTTCACTTTTGGAATCCATTAAAATGGATCTTCAAGCCAAAGCCACCCACAATTGTCTCCCATATCTGGTTAAAACAGATGATAACACATCATTCCATTCCACCATTGACATTCTCCTAAATTCCAAATATCTACCCATTAATACTCTCCAAGAATTCTGGTTGAATGCTGAGTTCTTATTACAAGACAAAAAGCCTACTTCCATTATTTCCAAAATTGGAGAAACAAGTGTCGTCATTACCCCTGAACTCATATCCACAACCTTCTCACTCAATGACCTGGCAGGTAAGGACTCCTTCACAAAAACAGAGCTTCACACTGAGTTTCAAGAACGAGGGTATGATGGTCAGATGATTGGGTCAACACTTTTCAAAAAGTTTTTCCCACCAGTCATGAAATTTTTCTTCCATACCCTCCTTCTATGTGTCTCCGCTAAGTCCACATCCTTCAATGAAATCCCATTAAGGATGCAATATCTGGGCTATGCCATGTTGTCAAACTCTGACTTCAATCTTTCCCAGGGATTGTTTATGGAGCTAGTGTCAAATGTGAAAGCAATTAAGTCTGAGTCAAACAATGCTTTTCTAATTTACCCAAGAATTCTTAGTGTAATCCTACAAAAGGTCTTACCAGAAAAAGTTTTCAAAAAGGGTGAGGCAATGCAAATGAAAAGCTTAACTGATGAAACTTTCACTAGAATGCTAGGTGGAAGCACCCAAGAAAAAGTGTCAAAAGTGTCCAAAGTTTCAAAAACACAAACAAAGAGGACAAAGTCAACAACTGTTGTCAAAACCTCTGTTGTTGAGCCCACTGCTCCTGGTGATCATGGCACTACATCCAGTGCTGTGAAACCCACACCAGCCACTTCCAAAAGAAAACGTCCATCCACAAAAACCACCACTCAACCACAATTGAGACTTCTGGATGATGAGGTACCAGAAGATAACTCTGTTGCACCACCAAAGCAACCAGAAACCACGGTTGTTACTTCCTCACAACAGTTGGATATACCTCAACCTGACCAAACTCCTCATGAATCCTCACAAAAGGATCATGTTGTAAGCCAAAGGGAACCACATCATGATACATATGAGTCACTTGACCATATGATCACAAGCTTCTCTCCCAGGGCTAATTTTCTTGTTACTCCTCCACCCTCACCATCACATCATGTTCCACAAACCTTTCAACCTCTGTTTGAGGCAATTGAGAAATCTCAGGAAAATCCCAGTTCCTCTCTTTCACCTATCACTGAGAGCATACCCCCACAAGTAACTGGTTCTGAGAACATTCAATCTGCCATCCCACAAACAGTAGAGGAGGTTACACCACCTGAGTTCAATGCAACTCTAGGTGAGTTTTCAAATGAAGCAGCCACTACTGAAGTAGAGACCATTGTCTCACCTCAGGACAGTGGTTACATCACTAAGACTTCTTTGAAGGCAACAACTGATGAGGCCACAATAGTGTCCCCAAAATCAGTTGGAAGTCCCCCGTACCAAGAAAAAGGGGCATCTGATTCAGCTCTTAGGACTGAATCAGGTAAAACTACCACTGGTAGGGACTCAGATGATCCTATTAACTTAGGAGATGGGTCAAAATACCAAGAACTGACGGACAGAGTTCACGCAATTGAAACCTCTGTAGCTGACATCAAATCTGATGTCAAGCTTATACTGGGTTCCATAGCAGATCTTTCCAAAAGTCAACCATCAACAGCTGATATAGCTAGTGAGCTATGGAAATCCGTTTCCCCCATCATCATAGCTCACAGAAAACTAGCTAATCAGACCCATGAAACATATATGGCTGAAATCAGAAACATGGTGGATGCAAGGTACAAAGATACACATGCAGACATTCAAGCCATTAAAGATCACCTGCTGAAGACCACTGGCTCGGCCCCTACCACCATTCTCAGGGATGAAGATGATGATGACTTCACGGCTGATGATGCCAAAAAGGGGGAGAGTGGCAGAGATAGGCTACCAAAGCTAGATCCCTTTGGTTGTCCACCTTCTAAAAAGGGTAAAGCCAAGTCTGCCAACAAACCAGAGGCTAGTCAAATAGCACCACAACAACAACAACAAGCAACACCATCAGCACCACAACAAACCACTGATAAAAGCAAAGCAGTAGACAACGCTCCAAACAAAGAAGCTGAAAAGGCTACTCAGGCCAAACAAAAAAGGGCTGACACCTTGGAAGCTAAAGCAGAGTTGTTGGTGAACCTCAAGAAGGAACAACAGCAGGAGGTTGAAGATGTGGAATCCTCAAAAAGGATGAAAATGCCTGCTAGACATGTCAGAAAACCACCATCTAAGCTAAAAACCTCTGTTGACAAAACCACTGCTGCTACAACCACTGCTACCCAAAACACTAAAACCACCCAAAACACTGCTCCCCAAACCACTGATAAAACTACTGACACCCAAACCACTGAAACCACTGTACCTAAACCTATAAACACATCTGAACATACAACCACCAAACCTACACCCAAACCTACATCACCAACCAAATCCCAAACATCTGCTGGTCCTACTAAAAGGTCAACAGATGTTAATCCAACCACTGCTTCCACATCACCATCCCCTAAAATCTTGTACACAAGGAAGAGAAAGTCAACCTTTGTTGTACAGGATGAAAACATACACACATCACCAAATACCACCTCCACTACACAATCCACCCCTATTACAGCTATTCCACTCTCATCATTCTCACCACACACATCCAAATTCAGATCCCATAGACCACCACCAACCATTACACCATTGGTTGTTCAGTATCCCCTTGAACTTGATCTACTCAAGGGGGAATTACAATCCTTCTACAATACTGAATAACCATCTGACAGATCTTTCCCTTCTCTCCCAAATTTCCCTGTTCCCCTAAACATTGATACATATCTTAAATACAAGGGTGAACAGGCAGATGCCATCATTAAGGAGAGATGCAAAGGGAAGGATGACAGGACTGCTCAGGGCATCCATTCAGCAGAGCTTAGCAAAGTCAGAAGGATTGAGGACTTTGCTAAGACCCTGAGCAACTCCATGTCTTCCATGCCTCTCAGTGTTGACTTGGAAAAGGAGGTTAGGGATTCTCTTCTGGAACAGATCTTGGCAACCAAGCCATATAAAGCAACCAAAAAGCAGTTTGCTGGCTGGACCACTCATGCACTAAGAGAAGAACTTCTCAGAATAGAAGAGTTGGCCAAAGACCCCAAAGCTAAAGTCTCTGCTCCTAATTTTGGCAAAGGCAAAGACCCAGCCAGAGCCTTAAAGTTTAAAAGAATGAGACAAGAGATAGTAGCTGCTAATTATGGGGAGATGAGGTCTGTTGCTAAATGGTCTGAGCTGAGGCTGGTTGAGACATACAAGAGTCTTGAAGAAAATAGAAAGAAGGATCCCAGCCTACCTAGAAAACCTGTCTATCCTGATGAGCCACTGATGAAGAGACCCCAGCAGACTTTTACCTTAGACAGCTTACTTGAAACTTCTGATCTATCAGCTGCTGCAAGAAGACAGTTCAAGAAAAAGAAAGAAATGTCAGAAGAAGATCAGAAGAAGTTTGCTGATACATTTATAAAAGAAGGGCTCTTCAATCAGATACATTTCTTCTCTGATCCCACAACTGAGAAACTCAGGGAACTCATTGGGAGACCTCCATCACCTAACTCATCCAAAATAAAAGTTCATCTCAGCAAATCCACTGACTCAAAAATTCTAAAATGGAAAGTCAACAAAGACAACCATGAATTGACTCTGCTCAGGTCAGATGGAAGAGTTCAGAAAATTAGCATGGATGATGCATACAGCCTATGTGCAAATGATCTTCAAACATTTCTAAATCTAGAGCTTGAAAGAGATGAAGAAGACTTATATGCTCTGAACTTTGAACTATAATTCAAAGGTCAAATCAGAGAAAGTCTGATGAGGAATAAAGATCAGTAAATAAAGCTGAGTTTTGGCATCATCTGTTCTAGGGGGAGATTGTTGGGTCTGCTGACCTAGAGAAGAACAGATGATTGAAAAGTCAAAACATGCTAACAGTTGATCCACACAATAAACAGTCCTTACAACATACTTCTCCCAAAAGACTGCTGACTCTAACAACTGTTCCATCCAAACAACTGCTATGACAACTGCTGATACAAAGGACTGCTGAATAAACACTGATGAAGAACAACTGCTTAGAAGTTGTTGTATCTTCTCAAGAAAGTCAAGAAGAACTGGAAGCAAAGATCAAACAACTTCAAGAAGAAAATCAGAAGTTGTTAGGGCATGAACAGAGAAATACACGAAGAATCATAACTTTACGGATTGAGAACAAACAACAAGAGTATGAGGAAGTTGATTGATGAGTTGTATGAGAAAGCTCCACAACTAAAATCTAAAGAAGAGGATAAAGAGCCAGAGGAAGAACAGGTTGACTTTGAACCATCTGAATCTGAAAAAGATGAGGATGAAGATGATGATGAGGATCTTGATGATGATGCTGGGGATAATCCTAAGAAAAAGAAAGATGGTGATGATGACGGTCCTGGTGAAGGTTTTGATGATGATGATAGTGCTGCTACTGATGATGATGATGATACAGATAAGTATCGATATGAGAAGAGGGAATCTGTTAAGATACGAGCCTTATCAGATGAAGACAAAAAATCTATATTTTCAGGTGAATCGAGTTCAAAGATAGCACCTGGTGGAAGTACTGATGATGATAGTATTTTCTGGAATGACAAGATACGAGCCTTATCAGATGAAGACAAAAATCTATATCGTCAGATGTTGACTCAGAAAGTTTGGACGATGGAGCTGACTAGAAAATTTCTAGAGATATTTGAATTTGATGATATGAAGTATTAGTTAGAGTATAATGATCCTGATCTAGAGGACGGAGAAGTTTCTGCAGCTGTTGCCAAGGACATTTTTGAAGGATTGGCGAAACAGGTTAGTATTTTGAGGAGTTGATGATTGATAATCATATTCCAAACATTCCTGAAAAAGAAGTTGGAACTCATTCTGATGATAGAGATACACCTGTATTTGAGGATATTGAGATTGAGGATATTACAAGTGAAGAATATCCTAAATACTTTAAAGATAAACAAGATGATACATTTCCTAAGTTTTCTGAAGAAGTGTTGGAACAGGCTGAGAAACTGGAAAAGAAAAAGAGCGAAACATTCGTTGATGAAGTTTTTAAGAATGCTGATAATCAGAAGCCGAATGTTGAACAATCTGATGATCTGAAAAGTTTGTTGAGAAGGCTTAAAGAGAAAGAAGCTAACCGACCCAAGACTGAAGTTCAGGGTAGTTTCTATAAGTATCACAACGAGTTGTTTAAAGGCCGAGCTCTTGGATGGAAGTATCTTAGACAGTTGCGGTGCGTTGCAGTTAAGTAGGAGAAAGGAATTATGTACTTTCACAGATTCCATGATATCAAGATGCTACCATACTGGGATGTGCATGATATATGCAGACACACAATGACTGGAGCAACTGTTAACAATGATGCAGTTGGTTACTTTGCAGATAGTATGGCTAAATAAAGCAGAACTAGATGGGATGTGTTCAGGCCGCAGTATCCCGTTAGAAAGGTTCACAAAGAGATTGATCCGATTACTGGGCTGAACAAGGTTACTTTGAAGTACAAACCACTGACAGTGTTGAAGCATATTCCGTTGATGCCTATACAACAACACTTCAGCAAAGAGTTTGTCATGTGGTATTATGATTGGAGAACTGCAGAAGCTGTCATGTTATTGAAGGATAAAAGGGGAGAATATAAGAAGATTCATATTTTTGATCCCATGTGGTTGATAAATTGTTCGTATGAAAATATAATCATGTTGTATTACAACCCGATATACTGTGAAGGGAAGGATCGTGATCAAGCGATGAAATACCATCGTGTGGTATGCTTGTGTTTTGCGTGGGATGTCAATGCAGGTTGTGATTATGATAAGAAATTGGGAAAGTTTGTGAAGGTTCGTGAAGTGAAGAAGAAAACGAAACCAAAATTTGAGCCGGTAGATGCAGGATTGAGTGGTCGAAGGGAGAAGATACTAGACAGATGCTTGATTCGAGCCTAGCTGGAGGTCGAAGGAGCACATTCGACCTAGTAGTGAGGTCGAATGTGGCTTCCTATATAAAGCTGAATTTTTGTTAAACTTGTAACTTTTGCCATTTTGTGTTGTGTGTCTGGTCTAGTTTCTCTCTCTAGGTTTTGATCTTTCTGATATTTAATTATAACCTTGTAAATCTAATTGTAAACATCTTTTATCAAGTTATTAATGAGAATGATGATTGAAAAGGTAATTGTTTGTGTTTGATTCATTGCATATCATATTGTAAACAATCTAGGATTTCCGCACCTAGATTTGTTAGACTTGTATGATCAACCAAACGTTTTTATTAAAACCGATCCGTCTACAAAGTGGTATCAAAGCCTGCGAGATCATACAACTACAATTTAATTTGTTTTGAACTGAATTTGATCCAAAATTGTCCAAAATTTTTCTGTTTTGATAGAACATTGAGTTTTAATGGAATTTGATTGGTTTGGATAAGATTTGACGGATAAAATCAAAAAATTCACTCATTAAAGTTGATCTGCATTCAATTCCGAGCAAAACCTGATTAAGATCCTCAAAATCTATAAACTTTTGAAAAAATTAGATCAAATTAACTGATTTTCAAAGAATAACCGTTTTTCAAATGGGTCAGGTCGAACCAGAGAGAGTTAGGTCGAACGTGTGAGTTTTTTGTCGAACCAAGGTCATTTCAGGTCGACTCTAGGTATTTTAGGTCGAACCAAAACTTTTCTTGTGTGTTATTTGTTCATTCGACCAGTTGAGTTACATTCGACCAACCGAGAAGTCGAAAGAGAGTTATTCTGGTCGAAGGAGAGTGTTGTGTCTTACTTATCTACATTCGAGTTTGTTTTTGGAGGTCGAACCTAGGAGTTTCTACCTTCGAACTCACGTTATTGGGACATTTTTTCTAAGTGTTTACATTTTGGACATTATGGACAACTGTAGATGCATAATATGCGACTAATGCTTTTGGATTGCGAATAATACAAGTTTTGTTCTTAAGTCGAATGGTCGAAGGTGATAATTAATGGTCGAAGGTGATAATTAACGGTCGAAGGTAGATGAAGATGGTCGAAGGAGCACAGGGAGGTCGAAGGTAGAAATAGGGTTTAATGTATAACTTGGTTCGACCATGTTGATTGGTCGAACCTGCACATTCGACCAACATAAATGGGCGAATGTGCAGGCCTATATAAGGTCAAGTTGATTTTTGCAATATAACTTTTGAGATGAGAATGTAGAAATAGGGTTTAATGTATAACTTTGGTCCTCCCTAGGTTTTATTGTTAAGTCTGAAAACGTATTATAAGCTTTGTAAACATCATTTTCAAGTGTAATTGAGTATTTATCTTAATGAAATGAGAATGTTTATGATGATTTATGTGTTTTGCTAGTTTTTTTATCATTTTGTGATCAATTCAGGGATTCCGCACCTGAATTGAAATTGTTTGATCATTATCTTTGTTATTTAGACGATCCTACGCACATACAAAGTGCTATCAGATCCAATATGGATCAAACAACTACAAATTGATAATATTACAGCTGATTTGGACCCAATTTTGATCAAAACTTTCTGTTTTTCTTTGATAAACTGAATTTGGTGTTAAATTGATTGATTTGAGCTTGTTTTCATGGATAAAACTCATAATTCTCTTTGTTAAACTTGTTCCAAATCAAATCCGAGGCAAAACCTGATTAAGATCATCAAATTTCATCAACTTTTGAAAATTTTGATCAAAATTAACTGATTTTCATAGAATAACCTTTTTTGAAACATGAAGGGTCGAACCTGGGGAGACTGGTCGAAAGTGTGAGTTTTTGGTAGAACCAAGGATTATTTGGTCGAACGTGGAGTGTTATTTGGTCGAATCTAGAGTTTATCAATGTGATTTTGTTCATTCGACCATTTTGGGTACATTCGACCAATCGAGTGGTCGAACGTGGGTGTAAACAGTCAAAAGTGAACTGAGTTTGTTATTTTCTACATTCGAGCTTTTCCAAATGGTCGAACGTGACTTGATTTTCACATTCGACCACACGATTCATACAAAGGGTCGAACGTAGAATCTGTTATAAAACTTTTCTAATCTTTTCGTGTTTAATCATTTTCAGATCGATATGTGGAATTTTCCTACAACACCACGACCTATTACAACACCACAACAGCAGACAACCATGGATCCTTGGTCGGTGGCTGCTCAAAAGTCTAGTCAACCATCCCAACCGATTAACTACATGGCTATGACTAGTTCTATGCCTCAACAAGTTGCACAACTACAACCACAACCGATGGCCGACTATTGGGGTGTAGCAGCAGCGGCGGTTCATTCTCACACTACCAACGCTATCTCGACTCTTATTCAAGACTTATCGTCGGGTAGTGGAAGCCATCCACCAAAGCTTATGGAAATGGTTGACTACAACACATGGAAGACCAAGTTCAAGATACATCTTGAGGGAATGGGATTAGAGGGAACGGAAGCTTGGCAAATGATTGCTAAGGGCTATGTTGTTCTGATCTTGGAGAACACGGGTGAGCCAATTCCGTTGGAGAATCTTGCAGATGATGAGAAAAAGAAATTTGCTATTGAGAAGAAGGCGTTTTCTCAACTGTCCCAGTCCATTAATACTGATTTGTTACATCAGTTTGGGTCTTGCACTACATCTAAACAATTGTGGGACATGTTACGAAATAGGCATGATGGGAATGAGAAGACGAGGAAGTTGAGGATGGAGGAACTAAGGAAAGAGTTTGAGAACTTCAGCTACATGGGTAATGAGACGCTGAAGGAGCTGATTCCGAGGTATTGTCATTTACTGACCGAGTTTTATTAGTAAGTCCGAAAACGTATTTTAAGCTTTGTAAACATCATTTTCAAGTGTAATTGAGTATCTATCTTAATGAAATGAGAATGTTTATGATGATTTTTGTGTTTTGCTAGTTTATTATCATTTTGTGATCAATTCAGGGATTCCACACCTGAATTGAAATTGTTTGATCATTATCTTTGTTATTTAGACGATCCTACGCACATACAACAACATGTGGGGATTTCCTATGACAAGAAGGCCTGTTACAACACAGCAACAGCACGTTCCAATGAATCCATGGGATGTAGCTTCTTAGAAGACAAACACTCTGTCATCTCAACCGATTAACTACCTTGTCATGAGTAGTTCGATACCACCACCTGTTACTCAACCTCCACAACAACCGACGACTGATTATTGGGGCGTTGCAGCAACAGCGGTACATTCTCAAACTACAAATGCTATTTCCACACTATTAAATGATTTGTCTTCAAGTAGTGGAAATCGCCCTTCGAAGCTGATGGACATGGCAGAGTATAATCAATGGCAAAAGAAGTTCAAGATGCATCTTGAAGGCATGATGGGAATGAGAAGACGAGGAAGTTGAGGATGGAGGAACTTAGGAAAGAGTTTGAGAACTTCAGCTATATGGGTAATGAGACGCTGAAGGAGCTGATTCCGAGGTATTGTCATTTACTGACCGAGCTTTCTAGCTATGAGATTAACATACCAATGTCGGAGTTGGTGGACAAGTTTGCCGATGCGTTGCCATCATACTGGAATCAGCATATAGAGGTATTGAAGGAAAAGGATGTGTACCAATACTGGACCATCAATGAGTTCATTCAGAAACTAGAGAATAAGGAGGTGGAAGAGAAGAGGAAGGCTAAAAGAGCTCAAATTCCTCAGAACCCAGATTTATATCATGGTAATGCTTCTTCATCTCTTGCTGGTTCAAGTTCTAGTTCAAATGTTGCACCACACATTGCGTGCGTTTCTAGCCAGGTTGAACCATCTAAAACACCTATCAATTACCTTGCACAAACTTCATCTTACAACCCACCATCATATCCGTCTACAACTTTCATACCACCTTTCTCACCTATGCAACAAGCAGCTTGTTATTCTGCTAATCTAAACCAACCTCAACAACAATCCTTTATTCCTCAAGTGAACCAAACTCAGATGAATCAAACCCAACCTACTTAGAGTTCTATCGTGCTGGAAACCTCGAATTTGAACAATGTTACAGTTGAGATTGCATAGCAACATGTAGCATTGGTGTCAGCTATGGTAGCTTCTTATAACGTGCTAGTTGCGAGTCAAATTGGGAACAATAACTTGACCAGTGAAGACTACGCACAGATTGATAAGGAAGAGATGGAGCTCATTGATATCCAATAGGCATTTGCGAGTGTTATGAGAAGAGCTACCGAATTCATTGAGAAGACTGGAAGAACTGATCTTTCTACTTCCCCGAACACCACATATGGCTTCAACAAAGCCAAAGTGACTTGTTTCAATTGTGGTGGGAAAAGTCATTTTAAACGGGAATGCACACAGCCAGCACAGCAGGGGAATAGAAATCCTTTCAACACCAACTACCAAAACCGTCAAAACCAAAACCAGGTATCTTACCAAAGCCCTAATATTTCAAGCTTTCAACCACAAAATACCTATCAGAACCGTCAAAATACTTCACAAAACAACACTCCTAGACAAACCACAACCCAAAACCAGAACCAAAATCAAACACAACAAAATTCAAACCGAACAATTATTCCTATTTCTACACCAAACACACAAACCCAATCAGATAATCAAAACCAAGCCTTAGTGATACAAAAAGACGAGGGTTTTGATTGGACGGGTATGCAGTTTGGTGTTGAGGAGATTACCACTGGGAATGTGGCATGTGTTGCACAGAAGATGGATCTGGATGAGCCGGTTTGTGATGAAGAAGAGATTGTGACTGAGAAGTTGTCTGAAGCGAAAATAGAAGAGTTGAGTGAAGAAAGTGATGATTGTGGTGAGAAGAAGTCTGGTTTGATTCTTGATTCGGTTACTGATGTGCCAGAACAGTATGATTCAACTTATTCTGATGAGGAGAGTGAGTCTGATTCTGAATCTAGTGTTAACTCACTGGATGATGATATTGACCAATTGCTTGCTGAAGCTGACTTTTTGATGACCCGCAAATCATGCATGGTGGATGATGCTTGTACCAGGATTGATTATTCAAAGTTTTTCGCTGGGAAGGAAGCACACTTTGCATTGATGGCCATGACAGAACCTCCAAAACAGGTAAGTACTAAATCTACTTCAAATTCAACTTGTGTTAAACATTGTGATGCTTGTGATAAATTGACAGAGGAAAATAAGCAACTCAAGGTTCAGCTGGAGAGTGCTAAAATCAACTGTCAATCCTATCAAAAAGAAGCAAAAGAGTTTAACTGAGTGCTTGATGGTTATAAGAAAGATGTTTCAGAATTGAAAAAGACTTTATCTTTGAAACAACTGGCCATAAATAATTACATCAATGATTTAGAAAACACAAAACTTGAAATGGCCACCATCAAGTGCTTTGCAGAGAAAGTAAATAAGAAACTTGAGAGTTATAAGCATATTGCTTATGTTGTTGATCATATAATAAAGGAGCCTTCACAGTCTAGTAGTGCAAAATACAAGGCAGTCCCATCTCTAGTGTTATTTGAAAATCATACTCTACATTCAATAACACCGGAGAGTTCAGTCAAATCTAAATCGACATCGGATAATGAGTCGAACACTTCTAGTGTGGGAGACCCAAATTCTGATGTTCGACCAGTTTTGGGACTAAACAATGAAGGTGTAGTTGCTGTAACTGATGATTCTGATTCTGAGGATGAACAATCTGAGAAGGTCCCTGAGAAGGTGTGTGATATTCCTGATGAAAATCACATAATCACTAACGAACCTGTTTCACCATCTCAGATTGTGCATCCCATGGCTAACGCTTATAGAAAGAATCAATCAGTTAAGCCTGTTGAAAAGAAAAATGAAAAGAAAAATGAATCTTGTGACAAACCCGTCAAGATTTTCTATCGGATGATTGGATCTGATAAGATAATGTCTGACGAGGAATATCCAATTAAATTCGCAAATTATTCAAAGATTGAAAAGATTTGGCAGGAGAGTACCTCCAGAAGTTTACAAAGAATTTACTTGGATGTTCCTAAAGAACCCAAAGTTCATGTCACAAAATTCATCAAGCCTAATGTAACATCGCAAAATTTTCCCCAAAATTTTAATACATAAAAAGCCCTTATATATATATATATATATATATATATATATAATATATATATATATATATATATTTACTACACCTTTATCATTAATATTATACAAATGTGCCTAAGTCTTTATTTATCCTAACTCACAACTTATATACATACATAAATGTATATAAATAATAATAATAATAATAATAATATGATTCTAAATTCTTTTTTTTTCACATACAAGATTTTTTTTTTTAAATAAAGCCTTGAGTCAAATAGTTAAAGTCCTAGTCAAAGTCTTAGTCAAATAGTCAATTCATCATAAAACCTTACTTTATGGTGTTGACCAATTTTAATGGCTAATTGAATCCAAAACTAGTATAAAAACCCACCTATGACCCATTATACTTTGCACCTCTAAATCGATTGTTTCAATCCGATTAAACTTTCCCTCATACCTTTCTTCTATAGTTTATTACTTCTACAATTGAAGCTTTGATTATAAGCTCTTGTAATTGGCAACTTTGGGGCTACACATATACTATTTCTCAAGACTTAATACTATACTAAGGTGAGTTTACGTAACCATGTTTATGCAATTATTCATACTTGCAACATTATACTTAAGCAATTCTACATGCATGTCTAGTTGTAAACTTTAATGCCTCATGAATTAGACAACACCAACAGTTTCAACGAGTTTCAACGAGTTTCAACATTACATAATCATTAGCTATGGCCAAGCCGGCGATACTCAATAATAGATCTATTGGATTGACAACCCCACCCGGATACGTGTACCTCCTACATAGGTAGCGTGGGTGATTGTTATCGTTCCAACATATTATTAAGGTGAACCGTGGATGACGGGATGGACCTAAACTAGTCGGAGGTTTGATTATGTCGATTCAACATATCATGTTTATTCATGTAGACTTAAACTTACGATAGACATATGAATTGCTAAACTTTTATACTTAAACTATTTGCTTGACATGGATTATGTATTCTCACCAACTTCTAGTTGACCCCCCCCCCCATTTTTACAACTCAACAGGAAATAATGATGCATGAAGACTACAGTAATTTACATGAGAAGGCAAACTGAAGTCTATGCTTGTTTGGTTTTTGTGATGCATTAGATTTCCACTTAAAACTCATTATGTATTTTCATTTTTGGATATTTGCACTTTAAATTAATTTCAATTAAAATTTGGTTACCATGTGCTACTGTATACTCATTCTTACGTGACACCTCGATGTTTCTGCCATCGGTTGGGGTGTTACAGATTGGTATCAGAGCCTTGGTTATAGGGAATTAGGTTATTAGAAAAAAAAATAATCTAGTCTATAACCATAGGAATATAACCAGTATTTGCTCCTTTTACTTGCTATTCTCTATCTCACTCCTACTTCTTATCCCTACTTCAACCCCTACAAGAAGATTGCTCTCCATCACAAGATCTACTCTTAGACTAATAGGACAATCCTCAGGTTTAGCCTGAACCACCTTGAGATCTCGTCGAAGTTCTAGATTTTAATAACGAACACGTGCAATCTGGAAGGGTGAACGCCTGTATTCTGAGTTTTCTGTCTAGGACTGGCATTGCGCATATATCCCAATCAGACGAGGGACCCGGATGCCGACCTGGGAATTCTCGGGATGAGTGTTCACTTATAGGCTAAAGCATGTCTTCACTATGTTATTAGAATCTAAAAGTTTTGATAAGTCAACGTTTTCGTTTATTCGTTTTAATTAATGAATAAATGATTACACTCACCTTCCTTAAACTAAGCTCAAAAATCTCAAAATTTTTACAGCTTAAATCAATCTCATTTCATAACCATCCATGGATTTCACAATCACACTTCACCTTACCATCTTAGCCACTTTTTAAATATTCAACACCCTACCCAAATCATATAATCTCCATACTATAAAATAAACTCTTTATCAACTATCTTTACATTCACTATCTCTCACAACTTTGATTCTGCTTCAAGAATTTTTCATCATCCTCTCAAGAACTAAATTCATATCCTTCATCTTCTCACACATGAGCTAGTTACCCATGATAACCAAACTATTGAAACTTGATTGCGTGTTGCATCAAACATAATCCTTAGTTATACATGAGGATTCGACTATCTACCATATTTGAACATTTGAAACTAGAATTCATGGAATATAAACTATTTACTATAGACACACCTAGAGTCATTAACCTTATCTAGGGCAACTCTATTACAACTCGTATGCTATACTTGATACTTGATTGCTTACATGTACATATTATCAATTTGCAATTCATGTGTGTAATAATTGGTACACTTAATCAAACAACTGATAGAGGATGAAGTACTTGCTCAACAGTTAGTAGAGTACAAAATAACCTACTCAACGATTGGTAGAGGTCATCATGCCTGCTCAACAGTCGGTAGAGGCCCTACAACCTGCTCAACGACTGGTAGAGGCTATCATACCTGCTCAACAATCGGTAGAGGTTCCTACTCACTGACTGGTAGAAGTCTTTTTCCTGCTCAACAGTTGGACTCATTTTTGGATACATGGTTAATCATATTATTTTACATGTGTGTCTAGAGTTATAGAAGGACACAAAACCCTAATGTAAGGTAAATTGGTGATTGCGGTCCGGAACGTAATCATGAATTTACAGGTACGTTAAGGTAGTGTGAAATTCTATCAAGGTTTTCAGTAGTTGACCAATTATAAACCTTAGTTATCTGGTAGTTCATTTAGTCTTTCAATAGTCCATCAACTCATTCCTTTTAGGACTCCTAAAACTTAAGATTCTTATTCTCCTTGCTATTTCAGATGAACCTAATCCAACCCTTAAAACTCACACATATCAAAA
The DNA here is from genome assembly GCA_030844895.1 of Ambrosia x helenae. Lineage (NCBI taxonomy): Eukaryota > Viridiplantae > Streptophyta > Magnoliopsida > Asterales > Asteraceae > Ambrosia > Ambrosia x helenae. The sequence continues at coordinate 54,393,847 of CM061223.1, forward strand.
CTCTTACCCAAATTATTCGAAACAGTTTATTCTGTTACCTATAAATTTATGTCATGCCTTAACTCGAAACTTCCTGAACCACCCTTGTCCTAATTTCTACCCAATCACCTTCAACCCTGTGTTTTCAATAAACTTCGGGATGAAGTTTCCAAAAGTAGGGGAGACTGTAACATCGCAAAATTTTCCCCAAAATTTAAATACATAAAAAGCCCTTATATATATATATATATATATATATATATATATTATTACACCTTTATCGTTAATATTATACAAATGTGCCTAAGTCTTTATTTATCCTAACTCACAACTTATATACATACATAAATGTATATAAATAATAATAATAATAATAATAATATGATTCTAAATTCTTTTTTTTTCACATACAAGATTTTTTTTAAATAAAGCCTTGAGTCAAATAGTCAAAGTCCTAGTCAAAGTCTTAGTCAAACAGTCAAAGTCTTAGTCAAATAGTCAATTCATCATAAAACCTTACTTTATGGTGTTGACCAATTTTAATGGCTAATTGAATCCAAAACTAGTATAAAAAACCCACCTATGACCCATTATACTTTGCACCTCTAAATCGATTGTTTTAATCCGATTAAACTTTCCCTCATACCTTTCTTCTATAGTCTATTACTTCTACAATTGAAGCTTTGATTATAAGCTCTTGTAATTGGCAACTTTGGGGCTACACATATACTATTTCTCAAGACTTAATACTATACTAAGGTGAGTTTACGTAACCATGTTTATGCAATTATTCATACTTGCAACATTATACTTAAGCAATTCTACATGCATGTCTAGTTGTAAACTTTAATGCCTCATGAATTAGACAACAACAACAGTTTCAACGAGTTTCAACGAGTTTCAACATTACATAATCATTAGCTATGGCCAAGCCGGCGATACTCAATAATAGATCTATTGGATTGACAACCCCACCCGGATACGTGTACCTCCTACATTGGTAGCGTGGGTGATTGTTATCGTTCCAACATATTATTAAGGTGAACCGTGGATGACGGGATGGACCTAAACTAGTCGGTGGTTTGATTATGTCGATTCAACATATAATGTTTATTCATGTAGACTTAAACTTACGATAGACATATGAATTGCTAAACTTTTATACTTAAACTATTTGCTTGACATGGAATATGTATTCTCACCAACTTCTAGTTGACCCCCCCCCCCCATTTTTACAACTCAACAGGAAATAATGATGCATGAAGACTAGAGTATTTACATGAGAAGGCAAACTGAAGTCTATGCTTGTTTGGTTTTTGTGATGCATTAGATTTCCACTTAAAACTCATTATGTATTTTCATTTTTGGATATTTGCACTTTAAATTAATTTCAATTAAAATTTGGTTACCATGTGCTACTGTATACTCATTCTTACGTGACACCTCGATGTTTCCGGCATCGGTTGGGGTGTTACACCTAAGAACAAGGCGAATAGTTTTCTTGAGCCGACTTACTCAAAGGACCCAGCTCCTGAGAGTCTGTCACACCCTCAAAATCCACTTGCAGAGTTTTACCGCGAGGCGCATGACAAACCAGGATCCAAACCAACGATCACAGTAAACAAGTCTAAATTAACATATGCAATTTCAAAAACATAGTTTAAATCTCCAGTTGTAGGTGCATATGTGCGACTAATGTTTTGGATTGAATAAATCATATGTTTTTGTTTCCTGTCGTTGGTGCGAAGGAAGATTTTGGAAGGTGCGAAGGAGAGTTTTCAAAGGTGCGAAGGAAGCATTTTGGGCGAATGAAGATTGTTTATTATGAAGTTTGGTTCGACCGTTCACAGTGGGCGAACCTGCACATTCGCATGAACAAAGTGGGCGAATGTGCAGTCTATAAATAGACAAACTCAGTTTTTGTAGTTAACTTTGAGTCATTTATTTCCCGCCACTTTCTGAATTCTCTCTGTAACTTTTTATAAACTTGTTTTGCGTCTAGTCCTTGATTGTAATCACTTTTCTACGTGTATTCAAGTTTGATTATTAATGAAAACGTTTGAAAATGATGATTTGTGTGTGTTTATCTGATTAGTTATCATTTTGTGCTGGTTTTGGGGATTCCGCACCCAAAACTAAATTGTTTGATTGTCTTTGTAGCTTATCGATCCTTTCACGCGCATACAAAGTGGTATCAGAGCCATTCTGAATCAAACAACCACAAATTGATAGTTTCTCAGTTGATTTTGACCCAAATTTGATCAAAAAATTTCTGTTTTAAGTGAACAAACTGAAATGATGTGTTTTTGATTGATTTCACCTTGATTTCGAGTTTGAATTGGATAATTCACTTTATTAAAGTTGTTTCAAATTTCATCCGATTCAAAACCTGATTAAGATCATCAAATTCCATCAACTTTTGATAAACATGATCAAATCTAACTGATTTTCAAAGAATAACCGTTTTTGAAATCACAGGGGTCGAACGAGAGAATTCGGTCGAAAGTGGGAGTGTATTAGGTCGAACGAGTGTTTTTGTGGTCGAAAGAGTGATTTTAGTGGTCGAAAGTGAACTTTGATTGCTTATATTTTTCATTCGCACTATTGTGTCTCATTCGTATAATCGTTCGGTCGAAGGAGATTAGTAGAACGGTCGAAGGAAGACTTAAGCGGTCGAAGGAGATTTGATATTTGTTTTCCACATTCGTATCAGATTATTTGGTCGAAAGAGAAGATTTTTCTCATTCGCACCTCCGTTCATACGAAGGAGTTTTTCTGTTTTTGGAAAAATTTTAATCGTTTCGTGTTTGTTTGTTTGATTGTTTGCAGGATACAATGTGGAACTTTCCAACAACCCCTAGACCTACTCAAGCACCACAACAACAACAAGTTCAAGATCCGTGGACAGTAGCGGCACAAAAGACTAGTCAACCATCACAGCCGATCAATTATATGGCTATGACTAGTTCGGCACCACAACAAGTTGTTCAATCAGTACCACAGCCGATTGATAACTATTGGGGAGTCGCCGCAGCAGCAGTCCATTCCCAGACGACCAACGCTATTTCTACTCTTATTCATGATCTATCTTCTGGAAGCGGCAATCGTCCACCAAAGTTAATGGACATGAAGGAGTATAACACTTGGAAGACGAAGTTTAAGATTCACGTTGAGGGACAAGGACTTGAAGGAGCAGAAGCATGGCAAATGATTGTGAAGGGTTACGTTGCTCCTATTCTAGAGAATACTGGAGAACCAATTCCTTTGGAGAATTTGGCGGATGACGAGAAGAAAAGGTTTGCTATAGAAAAGAAAGCATTTTCTCAGCTATCTCAGGCGATCAACACTGATCTATTACATCAGTTTGGATCGTGCACTACATCCAAACAACTTTGGGATGTGCTGAGAAATCGTCATGATGGAAATGAGAAGACCAGGAAGCTTAGGATGGAGGAGCTTCGAAAGGAGTTTGAAAACTTCAGTTATATGGGTAATGAGACCCTAAAAGAGTTGGTTCCAAGGTACTGCCATTTGCTCACCGAATTGTCGAGCTATGAAATCAGCATTCCAATGACGGAATTAGTTGATAAATTTGCTGATGCATTACCACCCTATTGGAATCAACATATTGAAGTGTTGAAGGAGAAGGATGCTTACCAGTATTGGACCATTAATGAGTTCATCCAAAAGCTGGAAAACAAAGAGATGGAGGAAAAGAGAAAAGCTAAGAGAGCTCAGATTCCACAGAATCCTGATTTATATGTGAGTGGAACATCTAACTCTCTTTCTGCTTCAAGCACCACATCTACTGTTGCACCTCACATAGCATGTGTGTCTAACATTGTTGAACCAACAAAAGCACCCATTAACTACCTTGCTCAAACTTCATCTTACACACCATCATACCCACAACAACCATATCAAACACAAAACTTTATTCCACCATTTTCACCATTACAACAAGCCGCATGCTATACATCAAGTCAACAGCAACAACAACAATATCCTCCTCAAGTGAACCAGATGCAGATTACTCAAGCACAATCAAGTCAAAATCCGATTGTGTTAGAGACATCAAACCTTAACAATGTGACTGTTGAAATTGCTCAACAGCATGTTGCTCTAGTATCTGCCATGGTTGCTTCTTACAACGGTTTGGTAGCAAGTCAAATTGGTAACAATAATCTTACCAATGAGGACTATGCTCAAATCGATAAAGAGGAAATGGAGTTGATGGACATTCAGTGGGCTTTTGCAAGCATTATGAGAAGAGCCACTGATTTCATTCAGAAGACTGGCAGGACTGATCTCTCAACCTCTCCCAATACCACATATGGATTCAACAAAGCAAAGGTTACTTGCTTTAACTGTGGTGAAAAGGGACATTTTAAAAGGGAGTGCACACAACCAGCACAACAAGGTAACCGAAATCCTTTCAATTCTTCATACCAAAACCGAAAAAACCAAAACCAGAATCAAGTGTCTTACAATAGTCCAAACATATCAAGTTTTCAACCACAAAATCAAAACACTTACCAGAACCGTCAACAAAACAACAACACCAGACAATCCACAACACAAAACCAACCTCAACAAAACCCAAACCGAACTATTGTTCCTATTTCTACATCCAACACACAAAACCAAAACCAAACTGATACTCAAAACCAAGCACTTGTTATTCAAAAGGATGAAGGTTTTGACTGGACTGGTATGCAATTGGGGGTAGAGGAAATCACTGCTGGGAATGTTGCGTGTGTGGCACAGCAGATGAAGTTGGATGAGAATGAGGAAGTTGAAGAAGAGGTTGTGATTGAAAAAGTGTCAGAGTTGAAGATTGAAGAAGTGAATGATGATGTGATTGCTGAAGGTGAAGACAAGAGATCGGGGATGATTCTTGATTCTGTCACCGATGTTGGAGATCAATATGACTCAGCGTACTCGGATATGGAGAGCGAATCTGATTCAGAGACTAGTGTGAATTCACTAGATGATGATATTGACCAATTGCTAGCTGAAGCTGACTTCCTGATGACTCGCAAGTCATGTATGGTGGATGATGCATGCACCAAGATTGACTACTCCAAATTTTTTGCAGGAAAGGAAGCTCATTTTGCTCTAATGGCCATGACAGAACCTCCTAAACCGGTAAGTTCTGAAACTCAATCTTGTGTTAAATGTGATAAGTGTGCTGATTTTGAAAAACTGACTGATGAAAATAAGCTTCTCAAGGTTCAACTTGAGAGTGCAAAACTCAACTGTCAGATTTATCAAAAGGACTTAAAAGATTTCAACAAAGTTCTTGATGGTTATAAAAAGGATGTGTCAGAATTGAAAAAGACATTATCTATTAAACAACTTGCCATTAATAATTACATAAATGAAATGGAAAACACTAAATTAGAAATGGCAACCATCAAGTGCTTTGCGGAAAAAGTTAACAAGAAACTAGAAAGTTACAAGCACATTGCATACGTAGTTGATCATATCATTGAGGAACCCTCCCAGACAAATAGTGCAAACTATAAGTCAGTTCCATCTCCGGTATTGTTTGAGAATCACACTTTACATGCAATACCACCGGAGACTTTAATTCATCCTGATCCCACACCAGAAAATGAACCTAACACTTCCAGTGTCGGGGATCCATATTCTGATGTGAGACCAGTATTGGGAAATACAGAGGGTGTGGTCGCTACGGATGATTCAGATGAAGAAGATGAATCATCTGAGACGGTTGAAAGTGATAGTGATATCCCTGATGAAAATCATATAATCACTACTGAGCCAGTCTCACCGTCTCAGATAATCCATCCAATGGCAAATGCTCATCGCAAACATGAGAGTAAGAAAAATGATAAATTTGTTGGTAAAAGTTTTGAAAAGGAAAAGGTTAAAAAGGTTGAAAAGAATGAGAGAAAACCGGTTGAAAAGAAAGTTGAAATTAAAAATGAGAAAAATATGGTAAAACCGGTTGAGAAGAAAAATGATTTAAAATCTGAGAAAAACAATGATGTGAGCAATGAAGTGTGTGATAAACCTGTCAAAATCTTCTATCGGATGCAAGGCTCCGATAAGATTTTGTCTGATGATGAGTTTTCGATTAAGTTTGTCAATTACACAAAAATCGAAAAGATCTGGCAGGAAAGTACGATTTGGTTCCCAAAATCTGAAAGGACCAACGACATTCCTCAAGAGATTTTAGACAAAATTTATTCGGAAAAGGATGCAAAGGTCAATGTCACACAGTTTGTTTTGCCTGTGCACAAAGAAAATAGTTTTATTGAACCGACTTACTCGAAGGATCCAGCTCCTGAGAGTTTAAGGAAACAATGCATGGTCGATCGATATCCCATTGCTAGTTTTTCCAAGTCGCCGATCAAGGAAAACTACGAGGAATACCGTGCGTGTTATAAGTGTGGGGAACGGGGACATTTACTTGCCGCCTGCCCATACGTACGACACAAAAGGCACGAGGTGGAAATGAGGCAATATCATGAGTATCCGGTTGACAATTGTGGCTATCAACAGAGGCAACATTTTCCCCAACAACATTTTTATAATCAAAACAATTTCTACAACAAAAGGGAAAATCGACCGATGACGTATGATAAGCACAACCGGAAGATCACTGATAAATCTAGTAAGAAACCTCAGATGAACTCAACTGCTGATACCAAAAAGGTTAATTCTAAACCTAATGGTACACAATCAGTTGGACCTGTCTCTGTTAAATCAGAGAAGGTAACCAAGAAGGTTGCTTTTAAGGAAGAAGTAAAGAAACCGACTGAGACTTCAAAATCTCAGATTCGGATCTTGAAAAGATCTGAGCAATCTTGGTCATCTAAGGAATCTGAAGGAGCCTCTACTTCACAAAGCAAGAAGAATGAGAAAGAGAAAGTTGTTAGTAAGGAGAAAGGGGTTGAAGTAACCCAAGTTGTTTGTGATTCAAAAGACTCTTTGAAACAACCCGTTCAAAGACCCAAGACCAAACAGGCTTGGGTCCCCCGAAAGAACTAATTGATCTACTTTAAATGTGCAGGGAGCTCCAGCTGGCCCTGTTAGCAGTCTATGGATTGTTGACAGTGGAGCTTCTGGTCACATGACAGGGGACCTCGCGCTACTCTTTGACATCAAAAACATTAACGGAGGTTATGTGGCATTTGCTGGAAATAAGGGAGGCTACATTACTATGGAGGGTAGTGTAAGCAATGGGGTCGTAACATTTGAGCGGATTTCTTATGTGAAACAAATAGATTATAATTTGCTCAGTGTTAGTCAGATTTGTGATAAACAATTTTCAGTGTATTTTGATGACAAATCCTGTTATATCTTGAAACCTGGGTTTGAGTTACCAAAAGAGTGGGTGATGCTGAAGGCACCGAGAGTTAACAACTTGTATATTCTCGACATGTCTAAAGCAATGACCACCCATGGCCAAGTCACGTGTTTCCTCTCCAAAGCTACAGAAAAAGAATCCATTATGTGGCATAGGAGAATGGGACACATCCATTTGAGAAAGATGAATCAGCTTGTGAAGAATGAACTTGTCACGGGAGTTAATGTCAAACACTTCCATCTGAATGACAAGTGTATCAGTTGCAAGAAGGGCAAGCAGCACAAACAATCCCATAGACCAAAGAAAGTTAATTCTGTTGAGCTGCCACTAGAACGTTTGCATATGGATTTATTCGGTCCAGTCAGACGTAAAAGTCATGCCGGAGAGTTATACTGTCTTGTGGTGACTGATGATTATTCTAGATTTTCATGGGTAATGTGTTTGCATCAGAAAAGCGACACTTTTGACAACTTGAAGGTTCTGTTTACACGTCTGGAGAATTTATATGGTCTGAAGATCAAAAGAATCCGGAGTGACAATGGGACGGAGTTTAAAAATGCTGAGATGGAGGATCTTTGTGCAAACAAAGGAATTCATCATGAATATAGTGCTCCGTATACACCCCAGCAGAACGGTGTCGCAGAGAGAAAGAACAGGACTCTTATAGAGACGGCGAGAACTATGCTTGCGGATTCAAATCTTCCAGTCATGTTCTGGAACGAAGCTATTTACGCAGCATGCTATACTCTTAACCGTGTTTTGACAGTGAAGAAGTTTGGCAAGACTTCTTATGAGCTGTTGAACCGTCGCAAGCCGAATCTTGAGTATCTAGAACCATTTGGTGCCCCATGTACAATGTTGAATCCTTCGGAAAAGTTTGCACCAAAGGCTGAAGAAGGTTATTTTGTTGGATATGCAACCCCATTAAAACGGGTATTCAACAAAAGAACTAGAAAAGTCGAGGAGTGGGCTAATGTCGAAGTTCAAAGATATACACAAAATGTACAAGGTGGAGGACCAGATTGGATGTTTGATTACAAAGATTTCTTTGAATCATTCAATCTAGATAGCATGGTTGAAGAAGCTGTACTTCGATTATACTACGAGGTCGAAAATGCCGTAACTTCACCGTTAGTGCGTCCGATCACGGTAAACCCCCAAGCAGCTTCTAATGATGCCACTGCTCCTGTATTGGAAGAAGAGGTGTTCCAAGAAGCTTCTACATCGCTTAATTCATCCGAATCAGAATACGAAGACGATGATGCAACAAGTGAAGCTATTTTGGATAATGCTACAGTGACACCACCAGTGAACCCATCTACTACTGATGCTTCAACATCGAATGTGGGTAATGATCTGGATTCTACAGAGAATTTGACAACTCAGACGGGAGTACAAGTACCTGATTATCCGGAATCTCGGATACATCGGATACACCCGCTTGAACAAGTTATTGGTGATCCTGGTAGCAGTGTGATGACAAGAGGACAGCTGAAGAATGCTCAAGCACCAGAAAACATTGGCAATCTTGCTTTATATGCCAAAATTCAGAAATCTGGTTTTCAGAATGACTGGTCATTTGCTTGTTATGTTTCGCAGGTCGAGCCGCGGACATACAAGGATGCTCTTTTGGATGACGCCTGGGTGGAAGCAATGCAGGAAGAGTTATTACAATTTCAGAAACTTGGTGTATGGACCCTGACTGATTTACCTCCTGGAAGGAAGAAGATAGGCACTAAATGGGTGTTTAAGTGCAAGAAAGATGATAGGGGAGTCATTGTGCGAAACAAAGCTCGTTTGGTGGTTCAAGGTTTTCATCAGGTTGAAGGAATTGACTACAATGAAATCTATGCACCGGTTGCACGCTTGGAAGCTATCAGAATGTTCCTCGCGTTTGCATCATGGAAGAAATTTAAGGTGTATCAGATGGATGTAAAGAGCGCATTTCTTTACGGTGTGGTCAAAGAGGAAGTTTACGTAGGTCAACCACCGGGCTTTGAAGACCCAATCCACCGGGATAAGGTTTATGTTTTAAACAAAGCACTGTATGGTTTGCACCAAGCTCCGAGGCAATGGTATGAGGAGCTGAGCACGTATCTTCTCTCGAAAGGATTCAAACGCGGATTGGTTGACTGCACCCTGTTCACGAAAAGATCAGGAGATGACTTGCTTCTAGTACAAATTTATGTTGATGACATTATTTTCGGGTCTACTAACGAACTTCTGTGCAGGGAATTTGAACAAGTTATGCAGGAGAAGTTCGAGATGAGCGCTATGGGGGAAATGCGGTTTTTCCTCGGCTTGCAGGTGGAGCAAAGACCAACGGGGATCTTTATTCACCAAACCAAATATGTATCTGAAGTCTTGAGCCGGTTCCAGATGGACGATTCCAAGCCGATGGATACCCCGATACAACCCAATCACGGGATTGGAGTTGACCTTAAGGGGGAGCTGACAGATCCATTTACATTCAGAGCAATCATCGGATCTCTGATGTACCTAACAGCGTCTAGGCCTGATATAATGTTTGCGACATGTCTTTGTGCTCGTTACCAATCGAAGCCGAAACAAAGTCATTTAGCAGCCGTGAAGCGTATCCTTAGATATCTGAAGGGTTGTCCATCAAAAGGACTATGGTACCCTCATGATGATAATTTTGACCTAATCGCTTTTAGTGATGCAGATTGGGGCGGCTGTGACAAAGACAGCAAATCCACAACGGCTGGATGTCAGTTTATGGGGAGCAGGCTCGTGACCTGGCAATGCAAGAAACAAACCGCAGTTGCACTATCCACATGTGAAGCAGAATACGTTTCAGCATCGAGCTGCTGCTCACAGGTTCTTTGGATCCAACAGCAGATGGTGGATTACGGTTTGCAATTTCTTAAAACCCCTATTTACTGTGATAATGAGGCCGCAATCGCATTAACAAAAGACTTAGTAAATCACTCAAAGGCTAAACATATCCGGATTAAATATCATTTTATCCGTGATTGTTATGCTAAAGAGTTGATCGATATGGTCAAAATCCACACTGATTACCAACGCGCAGATCTTTTTACCAAAGCTTTTGACAAATCCAGATTTGATTATCTTTTAAAAGCTAATGGTATTAAAGAAAAACAGGACTGATCACCACCTCAGTCTATCACTTTTTAGTTTAAATTTTTACTGCTTTTCAGGAAAATTTCGAAAATCCAAAAACATTAAAATTTTTTAAAAAATCCATTAAAAATTAGAAAATTTCTTTGCTGACTGCTATATCTTCTTCCCTTAGATTAATGCTGTCAGATTTCTGTGAACAAACGATATCTGGGCAGTCACATATTTGAAATGCTCCAGCTTATCCTTGGGAACAGTAAATTCGAAAATCTATAAAAATCAGAAAATTCTAAAATGATTTCCTGGAGTATAAAGGGAAATGATAGTACATCAGTGGGGATCTGACACATTCTAAATAATGTAATGCTATATAGGGCGTGTGTCTGAGTCTGTGCGATGTGCTGATAGGCTTCGTAGACCTATTACTGCGTGTCTGATACATACATATCAAACGATTTGTTGTGTGGATGAACTCCTCATGGGCATATGGTCTTAGTACCGTAATTTCGTTTGATAGGGTATCTGTACAAAACTCGGAGGTTTGGGGTTGTTATGTTATTAGTTGTCTGGAGATAGCCTCTCTGATCTTCTGCTGTAAGTCATTACGGACCTAGATCAGACAGGGTGTCTTTATAAAAGAGCTATATGCCAAATCCTAAAGTTACCGAATTGAGGAACTTTTCATGTTATATGATGATCAAAGATTATCTATTACTTCGTATTGATCACTGATGCAAATCATGATTAATATCAGTCCTCAACCTAGTATAGTGCATATGTTACTTTGCTGCATTAATTTGCTGACCTGTATACCTCTATGCATTATATCTTGTAAAATTACAGACAACAAAAGCATAATCACGCTTTACAATGAGTATTTGTGCATTTACTTCTTGATACGGGAGTATGTCATGTGTGTGGGAACCACAGACAATTGAGTTTATACTATAACTATATGTATCAGTATAAAGCACTGCACAAAAGTTTGCATGTGAGTTTATGTGGATCACAATATCAGCAATTGCCAGATTACACATTGTCTTTAATGATAATAATTTCTAAAAGAACAACGGTGTGATCAGATTTCTCATAAACTGATATGATCCCTTTTCCGGAATCACAAAAACATTTACAGTTTTTCATTTACATTTTTGCATTTTACTTTACTGTCAAAAATTATAAAACTCAAAAAGATTTTAGGTGTGTTTTAGCATAAACTTTAGAAAATCCAAAAAGATTTTTCTTTTTCATCTTATTTTTGATAACTGATGGTGGTTGATGTCGATTTTCTAAAACCTGGTACACCAATTGAGTTTTGTGATCTTTAAAATGTGAAAAGATGATGATTGGATGCTTAAAAGTTGAGAAATAATTGAACCGGGATTCGTTTTTGCAATTTGAAAATTTTCAAAAATTCCATTTTACATTCGCCCATTCGGTTGGTCGAATGTGGAATTTTTCAATCTCATTCGAATGTATTGACGGGCGAAGGAGAGTGTTCTTAAACAATTCTTCTTTCGAACCCTTTTGCCTCATTCGAACCCTTTCAATAGGGTCGAAGGAGCCAAAAGTATCTCCTTCGTATGGTCAATATGGGCGAAGGAGGTTGCCTATATAAGCAAACTCTGCACATTCGAACCCATTATAATTTTTCTCAGAATTTTAACACTAAGTCACCTTGTTGCTCGTTTGATTTACATTCTACCATTGTGTTCCCCTTGCTTTACTGATTATTTTGCCCCTAATCTTACAGGTAAACAACAAGTTTTCAGAGGTTAATCGTTCGTTAAAAAACTCGAACCCTAGGATCTACAAACTGTTCTATGGTTGTTTTTTATTACAATTGGTTGTCTAGGATCATTGTATATGTGTTTTAGGGGGAGAACATTCAATCAAATTGGGTTCATTAACATCAGATTAATGAGTTTGTTTAAAACCCTTGTCGAACCCTATTTTTGATTTGAAAACACATATATAATGATCACAGAATAAAAATTGTTAGTGTAATAGGTTAATCGGTTTGTTTAGGACATGGTACAATCAAATGATCAGGTTTAGAATGGTTAAATCTCATTTTTGAAATTTTGAAATGTTCAGACTCTTTCGTCTGTTCACGTGTGGGCGAAGGAAAGAAATTTCGGTCGAATGAAAAATTACCAACGGGCGAATTTAGAAAAATGGTCGAATGAAAACTTTTTGTCCAAACTTTTACATTCGAACCAAGAACTCACATTCGAACCCTATAAAACACTCATTCGCACCCCCGATTGGGCGAATGAGATTGTTATTCCAAAATTTTCAATATTTGAAATTTTACGATTTCTAACTTGTGTTTTTGATTTGTTTTGCAGATTTTAAACATGTCTGAACAGGAGAAAACCACCGAGCAAGCCGGATCATCTTCCCAACCAGCTAAGAAGAAACAGTTGGATTTTGAGAATGCACACAACTGTTGTGCTTATCTAGGAGAACTCAAGAAGCACGTTGAATTCGCTGAGATCATTGAGTATTTCAAGAGATGCCGAGTACTTGACGCGATTGCTACACCTGCCGTCATTTACAGAGACATTATGCAAGAGTTTTGGGAGAATGCTAAGCTGGACTTCTGGAAGTGCGAATCTTGTTTGATAAGCAAAGTCCAAGGTCAGAGAATTATCGTATGTGAAGATGATATTAGGGAGGCGTTGAATTTTAATGATGAGAAGACAGACCCTAAAGAGTTGGGATTCATGGAACAGCGCAAGTGTTTCTTGAGGATGAAGTATAATGGTCCTATCACCGATGGTTCTCTACATAAAGGAAAACTGTGCCCTCAGTTTAAATATTTGGCACATGTTTTGATTCATGTATTTGGATCGGCTGCGGGTGGATATGACTTGATGAGGAAAAGCATAAGCTCTATGATGGTTGCATTAATATTGAACAAACCGTTCAATGTTTCTGGCATGCTTATGAATCATTTACTTGAGCCGGTTAATGGCACGAGAACACTGAAGTTTTTGCTATATCCTCGCTTTTTACAGATGGTGTTTGACAACAAATATAAAGACTTGAAAAAGGATCCCAAACAAATTGTTGTTCAAGAACACATGACATTGACCACACTTGCCAGAATGAAAGCTTACAAAGGCTTATCAGCTAATGAACGTCCTCCTGTTAGGCGTTTATTTGGACACTTAGCAAGATTTGATTATGAAGATCCAGGAGAAGGGTTAGTGAGACATGATGATAGCAATTCTGATACTGATGATCCTTTACATCATATTGATCCTGATGCAAAGCGAAAGAGACAGATAGTGAATGTGGGTGCAAAAGGTGGCAAAATGAAGAAGAAAGAGGTGGTATTGAATGTTGTTGAACCTGAAAAAGAGAAATCAAAGTCTGTACCGAGGAGGCAGAAGAGTAAAGCTCAGAAAGGTTTACATTTGGTTGATGAGGTGTCTATTGATTCTGAAGAGACACAAGAAGATGAGAGATGGAATTCTGAAGCTGAAACCGTTGAGACCACCTTGCCCAAGGCCACTGAGGCTGGTGCGTCTGCTGATGCTGAAGTACAAGGAGATAAGAGTCCAATTCAGGACGAGGTAATTGAAGTTATTCTGAATATGGATGATATTGAAGCTGGTTCTCCTGTTCAAGCAAAGAAAAAGAAGAAATAGGAGAAACCAAGTTTGAAGAGAAAGAAAGAGCTAGAAATGTTGATGGCTGGAAAGAATTTACCACCAGCTACTAGTTCAAAGTCACCGGTTGCTGAGCAGGCACAGAAGAAACAGAAAACCACAACAACTTCAAGCACACCACAAACAAAAGGAATTCCAATGGATGATGTGAATGAAGCATTGGATAATGTGCTGAAGAAAATGAGAAAAGGCAAAATGCAAGAAGTTGTTGAATAACCTGCTAAGAAAAAGGTTTCTGTTGATAGTGATGTTATGGATGCTGTTAATCAAAGACTGACTAAAATGATGAATATCATTAACAAACAGCAGAGTGAGATTGAACAGTTAAAATCGACTGACAAAAAGATGTTAGAGGTTGTAGTCACATCAGCGGATGATAATGCATTGATGAAGAAAACCATCAAGAGGTTGAAGAAGGAAAATAGAAAGTTGCTAAAGCATGAGCAACGGAATACAAGAAGGATAATGGCTTTGAAGGAGGAGAACAAAGAACTGAAGAAGAATAACAAGAAGATGGATAATCTGATTCAAGATTTGTACAATCGAGCTCCTCAACTTCAAGCTGGTGAGGAAGACAAAGAGTTAGATGAACAACAGGTTGATTATGAACCATCAGATGAGGAGGAAGATGATGAATTAGATGAAGATGCTGGAAATGATACTAAGAAGAAGAAGAAAGACGATAATGATGGTGATGATGATTCGAGTGATGGTTCATGTGAAAGCGGCTCTGCTTCTGATGATAGTGATGATGATAATGATGATGCTGAACAGTTTTCATATGAAAAGCGTGAAACAGGTAAGGGTGGAGAATCAAGTTCGAAAGCTCCGGGTGAGAATGTAGATGATGATGATATTTTCTGGAACGAAAGATTAAAGTCATTGTCTGAAGAAGATAAAACTAAGTATCGTCAGATGTTAACCGATCGAGTCTGGACGATAGACATGACTAGCAGGTTTCCTGAAATATTTGAATCTGATAATAAACTCTTCGAATTGGAATATGATGACCCTGATCTTGAAGATGGGGAAGTATCTGCAGCTATTTCAAAAGAAATTTTGGAAGGTTTAGCAAAGCAAGTGGGTAAGACGTTAGAAGAATTACTTGCTGATAATTTTATTCCTCAGATTCCTGAGAAAGAAGCTGGAAATCACTCAGATGATCGTGATGTTCCTGCATTCGAGGAAGTCGAGATGGAAGATATCACGAGCGATGAATATCCACAATATTTCAGAACAAATCAAGAATGTGGATTTTCTTTCTCAGACGAATTGCTAAACCATGCTGAGAAAATAGCCAAAGAGAAGAGTAAGATATTTGAAGATCAAATCTTTGAAGGGCATGAGAAGCCTCGGTTCGAACAAACAGACAGTTTGAAAGAGTTGTTGAGGAAGTTAAAGGAAAAGGAGAATAACCGCCCTAAAGCTGATATTCAGGGAAGCTTCTACAAACTTCATAGCAGTATGTTCAAAGGCCGTGCCTTGGCCTGGAAGTTTGTCAAAGAGCTTAGGTGTTTTGCAGTGAAATGGGAGAAAGGTATTCTATACTTTGAGAAGTTTCATCACTTAAAGACTCTTCCTTACTGGGCAATCAGGGATATTTGTCGTCACCGTCTAACGGGAGCGCCAAATAGCCAGATTGATTATTTTGCTGAGAAGATGACCCACGAGAGTCGAACCGAGTGGAATCTGTTTAGACCTCAGTATCCAAAGAGGATTGAACACAAGAAGGAGATTAACGAGATAACTGGGTTGCCCAAGGTTACTTTGAAGTATAAACCACCGCGAGTGCTGAAGAAAATTCCGTTGTTACATATTCCTCAGCATTTCGCTAAAGACTTTATATGGTGGTACTATGATTGGAAGAGAGCAGAGGCCGTGATTGTGTTAAAGGATGGTGAGAAGGATTATAAGAAAGTGCTTATTTTTGATCCTATGTGGCTAATCAATTGCTCACATGAGGATATCATTATGTTATTTTATAATCCTATCTACTCAGACGCAAAAGATGCTGAACAAGCAGGAAAATACCAACGTGTGGTATTTCTGTGCTTCGCATATGACATCAACGCTGGATGTGATTATGAACAGAAGTTGGGAAAAACTGTTGAGAAGGTTGTGCCTGTGAAGAAATCAAAGAAGAAAACATTTCAAGAACCGGAATTGACCAGAGAACAAAAGATTATCCGACACATCAGAATAATGAACAAGCACATGGATGAACAGAGAAGACTACAATCCAAGCAATAGTCGAGGGGGAGTTTGTAGGTGCATATGTGCGACTAATGTTTTGGATTGAATAAATCATATGTTTTTGTTTCCTGTCGTTGGTGCGAAGGAAGATTTTGGAAGGTGCGAAGGAGAGTTTTCAAAGGTGCGAAGGAAGCATTTTGGGCGAATGAAGATTGTTTATTATGAAGTTTGGTTCGACCGCTCACAGTGGGCGAACCTGCACATTCGCATGAACAAAGTGGGCGAATGTGCAGTCTATAAATAGACAAACTCAGTTTTTGTAGTTAACTTTGAGTCATTTATTTCCCGCCACTTTCTGAATTCTCTCTGTAACTTTTTATAAACTTGTTTTGCGTCTAGTCCTTGATTGTAATCACTTTTCTACGTGTATTCAAGTTTGATTATTAATGAAAACGTTTGAAAATGATGATTTGTGTGTGTTTATCTGATTAGTTATCATTTTGTGCTGGTTTTGGGGATTCCGCACCCAAAACTAAATTGTTTGATTGTCTTTGTAGCTTATCGATCCTTTCACGCGCATACAAAGAATTGTTGATGCACTTTCTGTGGACGTCACTGTCGAATAGACTAGGGTTGAGTCTTTGTATAGTGTTACATGAGATTGTGGTGATCCATAAGGGCATTTTATGGATCTGACGCATTTGTATAATATAGGACAATACCAAAGCCAAGTTCGACCTAATATACACTGGGCGAATGTGGAGGTTTTCCACATTCGACCATTACAAATGGGCGAATGTGGAAATGCTCCACATTCGACCATTCAAATGGGGCGAAGGTGGCTTTTGGGTATTGAACTATAAATAGCAATCTCATGTGTTATTGTTCATTTGGTGATTTGAGTTTGTACTTTGAATGCTCTCAAGGGGGAGGTCATGCCCGACCTCCCCCGGCCCCGAGATAGATGTTTATCCTACTGATGACAGTGTCTGTAACCGTTTCTGAATTAATACGAATCTGTGATGACGTTGTTATCGTATGTTTCTGTCTCGTCTCGAATCTCCCGTCTGAAACCGAGTTGTTTATGCATATTCGATCCATGAATTCGGTTTCTAACCGGATTCTCACCAGTTACAGCGGAAGCTTATTATTAAACATAATCCAAACGTAAACCAATTTGTTCAAAGTTTGAAAACCATGCAATCCTAACTAGACGCCGTGCAGACGCGTGCGCCCTAGTTCCATTGTGCTACCTTAGCGACCTGAGAAAACATGTAAAAGTTTACGTCAGCACAAAAATGCTGGTGAGTTTACAGGTTTTGTAATCACAGTACCAAGTTCAACCTGTCCATACTATAACAAATCGAAAACCAAAGTACGCTAGCTAGGCGTATGTTTTGTTACTACTACGATTGGAAAACCATTACTAACTCGCAAACCAGATGTCGTGCCCGAATAGTAAACCTGTTGTTCCTGTTTGAGACAATATGCACTCGCCCGACCCTCCAAGCCGACGAGCGGGGTTGGTCACTCCCAATAGCGCTATTCACATTTCCCCGTTGTGCTAACCCGCACATTCATGGTTCCCCCCGGGACTTCCAAAGATCGTATAGTAAACCATAGAAACCCATAGTATGACAGTAGTTACCAAACATAAGTTTTAACACATGTTTTCTCCCACGAAAAGTGAAACCAGTTAAAAGAGGGGCCGTAAACTCACCTTAGGTTTGTAATAGATTGATGTTATAAGCTTGAAATCTTGTGTTTTGATCCAAAATCGTGTTCCAGAGGTTGTGTGGGTGTTGGGATGAGTTGTGGGACGACTAGGGTTATTAATATGAAGTTTAGGAGGTCAAGTATTGTATTTATAGGCGTTTTTAGTCGTCCAGCACGTTATAGGCGATTACGCAGCATTATCAGGCGAATAGGGATCCTATTCGCCCCCAGTATAGGCGAATAGGGCCTATTCGCCCTTAATGGGTCCCTACTCGCCTACCCTATAGGCGAGTACAATCTCCTATTCGCCTATAGGGTCCGGTTCAGCATGTTTGGTGCGTTAAACTCCGTTTTAACATATGTTAACACATTTTCACATACCGACAAGTCACATAATGATTGTAAACACATAATACTTGCAAACAAACACATTCACACTCGTTCACCAATTCCCGGGACTCGAGACTTGTATGTTCCCTATGTTCTGACGATTCTACGAATCGTCACCCTTTGTACACTTGGTTAAGGACCGACATCTAATGAGCCTCTAGACTAACATCTAATGATCCTCTATACCAAACTAACAGTTCCCGAACCGTAATACGACTCAACTATCCCAGTTAAGTATAATATACGCATGACTCGCTAAGGTAGACTTTAATCTAGACAACGTTGTTAATCAGAATTTTGTCGGGTGTCACATCATCCCCACGTTAAAAGAATTTTCGTCCCGAAAATTGCACAAGTACCAAAAGGAATAACAAAAGAAACAGACAAAAGATAGAAACCAAGAGAGAAATTTACCCGAGTTGTCACATCATCCCCACGTTAAAAGGAATCTCGCCCTGAGATTCATTCAGCAGCAGTGGTAACATATCTCGATTCGAACGCTTCCTTAGGAAAGAGATGAGGATACTTAGACTTCATCTGATCCTTTCGTTCCCAAGTGTACTCTGGTCCTCGGTTCGAGTTCCAGCGAACCTTAACAATGCGAATCTTGCTATGACGTAGGCTACGAATCTTGTAATCAAGAATCTCAACAGGTTCCTCCACAATCCGAAGACGATCGTCAACCTTGATCTCTTCCAGTGGAACAATAAGAGACTCGTCAGCCAGACACTTCTTTAAGTTGGACACATGGAAGACGTTATGTACGTTACCGAGCTCCGTCGGTAAATCAAGACGATACGCCACCGGTCCAATCCGTTCCAGGATCGTAAATGGACCGACATACCGAGGGTTGAGTTTGCCACGCTTCCCAAAGCGTATGACGCCCTTCCACGGTGAAACTTTCAGAAGTACTTTGTCATCTACTTGGAATTCCAATGGTTTGCGACGTTGATCAGCATAACTCTTTTGCCGATCCCGTGCCGCTGCCAACCGGTTACGAATCTGTACGATCTTTTCCGAAGTTTCGTACACTAGCTCAGGCCCAGTGAGTTGACTCTCACCCACCTCAGCCCAACAAAGACGAGACCGGCATTTCCGCCCGTACAATGCCTCGAACGGAGCTGCTTTGATGCTCGTGTGGTAACTGTTGTTGTAAGAGAATTCTACTAACGGTAAATGAGCTTCCCAACCTTTGCCAAAATCGATCACACATGCTCGCAGCATGTCTTCTAAAGTTTGAATCGTACGTTCACTTTGACCGTCCGTCTGTGGGTGATAAGCTGTACTCATGTCCAGCTGGGTACCCAAAGCTTTGTGCAAAGATTTCGAGAAGTGAGAAGTAAAGTGGGAGTCATGATCCGAAATAATAGAAACCGGCACCCCGTGCTTAGAAACAACTTCCTTCAGATAAAGACGAGCCAAACGATCCATGGTGTCGGTCTCTTTAATAGCGAGGAAATGAGCTGATTTTGTCAATCGGTCAACAATCACCCATATCTTATCATTCCCGCTCGGTGACTTAGGAAGTTGCGTGACAAAATCCATTGTAATCCGTTCCCATTTACACTCCGGAATTTTAGGTTGTTGCAAGAGACCCGACGGTTTCTGGTATTCCACCTTAACCTTAGCACAGGTCAAGTATTTGCTCACGTATGAGGCTATATCCGACCTCATGTTTGGCCACCAGTAAAGCACCTTCAGATCTTGGTACATCTTATCCGAACCAGGATGAATAGAATACCGGGACTTGTGAGCCTCATCTAAAACAAGCTCCCGAAGTCCCCGAATAAAGGAACCCATATGCGTTCTGCGAAGTAGTGCAGGCCATCAGGCCTTCGCTCGAGGTGCTTGTTGGCACCGTGCATAGTCTCAGCTTTAAGGTTTTCCTCCTTCAAAGCTTCTAACTGGGCAGAACGGAGTTGATCAGGTAGAGAGGAATGAATGGTGAGCTGCAACGCCCGAACGCGACGAGGTTTAATTGATTCCTTCCTGCTCAAGGCGTCTTCTACAACATTCACCTTGCCAGGATGGTACTTAATGGCGCAATCATAGTCATTCAGAAGTTCAATCCAACGACGCTGTCGTATGTTCAAATGTTGTTGGTCGAAAATATGTTGAAGACTCTTGTGATCGGTGTAGATGGTGCATTTGGTATCGTACAAGTAATGTCTCCAAATTTTCAACGCGAAAACCACTGCACCCAACTCCAAGTCATGGGTGGTGTAGTTCTTCTCGTGCACCTTGAGTTGACGAGAAGCATACGCAATCACTTTCTCGCATTGCATCAACACGCAACCGAGACCATGAATAGAAGCATCACAGTAAACAACGAAATCATCAGGGCCTTCAGGTAAGGACAAAATAGGAGCAGAACACAGTTTGGACTTCAGTTCTTGAAATGCCGACTCTTGTGGTTCACCCCAGTCGAATTTTCTATCCTTCTGAGTAAGAGTGGTCAGTGGTAGAGCGATCTTCGAGAACCCCATAATGAAACGACGATAGTAGCCCGCAAGGCCTAGAAATTGCCGCACCTCAGTTGGCGTCTTTGGTGCTCCCCAGTCCTTGATCGCTTCGATCTTAGCTGGATCGACATGAATTCCCAGTTCATTAACCACATGTCCTAGGAACTGAACTTCGCGTAACCAAAAGTCACACTTTGAGAACTTTGCGTAAAGTTGTTCCCGTCGCAAGAGTTCCAAAACCAAACGCAGGTGTTCCTCGTGTTCGGTCTTGTTCTTGGAGTAAATCAGGATGTCATCAATAAACACAATGACGAACTTGTCAAGATACGGTTTGCAAACGCGGTTCATCAAATCCATGAAAACCGCCGGTGCATTTGTGAGACCGAAAGGCATGACCAAGAATTCGAAATGGCCATAACGTGTACGAAAGGCAGTCTTTGCAACGTCAGCTTCCCTTACGCGCAACTGGTGATAACCGGACCTCAAATCAATCTTAGAGTAGTAACTAGAACCCTGGAGTTGGTCGAATAGATCATCAATACGTGGGGGAGGATAACGGTTCTTGACGGTCAATTTATTTAGTTCTCTGTAATCCACACACAATCGGAAACTTCCATCCTTCTTCTTAACGAATAGAATCGGGGCTCCCCAAGGGGAAGAACTTGGTCTGATGAAACCCTTGTCCAAGAGTTCCTGTAACTGACTAGACAATTCCTGCATCTCTGGAGGTGCAAGACGGTAGGGGGCCCGAGCAATAGGAGCAGCCCCTGGTACGAGATCAATACCGAACTCAACCTGACGATGGGGAGGAAGACCAGATAAATCATCGGGAAATACATCAGGAAACGCGCGTACAACAGGAATATCGTCGATCTTCTTCTCATCGCTAGAGGAAACAGATAAGAGTGCCAAAACGGCCGAATAACCCTTTCGAAGATACTTAAGGGCTTTCATGCTAGAGATGATATTTAGCGGAACACTGCCCTTGATACCGTACACAGAAAGGAATTCTCCATCAGGGAGAGGAATCTGAATAATCTTGTCGTAACAAATGATCTCAGCGCGATACAAAGACAACCAATCCATGCCTACCACAACGTCAAAACTACCCAAAGGTACCGGCATAAGGTCGATGGGGAACGACAAACCCGACAACTCTAGTTGACACTCCCGAAGGATACAAGTAGCTTCAATCTTTTTACCGTCAGCCAACTCAATTATATACTTAGCCTCTAATGGTACGGGTACTACATCTAGCAGTCGACTAACTTCCATAGATATAAAACTCTTATCGGCACCAGAATCAAATAAAACACTAACAGAGCGATTATTGAGAAGGAACGTACCGGTAACTATGTCAGGATCCTGTCTAGCCTCAGCGGCTCCAATGACGAAGGCACGTGCATTCCTGCCACCGCCCCCGTTGTTCCCGTTACCGTTGTTCCTGCCCTGCTTCAGTTTCGGGCAATCCTTCTTGTAATGCCCAGTCTCCCCATAGTTGTAACATCCCTGTCTTCCCGTAGTTCCTTGAGTAGTAGGAGCCGAGTTAGTAGTTGGGGCCTGGGTCGATGGAAGTGTAGCCCGACAATCTTTAGCAAAATGCCCAAATCGCTGGCAGCGATGGCAACGATTACGGTCGCAGTCCCCCTGATGATGACGCCCACACTTGTTGCATTTAGGCAATTTCCCCGCATAACCACCCTGTTTGTTACCAGTAGAAGAAGAACCCCCGCTATCGAACTTCTTACCCTGTTATGCTGGCACAGAACCTTTCCCCTCGTTATCCCACTTACGCTTGTTATTCTCCGGGGCTTTGACAGTCGAACCCTTAGCAGGCAAAATACCCTCATTCACCTTCAAGTTTGTCATCCTGTGAGCCGATCGGACCACCTCTGAGTATGTAGGATGATTTCCCGCAGCCACCAACCCTGCGATTTCTGGTACTAGCCCCGAGATATAGTGTTCAATCCTCCTGTACTCTGGCACATGCAGATCAGGACACAGCACTGCCAACTCATTACGCCTTACCGTATACTTCTCAATCTCGGACCCAGTCATCTTGAGGTTCCACACCTCGTGCTCAAAATTCTGAACTTCTTCTCTGGGACAGTACTCTCGCTTCAGCAGTTGCACAAAATTCTCCCAAGGCATAGCATAAGCCTCCCCAATACCCATGTTCTGGGTGATATTGTTCCACCATGTCAAAGCAACATCCTGGAACAACGCAGAAGCATACTTGAATCGGTCCTCTGGGAGACAGTTGCACATCAGAAACACTGACTCCACCTTTTCCAGCCACCTGAGCAAGCTCACCGCACCCTCAGTGCCAGAGAATTCCTGGGGCTTACAGTCCCGAAACATCTTGTAGGTACACATGGGTGGGGGTGGATTAACAGGACCACCTGAAATGAAACACATGAGAAACCACGAAGGATGTAAACGAAGTTCGCCAACAAGGCAAAAGTGGATAAGTCAACTTACCACCACCATTGTGCCCTAGCTGAAAGGCAGCTTGCAGCAAGTTGTTCAGATCATCCTACGTTAGGTTTACGCCTCCACGACCACCAGCACCACCGCGACCACCACCACGCCCACCATTGCGACCACCTCCACGTCCTCCTCGTACTCCAGACATGATTCTGACAGAAAGAACGAGAAAATTTAGTTTCGCAGCTAATGATAACCACTAGCGTTTACAAGATCAAAGCTAGATCCAATCCAGGACTATCCATTCGAACCCAGAGCTCACCAGGGCTTCCATGCATTTCGGTTTATGATTTTGTGTGCACCCAAAATGATAAACCGCTCTACATGGTCCTCCAAGTGTTCTCCTAGTTCAAAGTTCAAATCACCGAACATAGACTCTTAGCTATACACCGTAATGCTACGGTAGTTTGTGGCAAGTGTTTCTATTGGAGTATGAAAGGG
This sequence comes from Ambrosia x helenae, assembly GCA_030844895.1. Taxonomy (NCBI): domain Eukaryota; kingdom Viridiplantae; phylum Streptophyta; class Magnoliopsida; order Asterales; family Asteraceae; genus Ambrosia; species Ambrosia x helenae. The sequence goes on from CM061223.1 coordinate 54,417,636, forward strand.
AGATGTCCGAGCCTTGGACAAATCTCAAGAGTATACGATTTACCCCAATATACCACACTGCCTAGAAAGCAAGTAACCCGACTTAGGATAGAACGGATGATGTAACATAGGAAGGTCAGATGATTTAGAGACACCCCGACAAGCCCATACGTAATCCACCAAAATGTTTAGTACTAAGTGATCGTCTAGTGTGTGCGACTCGGCTATAGTCTAGACTCTACATGCAGTCCTAGTTCACTATAACCTTGCTCTGATACCAATCTGTCACACCCTCAAAATCCACTTGCGGAGTTTTACCGCGAGGCGCATGACAAACCAGGATCCAAACCAACGATCACAATAAACAAGTCTAATTTAACATATGCAATTTCAAAAACATAGTTTAAATCTCCAGTTACAGCGGAAGCTTATTATTAAACATAATCCAAACGTAAACCAAATTGTTCAAAGTTTGAAAACCATGCAATCCTAACTAGACGCCGTGCAGACGCGTGCGCCCTAGTTCCATTGTGCTACCTTAGCGACCTGAGAAAACATGTAAAAGTTTACGTCAGCACAAAAATGCTGGTGAGTTTACAGGTTTTGTAATCACAGTACCAAGTTCAACCTGTCCATACTATAACAAATCGAAAACCAAAGTACGCTAGCTAGGCGTATGTTTTGTTACTAATACGATTGGAAAACCATTACTAACTCGCAAACCAGATGTCGTGCCCGAATAGTAAACCTGTTGTTCCTGTTTGAGACAATATGCACTCGCCCGGCCCTCCAAGCCGACGAGCGGGGTTGGTCACTCCCAATAGCGCTATTCACATTTCCCCGTTGTGCTAACCCGCACATTCATGGTTCCCCCGGGACTTCCAAAGATCGTATAGTAAACCATAGAAACCCATAGTATGACAGTAGTTACCAAACATAAGTTTTAACACATGTTTTCTCCCCCGAAAAGTGAAACCAGATAAAAGAGTGGCCGTAAACTCACCTTAGGTTTGTAATAGATTGATGTTATAAGCTTGAAATCTTGTGTTTTGATCCAAAATCGTGTTCCAGAGGTTGTGTGGGTGTTAGGATGAGTTGTGGGACGACTAGGGTTATTAATATGAAGTTTAGGAGGTCAAGTATTGCATTTATAGGCGTTTTTAGTCGTCCAACACGTTATAGGCGATTACGCAGCATTATCAGGCGAATAGGGATCCTATTCGCCCCCAGTATAGGCGAATAGGGCCTATTCGCCCTTAATGGGTCCCTACTCGCCTACCCTATAGGCGAGTACAATCTCCTATTCGCCTATAGGGTCCGGTTCAGCATGTTTGGTGCGTTAAACTCCGTTTTAACATATGTTAACACATTTTCACATACCGACAAGTCACATAATGATTGTAAACACATAATTCTTGCAAACAAACACATTCACACTCGTTCACCAATTCCCGGGACTCGAGACTTGTATGTTCCCTATGTTCTGACGATTCTACGAATCGTCACCCTTTGTACACTTGGTTAAGGACCGACATCTAATGAGCCTCTAGACTAACATCTAATGATCCTCTATACCAAACTAACAGTTCCCGAACCGTAATACGACTCAACTATCCCAGTTAAGTATAATATACGCGTGACTCGCTAAGGTAGACTTTAATCTAGACAACGTTGTTAATCAGAATTTTGCCGGGTGTCACAGAGTCTTAGAAGAAGGTGTGTGGATGATCAATATCCTATCACTACTTATGCAAAGTCGAATGTCAAGAACAACTTTGAAGAGTACCGTGCGTGTTTTAAGTGCGGGGAGAGAGGGCATTTACTTGCTCACTGCCCGTACGTTAGACACGAGAGGCACGAGGTTGAAGTGAAGCAGAAATATGAAAGTCCAGTTGATAATCATTGTTATCCACAAAGACGATTTGTCCCTCTACCAGCACCTTTTTATAATCAAAGTAGATATTTTTAAAAGAGGGAAAATCGTCAGATGATATATGATCGTCGTAACAGGATAGCAACTGAAAAACCCCTTAAGAAACCAATGGTGAACACAACTGTTGACAATAAAAAGGTTCCTGTTAAACCCGTTGTCAAACCAACAGTTGGACCTATCTCTGTTAAATCAGAGAAGGTAACCAAGAAAGTTTCATTCAAAGATGAAGTAAAGAAACCGGTTGAGACCCCAAAATCTCAAATTCGGATCTTGAAACGTTCGGAACAGCACTGGTCACCAAAGGGTTCACAAGGTGCTTCATCTTTACAAACAAATGAGAATGTCAAATCTGAGAATGAAAAGGATTTAACTGATCAGAAAAAGATCAATTCAAATTCAAATGTATGTGATAAAGAATCTTTGAAACAAAATGTTCAAAGACCCAAGAACAAAAAGGCTTGGGTCCCTCGAAAGAACTAATCTTTTTACTTGATATGTGCAGGGAGCTTCAGCTGGCCCTATGAGCAGTCTTTGTATTGTTGACAGTGGAGCTTCTGGTCACATGACAGGGGATCTATCGCTACTGTTCGATATCAGAAATATAAATGGAAGTTATGTAGCGTTTGTTGGTAACAAGGGTGGATACATTACCATGGAGGGTAGTGTCAGTAATGGAATAGTGAGCTTTGAGAAAATCTCCTACGTGAAACAAATCGATTACAATCTGCTCAGTGTCAGTCAGATTTGTGATAAGCAGTTTTCAGTTTACTTTGATGACAAATCTTGTTATATACTCAAGCCAGGATTCGTATTACCAAAAGAGTGGGTGATGTTAAAGGCGCCGAGAGTGAACAACTTGTACATTCTTGATATGTCAAAAGCAATGACTACACAAGGCCAAGTCACGTGTTTCCTCTCCAAGGCTACTGAAAAAGAATCAATTATGTGGCATAGGAGGATGGGACACATTCACCTTCGAAAGATTAATCAATTGGTGAAGAATGAACATTTCACAGGTATGAATGTTAAACATTTTCACTTAAATGACAAGTGTGTGAGTTGCAAGAAGGGTAAGCAGCACAAACAATCCCATAAGCCAAAGAAAGTCAATTCCGTTGAACTGCCACTTGAGCGTTTGCACTTGGATCTGTTTGGACCGGTCAAACGTAAAAGTCATGCTGGTGAATTGTACTGTCTTGTGGTTACCGATGATTTTTAAGATTTTCATGGGTTATGTGCTTGCACCATAAGAGCGACACGTTTGATAATCTGAAAGTTCTGTTCACTCGATTGGAAAATATCTATGGTCTCAAGATCAAGAGAATTAGGAGTGATAATGGGACGGAGTTTAAGAATGCACAGATGGACGCTCTTTGTGAAAACAAAGGTATTTATCATGAATACAGTGCTCTGTATACCCCACAACAGAACGGTGACGCTGAACGCAAAAACAGGACTCTAATTGAAACGGAAAGAACAATGCTCGCGGACTCAAATCTTCCAATAATGTTCTGGAACAAAGCAATTTACGCAGCTTGTTATACTCTTAATCGTGTTTTAACGGTGAAGAAGTTTGGCAAAACTTCTTATGAGCTGTTGAATCGACGAAAGCCGAATTTAGAGTATCTAGAACCGTTTGGAGAAGGATTCTTTGTTGGATATGCAATCCCGCTCAAACGGGTTTTCAACAAGCGAACTCGTCAGGTCGAGGAGTGGGCTAATGTCGAGGTACAAAGATATACTCAAAATGTACCGGGAAGCGGTCCAGACTGGATGTTTGGTTACAAGGATTTCTTTGAATCATTCAATCTAGATAGCTTGGTTGAAGAAGTTGTATTACGATTATATTACGAGGTTGAAAACGCAGTGACATCACCATTGGTGCGTCCGATCACTGTAAACCCCCAAACAACTTCTAATGATACCAATGCTTCTGTAGCTGAAGAAGAGGTATTTTAGGAAGCTTCCACAACTCTTAATTCATTGGAATCTGAAGATGACGATGATGTTACAAGTGAAGCTGTTCCAGAGATTGCTACAGAGACACCACCGGTGAACCCAAATCCACATGGTGCTTCATCATCGATCGTGGGTAATGATCTGGATTTCGCAGAGAACTTAACTACTCAGACGGGAGTTCAAGTACCTGATTATCCGGAATCTCGGATACATCGGATTCACCCGATCGAGCAGGTTATTGGTGATCCTGGTAGCTGTGTGATGACGAGAGGTCAACTGAGGAATGCAAACTCACCGGAAAACCTTGGCTCTCTTGCTTTATATGCCAAAATCCAAAAATCAGGTTTTCAAAATGACTGGTCTTTTGCTTGTTATGTTTCGCAGGTTAAGCCGCGGACATACAAGGACGCTCTTTTGGATGATGCTTGGGTAGAAGCTATGCAAGAGGAGTTATTATAGTTTTAGAAACTCGGCGTGTGGACACTGACAGATTTACCCCCAGGCCAAAAAAAGATAGGAACGAAATGGGTGTTCAAGTGTAAGAAAGATGATAGAGGAGTGATTGTCAGGATCAAAGCTCGTTTGGTCGTACAAGGCTTTCATCAAGTTGAAGGAATTGATTACAACGAGATTTATGCACCAGTTGCACGCTTAGAGGCTATCCGAATGTTTCTGGCGTTTGCATCATATAAGAAATTTAAGGTGTATCAAATGGACGTCAAAAGCATGTTTCTTTATGGTGTGGTCAAGGAGGAAGTTTACGTAGGTCAACCACCAGGCTTTGAAGACCCTATTCACCGGGATAAGGTCTACGTTCTAAACAAAGCTCTTTACGGGTTGCACCAGGCTCCAAGGAAATGGTATAAGGAGCTGAGCACGTATCTTCTTTCCAAAGGATTTAAGCGAGGTTTGGTAGATTGCACACTGTTCCCTAAACGAACAGGGGATGACTTGCTTCTAGTCCAGATTTATGTTGATGACATTATTTTTTGTTCTACTAACAAACTTCTATGCAGAGAATTTGAACGTGTTACGCAGGAAAAGTTCAAGATGAGCGCAATGGGAGAGATGCAGTTTTTCCTAGGCTTGCAGGTGGAACAAAGACCAACGGGGATCTTTATTCACCAGACGAAATATTTGTCTGAAGTCTTGAGCCGATTCCAGATGGATGATTCTAAGCCGATGGATACCCCAATACAACCTAATCATGGGATTGGTGTTGATGCTAAGGGGGAGCTAACTGACCCATTTACATACAGAGCAATCGTCGGATCTCTGATGTATCTCACCGCCTCCAGACCAGATATAATGCTTGCCACATGTCTCTGTGCACGTTATCAGTCGAAGCCGAAACAGAGTCATCTTGCAGCTGTCAAACGTATCCTTAGATATGTGAAGGGTTTTCCGTCGAGAGGACTATGGTACCCTAATGATGATAATTTTGACCTAATCGCTTTTAGTGATGCAGATTGGGGTGGCTGTGGCATAGACAGCAAATCCACAACGGCTGGATGCCAGTTTATGGGGAGCAGGCTCGTGACATGTTAATGCAAGAAACAGACCGCAGTTGCCTTATCCACATGTGAAGTGGAATACGTCTCAGCATCAAGTTGCTGCTCACAGGTTCTTTGGATACAACAACAGATGGTGGACTATGGTTTGCAATTTCTTAAAACCCCTATTTACTGTGATAACGAAGCCGCAATTGCATTAACAAAAGACTTAGTAAATCACTCAAAAGCTAAACATATCCGGATCAAATATCATTTTATCCGTGATTGTTACGCTAAAGAGTTGATCGATATGGTCAAAATCCACAATGACTATCAACGTACAGATCTTTTTACCAAAGCTTTTGATAAATCAAGATTTGACTATCTTTTGAAAGCTAATGGTATAAAAGAAAAACAGGACTGATCACCACCTCAGTTTATCATTTTTTTAGTTTAAGTTTTTATTGCTTTTTCAGAAAATTACAAAAATACAAAAATACGATTTCTATTTTTAGTTAGAATTTATTTTCAGAAAACCCAAAATCATTGAAAAATTCAAAAATTTATAAAAATTAGAAAAACTCAAAATGATTTCCTGGAGAAAAAGGGGAAATGATAGTACATCAGTGGGGATCTGAAACATTCTAAAGACATGTAATGCAATATAAGGCGTGTGTTTGAGTCTGTGTGATGTGTTGATAAGCTTCGTAGACCTAATACTGCGTGCCTGATACATACATATCAAACGAATTTTTGTGTGGATGAAGTCCTTATGGGCATATGGTCTTAGTACCGTAATTTCGTTTGATAGGGTATTTGTACAAAACTCGGAGGTTTCGGGTCGTTATGTTATTAGTTGTCTGGGGATAGCCTCTCTGATCTTCTGCTGTAAGTCATTACGGACCTAGATCAGACAGGGTGTCTTTCTACAAGAGCTTTAAAGCCAAATCCTAAAGTTACCGAATTGAGGAACTTTCCATGTATGACTATAATCAAATATTATCTATTACATCGTATCCAATCACTAATGAAAATCATGATTGATATAAGCCCTCAACCTGGTAGAGTGCACATGTTACTCTGTTGCATTGATTTGCTGACCTGTATACCTCTATGCCTCATACCTTGTAAATTATAGATGACGAAATCATAATCACGCGTTACAATGAGTCTTTGTGCATCTACTTCTTGATATGGGAGTATGTCGTGTGTGTGGGAACCACAGACAATTGAGTTTATACTATAAATAATGGTATCAGTCTAAAGCACTGCACAACAGTCTACATGTGAGTTTATGTGGATCACAATATCAGCAATTGCCAGATCACACATTGTCTTTAATGATAATAAATCAAAAAGATCAACGGTGTGATCAGATTTCTCAATAACTGATATGATCCCTTTACCGGAAATCACAAAAAAATTATTGCTAAATCTTTACATTTATGCATTTTATATTTCTCGACAAAAATACAAAACTCAAAAAGATTTTAGGTGTGTTTTACCAAAAAGTTTATAAAATCCAAAAAGATTTTACATTTCTATCTTATTTTTGATAGCTGATGGTGGTTGATGATGATTTTCTAAAACTTGATTGACCATTTGAGCTTTGTCATCTTTAAATGAGAAATAATGCATGTCGGATGCTTAAAAGTTGAAAAATATTTTGAACGGGACTCGATTTTGAGATTTGGTAAAATTTTCAAAAATTCTACTTTTCATTCGCCCCTTCATTGGGTCGAAGGTGGAATTTGATCTGTTCATTCGTACCTTTTAAATGGTTGAATGTGAGAGTTCATGTGATAGTTTCACATTTGAACCCTTTTTCCTACATTCGAACCTTTCAGTAGGGTCGAAGGTGGAAATAGTTTCACATTCGACCTAGTCAAACGGTCGAATGTGGTGTCTATATAAACCATTTCTGCACATTCGGCCTCATTTCAATTTTTTTCAAAATCTCTGAGATAAAGTTATCTTGTTGCCCGTGTTTTCTAAATCATATCATTGTATTCGTATTGATTCACTGATCATTTTCTCATATCATTTGCAGGTTAACACTACATATTCAGTTCATAATCATTAATTTTCTGACTGTGCCCTAACTATCCTTAAACTTTGATTTAAACCTGTTAATTGTTTAACTTTTTGATACGGTTTAATTGCTTATGTGTTTTAGGGGGAGAATGAACAAAAACTTAGGGTTAAATCCAAACAGATTGCACAATTGATGTTTTAATAAGTTCGAACCTTAGTTTTTAGTGGAAAACACATAATCAATGGTTTATAATTGCAATTGATGATTGGAATTACTTAATCTGTTATATTAGATAGTAACCAAATCAAAATGGCAAGTTAAATCGAACAAAATAAAAAATATGATGTTCAAGGAGATGAACAGTCTCCTTCGCCCAATTTTAAACGGTCGAATGTGACTGTTTGGGCGAAGGTGAATGTTCAAACGGTCGAACCTGGAATAAACGGTCGAATGTATAATTTTTCAAAATATTTTTCACATTCGACCATTTTTAATTCAACATTCCAACCTTTGATTTCACATTCGAACCAACGACTGGTCGAATGTAGAATCTGAAAAACCAAAATTTTCAAGTTTTGTTTATTTTGTCCGTTTTTAATATGTTTGTTTGATTTGTTTTGTAGTCTAACTATGTCTGAACAGGGAAGTGCTAGTGTTTCTGCTGGATCTTCAGGGCAAGCAACTGGGAAGGAACAGATTGACGATTTGCCATTCGAACCGGTACACAATTGTTGTGCGTATCTAGGAGACTTGAAGAAGCATACTGAATTTGCTGGGATCATAGAGTTTTTGAAGAGGAGTCATGTTATTGACGCTATTGCTACTCCAGCAATTATATACAGAGATCATCAAAGAGAGTTTTGGACAAATACCAAGATGAATTTTTGGGAATGTGAATCGTCAATTGTTAGTAAGATTCAGGGGGAGTTGGTGATTATCTCTGAGAATGATATTAGAGAGGCGTTGAAGCTGGAAGATGTTAAGACACATCCCAGAGAATTGTCTTGGACTGAGCAAAGGAAATGCTTCCTTCGGATAAAGTATAATGGACCAATCACTGACGGTTCGTTACGCAAAGGGAAGTTATGTCCTCAATTTAAGTATCTTGCTCATGTCATGATACACGTGTTCGGATCAGCAAGTGGAGGGTATGGTTTGATGAGAAAGAGCATCAGTTCTTTGATGGTGGCTCTTATATTGAACAAACCGTTCAATGTATCCGGTATTTTGTTGGAACACATGTTAGAACCACTTAGAGGGTTGAAGAGCAAGAAGTTTCTATTGTACCCGAGATTTCTTCAGATGATCTTTGATTTGAAGTATAAGAACTTGAAGAGATATCCTAAACAGATTGTAGTTCAGGATCACATGAGTTTGAACACACTTGTTTGGATGAAAGGTTATAAGGGTGTGGCGATGAATGAAAGACCACCTATGAAGAATCTTTTTGGACATCTGATCAAGGAAGATTATGAAGATCCAGGTACTGATAAGGTTAGACAAGATAACAGTGAATCAGATGAAGACAATCCATTATTTCCAGTACATCCTGATGCTAAGAGAAAGCGTCAAGTGATAAATGTTGGTGCAAAGACTGGAAAGGGCAAAGAGAAACAAGATGATGCTGAACCTGTTCAAAAGAAGGTGTCAAGAAGGAAAAAGAGTGTTGCGAAGAAAGGTTTACACTTAGTGGATGAAATGTCGGTTGATTCAGAAGAGACACAAGAGGATGAACGATGGGATTCAGATAGCGAGACTGTTAAGAGCACCACGCCCAAGGCCACTGTGGCTGGTGAGTCTGTAAGTCTCAATGAGTCTTTAGAGGAGCAAAGGACAAAAGGTCTTGTTGCGTTGGATGAAACTGATGAAGGATTAGGATTAGGATCCGAAGACTTTGTGGGATCCCCAAAGTCAGGTGAAAAAAAAAATGAAGCCACAGTACAAGAAGAAAGAGAAGGTACTGAAGCCAATGGAGAAAAGGGCTAGAGACATTGAGATATTGGTTGCTGGAAAGAAACTGCCACCAGCATCTAGCTCTAAATCACCAATCACATCCCCGGCAGCTAAGAAGCAAAAGACAACAACTGCTGGTGAACCGACTGAGTTACCAACTGATGAGTTCAATAGTGCATTAGACAGGGTGTTAAAGAAATTGAAGAAAGGAAAGTTTTCTGCTGCTGAAGCTTCAACACCACCAAAGGTTACAGTAGACAGTGATGTTATGACTGCTGTGAACCAGAAGCTTGATGACATGATAAAAATTATAAATCAACAACAAGCAGAGATAGAATAGTTGAGAAACAATGATAAGAAGATGTTAGACGTTGTTGAAACATCTCATGAGAATCAAGAAGCTCTTGAAGCCAAGATAAAACAACTTCAGAAAGAAAATAAGTAGTTGTTGAAGCACGAACAGAGAAACACCAGGAGATACATTGCTATCAAGGAGGATAATAAGAAGCTGAAAGAGAGTAACAAGAGTATGGATAATTTGATTAAAGACTTGTACTCTAGAGCTCCTCAATTGCAAGCTGGTGAAGAGGATAAGGAGCGTGATGTAGAAGAAGTTGATTTCGAACCATCCGATGAAGAGGAAGAAGAAGATGTTGAATTAGATGAGGATGCTGGTAAAGATCCTAAGAAGAAGAAAGATGGTGATGATGATGGTTCGGGAGATGATTCAGGAAAGGGTAATAGCTTTGCAAGTTTTGATAGTGATGATGATGATGATGATGACACAGACAAGTATAAGTGTGAGAAAAGAGGATCTGGAAAAGGTGCAGGAGAATCCAGCTCAAAGGCTCCTGGTAGTACAGTTGATGATGATAGTATCTTTTGGAATGAGAAGATAAGATCCTTATCCGATGAGGATAAGAATATGTATCGCCAGATGTTGAAAGACAGAGTCTGGATGATAGAAATGACTAGCAGATTCCCTGAGATATTTGAGTCCAACGATATGAGATTTGAGTTGGAATACAACGATCCTGATTTAGAAGATGGAGAAGTTTCTACGGCCATGTCTAAAGAGATTTTAGAAGGACTGGCGAAACAGGTTGGAAAGACTCTGGAGGAGTTGATGATTGATAATCAGATTCCAAACTTACCTGAGAAAGAAGCAGGTAATCACTCCAATGATAGAGACGTGCCAGTGTTTGAGGAAGTAGAGATCGAGGATATCACGAGTGAGGAATATCCAGAACACTTCAAGAAAAATAAAGATTCTGGATTTCCTGGATTCATTGATGAGTATTGAAAGAGGCTGAGAAACTTGCTCATGAAAAGAGTAAGAAATTTATTGAAGAAGTGTTTCAAGATTGTGACAAGCCGAACACTGAACAATCTGATACTTTGAAAGATATGTTGAGAAAGCTGAAGGAGAAAGAAGCTAATCGTCCAAAGACAGAGATTCAGGGCAACTTCTACAAGTTCCATAACGAGTTGTTTAAAGGGAAAGCTTTGGGATGGAAGTTTGTGAAACAGTTGAAGTGTGTAGCTGTTAAATGGGAAAAAGGAATACTGTACTTTGAGAGATTCCATGATTTGAAGACACTTCCATACTGGGCGATTCGTGATGTATGTAGACATGAGATGACTGGTTCTGTAAACGATCATGTTGCTTACTTTGCAGATCGTATGTCAAGAGAAAGCAGAACTAAATGGAACTTGTTTACTCCTCAGTATCCTAAACGAATTGTGCATAAGAAGGAGATTGATGATATAACTGGGATGCCTAAGGTGACGTTAAAGTACAAACCACCTAGAGTGTTGAAACATATTCCGTTGATGCAGATCCCTCAACACTTTTCTAAAGACTTCATATGGTGGTATTACGATTGGAAGACTGCATAAGCTGTTATCGTGTTGAAGGATGGTGTAAAAGACTTCAAGAAGATTCACATATTTTATCCCATGTGGTTGATTAACTGTTCGTATGAGGATATTATAATGCTTTATTATAATCCGATTTACTGCGAAGCTAAGGATAGTGAGCAAGCAAGCAAATACCAACGTGTGGTATTCTTATGCTTTGCGTGGGATGTAAATGCTGGATGTGATTTTGATAAGAAATTGGGGAAGTTTGTGAAGGTGCAGGAAGTTCCGGAAGTTAAAAAGAAGAAGCCGAAACAAACTTTTGAACCAGTAATGACCAAGGAACAGAAGACTTTACTACACATCAAGCTCATGAACAAGATGATGGACCAAGAGCGTAAGCAATACAAGCAATAGTCGAGGGGGAGTTTGTAGATGCATAATATGCGACTAATGCTTTTGGATTGCGAATAATACAAGTTTTGTTCTTAAGTCGAATGGTCGAAGGTGATAATTAATGGTCGAAGGTGGTTTCTAACGGTCGAAGGTAGATGAAGATGGTCGAAGGAGCACAGGGAGGTCGAAGGTAGAAATAGGGTTTAATGTATAACTTGGTTCGACCATGTTGATTGGTCGAACCTGCACATTCGACCAACATAAATGGGCGAATGTGCAGGCCTATATAAGGTCAAGTTGATTTTTGCAATTTAACTTTTGACATTTTGTTTTCCCTCCCTGTGTGTCCTCCCTAGGTTTTATTGTTAAGTCTGAAAACGTATTTTAAGCTTTGTAAACATCATTTTCAAGTGTATTTGAGTATCTATCTTAATGAAATGAGAATGTTTATGATGATTTCTGTGTTTTGCTAGTTTATTATAATTTTGTGATCAATTTAGGGATTCCGCACCTGAATTGAAATTGTTTGATCATTATCTTTGTTATTTAGACGATCCTACGCACATACAAAGTGGTATTAGAGCCAATATGGATCAAACAACCACAAATTGATAATATTACAGCTGATTTGGACCCAATTTTGATCAAAACTTTCTGTTTTTCTTTGATAAACTGAATTTGGTGTTAAATTGATTGATTTGAGCTTGTTTTCATGGATAAAACTCATAATTCTCTTTGTTAAACTTGTTCCAAATCAAATCCGAGGCAAAACCTGATTAAGATCATCAAATTTCATCAACTTTTGAAAATTTTGATCAAAATTAACTGATTTTCATAGAATAACCGTTTTTGAAACATGAAGGGTCGAACCTAGGGAGACTGGTCGAAAGTGTGAGTTTTTGGTAGAACCAAGGATTATTTGGTCGAACTTGGAGTGTTATTTGGTCGAATCTAGAGTTTATCAATGTGATTTTGTTCATTCGACCATTTTGGGTACATTCGACCAATCGAGTGGTTGAACGTGGGTGTAAACGGTCAAAAGTGAACTGAGTTTGTTATTTTCTACATTCGAGCTTTTCCAAACGGTCGAACGTGACTTGATTTTCACATTCGACCACACGATTCATACAAAGGGTCGAACGTAGAATTTGTTATAAAACTTTTCTAATCTTTTCGTGTTTAATCATTTTCAGATCGATATTTGGAATTTTCCTACAACACCATGACGTATTACAACACCACAACAGCAGACAACCATGGATCCTTGGTCGGTGGATGCTCAAAAGTCTAGTCAACCATCCCAACCGATTAACTACATGGCGATGACAAGTTCTATGCCTTAACAAGTTGCACAACCACAACCACAACCGATGGCTGACTATTGGGGTGTTGCAGCAGCGGCGGTTCATTCACACACTACCAACGCTATCTCGACTCTTATTCAAGACTTATCGTCGGGTAGTGGAAGCCGTCCACCAAAGCTTATGGAAATGGTTGACTACAACACATGGAAGACCAAGTTCAAGATACATCTTGAGGGAATGGGATTAGAGGGAACGGAAGCTTGGCAAATGATTGCTAAGGGCTATGTTGCTCTGATCTTGGAGAACACGGGTGAGCCAATTCCGTTGGAGAATCTTGCAGATGATGAGAAAAAGAAATTTGCTATTGAGAAGAAGGCTTTTTCTCAACTGTCCCAGGCCATTAATACTGATTTGTTACATCAGTTTGGGTCTTGCACTACATCTAAACAATTGTGGGACATGTTACGAAATAGGCATGATGGGAATGAGAAGACGAGGAAGTTGAGGATGAAGGAACTTAGGAAAGAGTTTGAGAACTTCAGCTACATGCGTAATATCAAGTGTAATTGAGTATCTATCTTAATGAAATGAGAATGTTTATGATGATTTCTGTGTTTTGCTAGTTTATTATCATTTTGTGATCAATTCAGGGATTCCGCACCTGAATTGAAATTGTTTGATCATTATCTTTGTTATTTAGACGATCCTACGCACATACAACAACATGTGGGGATTTCCTATGACACCAAGGCCTGTTACAACACAGCAACAACACGTTCCAATGAATCCATGGGCTGTAGCTTCTCAGAAGACAAACACTCTGTCATCTCAACCGATTAACTACCTTGCCATGAGTATTGGGGCGTTGCAACAAGTTCAATACCACCACCTGTTACTCAACCTCCACAACAACCGACGACTGATTATTGGGGCGTTGCAGCAGTAGCGGTACATTCTCAAACTACAAATGCTATTTCCACACTAATAAATGATTTGTCTTCAAGTAGTGGAAATCGCCCTCCGAAGCTGATGGACATGGCAGAGTATAATCAATGGCAAAAGAAGTTCAAGATGCATCTTGAAGGCATGGGTTTGGAAGGAACTGAGGCGTGGCAGATGATTGCTAAAGGGTATGCTGCTCCGTGCTTGGAAAATTCAGGTGAACCGATTCCACTTGATGGTTTATCTGAAGATGAGAAGAAGAAATTTGCAGTCGAGAAGATGGCATTCTCACCAATGTCTCAAGCCTTGACTACCGATTCCATTTGTTGGGAATGAGACTCTGAACGAACTAATACCAAGATATTGCCATCTGTTGACCGAGTTGTCGAATTATGACATCAAGATTCCCATGTCTGAGTTGGTTGATAAGTTTGCTGATTCCTTACCACCATATTGGAATCAAAATATTGAGGTTTTGAAAGAGAAGGATTCTTATCAATACGGGACAATCAATGAGCTAAGCAGTCAATATCGGTGATATCTCGGTGATATATCGGTGATATCTCGGTTATCGGCCATAAGGGCCTATCTCGGTCACAAATATCGGTCCCTATCTCGGTTCCGATAATCTCGGCCGATATCGGTGATATATCGGCCGATACTGCCTTCAAAATATCGGTTGTATCGGTGAGAATATCGGTTATATCGGTGAGAATATCGGTTTGGTGTTTTTTTTGCCCATTTTGATACCATTTAGGTTACAACAGAGATGTAATAAGGCTGAAGAGATGTAAAAGGGATGAACATTGTAACACCCCAACCGATGGCGGAAACATCGGGATGTCACGTATTGATGATTGTTCAGTAGCTCATGGAGTATAATAAGTTTCATTAATTGATTTAAATAAATTACATACAATTGTTCTACAAGAATTCGTACATCAAATTGAATAAACTATGCACATATCTTCAAGCAATTCTTCAAGCAAGTAGAACCTGAAACATGTTAAGTTGAAAATATTTGGGTCAACAAAAGTTGGTGAGAATACATAGGTTTTTGGAAATAATTGATAACCATAGTTTGTACAACATGCAAAGTTGTATGATGATAGAGTATGATACCGACATGTAACAATGCGTCTTTGTACAACCAAACCTTGTGTCGACTGTTGACTAACTCGCAAGATTAGTTAAATGTTGTTACTGTTATCGATCATCCCTGAATTTATGCGAGGGATGGGTTTGTCAGACCTATAGCGCTATAATCTAAACAGGCGGCTTAATCAATGTTAATGATTGTACTGTGTCTTTTTGTTACAGTCAAATGATAGAATGATGATGTAATTGAATCACAAATAAATATGAGTAAATGATAGTATAAAATGTTTAAACATGTTTCACCCCAAAAATAGTGAAAATAGAGAAAAGGGGCTATGTAAACTCACCTTAGCAAATGTTATGCTTCTTGAAAAGATTGAATAATGGGGTTGCCCAAATAATGCCAAATATCACCCTATAATAATGTGATAAATAAGTCTATCTAGTCTACAAATGTATAAATTTCTAGGGCTTCGGATTGGGAATAAATGCTCGTTTGATTAATATTAAAAATATTCGACAATTGAGAGAAATTTAGTAAATTAATGACTAAAAATCTTTTTATGAAATCTAAATTTAGGATGGTCACAATAATGTGCTTAAAGTATAAAAATAATTTTTATAAAATTATTTTCTTTAAAATAGATTATTAAATCTATTTATTACAAATTGTCAAACTTTAACTTTAATATCTTAAAAATACTAAAATTAAAGAATTATCATTTTAAAAATTATATTTCTGTTCTAAATATTCAGAAATAATTTGTATAAAATTTTGGTGCAAAAACAATGAAAATTGAATTTATTATGATTTAATTATGATTAAAACTAACAAAAATTGATTAAAAATATAAAATAAATGATTTTTCAAAATTAAAAATCATTTCAGTAAAGTTTAACATTATACAAACTTAGGATAATTTTTGTAGAAATTTATAAAATTGTTTTGATATTTTAATGGATTTTTGTAAATATAATAGCATAAAATTGATTTAATTATTAAATATATTAAATAAATGAATTTTTGAAAACTAAAAATTGGGTGTTAAACTTTTTCATCAGATTAATATAAGATAATTTTTTTAGAATTTACAAAAGAGTTTTAATATTTTAAAACGAATTTATAAAATTATATGTAATATATATTTAATCTTGATTTAAAAACAAAACAAAAATAAAGGTTTTGCCCTAGATGGGACTCGAACCCGCGTGGACCATAGAGGGTGCACCAGACACAACCACTTGGTCTAGACCAGTGGTTGTGTTTGGTTCCTGTTTAAATAAAATAAATATAATCAGAGTTTTGTGTTCTTCCCCAAATTACAAACACAAACCCTAGAACACCAATCAGTTTATAAACTCTGTTTTGGTTTAATTGACCATGGGGTTAATGTTTCATTTTGGCCGATTAAACCACAGCAACAATTAATTAGATTCATACCTACGATCTTAGGAGTGAATCGCACATCAAAGGCCGAGACAAAACACCTCCAATGCGATCAACAGAGGAAACGAAGACGAATTTTTTTGTGTGGGTTATCTTAGTCGCTCGTATGTAGGTGTGTGTGCAAATTTAATTGGGTTAAATCCTCCTTATATACACGATTTGGAAGAAATTTTTGGAATGTTTGACCCATTACTATAGAACGCGTAATAGGCTTAATTTAGGACGGTTTTTTGGAATGGTTTTGGGTTGCTGTCTCTCGCAGCAGCGAGTAAGGAATGGAACAGACAGCAGACATAATTGGAATAAATGATTATTTGGTTGGATTTCAAACAAGGAACCAATGTGGTTCAGATGGTAAGGGACGCGTGCTTGTGGGAAGAAGGTCTCCGGTTCGAACCCCGGATGGAGCATTCTTTTTTTTTTTTTATTAATAAGGAAGGAGGGGAGGAGGGGTTTGGGCTGGGTATATGCTTGGGCTAGGTGGGCCGCAGATGGGTTGGGTAAATTAGTTAGTTTGTTTAATGTTATTGTTATTACATGTTATTATTATTATTATTATTATTATTATTATTATTATTATTATTATTAATATATATATATTTAAAATGCTACAAAATAATTAAATGTAAATTATAATAATAGAACTTGTTGTTTTAATCCAAATCATACGTTAACGTATAATTATCTAACGTGAAATGTTACAGTCTCCCCTACTTTTAGGAACTTCGTCCCGAAGTTAAGAGAAACATTAGGTTTACAATTGGCCAACTACTGAAAACCTTGATAAAATTTCACAATACTTTAATGTACCTGTAAATTCATGATTACGTTCCGGACCGCAATCACCAATTTACCTTACATTAAAGTTTTGCGTCCTTCTATGACTCCACCGATTGTTGAGCAGGTCCGATAGCCTCCACCAGTCGTGGAGTAGGTTGTAGGGCCTCTCCCGACTGTTGAAAAAGGCATAATGACCTCTGCCAATCGTTGAGTAGGTTTGACAGCCTTCACTAGTCGTGGAGCAGGTTGTAGGGCCTCTCCCGACTGTCGAAAAGGCATGATGAGCTTTATTAAGTGTAGCACATAGATTGCAAATTGATAACATGTTTATGCACAGTATAGGGGTTGTAGTTGTATAGATTTATATAATTTGTTCACATTCAAACAATCATGCATCACGTAACAACTTTCAGACAAAAATTTCAATACTAGAATTTATTATTCAAATAGAGTCAATACATAGAATAAAAGCAACCAATAGTCAAATAGTGAGACTTGTTGTTAGGTAGCTGCACCGTCTTCAACTGTCTAATTGGAATTTCGAATGAATTAATCTCTAATAATTGTCCGCTGAATGTCGGTGATGTGGCTCTCCTTTGATAAATAATGCGCCTGCTTTCAATATTCCTTTAGGTCTTTTTTTGTTTGGGCCTTTGGGCCATTCCAAAAGTGACAACAAATGTCACCAAAACTTTATTACTATTATTATTATTATTATTATTATTAATATACTATTATTTAAATATATTATTATGACTCCGTGTTTTAAACTCGGGTGTTCTTGACTCGATCAAAGTTGCTCGTTTACATTTCAACGTCCATGAACACATGCTCTAAAGTGCTCGTGTGTCAATTAAAATTCTTTACTTTTGAGCTCATTTTCCACGAACACCTATAAAATAATAAAATAAATAAATAAGTACTAAAAACTAATAAAAACTATACAATGACAAAAATAGGCCAACAAACGAATACACGCCTAAAACTACTAAAAACTATATACAAAAGACTCAATTATAACAAAAAATACATAAGAGAATAGATGTGTTTTACGACACCTCAAACATCCCCACACTTAAACCTTTTTCGTCCCTGAAAAAGAATTATGCTATGGAATCACAATTAGGTTTACATCCAGTTTCAAAACATAGGTTACTTAATTAATAATCTACTAACGTGTTGATTGCGATTGCAGGTATATTGATCCTCTTAAACCCACACCGGTTTCCAAGCCCCCTTTTTATTTATGTTAAGTTCATGTTGATTAGTCTATCTAGGGTCTCACTCGAAGGAAGCCACAGTTCCTCCTAATCCCGCATCAAGCTTATGAAGCTAAAGGAACGACCAATTGACCATTTCCCAAACGTCTTATGTAGAAAACCAAGAGAATTTAAAATCACTTTTTTTTTTATATTTTTTTAGCATACTTAACTCAGAGGGTGTGACCAATCCAAGTCGCTATCCCAGTGGCCAGGCACCTTAAGCTTCAGCATTTTTTTTTTCATCTCAGCATACTTAACTCAGAGGGTGTGACCAATCCAAGTCGCTATCCCAGTGGCCAGGCACCTTAAGCTTCAGCATTTTTGCTTTGATTTCTATATTTTTTTTTTAAGTGATTAGAAATTCTAACGGTTTTCAACTTATAACGGTGCTTCTTATACTATTTTTGGCGGTTTTGGTCTCCCCGTTTCTCCTAGATGAGAACCCACAAAATAGCCTAACATAATTAATTTATTACTTTTCAAAGGAAACCTTTCTACCGGCCGAGCCTACCCACATATCCCAAATCAGACACGTTTTCAATCAATTTTAATCTCTTATTATACATACTATTTGAAAACTGGACACCTAACTTTACCTATCATTTTCCATATTTTATATAATGCAAACTTCAAAATTAGGGACTTTTTTTTTTCAGTTTTTTTTTTTTTTTTTTCAAACGACTTTATATACAAACTAAACGACAGTTTCCCATCCCCACACTTAAACTCTACATTGCCCTCAATGTAGAAATAGAAAACGACTCAAAACAAAAAATAATAAAAAAAAAAAATTCCGAATACAAAAATAAAAAGACGAGGGCAAATTGAAAAGGACTTAGCTGGTTAATTTTTCTTCGTAAGCTCTAGTCCAATCCAGGTCGACCGTATAGCATTTTGGTCGCGATCGGCTCTGACACAATGGTAAACTCTCGGGTTACTTCAATATAACGTACAGGTCCAGAATCACCCGAATGGAAATTGAGTACGGGTGGTGCAATCCAAACCTGCGCAAAACAAAACAAACAAAACCCGAGCATAATACCGAACCACACAAAAATAAAAAGACTCAAACTACTAACTTAGACTCATAATATAACAACAAACAAGAAGACGTACCTGCTTGGCAAAATGGCGGTGAATGGTGGTAGAACCAAATGGGTAGAGAAAAAAAAAATCTGGTTCTCGCTCAACGTGAAGGACACTGGTGATCACAACACGCGTTGCAAGAGAAAAAAAAATATAACTTTCCGGGGTAATAGCTGGTCGCATAAGGCGAACAGGTCAGCCCAGACTCCTCACATTACGTGAAAAATCTTTTTTCAGAGAAAGTTAATTAATTTTTATTTTTTAAAAAGAATTCTCCTATTACCCAAACCTTTACCAAAACTCCCACTCATAAAATATATATAAAGATAATACATGGGATCCGCTCATTGTGAAATTTCCTCTACCTAAGCAAACACGCAAACTTGCAAACAGACTCAAAGACACAAAAAATAAAAAATAAAACCTATGAACCACTACCGATTGACAGACCACAAATAAAAAAAAATGAAAAGCTAGAAAAATAAATAAATAAATAGGTGTACATATAAATTTACAAACTCTACAGAGCCTCCCCACACTTAAACTTAATCAGGGGGCTTCTCTTTTATCTGGACCCGATCCAACCCGTTTAATTCCACCCGGTCCATATTACTTAGCAAAATTAAATTAGTGGAATTTAAAAATATTTTATCGAATTTAAATGGGTCGGGCCACCAATATTTAAATTTACCTGGACCAAACATGATTCTTGGCATGTAATGAGGGGATTTGTTGTCTCTACAACTCCTGACCCTCACCCTGTGTCGGTCCAGGTGCCTCTTCGCCTTCTCCCGTGGTGGTGGCCATGGTGGTGGCACTAATAACAATGTAATATCCAATGCCTGCACGGGCCGGCTGTGGTGTTCTTCTTCTTCCACCACTGCTTCTTTCTTATCTTCCTTGTTTGGTGACACTTGTTCAAAATCTTTGTCCACTTCCAGGGCTGACAAATCAACCAACTCGTCACCAAACTCTTCTTCCTCATCAACTGCTTCTTCAAGCAGGTCAGTGGTGTCTTCCTCTTCCACCACTTCTTCCTCAAACAGCCAGCCTGTGGATTCAGAAAAATCCATATCTTCCTCAGCCTCCCCTATCTTCTCCATCATGGCTTTCCTATGCGCGTCCCAGGCTATCCTTTCTATCTCCTCATCATCACTCCAGACATCTGCCTCCCAAGGGTATGCTGTTGAACTAGAGATCTGGCAAGGCTGCTCATCCTGCTGAACCAAAGGTGGGACTAAGGCGTCCATTATGGTCTCTGGCTCTAACCCTGAATCCTGCAAAATATCATCCTCACAAGACAAGCGTAAAGAATCATATGGGTCAGTTAAATCATGCACAGAATCAGATGAGTAAGGACAAACAGTTTCAGCAACGGGCCTAACACAATCAGGTAATGTAAGTGTTACCATCTCGTCTGGGTCATCATCTGTGAAATAAACCTGCTGAACTGGAGGTGGGACTTCAAAGTCCATTATGGTCTTCAGTTCATCCACCTGAGCCTCTAGCCTTTTAAGTGCCGCATCTTGTTCCCTCAAAGATTCGGTGCGCTTGGATAGCAAAGAATCGATATCCTCGAGCATGAGCTGTTGTTTAGCAACTAAGGCGGCAAAATCGGGTCTAGTGTGAGACGAGACATCCCGATAATCGGGATGTGGATACAAATGTTGGCTAGGTGGATAATCTGACGAGCTACCACCATGCCTATCCTCATACATCTCAGCTTGTAGATAATCATGCCGACTTTTTCTTCTATCTAGTGACTCAGATGTTGCAGGGTTAAACCACCGGTTTGCCTGTGGGTATGAAGGCTGGTATGACTGATATGGCTGCGGCTGCAAATACTCGTTAGCATAATAATCTGTGGAATACCCCGATTAATATGAATGAGGGCATCTTATGGTAAAATGGGGTCCTCCGCAGATCTCGCACATGATTAAAAAAAATTATATATTAAGAATAAAAACAAATAAAAAATAAAAAATAATAAGTACAGGAAAAAAAACAAAAACTATTTACAAATTAAAAGACCAGACAAACGGTTTGGGAAGTTCTCAAGAGTGCGAATTGCGTCCCCGGCAACGGCGCCAAAAACTTTTAGAATGAATATCTCTCCAAAAATTATGCACCGTCTTCAACTGTCTAATTGGAATTTCGAATGAATTAATCTCTAATAATTGTCCGCTGAATGTCGGTGATGTGGCTCTCCTTTGATAAATAATGCGCCTGCTTTCAATATTCCTTTAGGTCTTTTTTTGTTTGGGCCTTTGGGCATTCCAAAAGTGACAACAAATGTCACCAAAACTTTATTACTATTATTATTATTATTATTATTATTATTATTATTATTATTATTATTATTATTAATATACTATTATTTAAATATATTATTATGACTCCGTGTTTTAAACTCGGGTGTTCTTGACTCGATCAAAGTTGCTCGTTTACATTTCAACGTCCATGAACACATGCTCTAAAGTGCTCGTGTGTCAATTAAAATTCTTTCCTTTTGAGCTCATTTTCCACGAACACCTATAAAATAATAAAATAAATAAATAAGTACTAAAAACTAATAAAAACTATACAATGACAAAAATAGGCCAACAAACGAATACACGCCTAAAACTACTAAAAACTATATACAAAAGACTCAATTATAACAAAAAATACATAAGAGAATAGATGTGTTTTACGACACATCAGTAGCTGGAGGGTCTTGATCTATGTTCAGTTTAGGGCATCGGTTACGGAAGTGATTTGGGTCTCCACATTCATAGCATTGACCATAGTTGTATCGATTAGGATTAGCAGCCTGAGCAGGGTTGATGGGTTGGTTGGCATTAGGATTTGGGGTCTCGCGACATGTATTAACTAGATGGCCATACCTACCACAATTGGTGCACAAGCGACATGCTGAAGCAGTGGGATGATGTCGGTTGCATGTGTTGCACAATGGATGGTTTCTTGTATAAGGTTTCTTGTTAGAAGCTTGTGGAGTGAGGTTTGCATCAGGATCCCTGGTCTTACGCTTCTGGTTCTCAGTAGTTACCGCGGCTACAATACTTGTTTTATTGCCTTTCCGAATTAAGGTCCCGTTCTTTACGTGATTATCAGTTAAGGTAGCTGCTAAACGTTTGGCTTCCTCCAAGGTGGCAGGATTCCTTCCCCACACCGTATCCTGGATTTGCATGGGCAGACCACCGATGTACTTCTCGATGGCTACCGGCAGGGGAGTGACTTTGTGGGGTAACAATAAGCTAAGCTCGTGAAAGCGGGTATTGTAGGCAAGGTTTTCCCCACTATCCTGAGCAAGGGTGTGGAACTCGTCTTCTAATTTCTTGACCTCGTTACGTGGGCAAAATTCATCTTTCATTATCTCCTTGACTTGATCCCACGTCATAGTAAGTGTAACTTCAGCTCCTCGGGTGCGCTTTTCCTCATTCCACCAAGTGAGTGCTCGTTTGTGAAGAACACTCATAGCATAACGGACCTTAAAGTTATCGGGACACTCACTATTGATGAAGGTATTTTCAATACCCTCAAACCATTGTAGGAGTCCTGTAGCTCCTTCTTCACCACTAAACTTTGGGGGATTACAAGAATTAAAGTGCTTTAGAGTGCAGGCTGGAAGTCCATTCCCGTTGTGATTTCCATTTCCATTCCCGTTGCCGTTGCCGTTCCCGTTGCCATTCAACTGGATGACTTGTGCTAGTAAGTTGGGAACTAGAGTTGCGATTTGCTGCGCCATTTGTTGAGAAATGATTGCAGCCAGTTGGGCATCAACTCCATTATTGTTGTTGTTGTTGTTAGTGTCATGGTTATGATTGTGATTGCTACTTCCTTCATCATGATTGTTACCACTGTTAAGACGAGCACTGCGACGTGGAGGCATGATCTGTAAGAGACACAGTGAAATGAATGAGATTATATAAGGAATGTAATCATCTATTCATTAATTAAAACGAATAAACGAAAGCGTTGACTTATCAAAGACTCTAGATTCTAATAACATATGAAGACATGCTTTAGCCTATAAGTGAACACTCATCCCGAGAATTCCCAGGTAGGCATCCGGGTCCCTCGTCTGATTGGGATATATGTGCAATGCCAGCCTAGACAGAAGACTCAGAATACAGGCGTTCACCCTTCCAGATTGCACGTGTTCGTTATTGAAATCTAGAACTTCGACGAGATCTCAAGGTGGTTCAGGTTAAACCTGAGGATTTTGCCTTATTAGTCTAAGAGTGAATCCAGTGATGGAGAGCAACCTTCTTGTAGGGATGAAAGTAGAGATATGAAGTAGGAGGGAGATAGAGAATAGCAAGCAAAAGAAGCAAGTACTGGTTAAATCCTATGGTTATAGACTAGATTATTTCTCTAATAACCTAATTCCCTATAACCATGGCTCTGATACCAATCTGTAACACCCCAACCGATGGCGGAAACATCGGGATGTCACGTATTGATGATTGTTCAGTAGCTCATGGAGTATAATAAGTTTCATTAATTGATTTAAATAAATTACATACAATTGTTCTACAAGAATTCGTACATCAAATTGAATAAACTATGCACATATCTTCAAGCAATTCTTCAAGCAAGTAGAACCTGAAACATGTTAAGTTGAAAATATTTGGGTCAACAAAAGTTGGTGAGAATACATAGGTTTTTGGAAATAATTGATAACCATAGTTTGTACAACATGCAAAGTTGTATGATGATAGAGTATGATACCGACATGTAACAATGCGTCTTTGTACAACCAAACCTTGTGTCGACTGTTGACTAACTCGCAAGATTAGTTAAATGTTGTTACTGTTATCGATCATCCCTGAATTTATGCGGGGGATGGGTTTGTCAGACCTATAGCGCTATAATCTAAACAGGCGGCTTGATCAATGTTAATGATTGTACTGTGTCTTTTTGTTACAGTCAAATGATAGAATGATGATGTAATTGAATCACAAATAAATATGAGTAAATGATAGTATAAAATGTTTAAACATGTTTCACCCCAAAAATAGTGAAAATAGAGAAAAGGGGCTATGTAAACTCACCTTAGCAAATGTTATGCTTCTTGAAAAGATTGAATAATGGGGTTGCCCAAATAATGCCAAATATCACCCTATAATAATGTGATAAATAAGTCTATCTAGTCTACAAATGTATAAATTTCTAGGGCTTCGGATTGAGAATAAATGCTCGTTTGATTAATATTAAAAATATTCGACAATTGAGAGAAATTTAGTAAATTAATGACTAAAAATCTTTTTATGAAATCTAAATTTAGGATGGTCACAATAATGTGTTTAAAGTATAAAAATAATTTTTATAAAATTATTTTCTTTAAAATAGATTATTAAATCTATTTATTACAAATTGTCAAACTTTAACTTTAATATCTTAAAAAATACTAAAATTAAAGAATTATCATTTTAAAAATTATATTTCTGTTCTAAATATTCAGAAATAATTTGTATAAAATTTTGGTGCAAAAATAATGAAAATTGAATTTATTATGATTTAATTATGATTAAAACTAACAAAAATTGATTAAAAATATAAAATAAATGATTTTTCAAAATTAAAAATCATTTCAGTAAAGTTTAACATTATACAAACTTAGGATAATTTTTGTAGAAATTTATAAAATTGTTTTGATATTTTAATGGATTTTTGTAAATATAATAGCATAAAATTGATTTAATTATTAAATATATTAAATAAATGAATTTTTGAAAACTAAAAATTGGGTGTTAAACTTTTTCATCAGATTAATATAAGATAATTTTTTTTAGAATTTACAAAAGAGTTTTAATGTTTTAAAACGAATTTATAAAATTATATGTAATATATATTTAATCTTGATTTAAAAACAAAACAAAAATAAAGGTTTTGCCCTAGATGGGACTCGAACCCGCGTGGACCATAGAGGGTGCACCAGACACAACCACTTGGTCTAGACCAGTGGTTGTGTTTGGTTCCTGTTTAAATAAAATAAATATAATCAGAGTTTTGTGTTCTTCCCCAAATTACAAACACAAACCCTAGAACACCAATCAGTTTATAAACTCTGTTTTGGTTTAATTGACCATGGGGTTAATGTTTCATTTTGGCCGATTAAACCACAGCAACAATTAATTAGATTCATACCTACGATCTTAGGAGTGAATCGCACATCAAAGGCCGAGACAAAACACCTCCAATGCGATCAACAGTGGAAACGAAGACGAATTTTTTTGTGTGGGTTATCTTAGTCGCTCGTATGTAGGTGTGTGTGCAAATTTAATTGGGTTAAATCCTCCTTATATACACGATTTGGAAGAAATTTTTGGAATGTTTGACCCATTACTATAGAACGCGTAATAGGCTTAATTTAGGACGGTTTTTATGATAATTGTTGCATGTATAGGCCGATAATCATGTAATCTTATCATAGTTGTGTGATTTATTTGCTAAATTAATGGTTTTGGGCTGCTGTCTCTCGCAGCAGCGAGTAAGGAATGGAACAGACAGCAGACATAATTGGAATAAATGATTATTTGGTTGGATTTCAAACAAGGAACCAATGTGGTTCAGATGGTAAGGGACGCGTGCTTGTGGGAAGAAGGTCTCCGGTTCGAACCCCGGATGGAGCATTCTTTTTTTTTTATTAATAAGGAAGGAGGGGAGGAGGGGTTTGGGCTGGGTATATGCTTGGGCTGGGTGGGCCGCAGATGGGTTGGGTAAATTAGTTAGTTTGTTTAATGTTATTGTTATTACATGTTATTATTATTATTATTATTATTATTATTATTATTATTATTATTATTATATATATATTTAAAATGCTACAAAATAATTAAATGTAAATTATAATAATAGAACTTGTCGTTTTAATCCAAATCATACGTTAACGTATAATTATCTAACGTGAAATGTTACAAACATGACTATGAAAGTTTGTAAAAGAAAAAGAGATGGAGATGAACCTATGCTAGAAATGGGAGGAAGAAACCTGCAATGGAGAAGAAGAGAAGACAAAGTGACGGTTGCTTTGTTTTTAGGGTTTATCAACATATACCATATATTTCCTTTAATTCTTTTTATCTAAATAATATTTTAATCCTTAATATTACGGTTTTTGTCAGATTTGACCCTAAAGATTTTTTAGTTTGTTACAAAATGGTTAAGTTTTATATATTGATCTTACTATTATTATAATATATATATTCCGTAATTACCGATATCCCACCGATATCTCACCGCAATAAACGATATCCTAAATATCGGTCCTTGACCGATAACCGATATTTTACCGCATTAACTGCTTAGTCAATGAGCTTATTCAGAAGTTGGAGAACAAAGAGTTTAAGGAAAAGAGGAAAGCTAGAAGATCACAATTCCCACAAAATCCGGAATTGTATCATGCTTCTTCATCCACTTCTGTGTCCACTTCAAGTGTGGCAAGAAATGTTGCACCACATATAGCTTGTGTTTCAAGTGTCATTGAACCTCCGAGAAACCCAATTAACTATCTTGCACAAACATCAACCTATCCACCAAACTACACCTCAAACTTTTACATTACACCACAACCTCAAATGTCTACCGCATGTTACACATCTAACACACCTCAACAACAACCATATGTTTCTACAACAACACAAACTTCTTCAAGCCAAAGTCCGGTCGTGTTGGAAACTTCCAACACGAATAATGTCATAGTAGAAGTTGCTCAACAACACATCGCTTTGGTTTCAGCAATTGTTGCATCTTATAACGGACTTGTGGCGAGTCAGATCGGAAATAATAATCTGACTAATGAAGATTATGCCCAAATTGCTAAGGAGGAGATGGAATTAATTAATATTCAATGGGCGTTCGCTAGTTTTATGAGAAGGGCGACAGAGTTTATTGAGAAAACTGGTAGAACTGATTTGGAAACCTCACCAAATACCACATATGGCTTCAACAAAGCCAAAGTTACATCTTTCAACTGTGGTGGTAGAGGTCACTTTAAAAGAGAATGCACACAACCGATGCAGCAAAATCAGGTAACCTACCAAAGACAAAACAACAACACTTACCCACAACAAAACAATTTCCAAAACCGACAAAACACCTCACAAAATACCTCTACTAGACAAACAACTACACCCAACCAAACTCAAACTCAAACTCCAAATAACCCAACAAGAACCATTATTCCTATTTCTACACAAAATAGCCAAACTCAAACTAAAACCCAAAATCAGGCTTTGGTAATAAAGAAGGATGAGGGTTATGACTGGACGGGAATGCAATTGGGAGTTGAGGAGATAACCACTAGGAATGTAGCATGTTTTGCTAATGAGATGGATATAGAGGAGCCGGTGATAGTGGAAGATGTTTTGGATTCTGAGAAGGTGTCTGAGGTGGTGGTTGAGGAAATCTTGTGTGAATTCATTGGATGATGATATTGATCAGCTGTTAGCCGAAGCAGATTTTCTGATGACCAGGAAATCATGTATTGTTGATGACGCCTTCACAAAGATTGACTACTCGAAGTTATATGCTGGGAAGGAGGCTCATTTCGCATTTATGGCTATGACTGATGCACCAAAACCAGTAAGTTCTGACTCTACTATTGACATGAATAGTGATAAATATTGTGGTACTTGCGATAGATTGACTGAGGAAAACAAGCAACTCAGGGTTAACCTTAAGAGTGCTAGAATCAACATTCAATCTCATCATAAGGGTTCATATGAATTCAACAAAACACTTGAAGGGTATAAAAAGGACATTTCTGAATTAAAGAAAACCCTTGCTTTAAAACAACTTGCCATTAACAATTACATAAATGAGCTTGAAAACACCAAATTAGAAATGGCAACTGTCAAGTGTTTTGTTGAAAAGGACAATAAAAAGTTAGATCGGACTCCACATCAGATAATGAATCTAATACTTCAAGTATTGGAGATCCACATTTTGATGTGAGACCGATGCTCGGACTGAATGATGAGGGAGTGGTCGTAGTGACTGATGATTCAGATACTGAAGATGAGAAATCTAAAGAAGGGAGTGATATTCCTTTGGAAAATCACATCATTACAAATGAACCAGTTTCACATTCTCAGTTTCCTTATCCTCAGGCTAATGCACACAGAAAGAATCAATCATTTACTAACAATGTGAAAAAGATTGAGAAAAATGATTCAGTTGACAAACCCGTCAAAGTTTTCTATCGGATGGAAGGATCCGATAAGATAATCTCTGATGAGGAGTATCCAATAAAATTCGCAAACTATTCAAAGATTGACAAAATCTGGCAGGAAAGTACAATCCGGTTTCCAAAACACGAAAGGACCAATGACTTTCCTCTAGAACTTTTAAAGAAATTGCATTGTGATACTTCCAAAGAACCAAAAGTTCATGTCACTGAATTCATCAAGACTAAAGAAAAGGTGAATGCATTTTTTGAGCCGGCTTACTCAATGGACCCAGCTCCAATGAGTTTAAGACGTAGATGTGTTGATGATCAATTTCCGATCACTTCATATGCTAAGCCGGGTGGTAAAAATGCTTTTGAAGAATACCGTGCGTGTTACAAATGCGTGGAGAGAGGGCATTTACTTGCTCACTGCCCGTTTGTGCGTCACAAAAGGCATGAAGTTGAGCACAAGCAGCCTTATCAAAGTCCAGTCGATAATAATAGATATCCATAACGACACTTTATCCCTCAAAGACCACCATTTTATAATCAAAGTCGATATTTTCAAAAGAGGGAAAATCGTCAGTTTGTCTATGATCATCGAAATAAGATTACTATGGAGAATCACCTAAAGAAACAAATGATGAACTCAACTAATGACAAACAATAGGTATTTCCTAAACTTGATGTTAAGTCAAAAGTTGGACCTGTTTCTGTTAAGTAAGAAATGGTAACTAAGAAAGTTTCCTTTACGAACGATACAAAGAAACCTGCTGAGACACACAAATCTCAGATTAGGATTCTTAAACGTTCTGAACAATCTTGGTCACCAGTGGGTTCTCCGGGTGCTTCCACTTCCAGCTGGCCCTGTGAGCACTCTTTGGATTGTCGACAGTAGAACTTCTGGGCACATGACCGGAGACTTAACGCTATTATTTGACATCAAGAACGTGAATGGAGGGTATGTAGCATTTGTGGGTAATAAAGGTGGTTATATCACGATGGAAGGAAGTGTAAGCAACGGGATAGTACATTTTGAGAGGATTTCTTATGTGAAGCAAATCGATTACAATCTGTTAAGTGTCAGCCAAATTTGTGACAAACTGTTTTCTGGACATTTTGATGAGAAATCTTGCTATATTCTGAAACCCGGCTTCGTCATTCCAAAAGAATGGATTATGTTGAGAGCAGGAAGAGTGAACAACTTGTACTATCTTGATATGAGCAAGGCGATGACAACCCAGGGCCAAGTTACATGTTTTCTATCCAAGGCTACAGAAAAAGAATCCATTATGTGGACCTTTTCGGACAGGCTTGTAGAAGGGGTTAATGTGAAGCATTTTCATCTTAATGATAAATGCGTGAGTTGTAAAAAGGGAAAACAACACAAATAGTCCCACAAACCGAAGAAAGTAAATTCTGTAGATATTCCACTTGAATGTTTGCATATGGACCTTTTTGGACCTGTCAAGCGTAAGAGTCATTCTGGAGAGCTTTACTGTCTTGTGGTTACTGATGATTACTCTAGATTTTCGTGGGTGATGTGTTTGCAAAACAAAAGCGACTTGTTTAATAATTTGAAGGTTTTGTTCACCCGATTGGAGAATATTTACGGATTGAAGATTAAAAGAATTCGTAGTGAGAACGGGACGGAGTTCAAAAATTCTCAAATGGATGCACTTTGTGAAGACAAAGGAATTCATCATGAATATAGTGCTCCATGCACTCCACAACAGAATGGTGTTGCTGAAAGGAAAAATAGGACTCTACTCGAAACGACACGAACAATGCTTACGGATTCAAATCTTCCAGTAATGTTCTGGAATGAAGCTATTTACGCAGCTTGTTACACCTTGAATCGTGTGTTAATAGTGAAGAAGTTTGGAAAAACTTCTTATGAACAGTTGAATAGACGAAAGCCGAATTTAGAGTATCTAGAACCGTTTGGATATGCTACCCCGCTCAAACGGGTATTTAACAAACGAACTCGTCAGGTGGAGGAGTGGGCTAACGTTGAAGTACAACGATATACTCAGAACGTACAGGGAAGCGGTCCAGATTGGATGTTTGATAATAAAGATTTCTTTGAATCATTCAATCTAGATAACTTGGTTGAAGAGGCTGTATTACGACTTTATTACGAGTGTGAAAACGCGGTAACCTCACCGTTGGTGCGTCCGATCACCGTAACTCCTCCAACAACTTCTAATGATACCAACATTCATGTTAATGAAGAAGAAGTGTTCCAAGAAGCTTCGACTACTCTTAACTCATCTGAATCGGAAGATGAAGATGATGTCACCAGTGAAGCTATTCTAGATCATGCTACGGAGTCACCACCAGTGAACCCAAATCCAGATGTTGCTTCATCATCAAATACGGGTAATGATCTGGATACGGCAGAGAATCTAACTACTCAAACTGGAGTTCAAGTTCCTGATCATCCGGAATCTCGGATTCATCAGATTCATCCACTTGAGCAAATTATTGGTGATCCCGGAAGCAGTGTCATGACTAGAGGACAACTTCGTCGAGCAACGTCACATGATAATATTGGAGCCCTAGCCCTTTATGCTAAAATTAAAAAATCTGGTTGTCAAAATGACTGGTCCTTTGCTGGTTATGTTTCGCAGGTTGAGCCGCAGACATACAAAGACGCTTTATTGGATGATGCTTGGGTTGAAGCGATGCAAGAAGAATTGTTGCAGTTTCAGAAGCTGGGAGTTTGGACACATACAGATTTACCTCCAAGAAGAAAGAAGAATGGTACTAAATGGGTGTTTAAGTGTAAGAAAGATGATCGAGGGGTAATCGTACGACACAAAGCTCGATTGGTCATTCAGGGATTTAGTCAAATTGGAGGAATCGACTACAATGAAGTTTATGCACATGTAGCACGTATAGAAGCTATCCGAATGTTTCTAGCGTTTGCTTCCTACAAGAAATTTAAGGTGTATCAAATGGATGTGAAGAGCGTGTTTTTGTACGGTGTGGTCAAGGAAGAGGTTTACGTTGGTCAACCACCAGGCTTTGAAGATCCGATCCACCGGGATAAGGTTTACATACTGAACAGAGCACTTTACGGGTTGCACCATGCTCCACGTCAATGGTATGAGGAGCTTAGCACGTACCTAGTTTCTAAAGGATTCAAACGAGGTTTTGTCGACTGTACCGTGTTCATGAAAAGAACAGAGGGTGACTTGCTTCTTGTTCAGATATATGTTGACAATATTATTTTTGGTTCAACTAACGAACTTTTGTGTAGAGAATTTGAAAGAGTAATGCAGGAAAAGTTCGAGATGAGCGCAATGGGAGAAATGCAGTTTTTCCTAGGCTTGCAGGTGGATTAATTGCCAACGGGCATATTCATCCATCAGACGAAATACGTATTTGAAGTCTTGAGTTGGTTCCAGATGGAAGATTCCAAACCTATGGATACCCCGATACAACCTAATCACGGGATTGGAGTTGACGCTAAGGGGGAGCTCATTGATCCATTCACTTATCGAGCTATTGTTGGATCGTTGATGTAGCAGCTTCTAGTTGCTGTTCATAGGTTCTGTGGATTCAACAGCAGATGCGCGATTACAGTTTGCAGTATCTTAAAACCCCAACTTATTGTGATAATGAAGCTGCTATAGCACTCACGAAAGACATGAACAATCACTCTAAGGCTAAACATATCCTGATTAAGTACCACTTTATCCGTGATTGCTATGCTAAAGGGTTGATTGACATGGTCAAAATCCACACTGATTACCAACAGACTGATCTTTTTACCAAAGCTTTTGATAGATCGAGATTCGAATTTTTATTAAAGGCTAATGGTGTAAAAGAGAAACAAGACTAATCGTCACCTCGGTTTATCACTTTATTTTAGTTTTTACTGTTTTTCAGAAAAATCAAAAATCCAAAAATATGTTTTACATTTTAGGTGGAGTCTTTAGTTCTTCAGAAAAACCAAAAACATTGAAAAAGCCAAAAAGCTCTAAAAATTAGAAAACCCAAAATGATTTTCCAGGATTAAAAGAGGAAATGATAGTACATCAGTGGGGATCTGACACGTGCTAAAGATTTGTAATGTTATATTAGGTGTGTGTTGATTCTGTGTGATGTGCTGGTAGGCATCGTGGACCTATTACTGTGTGACTGATACATACATATCAAACAAATTGTTATGTGGATGAACACCTCATGGGCATATGGTCTTAGTACCGTAATTTCGTTTGACAGGGTTTGTACAAAATTCGAAGGTTTCGGGTCGTTATGTTATTAGTTATTTGGGGATAGCCTATCTGATCTTCTGTCGTAAGGTTTTACGGACCTAGATCAGACAGGGTATCTTTATTAAAGAGCTTTAATGCCAAAACCTAAATTTACCGAATTGAGGAACTTTCAATCTATGATGATAATAAAAGAATATCTAATGCATCGTATCTAATCAATGATGCAAAGCGTGATTGATATAAGACCTCAACCGGGTAGAGTGCACAAGTTACTTTGTAACATTGAGTTGCTGACCTGTACACCTCTGTGCCTCAATACCTTGTAAATTATAGATAACGAAAGCATAATCACGCGTTACATTGATTCTTTGTGCAAAAATCCTTGATACGGGCGTATGTCGTGTGTCTGGGAACCACAGAAAAATTAGTTTATAATATAAATAGCTGTATCAGTCTAAAGCACTGCGTAACAGTCTACATGTGAGCTTGTCTGGATAACAATATCAGCAATTGTTGGATCACACATTGTCTTTAATGATAATAAACACTAAAGATCAACAGTGTGATCAGTTTTCTCAAAAACTGATATGATCCTCTTACCGGAAATCACAAATCATTTACTGCTTTGTGTTTCATTTCTGCATTTTACATTTTATTGTTAAAATATCAAAAACTCAAAAAGATTTTAGGTGTGTTTTAACAAAAAAAATTCAGAAAATCCAAAAGATTTTACATTTCTGCTTTATTTTTTATAACCGATGGTGATTGATGGTGATTTTCTAAAGTTTGACAGACCTTTTGAGTTCTGTGACATTTAAATGACAAATGATGAATGCTTGATGGTTAAAATGTGTGAAAAAGTTTAAACGGGATTCGATTTTGAGATTTGGTAAAAATTTCAGTTTTTCCAAATGCTCATTCGCCCCTTCGGTGGGTCGAAGGTGCATTTGAGGCTACATTCGAACCTTTTATTAAGGTCGAATGAGAGTGTTTAAATGAAAATTCTTCATTCGAACCCTTCATCTTACATTCGAGCCTCTCATTAGGGTCGAACGTAGACATCTATATATACCCATCTCTTCATTTGAATTCTCAATCCAAAAAATTTCAAAATTTCTGATTTGGGGAGGAGATTTTGATTTTGATTTCTAGACATTACCATTGTGTTCCTAAGCCTTTCCTGATCATTTTGATATAAAATTTACAGGTATTCATTGGATATTCAGATCAGAATCATTCATTTTATGACTAGAACCTTTAAACACAAAATTGGACATTAAAATGGAATGATTTGAATCAATTGATCATTAAGATAGTGTTTTCGTTAGTTTTAGGGGGAGAATGATCCAAAATCTGGGTTAATAACATAGTATTTGACAAAATCGTTTGATCAAACCCTTCAAGCCCTAGATTTCGATTAAAAACTAACTAAAACAGATTGAAAGTTAAAATTGATAGTTACGTTATGTTTATCGGCCATCATAGGATAAAAACAAACAAAAATCTGATGTTGCTCATGGTTAAATTTAATTTTGGTATTTTCTGATGAAGAACAGTCACATTCGACCATTTTCAAAGGGTCGAATGTAGACTGAAAACGGTCGAAGGTAGTTAAGTTTGGTCGAATGAACAATCTTTTAAAAGTTTCCACATTCGAACCAAATTTCCACATTCGAACCTCTTGATTTCTTCATTCGAACCCACGGTGGGGTCGAAGGAAGACTTCTTGACCAAAATTTCAAATTTTGTCCATATTTGACGAATTTTCATGTTTTTGTTTTGCAGATTTCAAATGCCTGAACAACAGAATCCGGAAAACAGGTTGCTGAACAAGAGAAACCACAGGAGAAGGAATTAATATTCGAAGCAGATCGTAATTGATGTGCGTTCATCGGCGAAGTCAAGCAACGTGAAGCTTTTGTCAGGATCATGGAATTTCTCAGACATTGCAGAGTGCTTTATTCTATTGCTACTTCGATTTCGATTTATAGAGATCATCAAGTTGAATTTTGGAAGAGTGTTGTCATAGATTTTTGGGACAACAAGACGGCGATTAGAAGCAAGATTCAAGGAGAGTTGGTTCTAATTACTAAAGAAGATATTCTGGAAGCACTAGATTTGAAGGATTCTCCCACTGATCCGAGGAAGTTGTCATGGATTGATCAAAGAGTATGCTTTCTCGGGATGAAGTACAACGGTCCTATCACTGACGGCTTACTACACAAGGCGAAGCTGTGTCCATAGTTCAAATATCTTGCACATGTAAATCTACATGTTTTTGAACCAGTTCGTGGTGGCTATGATGTGATCAGGAGCAGTATAAGTTTGTTGAGGGTTGCTTTAGTATTGAACAAATCATTCAACGTATCTGGGATGATTTTTGATCACA
Organism: Ambrosia x helenae; assembly: GCA_030844895.1. NCBI lineage: Eukaryota > Viridiplantae > Streptophyta > Magnoliopsida > Asterales > Asteraceae > Ambrosia > Ambrosia x helenae. The sequence continues at coordinate 54,452,953 of CM061223.1, forward strand.
TGTTGGAGGTGCTGAAAGGATTGAAGACTAATAAGTTTTTGATGTATCCAAGGTTTCTACAAATGATCTTTGACAGGAAGTATCCGAATCTGAGAAAAGATCAAAAGGAGATTCTAATTCAACATCACATGAACATGAGTACGCTAAGCAGAATGAAAGAGTATAAGGGTGTTCCAGAGAATGAAAGACCACCTCACAAGAATTTATTTGGTCATCTGATTAATCGGGTTACAAGAATCCAGGTGATAACAAAGCTAGAAATGATGGAAGTGAGTCTAATACTGATAATCCTTTACATCCAGCGGATCCTAAAGCAAAGAGAAAGAGACATGTTATTAACAAAGGTGCAAAATCTAGAAAGAGTAAACCTAAGGTTGTTGAAGAAGCCGCACCAAAACGACATAAAACCATGGCTAAGAAGAAGAAGTCTGGTAAAGGCAAGACTTTATTGATTGATGAGGAGTCTGTTGATTCTGAAGAGACTCAGGACAATGAGGAATGTGATTCAGGTGCTGAAACTGTCAAGACCACCAAGCCCAAGGCCACTGAGGCTGGTGAGATTGAAAGTTTAAACAAATCAATTGAAAAACAACAACAGAAGAGTCCAATCATAGTTGAAGAAGGTGAACTTGGATTAGAAGATCTAAGGACTCGTCCGTGGATGAAAGACTCGCAAAACTCGAAGCCCGGTCAGCAGCAAGAATGGATGAAAAGTTCAACAACACAAAAAGGAGGCTTCAAGGACGCGAGTCCACCATCAGAAATTTGGAGGTACAGCTGGGTGTAATGTCCAAGTCTCTCGCAGAAAGACCCGTCGGAAGCCTTCCAAGCAACACTGAAACCAACCCAAAAGCCAATGTTAGTGCCATAACCCTTCGAAGCAGCCCCGTTTATCCTTAGCCAGTGGTACCTCCCGACAAAGAAGTTATACCACCCAACCCACTCACAAATGAGCCCACTCCAAAAATAACCATTCCCAACATCACTGCACCAGAAAACTCAACTGCCAGTTCACCAATGTCGGCTAATGATGGGCCCAAAATCAACCAGACTCCTCCTGTTGCTCCACCACCAGAAACACCAACAAAGACGGTACGGAGGGAATATCGGTCTCACATACCTTATCCCGGCCGATTGATGAAACAAAAGACGGATGAGCAGTACCAGAAACTCACCGAACTCCTAAGTCAAATCCATATCAACTTGCCTTTTATAAAAGTCATTCAACAAATGCCCAAGTACTCCAAATTCTTGAAGAACTTCTTGAGCAACAAGAAAAATCTCGAGGCAGCGGTCAAAGGAAACGCACTTGAGTGCGCGGCACTACTTCAGCAAAATCTTCCTACAAAGCTGACCGACCCAGAGAAATTTTCTTTACCATGCTCCTTAGGCAATTTTCCTACAAATTATGCCTTAGCAGATGTGGGTGCAAGTGTGAATGTTATGCCCACTTATATCTACAAGCAACTCAATTTGGGTGACCCGCGACCGTTGATAGCTACAATCGAGTTGGCGGTTGGTACCATAAAGAAACCCGAGGGGATTGTCGAAAATTTGCTCTTCAAAATAGGGAAATTTGTTTTCCCCATCGACTTTGTCATCCTCAACATGGGCGAGAGTAATGTTCCTATTATTCTGGGCCGATCATTCTTAGCTACCGCCAAAGCCACAATAGATATGAGTGAGGGGATTCTTACACTTCGGGTTGGGAATAATAAGTTGCACTACACAGCCGATGGAAGAGAATATGAACCTAAAGATCCATTTGACGTGGTCCACTTCATTGATAAGCAATTAGATTATCAATTGAGGAAAACCAAAAGGTACAGCAGTAGCACCACCGGAAGAATCAGCGATAGGGATTGAAAACACCAAGTGGATAGATGAATATTGGGACAGTCGTCAGAGGACTGGATGGAGAAAGAAAAACCCGCGAAAGAGAAACACTACCAGAGTCCAAGAGGTCGGAAAAGAAGCAGTCTGAGCATCACGTGTTTTGTCCAGCCAAAGACGTGAAACGTGGCGCTACCATGGAGGCAGCCCGGATTAGTATCTAAGGATGAATAAGTTGAGAGGTTGGTGCATACGGTAGACGAGTCCGTCAAGAACCATCAGGTATGGTCGTTCACTCTTGATACTTTCTATCACCCAGGTATGCCCTCTCGGCATTAGGACCAGTAGCTTGTTTTTATTTTTATTTTTATTTTTACTTTTATTTTTATTTTTATTTTTATTCTCATACTAATAAACTATTGAAGTTCATGCCAAGTGGTTTCCCTCGAGATAGCAAACAAGGCAGTTGCGGGGATCGACCGCACGCAGACCGTTGGAAGACAAAAATGGGAGATTCTTGTTCCTTTTGACTTGCCCACTTTTCTTTGCACATACATATATTACTATTTTTAATTTAAAATTGTGTTAAAGAATTAAGTGTCAGGTATTTAAAAAAATTTTAAAAAAAAAAATTAAAACACCTCAAAGCAGTCGGCAAACCGTAACAAAAAGGCAATGTTTTTAAAAGAAGTTTTTGGCAACAAAAACATTTTCAAACCCTTTGAGTCGGTCCAACAATTTTGTGGGAGATTAGGGAGGTTTTTGGTAGACGAAAAAGAGCAGCTTAGGGTGCTCCTAATTCCTTAAACAACCCTTAACCTTTTCCATGTGAGCATTGTTGAGCCTTATCGAGCACACTATTTCACATATATATACACTACATATGCTCGTTCAGTTGTTTTGAGAGATATTCCCCGATTGGTGTGACCCGATTAAAACTTGTGTGACTTATGCGCTACGAGACCGCATCAGAGGAGAGTGTGTGAAAGTGATTTAGGCACCTAGGACTTACTCATTCCGTTATCATTAACCTTTCATATATTTTCCCCACCCCTAGCCAGCCATTTTTGAGCCTTAGCCTTTTCATTTCATTACATTCATTTAGCCCCTACCATGACGAAATTAGGGAGGTGTTTAGGTGTTGAGGAAGCTCTCTGGAAATTTTGGGACTTTGAAGCAAAAGTCGCACATCCATAATCAAGAAGCAAGAATCAAGAATCGAGATCGTGAAGAAGCTGCAAAAGAAAGCCATTAGAAGAGCATACCATGTGTTAGCCATCACCCAAAAAACACCATGAGAAATTTGTGTTTTATTTAAAAAAAATGTGTGTGTGAATAAGAGAATCAAGGGAACTTCAAAAAGAAGAGTTTTGCAATGTTGTTTGAAGAGACCAAGTAATCGACCCAACCTAGTGTAGGCTATTAGGCGGCCCTCGCGCCGAAAGATTTACAAGATAAGGCCACAGTCGAGCTGCGAAGTCCAAGGAGAAGATTAGCAAAGCCAACTTGAGAAGATCACCGAGATTGCAACAAACACCTTAAGCACCGAACCCGAAATCAGTCATGGTGGTAGACTCCATTGATTTACACACTCCACCTCAATAAAAAAACGCTGGAGTTGCAATTTGCACTGAAGCCTATGATTAGCATCGTCCATTGGGTAGAATTTGAGTGATCACCCCAAAAATGAAACCCGAGTGAATGAGAGAAGTGAAGAAAAAGGAAAAAGGGGTCACCTTAGGCATTGTTGTAATAAAGTCCCACCGAAATCCGTGCCCGAAATCCTGAAAGTTTATTAAGTTAGGCTCTTAGGAGGAAAGTTAAGCTCGGCACATCGAGTTATACTTACAATTTTTTCCCACTAAAATTGCCTAAGGTTCGGTTTGCTTGAGGATAAGCAAACACTTAATAGTGAGGCATTATGATGTGCCGAAAAATTGATATGTTTTCACCCACAATTACCACCTGTTTTATGGTCTAAATTGTCCTTTTATCTTTGTTTTATCACGGTTTATCTTTCTTTGTTGATAAATGCAGATTTGGAGGCCCGGTAACGAAAAGAAGTGAAAACCCGAACAAAACGGCATAAAAAGACGAAGATCTGAAGACTTTGTAGATCTGCCAGACATGGCACGGCCGTGCTCACGGCTGTGCAGCCTTCCTGGGTCAACAAGTCAACATTTCCAAGTAAAAGGAGGTCAATTTCAGAGTTCCAGGATGTGCACGGGCATGCACAGTGATGAAGCACGGCCGTGCTTTACTCCAGCGTATTCTCCAAGGCAAAACCCGACCAAGACTGACAAGACGGTTAGCCTCCAGTACAAGCACGGGCGTGCAACCACTTGTGGCCCGGGCGTGCTCAGTAACATACCGACATCTTCTGTGCAAAGGACTCTGCAACAGTACCCGTTGTCGAGCATGGGCATGCCAGAACGTTGTTGAGGGCGTGCAGGAGCTGAAATGCCTATAAATAGAGGCCTCCACCCGACATTTTGAAGCATCCCTTTCCACTCGCAATCCAACACTTCTCCACGAAGTTTCTGCCCCCTGAGAGGTTTAGAGGTGTCCCTTGGTGCCTGGGATCACTCCACAAACACCTTGAGAGAGAGAGAGAGAGAGAGAGAGATAGAGAGAGAAACACCCCAAAATCATCCCAAAACCTTAGAAATCTCCATATCACCCTCCAACATGTCTTGTAAACAAACCCAACCTTGTGAGCTTGAAGTGACAACCATGCTAGGCTAGATTTCTATTGGTGTTGTTAGGGTGAGGATGGATACTTGGTATGAATTAATATAGTTTTTCTTTTATTTTAAAGTGGTGTTTTGTGTTTTTAATAATTCTTACTATTCTAACTTTGTTTGATGGTCTAATTAACAAATCACTTAGTCTTTGGTCTTGTGAGTGTCTTGATAAGAAATGGGAAGGACTCATGAGTGTTCCCATGGTGTGTAACAACCCATGCACTTGTGAACTTAAAACCCATGAGTAGTGATTAGTCCATTTGTGGGTAGAAATACACACACTTTGAGACTTAATCCTCTATTATCAAGATCTCATTTAGGGTCGGTACGGTCTATATACTCGGTCCTAACTATAAGTTAATCCTTAATCTTACATCTTGGTTTCATGGTCTATGTGAAGTCTTGATGTGGGTTATGGATTGATGAACTCGTGTTGGAATAAAACGGTCTTTATTTTATTCCATCATTATACTGCCACACAGTTAATGATAGACCAGTCACTTTTTGATAAATTAATTAAACCGAGTAGGGGATACACGTGTGCTGGTAAGTCACGACTCCTCTATCATATTAAGTGGTAACTTGTTCGGTCATGCTCAGGCCACCGACAAGTTATTCATAAAAGTCTAGAGTAGTTTTATTTCTATATCGCAACACCGGGAGGCGGGTAATTCGGGGTTGAGTCGACACAGTCTCGAGTCACTTTATTTTCAGTGTTGAGAGGTGAGCTCACCAGGTCGGGAGACCCTCATAATAACATTAAGAACACAGCCGCTTGTACAGCATTGCGAGAACAGTCACCTCTAGAAAATGCAGTTGCAATTCTAAGTTAAGATTCATTTGGAGGGAATGGGAATGGAAGGCACTCAATCTTGGCAAATGATTGCTAAGGGGTATGTAGCTCCGGTTTTGGAGAACACTAGTGAGCCGATTCCATTAGAGAGTCTAGCTGAGGATGAGAAGAAAAAGTTTGCGGTGGAAAACAAGGCATTTTCTCAACTATCCCAGGCCATTAACACTGATCTTTTACATCAGTTCGGGTCGTGTACCACTTCGAAGAAACTATGGGATATGTTAAGGAATCATCACGATGGGAATGAGAAAACAAGGAAGCTTAGAATGGAGGAGTTGAGAAAAGAGTTCGAGAATTTTAGCTATATGGGTAATGAGACACTGAAGGAGTTGATTCCGAGGTATTGCCATTTGTTGACTGAACTTTCAAGCTATGAGATTAACATACCCATGTCTGAGCTGGTGGATAAGTTTGCTGATGAATTACCACCATACTGGAATCAACACATTGAGGTCCTTAAGGAGAAAGATACATATCAACATTGGACCATCAATGAATTCATTCAGAAGCTTGAAAACAAAGAGATGGAGGAGAAGAGGAAAGAGAAAAGAGCGCAAGTTCCTCAGAATCCAGAGTTATATCATGGTGGTACATCTTCATCTCTGACTAGTTTAAGTTCTAGTAATTCTATTGCTCCACACATAGCCTATGTTTCAAGCATTGTTGAACCAACCAAAACCCCCATAAACTATCTTGCTCAAACCTCATCTTATACCCCACCATCATACCCTACCAATTACATCCCACCATTTTCACCTATGCAACAAGTTGCATGCTATTCAGCTAGTTTGAACCAACCTCAACAATAATCTTACATTCCTCATATGAATCCAACCCATATGAACCAAAGTCAACCAAACCAAAGCCCAATTGTGTTGGAGACATCAAACTTGAACAACGTCACTGTTGAAGTTGCACAGCAACATGTAGCCTTGGTTTCTGCTATGGGTGCTTCGTATAATGGGTTAGTAGCTAGTCAAATTGGTAATAACAACTTAACCAGTGAAGAATACGCTTAAATTGACAACGTCACCTGTTTTAACTGTGGTGGGAAAGGTCACTTCAAAAGAGAATGCACACAGCCAGAACAACAGGGAAACAGGAATCCTTTCAACACCAATTACCAGAATCGTCAATCTCAAAATCAGGTATCTTATCAAAGCCAAAACAATTCCAACTTTCAACCACAAAATAATTACCAAAACCGTCAAAATGCCTCACCAAACAATTCTGTTAGACAAGCTACTACACAAAACCAGAACCAAAACCAAACACCACACAATCCAACCAGAACAATCATTCCAATTTCTACACCAAACAGCCAAAACCAACCAGATAACCAGAACCAGGCTTTGGTAATCTAGAAGGATGAGAGATTTGATTAGACTGGTATGCAACTTGGTGTTGAGGAGATCACTACTGGTAATGTGGCGTGTGTTGCCCAGAAGATAGATTTGGAGGAACCGGTGTCAGTTAAAGATGATTTGGAGACTAAGAAGATATCTGAGGTAAAGATTGAGGAGTTGATTGAAGAAAATGATGTTTGTGTTGAAAAGAAGTCAGGATTGGTTCTTGGCTCTGTCATTGATGTTCCCGAACAGTGTGATTCAGCTTATTGTGACTCGGAGAGCGATTCTGATTCTGAAGCTCGTGTTAATTCACTAGATGATGATATTGATCAACTTCTAGCCGAAGCTGATTTTCTTATGACTCGCAAATCTTGCATAGTGGATGATGCTTTTACCAGAATCGACTATTCTAAATTCTTTGCTGGAAAGGAAACACATTTTGCATTGATGGCAATGACAGAGCCTCCAAAACAGGAAAGTTCTGAATCTACTTTAGACATGAACAGTGATAAGTATTGTGGTGCATGCGATAGATTGACAGAGGATAATAAGCAACTCAGGGTTCAACTTGAGAATGCTAAGATCAACTGTCAATCGTATCGAAAAGAAGCATTTGAATTCAATAAGGTACTTGATGGTTATAAGAAAGACATTTCTGATCATAAGAAAACACTATCTCTAAAACAATTGGCCATTAACAACTACATCAATGAATTGGAAGAAACAAGACTTGAAATGGCAACCATCAAGTGCTTTGCTAAGAAAGTCAACAAGAAGCTTGAAAGCTACAAACATATTGCATATGTTGTTGATCATATTATTGAGGAACCTTCATAGTCAAGTAGTGCAAACTACAAGGCCGTCTCATCTCTAGTGTTGTTTGAAAATCATACTTTGCATTCAATAACACCAGAGAGTTTAGTTAAGTCCGACTCTACATCGGATGATGAGTCTAACACTTCTAGTGTGGGAGATCCTAATTCCGATGTTAGACCTATTTTGGGACTGAGTGATGATGGTGTTAGGATCTGAGTTTGATTGTTTTGATTATGTTTAACTAAATATGATAAAAGTGAAACGAATATAGAATGAAGGTGCAGCGGAATAATAAACTGTTAATCAAAACAAGAGAGTAAATGTTTTCAGATCGAATGCTTTCATTTATCTAAAAGATTACAATCATACAAGTACTCCCCCTCAGCCTGATCACACAGTGATTGTTTGTCTGAGAGAATGTTTGTGTGTGATGCAATAGAACAATACAAGCACTGTTCTATTTATAGACAAACCTAAACCACTGATGACCTAGGCTGACGTCACCTAAGACAGTGACCTCTAACAGAATAACAAACATAAAAAATCTGCCTATTACAAACTACTGTTACATTGAAAGCACTGATAGTAAACTACTGTTGTAGGAAAACTCTGATGGTCTTGTATCCTCTGCTGGAGCCTAAGTGCTGTTGGCTCCAGCAGTGCTTTAGTCTTCAGTACTTGAATCAGCAGTTGTTCTTCATCAGACCTTTGGTCAGCAGTTGTTCTTCATCAGTTGTTTATTCAGCAGTCCTTTGTATCAGCAGTTGTCATAGCAGTTGTTTGGATAGAACAGTTGTTAGAGTCAACAGTCTTTTGGGAGAAGTAAGTTGTAAAGACTGTTTATTGAGAGGATCAACTGTTAGCATATTTTGGCTTTCCAATCATCTGTTCTTCTCCAGGTCAGCAGACCCAACAATCTCCCCCTAGAACAGATGATGCCAAAACTCAGCTTTATTTATTGATCTTTATTCCTCATCAGACTTTCTCTGATTTGACCTTTGAATTGTAGTTCAAAGTTCAGAGCAAATAAGTCTTCTTCATCTCTTTCAAGTTCTAGATTTAACAGTGCTTGAAGATCATCTGCACTTAGGCTGTATGCATCTTCCATGCTGATCTTCTGAACTCTTCCATCTGACCTGAGCAGTGTCAATTCATGGTTGTCTTTGTTGACTTTCCATTTTAGAATTTTTGAGTCAGTGGATTTGCTGAGATGAACTTTTATTTGGGATGAGTTGGGTGATGGAGGTCTTCCAATGAGTTCTCTGAGTTTCTCTGTTGTAGGATCAGAGAAAAAGTGTACTTGATTGAAGAGCCCTTCCTTGATGAATGTATCAGCAAACTTCTTCTGATCTTCTTCTGACATCTCCTTTTGTTTGTTGAACTGTCTTCTTGCAGCAGTGGATAGATCAGAAGTTTCAAGTAAGCTGTCCAAGGTAAAAGTCTGTTGGGGTCTCTTCATCATTGGCTCATCAGTATAAACAGGTTTTCTAGGTAGGCTGGGATCCTTCTTTCTGTTTTCTTCTAGGCTCTTGTATGTCTCAACCAGCCTCAGCTCAGACCATCTAGAGACAGACCTCATTTCCCCATAGTTAGCAGCTACTATCTCTTGTCTCATCCTTTTAAACTTTAAGGCTCTGACTGGGTCTCTGCCTTTGCCAAAATTAGGAGTAGAGACTTTAGCCTTGGGGTCTTTGGCCATTTCTTCTATTCTGAGAAGGTCTTCTCTTAATGCATGTGTGGTCCAACCATTAAACTGCTTCTTAGTTGCTTTGTAAGGCTTGGTTGCCAAGATCTGTTCCAGAAGAGAATCCCTAACCTCCTTTTCCAAGTCACCACTGAGAGGCATGGAGGACATGGAGTTGCTCAGGGTCTTAGCAAAATCCTCAATCCTTCCGAGTTTGCTAAGCTCTGTTGAATGGATGCCCTGAGCAGTCCTGTCATCCTTCCCTTTGCATTTCTCCTTAATGATGGCATCCACCTGTTCACCCTTGTATTTCAGATATGTATCAATGTTGAGGGGAACAGGGAAATTTGGGAGAGATGGGAAGGATCTGTCAGATGGCTGTTCAGTATTGTAGAAGGATTGTAATTCCCCCTTGAGTAGATCAAGTTCAAGGGGATACTGAACAACCAATGGTGTAATGGTTGGTGGTGGTCTATGGGATCTGAATTTGGATGTGTGTGGTGAGAATGATGAAATTGGAATAGCTGTGATAGGAGGAGTGGATTGTGCAGTTGAGGTGGTGTTTGGTGATGTGTGTATGTTTTCATCATGTACAACAAAGGTTGATTTTCTCTTCCTTGTGTACATGATTTTAGGGGATGGTGATTTGGTAGCAGTGGTTGGATTAACATCTGTTGGCCTTTTAGTAGGTCCAGCAGATGTTTGGGATTTGGCTGGTGATGTAGGTTTGGTGGTTGTATGTTCAGATGTGTTTGTTGGTTTGGGTACAGTGGTTTGGGAAGCAGTATTTTGGGTGGTTTTAGTGTTTTGGGTGGCAGTGGTTTCAGTAGCAGTGTTTTTGTCAACGGAGGTGTTTAACTTGGATGGTGGTTTTCTGACATGCTTAGCAGGCCTTTTCATCCTTTTAGAGGATCCCACATCTTCAGTCTCCTGCTGTTGTTTCTTCTTGAGGTTTACTAGTGACTCTGCTTTAACTTCCAAGGTGTCTGCTCTTTTCTGTTTGTCCTGAGCAGCCTTTTCAGCTTCTATGTTTGCAGAGTCATCTACTGCTTTGCTTTTGTCAGTGGTTTGTTGTGGTGCTGTTGGTGTTGCTTGTTGTTGTTGTTGTTGTGGAGCTGTTTTAGTAGACTCTGGTTTGTTGGCAGACTTGGCTTGGCCCTTTTTAGAAGGAGGACATCCAAAGGGATCTAGCTTTGGTAGCCTATCTCTGCCACTCTCCCCCTTTTTGGCATCATCAGCCGTGAAGACATCATCATCTTCATCCCTGAGAATGGTGGTAGGGGCAGAGCCAGTGGTCTTCAGCAGGTGGTCTTTGATGGCTTTAATATCTGCATGTGTATCTTTGTACCTTGCATCTACCATGTTTCTGATCTCAGCCATATAAGTTTCATGTGTCTGATCAGCTAGTTTCCTGTGAGCTATAATGATGGGGGAAACGGATTTCCATAGCTCACTAGCTATATCAGCTGTTGATGGTTGACTTTTGGAAAGGTCTGCTATGGAGCCCAGTATAAGCTTGACATCCGATTTGATGTCAGCTACATAGGTTTCAATTGCAGAAACTCTGTCCGTCAATTCTTGGTATTTTGACCCATCTCCTAAGTTAATAGGATCATCTGAGTCCCTACCAGTGGTAGTTCTACCTGATTCAGTCCTAAGAGGTGAATCAGATGGCCCTTTTTCTTGGTACTGGGGACTTCCAACTGTTTTTGGAGACACTATAGTGTCTTCATCAGTTGTTGCCTTCAAGGGAGTCTTAGCAATGTAATCACTGTCCTGATGTGAGACAGTGGTCTCTACATCAGTAGTGGCTGCTCCACTTGAAAACTCACCTAGAGTTGCATTGAACTCAGGTGGTGTAACCTCCTCTTCTGTTTGTTGGATAGCAGATTGAATGTTCTCAGGACCAGTCACTTGTGGGGGTATGCTCTCAGTGATAGGTGGAAGAGAGGAACTGAAATCTTCCTGAGATTTCTCAATTGCCTCAAACAGAGGTTGCATGGTTTGTGGAACATGATGTGATGGTGAGGGTGGAGGAGTAACAAGAGAATTAGCCCTGGGAGAGGGGCTTGTGAACATTTGGCCAAGTGACTCAAATGTATCATGATGTGTGTCCCCTTGGCTTACAACATGATCCTTTTGGGAGGATTCATGAGGAGTTTGGTCAGGTGGAGGTATGTCCAACTGTTGTGAGGAAGTAACAACAGTGGTTTCAGGTTGCTTTGGTGGTGCAACAGAGTTATCTTCTGGTACCTCATCATCCAGATGTCTCATTTGTGGTTGAGTGGTGGTTTTTGTGGATGGATGTTTCTTTTTAGAAGTGGCTGGTGTGGGTTTCACAGCACTGGATGTAGTGCCATGATCACCAGGAGCAGTGGGCTCAACAACAGAGGTTTTGACGACAGTTGTTGTCTTTGTCCTCTTTGTTTGTGTTTTAGAAACTTTTGACACTTTTGACACTTTTTCTTGAGTGCTTCCACCCAGCATTCTAGTGAAAGTTTCATCAGTTAAACTTTTCATTTGCATTGCCTCACCCTTTTTGAAAACTTTTTCTGGTAAGACCTTTTGTAAGATTACAATAAGAATTCTTGGGTAAATAAGAAAAGCATTGTTAGACCCAGACTTGATTGCTTTCACATTTGATACTAAGTCCATGAACAATCCCTGGGAAAGATTGAAGTCAGAGTTTGACAACATGGCATAACCCAGATATTGCATCCTTAATGGGATTTCATTAAAGGATGTGGACTTAGTAGAGACACATAGAAGAAGAGTATGGAAGAAAAATTTCATGACTGGTGGGAAAAACTTTTTGAAAAGAGTTGATCCAGTCATCTGACCATCATACCCTCTTTCTTGGAACTCAGTGTGAAGCTCTGTTTTAGTGAAGGAGTCCTTACCTGCCAGGTCATTCAGTGAGAAGGTTATGGATATGATTTCAGGGGTAATGACGATACTTGTTTCTCCAATTTTGGAAATAATGGAAGTAGGCTTTTTGTCTTGGAGTAAAAACTCAGCATTCAACCAGAACTCTTGGAGAGTATCGAGATAAATGGGGGCGTCAGCGGTTAAGATGGGTAGGTATTTGGAGTTTAGAAGAATGTCGATGGTGGAATGGAATGAAACGTTGTCGTCTGTTTTAACCAGATATGGGAGACAATTGTGGGTGGCTTTGGCTTGAAGATCCATTGTAATGGATTCCGAAGGTGAAGATGAATGAAATTTGATTGAGGGTTAGAGAATGAAGAAGGCGGTTTCAGTATTTTGAATACAATGAGACAGTGTAACATCTGTTGTGGTAAACAGGGTTTTTATAGGCTCAAGGAAACCGCTGATGTGGCCAAACCTCTGCTTATATGAGCAGACGTGGCAATCATCTGATGGATGAAACATCTGGTGGAGAACAGCTGTTTTGGCAAACAACTGATACAAACAGCTGATGGAATCAACTGTTTTTTTTTATAGATATAGTATATATATAGTAAAACAGTTGTTTTATCTGATCAGAGGTTTTGAAACAGATTTTTCAACCAACAGTTGTTTTATCTGATCAGATGTTTTGAAACAGATTTTTCAACCAAACAGCTATTTAGAAGAAATTTTGATTTTCTGAAACATTTTATTATGATTTATTAAAAAAAAATTATTTGTTTAATCCATGTTTAACATACCAATTCTGGAAATCAGATTTGTAAAGGTAGATGTGTCTAAAGCTTTTGTTAACACATCTGCCAACTGATCCTCTGTTGGAACATTGTGTAGAGAAATCAAACCTTTTTCATAGATGTCTCTGACAAAATGATGTCTGATGTCAATGTGTTTGGTAGTGGAATGAGAGACTGGATTCTTGATGATATTTTCAGCAGCTTGACTGTCCAACATGAGTGGAGTCTGTAGTGCAGTTATCCCAAAATCCAGTAGTTGATTTTGAAGCCACATGAGTTGGGCTGTACAGCTTGCAGCAGCAATGTATTCAGCTTCAGCTGTTGAGGTTGAAACAGCTGCCTGCTTTTTGCTTTGCCAGGAAACTAAGGCATTCCCTAGAAATTGGCACCCTCCTGATGTGGACTTTCTTGTGGTGTGACCGCCAGCAAAGTCACTATCTGAATAACCTGAAAGCTCAATGTTTCCATTAACAGGATACCAGATACCAAGTGTGGGAGCACCTTTGAGGTATCTGAATATCCTTTTCACAGCAATGAGGTTTGACTTTCTGGGTGAAGCCTGGGATCTGGCACAGACACAGGTGGCAAACATAATGTCTGGCCTAGATGCAGTTAAGTACAGTAAAGACCCAATCATGCATCTATAGTGTGTTTGATCAACCAGTTCATCCTTATCATCAATAGTGAGCAGCTTGACTGTACTCATGGGTGTACTACATGGCTTACAATCATTCATCTCAAATCTGGTTAATAAATTCTTTACATATTTGTTTTGGTGAATGAATGTGCCATTTTGCAGTTGTTTCACTTGAAGACCAAGGAAACACTGAAGCTCACCCATGGCACTCATCTCAAACTCTGCTGTCATGAGTTTTCTGAACTCTTCACACATTTGGTTACATGTGGATCCAAAAATGATGTCATCCACATATATTTGAACAATCATTAAGTGTTTCCCTTTCCATTTAAGAAATAAAGTTTTGTCTATTTTACCTCTTGTGAAACCAATGGATAAGAGAAATGTGGAAAGAGTTTCATACCAGGCCCTTGGTGCTTGTTTGAGGCCATACAAAGCTTTGTTGAGCTTGTAGACATAGTCAGGATGGAATGTGTCTTCAAAACCAGGTGGCTGACATACATAGACCTCCTCCTGAATTTTGCCATAAAGGAAAGCACATTTGATGTCCATCTGATACACCTTTATGTTGTGGTTGACAGCAAAGGCTAAAAAGAGTGTGATGGCTTCTAGTCTTGCTACAGGAGCAAAAGTTTCATCATAATCTATTCCTTCTTCTTGTCTGAAGCCTTGAACCACAAGCCTGGCTTTATTCTTGACAACAATACCCCTTTCATCAGTTTTGTTTTTGAAGACCCACTTTGTTCCTATAGGACAAACATCCTTAGGTAGTGGTATAAGCTCCCATACTTGTTGTCTTTTAAATTGAAGGAGTTCCTCTTGCATAGATTCTACCCAACTGTTGTCTTTTAGTGCCTCTTGGTACTTGACAGGTTGTGTGAGAGAGATAGGAAGCCTGCAAAAAGACAGATATTAGAGGATAGGCTTCTTGTGAGCACACCCTCTCTGATGTTGCCAATGATCTGGTCTGGTGGATGAGCTCTTAAGTAAATAAGATCTCCCTGATATGGTATAATGGCATTTTGAGGTGATGGACAGAGGTTTGGTGACTCTGTTGGTGTAACATCTGTTGGTACTTCTGTAGTGCCATCAGATGTTTGGAATGGTAATGGAGGAATGGGTCCAAGTGGTGTGAAACTTGACTGACTTTTGTCAACAGATGATAGGTCAGTGGTTGTGAGGGGTGAAGCAGTAGTTTGAGGATAAGACTGGCCAACAGTGGTTGACACAGCTATGGCAGAGTTTTGACAATTGTTTTGAACAGCTGCTTCCTCTGAGGCAGAATAGATTTTGTAGTGACTGGGGATCACAACATCTGTTCTGTAATCTTGTTGTGGAGACTGTGGAATACCTGCATTGTTAGTTTTAACAGTGATATCTTCAAATTTGAATTTATCTAAATCAAATAGTTCAGCAGGGTTTGCAGGGATTTTTAGAGATGAAAGTTCATTGAACTTTACATTCAGAGTTTCTTCTATTGTCTTGGTCTTTGTGTTAAACACTTTATAGGCCTTGGCAGTAGAAGAATATCCCAGAAAATAACCACAGTCTACTTTGGCTGCAAATTTTGAAATGGAATCTTTGAGATTTAAAATGAAACATGGGCAGCCAAAGATTTTGAAGAATGAAATTAATGGTTTGATTTTGAACAAAATTTCATAAGCAGTTTTTTGATGTCTGGGGTTGATCAAAACTC
Organism: Ambrosia x helenae; assembly: GCA_030844895.1. Taxonomy (NCBI): domain Eukaryota; kingdom Viridiplantae; phylum Streptophyta; class Magnoliopsida; order Asterales; family Asteraceae; genus Ambrosia; species Ambrosia x helenae. The sequence goes on from CM061223.1 coordinate 54,468,230, forward strand.
TGTTTTGAACATAGCAAGCAGTGTTTACAGCTTCTGCCCAGAAGGACAGTGGCAAACCAGAATCTGCTAGCATGGTTCTTGCAGCTTCTATAAGAGTTCTATTTTTCCTTTCAACCACCCCATTTTGTTCTGGTGTTCTTGGGATGCTGTACTGCCTCACAATCCCTTTTGACACATAGAAGTCATCCAACTCCTTATTCTTAAACTCTGTTCCATTGTCACTCCTGAAGACTTTTACTGGCAAGTCATATTGTTTTTCAACTTTGGTGACAAAGTCCTTCAATATACCTGCAGTCTCATCCTTAGAATGTAAAAAGTAAGTCCATGTAAACCTAGAAAAATCATCAACTATGACAAGACAAAATCTTTTTCTTCTTAGACTCATGATTTTAACAGGGCCAAACAAGTCCATGTGCAACAATTGTAGACACTGACTGGTTTTGGACTCATCAATGGATTTGTAAGAGCTTTTATGTTGTTTCCCTTTTAAACAAGAAACACAATGCTCATCACATTTAAATTCTTTTGATGGTAAACCTCTGACAAGGCTTTGTTTGGAGAGTGTGTTGATAGTGTTAAGGTTGGTGTGACCCAATCTCCTATGCCACAATTCTGTCTCCTTAGTGGAGGCAGCAGAAAACAAACAGACATTTGCCATAGGATTGTCCTTTAACATATCAACAACATACACATTGCCACTTCTATGAGCAACAAGTTGTGCTTTGCTCTCAGCAATGATGGTATCAATCTTTTTCACCACTTCTGGCCCAATAATCTTACAAGTTTTCTTTGTGAAGAATGAGCCATAACCTTTGTCACTCATTTGTGAAACACTTAGAAGATTAAACTTGAGATTATCAATAAGATTGACATTTTCAAACTTGAGTTTTCCAGCTTGTACAGTCCCTGAACCCAACACCTTACCTTTTGAATCATTACCAAAGGATATATCACCCCCTCCATGAGCCAAGAAGTCCAGAAGAATGGCTCTACATCCTGTCATGTGCCTGGAGCATCCACTATCTACATACCAAAGACTATCTAAACAAGCAGAAGCTCCCTGCACATCAGTAATGGATTACTTTTGGTGAGTGTCCAAAGCTAAGTTGGCTTTGGATGGGTCCTCAGACCTTTCAGACTCAAGCTTTGGAAGGTGATCAGTGGTTTGGACTAATTTTTGAATTAAGTTCAACAACTGCTGAGATGAACTTTTATTTGGGATGAGTTGGGTGATGGAGGTCTTCCAATGAGTTCTCTAAGTTTCTCTGTTGTAGGATCAGAGAAAAAGTGTACTTGATTGAAGAGCCCTTCCTTGATGAATGTATCAGCAAACTTCTTCTGATCTTCTTCTGACATCTCCTTTTGTTTCTTGAACTGTCTTCTTGCAGCAGTGGATAGATCAGAAGTTTCAAGTAAGCTGTCCAAGGTAAAAGTCCGTTGGGGTCTCTTCATCATTGGCTCATCAGTGTAAACAGGTTTTCTAGGTAGGCTGGGATCCTTCTTTCTGTTTTCTTCCAGGCTCTTGTATGTCTCAACCAGCCTCAGCTCAGACCATCTAGAGACAGACCTCATTTCCCCATAGTTAGCAGCTACTATCTCTTGTCTCATCCTTTTAAACTTTAAGGCTCTGACTGGGTCTCTGCCTTTGCCAAAATTAGGAGTAGAGACTTTAGCCTTGGGGTCTTTGCCAACATTCATCAAGGAAGGGCTCTGATACCAATTGTTAGTTCTTACACTGAGAAGGGCCAATTGGTGCATAATGTCCATTTCTTCCAAATCATCAGGGTCAAAGTATTTCAGGTCATCATACTCAAAGGATATATTGTCAGATGCCTGGATATCACCACCACTTGCTGTGAATGCATAGATTGGTGAATAAGAATCAGAGTTAAAACCTGAGTTAAAACCTGAAGTTATGTCAATGAAATGATCATAACTCTGATCCTTAGTATTTCCAGGCACCTCATCATGACCCAAAAGTGTTGTATTCCCAAATACATAGTCATCAGACACTTTTCCAGAATCCTGAAGCTTCTTTTTCTGGTTAAGCTCTCTCTCATAGGTCAAGAGCTTACCATGAAGTTGGGTCAGTGATAGGTCTTTGAATCCAATTGAGTTTCTCATCACAATAGCAATAGTGTCCCATTTGTCTGGTAGTGATCTTAAAAACCTATGGTTCAAGGTTGAATGAGGGTAAGTAAGACCAACCAATTTTAGTTCACTAATTAAACAATTAAACCTCTCAAACTGTTGAGTTAATGACTCTCCTTTGAGATGACTGAATGTTTCATATTGTTGGTTAAGTATTTCACGATTGTTTTCAATAACCTCCTCAGTCCCACCAAATTGTTCTTTCAGTGCATCCCACAACTCCTTTGCGCTGTTACAGTGTAACAACCCAGCATATATATCATTGGGTAGAGCCATGGCCACAATACTGAAGGCCTTAGCATCTAACTCAATTTTCTGAAAATCCTGGTCGGAGTAGTTTTCAAGTTTCTTTGGCTCAAAAACCTTGGGATCTTCAGTACTCGGCACAGTCGGAACATGTGGTCCGAAGATAACCGACTTCCAACACCCAGTGTTCTGTTGAGCTAGAACATGGCTCATCCGACGTTGCCAGATATTGTATTCAGATCTGACAAGCATCAGTGGCTTGTTATTCGTGCCAGTGTTATGTGGATCGTGATTGATTGAAGCCATTCTCTGATTTTTCAAAAAACAAAGTCTGTTTAAAAACGGTTGAAACGAAATTAAACTATTACTCTGTTTTCAATCCAACAGACAAACGATATCAATAATTGTGAGCTGATATATTAAATTGATTTGTTAGATCGAATTTAATTGACCAAGCTCTGATACCAATTGTTAGTATCTGAGTTTGATTGTTTTGATTATGTTTAACTAAATATGATAATAGTGAAACGAATATAGAATGAAGGTGCAGCGGAATAATAAACTGTTAATCAAAACAAGAGAGTAAATGTTTTCAGATCGAATGCTTTCATTTATCTAAAAGATTACAATCATACAAGTACTCCCCCTCATCCTGATCACACAGTGATTGTTTGTCTGAGAGAATGTTTGTGTGTGATGCAATAGAACAGTACAAGCACTGTTCTATTTATAGACAAACCTAAACCACTGATGACCTAGGCTGACGTCACCTAAGACAGTGACCTCTAACAGAATAACAAACATAAAACATCTGCCTATTACAAACTACTGTTACATTGAAAGCACTGATAGTAAACTACTGTTGTAGGAAAACTCTGATGGTCTTGTATCCTCTGCTGGAGCCTAAGTGCTGTTGGCTCCAGCAGTGCTTTAGTCTTCAGTACTTGAATCAGCAGTTGTTCTTCATCAGACCTTTGGTCAGTAGTTGTTCTTCATCAGTTGTTTATTCAGCAGTCCTTTGTATCAGCAGTTGTCATAGCAGTTGTTTGGATAGAACAGTTGTTAGAGTCAGCAGTCTTTTGGGAGAAGTAAGTTGTAAAGACTGTTTATTGAGAGGATCAACTGTTAGCATATTTTGGCTTTCCAATCATCTGTTCTTCTCCAGGTCAGCAGACCCAACAGAAGGTGTGATAGCTGTAACTGATGATTCTGACTCTGAGGATGATAAATCTTAGAAAGTTATTGATATCCCAGTTGAAAATCACATTATCACCAATGAACCGATGTCACCTTCTCAGATTATTCATCCAATGGCTAACGCTCATCGAGGGAATCAGTCAGTTAAGCAGGTTGAGAAGAATGAATACGGTGATAAACCCGTCAAAGTGTTTTATCGGATGGAAGGATCCGATAAGATAATTTCTGACGAGGAATATTTAATTAAGTTTGCCAATTACTCCAAGATTGAGAAAATTTGGCAGGAGAGTACCATTTGGTTCCCAAAACATGAGAGAACAAATGATGTACCTCTAGAGGTTTTGAAGAAAATTTATGTGGGTGTTCCAAAAGAACCAAAGGTTCATGCCACAGAGTTTATTAAGCCGAAGGAGAAGGCGAATAGTTTTCTTGAGCCGACTTACTCAAAGGACCCAGCTCCTGAGAGTTTAAGAAGAAGGTGTGTGGATGATCAATATCCAATCACTACTTATGCAAAGTCGAACGCCAAGAACAACTTTGAGGAGTACCGTGCGTGTTTTATGTGTGGGGAGAGAGGGCATTTACTTGCTCACTGCCCGTACGTTAGGCACAAGAGGCACGAGGTTGAAGTGAAGCAAAAATATCAAAGTCCAGTCGATAATCATTGTTATCCAGAAAGACGATTTATCCCTCAACCAGCACCATTTTACAACCAAAGCAGATATTTTCAAAAGAGGGATAATCGTCAGATGACATATGATCGTCGTAACCGGATCGCAATGGAAAAGCCTTTTAAGAAACTAGTGGTGAACATAACTGTTGAAAAGCAAAAGGTACCATTAAAACCTACAGTCAAACCAACAGTTGGACCTTTCTCTGTTAAATCAGAGAAGGTAACCAAGAAAGTTTCCTTCAAAGACGAAGTAAAGAAACCGACTGAGACTCCAAAATCTCAGATTCGGATCTTGAAACGTTCGCAACAATTTTGGTCTCCAGTGGGATCTCAAGGTGCTTCGACTTCAAAAGTGAATGAGATATCTGTAAATGAAAAGGATTTAATTGATCAGAAAAAGATCAATTCAAATTCAACTGTTTGTGATAAAGATTCTTTGAAACAAAATGTTCAAAGAACCAAGACCAAGCAGGCTTGGGTCCCCCGAAAAATCTAATCTTTTTACTTGATATGTGCAGGGAGCTTCAGCTGGCCCTGTAAGCAGTCTTTGGATTGTTGACAGTGGAGCTTCTGGTCACATGACAGGGGATTTATCACTGCTGTTCGACATAAGAAATATCAATGGCGGATACGTAGCATTTGCTGGGAACAAAGGTGGATACATTACTATGGAGGGAAGTATGAGTAATGGTATCGTGAGTTTTGAGAAGATATCATATGTGAAACAAATAGACTATAATCTGCTCAGTGTCAGTTAAATCTGTGATAAGCAGTTCTCTGTATTCTTTGATAACAAATCTTGCTACATTCTCAAGCCAGGTTTCGTACTTCCAAAAGAGTGGGTAATGCTGAAAGCACCGAGAGTGAACAATCTGTACATTCTCGACATGTCAAAAGCCATGACAACCCAGGGCCAAGTAACGTGTTTCCTCTCCAAGGCTACTGAAAAAGAATCTATAATGTGGCATAGGAGGATGAGACACATTCACCTTAGAAAAATGAATCATCTGGTGAAGAATGAACTTGTCGAAGGCGTAAATGTTAAACATTTCCATTTGAACGACAAGTGTGTGAGTTGCAAGAAAGGAAAGCAGCACAAGCAATACCACAAACCAAAGAAAGTCCATTCAGTTGAATTACCACTTTAGCGTTTGCACATGGATCTATTTGGACTGGTCAAGCGTAAAAGTCATGCTGGTGAATTGTACTGTCTTATGGTTACCGATGACTATTCCAGATTCTCGTGGGTTATGTGCTTGCATCATAAGAGCGACACGTTTAACAATCTGAAGGTTCTGTTCACTCGATTAGAAAATGTCTATGGTCTTAAGATCAAGAGAATTAGGAGTGATAATGGGACGGAGTTCAAGAATGCACAGATGGATGCTCTTTGTGAAGACAAAAGAATTCATCATGAATATAGTGCTCCGTATACCCCTCAACAGAACGGTGTCGCAGAACGTAAAACCAGGACTCTAATTGAAGCGGCTAGAACAATGCTTGCGGATTCCAACCTTCCAGTAATGTTCTAGAATGAAGCCATTTACGCAGCTTGTTATACTCTAAATTGTGTGTTAACAGTGAAGAAGTTTGGTAAAACTTCTTATGAGTTGTTGAACAGATGAAAGCCGAACTTAGAGTATCTAGAACCGTTTAGAGCACCGTGTACAATGCTTAATCCATCTGAGAAGTTTGCACCGAAAGCTGAAGAAGGATTCTTTGTTGGATATGCAACCCTGCTCAAACGGGTATTCAACAAACGAACTCGTCAGGTAGAGGAGTGGGCTAGCGTTAAAGTTCCGCGGTATACTCAGAATGTACAGGGTAATGGTCCAGATTGGATGTTTGATTACAAAGATTTCTTTGAATCATCCAATCTAGATAGCTTGGTTGAAGAGGCTGTATTAAGATTATACTAGGAGTGTGAAAACGCAGTGACATCACCGTTGGTGCGTCCGATCACCGTAACTCCTCAAACAGCTTCTAATGATGCCAATGCTCCTGCAGCGGAAGAAGAATTGTTCCAGGAAGTTTCCACAACTCTCAATTCATCAGAATCGGAAGATGATGATGATGTCACAAGTGAAGTCGTTCCAGATATTGCTACAGAGACACCTCCAGTGAACCCTAATCCAAATGGTGCTTCATCATCAAACTGGGGTAATGATCTAGATTCGACAGAAAATTTGACTACTCAAATGGGAGTGCAAGTACCTGATTATCCGGAATCTCGGATACATCGTATTCACTCGCTCGATCAAGTTATTGGTGATCCTGGTAGCAGTGTTATGACGAGAGGACCACTGAGGAATGCAAACTCACAAGAAAACCTTGGCGCTCTAGCCTTATATGCTAAAATTCAAAAATCAGGTTGTCAGAATGACTGGTCTTTTGCTTGTTATGTTTCGCAGGTTGAGCCGCGGACATACAAGGATGCTCTTTTGGATGACGCTTGGGTAGAGGCAATGCAAGAGGAGTTATTGCAATTTCAGAAACTAGGAGTGTGGACACTGACAGATTTACCTCCAGGCAGGAAAAAGATTGGAACAAAATGGGTGTTTAAGTGCAAAAAGGATGACAGAGGAGTGATTGTTAGAAACAAAGCTCGATTGGTAGTACAAGGCTTTCATCAAGTGGAAGGAATCGATTATAACGAGATTTATGCACCGGTTGCACGCTTAGAAGCTATCTGCATGTTTCTAGCGTTTGCATCATACAAGAAATTCAAGGTGTATCAAATAGACGTTAAAAGCGTGTTTCTTTATGGTGTGGTCAAGGAAGAAGTTTACGTAGGTCAACCACTAGGCTTTGAGGATCCTATCCACCGGGATAAGGTCTACGTTCTAAACAAAGTTCTCTATGGGTTGCACCAGGCTCCACGGCAATGGTATGAGGAGCTGAGCACGTATCTTCTATCCAAAGGATTCAAACGAGGTTTGGTAGATTGCACACTGTTCACAAAACGAACAGGAGATGACTTGCTTCTAGTGCAAATTTATGTTGATGACATTTTTTTTGGATCTACTAATGAACTTTTGTGCAGGGAATCTGAAAAAGTTATGCAGAAAAAGTTCGAAATGAGTGCGATGGGAGAGATGCAGTTTTTCCTAGGCTTGCAGGTGGACCAAAGACCAACGGGGATCTTTATTCACCAAACCAAATACGTTTCTGAAGTCTTGAGCCGATTCCAGATGGATGATTCGAAGCCGATGGATACCCCGATACAACCTAATCACGGGATTGGTGTTGACGCTAAGGGGGAGTTGACTAATCCTTTTACATATAGAGCAATCGTCAGATCTATGATGTACCTCACCGCATCCAGACCAGACATAATGTTCGCCACATGTCTCTATGCACGTAATCAATCGACGCCGAAACAAAGTCATTTAGCAGCTGTCAAACGAATCCTAAGATATCTGAAGGGTTGTCCGTCGAGAGGACTATGGTACCCTAATGATGATAATTTTGACCTAATAGCTTTTAGTGATGCAGATTGGGGAGGCTGTGACAAAGACAGCAAATCTACAACGGCTGGATGCCAGTTTATGGGAAGCAGGCTCGTGACCTGGCAATGCAAGAAACAAACTGCAGTCGCCTTATCAACATGTGAAGTAGAATATGTCTCAGTTTCAAGCTGTTGTTCTCAAGTTCTGTGGATACAACAACAGATGGTGGACTACGGTTTGCAATTTCTTAAAACCCCTATTTACTATGATAATGAGGCCGCCATTGCATTAACTAAAGATTTAGTCAATCACTCAAAAGCTAATCATATCCGGATTAAATACCATTTTATCCGTGATTGTTACGCAAAAGAGTTGATCGATATGGTCAAAATCCACACTGACTATCAACGTGCAGATCTTTTTACCAAAGCTTTTGATAAATCAAGATTTGAATATCTTTTAAAAGCTAATGGTATAAAAGAAAAACAAGACTAATCATCACCTCGGTTTATCTCTTTTTAGGTTTAGGGGTTACTATTTTTCATAAAAAATCAAAAACTCAAAAATATGTTTTTCATTTTAGGGGGAGTTTAGTTTTAAGAAAAACCAAAAACTTTGAAAAAGTCAAAAACCCATAAAAATTAGAAAAACCCAAAATGATTTCTAGGAGAAAAAGAGGAAATGATAGTACATCAGTGGGGATCTGACACATGCTAAAGAAGTGTAATGCAATATAAGCACTACAAGAAATTGAGGTGTTTACCCACACATAATTCACTTACACATATAAATGTGTGGATAAATACCTACACATGTTTGCATATGTGTGGGTAACGGTTGATGATATTTTTTATGGCCCCCTAACACTTAATATGTGTTGGTAATATGTTTTAGCCACACTTAATGTTGGTGGGAAAGTTTCCCCCCAAAATCGAGGAACATTTAGTTATTTAATTACCCAGACATGTAGCGATTTTTTGTTATGTGTAGGTAAATTATCAACACATATGTAAAAAACTAGTATAGGTGTGGGTAATTGATTTTATTTACCAACACATAATATTTGTAACTATACATATGTAGATAAATTAAGTAAATAATTTTTTTTTTAAATGACATGATAAAATAAATAACTACACATGTCTACAAATATACAATAACTGCAGATCCTGAATAGATATTATTTAAGTAAGTAAATCTTTATTTTACTTGATTAAAATGACGTGAAAAAACCTATACATACTTAAAAGTTTACAGCAAGTGTGATATTTGATACATATTCATTAGGTAATAATTCTTTATTTTAATTTGCATAATGAAGTGGTAAAATGAATATATATCTATCTATATATATAAAAGAAAACGTATATGCTAACGTGACGTGCAATGGAGGCCTCAACCTCCTCTTGAGAGTGCCACGTGGCATCATAATTGAAAGATTTTAGTGTTTTTGAACAATTTCCTTTTTTAATTAAAAAAATATATAAACATAAAACCCTAAATTAAATTGAGTTATTTTAGGAAAAAAAGAATTTAAAAATAAATTTAAAATTTTTTCTCTCATGTTTCCTCCCATAATTTTTAAACGTTTATATCTTTTATATACGGGATTTTTTAAAGAAAAAAATTACACCAAATTAACGAGCGTTTTATTATCTTTCCAACGAGTACCATAGTCCTATATAAAAAACGGAGAAAAATCGACTATTTTTTGTGGGGTTTCGTTGATACAGGAAAAAAACACACAAAGTGTTCATGTTATTCATTAATCATGTTTTTTTTCCTTTAAACCAGGTTCTTATCTACGATATTGAAAATCAGTCCAATCGCCATGTTATTATTGGAATTTTACTAGGTATACATCATCAAGAGAAGTTAGGAGAAAGAATCGCGCAACACTGCAACACATGGTGTCACCTTATAGCAATGTTATTTTTTTTATTTATTTAATTACAAAAGTAATAATTATTACTATTAGTATTAGTATTATTAGAATGGTTATATTTTTCAACCCCAGGACGCTCCGGAAAGAATTGATAGTTGCTGACGTGGCGTTTAATGGTGGCCTCAACCGTCTCTTGATTATGCCACGTGGCATAATGAGATGCAATGATTACAACTTCCAACTTAAGTGTTTGTTTAGTTGATTAGGTTAGGAATTATAAGAGCCATTAGAATGTGAGAGATTAGAGAGATGTGATGAGTTTTTTTAATAGTTGCAGCTTACATAAGTGATTCTTTAGATGATTACTGATTAGGTTTTAGATTAGAGAATATGAGTTATTACTGATTAGAATACTATGAACATGCAATGATTGAGAGATTTTGTGGTTAGTTAACTTGAGCCATTTGCAATAGGTTATCACGTAAAATTATATTTTTCAACCCCGGGACCCTCCCGGGGTAATCAGCTAGTTGACACATATTTGAAAATGTATTGTATGTGTAAAGGAAGACGGAATGAAATCCATCATTACAAGGGAATAAAAAATATAGTGTTTGTTTAATCAATAAAATGAAATCACTCATTCTACAAGTCATTTTATTATTTCAATTGCATTCCATCCACCCCTTGTTATTTTTTCAATACATTCCCTCTTGCACATTTAATTAACAAAACCACAACCTACTGCCCAACACCACGACCCACCACCGTCACCCAATGTCACCGCCACATATCACCACCCACCATTACCGCTGCTAACCACCGATTTTGTTCCTCTGTCTTTCTTGCCTACCAAACAAAACAATGTAATAATTTATTTCATTCTCATATGGCAACCAAACAAGACGTGAATGGTAATGATCGATTCCTTTACCTCTTTCATTTCAATCCCTCAACTATTCGACTACCTTGTCCATTTATTACCCAATACCAAACAAACATAACAGTTACCATCATCGCTCCTTGCCACCAACGTGTTCGTTTCACTCGAGGTAAAATATCCGACTACAAAATTGACTTTTATTAGTAGAATAACATTTAATCATATAATTATTTTCTTTACATACACAAACATCCATAACTTTTGTTTAAGTTAAGTAAAATTACAAATAAAAACTACAAATTGATCGATGTGTTTAAATTAAAACTAATTAAGAGTTAAATATAATATGAAAACTAAATTTTATCATATATAAACCAAGTTTAGTTTTACATAAATATTATATTATATTCCCTTATAATTGAATGTTAAAATAAAATTTTCTTTACATGTATAATTGAGCTTTTTAATTTTTTTTTGATGAATTAAAAATTCCCTCTTAAAATTTCATCACCCAATTCTAAAGTTTTAAACTCCCGCTTGCTTCAACCCTAAACTCAAAGGCCAACCTTACTAGCCGCATCGATCACTTTCCAATGGCAAAATATCTGTCCTCTCAAGCCCAATCGAACCCGTCATCTACAATCGCCGATGCAGCACCCTTACTAGTCTGCCACAAGTGCTTATTAACCAGGTCACCGATCTGTTGTTGATTTATCAAGCTGTAATTAGGTAAATGAGATTGAACCTTCTGTTATTATTATATTTTTTTTTTTGAAGTTTTAACTTGCCAAGGGTTTTTGTTAATGCTTTTGATATGTGTTGAAAATAACTTTTGCCCTTTTCTGTATTTTTTTTTTCCATGAAGTGCCAAGTTCAATACATAATGAGAAGGTGTCTCACAAAAAACCAAGGATGCTCGGCGTTGCAGGTATTACATCACACTATGAAAATTTTGTCACTCAAATGAATATTAAATTAAGCTAGTTTAGTATAATTTTTTTTTTCCATTTTGTTATTGGAATACATTTTTTAACAGGACAATAATCTAAAACCAAATTCTTACATGATGACAGAAGGTGATGTTGCATAGTAAGTTATTTTAATTGCAACTACGTAGCTTTATTTTGTTTTGATCCCTTTAGGATTAACCATAACTCAAATCGACCCACTCATAAGCAAATGGGTCAAAATCGACCCTTTTAATATTTACATTTACTAACTAGTAAATTATATATGTTCTATTTGTTGCTTGAAGACACTTTTTGATATTGATGTGGAGAATTCAAATGTTCGCAAAGTTATCATTAGCTACATGGCAAGGGCATGGATGGGTCACCGAGCAAAGCTACACGATCACTTTAAAGAAATTGGAGGATCCGATGACCCAACAAGGGCAAAGACCACACCACCTTCCAATATTAAGAAAGAAGATTGGGATATCTTTGTGTCGGTTGGTGGAGTGATAAAAAATACTTGGTAATGTTTTAAGGATATTCTTCTATTAATTATTATTTATTATCGAATTTGATCTAATATATTATGTATTACTTGGTTGTATGTTCTTGAAGGAAATCACAAAAAAGAAAGTTATGGCACGTGCAAAACGAAAACTTGATATTAGAAATGGTTTGAAGAGTACAATACGCTATCACATTGAGCGTGGCTTGGATTCTTCATCCGGTCAACTTGAGACTTGGCGGCTTACATATTGGGATGCGGAAAAAGGTTGGATATCAAAAAATGTTGTTTTTACTTTTCTACCGCTAAGTATTCATTATTTGATAAACACTTAATTTATTGTATTTTTGTTCCTTAAAAGGAAGAAATGATGAAGTTGAGAAACTAGCATACCGTTGAATCAACGAGCGACAGGTTGATTATTCATAATGTACTTGGATGAAGCTCTATTCGTTTGCATGGATGGGGACGTGATCCAGTTATTGTTAATAACACAATGGGTACAACTAAAAAGCAAAGCGTCCTATTTATGATGAGCTGGTCGATGCACTTCAAACAGTGACAAGTAAATATGCAATTATAGAACAAGCATTGATTGAGAATAATATCATGCTTCCTCCATCAAGAACATCTGGACAATCTAAAGGTGATACTCTAGAGGGTGATGAAAGTATCGATGAGTGATGTTGTTTAATAATTTTATATAACCAGTTAGTAACTTATGGTCAATATTTGCTTTGTTTGTTTAAGTATTTTGTTTGGTTGTTTGAACACTAATGTTTGATTAAGAATGTTAATTTGGTCGTGTATGTTTCAACAATTGTTTTTGTATTTGTTTGTATATATTTAAAGAGTAAAGATCCGGTACAAATAACTTTTTTGGTAAGAACTGTGAGAATCAAAGGAGGGTATTTTTTTTTTATTTTTTTTTTCAAATTTTTTTTTTCCCATATTGTTAAACATGTATTATAGTATTGAAAACTAAAAAAAAATAAAAATAAAAAAATTGGTGTAGAGTAATTACGTGTAGAGTAATTACATAATTACTCTAGTGTAAACTAATGTATTTACCTTAATGACGTAATTACACTAAAAAAAATTTTTTTTTTAAATTTTTTTTTTTTGTATTATTCATCTAGAAAGAATGTTTAAACACATGGGAAAAAAAATTCTAAAAAAAAAATAATTTTTTTTTACCCCCTTTGATTCTTACAGTTCTTACAAAAAAAACTATATGTATTTGATCTTTACTCTATATTTAAAAGTTATTAATCAAATAAATTGTGGTTATTATCTACAAATTTAAATATTTTTACCAACACATCAGTATATATTATTTCTACACATGTTAAGGTCAATGCGACATGTTAAGATCAATATCTACACATCTTTTACATTTACCTACACATGATTGCTGCCATGTCAGATGCCACGTCAGATGCCATGTCATACGCCAATCTAACAAGTTGCTATACTTCTATCAACACATATATATTAGTTTTAGCCACACATATATGTGTAGGTAATTATCTATACCCACAGTGCCGAGTCTACACATCATGACACTTAATTTATGTGTAGGTAAACGTAACTACTAACACATTATATGGTTTTTCCTACACATACTATGTGTGGGTAAATACCCAAATTTCTTGTAGTGAAGGCGTGTGTTTGAGTCTGTGTGATGTGTTGATAGGCTTCGTAGACCTATTACTGTGTGCCTGATACATACATATCAAGCGAATTGTTATGTGGATGAACTCCTCATGGGCATATGGTCTTAGTACCGTAATTTCGTTTGATAGGGTATTTGTACAAAATTCGGAGGTTTCGGGTCGTTATGTTACTAGTTATATGGGGATAGCCTATCTGATCTTCTGATGTAAGTCATTACGAACCTAGATCAGACAGGGTATCTTTATAAAAGAGCTGTAAAGCCAAATCCTAAAGTTACCGATTTGATGAACTTTCAATGTATGACGATAATCAAAGATTATCTAATGCATCGTATCCAATCATTGATGCAAATCATGATTGATATCAGCCCTCAACCTGGTAGAGTGCACAAGTTACTTTGTAGCATTGAGTTGCTGACCTGTACACCTCTGTGCCTCATACCTTGTAAATTACAGACGACGAAAGCATAATCACGCGTTACAATGAGTCTTTGTGCATTTATTCCTTGATATGGGAGTATGTCGTGCGTGTGGGAACCACAGACAATTGAGTTTATACTATAAATAATAGTATCAGTCTAAAGCACTGCACAACAGTCTGCATGTGAGCTTATGTGGACAACAATATCAGCAGTTGCCAGATCACACATTGTCTTTAATGATAATATAAATCAAAAGATCAACGGTGTGATCAGATTTCTCAATAACTGATACGATCCTCTTACCGGAAATCACAAAACATTTATTGCTTTATCTTTACATTTCTGCATTTTACATTTCTCGTAAAAAAAATACACAACTCAAAAAGATTTTAGATGTGTTTTAACAAAAATTTTCAGAAAAACCAAGAGATTTTACATTTCTATATTCTTTTTGATAACCGGTGGTGGTTGATGATGATTTTCTGAAAATTGATGGACCATTTGAGTTTTGTCATTTTTAAATGAGAAATAATGAATGCCGGATGCTTAAAAGTTACGAAAAATATTGAACGGGACTCGATTTTGAGATTTGGTAAAAAGTTCAAAAATTCCAAACTCCTTTCGCCCCTTCGATGGGTCGAATGTGGAATTTTGCTTTTACATTCGAACCTTCCAAACGGTCGAATGTGAGTGTTCTTATGTCTGATTGCACATTCGAACCATTTTTCTTCCTTCGAACCTTTGAATAGGGTCGAAAGTGGAAAAATTTTCACATTCGCCCAACTAAAAAGGGTCGAATGTGGAGCCTAAATATACCTATCTACACCTTCGACTCCTCATTTCAAAAAAAAATTCAAATTCTGTGATTACCGCCCCTTGTTGCTTGTGTGTTTAAAATCTTATCATTGTGATCCTCGTACTCTACTGATCATTTTAAGCCAACATTTGCAGGTATTCATCGAGTTTTCATGCCAGAATCATTGATTCTGTGTTCGACCTGTTGACTGAATCAAACTATGAATTCTGGACTATAATAGATGAAATTTTTGATAGGGATTCAATGTTTAAGTGTTTTAGGGGAGAGGATAACCAAATTAAGGGTTCTTACACAACAGATCATTGAATTGATTATTAAAACCTTCGAACCCTAAATTTTAGGGTAAAACACTTAAAATTGAACAATTATAACAATTGGTTATTGATAAAGGTTAATTGGACATGTTAGAAGCCTTTCAAATCAAAATGGCATGTTAAAACATTCAAAATCAAAATCTGATAATTTTGAAGATGAACAGACATATTCGACCATTTCAAAAGGGTCGAATGTGACTTTTTGGTCGAATGTAGCTTGTTCAAACGGTCGAAAGTGGACAAAAACGGTCAAATGTACATTTTTTAAAATTGATTTTTCACATTCGAACCTTATTTCCCACATTCGAACCCCATTTCCTACATTCGAACTCACGACTGGTCGAGTGTGGAATTCCAAAATCAAAATTTTCAAATTTTGAATATTTTTTCCGTATCTAATGCGTTTTCTTGTTTTGTTTTGCAGATTAATCATGTCTGAACCACAAAGTTCTGATATTCCCGTAGGTTCATCAGAGAAGGCAGCCGGGAAGAAACCAAAAGAAGATCTACCATTCGAAGAGACACATAACTGTTATGCTTAACTTGGTGACTTAAAGAAACATACCGAATTCACCGGTATTGTTGATTTTCTGAAGAGAAGTCGAGTTGTTGATGCTATTGCTACTCCTGCTATCATATATAGAGACCCTTAAAAGGAGTTCTGGTCGAATGCAAGAATGGACTACTGGAACAATGAAACTGCTATTGTTAGTAAGATTCAGGGGGAGATGGTGATAGTATCTAATGCTGACATCAGGAAAGCTTTGAAGCTAAGAGATAGTCCGATAGATCCAAGAGTTTTATCATGGATAGAACAGAGAAGGTGTTTCTTGAGGATGAAGTACAACGGACCGATCACTGATGGATCATTACATAAAAGTAAACTGTGCCCACAGTTTAAATACCTTTCTCATGTCATGTTACATGTCTTCGGATCTGTGAGTGGAGGATATGACGTGATGAGGAAGAGTATTAGCTCTTTAATGGTTGCTTTGATTCTGAACAAACCGTTCAACGTATCCGGGATGATACTTGATCATATGCTTGAACCATTGAGAGGACTGAAGAGTAAAAAGTTCTTATTGTATCCAAGATTCCTGCAAATGATTTTCGATCAGAAGTACAAGAAGCTTAAGAAAGATCCTACTTAGATTGTGGTACAGGATCATATGAGTTTGAGCACTTTAGTGAGAATGAAGGGATACAAAGGTGTACCAGTAAATGAAAGACCACCTTTGAAGAATTTGTTTGGTCACCTGATCAATCCATGTTATGAAGATCCAGGTGTTGATAAAGCTAGGATTGTCAATAGTGATTCTGATGAAGATAATCCGTTATGCCCTGTTGATCCTGAAGCTAAAAGGAAAAGGCAAGTTGTTAATGTTGGTGCGAAGAGTGGTAAAGGGAAAGGTAAGGAAAAAGAAGTTGATACTGAACCGCCTAAGAAAACATCTAGGAGGAAGAAAAGTGTTGCTAAGAAAGGTATACATTTGGTTGATGAAGAGTCGATGGATTCTGAAGAGACTAAGGAGGATGAGAGATGGGATTCTGCAGACGAGACTGTTAAGATCACCACGCCCAAGGCCACTGTGGCTGGTGAGTCTAAAAGTCTGAATCAATCTTTGGAGGAACAAAGAATGAAGAGTCCGATAGCGATGGACGATATTGATGAAGGTCTTGGTTTAGGATCTGATGATTTTGGTGGATTGCCACAGGCTGGAACTAAACAGAAGAACCCAACATACAAAAAGAAAGCCAAGGCTGTTGAGATTGAAAAGCCGATGGAAAGGAGAGCAAAGGATATTGAAAGCTTAATTGCAAGAAAGAAAGTTCCTGTAATGTCTAGCTCTAAGTCTCCCGTGACATCTCCAGCAGCCAAGAAACAGAAAACATCTGCTGCTAAACAAAACATTCCAACTGACGATTTTAATGCTGCATTGGATAGAGTCTTGAATAAGTTCAAGAAAAAGACTCCAGTTGCTGAGGTTTCAATTCCTAAGGTTACTGTATCAGGAGACGTGATGGATGCAGTGAACCAGAAGCTGACTGAAATGATGAAAATCATTAACCAGCAACAAACTGAGATTGAGCGATTAAGAAAGAATGATAGGAAGATGTTGGATGTAGTTGAATCTTCACAAGAGAGCCAGGAAGAATTAGCAGCTAAAATCAAGTTACTCCAGAAAGAGAATCAAAAGTTATTAAAGCATGAACAGAGAATTACGAGAAGGTACATGGCTTTAAGACTTGAAAACAAGCAGGTGAAGAAAGAAAACAAAGGGCTTAGAAAGTTGATTGATGATTTGTATGAGAGAGCTTCTCAATTGAAAGAAGGAGAGGAGGATAAAGAAAGAGAGGAAGAGCTTGTTGATTTCAAATCATCTGAGTCTGATGAAGATGATGATGAAGAACTTGATCAGGATGCCGGTGATGCTCCGAAGAAGAAGGATGATGATGATAAAGATGATTCAGGTGATAATTCTGGTGATGGTAATAGCTCTGCTAATGATGATGATGATGATGATGATGATAATCCTGATCAGTATAAGTATGAAAAGAGAGAATCAGGAAAAGATGCAGGGGAGTCTAATTCGAAAGCTCCTGGTGGCAATACTGACGATGATGATATTTTCTGGAATAAGAAGATCAGATCTTTACCTGAGGAATACAAGAAGTTGTATCGCCAGATGTTGACTGACAGAGTCTGGACGATTGAGATGACAGGTAGATTTCCAGAGATATTTGAGTCAGATGACATGCGATTTGACCTTGAGTACAATGATCCTGATCTGGAAGATGGAGAAGTTTCTGCAGCTGTGTCTAAAGAGATACTAGAAGTTCTGGCTAAACAAGTTGGTAAATCTCTTGAAGAGTTGATGAGTGAGAATCAAATACTGAACATTCCTGAGAAAGAAGCAGGAAATAACTCTGATGATAGAAATGTTCCAGTATTTGAAGAAGTTGAAATTGAGGATATTACTAGTGAGGAATATCCAGAATACTTCAAAAATGATAAGGATTCTGGATTTCCTGAATTCTCTAAAGAGCTGTTGAGCCAAGCTGACAAACTTGCTCGTGAGAAAAGCAAGAAGTTCGTTGACGAAGTGTTCAAGAACTCAGATTTTCAGAAGCCGACTGTTGAACAATCTGACGATCTGAAAGACTTGCTGAGGAAGCTTAAAGAAAAAGAAGCTAACCGACCTAAGACTGAAATTCAAGGTAGTTTTTACAAGTTCCATAATGAACTATTCAAAGGTAAAGCACTCAGATGGAAATATTTGAGACAGCTGAGGTGTGTCGCCGTGGAGTGCGAAAAAGGTACTTCAACAGATTCCATGATATAAAGACACTACCGTATTGGGCTGTACGCGATATCTGCAGACACACGATGTCAGGTGCTACAGTAAACAACAATGTTGTTGGTTACTTTGTAGATCGCATGGTGAGAGAAAGTAGAACGAAATGGGATGTGTTCACCCCGCAGTATCCTAAAAGGATAGTTCACAAGAAGGAGAAAGATCAGATAACGGGGTTGAACAAGGTTACTTTGAAATACAAACCACCGACTGTTCTGAAACATATACCTTTAATGCCTATTCCAAAACATTTTTCAAAAGACTTTATGTGGTGGTACTATGACTGGAAGACGGCAGAGGCTATTATCTTATTGAAGGACGGGAAGAAGGATTTCAAGAAGATACATATCATTGACCCGATGTGGTTGATAAATTGCTCTCATGAGGATATTATCATGCTATACTACAATCCGATTTACTGTGAAGAGAAAGATAGTGAGCAGGCTGCTAAATACCAACGTGTGGTATTCTTATGTTTTGCGTTGGATGTTAATGCGGGTTGTGATTTTGATAAAAACCTGGGGAAGTTTGTTCAAATTCAGAAAACAGAAAAGAATAAATCGAAGCAAACTCATGAACAAGTTATGACTAAAGAGTAAAAGAAGTTACTGCACATCAAGCTGATGAACAAGAGAATGGATGAAGAACGAAGGCTGAAGCAATTCAAGCAATAGTCGAGGGGGAGTTTGTAGTTACACGAAGTGCGACTAATGCTATTGAATTGCAAATACTATTTTGTTTTGTCACTATCGGACGGTCGAAGGTGAAATAGTTTGGTCGAATGTAGATATGAATGGTCGAAGGGAGAGCTCAAGAGGTCGAAGGAAGACTTTGTATATGTATTGTGTTGATTCGCCCACTTAGTTTGGTCGAACCTGCACATTCGCCCATTCGATTCGTCGAATGTGCAGGTCTATATAAAGGCTGAATCAGTTTTTAACTTTAAACTTTTGGTCATTTTTGTTTCCCTCTTTGAGTGTGTTCTCTCCCCAGGGTGTCTTTGAGTCTGATATTGTTATCTATCATTGTAAACATCATTTTGTAACAATTATCAAGTTGATTATCAATGAAATGAAAGCTTTGAATGAGAATTGTGTGCTTTGCTGATTATATTATCATTTCGTAATCGATTCAGGGATTCCGCACCTGAATTGATAGACTTGTTTGATCATAGTCTTTGTTTGACAATCCGATCCTTCACATACACAAACATTATGTATTTACGTTCCCAACAAATCCATACTTTGTTGTTTTTATAATATTTTATACAGTTAATATCTAGTGTTGTATAAAATTTTATATTTAGTAAGTTCATAGAAAGGAAATCGAATAATATATTGATGCATGGAACAATCGTAGTCACTCATAAAATTGATAGGTAAGGTACAAGAATTGATAGATAAGGTAGAGTGAGTTGGTTTTCTATGTTTGGGTTTGACATGCATGAGAAACATGACCATACTATGGCCTTACTCATGGGTTAATGTATAGAAAACTCTTAAGGGTTGTCATAAAACAAGTTTTTGCAATTAAAAACCAAAAAGTATCCATATGATTTGAATACAATATATAATATTTTACGATTATATAGTGGTATACACAACTGAGTTGTTGGTTGACAAAAGACACTCATTCATTACATGTCATATATTGTGGACAACAACTTGTATATGGACCGATTAATCAATGTCATATATTTTTTTTTATTATTTAACCCAGTGCCATTTGACTTTTTATAATAAAATGAGAAATAAACATAGCATAGAATTAGGGAAGCTTACCACGTCTTGTAGAGTAAAACAATAAATGAACTATGTTTATGTTTTGTAAACATGAGAGCTAAAATAAAAAATACAAAAAATAGATTGAAAATAAATCCGTAACAATCGAGCTGGTAGATTAAGTTGAATAATTCTGAACCTAAACAATGTCTATAAATTGAAGCATAAACATAGCATAGAATGATAGAAGCTTACTACATGTTTGTAGAATAAAACAATGAATGAGCTATGTTTATTTTATATAAACGTGGGAGTTAACATAAAAAAAATGAAAAAAATAGATCAAAAATAAATTCGTAATAATCGAGTCGTAGTTTTAGTTGAATAATTTAAACAATAAAACTATATCATTCAAAACAATAAAGACGATAAATCTTTAGTAGTAAATAAAGATGTGGAAGATACAATAATTTAAATTTTCTACTTATTTCTAAAAGATACAATGGTTAAAATTTTTCCCTCAACCGACGTGGACAATACTATAAGAGTTAGACATAGAGAATTCCTAAAATGCTTTGATCTATATTTATTCTATATTATAAAGTATTTAGGAAGGTTGCCTACAAAATTTAAAAACAATAATAGGATATGACAAACTTCTCTTTTTCCAACCATACACTACTATATGTTAATCAAAACTTACACGCATATCAAAATTTGGTCATTGTGCCAAGCCTTCATGATGAGTCGTCTATAATGTCTTTTTTTGTCTCATGTAAGAGGCAACAAGACCATTTGACGCGTACCCTACCCATATTTGCATTTATCATCACATATTTATTTTTGTTGTTGCTTCATTATTATTAAATGTTATGCTCCCGTCATAACGCGCGGGCAACCCACTGATAACTTTTTATAAGTTTTAAACTTTAGGAAAGTTCAAAGCTTGAAACAATAATATGACCCATGAAACTGTTACCCCAATTAGAAAACCGAATTAGGCCCAAAAAATTTCCACCAAACAGAAGTCAATTTTATCCCATGTAGCCCAAATTTCTAAAGGAAAGACGGATCAATAGCAATTTTGATTCTGATTAGATATCAAAGAGTTTTGGAAATAGAAATTGATCATAACACTAAATTTACGTTCAAGCAAGCAAATGCCACCACCGAATATCTGGTTCGACTTTCAGCCACCGTTCAGACAATGGCCACCTTCAAAGCGACTCTAATACCCTAAACCGGACCAGCATTAAGCTATGGTTCCTGATCCAAACGGCTGGTCCGATCGTGAAAACATTGCATGAAACTTCACAAACCCAGACTTAATTGTACGACGCTTAGTTTATTAATTACATAGTGACATGTTTGACTCTTAAGACGTTCACTAAATACAAACAGACCCAAAAAAACATAACTTTTGTTTAAATAACATAACACCAATACATTACAAGTTAACACAACATGAGTACCGTAATTAGCATGCATAATTGCATATATTATATAAACCTTAAAATCTACAATCATAACCATGTAGGAGCATATCAACTACTTGGCTCATGGTGGGTCTTGCATCTTTATGTTCCTCTACACATTGCAAAGCAATTTTTATGAGAGTCACCATTCGGATTGGATCATAATCTCCTTTCACTGTGGAGTCTACAATCTCTTCAATCCAGTTACTCCTATGGCTATCACCATCTCCAGCAGTTGTCGCACCAACCTTGTCTTTCACCCACTTAACCATTGGTCTCTCATACCCACCACCACTTTGATCAGTACCACCTTGTGGGCTCTTTCCGGTTATCATCTCCAGCATCACCACCCCATAGCTATAAACATCTACTTTCGAGGTTATGGGAAGACTAACAAAAAACCATTCGGGAGCCATGTAACCTCTTGTCCCTCTTGCCTTTGTGAATTCAGAGTTACCTCTTCCATCTCTATCCAAAAACTTCAACAGACCAAAATCGGCTACTTTTGGTGAGTAATCGTGATCTAGTAATATATTTTGAGGCTTTACGTCACAATGTAAAACCCATTCTAGGCATTCCTCATGTAAATAAGCAAGTCCTTTTGCTGTACCCACTGCAACTTCGAATCTTTTATCCCAATCCATGTTTTCGGATTGTAGATTTTCAGCCAATGATCCATTCTCCATGTACTCATAAACCAAAATTCTATGGTTTCCTTCAGCACAATACCCCCATATGTTTATCACATTCATGTGATTTAGCCTCCCAAGTGTACTTACTTCTGCTAAGAATTCAGTATCCCCTTGGTTACTATTAGATTCTTTGAGACATTTTATAGCTGCGACTCGGTTATCTAGTAAAATTCCTTTGTAGACAATTGCACCGCCTCCCCTCCCTATCTCGGTTTTGAAATTTCCAGATGCCTTTTTTAAATCTGCATAGGTGAACCGCTCAAATCCGGTTGCAACTTGGAGGTAACCTTCAAATTTTGGGGCAGAATTTTTGGTTTTATAGAAGAAATAAACTATGCCAATTATCTCAAATGCTCCGAATACATAAGTGAATAGAAATAGGAACCTGATGGACCCAGGTCCTTTCTTCTTGTCATAAACTCGCTCAAGTTGTACCTTCCTAGCAATCTCAGGGCAGTTCAATTCGAGTTCTTGGTTAGGTTTGGTGGTATAATTAGAAGATAGTGTACTCGTTGGCAATCTAAGATAGAAAGAACCATTGAAACTAACCGAACTGAATCCATTCAACAATAGAAACTTTGGGTAACAAAGAAAGATTCCTTGTTTCTTATCGAACTTGTACTGAAACCCTTTGCAATTGCACATGTTCTTGCACTCTTTCATGCAAACATCTAAAGTTGTATTAGGCAAATACTTCAAGTCATAACCATAGAAATCAAAATGTGGAAGGGGTAGAAAACCCTCCTCACCATTACCACATGAACTTGGCTTGAATTCTGGGTCACACCCATATGACCAATCGGTTCGGTTAATCATTTTATGATGTGGTAAACAAGTACACTTCCTACCATAACTCGGTTCGTTAGAACACGTACTGTTTTCCCCACAACTTCCATGAATTTTACACGTTTGTGCAATGGCTTGCCATGTAACATCCCAAATTTTTTTAGCCTCATTGAGGCTGTACACTCGAACATTACCATCAACATCAATGGTCAACCTTCTCAAGGGCTGACCTCCATCATCAGAAGCATTGAAAAACAGACCATCACTCGAGATAAACCGCCCAAACGAGTCAATGGTTGCAGTCCTTTCAGTACCGTAGGTGCTCCTACCAGAATCCCATGCTCGAAGCTCAGGATTTGGCCAATAAACTCCTGTAACTTTAGGTCCACTGTATATGAGCCGAAGAACATTATCGTTATCAAATATTAGCTTATAGAAACCCGAAGAGTGATTCGTTTGGCTTCTTGATGAAACTAGCACAGCATCTTTGGTAAGGGGTTGATTGGGAAGAAGGGTATCTGTTGGTGATCCAAAACTTTGCCATAAAATCTGTTTATCTTTACTTTGAAGATAAAGATTCCCCGAATTATTTAACTTCAGTTCTGCATATCCTGTTGAATCTCTTGTTCTTGTGGTCCAAATGGGCAGTTCTTGATCAGCATCATGTAAAACGAGATTGCCCGTTTTCGACAGTGAAAGTTTTGATCGTTTTCCATTGACTGGTGCATCGCGGTTTGCCATCCAAACAACGGTCCGATCGCCATTAAACAACGGGTTAGTGAACCATATTGAGAAGCAAAAGGCATTGTCTCCGACACTATAGAATCCGGCAGTGAAAACATGGTTCGGTGAGATCAAGAAATCATCTTTATTGTCAACTGAGAGTGATGAGTCTAGTTTTAAGGCATTTGGTTGTGATGATGATGTTAATGGTTCAAGGCATAGAATTAGTAATACATGGATAAAAAGGTGATGATTCATTGTGTTTGGTCTTAGACTGTGTACTAGGAGGTTGGGTGGTGATGATGAAAATTCATTGTAATTGATCTTAAATTGTATACCGAAGACGACTTTTCTTAAGTTAATCCAAAAGTCTTTGTTTCATTTATTTTAGTACTTGTCATAAACCTATATGGATATCAACATAATTAAATGCCCGGTCAGTATGAGTTATGAGTTTGGTTCGTTATGATATTGCACCATTTTTTTAAAGTATTGATATGATACCGGCATTTGCTATGGCGATCGAAAGAGCTATAGGGACTAGTATTAATGTTGTTTGGCCGGTATCGATTTGATTCGTTACGATACAGTACTGGTATGATACCTAAAAAAAATGAATACGGGTACTAGTATTTTGACTGGATGGTTTCATTATCATAAAGAAGGGGATCCTTCCCATAGTACGGTATATGATGCACGGACTCGAATCACTGACATCCCCCGCGCGGGTAACCCACCACCTCTCAGGTTCCCCGACTATTTCGAACCGAAACCGATGTTGTTTGGCTGATACCGGTTCGATTCGTTACGATACTGTTACGGTAGTATTACCATACCAATGTTGTTTGGCGCGTGAAGAATGAATACGATAGTACGATACCGATGCCCATCTTGAAACAAAAAATTCAACATTAATTGAATTACTAAAATAACGAAAATAGTAAACGTGTCACCTTATAAAAAAGAAAAAAAAAAAAACTAAACCAGAACAAGTTTGATAACATACACACTTGTAGTTACTATTTGTAACCCTATTTTAAATAATTTATATCTATACATAGACAAAATTAGAATATCACAACGAAATACCAACAATTTTATAAAACAATGTATTTTAAAAATTATAAGCAGAAGACAGAATTTTTTTTTTCCAATAATTACGTGTGCATTTTTATTAAACATAATCGTGAAAATATTACATCAAGATAGCGGGCAGACGGGCAACAAGCTGCGCCGCCACCCCTTTCTGGATAGCAAACCCTAATCTACTAAAAACGAACCCATGCCTCCCTGGAGTCGAGACACTGCTATGAATAACCCGTTGGACTCTGGTCAGGAAACGGATGGCTTCCGGTGCCAAGGAGCCAAAGGAATCAAATGCCAGGGTACGAAAACGTGTTGGTTCTCCTCACAAGCTTTAGCATGCTTCTCAACTTTCTTCGCCTCTGCTTTCCGCACCGCTTGCCCTGCTACAAAACCACTATCCCTCAAACCAACCAGGGGAGATACACCTGTTAGGTCGACACAAGCATGTTTCCCCCCGGCCCACCCAAAGACAAGCACGTCTGCTGGGCGTAGGGTGGATCTCCCTTCTGCGGGGTCCGAGAGGAAATTCACAGTAGCCTCCTTCTTGGCTTAGATCCCAGCCCTTCTTAAAATGTCCCAAAGAACGTCTCAGACCCAGTCATGCCTATATTTGAAACCAGGCAACTCCTTACAGTGAACCGCGTGTTCCCCGTTTATGTCCAAGCATGCCTTACGGCAAATTGGACAGACTTCATCTTCATGGTACATGGGGATCATCAAACGATATTTAAGAATTGCCCTATATTCACCCCTAGACATGGTTTGGCCCAAACCTTCAATTGGAACAACATTCAGGAAATCTTGGGCTTGGGGGCTTTGCAAGCATTCAATAACTGCTTTTTGGCGGGGGGACATATCAAAACCTTCACCCAGGCTCTGTGCGATTTCGCCAAAAAAGGCATTCGCCAAAGTTTTTTAAGGCTTTGGGGGGCGGTGTCCTTGTTAGAAAAACCGCCAATATCAATACCTGGGAGATAGTCATTTATCCTTTCGAGGGCCTACATGTAGTCCAAGTCCATGTCGACAGCCCCACTATTCCTTAATATGTGGTCTTGGAGATTCCAAGACTGAGCTCGCGATGCCACAAAAGCATACACCCCAACATCTTTGGCTGAGAGGAGCCCTAATCCTCCCAAACGCATCGGCAAGGACGCCAATCGGCATTGTAGGTCACCAAAGAACGGACCCCCACATACCACTATGTCTTCGATGGCTTCCCGCAGACCCTTGTCAAAACATGATACCGCTTCATCTATCATGGCGGGTTGGCAGGTCCGCAAACCAAAAAGCAACTTAGCGACCCCCATACAAGATCTGAGCAAGAGAAGTTCACTCTGGGATCCCTAAGGCAGGGCAAAAGTTTCATAAGATCAACCGCGCGTGAGGCTCTTCGCCCTGCCAATTCCCGTATAAAGTAAGAGTCCCGACTAACAGCCCCCCCAAGGAGCTTTACCCCCTTTTCTGGCCTGCCAATCCCACTGGGGAAAAGCCCATCCCTAAGTTTCACTCCATTACAAGACGGCCAAAAAACCTCAGTTTTCTTAATATTCAGTTGAAGACCCAGGGATGGCCCCTCCTTCCGGATGATGTCTAAGGCATTCGCAACATCAATGACATCACCAATAATCGTCCCATCATCAAGGTACCACGCATGAAATGGGAGGTTACAATTTTCTTGCACCCGGAAAACTATAGGGTGTAATGCCAAGGCGAAAAGGAGGGGACCTAAAGGGTCCCCCTGCTGAACCCCCGTAGTGGCCCCTATACAATCATTACCGACATACAACCTAGCTGGTTGGGCATATAAGAACTGGACCCACAAATAGATAGACGGGCAATACTGGAGGACTTCATGAAGGAGGGCAGTGCGATCGATCATGTTGAACGCGTTTGAAAAATCCACAGTGAGCATAGCCAAAGAACCGTCTTCATGGAAGAAGTTAAGGAACCTGTTCGCACTGTGGAGCACCGCCTCTGCCCCATTAGGAGTCCCCACCCCAAATTAAAAGTCCCCTAGATACGTAGCCATTTTCTTACCAACTTTCTTCATAGCCACTTTAGATACCAGTCTGCGCCAAATGGCCCCTATTGCAATGGGTCGAATCCCGTTATCAGGTTTCAGAAGGGGGGTAAGGGGGCCGAAGCAATAAATTCAGCAAGTACCTTGGGACACAACCCCCCAAGCCATAAGTTGACGACTTCAGTAATAGATGAGAGCAAACCCGTGGAAGCTATTGACCCCTCTCCGCTAAGGGTGTCCAACAGATGTTGGGCCCTCAAACCGTCCCTCCCACAAGAAGTCCCTTTAGGGAATGATCGGAGGCATCGAAGCACACAGTCTTCATCCACAACAAGCACGGGCAAGATGTCGGAGTTAGAGGGCAAGGACGGAGGAGGCAACACCGGATGTTTATCAAAGAGGGCTTTCATGGTAGACTCCCCAAAGGGAGCAACCCCACTAGAACATAACACCTTGACAGCAGTTGTGAAATGATCGTCCCTTACTTTCCGGAGGCATTGTTTGACATTTGGGCTCTTTTCAGTAGCCTCACTCCCCCTTGCTTCCTGCTTGATTAAAGAAACACCCTCCACACAATCAAAGAGAGAAGAAACCAAATCTGCAAACCCAGAACCGTCTTTCCACAAAGAAAGCAATTGCAGGATGCTGCTACATTGCAATGATTTCATATTCCCAGACCTTCGCTCCTGCCTAGTGGACGGTTTGACCACCCGCAGGGTACACCGCGGCAATAAAAGCAGTTTGACCCAACTTTCAACGGAGCCTGGAGAAGCCACCACTTTGCGTAAGGCACCTGTCAAGGCCTGGACAAACGCCAATCGACAGCTTGGGGGGATGCTCTTGACAGTTTGAATGGGCAGTGAGAAAACCTTTTCTAAGAGGGATATATCCCCAACCACACCTCCTGAAGGACCAGGTGCCATGTCCACAGTCACGTTTCGAGGTTTCTGGATCCCAACAATGAAATCTTCCACATCTTCCGTAACCACAGAGAATGAGAGGACGTCATCAGCACTGTGATTGCACCTTTTGCTGAGAGCGTGCATCACCATGCACCTCCCACATAGCCATTTAGCCCCATCCCTAAGGGCGCCCCCAACATCCATAAAAAGGTCCAAGTCTTGGGAGATTGCATATTGTAAGGACGTCCTTCTTTTTTCTGTCTTGAAATGAAAACTCTGCATGTGCTCTAGAAGGCGTAGAAACCCTGAAGACCCCGGCTTACCATCCTTACACTCATGGAGATGCTTAAATGGGCATGTTCTCAAACCACTAATCGAGCCAGGGCCAAAATCTCCTTGTTTAACATTTTGATCCCTTTTGTTCGGAGCCATATGCACGCAAACACCAAACCCAATAATCAGGCAAGAAAAAATAAGAAACCCCTACTCGAGACGATTTGGGTCAAATTAGCGCGAGCCTAAACCACCCCCCGCAAGAACACAAGAGTTTGGAGGGGAGCAACCAAAAATTGCTCACCTCCTACCCGGCAGCCGCAACTGCCCCTTTTTTTACGTCATCAGGCCACGTCTGACAACGCATACTGGGTGGAAGCTTATTATATTTATTATTATTATTATTATTCAATCATAAACTGGAGTAAATTGAAACACTAGTGAGATAAAAATTAAATAAATAAATAAACCCCACACCTTAATAAATATACCCTACAAAACAAACCCAGGAAACTTGAAATCCTTTTTAAAATGGCATCTTTAAAAGTACCAAAATAAATTCCTTTTAAAAAAGGTTTCTTTAACAGAATAAAAAAAATATGAAAGTTGAGGGATGGGATTAATGAGGGGCTGGGGTCAAAAGGGTCGAACGAAGGCTCGGTAGGTTTGAAAAGGGGCGAATGGAAGGCTGAAAAAGGTCGAATGAGGGAAGACAGGGAAAAAGCAGGTCGAATGAGGGCTGATAGGAACAAAACAGGTCGGATGGGTTGGGTAGGTGGGTTTGAAAATGTGACCGTTGGGTTTAGGGTTAAAGGAGGAGCCGGAAACGATTAAGGGGTTTCCGGAAACGATTTGAAAGCCCCAAAAGGAGCCGTTACAGGGTTGGATAAAGGAGAAGGGGTGAGGGGAAGGAGGTGATGTCGGAGGTAGGGGAAGGAGGGGAGGTCGGAGGTGAAGTGGTGGTTTAGGTGTGAGGCAAACTGTGGTGGGGGAGGAGAAGTGGTGGTTCAGGAGACGGGGGTTGGAGGTGAGGCAGGGAAGGAGGTGAACGGTGGTGGCAGTGAACGGAGGTGGGGGAGGTGAACGGTGGTGTTGTTATGGATTCTTCTGCCAGCGTTAAAGTAGGTGGCAATTCTGCCGGCGTTAAAAAAAATTAAAACGCCCTTTTTTATGATTTATTTATGATTTATGATATGATAAGGGGTGGTGGTCCCTATTGTAGTTGGCGTGGAACAAACGCAGGGTATTGTCACCTTTTTTTGTTATTGTTGCCTCTGAAAATGGTTTTGTGTTTACTGGTGCAGAGAATGTGTTGCATTCATTCCTCTTTTGACGATACCCACCCGCGGTACGAGCCATACGGGCTAGGCAGTCATTATTATCATTATCATTACTATTACTATTCGTTTGCGTTCCCCATAAGTTATATTTACTTAAAAAACTAAAATATTTAGCACACCTAGACTATTATTAAGTTACTCGTGGAGAGGCCGCGTGATTCGATGTGGTAAACAATTTACAAGTATAGATATAATTGGGTAGTTGATAATTCGGTTGGATGCACAAATAACTAATTTTGGTTCAAGTATTTTAAAACAAATGCGATAGAAAATTTTAAAGTTAAAGTGGGCATGTTTCCACAAGTGAGTAAAAGTGACCAAAATGTGTAAAGTAATAACATCTAGGGCTGGCAAATCGTGTATACCCAACCTGTTAAGACACGAATCTGTTAAGACACGAACACGAAACATGTATACTGATGTGCTCAAAGTGGTTTAATATAAACTAACTAAATTAACCTAAACTAGACACTCTAAGTTTTAAATTTATAACCTAAGACTCTCTAAACCTAAACCACACAACCGGCAAGTGTACCGGTCAGTGCAGTACAGCTAAAGTAAGTCCGAGTATCGAACCCACGAGACTCTACTGGAAAACGTAAACTAGACTCGACTACTTATCTACAAACTGACTTGATAATGTTTTGTTGCTTAAAGGGGGGTTTCTAACTGAAAAATAAATTGCAATAAAATAATGATTAACTAAGCTGAGCTGGATTCAGATGATGACAAGACACTACCTAGACCAGACTCCTAACTATGCCTTATAAGCTTCTATGGTTATGGAACTGAATTGGAACCGGGATCTTAAAATACTAAACATCAAGAATAAACTAGACACCCTCGACCCTTCTCAAGGGGAAACCCTAGAATATTTTTGTGCTGTTAAACTACCGGTTGGAGTACAAACCCTCACAGGTTATCTAACTCTTATGATCGAGTACCCGCTAGACAATCTACCTCACAGCGCGAAAGCCTCAGTACACTAGGTGTAAGGGGTAATTATTGAAGCCTAGATCTAACTTGATATGCAAGAGTTGAAAGGGCAACTAGGCAGATCTTCTCACAAAGCCTCTAACCTAGCAATTTAACAACCTAGACATACCAACAAGCCCTCACCTCACAGCTATTGAACTTGGAAGAATACCTAAAATCTTCTAACCACCAAATATCACTCCTATGGTAAATTCGCGACTATTGACCATAAACTAGTTGCTACACAAAGTCTGCAACCTAACTAGCACTCATACATGAAAGACATTCACAAAAGTGCAAGTGGAGTGAATAAGTGACAATCAAAAAATAATAGATACGCATCTACACCAGATCTAGAAAAATCAAAATCTTTACTGAATCATAAATCCAAAACACGTTCCAAACACCATAAAAAACGCAAATCAAAACATAGTATTTGTCTTAGTCTAGGTAGCTATAAACGTTTTAGCCAAAAATCATCTTGAAAAGAAAAACAAAGCCAAATAAAATTTCAACAATCATTGTATAGAACAAAGATAATAAAGGAACGAAAAAAAACCGAATGATTGACACCCGAATAATCGCTCCCTGGCTTAAAACCTTTGATCCCTGGCCTGCCTCCTCTCTAAACCTCCTGTTGTGTGCGCCTCTCCAAAGAATATATTCTTGTCTTCTAGTCCTCCCAAAAATAATGTCTGCTCCAAATCGTGAGAAGTCGCCCCCCAAGAATTATGATCTCTAATGAATATATAAATCGATGCCTTCCCCCCAATAATTATTATTTTCGTGCGCCGCCTTCTGCTTCTTCTAATATTCCTTCAATTGAAACCCTCCAAATTTTTGATGGGCCTTTTCAACTTTTTTCCAATCGTGACATAAGTCACTTTTTTTTTCTTTATTTATTTTTCTTTTTGTTTCTTTTAATATTATTATTATTATTATTATTATTATTATTATTATTAAATATACTATTATTATATATAGCATTCTAGCTCCATGCTCTTGACTCGGGTGTTCTTGGCTTGACCAAAGTTACTCGTTTACGCTCCAACATCCACACGAACACCTAACAAAATATAATATAAATACATAAGTAATAAAAATGACACAAAACTAATAAAAATATATAAAAACCTATACTAACTAAAATAGACCGGTACAAACCTAAAACTAAT
The DNA here is from genome assembly GCA_030844895.1 of Ambrosia x helenae. Classification (NCBI taxonomy): domain Eukaryota; kingdom Viridiplantae; phylum Streptophyta; class Magnoliopsida; order Asterales; family Asteraceae; genus Ambrosia; species Ambrosia x helenae. Next base: position 54,499,925 of record CM061223.1, read on the forward strand.
AAAAACACTATCTAAACGACTCGAAAACTATACAAACTTTACACTGGAAATAGGTGTATTTTACAATACATCATATACCCGAACACGACACGATAACTTATTGTGTACTTTTTTCTAAACCTGAACTCGAACCTGTTTATACCTGTTCTACACGATAAGACACGATAATACCCGTTTATACCAAGTTAACACGATAAGACACCATAATACTTGTTTATACTAGGTTAATACGATAATACATGAACATGTTTTCCAAATCTGACACGTTAAATGGGTATCATTAAGCATTAAAAAGGTAGAATTTCATCTATAAAAAGGTATAACTCTAATACTCCACCCCCACAACCTATATTTTTTTAAAAAAAAATTCTTAACATGTCTTAACGGGTACTAAACAGGTAAACAAGTATTTAACCTATTTTGAACACGAAAATTAACAGATATATTTCGTGTCTACCTGTTTTCATATAAATAAAAATAATCACATTCTATCTTAATTAAACAAGTCACATTCTATTTTAAATTTTACTATATTGCATGATATTTAAAAACAATAATATGTTTAGCATCACCAATAGTAGTTTTATAGAATGGTGATTGCGCTAAATACAACTCTACCGTGTTACATCTTCAAATTTGTACCATTATAAATCTTTGTCCTTTACGCATCTGGTGTAACGTTATACAAACTAATGTTGTTATGTTTACAATATATATTCAGAAGTAATTTATAACATACTATTATGTTTATTTAAAAATATGCATAGCTACATATGTACGTGAAATTAGCAACATCGCAAGTGTTGCATCTTCTTTGTATGTTGGTTCCCAAAGAACGTGCTTACACCTTCTTATTAGAGTCGTCAATCATTTAATCGACTCACTGGTTTAATCAATGGTCAAACGAACATCTACTCATTATGCGAATCAATAGACATGCTAAGGAGATTCAGTCCCCAACTTGAGAAAAAAGCAATGTTCTAATCATAGATCTAATATAGCTCCCACAATTTGTAAACTAAAATAGGTAACAATATAAAAAAATGTTGTCCATGTTACATTTGAACTATCATTAAATAGAATTAATTAAATGGAGTTTATTAAATGAATTTATTAAATATATGAGTTTATTAAATAGAGTTATTAAATGAAGTTTGTTAAGTTGATGTGAAATTCCAATTCTATCCATTTATAACCCATTATATATTTTTTTTGGAAGGTTTAGTTCAGTGGAAATCCTTGTACAACCCTAACCTAGCGATCCCAAGTTCGAATCCCCATCCACACACCAGTGTCCTCCTTGCCTAAGCTCAAACCGTCATGGGGAATTTTTTTTATGGTGTGTATGGATTGAACCTGTGACCTACTGCCAGGATGAGAACCCCTAAAGAAAACTTACCCTACCTCAAACCAGCTGAGCTGGAGATCATTGGCAAGAACCCATTATATAGTATAATAATATAGATATAGATATATGTCTTAATTTGGTTAATGTTTTGATATTTAATTCTATAAATATGTGTTTCATTTTTTTTATATATAGTTTACTAGGCTACAATCTCATATCTATTATACGGGTTAATAAATGTAATATTAAATAATTAGTAATAAAAATTATGTTTTAAAACAAACTTGTGTATTATAGTAAATGATAAAAATATAATGTAATTTGTTAACACGTATAGTGTTGAAATATGTATTTAAAGAAATGAATATTGAAGACAAAGTTATAAATTTTGTTAAGTTAATTTTAAAAAAAAAATTCTTTTAATTAGGTAGTAACTTTGATTTATAATGCCTTATTTCTTATTTATTTAATATATTGTATATTTACCATTCCTATAATGAAACTACATAAAAAAGTTTGAACATCATTAGAAATCACTTATAAAAAAATTATCATCTTTAATCTTTGATTTTTAATATTTTAACCTACACTAGTTCAAATTTGTTGAAGCATTTAAGTTAAAAATAGAAGTTCATTTAAATTATTAATAATTAATTTTATATTGAAACCACTTGGTTAATGATTTAATAAACTAATTTTAAATAAAAAATAATTATTATTATCAATAAGTAGGTCATAGAAACACGAAAACCAAAAAATAGATGGCTCAATGACAATATGAATTGATTTTATTGCTGAATTAAATATATCACAATCTATTCTATCTATATAATAAAAGAGTAGATTCGGGTTGAATGGAAGCCTTAGAGAGGGTCCTCATTGGATCCAACTGAGAAATGGAGCTCCGAAATTTAAATATATAAACTGTTTTTTTCGTTCTCCAAAACATAACTCTTCATTTCTTCCTAACAAAGCTTTCTACCCTCCTTCTTCATTTTGCATACTTTTTTTATTCTTCACAACCGATTCATGGTAATCATCGATCCTACTATTCTAATGTTGATTCCTATTATTATTTTCACTTCATTTTTTATTCTTAACATTATTACAAGTATATCAATCGGATTTAGCAGTGATATTTATTCGGATTGAATATTGAATTATTTATTTGATATTTTTTAACAGTGATATTCATTCATTTCAATCATTCATTCGATATTTCTTAACAGTGAGATTCATTCGGATTGAATATTGAATCATTTTTTTTAATAACATGATGATGATTTAAACGGATTTTGAAATTTGAAATTATAGATACCATTAAACAAGTAAATAAACCGGGCACATATAATCACAAGAGTGTTTCAAGAAGTTTATTAATCGGATTTATTCAGATTTATTCATTTGAATGATTCAATCAATTTTTTTAGATACATATTCAATGGGATTTAATCATTTTGTGTTATAACATTTAAAAAAATCGGATTGAATAGCACTGTTAAAAAAATATCGAATTAATGAATATAATCACAAGAGTGTTTCAAGAAGTTTGTCAATCAGATTTATTTGGTTTTAATCATTCTTTTGAAATACCGATTTTTTTTAATTACTGATTTTTTAGATAAATTTTGATTCTGATTTAATCATTCATTTGAATGATTCAATCTATTTTTTTAGATATATATTCAATCGGATTTAATCATTCTATTTTTAACATTTAAAAAAAAGGGATTTGATCCGAACACACAAACGCTATTATGTCTTATCACAATAGTTCTCAATTCTTCAAGGTTTTGCATGACCATTCGTCAATAGTTTTGGTATGTTTGATATTTTAATGTTCATATGCCTATTTAATTTTAAAAAATGGTTATTTCATTTTTAATGTTGTTTTTTACGTGACTTTCCAGACTATTAATAAATTACATCTTTATTACCGTTAAATATATTTAAATAACGTCTTTATTACTATTAATAAAATAAATCAATCATTCAATTGTATATTAATAAAATAAAAATTTGTCACTAATTAACAGTTTACTAAAATATAATAGTAATAATTATTAATATTATTAACATAAAGAATAAACGTAAAATCAATATAAAAAATTCTCTTTTGTCATGAAACCCTCGATCATTAATAACATTCAAATTATTTCAAAAATTATAAAAAAAAACTCAATTAATGATAACAAAAAGATTCATGGAATAATTTTGGTAAACAAAATGTATTTAATAAATATAATTTAAATCTATTCTTTTACTAATAAATATAATTTAAATATATTTAACAATTTCCTAAAATATATAATATATTCAAAATAATTTTCAATGATATTACTAATATAACAATTTTCATTTTAATATTGTTGACCTATAAACGTAAAATTTTTTTACGTTTTTATTACTTTGATGGAGGTCAATTCTTAGAATTTATTTATTTTTCATGTCTTACAATACACTTACTAGTAACGAAATTAGTAATGAAATATCATTTTACGTTATCACTAACAACATTAACTAAAAGGCGATTCATAACATTAAAAAACCTCATTTGTCATGAAATCCTCCATCATTGACAACATTAACTAAATATCGTTTCAATGATACTAAGAATAAGAATATTACGTCTTTCATTTAAATATCTTTGACATATTAACGTTATCATATTATGTTTACAAAGAATTGTCATTTGATTAATTGTCATGAAACGCTAACCATCATCATGATTGCAATAATTGTGCAAATTTTAAGCGTCGTTGACCAAATCACGTAAATTACCAATCCATCCATTTTTATAATTCAACTATATAAATAAATCCGACTTATTCGATCATAATTGTTTGAGACACAATATTCCGATTGTGGAAGCATTGAAACAAGTCAAATGGATAAAAGGTTGCCCTATAAAAAACCTCCCATTTTGACATATTATTTAACCCATCCACGTTGCTATCTTTATTCCTAAAGAGTTTCTCATGTGGGTTTAGTATTGATTTTTCACCGTGGTTTTAGCTTGATTTTTTGGTCATTGGTTATGAGTCAAACCGCCAAAATAGTTCAGGGTCTTCTAGATATATTTACCTTAAATTCTTGATGATAATTCAGTTACAATGCCAAATGTCTTTCTTTTCATTACCAGAGTTTTTTTTTTGACAAATTTTACTGTTTTGTTATTCTAATGGTTCAGGGATCCTATAAGTGGACATAAATTCTTTTCAATGCCACAAGTTCCAAATCGTCTTGCTATATCAAACCGTGTTATAGAAGCTAAAATATTCCAGGGAGTGACATTGGAATGCAAACTTTTATCCAAAGAATTAGGTTGTCCCCATCTGATAAAAAGATTCCTTTCAGATTTAATAGCAGACAATTCTCTCTTACTTTACGTTTCGCAATGACAATAAATAAGAGTCAAGGACAAACCCTAATTAGGGTATGTCTGTATTTGAAAGATCCTGTTTTTACACATCGGCAGTTGTATGTCACTGCCAAGTGACAAGAGTAGATGGCCTGAAGATACTAACATTGGATAAAGATGACAGCGTTAATAATAAATAGCAAATGTTGTCTATAAAAAAATATTTTGAAGTTTGTGAATAAGTATGCGATCATATTTTGCATAAATCGTTTATTTTTTTTATAATTTTTTGGTTGTATGATTTGTTAAACTACATTTATTTACTTTGAATTTAATCTTCATTTGCATGTCGTTACAATAAATATAAGTTTATTCATTTCATTATTTGTTTTTAAATCACGTCAAATCAAACATTTGTTGATTCATATATCTATTATTGGGTAACATTAAACTTTTTGATGATAATTTACAATCAACTAAAATTCATACGAATTGTATTACGTAACTTTCAATAAATAAAATTTGCATACTACAATCTTTATAGAATTTTTTCATTTGACATGAACATGTACCACGTATACACGTGGGGCTCTAACCTAGTTATTTATATTTTAAGACAGCAACTCGCATAGTCAACTTTATTGCTAAAATACATTTTTATGTGGGAGATGCATCAAGAGAATTATAAAGAGTCATCAGGGTTGTCTCTGAGAATTTAGGTGCCTGAGCTATGTCACGAAAAAAGGTGTCCCTTAGCCTTAGACGTTAACAAAATAAATAAACGTAAACTATTTTTTAAACGACGGGTAAAGTAATATCAAATCGATAGATCAACTCTTAACAGCTTATATTATCCAGCATTTCGTTATCGATAATTATGATTGACAATCCGCAAAGTTTTTTTACTTAAGTGTGATAACGCTTCATGGTTATTGAGTAATGGATTAATGGTTAAGTTACTTTAGTGCAGTGACGAATATAGAATTTCCTTTGACGGGGGCACAATATGGATCGACTAACAATAAACGATTAGTATTATGGTTTTTTTTTTATTATCAAATGAAACTAGTTGTATAAAATCACGCGCGTTGCGCGTTTAACAATTGAGATTTAGATGAGGTGTTAATCAATCAATAAATTATACAATCGAGATTCCATTTTGGTTGTAAACGTTAATAAAAATAAAGAAATCTACACATAAGGTAACACATGAAATTTGTAACGAAATTACATAAAATTATGTTATTTATATTAATAGTATATAATATAATAAAGTTTTTTAATAAAATAATATGAATAAAATAATAGTATATAATATATTAATAGTATATAATATAATAAAGTTTTTGAATAAAATAAAAGTATATAATATATTAATTAGGGATGAGCATACAAGGCCGAATACTGATCCCGTCCCGATCCCGATATCGTATCGAACCGATACCGAACCGAGTGGTTTCGGGATCGGTATCGGTACCCATATTTATGGATTTTCGGTTTCGGTATTATCGGTATCGGTACGGGATCGGTATTTTAAGGTAAAATACCGATACCATACTGGTACCGTACCGTACCGTATGTGTTCGGTATCGGTATCGGTATTGGTTTTTTGGACTTTTCGGTATCGGTATTGTCGGGATCTGTATCGGTTCGGTTCCAATACCGTCCCGAGCTCATCCCTAATATTAATAGTATATAATATAATAAAGTTTTTAAATAAAATAAATATAATAAAGTTTTTAAATAAAATAATAATATAAATAAAATATTAATATTTTTACTATTCAAAGTAGTTGGTAAACTAATATAGTATAATAAACTAGATATTTTTAATTTCAAATCAAATAAGCTAACAATAATAAAAGTAAAAAAATTGTGATAAAAATAAACTATTAGTTTTAAGGTTTTTTTTATCATTTGTTTTGAACGGCGTTTTTTATCATTTTTAATTGTGAAAATAATAGAGTGACTGACAATACAATGACATTGAAAGGTTTAGCTGACAATGACACATGTTTTACTCATATAGACTTTTTCAAATACTTATAAAGTCACTTTAAAAATAACCCTCGTAAATTCATAACTTTACTAAAATTCCCCCACTAGAAATTTTTTTAAGTATTTACCCACATTACCATCGTTTTCCCCACTAAACCCTTACCCTGTAAATTTTTTCTCTAGATCTATAAATTTGCGCAGATCAGATATGAACCATTTCCAACCGGTTCAATAAGGTTATTGCCGACCCTCCAATACATGGAAATCCGTCATTGTGACCGGCTGGATATGCCCCACTAGAAATTGGACCCGGGCCGGGAGTCCTCCCCACACCGCACCATGGTCGGTCCGACGAGAATAGCATTACGGAAGAGAAAACAAATTAGATGACTTCTCAAAAAGCTATAGGAAAATTAAAACCTATTACCTTTACGTGGACAAAAATATTATACTATCTAATCCGATTTCTACACTATTCAATAAATGATCGTGGCTTAACGTAACCGATAATTATTTTTTTACGTAGAATAGATTGATCATAAATCATCACATAATAGTCTTGATAATTTATTACAATATAAAATCTCCATAGACAACGAATTCACTCTCAAGAACGCATACACATCCACTTATAAGAGGAATCTGATCAACAGATAGTCTAAAGGGAAAATGGTTTGTTTTGGATCATAGGTTATCTTAGAATTTTGTTCGTAGGTAAAAATCAAGATAGAAGAGTATTTTTTGGTGTTGCATAAAAAAAAATATGAAAGTAGGTAGGTCGTTGATTCGATCAGCGACCTTCAACAAAGAATTTCAAGGTCTCATATTCAATACGTGACCTTCAACCAAGGTCGCTGATTCAATAAGGTACCTTCAAATAAGGTCGTTGATACAATAAACTATCTTCAATCAAAGTCAGTCAACCTAGAATCGTTTGAATTTATCACGTGAATGGTTGTATCTTTTGGTTTTTTATATGGAACAAAAATAGGATGGCATGTCATCCTAAAACAACCACATCGCCATCTTTTCGTTCTCATCTCCATCGAGTCCAAAAAATGGTTTATTGCAATTGTGGTTCGCCAACAATGGTTTGTATATCATGAACTTCAAGAAACCCAGGTCGTTGATTCTACCGCTGTAACAGGAAACCCCATGGTTGTGCGTGGTTGTGGATTCGTATGTTGGTTTGAGCCACCTGTACTAGAGATTTCGACTTCGGGTATGATGAATGAAATCAACGAACAGTTTCATCGTTTTTTAAACATCAATGACGAGCGACGAAACCCTACCTTGCTATACTCCCATTTACAACAACCTTACCCATACCTTCCGACAACTGCACAACCACAAAACCATATTTGTCCGACAACTCCACAACCACGGGGCCAAAACCGTCCTATAACTACGCAACCACATCCATCTACCATGGAACAATGTAAGCCCTCACACTAGTGAGCAACCAAACCCACCCCACACTGAAGATGAGTTAGAGGATTTTGATGAGACAGTTCTTGATGAAATCCAATTCCGGTTGTGGCATAAACAACAAGTTCGTGAAGAGTATGACTCAGATGCGGAACAAGTCTCTGATTGTTCAATGTTTGTAGTTTAGTTTTATTAATAACGTGTGTTTAAAGCTGTTTAATTTAGTATGTTTGTACCTAAGTTTTATTAATAAGGTGATTGTTTTAGGGCGATGTATGTTAATCTTAGAACTGGCGTTACGGGGACCGATGGTACACATTCTTAGAGCTCAGGCGATATACTGGCATGGCATAAATGTCTATGTTAAGTGCACGCGTTACCGATAATGCAATGCGTCCCAAACAAACTTAAAAACCCTATTTGCACACACTAATTATGGCATGAGAAATAAAATATAATTTTGCATTAACTACAAAGATGATTAATTAAACACACATTATTTCCAAAATCAAACACCGGAAATCTGGTCCTGAAAATCTGAGAAGCATTCCGAAAATCTGGTCCCGAGGAAATTTGTTGTGAACGCTCAAATAATTACGAAGAACTTCTTTCAAACACTTTTGTATACGTTTTTTATTTGAATTTCATGCAGATGTAACATGGTTCCAACAACACTAAAAACCATTGCCTCCAACAATGTTTTTCATGGTTGAATAACATTATTTTTGGATGTGTATGGCCATATATGTAACAGGATTGTGTGGTGGAAGCCATATATATAAAACAGTTGAATTCGGACAACATATGTGTGTGTGTGTGTTCACGGCAAAGGTTGCGGACTCAATCAGCGACCTTTCTTCAAAGGTCGCTGATCCAACTTGCAACCTACAATGAAGGTCGCTAATCCAACTAGCAACCTACAATGAAGGTCGTTGATCCAACTAGCAACCTAGAATGAAGGTCGCTAGTCCAACCATTAAAGTCTATAAAAATTATAAAAGTATTTAAAAAATATTTAAAATTCCACAATTTTTCAGCTATTTAAGGGGTAGTCCCCCGAAGCCAAACTGATCAAAGCTAACCATCTCTCTTAAAAACAACCTTTTCTTGCAACACCTGCTTCCCCCAAAACCTTCCAACCTCAACCGATGGCTTCATTCTCTCCATACTTGGTTAGATTATACTGGGGTGGTCATTTTTCATACGTTAACGGGGCAGTTCAATGTGATAATTCTCTGGCAACGACTAGATTTGTCATGCGAGAGGAGATGCCACTTGAACAACCAGTTGAAGTCGTATGCAGGCATATTAACATTAACAAAGAATTGGTTACTGTTCAACTACTGCTTGGTTACATTTTCCAAGGGTCCTCTCAAACATCCAAGATCTTCAACGTCGATGGGGTTCTAATGATGGACTATCTGGCCGTTGAGGCACGTGACCATTTCATTGCGGAGATCTACATTGAATGGCAACAAGCTCATCCGTTACAGCAGCTTAGTTTTACTAACCTGCTGCGTGACGTGGCCAATGTAAATGTTGATGCACCATTCGACTCTCAGCATGATGCGGAACCAATCCAAGTTGTTACAGGTAACAACCAAAATGACGAGGTAGGTTTCCCTATGACGGACGAAGAAACCGTTGCGGTACCTCAATATGTTGCCGGTAACAACCTAAACGATGGATTCGATGACTCCGAAAGTGGGGACTTTGAAGACACAGAAGACAGTCATCACGAAGCACCCGTATAAGATGACAGTTCCTCTAAAGACGAAGCCAAAGCCAGTTAGGGGCCCCCGGTGATCAAAGCAACTGACGGATTAACACTCCAGTTACGTCCGCATCAACACAACGATCCTAAAGATGATGTGGAGGTAACTGATTATGTGGTTCCAGATTACGAAGATGACAACTTGGTGTTATGGAACCCAAATATGAAAGATATCTGTGTTGGTATGTATTTGAAATCCAAAGATGAGGTTGACCGTGTAGTTAGACAGTGGAACGTTCGTCGTGGCCGAGAGATATTAGTAAGGGAAAGCAAAAAAACTTTATACAAGGTCATATTTTACACCAGAAGACCAAAATTTGTAAATCCTTTCGCTAGTGGTCGAAAGTGGGAGTGGCGTTGCACCGCATCCAAAAAGTCTGATGCACACTATTGGCGAATTATTGTTTGGGGTGCCGAACACACATGCTATTCAACGGTAGTACGTAACAGCAACAAAAGTTTACGATCGAAGGTTGTTACTGCACACATCCTCCCACAAATTCGTGCAGACATTAAGTTTAAGGTAAAACAGATTCAAACGTATGTCAAGCAACATTTGAATGTTTTTATTAGGTATTCTAAATAGTGATGAGCACGCAGAAAGGCAACAGAACTTATCTATGGTGACTGCGTCAACAATTTTGATGCACTACCCACGTATACCATGCGGTTGAAGGCTTAGAACCCATGCACTTTTGTTTCTTTCTATAACCATTCACATGGAGATCAGCATAACCCCACATTTAAATACGAGTTTTGGGCCTTCGGAACCTCTATCTGTGCTTTTCATCGTTGCATGCCTGTCATCTCTATTGATGGGACGCATCTAAAAGGACCGTACCGAGGTAAGTTGTTGATTGCTGTAACAAAAAATGCCAACAACTACATCATGCTTGTGGCTTATGCTGTCGTTGACGAAGAGACCGTACATAGTTGGTGTTGGTTTTTCCAAAATCTTCAAGAATATGTCTTCTTTCATAGCATGGGTCCATTGTGTGTTATATTCGACAGACACAACGGTATAATTAATGAAATGGAAAACCTTCCCGGCTGGATGGAACCCAACACATACCATCGGTATTGTCTTCGTCACATTAGAAGCAATTTCAGTGGGAGGTTCAAGAATAAACATCTATGGAAACTCTGTTGGAATATTGGTAGCACATCTCAGTCAAGAAAGTATCGGTGGGTTGTTCGCAAAATGAGGCTGCAAAATCAAGAGGCTTGGGTCTACCTTAATAACATTGATAAGAGTAAGTGGACGGTCAAGTATGATAAAGAGCATCGTCGTTGGGGTAACTTAACGACCAACATTTCCGAGTCCATGAACCATGTATTGCATGAAGCCCAACTACTGCCAATCACAGCTCTGATTGACTATACCTTTCGTAGAGACATCGAGCAGTATGTTAAGCACACTAAAATTTCTCACAGTTGCAACTCCCCTTTACCACCTCGCATTTGTAGCAAGTTTGAGAAACTATACTCAGTAGCCATGCAACATTTGGTGATGTGCTTTGATCGGACTGATGGAAGGTTCAATGTTCTTTCAAGATTTGAGACAAATGACCATGGCGAAAATGACTACACCGTTTAGTACAAAATAAGGGTATGCACATGTGGGAAATGGTAAATGTCCAGATTTCCATGTTCCCATGCAATTGCAATTTGCAATTGGATGGGTAAACACCCACACAATATAACTGATTAGAGATACCACACGAACACATACATAGAGCAGTACAACGGTCATTTCTACACGTTAGGACCTTAGTCTGAATGGCCTCGGGAGGAGTGGAGAATTCAGGGGGACCCGTTGATGATTACAACACATCGAGGCAGAGTGCATTCGAGAAGAATACGCAATGAGATGGATGTGAACTATGACGATCAATCGAGGACTCGTACATGTAGCATCTGTGGAGAGACTAGCCATAACAAGAAAACGTGTAACAATGCAATTTGTCTTGGGACTCAATGAATGATCCTAGAGGGTTCTGTCAGCTGTATCAATAATGTCATCCTGCTATCCGAGTTTACTTTATCGTAATCGTATTTTCTTATATTTTACTATCTATGTAATGGTATTATCGATGTGTTTGTTTAATGCTTATGTTGTCTTTTGAATTCGTAATGTCAATCTTATTATCGTAGTATTAATTATGGATGTGTTGATTTTATGCTAATGTTGTCTTTTGGATTCATAATGACAATCTAAACAAAGTGCCTAAAATGTCGTTCGAGGCTTTTTGTGACGTGTCGGATCGGCTCACGGGCAGTCTCATGATGCCCAAATTTCTGACGGGGCAGTTTTATCACCCGAGGAAGACACGTTCGAGGGTCCGGTGAGCGTAGAGACTGGCCCGAGAGACGGATACAGGGGGTCGAATGGGGCTTCATGGGCCACTTTCAACACTATGATGTTCAATACCTTCATCCGGATTTTTTAACATTTACTTATTGGAAATCTAAACAAAGTGCCTAAAATGACGTTCGGGGCTTTTTGTGACGTGCCGGATCGGGTCACGGATAGTTATATCACCCGAGGACGACACGTTCGAGGGTCCGGTGACCGTAGAGACTGGCTCGTGAGACAGATACAGGGGCCGAAAAGGGCTCCCTAGGCCACTTTCAACACTGTGATGTTCAATACCGTCATCCAGATTTTTTTTAACATTTACTTATTGGAAATCTAAAAAAAGGGCCCAAAATGGCGTGCGGGGCTTTTTGTGACGTGCCGGATCGGGTCACGGGTAGTCTCATGACGCCCGAATTTCTGACGGGACAGTTATATCATCTGAGGACGACACGTTCGAGGGTCCGGTGACCGTAGAGAACGGCCCTGGAGACGGATACAGGGGGCCGAAAAGAGCTCCCTAGGCCACTTTCAACTCTGTGATGTTCAATACCTTCATCTGGATTTTTTAACATTTACTTGTTGAAAATCTAAACAAATTGCCTAAAATGACGTTTGAGGCTGTTTGTGACGTGCCGGATCGGGTCACGGGCAGTCTCATGACAGCCAAATTTTTGACGGGGCAGTTATATCACCCGAGGACGACACATTCGAGGGTCCGTTGACCGTAGAGACCGGCCCGGGAGACGGATACAGGGGGCCGAAATGGGCTCCCTAGGCCACCTTTAACATTGTTTAACATGATTCGATACGTGACAAAATGATAAAAAAGGCAATTATTCCAACAATATTATGAAAGTTGTCAAACTATACAATCTATCGACTTGAAAATCTATACAAATGACAGTTACCAAACAATCTATATCCGATAACACCAACTCCATCTTAATAAGGGTAACCCTAACTATGGTGCATGTCAGCATTTTCCAATTCCAATTCCAATTCCAATAGTCATGGGAGGGCCGTGGAAGTTACCCTATCAAATACAATAAGGGCATGAGCCACCATGATCTCGAGCTTACATTAATTAACTCTCCAAGACATTGATCCCGGAGACACATCACCTATCCAGTATCACTAACTCTCCATGCAGATGTAACACTAATCCAATAAAGCTTTTTCTGAGAACAACACCCATTCCAACTTTATAAAGGAAACACCTGAGCAAATATAAGGAGAGGTTGATGAGATGTTGAAGCCGCAATGCTCAAAACAAAATATATTTTTGGACTCCGACATCCACCGGCAACTTGTACCATTAACTCTCCATGCAAATGTATCATCGATCCAATGAAGCTTTTTCCAAGAACACCAAATCCACCTTTATAAGGTAAACACCAGCGCAAATATATTTTTAGACTCCAACATCCAACAGCAACTGTAAAAGATCAACGAAGAATCCGCGCTCTCCATGATATGACAGAAGAAACACGACACCCTTGCAATTTGTTCTATCAACAAAATAAAGGGCATCCTCAACCATGATCTCCGCCAACAAAATCTAGCTGCATGCCCCTAGATTGATAACGTCGACCTCTTCTCCAGGCGTAGGTGCCAACCCCACCCATGTAAATTACCATCCTTCAACAAAACTTAAAATTGAAGGGCGAAACATGAATGAGGTTGATCACCTAAGAAAACCACCACTTCCATATTATAAACTACCATACCAAGGTTGCATTCTATACGTGTTACTCCACGTGCAGATGTAACATTAATCTAAGTAGTTTCATGTAGATGTAACACTGATCCAAAAATAATAGGAACCCATCCCGCAATTTTTTCATTGTTAGAGAAGTTGCAGGATCATACATACTCCTTGAATAAATAATCACAAAGGCGGGTCTTGGGTCCATTGCATGACAAAAACTGATAAAAAAATCCCCTTGACATGCCATGCTGGAAGACCACCCCAACCACCACTATTGAAGAAGTAGTTGGGGGTTGCAAAGTAGTAGTTGGATGCATTCTTCTACAACATTTGGACCCTCTAGCATTAATATATTTCAAATCACATGACCAGACTGCCATTTAACACGTGTTATACCACGTGTGGATGTAACATCGATTCATGTGATTTCATGCAGATGTAACACCGATACAACAACACTAAAAAACTATACCCACCAACACGACTTTCATTTCAAACTTAATGAACCCCACGATTTTTTTCTTCATATACACCCGTATAATATCAAAACAACGTATTTGTAACACTTCTAACTTGTGAACACTTGAGTTTTCTACCATACAAGGCTTACATTGAATGTAAAATAAACATGTTGCATGGAAAAGGGTTGGGGGCAAATTTTTTGGTGTGAACGGAAATATTCATCAGACATTTGCCATAAATACACACAACCAACATGAATTCAAGGAAGGTTGCAGTACCATTCAGCGACCTTCTTTGAACATCGAGGACTCAATCAACAACCTATGAAGGTCGCTTATTCAATGTGGGATCTTGGTTGAAGGTCACGTATTGGATGTGAGACCTTGAACATTCTTTTGTTGAATTTCGCTTATTGGAAGTGAGACCTACCTACTTTCATATTTTTTTTTCATGCAACACCTAAAATCACTCTTCCATCTTGATTTTTACTTACTATTGAAAAAAATTTTGTTATCTTAATAGTTTATTTAACATGTCACGGGGTTACAAGATAATGGGTAAACAATAGTTTATATATGTCACATTTATTTGTTTGTTATTATCCTATTAATAAAACAGCTTCCATGAATAGTGATGTAGCATGATTGTAATTAAGCCAAATTCTTTGGGTAGAACGGTAATGTATGTGGTGTCCTTCTCCATTCGTTTACTTGTGTGGTGATAAGACAATCTGATAACACATGTTCTTATCTCAGGGTCTTCAAGCATGAAACCTGCATCATGTCTCTCTCCACTAGCCATTTTTGTTGGCAACGGATAAACAACAGAAACAATCTAACTTTGAATAACAACATAATTATGAACAGATTGATCAAAAAAAAGAACAATGATTCTTGATACTTAATGAAAATAACCGAAAAGAACTTTGGATTGAATTATGGATAAAACAATCTTGGTAGTTTACATTCTAGGACAATGATACATATATATACTAGATACAAATGTTCAACCATTGTAACTGCTTCTTAGAAACACATAACCGTCTAGTTTTCCGCCAAGAATAACGGTTTTTATTTGTTTTTGCATCAGGGTCTGTTTTGTCATTTTACATTCTACTGATGAGGCGCGCCTCTTGTACTGCAGGCTGTAGTCTTTGTTTTTCGATTGATGCACAACTACAACATAAACATTCTGACTTAAACCTATTTAAGAGACTTACATACAATTCACACGGTACTAAATACACACATATGTTCACATACATAATACATACAAATACATGTATAAGTTCATAGTTTATATAATCCAATACTCGCCCCTAAACTTGAACTTAATAGATCAAATTTGATGATGGCAAGGTCTTGTTTGCTTCATCTAGTGCACGGGCTGCTCTTGTGAAATCAAACTTCCTTTTCTTTATCAACCCTTTTGCTGCATTCCAGTCTCCTCCCATGTAAAAAACATAGTCTTCTTCAAGTGATTGTGCATCATGATGAAGTAGACCGAATATTGAATGATCTTGCATCTTGTTTCCCTTCTTCCTTTGCCTTGAACTTTCAGCCACTTTCATTGTTGTCTTTCTCACTTGATATTGCCATTCAATTACATCCAAATATTGTGGAACATAGTCATTGTCTTCATACTCAAGGCCTGAGTATTTTGCAATTACCACCCATAGATTATACATTGACGCTCTCTTATGTCCACCCTCTTTCTTCACCAATACATAAAGATCAAATAATTCTATCTCTTTTCCATTTTCTGTCTTGGGTGGAATCGGTCTATTTGACAAATTTCGATAATCTCCTTTGAGCCATGATACCATCTTTAAACACGCATCCTTCAACATGTTTCTAAACACCCAAGGATTTTCAATGCTATCAATCAATTCAAGCATTTTTATACAATCTTCGAATGACAAGAACTCTATTTCTTCTACGGCTTCACCAACTTTTCTTATGTTTTTTTTGGCATCTAGTGACAAGGTCTCAAAGTATTCATTCAAATACATCTCTTTCCTTTTTTCATGTTCACTTTCATCACTTAGAGTTCTCATCATGTTTTCCTTTGTATCTCGGTCTTCTAACATACTTCTTTGAAACATGGTTATGTTCTTAAAAATGTTTGATACATAGCATACATTTCCTTTGATTTTGACTATAAATCCTTGGAGTGTCAATTGGTGCAAACATAGATAATTATCATGTATGTCCGAGGAATAGAACACGTTTGGAATTATAAGGGTTTGTTCATCGGAAATAACACTTATGACTCCGACACCCCTTACGAAAACAAAGTTGTTTTTTATCCGTCTTTCGACTCCAAATGATTTCTTAACTTTTAGAAAAAAGTCTAAATTCCCACATACATTATTTTGCAAATTCAGACTAACATACCAAATTTCATTCCAACTTTTATGATCCGTATCACATAATATGTAATCTTCTCTTTCATTCATGACAACCGAAGGAAAATAACTTATACCTGTGTCGATTGTGTCCTTTATAAGTTGTGTACCTTCATCCCTTTCTTTCAGATTACACGATCCAATAAGATGTTTCGGTTCATGGAAAAAATAACACTTTCGAGTCTCTATGGATCTTTTCTTCACACTTCTTTGTCTTTCTTTCTTCTATTCATTTCTGGGAGGGTATGATGATGATCTTCGTGGCCCAGAATAATCTTTCATTGAGTGTTGCGACATGATGATAATGAAACAGTGATCGAGTGTTGTTATTAAAACAAAAGAAATGAATTTTGTCAAGAACCGATTGTTGGCTCTGATACCAATATGTTGGCAGCGGATAAACAACAGAAACAGAAACAATCTAACTTGGAATAACACAATTATGAACAGATTGATCGAAAAAAAGAACAATGATTCTTGATACTTAATGAAAATAACCGAAGAGAATTTTGGATTGAGTTATGGATAAAATAATCTTGGTAGTTTACATCCTAGGACAATGATACATATATATACTAGATACAAATGTTCAACCGTTGTAACTGCTTCTTAGAAACACATAACTGTCCAGTTTGCCGCCAAGAATAACGGTTTTTAACTGTTTTTGCATCAGGTATGTTTTGTCATTTACATTCTGCTGATGAGGCGCGCCTCTTGTACTGTAGGCTGCTGTCTTTGTTTTTTGATTGATTCACAACTACAACTTAAACATTCCGACTTAAACCTATTTAAGACACTTACATACAATTTACACGACACTAAATACACACATATGTTCACATACATAGTACAGTTAAATGCATATATAAGTTCATAGTTTATATAATCCAATATTTTTTCTCTTTCTCCACCAATATCCATCGTCCAAAACTTCCAAAGCTAAACATTTGTTATCAGCCACATACACTGCACACTGTCGTGTCGTCGGCCGCGAGCAAACCTCATTGGCATCACTCTAACCACCCGCCTTTGTTGCACGCCACAGTGTTATCATCTACATGTAACCCTCCTCACTATCTAGGGTGGCCTGATTATTGCATGTGGTGTCTGTTGTCGGGGGTAGATGGTGGCGACGGTGTCTGATTTGTTGATCGTTGACGTCAACGCCGCCTCTTCCCGTCGCTAAGGATGTTATGTGTGACCGGTGGTCGTTCAATTTGTGGATTGGCATAGAGCGTCGGTGAGAGACGGATGAAAGGTGTTGCCAATTCCGGACTCAGGCGGGAATGGTGATGGCGATTCAGTAACTTATTGCTTGAAGAAACAAGTACCTAGGTATAGTCTTCTTTAATAGGAAAAGGAAAAATCCCAGCTCCTGATGACCGGACAGTAGAACCTGAATACCTACAAAACAAACCACCGTTAGGACTCGCCACAGGAATGGGGGGATTCCTTTGACCACCCTTCGGCATGAGAATAAGCATGTGTTGTGGGGATGAAAGTTAAGAGAGTTTCGAAGGAGTTGCTGCATGAATATGACTTACCTTCTGTCCCCTTTTTATAGTTTTCTCGTGCCTTTTGTGATAACCCTCAAGGATCATATCTTCTATAACAGAGTCTCCGAGAGTCGTGGAGATAAGCGTTATCTCTCGTATTTGAAAAGTTCTCCCCTTTATTGTGGTAAAGGGGTTGAGCTTATCAAGTGGCCATCATCCTTATCCTTTTGTAATTTGAACCTTAGCGATCTGGACTGTTGGTCACCTTTGTAATGTGGGCCAGCCCGAGTGGACTGTTGGGCCTTATACGGTGTAGGCCAATTCATTTGGATTGGGCCCATCTCGTCATGTCCCCCCAGTCTAGTGATAAGAATTGATGAATATTACTAGACTTTAAAAAAGAATTAAAATGTGTTGGATGTGAATAAACCAACTAAGGCGTGTTAACAAACTTTAAAATCTTCTTTGCGGTTGGTGCCGCATGGTTCGGCATGTGATGTGACGTCATCCCGATTTGTCAAATCAGTCGTTTCAACAGTCTCAGTGACCAGGGATGTGATTGTTGGCGGTTCATTTCAAAATTCAAGCCATCAACACTTAAGGCCTATATATTGGCGAGTATTGTATAGAATAAGTCATCAGTTTACACCGAGCATTCTACCTACTTAAATCACGCTCCATAATGGCCCCAAAAGCTGGTACATCACGTTCCACCAGGAGTGTTGCCGAGATTACCTCTAGTTGGTCGGTAACAGCACTAAAATCCTTCTTGGCCGACTGGCATATCTCCGACGAATGGGGTCCCCTCTGCCCGGAGCCACAAGATGTTGCTTTCCCGGTCAAGGCTGGAAAAATAACCCTCTATGCGGAGTTCTTTACTTTTTGTCATTTTCGGTTGCCGATTACTCAGTTCATATTTGATCTGTTGTCACATTATCAAGTGAATATCTCCCAGCTCCATCCCATGGGGCTAATGAAGGTTCGACACTTCGAATTTTGTGCGTGGGGCCTGGGTATGACCCCCCGGTTGGAGATATTTCGTGTGTTGTATGTTCTTGTGTATAAAGGCGAGTACTTTACTTTCGATCGTCGGTCTGGTGCACCATCCTGTATAGATAAGTATCCTTCAAGCACACGCGATAAGCACTGGAGGCGAAAATTCTTTTTTATCGATGAGTGTGTACTTCCCGTGAATACATCTATGCGTGTACCTGAAAGTATATCAAAGTTGGCCAATGAGTGCCCTGCTCCTGCCGTGTTTGAGAAGGATCCCTTATACCTGGCGTTGATCAATAATCCCACTCACTGTACCCACATACCGGAGCGGGCGTTGATGGTTGTCGGTATGATCCGTGTGTGGGTGGACGAGACCTCATTCCCCGAGTATCGATGACAAGACCAAGGTACATGCAAGTTAGCTACTTCACCCCCATTAATTTGTTAGAACTCGACATGTTGCATTGTATCATGTGTCTTGTATGTACACAGGGGAATAACAGTACTTTGACGTTATAGATCCAGAGGTTTCACCTCAATTGGAAGAGTTTGATCGTCCACTTGGGGCGAGGAGCTGGATGTTCTTAGCCAAACACTGCACTGCTTCATTTTCGCTGCTTCCCCGACCATTGTCCAAGAAGGAAACCCTGCTGGTACCCTCTGGGGGAACATCGAGGATGCCACGACTGAGACAAGTGTAACGTCTACTTCTTCGCCCACAGACCCCGGTCCTATTAGCGTTGCCGAACCTGGGGATGCTACAGGCGCGGTTAAGAAGAAGAAAGAGAAATCCAAGAAAAGGAAAGCCGATACCCCTGATGTTGGTGTGTTTTTAGAGAAGCGAAGAGAGCTATTGGCAATCAAGGAGAAGAATCTCGGTATGAGTCACTGTTCTCCTTAGATCTCTTCCTTTCGTACATACGTTTTATGGGTCTCTAACACTGGTGTGCTGTAACAGATGCCTGTCTGATGGAAGGAGAAGTATCGGTGTCACAAGGTGGTACAGCCACGGCTACCTCACTGGCCCAAGTAGCATTGCGTGGAGATGTGCACGCCATGGGTTCGTCTGGAACCACACAACCGTTAGAGTTAGTAATTTCCAGCCCTGCCCTTGTCACCTGCACCGGTCCCCAGTTTTTTTATTACGGAAGAGTGTTGGATCAGTTTGCTCTTTTTGCTAAGTAAGAACTTGCAATCTTGACACTTAAGTGTTTAGCAAGTCCTTGTAAATCAGATTATAAGCACAGCGGAATGTATAAGTTAAAGCAACACTTTTTATACTAAGGAAGAGTTATTACTCCCCCTTGATGATTGAAACTAATAAATGACAAGTATTTATTATGAATCCAAGCAGTAAATGAGAATTAGATACTTAGACAGATTCACAATAAATACTGAAATGGAATAGAACAGTGATAGTGTTTGAAGGATTTTTATATTAAAATCAATGTCTAAAATAGAAGGTTGAAGCCTCCTATTTATATACGTTTACATACATGTATCTTGCCCAAAAAGCAAGTACAGAAACAACAGAAACAAGTTGCACAAGTTGCAACATTGAAACTAACAAATACAGCTAAAAGTAATAATAAACAATAAACTACTGATGCAAAAGGCGGTGGAAAATATCTGATGCTAAGTGCTGATGAATGACAAACTACTGATGAGTAGTTTGTCTTCAGTACTTCTGAAGTGAACTTGTCTGGTTTTGGACTTCAGAACTTCTGATGAAGTTTCTTCTTCAGCACTTCTCTTATCTTCTCTTCAGCAGTTCTTTGTTTTCTTTTCAGTACTTCTATACTTAGCCAAAATGACAGAAGTGAATTAGACTAAGGTTTCCAAAAGTGGTTTCACCAATCCTCTTTGTCCTAACAATCTCCCCCTGGATTGATGAAGCCAAAACCTTACTAATTCCTTATGTTTTTCTTCCGTCTTGAACAATCTTCCATATCTCTTTGTACATGGTGTTCTTGAGCTGGTTTAACTGACCATCAGATAGAGATCCTCTCTGTGGTTCCAGATGTTGAATTGTGAGCAGGTCTTGTGTTGACAGTTTCTTCAGATCACTGATCTTCTTGTAAGCCCTGCTTGAGAGGTCTCTTCTTGTCAACAATACTGAGTTGTTATCAGTAAGTGACCATCTGATGATAGGTATCTTTGACTTGTTAAAGTCAGAAGAATAGGGAACCAGACTTGTCCCTTGGGTTGATGGTCCTGAGTGCTGGATGCTTTCAGTTTCAGTTAGCCTCAGGTGGGAGTCTCTTCCTTGTTGTTGTTGCACATCAGGCATCTGAACAGTTGGGAGATGGTGTTCAGTCACTACTCTGGTATGCAGCTTTTCTTTGATGGTCTTTTGTATTTGGTAGGCAAAAGTGGAAGGATCCCTGAATTGTGTTAACAGAGGTTTCTCCTCAATGTCAAAATCTGAATGGACTATTGAACTTCCTTCAAGTAGTACCATTTTGAAGTCAGTTTTGACATTGTCCTCTACCTTCTTTCTCTGAGTAGCAGTTCTTCTACTTGATACACCAGAAGTTCTAACTACTGATCTTGAAGGATCAGTAGTTTGAAACTTCTCTGGATTTGCAGCCTTGGCAGCCAAGTATTTCTTGTAAGTATCCATTAGTCTTTCTTCTTTCCATCTGGATACTGAGGCTTTTGAACCATAGCCCTCTGCTACTAACTCTTCTATTATTTGGGCTCTCTTGGCCTTTCCTTCTTTGCTTGTGGCCATTTTGTCTGCAAGCAGTTGTGCTCTTCTTGTCAGCTCTTGCATGGAGAGTCCTTTGAGTGTATAGGCTTTAGTCTTGCTGTTCTTAGTAATGTAAGACACCAGTTGTTGTCTTTTATCTTGTTCAGCAATCTCATCAAGGCTAGCCTGCCTTTGTAGTTCAGCTTCATAAGCCTGAAGTTTTTCTTCATGGCTTAAATCTAGATCATCCCTTTCTTCCAGAGTTTTCCAAATCAGATCTTCTCTGGCCTTCTTGTTGGTTGCAACTAAGCTCTTCTCTAATAATTCAGCTGATTGAGAGATAGGAGAAGGGTTTAGTACAGTCATTGTTGTAACAGTTGTAGGCCTGATGGGATCAGATGTTGGTTGAATGGGAGCAGTGGTTCTGGAAGGGTCAGCTGTTTGAGGTTTGGAAGTGTTAACCTCTGATGGGTTGACAACTGCTGATGGTTTGTCAACTACTGAAGGATTGTCTTCAGTACTTTCTGATTCTTCATCAGAACTTTTGCCATCAGAAGTTTCTTCATTGTGCCTTAGGGATTCTTCAGATGTTTGGGTCTCATCTTCTTTTTCTGCTGCTTCAATCTCTTCTATTGAGACACCAAACTGTTTGGCCAGTTTTTCTTTCATGGCCTGATCTTTTTGATCTCTTTCAAGGATGGCCACTCTTGCCCTTATCCTGGCTTGGAATGACTCCTTAGGTTCCCTGATCTTCTCCCCCTTTTTGGATTCATCAATTTTCACTTTTGAAGTTGAGGGTTGGGAGAATTGTCCTTGAAGATGAGCAATCTGTTTGCTGTTGAAGTCTATTTTGTTGGACAGATCATTCATCTTGGTCTTGATCACTCCAAATTGATTCTTGATAGACAGCTCCAAGTTAGCTGTGTATGTTTGGAAGTGATTTCTGATGAGAGTATTCATCATGTGGTACAGGGGACCCTCTGGGCTGCATAGCTGGTTCAGGTCTATGCTTGTTTGCCCAGGGAATTGGGTAGCATTTGTTGTGAAGGGGGGTTTTTGGGAGATCCTCATGTTGTACAGAGGATGCCACTCTAGGGGTTTTAGGGATTGAGTGGGCTTTAACCTGTGCAGGGGTGACTGGCTTCTTGAGCCTGGATACCCCTGAAACAGGACCTTCATAATGTGCCGTCAATTCAGTAGTTTGTGTTTGTGAAACATCATCCAAATTAATGGAATCATCTGAATCCCTGATGTTGCCCTCAATGAGGACTGTCTCAGTTAAATCATGAGCTGAGCCCAACTCAGTTCTCTCATGAACCTCTTGTTCTTGTTCTGAGGATTTCCTACTTCAGGCATTAAGCCTTCATCAGTAGTTGCCACATCTGAGGTGATGTGCTCAAAGTGGTTTAATAAAAACTAACTAAATTGACCTAAACTAGACACTCTAAGTTTTAAATTTATAACCTAAGACTCTCTAAACCTAAACCACACAACCGGCAAGTGTACCAGTCAGTGCAGTACAGCTAAAGTAAGTCCAAGTATCGTACCCACGAGACTCTACTGGAAAACGTAAACTAGACTCGACCACTTATCTACAAACTGACTTAATAATGTTTTGTTGCTTAAAAAGGGGGGTTTTCTAATAAACTAATAAAAATAAATAAAATAAAACTTAAATAATTGAGGACACAAGCTGGGAACTAGAACTAAAATCAGATGATGGGAAGGCACTACCTAGGCTAGAATCCTACACATGAATGATAAAATTTCTAATGGCTATGGAACTAGTGTGGAACCGGGATCTTAAAATACTAAACATCAAGAATAGACTAGACACCCTCGACCCTTCTCAAGGGAAACCCTAGAATACTGTTGTGCTGTTAAACCACCGGTTGAGAGGTTACCCTCACAGGCTTACCTACTCGAATCTTAAAGTATCCGCTAGACAGTCTACCTCACAGCGCGAAAGTCACAATACACCCTAAAGTGCAAGGGGTAACTACAATATTTCTGATAAGACTTGGCCTACAAGGAATGCTAGGGAAACTAGGAAGATCTTCTCACAAAGCCTCTAGAACTAGCAATTTAACACCCTAGACAGACCAACAATCTCGCACCTCACAGCTATTGAGAATTGGTAGAACACTTAGGATTATCTAACTAACAATTATAACTCCTATGGATAACCTGCTGAAATTAACCATAAACTAGTTACTAACACCCAGTCCGCAACCTAACTCGCATTCATACATGAAAGACATTCACAAAAACGCAAGTGGAGTTTATAAAAATTAATTAAACAAAACTAAATACGCATACACATCAAACCAGAAAATAAAGAGTTCTTTACTATAAAATTCATCCACAACCTAAAGTTCCAAAACCAAAAGAAAATAAATCATTCAAGTGCAATCATCTTTAACCTAGGTAGCAAAAAGGTTTAGCCAATAAAAGTCATGACAAAATCAAAACAATAGAAACCAAACATATTCATGGTGTTCACTACGGGTTTAAATAGAATAAATAAATAAAATAGAACCAACCCGTGCTGGTACCTATGCCTTAATCCTTGATCCACTTCAAAATAATATTGCTTCTTATTGTCATGAGTGATGGCTTCCTTCTCAAATAGAATATAATTCACCTTAATTTTTGGTTGGCTCCTTCCAATCCTCTCCCCAAAAATTCCCTCCTGTGCGCAGCTCCTCTCAAGAATATTATGTCTCTTCTCGTGCGCCGCATTTCTATTCTTTTTCAATATTATTATGCGGCTCCTCCAAATTCATGTGTTGCCCTTCGATGTTTCATTCTTCACCTTTGGGCCATGGGCCAAAGTGACTTGAGTCACATTTTTTATCTTTTTTTTTTATTATTATTATTAATATCTCTCTATTATTATTATTATTATTATTATTATTACACCGTGATCTCGACTTGGGTGTTCTTGGCTTAACAAGAGTTGCTCGTTTACGCTCCAACGTCCATTCGAACACCTACCAAAATATAAAATAAATAAATAAGTACTAAAAAGACACAAAACTAATAAAAATCTATAAAAATCTATACTAAATAAAATAGACCGGTACAAGCCTAAAACTAATAAAAACACTATCTAAACGACTCGAAAACTGTACAAACTTTACACTGGAAATAGATGTATTTTACAATACATCAAATATCCCCACACTTATCTCTTTTTCGTCCCTGAAAAAGAATTATGCTATGGAATCACAGTTAGGTTTACATCCAGTTTCAAAACATAGGTTACTTAATTAATAATCTACTAACATGTTGATTGCGATTGCAGGTATATTGATCCTGTTAAACTCACACCGGTTTCCAAGCCCCTTTTTATTTATGTTAAGTTCATGTTGATTAGTCTATCTAGGGTCTCACTCAAAGGAAGCCACAGTTCCTCCTAATCCCGCCTCAAGCTTATGAAGCTAAAGGAACGACCAATTGACCATTTCCCAACCGTCTTATGTATAAAACCAAGAGAATTTAAAATCACTATTTTTTTTTTATTTTTTTTTGGCAAACTTAACTCAGAGGGTGTGACTAATCCAAGTCGCTATCCCAGTGGCCAGGCACCTTAAGCTTCAGTTTTTTTTTTTTTTCATCTCAGCATACTTAACTCAGAGGGTGTGACCAATCCAAGTCGCTATCCCAGTGGCCAGGCACCTTAAGCTTCAGCATTTTTGCTTTGATTTCTAATAATTTTTTTTTTCAAACTGATTAGAAATTCTAACGGCTTTAAACTTATAATGGTGCTTCTTATATTATTTTGGCGGTTTCGGTCTCCCCGTTTCTCCTAGATGAGAACCCACAAAATAGCCTAACATAATTAATTTATTACTTTTCAAAGGAAACCTTTCTACCGGTTGAGCCTACCCACATATCCCAAATCAGACACGTTTTCAATCATTTTTAATATCTTATTATACATACTATTTGAAAACCGGACACCTAACTTTATCTATCATTTTCCATATTTTATATAATGCAAACTTCAAAATCAGGGACTTTTTTTTTTTTTAATTTTTTTAGACTCAAAACGACTCTATATACAAACCAAACGACAATTTCCATCCCCACACTTAAACTCTACATTGCCCTCAATGTAGGAATAGAAAACGACTCAAAACAAAAAATAAATCCGAATACAAAAATAAAAAGACAAGGGCAAATTGGAAAGGACTTAGCTGGTTTATTAATGCGTAAGCTCCAAAAAAAATCTAGTCCAATCCAGCTCGATCGTATAGCATTTCATTCGCGATCGGCTCTGACACAATGGTAAACTCTGGGCTTGCCTTGATAAATAATAACAGCTCCGGAATCACCCGAATGGAGATTGAGTACGGGTGGTACAATCCAAACCTGCACAAAACGAAACAAACAAAACCCGAGCATAATACTGAACCACACAAAAAATAAAAAGACTCAAACCACTAACTTAGACTCATAATATAACAACAAACAAGAAGACGTACCTGCTTGGCAGAATGGCGGTGAATGGTGGTAGAACCAAATGGGTAGAAAGAAAAAAAAATATGGTTCTCGCTCAACGTGAAGGACACTGGTGATCACAACACGCGTTGCAAGCGAAAAAAAATATAACTTTCCGGGGTAATAGCTGGTCGCATGAGGCGAACAGGTCAGCCCAGACTCCTACATTACGTGAAAAGCCTTTTTTCACAGAAAGTTAATTTATTTATTTAAATTTTTTTTTTAAGAAAAATCTCTTTTTTTATTACCCAAACCTTTACCAAAACTCCCACTCATAAAATATATATAAAGATAAATACATGGGATCCGCTCATGTGAAATTTCCTCTACCTAAGCAAACACGAAAACAGACTCAAAGACACAAAAACAAAGATAAAATAGAAAGATAAAAACCTATGAATCACTACCAAACGACGGACCACAAATTAAAAAAAAAATGAAAAGCTAGAAAAAAAAATAAATAAGTATAAAAATAAATTTACAAACTCTACAGAGCCTCCCCACACTTAAAGTTAATCAGGGGGCTTCTCTTTTATCTGGACCCGATCTAACCCGTTTAATTCCACCCGGTCCTCGTTAACAATTGAATATTTATTAGTGGAATTGAAAAATAATCTAAGCATTCTTAACGGGTCAGACCACCAAAATTTAAACTTACCTGGATTGAACCGGATGCGTGGCATGTAGCAAGAAGACTGATCGTGCTGGACTTTCACTGGCTTCTTCTTCTCCAACTCGTGCCAGCCGTTGATCCTTTTCGGTTCCGATCCTTTCTTTTTCTCTTCCTTGCCCTCTCCGTGGTGTTGTTGATTTTGAAGTTCCTTTTATTACCACGGGCCAGCTATGGTGCGCTTCTTCTGCCACCATTTCCATAGGATGATCCCCACACTTATTTCTTTCATCTGGTGCAGGTTCAGTCATGTCTGTCGGTTCACCTTCAAGTAGGGCATCCAGGTATGCCATATCTCCATCGGGATCAGACTCCCCTACTTCTTCAAAAACAGGTAAACCATCTAACTCTAGATCTAAAAACTCATCCTCTTCAGACAACAACGTTTCACTAACCTCATTGTCTTCCTCTACACCAAACATCATATCAATGGAATCTTCCAATTCCACTTCTTCTTCAGTCACTTCCCTCTGCACTAACGACCTCTGATACGCCGCCCATTCTTCTTCGTCGTCCTCTTCATCAGAGTCACTCCCAAAATCATATATAGTAACCTGTGGCACCGGAGGTGGGACTTCAACGTCCATTTTCGTCTCCGTGATTGGGATGATCTCTTCATCTGACTCATCTGCGTAATCCATGATCGGCTCTTTCCCTTCTTCTGGAAATGTTGGGAACAACTCCCCTCGAGCGTTCATGTACCCGAGGTAGTTGCCCTCCTCATCATATGTATAACCAACTTTTGGCACCTGCTCTTGCTGAAACTTTTCTTTTTCTTCTTCTAATCTCCTAGATATATCTTTTAGTGTTCTTTGAAGATCTAAAATAGCAGCCTGTCGGTTTTTAAGGATGGCATCGTGGTTTTTTATGAGGATGTCCTGCTCTGCTAACATTTTCTGGGTATTGGCATCTTTCGCAACTAATAATGTCAACAGACTCTCTATTTTACTCCAATCATTACCACTATTCTCACAAGAATTGCTTCCAGGAATTTGATCAGGATACTGATTAAAATGTGGCTGCTGATACGAGTCATCATAATGATATGTAGGACAACCCTGTGAATAACATGGTGGCGGCTGCACAAAGGAATTAGCATAACAATATGCAGAGGACCCCGCATTTTGTGGAAATCTAACGGTAAAATGGGGTCCTCCACAAATTTCAAACATATTTACAGACTCGATAGAAATAAAATACACAAACAATTAGACTCCTACGACTCACTATACAAAAAGGCAAACTCAACACAAAACACAAGTAGCACAGATATAGCAGATAAATGTAATCAAAGCTAGTTAACGCAATCGCCAAGAGTCCCCGGCAACGGCGCCAAAAACTTGATGTGCTCAAAGTGGTTTAATAAAAACTAACTAAATTGACCTAAACTAGACACTCTAAGTTTTAAATTTATAACCTAAGACTCTCTAAACCTAAACCACACAACCGGCAAGTGTACCGGTCAGTGCAGTACAGCTAAAGTAAGTCCGAGTATCGAACCCACGAGACTCTACTAGAAAACGTAAACTAGACTCGACCACTTATCTACAAACTGACTTAATAATGTTATGTTGCTTAAAAAGGGGGGTTTTCTAATAAACTAATAAAAATAAATAAAATAAAACTTAAATAATTGAGGACACAAGCTGGGAACTAGAACTAAAATCAGATGATGGGAAGGCACTACCTAGGCTAGAATCCTACACATGAATGATAAAATTTCTAATGGCTATGGAACTAGTGTGGAACCGGGATCTTAAAATACTAAACATCAAGAATAGACTAGACACCCTCGACCCTTCTCAAGGGGAAACCCTAGAATACTGTTGTGCTGTTAAACCACCGGTTGAGAGGTTACCCTCACAGGCTTACCTACTCGAATCTTAAAGTACCCGCTAGACAGTCTACCTCACAGCGCGAAAGTCACAATACACCCTAAAGTGCAAGGGGTAACTACAATATTTCTGATAAGACTTGGCCTACAAGGAATGCTAGGGAAACTAGGAAGATCTTCTCACAAAGCCTCTAGAACTAGCAATTTAACACCCTAGACAGACCAACTATCTCGCACCTCACAGCTATTGAGAATTGGTAGAACACTTTTGATTATCTAACTAACAATTATAACTCCTATGGATAACCTGCAGAAATTAACCATAAACTAGTTACTAACATCCAGTCCGCAACCTAACTCGCATTCATACATGAAAGACATTCACAAAAACGCAAGTGGAGTTTATAAAAATTAATTAAACAAAACTAAATACGCATACACATCAAACCAGAAAATAAAGAGTTCTTTACTATAAAATTCATCCACAACCTAAAGTTCCAAAACCAAAAGAAAATAAATCATTCAAGTGCAATCATCTTTAACCTAGGTAGCAAAAAGGTTTAGCCAATAAAAGTCATGACAAAATCAAAACAATAGAAACCAAACATATTCATGGTGTTCACTACGGGTTTAAATAGAATAAATAAATAAAATAGAACCAACCCGTGCTGGTACCTATGCCTTAATCCTTGATCCACTTCAAAATAATATTGCTTCTTATTGTCATGAGTCATGGCTTCCTTCTCAAATAGAATATAATTCACCTTAATTTTTGGTTGGCTCCTTCCAATCCTCTCCCCAAAAATTCCCTCCTGTTCGCAGCTCCTCTCAAGAATATTATGTCTCTTCTCGTGCGCCGCTTTTCTAGTCTTTTTCAATATTATTATGCGGCTCCTCCAAATTCATGTGTGGCCCTTCGATGTTTCATTCTTCACCTTTGGGCCATGGGCCAAAGTGACTTGAGTCACATTTTTTATCTTTTTTTTTATTATTATTAATATCTCTCTATTATTATTATTATTATTATTATTATTATTATTATTATTATTATTATTATTATTATTATTATTATTATTACACCGTGATCTCGACTTGGGTGTTCTTGACTTAACAAGAGTTGCTCGTTTACGCTCCAACGTCCATTCGAACACCTACCAAAATATAAAATAAATAAATAAGTACTAAAAAGACACAAAACCAATAAAAATCTATAAAAATCTATACTAAATAAAATAGACCGGTACAAGCCTAAAACTAATAAAAACACTATCTAAACGACTCGAAAACTGTACAAACTTTACACTGGAAATAGATGTATTTTACAATACATCATGAGGTCTTAGCTATGTTACATCTATCCTCAGATCCACCACTGGGTGGTAACTGAGTAGTAGCAGCCTCAGATGCCCCAAGAGTCTCTAAAATTGGGCTTAAAGACTCTGGTCCACCCTCATCTCTTGGGATAGGGCTAGAGATTTCCACATCCATGTCTGATGTAGTGGTTATGTCCCCTGTTTGTTGTGGTTGTAGGGGACTGACATAATCAGATGGGACCTTCTCTTTTAGCCCAGAGAGAAGTTTGGCGATTTCTATTGCATGTTGTTCAGAAATTTGTGGGGTTGGTTCAGTAGTTTGGGCAATAGGTGAAATTTGTTGTTCAGCAGTTTCAAAAGAAGAGTGTGTTTCAATAGTTTTTCTAAGTCTTTTTCTTTTGAATAAAATGGTTATGGGTGCTCTTGGTGGGGTTTGAGATGGATGAGACTGAGAGGGTGTTTCAGTCTCACCTATTTGAAGAGCAGACTGCTCATGAGCATGTTCAGGCATCTCAACCTCCTGAACAGCTTTTCTTTTGGGTTGGTGGGTTTTAGTCTTTGTTGGCTTGGGCTTTTTGGCTTTTGGTGGTGTGAGTTTGGAAGATGTGGGCTTCAGGGGGACTTGTTGTTGTTCTCCTGATCATCTTCTGGCCAGGCAGCCGGTTTGTTATGCCTTGAGTATGCTTGTGATGTTAAAGGATTTAAAGTTGAAGTTTTTCCCACAAGCACCTCATTACCCAGTTCCCCTATTATGCATTGCATAATGAACCTTGGGTACAACAAAAACTTTTTCTTGGTATTATTGTGATGTAACACCAACTCATTGAAAAATAGTTTTGATGCCCTGAATTTAGTTTCATTCACAATGGAATGAAATATTGGTTGAAAAGTGGAGAGCATCTGGTCATAAGACCCTGTTTTTGGACTCAAACACATAATAATATAATGAAACAAAAGCTTGTATTTTGGTTCAAAATATTTTTTGAAGATTGTAGCATGGGAGAGAGTACCTTGATAACCACACTCATTCATGGTTAGGTGAATATTAGAATTAGCAACATGGTCAGGGGCAGTTACATCATCCAGACCCAGTCTTGTTGCCAGTGTGGCCGGTGTGATGGTCAGTGGTTTCCCTTTTATTCTTGAGTTGAGGGAAATGACTTCATCATCAGCCGTCACCGTCTCAGCATTTACCCAGAACTCATTCAGAGTTTCAGTGTGAATTGGTGGGTTTATTGTGAGAGCAGTAAAATATTGGGATTTTACGACAAGATCAATGATCTCATAGTATTGGGACCAGCCTTCTTGTTTTTCAAGAAAGGCCCTTTGATTGTGTCCCTGCTTTAGAAATAGAGCCATGTGGTTTGGGTTTTGATCGAACAGTTGATTTGCAGGTTTAGGTTATTGAGAGAGTTTTTTGAGAGAAGGGGGGATATTTTTGAGTTTGAAAGGATAAGTGTGGAGAAAAAGGTATTTATCAGAAGTTTTAACCGCTTGAATCTTCTTTATTAGAAGTTTTTAAACTGCCTTTGGTTAAAAATCTTTTTATCAGAGGTTTTAAACTGATTAGGCCAAACCTCTGATGATGGGAAAAGTCAGATTTGCCCTTTTGACTTAAACTGCTAATGAAGGATTACTTCATCAGTAGTTCCCATTTCCTCTTCAGTAGTTTTAACAGCTGATGAGAAATGTTTTTTATAAATACTTTTATTCATAACTTCTTAAGGTTATTTTATCAGAAGTTACACACTTTTCAGAAAATTATCCCCATACTGATGTTTGTTCATCAGTAGTTTCTCTCTTTTCAGAAGTTTTGGTTCAGACTTTTTGTCTGTTTTGTAAGTGAAAAATGAAAAATTGCAGAATAAGAAAATAAACACTTACAAATTTAGCATCCCAAGCATGGATACTAACTTCTGAAATGTTGATGTGTCAAGGGGTTTTGTGAAGATGTCAGCTATTTGATTAGCTGTTGCTACATGCTTCACCTCAATCTTGCCTTTTCATAGCAATCTCTTATGAAATGGTACCTGATCTCAATATGTTTGGTTTTTGAGAACTGTACCGGATTTTGAATGATGCTAATGGCAGATTTGCTGTCTACAAACAAAGGTGTCTTGGTCTCTTTGATTCCATAATCAAGAAGTTGATATTGGAGCCATTGTATCTGTGATGTACAACTTGCAGCTGCAATGTATTCAGCTTCAGCAGTTGAAGTTGCAACAGATGTTTGCTTCTTTGATTGCCATGACACTAGACAGTTACCCAGGAATTGACAACCACCAGATGTTGACTTTCTTGTCATCTTACACCCTGCATAGTCACTATCTGAAAAAGCTGATAACTTGGTATTGCTTGAAGCAGGATACCAAATTCCAAGTGTTGGAGTTCCTTTCAGATATCTGAAAATTCTTTTGACTGCTATAAGGTGTGATTCCCTTGGTGCTGATTGATATCTAGCACAGACACATGTTGAAAACATAATATCTGATCTAGAAGCAGTTAAGTATAAAAGGGAACCTATCATGCATCTGTACATGGTTTGATCAACCTGTTTTCCTTGATCATCAGCTTCAACTTGTGTGATTGGTGTCATGGAGTGGAACATGATTTACAGTCATTTAAAGAAAATTTGTTCAATAATTCTTTAACATATTTTGATTGATGTATAAAAGTTCCATTTGTTTGTTGCTTGATCTGCAGTCCTAGAAAGTACTGCAGTTCTCCCATGGTACTCATCTCAAATTTTGATTGCATGAGTTTCTTAAAATCATCACACAGTTTTGTGTTTGTTGAACCAAAAATGATATCATCAACATAAATTTGAACAAGTAAGACATGATTTCCAACATGTTTAATGAAAAGAGTTTTATCAATGGCACCTCTTGTAAAGTTATTTTTGAGTAAAAAGGTGGAGAGTGTATCATACCAGGCTCTTGGAGCCTGTTTGAGCCCATAAAGTGCTTTGTCCAGTCTGTACACCCACTCAGGATGAGAAGGATCCTCAAACCCAGGTGGCTGACAAACATACACCTCCTCTTTTATTTTTCCATACAAAAATGCACTTTTCACATCCATTTGATAAACTTTAATTTTGTTGGAAATGGCATAGGCCAGAAGTAACCTGATGGCCTCAAGCCTTGCAACTGGAGCAAAGGTTTCATCATAGTCAATTCCCTCTTCTTGAGAGTACCCTTGAACTACCAGTCTTGCCTTGTTCTTGATTATCATACCAGCTTCATCTTGTTTGTTCCTGAAAAACCCATCTTGTGCCAATTGGTTGCTTGTTTGGAGGTAAGGGACAGATTTCCCAGACCTGTTGCTTGTTGAACTGAAGAAGTTCATCTTGCATAGCTTGCACCCAATTATTGTCTTTGAGGGCTTCCTGGTACTTCTTTGGTTCCAACTGTGAAATAAAGGCTGAAAATAGGCAAAAGTTGGAGAGCTGGTTTCTGGTAAGAACACCTGAAGCTATATCACCCATGACTTGATCAAGTGGATGATCTCTGTGTTCAATCAGTTGTTGTAAACCACTGACAGGTGTAGGTGGCTCTTGTTCTTCAAACAAACTACTGAGGTCTATAATATCTGGTTCAACAGTTTTAGCTTCTTCAGTAGTTGCAGGTGCTGAAGCAGATGTTTGAGTTTGGCCTTCAGTATTTGTTGGATCAGAAGTTTGTGAAACTTCTGATGGTGTTGAAGTTGACTTAATGACTGTTTGAGGAGTCCATGGTGTAGGATCCTCATCTTCAAACCTTTGATCACCATAATAAGTAGGTTTGGAAGAAGTAACAGTCTTTTCAGGTCCAAAGTGGAAGTTGTCAAGGTCAAAGAGTTCAGCAGGATGTGCTGAAATAAGAGTGTGTTTTGACTCATTGAACTTGACATTCAATGTTTCTTCTACTATCCTGGTGTGAGAATTAAAAACCTTGTAGGCTTTTCTAGTTGAAGAGTAACCAAGAAAGTAACCTGAGTCAACTTTGGCAGCAAACTTTGAAATAGATTCCTTGATGTTCAAGATGAAACATTGACACCCAAAAGCCCTGAAAAAGGAGATAAGGGGCTTCATGCCATGAAGAACTTCATAGGCAGTCTTGGAGTGTCTCTTGACCACAAGAACTCTATTCTGAACATAACATGATGTGTTAACTGCTTCTGCCCAAAAGTACAAGGGCAGTCCAGAATCAGCTAACATTGTTCTTGCTCCTTCTATTAATGTTCTGTTCTTCCTTTCTACTACACCATTTTGTTCAGGAGTTCTGGGAACACTGTATTGTCTAATAATCCCTTTAGACAAACAGAATTCATCCAGAGTTTTGTTCCTGAACTCTGTCCCATTGTCACTTCTAATGGTTTTGACAGATAGAGAATATTGTTTTTCTACTTGTAGAATGAAGAACTTGATGATTTCAGCAGCCTCATCCTTGGAGAATAAGAAGAATACCCATGTGAATCTTGAGTAGTCATCAATGATGACTAAGCAGTACTTCTTCTTACCAAGGCTCATAATCTTGACAGGTCCAAATAAGTCCATATGGAGTAGTTGAAGACATGCAGTTGTTTTTGATTCTTCAATAGACTTATAGGAGGACTTATGCTGTTTTCCCTTTAAACAGGATACACAGTGTTCTTGACACTGGTATACTTTCAAAGGTAGACCTCTGACCAAGCCCATTTTTGTGACTTTATTTATGGTTTTAAAGTTCACATGGCCAAGTCTCCTGTGCCAGAGATCTGTTTCTGAAGTTGATGCCCTTGAGAAGAAACAGGCAGTGTTGTTCAATACTTTGTCTTTCTCAATGTCCACTGCATAGACATTGCCACATCTTTTGGCAATCAGCAAAGTATGATCTTCAATAATCTTCTCTATCAACTTCTGGCCTTCTGGTGAGATGATCTTGCATGCTGTCTTTGTGAAAAAGGAAGAATATCCTTTATCACACATTTGTGACACACTCAGCAAGTTGTATTCAAGGTTTTCCACCAGATTGACCTTGTCAAACTGTATTTTGCCAGAGGAGACATTGCCATGTCCTAGCACATATCCCTTAGCATTGTTCCCAAAGGATACAGATCCTTCTCTTTGGCTGATAAAGTTGTTTATCAGGTATCTGCATCCAGTCATGTGCATAGAGCCTCCACTATCAACATACCATATGTTGTTTAAGCCCCTGGAAACTCTCTGCACATAAAAGCAAATTAGTTAGATCTAGGAACCCAAGCCTGTTTGGCTTTGGGTTTGCTCTTGAGAACAGTTACAGTTTGTTTTTGATTGAACTGAATTCCTTTTCTGTATCTACAAAATTCAGTTTTGTGGTTGAACAGACCACAAATTTCACACTCTTTTGCCTTTTGTTTTTGGTCTAAAGGCAAATTTCTGACATTAGTGTAAAGATTTTGCTCATCAGTAGTTTTCAGGATCTCAACT
This sequence comes from Ambrosia x helenae, assembly GCA_030844895.1. Classification (NCBI taxonomy): domain Eukaryota; kingdom Viridiplantae; phylum Streptophyta; class Magnoliopsida; order Asterales; family Asteraceae; genus Ambrosia; species Ambrosia x helenae. Next base: position 54,535,705 of record CM061223.1, read on the forward strand.
CCTGATGTAGATGAAACTACTGATGGCTTGTTGTCAGATTTTGTTAATACTTCTGAAGTACTTTCTTTAAAAATGCCAGGATTACTGTTTAGAAAGTTTTCATGGAAAGATGTGCAGTCTTTCCCTTCAGAAGTTTCATTTGAAACAATTCTTCTCCCATCTTCAGTAGTTTTGGGAGAGAAATCTGTTGGTGTTTCAACATGATGGTATCCTATGCCAAACTTAACATTTGAAGCACTTTGTTTGTTTAGCAATAATTGATACCCCTTACAAGATTCCACCCATTTTTCACATGTGATCCTGGTGTCAGCAAGCTCTTGTCTGACATCTCCCAGGTCATTTAGCATGATTTTAATTTGTGCTTGAGTTTCAATAGCTGAGTCAGTTAATTTAGAAACTTCTTTTGTTTTAGCACACAGTTTTCTTTCTAAATCACATTTTATCTGTGTGTATTTTCTTTCTAAATCATTGGCTTTACCTTGTAAGTGCAGATTTGTCTCTCTTATGAGAGCAAAAGTTTCTTTGCAAGAATTTGAGCAAAGTTTTGTCAAAGATTCTTTTGATACCTGTGACAATGCAGATTTTGAAGTACAGCCTTCAAATGCCATTAAGGCAAAGTTCTTTCTGCCATTGTCTGGTTCTCCCCAGTTGATGTCAAACATTTTGTTGTCTGCATCAGGATTGCACTCTGTGGTGTCAAAAGGGAGACTGCTCCAGTCAACATACCCTGAGGTGAAAAGACTTTGTTGAGAGGGTTGTTGAGGCTGTGGAGGATGTTGAGCAGCTGGAAAGGGAGGGATTGATTGTTGGCTCTGCATCTGTTGAGCAGGCACTTGAACATATTGTACTTGTGGCATGTATTGCTGTTGAGGAGCTTGTGCCTGTACAAAATGAGCACTCCCTTGAGTTCCATTATTCCTATTATAATTGGGATTATAGTTATTTCCAGATTGTGATTGGTTAAAGCTAGAGCTTCTACACTCTCTAGCAAAGTGTCCCAACTTCTGACACTTGTGACAACTCAATTTAGATTTGTCAAAACCAATTTTTGTATTACTGGTCAATCCTGGAAATTTCCTTCCTGACCTTTTATAAAACTTGTTAGTTTTAATGCTTAGCATGGCCAGTTGGTGTAATATGTCCATTTCTTCTAAGTCATCACTGCTAAAGTTTTTCAAATCATCCATGATAAAACATAGATTATCAGTAGTTTGACTTTGGTCATTATTGTCATAACCTGGGAAAGATCTTTCTGATGAGATCCCAGTGGTTATGTCAATATTGTCATAAGATCCATAGGAACAAGTTGGTGAATCTTGTCCCAAAAGTGTTGTACTACCTGGTAGGTAGTCATCAGCAGTTTTACCAGATGATTGTAATTTCTTCTTTTGATCAATTTCTCTCTCAAAAGTAAGTAATCTCCCATGGAGTTTTGTAAGAGTGAGGGAGCTAAAATCTGGTGAGGATCTTAAAACAATGGAGTATGTTTCCCATTTGTCTGGTAAAGACCTTAAAAATCTATGTAGCATAGACACTGTTGTATAGGTCTGACCATTTAACTTTAGCTCAGATATTAATGAGGAGAATCTTTCAAATTGTTGAGTTAAAGTTTCCCCATTAATATGAGCAAATGTTTCATATTGTTGAGCTAAAATCTCTCTGGTGTTGGCAATCACCTCTTCAGTTCCTCCAAACTGTTCTTTAAGACAATCCCAGAGTTCTTTGGCACTTTCACAATGTAAAAGGCCAGAGTATATCTCATTTGGGAGAGCCATTGCCAACATAGAGAATGCTTTTGCATCTAGCTCAAGTTTTAGGAAATCATCATCTATATATTCTTTAGGGTCCTTAGGGACCTTAACATTAGTTTCAAGATTAACATTTACTGGTTTTTGAGGACCATATATCACAGATCTCCAACAACCTGTGTTGGTTTGTGACAAGGTATGTGCCATTCTCTTTTGCCATATGTTGTATTCATTTCTAACAAGCATGGCAGGTTTAGTGGCAGAACCAGTATTATGTGGATCCATTTTAAAGAGTATAGATTTGTCAGATGACTCTTTTAAGTGATGGATGTTGATAAAAAGTGAACTTTTGATCTTTTTATTGAGTATCAATAAGAGCTTTGTGTCTGATTCTCAATTTGTTAGATTGATATGTGATCAGATAAACTAAGGCTCTGATACCAATTGTTGGATCAGTTTGCTCTTTTTGCTAAGTAAGAACTTGCTATCTTGACACTTAAGTGTTTAGCAAGTCCTTGTAAATCAGATTATAAGCACAGCGGAATGTATAAGTTAAAGCAACACTTTTTATACTAAGGAAGAGTTATTACTCCCCCTTGATGATTGAAACTAATAAATGACAAGTATTTATTATGAATCCAAGCAGTAAATGAGAATTAGATACTTAGACAGATTCACAATAAATACTGAAATGGAATAGAACAGTGATAGTGTTTGAAGGATTTTTATATTAAAATCAATGTCTAAAATAGAAGGTTGAAGCCTCCTATTTATAGACGTTTACATACATGTATCTTGCCCAAAAAGCAAGTACAGAAACAACAGAAACAAGTTGCACAAGTTGCAACATTGAAACTAACAAATACAGCTAAAAGTAATAATAAACAATAAACTACTGATGCAAAAGGCGGTGGAAAATATCTGATGCTAAGTGCTGATGAATGACAAACTACTGATGAGTAGTTTGTCTTCAGTACTTCTGAAGTGAACTTGTCTGGTTTGGACTTCAGAACTTCTGATGAAGTTTCTTCTTCAGCACTTCTCTTATCTTCTCTTCAGCAGTTCTTTGTTTTCTTTTCAGTACTTCTATACTTAGCCAAAATGACAGAAGTGAATTAGACTAAGGTTTCCAAAAGTGGTTTCACCAATCCTCTTTGTCCTAACAAAGAGCCCCTGGCCACTGCGTCTGTTAGTGTCACCTTTTCCCCGGGATCTATTCCTGCTCAACAACTATTGCGGCCCGTTATTACACCAAGTAGTGCTGCATCTGCTCCGGGCACTATATCTACACATGTGGCCATGAGGTCAGGCATCCCCCTGTTAGCTCTACTTCCACTGCTTCCCCAGTCATGTCGGGGGGCATTTTACAGGATTAGTGTATGACGTCCAGCATCATCCTATTGGGTTTCCCGGTGGCGTACAATCTGCTGCTGTGCCACTTGGGTCTGCTATGCCTAAGTCCGAGAGAATGCTGCCCAATGTTTATGCTCCTGGTGTTAACCGGCATTCCTCTCTTCCAAACACTAAGTATGTTCCTGGGTGGAGAATTGCTGAATCCACCCGATTGATCCATCTGGATGTGATTCGTCACTGGCGGACTATGCCTTCCCCCAGCAGAGAGGTACTACTTGCAAGGATTGGACAATGCCCAGCTTGCTGAAACTGCAATGGGATCCAACGTTAACGCTAGTGCTTCCTTGTATGAAGTTTTACGTCGATGGCGGTCAGACTTAGGTGAGCTATTAGACCTTCGCATGATGCATAGAAACTTGTCTTCAGAGAAGGATGCCCTGCTGAAGTCGTTAAGTGATGCTGAGATTCAGCTGGCGGAATTACCGGCTGCCCGGGAGGCTTATGAATGGGACAAGGCTCGGATGGTGAACACTCACAATAATGAAAAGTTAGATTTGCTACGCCGGCGGGACCACCAGGACCGCCACATCTTCCATTTAGAAGACCGGGTTAAGGTGTTAGAGAATGAATTGCAGTCGGAGAAGGAAAACACTGCCAAAGCTAAATCCTACGTTGAAAGGTTTCAACTCTTGTCCAAGGAAGTAGAGAATTATGAGTCACAGGCCAGGAGGGCAGAAGAGGAACGGGACGCAACGGTGCAGAAGTTTAATGAATGCCAGTCTACTTTGGTGTCCGCTAACGATCGCGTGGACACTGCTATGAAACAGTTTGAGGCTGCCCAGGTTCGTGCCACCGTTCTTTAATCCGCCCATGACTGGCTGATTTCAAAAGGACTTCCAGCTACATGGCGTTATGCCCGGGGCGGCGCCCAATACCGGTAGCGCTTGAATGACTTCTACCGGACCGCTGTGGAGTCCGGGTATTAAGACGGGTTGGTGCGTGGCCATCGGATAGGGTCCCTTGGGAAGAAACTTCCTACTGCTACCGATCACGAGAAAAAAGTTGAGCAAAGGACGTCTGAGGCCTTGGAAGCATTGATCAGTGACTCATTGGATGCCATATCTCAGTTACAGAGTAAGGTTGGTGATGAAGGTATGTCGGCTCTCAGGGCCATGCTTGAGCCCATGGTGGTGAGTTCCTCTTCCGGTTCGTCGGATAGTGAGGAGATGGCATCTCCTTGAATGTAGTATTGTTTGGTTGTTGCCTTGTATTTTTGTCTTCTTGGGACATTTCCACTTCTATGTAGTTCATCACTGTTGCTAATGTAATCGTAACTTTTTACATAATTAATGTTGTTTTCATTGTGTCGATAGTGTAATGATGAATGCATGGAACTAGCTAATAGGCAAATATAACATGTCATGTCGATAAATAATTTTGTGTAATCATTTTGATGACGTCAGTTGTGCAACTCAACCATCATATCTGTGTGTCAAGCGGCTTTGTCAGAGCATTAATGACTGGTTGGTTAGAATCCCGATGGCTAGATATTTTAACTGCTTTATAAGTTAGTCGACGTATCATGCATTCATGTATCACTTTATCTTGACTACCAAAAAATGCCACGCCGATTTGTTTCCCTGAAGAGTTATTTGAATGAGCTTGACGCACGTGATGTTGAGGAATACCATGCTGTATTACGGCGTTTCGAAGATTTCAATCGAAGGACTGATGGGGCCATTGCTGTCAACTGTTACGGGTGGGTGTATATTCGTGGTTTCAAACGTCTTTCTCCAACTGGAGTGACCATTCCATCTGATGAGGATCGTTTCGATAGCTTGATGGAGGCTGTCGTGCATCCTCAAAATGAAGAGACTGTACCAGCCCTCGAGGAGGTATAAGAGTTTAAGGTTTCCCCGCCAGTTGCAGTTGGAGGACTCCATGTTCATGGGACTGAGTATGAGGGATTCCCTTAGGAGGAGTTCGGGATACTCCCCCTATCTATAACCCAGAGGGTGACTTGCTTTACACCCCAGCAGAGGTGTTTGCAATACTAGATGGTAATGTTTAGTTCATCTAGGTACTTGTGAATAGTCTGTGTAGTAGCCTTGTATGGCTGATAAAACAGCGCTATGAATATGTACAATGGTAGGAAGTTTTATTTTGATGGCAATGGATTATTGTCCTGCCCCTACCTGGATGTGTAATCATGTTATGATTGAATACATGCAACATGTAATTTTGTTATGTATGAAATGTACGTGTGTTTAAATAATGCTAATGCCATTGTTTAGGCATCTTATTAATGATTAAGCAAATTGTTCTTTCTCCTTGTAAGCCATAGATCAATGCTGGGAGGATTAAAAGAAAAATTAAGTGACCGAGAGGTTGTTTAGAAAATAACTAAATGTAGCACTTCTTGAGTTGGGTGGCGTTCCAGGTTCCTGGTACCGGGGTGCCATCCAGTTGCTTCAGGTGGTAAGCTCCCTTCCCGAGTACTTCAACTATCTGGTAGAGATCTTCCCAGGTTGGACCCAACTTGCCTTACGCTGCTGTCTGCTGGCTTCATTATCTCTCATGACCAAGTCACCTACTTTGAACAAACAATTTTGAACCTGTTTGTTATAGTATTTTTACAACAACCGCTTGTACCGTGCTTCTTTGATGCATGCTGCTTCTCGCCTCTCTTCCAACAGCTCCAGGTTGTGACGCAGCGATTGGTCATTGCTCATTTATTGGCCACTGTGTCGTATAGAGGGCAAAACCATTTCGGCCGAAATCATTGCTTCTGAGTCGTACGTCAAACTAAACGGCGTTTCGCCATCACTTGTTTTTGGCATGGTACGATGGGCCCAGAGCACGTGTGGCAACTGGTCAACCCATGACTTCCCTTCTTTGTTAAGTAGCTTTTTTATCCCGTCAAGGATGCTCCTGTTCGCCCGTTCTACCTGTCCGTTGCCCTGAGGGTGGGCCACAGACGTAAACACTTGTTGTATCTTCAAGCTCATGCACCATTCCTGTAGCTGCTTATCTTCGAATTATGTGCCATTATCAATGACGATGTGCAGGGGAACTTCAAAAGCGACACACTATATGTTCCCACAGGAATTTCTTGATGTTGCTTGCTTCAGTGTTTGCTAGTGGTTTTGCCTCAATCCACTTTGTGAAGTAATCGATTACCACCACCAAATACTTAAGCTTTCTAGGTGCTGGATGGAAAGGTCCCACCAAGTCTACGCCTCACTTATGAAAAGGCCAGGCAGTCGTTACTGGAATAAGATTATTCTTGGGGCATATTTTTTGTGGAGCGTACCTCTGGCAACTGATACATTTATGCGGCTCTTCTACTGCCATATTGTGCATCCCGGGCCAGTAGTAACCCGCGTTTGTTATCTTTGCGACTACTTCTCTGGGACCAGCATGTATGTCGCATATGCCCGCGTGCATCTCTTGTATCAAGTATCTGGCTTCTGAAGGAGATACACACCGTAACGCGGGGCCCAGGTATGACTTCCTGTAAAGGATTCCTTCATGGACCTCGTATTGCAATGACTTGGTGCGGATCTTCAGTGCTTCTGCTTTGTCTTCCGGAAGGCTGCCATCGATGAGGTACTTCTGGATGGGAGTCATCCATGATAATTCCACGGTGTGAACACAATGGACAGTAGGCACCTGTGTGGATGGGAACTGCAGTGTTTCAATGTCAACGTCTTTGTCTGTACCTGACGACGCCAGCTTGCTAAGGGCGTCTGCTATGTCATTTTTGTGCCTCCGGACATGGTTCAATGTGACAATCTGAAATTTTGCGATTAGCCCTTTCGTTTTTTCCAGATATTTGGCCATGGACTCATTCTGTTCTTCATATGACTCATTCACTTGGTTGTTCACTAGCAGTGAATCCACATGGGCATCTACCCTTTTGGCGCCCATCGCCAAGGCCATTCGCAGGCCAGCTAGTAACGCCTCATATTCTGACTGGTTGTTTGAGCAATGAAATTCAAAGCGAAGAGCGTATAGGAATCTGACCCCTTTCCGGGTTGACTAACAACAGTCCAGCCCCGGCACCCTTGCTGTTGGAGGAACCATCCGTGTATAGCTGCCATGGCGGGGATTCGTCCTCTAGCGAGTTTGCTGGGTCCTGAGGTATTTGTGGTGTCACCTCTCCTTCTGGAATCTCTATCATAAAGTCCGCTAGAACCTGCCCTTTTACTGCTGTTCTCTTTTTGAAAACTATGTCTAGAGCCCCCAGTTCAATGACCTACTTCGCCAGTCTTCCGGAGACTTCCATTCTGTTTAATACTTGGGCCAGCTGGAAATTAGTTAAGACTTATACCTCATGTGATTGGAAATATCTCCGCAGCATGCGGGACGCATGCACCAGTGCCAGCACCAACTTTTCTAATGTTAGGTATCGTGTTTCTGGGTCTAACAGAGTCCAACTGATGTAGTATATGGGCGTTTGCAGCCGGTCCCTTTCGACTAACAGCACCAAGCTGACCGCGTGGTGACCCGCAGCCAAATACATTTTCAAAACCTCCCCCAGGCGTGGAGCTGTTTAACATGGGTAGGTTGCTGACGAATGCTATCATGTCATTGAATGCTTTTTCTGCCTCAGGGGTCCACCGGAAGTTGTTCTTGTTGAGGCAGTCTTTAAGAGTAGAAATAAACGGGAGTGATCGCTCTACATGCCTTGCCAGGAACCTGTTAATAGCCGCCAGCCTTCCATTAAGTGTCTGGGCTTCTTTCAGTGTCTTTGGGGTTGGCATGTTTACTATGGCCGCTATCCTTTCTGGGTTAACCCTGAATCCATCTTTTGAAAGAATGACTCCCAGGAATTTTCCCTCTTCTACCCAAACGAGCATTTGCCTGGGTTTAACTTGCTGTTGTATTCCCGCGGAGTATTGAATGTTTCTTCAATGTCTGTCAGCATCCCGTCTCCCGTCTGACTTTTAATCACCAAGTCGTCCACATAAACTTCCAAATTCCTTCCAATATGGACCTCAAACGCTTGATCCATGAGTCTCTAATATGTGGCCCCTGTATTCTTCAAACCGAACAGCATCTTGGTATAGCAGTATATGCCTGCATCAGTATGGAAAGCGGTCTTATCTTCATCTTCCTTGGCCATCTGTATTTGGTGATATCCCTTGTAGGCGTCCAGGAAGCATTTGAACTGAAACGGTGCAAGGGAGTCAACCTTGAGGTCAACCTCCGGGAGCGGATACGCATCTTTGGGACAAGCTTTATTGAGGACCTTGTAATCGACGCACATTCTCAATGTCCCATCAAGTTTTCGTACCATGTCCGGGTTTGCTACCCACGTATGGTATTTTGTTTTTTCACAGAATCCCGACTTCTTCTAGCTTCTTTACTTTTTGGACAACTATCGCCCGTCTATCGGGGGCCATGCTCTGCCTCTTCTGTGTGATAGGTTTTACGCCCGAGTAAGTGGAAAGCTTGTGTTCTGCCTTGGACCTTGAAATTCTTGTCATGTCCGCATGAGAGAAGGCAAAAACCTCCAAATTCCGCTTCAGTAGTTGCTTTAGTTGTTCTTGTGCGACATGCGACAGTGTGTCCCTTATCATGATTGTCTGATCTGGGTGATTTGCGTTCAACACCCATCTTTCCGGGCCCCGGAGTCCCACAGGTGCCTGGCGGCATGCCCTGCTGTCTGATGTGGCACATACTTTTTCTCCAGAAACTATGACTACACCTTGAGGGATGGGAAACATGATGAATCTCCGAGCTGTGGATACCAGTGCATCAATTCGGCCCAGCGTATATCGGCCGATAATTACATTATACTGGAACGCGGCGGGAATTACCAGGAAGGTAACTAAAACGGTGCATTCCCGGCGTCCATCTCCAACTGTTACTAGGAATGTGAGCTGGCCGAGTGGTTCCACACTTTCCCCCGTGAACCCCCTGACGGGACCACGTGCGGGTGCTAACATTTGCTGGTCTTCTTTTGTCATCCTTCGGAAACATGGTTCATAAATGATGTCTTCTGAGCTCCCGGTATCAACCATTATACTCTTCATACTATAATTTCCCACGGCTACTGATATAACTAATGCCTCCATGCTCAGAACCTTATAGTGAGGTGGTACTGTCATTACCGCTTCCATCCATGGTTCGATACGCTCGAAACGTCTCTTTGTACCGCATCCAGTATCTGCCCGTACCAAGTTTATTTTCCAGGGTCGTTTACCCGCTGCTTTATCTTCCCGGGTGGTAGAGGGAGTCGGCTTGACATCATTTACCAGGTGCGCTAACTTCCTTGTCTTGACAAAATATTCTATCTGCCTCTTTAATTGGAAGCAGTCATTTGTATCATGGCCATTTCCTTTGTGATAATTGATCGCGTGTCGAAGTGCTAATAAAAAACTATTTTAAAAAAACTACTCCTTAGCTACAACTGACTGCAGTATAGGAAGTAGGGTTGTCGAACCTCAGGGAGTTTGTGGAAAGTGCTAAGTTACTAATTACTAATTAACTTAAAATTAACTAAACTAATTTTTATGAAGTTGAATGTAAAAGTGCTGCAGTGCTGCAAACGAAGTGATAATAGAGTTTATAAAAGACAATAATATGGAAAAACGGTCACTCCGGGTTTCTGATTCGGTAATTATCAACTGAATTATGTTAATACCCTATCTAGGAAATCACATAGACATGACTTTGTTTAAGTTGTTCGACCCAATTCAGCTATCATAACATTAATTGCAAAGTTAAATTAATCCTAGTGCAAGAAAACCAAGATACGATAAAATAATGCAATAATATTAATCAACCAAACCGTCTAGATCAGTCAAACAAACAATTAGACGCAAAGACCGTTAAGGTGTTCACAAAATCTAATCCAAATAATAAGTATCAAACATAAAGACCATTGATAAAATACCAAATCGTTCACCCGGAGAAACCCCAAGATGATTAGCCTTGCATCTTCATGATTTTCGCTTCAAGAATTGTTCTTAATCGTACGAGCATTAACCGGGATGAATGGATCTCTTCAAGATACTCAAAAACCTCCTTTGATGCTCCAAAATTCGCCCCCTATGTTGCCTCCATGAATTAGGGTTTGTATTGTGTGTTATCCCCTTGAAAAATGCCAAAAATCTAATAAAAATCAATTTTTTCGTCAGACAAGTCCCCCACGCACCCTGGGGAGATCCCCCAGGGTGCTCGGCGCGTTTCTTTTCCAAGTGGGCTTCCAGCTTTGGGCTTGGCCTATTTCTTTCACTTGGGCTTCATTTTTCTTGGTCCATTTAGCTTAATTCTTCAACTAAAGATCATCCTTGGCCCAATTCTTCATAACTCTTCAAAATAAATTTATTTTATCTTCAACTCTCGAGCCCGGATGTTCGGTTCCTGATATTATTTCTTCAATTCACGTCCTTTTTCGCCGAACATCTAAAATCAATAAAAATTACATAAATAATAACTAAAAATACTAAAAATATATACAACCTATAAAATTACCAAATACTCAAAACCATGCTATAAACTCCCTAAAATACTAAATAAATGACTCGAAAAACTATTAAAATGCTAAGGAAAAATGCGTGTGTTTTACAACACATCAAACTCCCCACACTCCCACACTTACCTTTTGCTTGTCCTCAAGCAAATCTGCACAAAACATTACCACGAACAAGTAACAAATACCTCAAACGCCCCCGCCATGCACTAGTTAGGTTCCAAAGTCATACCCCATTCATAGATCATCATTAGATGTGTTAATTCAACAGGCAACCATGATGCACCATTTTTAAAACAGAACTCACCCAACTAAGTCTAACATGCTTTCGGTTTTTATTCTCATGCAACACACCCCTCACAATTTTTCACTCCACTCGGTTAAATATCTGGACTAGCATGTAATGCGCTAGTATTATTCACTCAAAACCAAACATGTAACTCTGTTATCATAGGCTTGTATAACAATCACACCTTAGCTATAGACAATGTACATATCTAAAGGACTTACGGGTTTTGGGCTTCGGGTAAAGGTAGGATAGATTTGGCTAAAAAAGTGGCTCAAAATAAAGGTTTCAACACGCTTGAATGATCATCCTTATTCACTAAACACCATAATACAATAATCACACAACTTTGGGCATATTTGACCCATAACACATACTTCTATATTTTTTTTTTCTTTTCTTTTTTTTTTTCACGAGTTAAACATATCACAATCACTTGAACAAAACATAAACACAATGGATGTCATCAATTTATTACACAAAGGTAAACAGGTCAATTTGGGTAATAGGTTTAATCAAATGAAAGGGTATAGGCTCAACATGGGCTACTAAGGGTGATTTTAGGTAAACGGGTCAACACATAACAAATAAATGGGTATCAAAAGAAAAGGGAAAACCTAAATTGCCTTTATCATCTATGTGCATATCTAGTCTACAACCTCGGCATGTATCAAATCACACAAGTTCTGCAACAGAGAAACATCTGGCCTACACTCAACAAATGAAAATATATATGTATCAATCTATCATCTAGTAGGCTCAAGATCTCACCAAAGTGTGGAAATGGGTTACCGATGTGTGCATGCATTTATTACCGACAGCTCGTTACACCTAACCGGGCAAATTCTAAACATTTTTTTTTCTAAAACACCTGCTGAAAACGGTTCATATGTCTGTTCTAAAGAATTAGACCATGATTAAGGACCCACACACCACAAGCAGAGACAGAATGAAAGCATTGAAACAGTCGCTTTCATGCCCGATCAGACCGCTTTTAGGACATATTTTTTTTTTTATTTTTTTTTTTAATTTTTGACTCAACTATGAAATCAAAACTTCTACTAACTTCCCCCCACACTTGAATTTCACATTGTCCTCAATGGGAGAAAATAAAGACTAAGACGTACTTAACGAACACGAGACAACTAAAAATATAAAAAAAAATAAAAATAAAAATAAAAATAAAATAAATAACATAAAGTTGGAACAGACTCCCCTGATATGATACGCGTAAACTCCTCAAATAATCATGTTCCAAAAGCCTTCCAATCGTCCGTATAGCATTTCGTTCGCGGACAAAAGCAGCAAATAACTCACCCAATTCTAGCAACACTCAATAAACAGATCAAAGCATAATAATATATATATTATCATAATACCATCCACCCAGCCACCCATATGGTTCCCGTACAAATGTCATAAAGTATTTAGTTTAATACAGACCAACTGTTAATGAAAACAAAATAACCAAAAAGTACAACCAATAATGGGCAGCTGCTGGTGCTCCATCTTTCTCAGTCCTCGTCTCCATCTCCATCTCCAGCATCCTCCTCATCCTGCTCGCCTGAATCATCCTCAGCTGGCGGGGCAAACCAATCAGGAATTTTGTGTCCCTGACACGTCAGCAAATAACGGATAGCGTCGTTCTGAAGACGAACTGCATCATCCTGGCGGTGAATAGCTGCATCCAGCTGGTCCAATCTCTGCACAATATACTCCAAAGTAACAGGCTCTGTACGAGCTTGAGCCCTATGCCGTGCCGGCCTCTCAACAATTGCCGGTCTGATCCTCGGTCTAATAGCCGGTAAAGCACCAAAATCAGCCCATCTAGGCGGATCCCCATGTGTACAAGTACCAGCCATCCTCAAATCTACCAATTTATACTTCTCTGTCTTAGGATCCTCAGTCAAATGATCTCGTGGCCACCTATCAAAAACACCTAACTGCTCTGCCAACCTCCCAATATATGGCCCACAAGGTAACTGCACATCCTTTCCTACCCGACGTGCCCTAGTCATCGAAGATAGTAACACAGTAGCTATGTTGGCCTCACGGCCCTCGATCATGCAATACATACAAAACAAGTCAATCATATTGCACTTATCGACACCTTTGTGGCGACCGACGATAGTGCATGCAAGGATCCTATGTATATACCTCAAAATAGGATCACGAATCTGCGACTCTGAAGGGTCCTTATCGTCAAAGTCACCCTCACCTATCGTCTCCCAAAAACTCCTAATCTGTGCCTCAGTCATCCCCTGTGGGTGTGCGGATACATACCTGCCTCGTAACATACTGGCAAAAGATGGCTTACTTACCTCCTCCTCTGTATAAAAACCTACCTTCACTGCAAACGCTAGCATGCTCATCTCGAATATCTTTCTTCCAAGAGAGAATGAAACCGCATTAGGCTCTGAAAAGTTCTTGTATGAGTACTTAAGTGTGGAATAGAACTCCACTGTCAACTCTCTATATTGTGGCCAGTTGCACTTCAGTGCTGAAATCCACCTCGGTCCCAACAAAGTTTCAATCCTGTCCCTCTGACCCAATATATCCAGCAAATCATCATCCAAAGTCCTATGCTGTAACACCCCGAACTGTAGGAATTTTTCCCGTGCCTCAAACTCTTTCGTATGGATCGAAAACTGCAATAGATTATGTTGTTTAAGTTGGCGCCTCTCTAACGGAGTCGGGTCTGAATCAGGAGATGGGCAGTTCTCTCGAGTAGAATAATGTATCTGTCGGGGAGTGTAAGTGAGAGCCGGCCTCGGTGGTTCAGGCTCTCCCCGTGGCATCTTTGCTGGACCCCTCTTCCTTTTTCCTGGTGGATCTGTTTCAGACATCTGCACAACCCATGTTAGACAACAAATAAAACAAGTTAGAACCGAAACAACACTTTGCGAGAAAAAAATTGAAAAAATATTTCGGCTACTCATTCAAGATTATTAATCGCCAGAACATCCCAGCCCGAATGGAGATTGAGTACGGGCGAGGAGTTCTACACCTGCAAAACAATTCAGTAATCGATCCCATTCGCCTCCCTAATTAACTCTAACACACCTTCTACCCATGATAACAAATTTAATATTCCCAGTCCTCACTTCACTTGATTATCCATGCTCGCCTACTAACCAACTTTGATTTGAGTCAATTTCACTCAAATATCCCAATTTTTAGTCATCCACCTACTATCTAGAACTAGCAAATTCAACCATTAATCACTTATGACTTTAACGCCTCAGCTTCTAATCCTTGCGACTTCAACAAAATGATCTTATTAAGTCTAAACTTTAAACGACCCCCCACGCTTAATCCCATTTGTCCTCAAATGGCCTAGACAACACATCGTCTAATTAAGTTAACATATCACCGCATTCAAAACCAAGCTAAGACCATAACACTATTTAACGCCAAGTCGCTTCAACTTATCATATGCAATGTATCAATTTTCCGCAAAAACAACCATCCACGCTCACAACATACATACTTAGAGACCTCTATAGTCACGCCCAAAACAAACTAAGGTGACATTATCGGCACTTAACAATCTCAATTCAGCATTATAACGCAACAACGACTAAAGCGCCTAACAAAAGAACCATTGTACCAAACGAATACCACGCCTTAGAAAAAAAATGTCTAACAATATCGACTCGCTACATTAATAACCAAATACTAGACGACTAAGACCCGAACAACCAAAACACTAACAAAACGAAACAAGAATAAAAATAAATCAAAAGAAGAAGAAAATATACCTGCTCGCAGCGACCTGACACGGTTAGACGACAACGAGTTTACAGGAAAGTCCAAGATGGGTGACACAGGAGCGGGTCTGCAGGGTAAGGGTTGAAGATGGTCTGGTGGTCGGCGTCGGGTTTGGGGTTGGGTCGGGTTAGTTGCAGGTTTAATCAGGTTAGGGTTCGGCTGGATGAGTGGAGTGGCAGCGGCGGGTTAGGTTTAATGGTAGAGGTCGGGTGAGGGTTTGGTAGGGTTGCAGCGGCGGGTGGTGGTTGGTGGGGTTGAAGGAGGAGGGTAGGGGTCGGAGGTGGTCGTCGGGTGGAATGGCAGAGGTGGTGGTCCGGTGAACAGCGGCGGCAGGTGGAATAGGAAGAAGGGTTCGGGTGGTGGTTTCGTGGTTTGGTGGTTAAAGAAAAGGTGGGCAAAGGTGAAGGCGGCGACGGTCCGCAGGTGGGTTTGGAAGGTGGGTCTGGGTTGGGTCTTCAGAACAAGGCGGCGGCGGGTGGAAGTTGCAGAGGGTGGTTGTCGGGTTAGGTTGCAGAAGAAGAGGCAGAGGTGGTTTGGGGTTGAGTCGGGTATGGCGGTGGAGGAGACAGGAGGGTTGTGGTGGTGGGAGAAGATGGGTGATGAAGTTAGAGAGGAGGATGGAAGGAAGTTAGGGTTAATTTTTGGGGAAGAAAGGAAAAGCAGGTTTCACGATTTTTGATTTTTTTTTTTTTTTACCCCTCGAGCACCTTGGGGGAATGTGGGTACTCCCCCGCGCACCTTGGCGGGTACAGATGCCTCAAATTTACTTGTTTCCCTTCATACCCCATGAGGAGTGCCCAGGGTGCTCGGGCACCCTGTTTTGAGCAGAAAGTTTCTCCGTTTGAAGCCTTTTTTGCCTTAGAAAAATTTTTTTAACTCTTTTTCTCACTCAATTTTCACCTCATTAATTTTTTCTAAGTATAAAAATACATACCTGGCCACCGAAAATTCATAATTCTTCCTGTAAACATGTACAAATCCCTGCAGAGTACTAAAAAAACACAAAAACACAAACGAAAAACAACTAAAATTGAACGAAAAATATACAAACTCTACAATTAAACATACCGGACGTTTTGTTACTTAACCTCATCATCCGGTTCACTCGTCAAGAAGCAAACCGGCTCTTCTGTTGTTCCGTGTATGTCAGCTGAATCCAAATACGGTTTAAGCCGATGTCCATTCACCACTTGACGCAAATGATCGTCAAAGTCTTCAATCTCGACATCACCGTAGCTTCCAACCCTCGTGACTAGGTATGGTCCCGTCCACTTGCTTTTCAACTTTCCTGGAAATAATTTTAAACGCGAATTGTATAACCATACCTTATGAGCGACCTCGAAATTCTTCAACCGAATTTTGGCATCGTGCACCTTCTTCATTTTATCTTTATATGCCGATGCGCACTCGTATGCTTCATCTCGCAATTCTTCAAGCTCACATAAGTTCAACTTTCTTTCTTTACCTGCAGCATCATAATCAGTGTTAACTTCTTTAACAGCCTATAAGGCCCTATGTGCTACTTCCACAGGTAAATGGCAACCTTTCCCATAAACCAACCGGTAAGGTGTGGTGCCAATTGGTGTCTTAAAAGCTGTACGGTAAGCCCATAACGCATCGTTTAGTTTGGATGACCAATCTTTGCGATCTGTTCTTACCATTTTTTGTAAGATTTCTTTGATTTGTCTATTTGACACCTCAACCTGACCACTTGTTTGTGGGTGGTATGGGGTTGCAATTCTATGATCCACACCATACCGTTTGAGCAATTTTCCAAAGTTGAAATTTTTGAAATGTGATCCCCCATCACTAATGATCACACGGGGAAGTCCAAATCGTGAAAAAATGTTTGACCGCACAAAATTGCACACAACGGTATGGTCATTTGTCTTGGTGGCTATTGCTTCTACCCATTTAGACACATAGTCCACTGCCACCAAGATGTATAAATAACCACAAGAATTTGGAAATGGTCCCATGAAGTCGATTCCCCACACATCAAAGATATCAATTACGAGAATCGGCCTCATGGGCATCTCATTCCGTTTAGATATGCTGCCCATTTGTTGACACTTGATGCACTTTTTAGCAAACTCAAATGCATCCTTAAAAATCGTAGGCCAAAATAATCCAGATGATAAAACTTTGTGTCCTGTTTTCTGTCCACTGAAATGCCCTCCACAAGCAGATGAGTGCACCAATCCCAATACACATTGGACCTCGGATTCTGGAATACATCGTCGGATTATCTGGTCAGGTCCAATCTTGAACAAATCAGGTTCATCCCAAATATACTGCTTTGCCTGAGCCTTCAAGTGAGTTCTCTTTTTCTTTGACCAATGCTCTGGGATGATACCTGCAGCCAAATAATTAACAATATTAGCATACCATGGTGAAGTAGATACTTCGAATAGCTGCTCATCTGGAAAATTCTCATTGATCTCAGTAGTGACTTCAGCATCCATATGGGGTAATCTAGACAAGTGATCTACCACCACATTTTCACTTCCCTTCTTGTCTCTGATTTCCATGTCAAACTCCTGAAGCAGGAGCACCCAACGAATCAATCTGGGTTTCGCATCCTTTTTCTCCATCAGATAACGTACTGCACTATGATCTGAATACACAATTACCTTGCTCCCCCAAATGTAAGACCTGAACTTATCAAGAGCAAACACAACTGCAAGTAATTCTTTTTCAGTAGTAGTATAATTCAGTTGTGCCCCATCCAATGTCTTACTTGCATAATAAATGACTACTGGTTTTTTATCTACCCTTTGTCCCAAAACTGCCCCAATTGCATAGTCACTCGCGTCACACATAATTTCAAATGGTCGTGACCAATCGGGTGCTTGCAAAATTGGGGCTTCAACCAGTTTTTCTTTCAAAGTGTTGAAAGCTTTTACACACTCTTCATCAAATACAAAAGGTTCATCTTTTAAAAGTAACTTGCAAAGCGGTTTTGTGATTGTGCTAAAACCTTTTATGAACCTTATATAAAAACCAGCATGTCCTAGAAACGACCTAACCCCTTTAACATTTGTGGGAGGAGGTAAAGTTGAAATAGCTTTAATTTTTGCATGATCAACCTCAATCCCACGTTTTGAAATCACATGCCCTAACACCACCCCTTCTTGAACCATAAAATGGCTCTTTTCCCAGCTTAAAACTAAGTTTGTTCAATGCATCGTTTTAAAACCTTAGTTAATTGTTCTAAGCATGATTCAAAAGAGGTTCCAAAAATTGAGAAGTCATCCATAAAAATTTCAAGTGAGTCCCCAACCATATCTGAAAAGATACTCATCATGCACCTCTGAAAGGTGGCTGGGGCATTACACAACCCAAATGGCATTCGCCTGAATGCAAAGGTACCATAAGGGCAGGTAAATGTGGTCTTTTGTTGGTCTTCAGGGTGGATGGCAATTTGATTATACCCTGAATAACCATCAAGAAAACAATAAAATTTCTGACCTGATAACTTCTCGATGATCTGATCAATGAACGGTAAAGGGAAGTGGTCCTTCGAGGTAGCTGCATTCAACTTCCTGTAATCAATGCATATTCTCCACCCAGTAACAGGTCGGGTGGCAATTTCTTCCCCTTTTTCGTTCCTGACTATCTGAATCCCTGCTTTCTTGGGAACGGTCTGTGTTGGGCTTACCCAGGTGCTGTCAGAGATGGGATAAATGATACCCGCATCCAGCCACTTCAAAACTTCTTTCTTCACCACTTCTCTCATGTTCGGGTTAAGCCTTCTCTGTGCATCTCTTGCCGGTTTTGCTCCCTCCTCTGTTATGATTTTATGCATCACTATTGAGGGGCTTATTCCTTTCAGGTCTGCAATAGTCCACCCAATTGCAGCCCGGTGTGCAACCAAAACTTCCATCAAAGCTTTCTCCTGTTCCTCAGTCAAACCTGCAGAAATAATAACAGGAAGAGTATCATTAGCACCAACAAAAGCGTATTTTAGATGTTTAGGTAGCTCTTTAAGTTCTAATTATGGTGGTGTCTCTAATGATGGTTTCAGCTTTGTGTCAATGTGATCTGGCAAACTCTCCACATGATAAGACCAAGGTGGTCTTCCTTCTCTCACTACCATCGCCTCCACCTTTGCATCCTCTTCCTCGAGTTCCTTAACTGTCTCACAATATAACCTGCCAAACAAAGCACATTCTACCATGGACTCGTCCCCCTCATCATTAGGAATGTAAGGAGGAACGCGCCCGTCAATGATGTCTGCCATAAAGCATTCATCACTAACATTGGGGTTAGAAACATTACCAAAAACACTTAACCGCATCTTGCGGTTACCAAAAGTCATATCCACAGTACCAGTCCTGCAATTAATCTGAGAGTCAGAAGTAGCTAAAAATGGTCTGCCAAGAATCACAGTCGGTTGCTTGGTTTTATCAACAGAAACATAATCAAGGACCAAGAAATCGACTGGATAATAAAACTCATTAACTTTCACAATCACATCTGTTAATACTCCCCGGGGTAGCTTAGGAGTCAAATCAGCCAATACCACAGTGGTATCAGCTTTCTTAAGTGGACCGAACTCATACTGGTCATACAAGCTCCCCGGTAGTATACTCACACTCGCTCCAAGATCCAAAAGGGCTCATGTCATTTGAAAATTACCAACTTGAATTGAAATAATTGGTGCCCCTGGATCCTGTAACTTTTCAGGCAGAGTACCTGAAATTATTGCACTCACATCTGCTGGCATGTCAAGTTTCTTTGGAATTTTATGATTTCTTTTCTGAGTGCACATATCTTTCAGGTACTTTGCATATGCAGGAATTTGTTTAATTGCATCTAAAAGAGGAAGATTGATTTTAACTTGTTTGAAAACTTCCCACATTTCATCCGATTGTGGGCCTCTTTTATTGACTGTCTTTTTCTTACCAGGATCAATGAGAGCTGCAGGAAAAGGGATGGTATTACCCTCCACACCCTTTTCTACAACCTGGTTGGAATTATTGATCAAAACACTTTTATTTTTACTTTTTTCTTTTTCTAAAGCAGTGTTAGGTGTTTTGTTCAATTCAACAAATTCATGTTCATCTTCACTATCATCACTACCCAAATCCTCCACCACACCCTCAACAAACTGTGGTGGAGTTTCCACTTTATTATCATAAACCTTACCATTGCGCAGAATACTTACCTGGTTGATTTGCATATTCCTCGAATTCCTTGAGCTTGATTGCTGATGTTGAGGATTAATGGTGGTGTCACTTGGTAGCTTCCCTGGATCTCTCTTAGACATATCTGCAGCCAATTGCCCTACCTGCTTGGACAATGCTTCCACAGTCTTATCCCTCACTTCATTATCTTTTCGCATTCCCTTGACCTCTTCTTGAACTGTCCTGACATCATTCTGTACAGCTTTAATGGCATCCAAGATTGCACTCAGTTGATCATTACCTCCTCCTGATGTGCCTTGTTGATTTCCTCTCTGCTGCTGACCACTCTGATTATAGGTATTCTTTGAGTAACCCCCTTGATTATATCCATACTGCCTGTTCTGAGACTGTTGTTGATTTCCTCCCTGCACATTAGAACCAGAAAAGTTAGGATTTAATTGATTATTAGGATTACCATACCTGAAGTTTGGGTGGTTTTTGAGCCCAGGATGATAGGTGTTGGAATTCATGTCATATTGCTTCCGTTCTCCATAAACTTGATTCACCTCTTCTGTATTCTCCAAAGGCCCCTGGCAGTCTTGGGCTAGATGTCCCAACTCTCCACAATCAGTACATACTGAAAAAGCATTAGCCGCCTTTGCCTCGCTACTCTTCCCCAAATTAAGTTGAGCTACCTGTTTTGCCAAGAGTAGATTTTGCTGCTTCAACTTCTCAATTCTTTCTTCAGCCTCATAGTCTGCTGCCTTGACAGATGATGGTCTCAACTTCCTACATGATTGTGCCTGTCTCTTTGAAGTGGCACTCATCCTTTCCAAGTGTCCCCAATCCACAGCTTCAGTGTTAGTAAAGAATGTGCCATTGTTAATGGCAGTCAAACCCCTAACATCCTCTGGTGTCAGTCCATCATAAAAAGCTTTTATTAGTTCCCATGTCTGAATCCCATGATGAGGACATTTTCTCAATAGCTCTTTGAATCTAGTAAAAGCCTCATGGAATGCTTCCCCCGAATTCTGTTGAAATCCTCTTATTGCATCCCGAGCCTCAGATGTTCTGCTCATGGTGTAATACTCATCCAAGAAAATTTGTTGCATATCCTATCAAGTGTATATACTACCTGGGGGTAGTGTAGCAAACCATTGCCTTGCCCTGTCCTTCAAGGTGAACTGAAACATCATCAACATTACCTGGTCCTTAGTAAACCCTGATCCTCCAATCATATTGCACACAGACTCAAATGCTGATATATGTAAGTAAGGCTCTTCAGTTCTTTTTCCATAGAACTCAGGCAGATGACCCAAATATTGGGGTCTCACTTCAAATGCTCTCCCATTCCTACTAACAAGTGTGACTACAGCTGAGGAATTGGGTACAATAACCGGCCGAAAATGACTATCAACGCCCTGAACCGGTGCCCTCTGACGTATTTGTGGGACACCATCTACTAACTGTAACTCATCTCCTATCCCCATATTTCCAACATGAAACTGAGGAACCCCTTGTGGCGCTTGATTATTTCTGTATCCCTGAACACGGTTCCCCTGATTAACCCGCTGTGGTGGCTGCTGCTCATACTCCATGTCATGCCCATAATTACCATATCTCCCATCATACAGTTCCTGTTCGTCCTCTTGATCCCATTCAGAGTCCCAAGTATGCACACTTCCCTCATCATATCTCTGTTGGTTCTGTTGTCGGTTGGGTGGGATAACTGCTTGTTGTGGACGAGGTTGGTTTCTTGGATTTTGTTGGTTTTGTTGTGGACGTGGGTTAGCAGTTTGAAAATACTCACCAGATTGGAATTGTTGTTGTGGTGGTGGTGGGTTTGGGATGGGTTGGTTTGGTAGAGCAGGTGGAATAAAATCATTCGGTTGGTTGGGTATTTGTTCATTTTGGTTATCCTGATCAGCCATCTCAATAGCTGCTTCTTCAATTCTCTGAGCGACTGTTGAAGAACTTGATTGCTTCTTTACTGCTGAACGAAAAACAACACGGTTTTGACGTGCTGTCTTCTCAATCTCTGGATCAAATAACAATGGAGACGACTTTTTGGAAAACCTAGTATGCATGCAACACAGAAGTCACCTGCACATACAAAAACAAGAAAACAAATAGAGTAGTACTGAACGAAGAAGAGAAATAAAATACGGAAACAAATAACTAAAAAGACAATTTTTTTTAAAGAAAATAAATAAACAAACAAACTAAACTTAACTAAACTAAACACTAAGCGCACGAACTCCCCGGCAACGGCGCCATTTTGGTCGCGTGTCGAAGTGCTAATCAAAAACTATTTTAAAAAAACTACTCCTTAGCTACAACTGACTGCAGTATAGGAAGTAGGGTTGTCGAACCTCAGGGAGTTTGTGGAAAGTGCTAAGTTACTAATTACTAATTAACTTAAAATTAACTAAACTAATTTTTATGAAGTTGAATGTAAAAGTGCTGCAGTGCTGCAAACGAAGTGATAATAGAGTTTATAAAAGACAATAATATGGAAAAACGGTCACTCCGGGTTTCTGATTCGGTAATTATCAACTGAATTATGTTAATACCCTATCTAGGAAATCACATAGACATGACTTTGTTTAAGTTGTTCGACCCAATTCAGCTATCATAACATTAATTGCAAAGTTAAATTAATCCTAGTGCAAGAAAACCAAGATACGATAACATAATGCAATAATATTAATCAACCAAACCGTCTAGATCAGTCAAACAAACAATTAGACGCAAAGACCGTTAAGGTGTTCACAAAATCTAATCCAAATAATAAGTATCAAACATAAAGACCATTGATAAAATACCAAATCGTTCACCCGGAGAAACCGCAAGATGATTAGCCTTGCATCTTCATGATTTTCGCTTCAAGAATTGTTCTTAATCGTACGAGCATTAACCGGGATGAATGGATCTCTTCAAGATACTCAAAAACCTCCTTTGATGCTCCAAAATTCGCCCCCTATGTTGCCTCCACGAATTAGGGTTTGTATTGTGTGTTATCCCCTTGAAAAATGCCAAAAATCTAATAAAAAATCAATTTTTTCGTCAGACAAGTCCCCCACGCACCCTGGGGAGATCCCCCAGGGTGCTCGGCGCGTTTCTTTTCCAAGTGGGCTTCCAGCTTTGGGCTTGGCCTATTTCTTTCACTTGGGCTTCATTTTTCTTGGTCCATTTAGCTTAATTCTTCAACTAAAGATCATCCTTGGCCCAATTCTTCATAACTCTTCAAAATAAATTTATTTTATCTTCAACTCTCGAGCCCGGATGTTCGGTTCCTGATATTATTTCTTCAATTCACGTCCTTTTTCGCCGAACATCTAAAATCAATAAAAATTACATAAATAATAACTAAAAATACTAAAAATATATACAACCTATAAAATTACCAAATACTCAAAACCATGCTATAAACTCCCTAAAATACTAAATAAATGACTCGAAAAACTATTAAAATGCTAAGGAAAAATGCGTGTGTTTTACAACACATCAATAATCATAGAACTTTGTCTTGTCTTTTGAAGGGGAATCTTTTACCGGCCGAGGAGTATTCAACCTCAAGTTCTCCATTTCCAGAATCTGAGATGGGGTTTTAGGAAGTTCTGGGTAATCCAACTTTGGCTTTGAGGAATTGTCGCCCCGGTTGAAGTATGAATCCCGTGACTTCTCGGATCTTCGGTGTTGGTCTCTTCGATCAACCCTACGGTCTTCTCTTGAATAAGGTTGACCGGACGACCTCGACCTTCTCTTGTTCCTAGAACTTCGAGAGTCGTGATTATCCGTAGCCTTTGCAACCTCCTGACTTTTCCGCACCGCAAGCTTCATGGCAATGGATTTCTCCTGTTTGACGTATGCCTTGGCAATCGTCAGCATTTCATCCATTGTCTGTGGGTATCCGTGAGGACCATGGAGCTTTCGTAATAAGCCGTCGTTGTTCACTTCCATTGTGAAAGCCGTGCATGCCAACTCTTCCGTAAGGCCGAGAATCTGTAGCCGCTCCTTATTAAAACGGATTATGAAACTTTCCATAGACTCGTTATCTCTCTGGCGGATATGCATGACCTCATCTCTGTACTTTGTCTGTCTCCATTGTTGGCTAAATTGTGGGAGAAACCTTTAACAATGTCGTTCCAGTTGGCTATAGACCCGGGTGGTAGGCTATCCCACCAAACTCTTTTCGCTCCTACGAGTGTCTGGACAAACATGTGACACCAAGCGGGAAGCAGCCAGTCCTTGGAGGTCCCAACTGATTCGAAAATACTCATGTGATCATCGGGGTCACCTGTGCCATCGTATTTGCCCACTGTAGAAGGGAGCTTCAAGTTGGGTGGAAGCGGGGCATTAGCTATTCGTGCCGCAAATTTAGAGTATGTGGCCATTGCCGATGGATGGTAAGGCCTGGTAAGATCTTCATCTTCGCCCTCATTTTGGTTCCCAGTGCCCTGTGTAGCGGTCACGCCCCGCTGCAAATTTTGGGGAATCATCGTTGCCGCTTGAGTTACCCTGGGGGTAGTTTCATAGGTAAGCCGAGTACGTACGTCGTTTAATCTCATACCTGAGGATGTTGACGGTGTTTCCCCCTAGATTGTCCAAGTAGGGAAAGGCTGTTGCACAGGTGGGTATGCATACGAATATGGGTACGAGTAGGCACCTCCCATAGGAGTTAGATAAATATATCCGTAAGGGTATACTAGGTAGTATGGCATATAAGGCTGATTGCCCAGAGTGACCGGGCTATACGGGGCCATGCTTGGTTGTACCAGAGTGGCCTGTGGTGATGACATCATGGCCGCTGTTAGAGCGGGAGAAATTAAAGGCAGACTTGTAGCTGCAGTCATCCATGGCATGGATGGAGTAGGGGCCCGAATTCTTGTTAACGGAGATGTGGTACTAACAATCGGTTGGGTGTAAGTGAGGGTTGGAGCGGAGCCTCCCACAGTGGAGTATGGGGTAATCGGCGTCCCCCTTCCAAGAACAGGTATAAACACACTTGACGGTTGCGGAACCGACGTCACCGGCGGAAAACCCGGTGCGGGTCCATTGGCTTCCTCCTCTGAGTCTGATGTGATAGTTCCGTCTACTCGGCCCGTCAGGAGGGGCTGATTCTGCATGTTGTAAGTTGGTCTAGTTGTTAAGGCAGTATTCTGGTTCGTAGCCATTTCGGTTCACGAGACAAGCCGGTAATCTTCTCCTTATTGATCAGTCCCACGGATGGCGCCAATGAAGAAACAAGTACCTAGGTATAGTCTTCTTTAATAGGAAAAGGGAAGATCCCGGCTCCTGATGACCCGGACAGTAGAGCCTAAATACTTACAAAACAAACCACCGTTAGGACTCGCCACATGAATGGGGGGATTCATGTGACCACCTTCCGGCGTGAGAATAAGTATGTGTGGTGGGGATGAAAGTTAAGAGAGTTTCGAAGGAGTTGCTGCATGAATATGACTTACCTCCTGTCCCCGTTTTATAGTTTTCTCGTGCCTTTTGTGATAACCCTCAAGGGTCATATCTTCAATAACTAAGTCTCCGGGAGTCGTGGAGATAAGCGTTATCTCTCGTATTTGAAAAGTTCTTCCCTTTATTGTGATAAGGGGGTTGAGATTATCGGTGGCCATCATCCTTATTCTTTTGTAATTTAAACCTTAGCGATCCGGACTGTTGGTCTCCTTTGTAATGTGGGCCAGCCTGAGTGGACTGTTGGGTCTTATACGGTGTAATGGATTGGGTCCACCTCGTCATTGCTATATGTTGTTTGATGTATTTGAATTACTATTATTTTTGACAGTTTGTTTTGAAATTAGTTGGTTCTATTCTTAGTGATTCCTAGTGTATGAACTGACGTTTATGGAAAAAGTTATTAATTTACTTTGGAAAATTACTATATTTATTTTATATTATGATATTCGGTTTAACTTATATGGATTGTTGCCATTGGGGTGGTGGCCTAATGTTAGAAGCAAAGCTTCTAGGAACACCTAAGGGGAGGTCATGGGTTCAAGTCACACAAGGAGTGAAATTTGCCGTTAAAAAAAAAAACTTATATGGATTGATTTCATATTTGAGTTTGGAACATTAAATGATTTTATTACAGGCCAAACTATTCGATTTACATATTTGACTTTGCAAAATTTAATGGATCGACCACATGTTGTAATCTTCAATTTAACCAAATTGCCCTTGAATAATTACATAGATTAATTTCATATCTTACATTGGAAATCTAAATCAGATGTATTGTTTTTATAGTTATGAATGTATACACCCTTTTTTTATTTGTGATGTTATTGCTAACACCCTTTTTTTTCCTGGTAGAGGGTGAATATTAATTTTATTTTCTTCTTTATTTTTTTTGTTTATAATGTTAATAGTCTTTTTCATGATGTACTGAGCTATTAATACAAGGATTGATTAAAGTAAAATGGGGAATTAGTTGCTGTTAAGGTACATCGATCTTTTATGCTTGAAACAGTAAAAATGACAAAACAGGATGATAATGAACTAGAAACGAAGAGGGGACTTGCTGGGATACGGCTGCAAGCTCAACGTCCTTCTCTTGGTTACATGGTTTAATGCTATTGGGATATCGCTCATTATGTGTTTTATCCAACAATTTGAGTGCTTTGTTTTTTGTGTATCACTCACCAAGAATATTTGTTAAGGATCATGGCTCTGGTTGGTTAAGACAAACTATGAAAAAAAATTCTAAAACAATCCATTATGACCCTAATCCATATCAGTTAATTGACCAGAATGTTTTTTTTTTTTTTTATACTTTATGCATGAATTATGAAATTAAATGAATATGATATAAATTAAAATGAGGCCAACAAGTTATGTGCTACTCTGGTTTGGTTTTCTAAAACCTCAAATTGACCCGACGTGGAGCTCAAGCCTGTATTCGATTTTATTTGCGCCCAAGAGGCCCCGGCCCCCACCGATTTTTTGGCGCAGTGGTGTAATTTTAGGATTTTCGTAGGTAAATTGAGTTCGGGTTGAGTTGGCCCCCACCGATTTGATCTTCCGGCCACTACTGATCGAAAAAAATTAAGTCCGGCCCCTACAGATTCGAGAACCAAGCTTCGCCACTGCTAGGTATCACCGTATAACTTCTCAAGCTCTTTAAAATTTTAAAATAATAATTAATAGTTATTTTTATCTAAAATATAATTAAAAAAATTTTAGAAAGAAATCAAGAGGTGTGAAGGTCTTACATAGTGCCATGTGTCTCACCCCTATTCTTTTATACATATATATATATATATATATATATATATATATATATATATATATATATAGGATATGTATCCTATGGAAACTTGCATGAGTTGGAGAAACCATTGAAACCCATCTTATGGTCACTATGATTCCACTTCCCCCTTGAACTCATTTTAGCACAAGGGCAAGATGGTAACTACACCATCTCATTGATTGATCATGTAAGCTCCCTTTTGTACAAACCTCACACTCCTTTATCTACACCTTCTTTCTCTTATATCTATGTAACCCACTCTCTCTGTCTCTCTCATATGTACACATTTTCTTTTCTTTTTTTGAATATCAAAACTCTCCTCACAACATTTAGATCTAGATTTGCATACTCACAACTTCATCTTTTTCTTAATCAAAATCATATGACACCTATTTGCTTTCTAACTCACACACACTTCGCCCTCTCTCTTTCAGACACACACTACTTTTTCTCTCTCTCTCTCACACTCCTCTCTCTCTTTCTCTCTTTCTATCTCTCTCTCTCTCTCTCTCTCTCTCTCTCTCTCTCTCTCTCTCTCTTTTGAAATAGATCTGTAGATGGTGGGGGGTTGTCGGTGCCTCCATTAAAACACTCGATCTATCGTTAAAAGAAAAACTGTATTTTGTAATGTTTGTTCATTTCACAACATGAGTTAATAATATACTGGGGCAATAGATCGTTTGTTACTCAACGGTTTGTAATTCAACGTTTATTCGTTTCGCAACTCTGTTCATTACATCAATTAAGAAGGTTTTTAAAAACACCTGGTTGTAAAAAAACTGTTGATTCAAACAGTTGTTAATTCAACGGTTTCTTTCAAACAGTTGTTGCATTAACCACCGACAAGTTAACAGACCAAACGACGTCAGCGAGAGAAACCGTTGTTTCGCAACGAATGTTTATATCTTTTAACACTGATCAGATGTTTAATAACTGAAAGGTTACAACCAAGGAACAAAAACTCTACAGACGGATTAAAAAGTTGTAGTCAATATGTAGCGATATATAAAAAACCATATCTAATCAAAGCTAAACAAAACAAATATAATCAACTTTAAACATCAATATACATTATGAATTCCATCTTCATAACATCGGTTTATATATATGAATATACATTAGGAATTAATAAACTTAAGCTTCAATTCCTTTGAAGGTACAATTCCTTTTAATCTTGAACTTTAAGCACTTTAGGCATATGAAACTCAATATGCGTATTAACTCATTGATATGCAATGGGTGGTATCCACTGCTAGTTAAAGGAATTAATGTGACATCCGTCACTTTTATCACTATTATTATTATATATATATATATATACATTTTTTTTCGTACCTCCTATCTTGTACGTCACATTTTATCCTCATCTATAATAATAATAATAATAATTATAATAATAATAATAATAGTGAGTTTCATTTTTAATTTTATTCCATTTAACCATAACCTTATCCTCTAAACTTACCATTAACAAAACCTACTATCCCCACCTAAGCCCAAAACACAACCCAACCCAACCATCCCTTTTAAAACATTTTTGAGCCCACAATACTGGCCCAAGACCGGCCCACAACTAACCCTCTCCTCTGTTTAAAAAAAAAATATATACATGCTGATGCCCAGACTCGAACCGGTGCCATCAGCCGGGTTCAAACACAACACGCCAACACCAACTGAGCTATGGCTCATTTCTGAATTTATCCCAACTCGAAATATATATAAGCCATCTAAACCTTTGTTTGCTTCTTCCTCCTTTTCCATGTTCGAACGCTGCACCTAAACCACACCAAGGAGCCATAATTTCTGATCCAAAAACACGTCTATAATCAATCAATCCCGGATATTACGCACCCTAATCACCTCTCCTTCCTAAACCAATACCACGCGTGATTGAACGCGTCAATTATCGAGTTAATGCCCATTATTGAACTTTCCTAAACAACTCGAAGGAAATCTGTATAAATACTCGTTTTTGAATCAATTAGACTCGCACACAATCTTTGAAAAGAACGATTAACAAACCCCCACCCTCAAAACTTCTTGTATCGTGTTTGTTCGTGCTAAATCAAGAACGGTTGACTTTTGTTTGACCACGAAATTGGAGGCTGTGTGTGTGGTATGAACTCAATTTTTTTGTTTCTAATTGTTAATCGGCCACTGGTCGTTGATACCCCTATGGTTAATTATGGTTTGATCATATGTTTGATCGGATTAGAATTTTAGGGTTTGATTGGGGAAGATAACCCTTCGCAAATACCACTTTTATTTAAATCAGACTTAAAGAAATCACCAAATGACCCTCAGATCAGTTGGTGATGTGAGCGTCGGATTTTATCTAAAACAGGATTATGTGATCATACAAGTCACAAATCTAGGTGCGGAAACCCTAGATCTGAACAAATTGATAAGATACAAATCACGACACAATCAAGATCATTTTCAATATCATTTTCATAGATTAACTTCAATCAATAAGCATTTACAAACTGTTTATGTTAATCTAGAATCACACAGATAATCTCTCAAAAACACTCCTAAACCTGATCTGAACCTGGACACAAATGACAACTCTCTTACATAATCAAAAACTCAAAATCTATATATAGGCACTGCACATTCGCCCCTTACAGATGGTCGAATGTGAGCATTTTCCACATTCGCCCACTGCAAGTGGTCGAATGTGTTCTTCTGATCTAGCCCATTCTTCCTTCGTCCAGTTCATTTCTACCTTCGCCCCTTTCTGATTACCTTCGCCCATATTATTCTTCATTCGCCCAGTCAGAACCACCTTCGGCTATCTACTAACACATGTTAATTATAGTATATCCAATCCTTAGTCGCAAAACGCATCAACAAACTCCCCCTCGACTATTGATTGGATAGTTTTCTTTGATAGTCCATCGTCCTGTTCATCAGCTTGATTCTGAGCTGCTTCTTCTGCTCAGAAGTCATTGGCGGCTCGAATGTTTTCTTCACAGGCTTTGACACATTAGCGATCTTCACAGTCTTGCCAAGTTTACCTTCCAAGTTGCTTCCTGCATTTATATCGTATGCAAAACAAACTCCCACAACTTGAGTATACTTTCTCGCTTGAGCAAAGTCGTTGGGTTCATAGTAGATCGGATTATAGAACAACATGATGATGTCTTCGAATGTGCAATTAATCAGCCACATAGGATCAAATACATGTACATGCTTGTATTTATCCTTTCCATCCCTCAACACAATCACTGCTTCTGCCTTCCTCCAATCGTAATACCAAAATATGAAATCAGCACTGAAATGCTGTGGCATTGGCATCAACGGTATCTTTCTCATCACATTTGGTGCTTTATATATCAACGTCACACGCTTCATATTGGTTTGAGGATCAATATCCCTATGAACTTTTCTACGGGGATATTGAGGCTTGAACCTGTTCCATCTTGTGCGACTTTCCCAAACCAATTTGTCTGCGCACCAACCGACATGCGATCCATTTACCTCGGCACCTGACATCGGAAATCTGCATAAGTCTCTCACCGCCCAGTACGGTAGAGTAAGCAAATCACAGAATCTGTTGAAATACAGAATTCCGGTTTCCCATTTAGCAGCAATACACTTCAGTCTGCCTAGATAAGTCCACCCAAGAGCTCTGCCTTTGAACTTGGCATTATGAAATCGATAAAAGTTACCTTGAGCTTCAGGTTTAGGTCGGTTCTCATCCATCTCCTTCAACTTCTTCATATAATTCTTCAACTCATCAGACTGGTTAGAAGAATCTTTCTTTTCAGTTCCAAACACCTTTTCAACAAACTCTTCGCTTCTTTTCTTTGCTTTCTGTTTCGCTGACTTATTTGGTATCTCTGTGAAGTCAGGAAATACTTCATTCTCATCTTCTTTTCTGAAATACTGGGGAAACTCTTCATGAGTAATATCTTCAATTTCAACTTCATTGTTCTCTGGAGTATGCACATCATCTGAATGACTTCCCATATCCTTTTCAGGAATATCAGGAATCGATTCATCCATCATAAACTCCTCAAACGTCTTTCCTACCCTCTGTGCGAGACCATCAAGTATTTCTTTTGCCACAGATGCAGGTAGTTCCCCTTCTTCAAGATCTGGATCTTCATATTCCAGCTCATATCTCAGATCATCAGTCTGGAATATTTCAGCGAAGCATCCTGTGAACTCAATGGTCCACTCTCTCTTCTCCAACATATTCTTGTATATCTGTTTAGCATCATCAGAAAGAGATCTCACCTTTTCGTTCCAGAAGATACTTTCATCCGAATCAACATTCCCATCTTTCTTCTTGGAACTCGATTCTCCAGTATCTTTCTTCTTCTGTGGTGTTCTCTTCTCATAACTAAACTTAGAAGTATCATCTCCTCCATCATGATCACTTCCACTGCTAAACTCATCACCTTTCTTTTTCCCTGTACCTTCAGCATCATCATCATCATCATTGTTGTCATCATCATCATCATTGTCATCATCACTTTTATCCGATCCATCATCATCTTCATCATCCTCTTCTTCTTTCTCAGATTCAGAATACTCATAATCTACTTTCTGTTCATCTTCTTCTTCATCTTCTTCACCCTCTTTCAGCTGGGGTGCTCTGCTATACAGCTCTTCAATCAAACCACAAAGACGTTTGTTTTCCTTCTTCAATTCTTTGTTGTCAGCCTTAATCAGTTTGATTTTGCTCTTGTTTCTTTCACATTTCCTCTCAAGCTTCTCATTCTTTGCTTCAATCAGTTTAATCTTATCATTAATATCATCCTGATTAGATTTCGAAGCAACTACAATTTGGAGCATCTTCTCCTCATTCTGCTTGAACTTAGTAATCTCAGCTTGTTGAGCAATCAACATCTTCATCATGTCCTCCATCTTCTTATTGACTTGTTTCATAACATCATCATCTACAGTCACTTTCTTTGACTTAGATCTGGAGGGCTCAACTTCAACAACTTTCTCCTTTTGAGGCTTTCTAAACATATCGAGCACTTTATCCATATCGATATTGAACTGATCGATTGGTAAAGTCTCTGCCTCTTTCGCTTTCTTTTGCTTCTTGGCAACTGGTGAAGATAGCTTAGAAGGTGTTCCAGCATCAGGTAATCTCTTTCCCTTCAACAACTGAGCCAACTCCTTCTCTCTCAGTTCTTTCACACTAGACTTCTTTGCCATAGTCTTTTGTTTTTTTGTCTTCTTTGGCAAATTCACAACTACTGTATCTCCAATACTCAGCTCAGCTAGGTCAACACCTAAACCTTCATCTTCCACTGATTTCTTTCGTCTTTCAGCTTCTTCAATCGACTGGTTTAAGGATTCAGACTCACCAACCATAGTGGCCTTACGTTTGGTGGTCCTCACGTTCTCGTCATCAGAATCCCACTGTTCATCAACCTCAGTCTCTTCCGAATCTACAGACTCTTCATCCACCAAACCCGATCCTTTCTTTGCCGTCGATTTCTTTCTAGCAATCTGTTGCTTGGTGCTTCCCTGATCAATAGCCTTTCCCTTGCCCTTCCCTTTGGCTCCAGGATTGACTACTTGACGTTTCCGCTTAGTGCTTGAGTCTACATACACTAAGGGATCATCATTATCTGAGTCACTCTCATCATGTCTTGCTTTGTTCTTGCCAGGATCAGTGTAATCCGGACGAGCCAAAGCGCCAAACAATCTCCTGTTAGGTGGCTTCTCACTGTCAGACACACCCTTATAACCTTTCATCCTCATCAAGGTTCTAATATTCATGTGATCTTAGCCTAGAATCATTGTCGGATCCTTCTTCAGCATTGGATACTTATAGTCAAAGATCATCATTAGAAACCTCGGGTACAACATAAACTTCTTAAACTTTATACCCTTCAGCATCTCCAGCATGTGGTCAAGAATCATCCCAGACACATTAAATGGTTTGTTGAGTGTCAACGCAACCATTAATGAACTCAAACTCCTTCTCATCACGTCATAACCACCACTCACGCAACCAAAGACATGAATCAGAACATGTGCAAAGTACTTGTACTGCACTCCTAGCTTCCCTTTATACATTGATCCGTCAGTGATTGGACCTTTGTATTTCATCCTTAAGAAGCACGCCTTCTGTTCTGTCCAAGATAACTCCCTGGGATCCTCACTGTCTTCGAACTTAATCTGTAACGCCTCCCGAATGTCAGCTTCAGTCAAGAACATCTCCATCTCCTGAATCTTGCTCTTGATGATCGTCTGATTCTCCCAGTAGTCATACTTAGCGTTCTGGTAAAAATCTTCAATTATGTCTTTATAAATGATGGTTGGTGTGGCTAGAGCATGTACAATCCTGCTCCTCTTCAGAAAATCAATAATCCCAGTAAACTCCGTGTTCTTCTCAACGTCTCCTAGATACGCGCAACAGTTGTGCGATCGTTCAAAAGGCCAACTGCTCGGAGTAGATGTTTCAGCTACGGGAACTGGATCTTGAACTGTGATCTCTGCTGGAGTCTCAACATTCACTGCTGGTGATTCAATATTCTCGGGTTGTTCAGCCATCTGCACATGAAAATCAATAAACCGCGTCAAAACACAAAAACGACAAATTATAAAAATTTTGGTCAAAAACTGATCTGCACGTTCGCCCGTTTAGAAATGGCCGAATGTGGGAATAACTGGTCGAATGTGAAATTGTATGGACGAAAGTGAATATGATCTTGATAAAAAGTCACACTCGTCCGTTTTGTTATACATTCGTCCAACCCATTCCACTTTCGCCCGTTTAGAAACAACCGAAGGTGAAAAATTTACCCCCAAAATTTAAAATTTTGCCATTGTTTGTTTTAGCTTGCAATTTTGATCCTAAAACGTACTAACATGTCCGACTAACATTCATCTATTACCAATTTTATCAAATAATCATTTTACATAGGTTTTAAAGTAGAATTAGGGTTCTATGTGTTCAATCGATCAAAATTATCATCTAAACATGTTTTTATCCTAATTCCTTCCACAATCTCCCCCTAAAACCTATGTTAAATGATCGGCAATAAAAAACAATCATCAATCAACATCAAAAACCCCTAGAACAGAAACCCTAGGTCCCGTTCGTTAAACAAGCAATTCTGATCTGTTTTCATGTCCAATACCTGTAAAATTAGGGTTAAAATGATGAGCAATGATCAGGGAACAAATCAAAGGAACATAAAATGCACGAGCAACAAGGTCTGGTATGACAGAGATTTTGAAAAAAATTTTGAATGAGAGGTTCGAAGGTGAAAGGTTTATTTATAGATGTCCACGTTCAACCGGTTGAAGTGGACGAATGTGGGTTAAATCCACATTCGCCCCAATTTAATGACACGAATGTAGAAGCAGGCCACCTTCGCCCCTTTTGAAGACCCGAAGGTGAAACCTTATACCCGGAAGTGGAATTTTCACCCGGAAGTGTAAATATCCACCTTCGCCCAAAACAAAAACGGTCGAGTGTAACGATTTTTCCACATTCGACCCATTTAAGGGGCGAATGTGAAATGGAAAAATCTGAAAATTTCGCCAAATCACGAATTCGAATCCCGTTCAACATTTTTCAATCCTTTAAACTTCCAAAACTCAAATTTTCACATTTTGAATGTTACAAAGACCAGATGGTGTTATCAAATCTCAGAAATTGACCATCAAGCATCCCCGGATATCAAAAATAAAGCAGAAATGCAAATCTTTTGGATTTTCTGAAATTTTTATCAAAACACACCTAAAATCTTTTTGGATTTTGTAACTTTTTGACAATAAAAGTAAAATGCGACAAAGTAAAATGCATCAAAGTAAATGAAAGCAATAAACGTTTTGTGATTTCCGGTAAGAGGATCATATCAGTTTTCTGAGAAATCTGAACACAGCGTTGATCTGTTTCAATATTATCATTAGAAACAATATGTGACACGGCAATTGCTGATATTGTTGTCCACATAAGCTCACATGCAGACAATTACGCAATGCGTTAAAATGATACGAATTAGATGTATTAGACTAACACATTGTGGTTCCCACACACACGACATACTCCCGTATCAAGAAGTAATTTGCACAAAGACTCATTGTAAAGCGTGATTATGCTTTCGTCGTCTGTAATTGTACAAGATATAATGCATAGAGGTATACAGGTCAGCAAATTAATGCAGCAAAGTAACATATGCACCATACCAGGTTGAGGACTGATATTAATCATGATTTGCATCAATGATCAATACGATATTATAGATAATCTTTGATCATCATATAACATGGAAAGTTCCTCAATTCGGTAACTTTAGGTTTTGGCATAAAGCTCTTTTATAAAGACATCCTGTCTGATCTAGGTCCGTAATGACTTACAGCAGAAGATCAGATAGGCTATCCCCAGACAACTAATAACATAACGACCCAAAACCTCCGAGTTTTGTACAAACACCCTATCAAACGAAATTACGGTACTAAGACCATATGCCCATGAGGTGTTCATCCACAAACACGTAGTTTGTTATGTTTGTATCACTAATGCACGCAATATATAGTCTACGAAGCCTATCAGCATATCACACGTAATCAACATACGTCTCATTAAAACTATACAATTCTTTAGCCTGTGTCAGATCCCCACTGATGTACTATCATTTCCTCTTTTTATCCAGGAAATCATTTTGGGTTTTTCTAATTTTTAGGTATTTTGAAAATTTTTCAATGTTTTTGGTTTTTCTGATAAAATGACTCCCCATAAAATAAAGAACATATTTTTGGGTTTTTAATTTTTCTGAAAAACAAAACAAAATTTGAAAGAAACAATCCACTTGAAAGCATCAACTTCTTTGAGGATTAAACAACCCCCTCGAAAGCATCAACTTCTTTGAGGATTATGATAGTAAAGAGAAATTCCCAATTAGCAAAAATTTAAATCTAAAACTAAAAACGAAAAATGATAAACTGAGGAGCCGATTAGTCCTGTTTTTCCTTTATATTGTTTACTTTCAAAAGATATTCAAAGCGGGATCTGTCAAAAGCTTTTGTAAACAAATCTGCACGTTGGTAGTCAGTATGGATTTTGACCATGTCAATCAATTCCTTAGCATAACAGTCACGGATAAAATGATATTTAATCCGGATATGTTTAGCTTTAGAATGATTTTCAGTATTTTTAGTTAATGCAATTGCGGCTTCGTTGTCACAGTGTATAGGGGTTTTAAGAAACTGCAAACCGTAATCGACCATCTGTTGTTGGATCCAGAGCACTTGCGAACAGCAACTCGAGGCTGAAATGTACTCGGCTTCACATGTAGACAGTGCGACGGAAGTCTGTTTCTTGCATTGCCAGGTAATTAACCTGCTCCCTAAAAACTGACAACCGGCTGTTGTTGATTTGCTGTCTTTGTCACAGCCGCCCCAATCTGCATCACTAAAAGCAATAAAATCAAAATCATCATCATTAGGGTACCAAAGTCCTTTTGATGGACAACCCTTCAGATATCGAAGGATACGCTTGACCGCCGTCAGATGACTTTGTTTCGGCTTCGATTGGTAGCGAGCACAGAGACACGTTGCATACATAATATCTGGTCGAGACGTTGTCAAATACATCAGAGATCCGATGATTGCTCTGTATGTAAATGGGTCTGTCAGCTCCCCCTTAGCGTCCACTCCAATCCCGTGATTGGGTTGAATCGGGGTATCCATTGGCTTAGAGTCCTCCATCTGGAATCGGCTCAAGATGTCGGCAACATATATTTTATCTAAAACAGGATTATATGATCATACAAGTCACAAATCTAGGTGCGGAAACCCTAGATCTGAACAAATTGATAAGATACAAATCACGACACAATCAAGATCATTTTCAATATCATTTTCATAGATTAACTTCAATCAATAAGCATTTACAAACTGTTTATGTTAATCTAGAATCACACAGATAATCTCTCAAAAACACTCCTAAACCTGATCTGAACCTGGACACAAATGACAACTCTCTTACATAATCAAAAACTCAAAATCTATATATAGGCACTGCACATTCGCCCCTTACAGATGGTCGAATGTGAGCATTTTCCACATTCGCCCACTGCAAGTGGTCGAATGTGTTCTTCTGATCTAGCCCATTCTTCCTTCGTCCAGTTCATTTCTACCTTCGCCCCTTTCTGATTACCTTCGCCCATATTATTCTTCATTCGCCCAGTCAGAACCACCTTCGGCTATCTACTAACACATGTTAATTATAGTATATCCAATCCTTAGTCGCAAAACGCATCAACAGGTGAAACCCTCGTTGATTAAAACTTTGAACCGGCCAAGGGCCCAGGTTCGACCCCCATGAGCTGCAACTTTTTTTGCGTCTTTTTTTATTTATTTCCTTTTGTATTATAAATTTGCATTTATAATAGTTATGGTGGTTTATAAATCCTACAAAAATTATCTTTAGTTATTCTTATGATAAACTTCACTATCCAATTTTTAGTTTTTCAAAAATCTTTTATTTATTAAATATAATAAATATTACAAATTTATTCTATTATAATTGTAAAATTCTATAAAATTATCAAAACGACTTTATAAAATTTCACAAAAATTATTCTAAGTTTATAAATCAATAAACATTTCTGAAATAATTTTTATTTCTGAAAAATCATTTATTTAATATTTTTTAATCAATTTTTGTTAGTTTTAGTCATAAATAAATCATAATAAATTCATTTTTCAATGTTTTTGCACCAAAATTTTATATAAATTATTTCTATCCATTTAGAACAGAAATACAATTTTTAATTTAAAAATTCTTTAATTTTAATATTTTTAAATATTAAAGTTACATTTTGAGAATTTGAAATAAATAGATTTAATATTCTATTTATAAGAAAATAATTTTAAAAAAATTATTTTCGCACTTAAAACTTTATATTGTGACCATCTTTGATTTAAAATTTACAAAAAAACTTTTGTTTATTTAGTTATCAAATTTCTCTTATTTATTAAACGTTTAATTTATTAATCAAACGAATACTTATCCCCAATTCGAAACCCTAGAAAATACTTATAGACTAGATAGACTTAGACTTATTTGTTACCTTATACATAGGGTGATACTTGGCAACGTTGGATTACACTTATTCAATTCCACAAGACTTACCACCTTGCTAAGGTAAGTATTACTTATCCCCTTTTTCGTTTTTACACTTTTGGGGTGATTCATGCACAAGTATACAAAACTTTCACATTCAGTTACACATACATTTTTCTTCATTTACAATTCATATACGTGTCTTGTTTATCTTTGTGCTTATGTTTGAACATGAACGTAGCTTACATACAAAATCGTACATCTAGACATAACTTATGTTATGGTGCTCTTTACATATAGACGTAACTTATGTTACGGTGCTCATTTAGACATAACTTATGTTATGGTGCTCTTTTAGACTTGACACGTGTTAGGGTGCTCATTATAAATTTCATCTTACCAACTTTACATTTGATCTTTGTCTTGTTTGGTTACTTGTGTGCTTACATAATGCCTTGGTGATGCTAGACACATGAATTGTACCACTTTTCAAACTTATAATATATGTACAAAGCTAGGTAGTACTCACCAACATCATATGTTGACGAAAAATTTAATTTCGTGCATGTTTCAGGATAAGTTGCTTGACGCTTCACATAGGACTTTGGACTTAGACTAAATAAATCAACTATCTCTATTTTTGTTGTCATGTATTTATTTTCACATGTTGTAAAACAATATTCAATAATCAAATATTTACATTTTAGTACCATGAGCTTTTGAACAATCGTCACTACGTGACACCTCGATGATTCCGCCATCGGTTGGGGTGTTACAGATTGGTATCAGAGCCATGGTTATAGGGAACTAGGTTATTAGATGAAATGGCCTAGACTATAACCGAACTTCAACTTTCATGCATAATATTCCTTAAATTTCCATTTCCCTCTACTTTCCTTTCTCTATCTTTCCCTTCTTCTCTATTTCTCCTCATCTTTCATCATGGTGCATAGAGATGGTGTCCTACAAGGAGTGGAAAGTCTACATCATCATGGAACGGGAGCAGTACCTTTCATAAAGACACTCTTAGGCATAATGCCTACTCTTATTTTGCTCCTTCAAAGTTGTTGAGCTTTAATGAGTGTGATGGAACACGTGCAATCTGGAAGGGTGGATGCCTGTACACTGGGTTTTCTGGCATAGGCAAGCATAGCGCATAAATCCAATAACGGACCTGTTATGCTTACCTTGGGATTCCTGGAGTGAGTGTCCACTTATAGGCTAAAGCATGTCTTCTTTGATCACCATTGGGTTCAATTCCTTTGAAAAGTCAACGTTCTTGTTGGGCTTTACAGCTAGACAAGGGCACTCCAAGCATTTTATGCAAGTTTTTCAATAATACTCTCTCGTTTCATAAACTATATTTCATTTCATGATATATTGTTTACAAGTTCATACTTTCATAATCATCTGTACGGATATACACATACATTTTCTAATCTCATGATTATTCATTGACTACCTCGTAGATGTCTGCTCGCCGCATGCTCCGTGATGCCAGCCAACGCACTAATCGTGCTCCTGGACAACGTTCTGATCGTCGCCTCGCATCTTTAGTCGCTGAGCAAATTGCTGCAGTGATCCCAAACCTTGTCAGTGAGTTGACCCAGATTAGCAATAGTGCCAACACAGGGGGTGCGACTCAATTTCGGTGCTCTTTCAAACACTTCAACTCCTGCAACCCCACAAAATTCACTAGTGAGGAGGGTGCTACTAGCCTCCTCCAATGGTTTGAAAGTATGGAGAGCACCTTTGTGAACAACGAGTGTCCTGATGAACTCCGCGTTCGCTATGCTACTAGTGTCCTTCAAAAGGGGGCGCTAACCTGGTGGAATGGCGAAAAGCGCAATCAGGGCGCTGATGTTGCATTATCTTTGTCTTGGGCTGAGGTTAAGGAACTCATGATCGCCAAATTCTGCCCTAGGAACGAAATCAGGAAACTGGAGGATGAGTTTCGTGAGCTCAAACAAGACAGTGGCGAGAATCTTGCGTATACTACTCGATATCATGAACTCAGCATATTGGTTCCACACATGGTCACCCGGTCTCTCGAGCAATCGAGAAATATATCGAGGGATTACCTGATCTGATTCAAGACGTTGTCACTGGAGGAAAATCCACTACGGTGGAAGAAGCCACTCAGCTTGCGGCCACTTTAACAGACAAACACGTAAGGAAAGGAAACTTGGTTAGAAAGGGCACCAAGACGTCTACTGAGAGAACCACCAATGCTGTTGAACGATCTATAACTGTTTTAGCAAAGGCCGCCACTACTTCTTCGAACTCTAAGAAACGAATGAGCGATAATCAGAACCATGCTGTTGTGGGTCCTGTGACTCAACCCCCTATCAAGAAAGCCTACACGGGAATCTGTTGGATCAGTATGCTCTTTGTTTAAGTAAGAACTTGCTATCTTTGACACTTAAGTGTTTAGCAAGCTCTTGTATTTCAGATTGTAAGCACAGCGGAATGTGTAAGTTAAAGCAACACTTTTTATACTTAAGAGGAGTTATTACTCCCTCTTGATGATTGAAACTAATAATGACAAGTATTTATTATGAATCTAAGCAGTAAATGAGAATTAGATACTTAGGCAGATTCACAATAAATACTGAAATGGAATAGAACAGTGAAAGTGTTTGAAGGATTTTTCTATTAAAATCAATGTCTAAAATAGAAGGTTGAAGCCTCCTATTTATAGACGTTTACATACATGTATCTTGCCAATAAAGCAAGTACAGAAATATTTGAAACAAGTTGCACAAGTTGCAACATTGAAACAAACAATTACAGCTAAAAGTAATAATAAACAATAAACTACTGATACAAAAGGCGGTGGAAAATATCTGATGCGAAGTGCTGATGAATGACAAACTACTGATGAGTAGTTTGTCTTCAGTACTTCTGAAGTGAACTTGTCTGGTTTGGACTTCAGAACTTCTGATGAAGTTTCTTCTTCAGCACTTGTCATATCTTCTCTTCAGCAGTTTCTTGTCTTCTCTTCAGTACTTCTATACTTAGCCAAAATTTGCAGAAGTGAATTAGACTAAGGTTTACAAAAGTGGTTTCACCAATCCTTTTTGTCCTAACAATCTCCCCCTGGATTGATGAACCCAAAACCTTACTAATTCCTTATGATCTTCTTCTGTCTTGAACAATCTTCCATATTTCTTTATACATGGTGTTCTTTAGCTGGTTTAACTGTCCATCAGATAGAGATCCTTTCTGTGGTTCCAGATGTTGAATTGTGAGCAGGTCTTGTGTTGACAGTTTCTTTAGATCACTAATCTTCTTGTAAGCCCTGCTTGAAAGGTCTCTTCTTGTCAATAATACTGAGTTGTTAGCAGTAAGTGACCATCTGATGATAGGTACCTTTGACTTGTTAAAGTCAGAGGTATAGGGAACCAGACTTGTCCCTTGGGTTGATGATCCTGAGTGTTGGATGCTTTCTATTTCAGTAAGCCTCAGGTGGGAGTCTCTTCCTTGTTGTTGTTGTTGTTATTGCATATCAGGCATCTGAATAGTTGGGAGATGGTGTTCAGTCACTACCTTGGTATGCATCTTTTCTTTGATAGTTTTTTGAATTTGGTAGGCAAAGGTGGAAGGATCCCTGAATTGTGTTATCAGAGGTTTCTCATCAATGTCAAAATCTGAGTGAACTACTGAACTTCCTTCAAGTAGTACCATTTTGAAATCAGTTTTGACATTGTCCTCTGATTTCTTCCTTTGAGTAGCAGGCCTTCTTGTTGAAACACCAGAAGTTCTAACTACTGATCTTGAAGGTTCAGTAGTTTGAAACTTCTCTGGATTTGCAGCCTTGGCAGCCTTATATTTTCGATAAGTATACATCAGTCTTTCTTCTTTCCATCTGGATACTGAGGCTTTTGAACCATAGCCATCTGCTACTAATTCATCTATCATCTGGGCTCTCTTGGCCTTTCCTTCTTTACTTGCGGCCAGTCTGTCTGCAATTAGTTGTGCCCTTCTTGTCAGCTCTTGCATAGAGAGTCCCTTGAGTGTGTAGGCTTTAGTCTTGCTGTTCTTTGTGATGTAAGACACCAGTTGTTGTCTTTTGTCTTCTTCAGCAACATGATCAATTTCAGCCTGTCTTTGAAGTTCAGCTTGATAAGCCTGGAGCTTCTCTTCATACTCTAAGTCATCCCTTTGTTCCAGATTTTTCCAAATCTGGTCTTCCTTGGCTTTTTGTTGAACTGTCTTTAACCTCTGCTCAAGAAGTTCAGTAGATTGAGAGATTGGAGCAGGGGTTAGGACAGTCATAGTAGTGGTTGTTGTAGGCCTTGGAGGAGCAGAAGTTGGTTTGATTTGTTCAGTGGATCTGGAAGGTTTAGTTTGTTGAGATTTGGGAGTGTTAACCTCTGATTGGTTGACAACTGCTGATGGTTTGTCAACTACTCAAGGATTGTCTTCAGTATCTTCTGAGTCATCAGGACTTTGACCATCAGAGGTTTCTTTATTATGCCTTAGGGATTTTTCAGAAGTTTGGGTCTCATCTTCCTTTTCTGTGGTTTCAATATCTTCCACTGAGACACCAAACTGTTTGGCCAATCCTTCTTTTCTGGCCTGGTTTTTCTGATCTCTCTCTAGGATAGCAAGTCTTGCCTTTCTTCTGGCTTCAACTGTATCCATTGGTTCCTTCATCTTCTCCCTCTTTTTGGATTCATCAATAAGCTTCAGAGGTTTGATCTGATCTGTCAGATTGGCAATTTGTTTGCTGTTGAAGTCAATCTTGGTCTGCAGATCATTCATCTTCGTCTGAATCACCCCAAATTGGTTCTTGATGGACAGCTCCAAGTTAGCTGTATAGGTTTGGAGGTGATTCTTGATGAGGGCATTCATCATTAGATAAAGGTCACCACCTGGGCTGCATAGTTGGTTCATGTCTATGCTTGAAAGCCCAGGGAATTGGGTAGACATTTGATGTGAAGGGTGTGTTTTTGGGAGATCCTCATGTTGTACAGAGGATGCCACTCTAGGGGTTTTAGGGATTGAGTGGACTTTAACCTGTTCAGGGGAGACTAGCTTCTTGAGCTTGGATACCCCTGAAACAGGACCTTCATAAAGTGTCGTCAATTCAGTAGTTTTGGTTGTTGAATCATCATCCAAATAAATGGAATCATCTGAATCCCTGATGTTGTCCTCAATGAGGACTGTCTCAGTTAAATCATGAGCTGAGCCCAACTCAGTTCTCTCATGAACCTCTTGTTCTTGGTTCTGAGGATTTCCTACCTCAGGCATTAAGCCTTCATCAGTAGTTGCCACATCTGAGGTCTTAGCTGTTTTACTTCTATCCTCAGATCCACCACTGGGTGGTAACTGAGTAGTAGCAGCCTCAGATGCCCCAAGAGTCTCTAAGATTGGGCTTAAAGACTCTGGTCCACCCTCATCTCTTGGGTTAGGGCTAGTGATGTCCACATCCATGTCTGATTCTGTGGTTATGTCCCCTGTTTGTTGTGGTTGTAGGGGACTGACATTATCAGATGGGACTATCTCTTTTAGCCCAGAGAGAAGTTTGGCAATCTCTATTGCCTCTGGTTCAGAAATTTGAGGGGTTGGTTCAGAAGTTTGGGCAATAGGTGAAATAGGTTGGTCAGCAGTTTCAAAAGAAGTGTCAGTTACAACAGTTTTTCTAAGTCTTTTTCTTTTGAATAAGATTGTTATGGGTGCTCTTGGTGGGGTTTGAGATGGATGAGACTGAGAGGGTGTTTCAGTCTCACTTATTTGAAGAGCAGATTGCTCATGAGCATGTTCAGGCATCTCAACCTCCTGAACAGCTTTTCTTTTGGGTTGGTGGGTTATTGTCTTTGTTGGATTGGGTTTTTTGGCTTTTGATGGTGTGAGTTTGGATGATGTGGGTTTCAGGGGGACTTTTTGTTGTTCTCCCCGATCATCTTCTGGCCAGGTAGCCGGTTTGTTATGCCTAGAGTATGCT
This sequence comes from Ambrosia x helenae, assembly GCA_030844895.1. Classification (NCBI taxonomy): domain Eukaryota; kingdom Viridiplantae; phylum Streptophyta; class Magnoliopsida; order Asterales; family Asteraceae; genus Ambrosia; species Ambrosia x helenae. Next base: position 54,579,742 of record CM061223.1, read on the forward strand.
TGTGAGGTTAATGGATTTAAAGTTGAAACTTTTCCCACAAGCACCTCATTACCCAGTTCCCCTATTATGCATTGCATAATGAACCTTGGGTATAACAAAAACTTTTTCTTGGTATTATTATGATGTAACACCAACTCATTGAAAAATAATTTTGATGCTCTGAATTTGGTTTCATTCACTATGGAATGAAATATTGGTTGAAAAGTAGAGGGCATCTGGTCATAAGACCTTGTCTTTGGACTCAAACACATAATAATATAATGAAACAAAAGCTTGTATTTTGGTTCAAAATATTTTTTGAAGATAGTAGCATGGGAGAGAGTACCTTGATAACCACACTCTGTCATGGTTAAGTGAATGTCAGAGTTAGCAACATGATCAGGGGCAGTTACATCATTCAGGCCCAGTCTTGTTGCCGGTGTGATGGTCAGTGGTTGATGTATTGTAAAATACATCGATTTCCAGTGTAAAGTTTGTATAGTTTTCGAGTCGTTTAAATAGTACTTTTATTAGTTTTAGGCTTGTACCGGTCTATTTTATTTAGTATAGGTTTTTTTAGATTTTTATTAGTTTTGAGTCAGTTTTAGTGCTTACTTATTTATTTTATATTTTGGTAGGTGTTCGAATGGATGTTGGAACGTAAACGAGCAACTTTGATGAAGTCAAGAACACCCGAGTCTAACGCACGTAGTTATAATAATAATAATAATAATAATAATAAAAAAAAAAAATAAAAAGAAAGACACCCCTTTTGACTTTGAATGCACGGGCCCAAAGCCCTAAACATGAAAAATGATTTTTGGCTTCACTAATTGAGATGGGCTTACATCGAGGAGAGGGCACAATTATAATTGGAGGAAGGCGGCACTTTATATTTGAGAAGGAGAAGGCAACGACAATATTAGGGGAGAGAGCAGCGAAGTTTTGAAAAAAGGCATCATATTATTCTTTGAAGAAAAAAGAGAAAGAGGTGAAGGGTTGAGGCATAGGTGTCAGCACGGGTCGGTTCTAATTCAATATTTATCATTTATTTATTCTAACCCGTTGTGAACGCCATGAATATTATTTGTTTTTATTGTTTTGATATTATCATGACTTTTATTGGCTAGACCTTTTCGCTACCTAGGTTAAAGATGATTGCACATGTTTGATTTATTTTCTTTTGGTCTTGGAACTTTTGGTTGTGGGTTGAATTTTAAAGTAAAGAACTTTTTATTTTCTGGTTTGATGTGTATGCGTATTTAGTTTTATTTAATTAATTTTTATAAACTCCACTTGCGTTTTTGTGAATGTCTTTCATGTATGAATGCGGGTTAGGTTGCGGACTTGGTGTTAGCAACTAGTTTATGGTTAATTTCTGCAGGTTATCCATAGGAGTTGTAATTGTTAGTTAGATGATTCTAAGTATTCTACCAATTCTCAATAGCTGTGAGGTGCGAGATTGTTGGTCTGTCTAGGGTGTTAAATTGCTAGTTCTAGAGGCTTTGTGAGAAGATCTTCCTAGTTTCCCTAGCACTCCTTGTAGGCCAAGTCTTATCAGAAATATTGTAGTTACCCCTTGCACTTTCGGGTGTACTGTGACTTTCGCGCTGTGAGGTAGACTGTCTAGCGGGTACTTTAAGATTCGAGTAGGTAAGCCTGTGAGGGTAACCTCTCAACCGGTGGTTTAACAGCACAACAATATTCTAGGGTTTCCCCTTGAGAAGGGTCGAGGGTGTCTAGTTTATTCTTGATGTTTAGTATTTTAAGATCCCGGTTCCACACCAGTTCCATAGCCATTAGAAGCTTATCATTCATGTGTAGGATTCTAGCCTAGGTAGTGCCTTCCCATCACCTGATCCGAATTCCAGTTCCCAGTTCGTGTCCTCAATTATTTAAGTTTTATTTATTTATTTGCAATTAGTTTGTTAGAAAACCCCCCCTTAAGCAACAAAACAATTTAAGTCAGTTTGTAGATAAGTTATCGAGTCTAGTTTACGTTTTCTAGTAGAGTCTCGTGGGTTCGATACTCGGACTTACTTTAGCTGTACTGCACTGACCGGTACACTTGCCGGTTGTGTGGTTTAGGTTTAGAGAGTCTTAGGTTATAAATTTAAAACTTAGAGTGTCTAGTTTAGGTTAATTTAGTTAGTTTTTACTAAACCACTTTGAGCACATCAGTGGTTTCCCTTTTATTCTTGAGTTTAGGGAGATAATTTCACCATCAGCCGTCACCGTCTCATTGGACAGAACTGAACACAAAAGAGGAATTTGATGAATGGCTTAGATCATACAGGGAAGAGCGAGAAAGGGAACGTAAGGCCATAATCAAGCGTCTAAATAGACCAAGTCCCATAGTTCTAAAGGTTCCTTGCTATGATAAAAATGGGAACTTAGTTGGTCATCATGTTGGCTCCGGCCCGTTAATCCCACTTCCCCCAGGAACAAAGCCGCCTCCAGTGGAGATGGAAACAGTTTATCTGCACCCAGTTTGTAGCGCTCCCCCTGAATCACAATTAGCGCCGGAGACGAAAATGGACGTTGAAGTCCCACCTCCGGTGCCACAGGTTACTATATATGATTTTGGGAGTGACTCTGATGAGGTGGATGACGAAGAAGAATGGGCGGCGTATCAGAGGCCGTTTATGAGGAAAGAAGGGATTGAAGAAGTGGAATTGGGAGATTCTGTTGGTATGATGTTTGGTGCAGAGGAAGACAATGAGATGGGTGAGAAGTCATTGTCCGAAGAGTATGAGTTTTTAGATCTGGAGTTAGAGGGTTTGCCTGTTTATGAAGATTTAGGGGAGTCTGATCCTGATGGAGATATGGCATACCTGGATGCCCTACTCGAAGGTGAACCGACAGACATGACTGAACCTGCACCAGATGAAAGAAATAAGTGTGGGGATCATCCTATGGAAATGGTGGTAGAAGAAGCGCACCATAGCTGGCCCGTGGTAATAGAAGGAACTTCAAAATCAACAACACCACGGGAGAGGGCAAGGAAGAGAAAAAGAAAGGACCGGAACCGAAAGAAGATCAAAGGATGGCACGATTTGGAGAAGAAGAATCCAGTGAAAGTCAAACACGATCAGTCTTCTTGCTATATGCCACGTATCCGGTTCATTCCAGGTAAGTTTAAATTCTGGTGGTTTGACCCATTAAAAATGCTTAAATTATTTTCACTCCCATCAATAAATCTTCAATTTTTAATAAGAACCGGGTGGAATTAAACGGGTTAGATCGGGTCCAGATAAAAGAGAAGCCCCCTGATTAACTTTAAGTGTGGGGAGCCTCTGTAGAGTTTGTAAATTTATATTTATACTTATTTTTTTTCTAGCTTTTCATTTTTTTTAAATTTTATTTGTGGTCCGTCGTTTGGTAGTGGTTCATAGGTTTTTATCTTTCTATTTTATCTTTGTTTTTGTGTCTTTGAGTCTGTTTGCAGGTTTGCGTGTTTGCTTAGGTAGAGGAAATTTCACCATGAGCGGATCCCATGTATCATCTTTATATATATTTTATGAGTGGGAGTTTTGGTAAAGGTTTGGGTAATAAAAGAGAATTTTTCTTAAAAAAAAAATAAATAAATAAATTAACTTTCTGTGAAAAAAGGCTTTTCACGTAATGTGAGTAGTCTGGGCTGACCTGTTCGCCTCATGCGACCAGCTATTACCCCGGAAAGTTATATTTTTTTTTGTCGCTTGCAACACGTGTTGAGATCACCAGTGTCCTTCACGTTGAGCGAGAACCAGATTTTTTTTTTCTTATACCCATTTGGTTCTACCACCATTTATCGCCATTTTGCCAAGCAGGTACGTTTTCTTGTTTGTTGTTATATTATGAGTCTAAGTTAGTGGTTTGAGTCTTTTTATTTTTTTTGTGGTTCGGTATTATGCTCGGATTTTGTTTGTTTCGTTTTGCGCAGGTTTGGATTGCACCGCCCGTACTCAATCTCCATTCGGGTGATTCCAGAGCTGTTATCATTTATCAAGGCAAGCCCAGAGTTTACCATTGTGTCAGAGCCGATCGCGAATGAAATGCTATACGATCGAGCTGGATTGGACTAGAGTTTTGGAGCTTACGAAAAAAAATTTTTACCAGCTAAGTCCTTTTCAATTTGCCCTTGTCTTTTTATTTTTGTATTCAGAATTTATTTTTTGTTTTGAGTCGTTTTCTATTCCTACATTGAGGGCAATGTAGAGTTTAAGTGTGGGGATGGAAACTGTCGTCTAGTCTGTATATAAGGTCGTTTTGAGTCCAAAAAAAAAAATTAAAAAAAATGAAAATTTTTTTTTAAAAAAAAAAAGTCCCTGATTTTGAAGTTTCCATTATATAAAATATGGAAAATGATAGGTAAAGTTAGGTGTCCGGTTTTCAAATAGTATGTATAATAAGATAATTAAAATTGATTGAAAACGTGTCTGATTTGGGATATGTGGGTAGGCTCGGCCGGTAGAAAGGTTTCCTTTGAAAAGTAATAAATTAATTATGTTAGGCTATTTTGTGGGTTCTCATCTAGGAGAAACGGGGAGACCGAAACCGCCAAAAATAGTATAAGAAGCACCGTTATAAGTTTAAAACCGTTAGAATTTCTAATCACTTTGAAAAAAAAAAAATTAGAAATCAAAGCAAAAATGCTGAAGCTTAAGGTGCCTGGCCACTGGGATAGCGACTTGGATTGGTCACACCCTCTGAGTTAAGTATGCTGAGATGAAAGAAAAAAAATGCTGAAGCTTAAGGTGCCTGGCCACTGGGATAGCGACTTGGATTGGTCACACCCTCTGAGTTAAGTATGCAGAAAAAAAAGTGATTTTAAATTCTCTTGGTTTTCTACATAAGACGGTTGGGAAATGGTCAATTGGTCGTTCCTTTAGCTTCATAAGCTTGAGGCGGGATTAGGAGGAACTGTGGCTTCCTTTGAGTGAGACCCTAGATAGACTAATCAACATGAACTTAACATAAATAAAAAGGGGCTTGGAAACCGGTGTGGGTTTAAGAGGATCAATATACCTGCAATCGCAATCAACACGTTAGTAGATTATTAATTAAGTAACCTATGTTTTGAAACTGGATGTAAACCTAACTGTGATTCCATAGCATAATTCTTTTTCAGGGACGAAAAAGAGATAAGTGTGGGGATATTTGATGTATTGTAAAATACATCGATTTCCAGTGTAAAGTTTGTATAGTTTTCGAGTCGTTTAAATAGTACTTTTATTAGTTTTAGGCTTGTACCGGTCTATTTTATTTAGTATAGGTTTTTTTAGATTTTTATTAGTTTTGAGTCAGTTTTAGTGCTTATTTATTTATTTTATATTTTGGTAGGTGTTCGAATGGATGTTGGAACGTAAACGAGCAACTTTGATGAAGTCGAGAACACCCGAGTCTAACGCACGTAGTTATAATAATAATAATAATAATAATAATAAGAAAAAAAAATAAAAAGAAAGACACCCCTTTTGACTTTGAATGCACGGGCCCAAAGCCCTAAACATGAAAAATGATTTTTGGCTTCACTAATTGAGATGGGCTTACATCGAGGAGAGGGCACAATTATAATTGGAGGAAGGCGGCACTTTATATTTGAGAAGGAGAAGGCAACGACAATATTAGGGGAGAGAGCAGCGAAGTTTTGAAAAAAGGCATCATATTATTCTTTGAAGAAAAAAGAGAAAGAGGTGAAGGGTTGAGGCATAGGTGCCAGCACGGGTCGGTTCTAATTCAATATTTATCATTTATTTATTCTAACCCGTTGTGAACGCCATGAATATTATTTGTTTTTATTGTTTTGATATTATCATGACTTTTATTGGCTAGACCTTTTCGCTACCTAGGTTAAAGATGATTGCACATGTTTGATTTATTTTCTTTTGGTCTTGGAACTTTTGGTTGTGGGTTGAATTTTAAAGTAAAGAACTTTTTATTTTCTGGTTTGATGTGTATGCGTATTTAGTTTTATTTAATTAATTTTTATAAACTCCACTTGCGTTTTTGTGAATGTCTTTCATGTATGAATGCGGGTTAGGTTGCGGACTTGGTGTTAGCAACTAGTTTATGGTTAATTTCTGCAGGTTATCCATAGGAGTTGTAATTGTTAGTTAGATGATTCTAAGTATTCTACCAATTCTCAATAGCTGTGAGGTGCGAGATTGTTGGTCTGTCTAGGGTGTTAAATTGCTAGTTCTAGAGGCTTTGTGAGAAGATCTTCCTAGTTTCTCTAGCACTCCTTGTAGGCCAAGTCTTATCAGAAATATTGTAGTTACCCCTTGCACTTTCGGGTGTACTGTGACTTTCGCGCTGTGAGGTAGACTGTCTAGCGGGTACTTTAAGATTCGAGTAGGTAAGCCTGTGAGGGTAACCTCTCAACCGGTGGTTTAACAGCACAACAATATTCTAGGGTTTCCCTTGAGAAGGGTCGAGGGTGTCTAGTTTATTCTTGATGTTTAGTATTTTAAGATCCCGGTTCCACACCAGTTCCATAGCCATTAGAAGCTTATCATTCATGTGTAGGATTCTAGCCTAGGTAGTGCCTTCCCATCACCTGATCCGAATTCCAGTTCCCAGTTCGTGTCCTCAATTATTTAAGTTTTATTTATTTATTTGCAATTAGTTTGTTAGAAAACCCCCCCTTAAGCAACAAAACAATTTAAGTCAGTTTGTAGATAAGTTATCGAGTCTAGTTTACGTTTTCTAGTAGAGTCTCGTGGGTTCGATACTCGGACTTACTTTAGCTGTACTGCACTGACCGGTACACTTGCCGGTTGTGTGGTTTAGGTTTAGAGAGTCTTAGGTTATAAATTTAAAACTTAGAGTGTCTAGTTTAGGTTAATTTAGTTAGTTTTTACTAAACCACTTTGAGCACATCAGTGGTTTCCCTTTTATTCTTGAGTTTAGGGAGATAATTTCACCATCAGCCGTCACCGTCTCAGCATGAGCCCAGAACTCATTTAGAGTTTCAGTATGAATTGGTGGGTCGATTGTGAGAGCAGTAAAATATTGGGATTTTACGACAAGATCAATGATCTCATCATATTGGGACCAGCCTTCTTGTTTTTCAAGAAAGGCCCTTTGATTGTGACCCTGTTTTAGAACGAGAGCCATGTGGTTTGGGTTTTTGTTGATCGAACAGTTGATTTGCAGGTTTAGGTTTTTAAGAGAGTTTTTTAGAGAGAAGGAGGGAATTTTTGAGTTTGAAAGGATAAGTGTTGAAAAAAGATATTTATCAGAAGTTTTTAACCACTTGGATCTTCTTTATTTGAAGTTTTAAACCGCCTAGGTTAAAAATCTCTTTATCAGAAGTTTTTAAACCGACTAGGTCAAAACTTCTGATGATGGGAAAAGTCAGATTTGCCCTTTTTGACTAAACTGCTGATGAAGGATTATCTTCATCAGTAGTTCCCATTTCCTCTTCAGTAGTTTTAACAGCTGATGAGAAATGTTGTACAAATACTTTTATTCATAACTTCTGAAGGTTATTTTATCAGAAGTTATTCACTTTTCAGAAATTTTCCCCATACTGATGTTTTGTTCATCAGTAGTTTCTCTCTTTTCAAAAGTTTTGTTTCAGACTTTTTGTCTTTTTGTAAGTGGAAAATGAAAAATATGTGCAGAACAATAAAATAAACACTTACAAATTTAGCATCCCAAGCATGGATACTAACTTCTGAAATGTTGATGTGTCAAGGGGTTTTGTGAAGATGTCAGCTATTTGATTAGCTGTTGCTACATGCTTCACCTCAATCTTGCCTTTTTCATAGCAATCTCTTATGAAATGGTACCTTATCTCAATATGTTTAGTTTTTGAGAACTGTATCGGATTTTGAATGATGCTAATGGCAGATTTGCTGTCTACAAACAAAGGTGTCTTGGTTTCTTTGATTCCATAATCAAGAAGTTGATATTGGAGCCATTGTATCTGTGATGTACAACTTGCAGCTGCAATGTATTCAGCTTCAGTAGTTGAAGTTGCAACAGATGTTTGCTTCTTTGATTGCCATGACACTAGACAGTTTCCCAAGAATTGACAACCACCAGATGTTGATTTTCTTGTCATCTTACACCCTGCATAGTCACTATTTGAAAAAGCTGATAACTTGGTATTGCTTGAAGCAGGATACCAAATTCCAAGTGTAGGAGTTCCTTTCAGATATCTGAAAATTCTTTTGACTGCTATAAGGTGTGATTCCCTTGGTGCTGATTGATATCTAGCACAGACACATGTTGAAAACATAATATCTGGTCTAGAAGCAGTTAGATATAAAAGGGAACCTATCATGCATCTGTACATGGTTTGATCAACCTGTTTTCCTTGATCATCAGGTTTAACTTGTGTGATTGGTGTCATGGGAGTGGAACATGATTTACAGTCTTGTAAAGAAAATTTATTTAATAATTCTTTAACATATTTTGATTGATGTATAAAAGTTCCATTTGTTTGTTGCTTGATCTGCAGTCCCAGAAAGTACTGCAGTTCTCCCATGGTACTCATCTCAAATTTTGATTGCATGAGCTTCTTAAAATCATCACACAGTTTTGTGTTTGTTGAACCAAAAATGATATCATCAACATAAATTTGAACAAGTTGGACATGATTTCCAACACGTTTAATGAAAAGAGTTTTATCAATGGCACCTCTTGTAAAGTTATTTTTGAGTAAAAAGGTGGAGAGTGTATCATACCAGGCTCTTGGAGCCTGTTTGAGCCCATAAAGAGCTTTGTCCAGTCTGTACACCCACTCAGGATGAGAAGGATCCTCAAACCCAGGTGGCTGACAGACATACACCTCCTCTTTTATCTTTCCATACAAAAATGCACTCTTTACATCCATTTGATAAACTTTAATTTTGTTGGAAATGGCATAGGCCAGAAATAACCTGATGGCCTCAAGCCTTGCAACTGGAGCAAAGGTTTCATCATAGTCAATTCCCTCTTCTTGAGAGTACCCTTGAACTACCAGTCTTGCCTTGTTCTTGATTATCATACCAGCTTCATCTTGTTTGTTCCTGAAAACCCATCTTGTGCCAATTGGTTGCTTGTTTGGAGGTAAGGGACAGATTTCCCAGACCTGTTGCTTGTTGAACTGAAGCAGTTCATCTTGCATAGCTTGTACCCAATTATTGTCTTTGAGGGCTTCCTGGTACTTCTTTGGTTCCAACTGTGAGATAAAGGCTGAAAATAAGCAAAAGTTGGAGAGCTGGTTTCTGGTAAGAACACCTGAAGCTATATCACCCATGATTTGATCAAGTGGATGTTCTTTGTGTTCAATCAGTGGTTGTAAACCACTAACAGGTGTAGGTGGCTCATGTTCTTCAAACAAACTACTGAGGTCTATAATATCTGGTTCAGATGTTCCTTGATCTTCTGTAGTTGGATCTACTGAACCAGAAGTTTGAGTTTGTTCCTTAGTACTTGTTTGATCAGAAGTTTGTGGAACTTCTGATGATTTTGAAGTTGACCTGATAACTGTTTGAGGAGTCCATGGTGTGGGATCCTCATCATCAAACCTTTTGTCACCATAATAAGTAGGTTTTGATGAAGTAACAGCCTTCTCAGGTCCAAAATGGAAGTTGTCAAGGTCAAAAAGTTCAGCAGGATGTGCTGGAATAAGAGTGTGTTTTGACTCATTGAACTTGACATTCAATGTTTCTTCTACTATCCTGGTGTGAGAATTAAAAACCTTGTAGGCTTTTCTAGTTGAAGAGTAACCAAGAAAGTAACCTGAGTCAACTTTGGCAGCAAACTTTGAAATAGATTCCTTGATGTTCAAGATGAAACATTGACACCCAAAAGCCCTGAAAAAGGAGATAAGGGGCTTCATGCCATGAAGAACTTCATAGGCAGTCTTGGAATGTCTCTTGACCACAAGAACTCTATTTTGAACATAACATGATGTGTTAACTGCTTCTGCCCAAAAGTACAAGGGTAGCCCAGAATCAGCTAACATTGTTCTTGCTCCCTCTATTAAGGTTCTGTTCTTCCTTTCTACTACACCATTTTGTTCAGGAGTTCTGGGAACACTGTATTGTCTAATAATCCCTTTAGACAAACAGAATTCATCCAGAGTTTTGTTCCTGAACTTTGTCCCATTATCACTTCTAATGGTTTTGACAGGTAGAGAATATTGTTTCTCCACTTGTAGAATGAAGAACTTGATGATTTCAGCAGCCTCATCCTTGGAGAATAAGAAGAATACCCATGTGAATCTTGAGTAGTCATCAATGATGACTAAGCAGTACTTCTTCTTACCAAGGCTCATAATCTTGACAGGTCTAAATAAGTCCATATGGAGTAGTCTAAGACATGCAGTTGTTTTTGATTCTTCAATAGACTTATAGGAGGACTTATGTTGTTTTCCCTTTAAACAGGATACACAGTGTTCTTGACACTGGTATACTTTCAAAGGTAGACCTCTGACCAAGCCCATTTTTGTGACTTTATTTATGGTTTTAAAGTTCACATGGCCAAGTCTCCTGTGCCAGAGATCAGTTTCTGAAGTTGATGCCCTTGAGAAGAAACAGGCAGTGTTGTTTAATACATTGTCTTTCTCAATGTCCACTGCATAGACATTGCCACATCTTTTGGCAATCAGCAAAGTATGATCTTCAATGATCTTCTCTATCAACTTCTGGCCTTCTGGTGAGATGATCTTGCATGTTGTCTTTGTGAAAAAGGAAGAATATCCTTTATCACACATTTGTGACACACTTAGCAAGTTGTATTCAAGGTTTTCAACCAGATTGACCTTGTCAAACTGTATTTTGCCAGAGGAGACATTGCCATGTCCTAGCACATATCCCTTAGCATTGTTCCCAAAGGATACAGATCCTTCTCTTTGGCTGATAAAATTGTTTATCAGGTATCTGCATCCAGTCATGTGCATAGAGCCTCCACTATCAACGTACCATATGCTGTTTAAGCCCCTGGAAACTCTCTGCACACAATAGCAAATTAGTTAGATTTAGGAACCCAAGCCTGTTTGGCTTTGGGTTTACTCTTGAGAACAGTTACAGTTTGTTTTTGACCAGGTTGAGAAATCCATGTCTTTTTGGCAATGGATTTTTCATTAAGAGCCATGGTGGTATCCTTTTCAGGACCACCATCAACCTTGGTCATCAGTAGTTGTACCAAGTTGATTAGATTTTGAATCTCAGCAGTTTGTGAAACTGCTGATGATTCAGGTCTAACTACTGACAAAGAATTTTGAGAAAAAGATTTTAGTTGAGATTTTATCTTTTTCTGAGAAAAGGTGTTTTCAGGTTGTTGTTTCTTGGGATTAAAGATTCTTTCATAATCATTTCTGATTTGATTTCCCACAACCTGTTGTTTAATTTTTTGATTGAACTGAATTCCTTTTCTGTATCTACAAAACTCTGTTTTGTGGTTGAACAGACCACAAATTTCACACTCTTTTGCCTTTTGTTTTTGATCTAAAGGCAAATTTCTGACATTAGTGTAAAGATTTTGCTCATCAGTAGTTTTCAGGGTCTCAACTCCTGATGTAGATGAAACTACTGATGGCTTGTTGTCAGATTTTGTTAATACTTCTGAACTACTTTCTTTGAAAATACCAGGATTTCTGTTTAGAAAGTTTTCATGGAAAGATGTGCAGTCTTCCCCTTCAGAAGTTTCATTTGAAACAATTTTTCTCCCATCTTCAGTAGTTTTGGGAGAGAAATCTGTTGGTGTTTCAACATGATGGTACCCTATGCCAAACTTAACATTTGAAGCACTCTGTTTGTTTAGCAATAGCTGGTACCCCTTACAAGAATCCACCCATTTTTTCACAACTGATCTTGGTGTCAGCAAGCTCTTTTCTGACATTCCCAAGATCTTCTATCATCATTTTAATTTGTGCTTGGGTTTGAATAGCTGAGTTAGTTAATTTAGAGACTTCTTTTGTTTTAGTAGTAAGTTTTCTCTCTAAATCACATTTCATCTGAGTGTATTTTCTTTCTAAATCATTGGCTTTTCCTTGTAAGTGCACATTTGTCTCTCTTATGAGAGCAAAAGATTCTTTGCAAGAATTTGAGCAAAGTTTTGTCAAAGACTCTTTTGATACCTGTGACAATGCAGATTTTGAAGTACAGCCTTCAAATGCCATTAAGGCAAAGTTCTTTCTGCCATTGTCTGGTTCTCCCCAGTTGATGTCAAACAACTTGTTGTCTGCATCAGGATTGCACTCTGTGGTGTCAAAAGGAAGACTGCTCTAGTCAACATACCCTGAGGTGAAAAGACTTTGTTGAGAGGGTTGTTGAGGCTGTGGAGGTTGTTGAGCAGGTGGAAAGGGAGGGATTGATTGTTGGCTCTGCATCTGTTGAGCAGGCATTTGAACATATTGTACTTGTGGCATGTATTGCTGTTGAGGAGCTTGTGCCTGTACAAAATGAGCACTCCCTTGAGTTCCATTATTCCTATTATAATTGGGGTTAAAGTTATTTCCAGATTGTGATTGGTTAAAGCTAGAGTTTCTACACTCTCTAGCAAAGTGTCCCAACTTCTGACACTTGTGACATCTCAGTTTAGATTTGTCAAAACCAATTTTTGTATTACTGGTCAATCCTAGAAATTTCCTTCCTGACCTTTTATAAAACTTGTTAGTTTTAATGCTTAGCATGGCCAGTTGGTATAAAATGTCCATTTCTTCTAAGTCATCACTGCTAAAGTTTTTCAAATCATCCATGATAAAACATAGATTATCAGCAGTTTGACTTTGGTCATCATTGTCATAACCTGGGAAAGATCTTTCTGATGAGATCCCAGTTGTTATGTCAATGTTGTCATAAGATCCATAGGAACAAGTTGGCGAGTCTTGTCCCAAAAGTGCTGTACTACCTGGTAGGTAGTCATCAGCAGTTTAACCAGATGATTGTAATTTCTTCTTTTGATCAATTTCTCTCTCAAAAGTAAGTAATCTCCCATGGAGTTTTGTAAGAGTGAGGGAGCCAATATCTGGTGAGGATCTTAAAACAATGGAGTATGTTTCCCATTTGTCTGGTAAAGACCTTAAAAATCTATGTAGCATAGATATTGTTGTATAGGTCTGACCATTTAACTTTAGCTCAGATATTAATGAGGAGAATCTTTCAAATTGTTGAGTTAAAGTTTCCCCATTAATGTGAGCAAATGTCTCATATTGTTGAGCTAAAATCTCTCTAGTGTTGGCAATCACCTCTTCAGTTCCTCCAAACTGTTCTTTAAGACAATCCCAGAGTTCTTTGGCACTTTCACAATGTAAAAGGCCAGAGTATATCTCATTTGGGAGAGCCATTGCCAACATAGAGAATTCTTTTGCATCTAGCTCAAGTTTTAGGAAATCATCATCTGTATAATCTTTTGGGTCTTTAGGGACCTCAACTTTAGTTTCAAGATTGATATTTACTGGTTTATGTGGTCCATATATCACAGATTTCCAGCAACCTGTGTTGGTCTGTGATAATGTATGCGTCATCCTTCTTTGCCAGATGTTATATTCATTTCTTACTAGCATAGCAGGTTTTGTCGCAGAACCAGTATTATGTGGATCCATTTTAAAGAGTATTGATTTGTCAGATGACTCTTTTAAGTGATGGATGTTGATAAAAAGTGAACTTTTGATCTTTTATTGAGTATCAATAAGAGCTTTGTGTCTGATTCTCAATTTGTTAGATTGATATGTGATCAGATAAACCAATGCTCTGATACCAATTGTTGGATCAGTATCATCTTTGTTTAAGTAAGAACTTGCTATCTTTGACACTTAAGTGTTTAGCAAGCTCTTGTATATCAGATTGTAAGCACATCGGAATGTATAAGTTAAAGCAACACTTTTTATACTTAAGAGGAGTTATTACTCCCTCTTGATGATTGAAACTAATAATGACAAGTATTTATTATGAATTTAAGCAGTAAATGAAAATTAGATACTTAGGCAGATTCACAATAAATACTGAAATGGAATAGAACAGTGAAAGTGTTTGAAGGATTTTTCTATTAAAATCAATGTCTAAAATAGAAGGTTGAAGCCTCCTATTTATAGACATTTACATACATGTATCTTGCCAATAAAGCAAGTACAGAAATATCTGAAACAAGTTGCACAAGTTGCAACATTGAAACAAACAATTACAGCTAAAAGTAATAATAAACAATAAACTACTGATACAAAAGGCGATGGAAAATATCTGATGCGAAGTGCTGATGAATGACAAACTACTGATGAGTAGTTTGTCTTCAGTACTTCTGAAGTGAACTTGTCTGGTTTGGACTTCAGAACTTCTGATGAAGTTTCTTCTTCAGCACTTGTCATATCTTCTCTTCAGCAGTTTCTTGTCTTCTCTTCAGTACTTCTATACTTAGCCAAAATTTGCAGAAGTGAATTAGACTAAGGTTTACAAAAGTGGTTTCACCAATCCTTTTTGTCCTAACAGAATCCATCCTCAATGCAACACTTGCAAGTATCATCACCCTATAAATCTTCCATGTCGTCAACGCACTAGATGTGGAAGGTTTGGACACTTTGCCACTACTTGTCGTGTAACGGCTAGGACACAGGATAATCATCAAACAACTGCCCAGGAACCACTGCCGATTACTAACGGCCGGGCATGTTATATTTGTGGAGACCCTAACCACATGTGACCTCGATGCCCTGAACTGAATAATGTAAACCAGGTGGCACATGGACGAGCTTTCAACATCAATATCAACGAAGCAAACGGTCAGGGTGACATTAATCCCACTGGCTAAACCATGGATGGAATCTTCTTAAGACTCGAGAATCCAATACTTGTGTGTTCATTTTCTTGATCCTATTATCATTTTGTAACCAATCGTGTCGTACTCATAAGCATATAACATCTATAAATTTCCTTGCATATTATTGTGTACGAACGCAGGTTGGAAATTTATCATATTTGGTCACGTTTATTTTAATCGTAGAAGTTTTAGACTCTACCTTACATTTTATTGAAACATTTGGACTTTATATCCATGAAAATCAAATTACTAAAAAAAAACTTGATACTTGATCCTACAGAGCTTTTCTAAAAAAAAAACATCATTGTTTGTTATATGAAACTTGATTTTTCCTTAAATTGACTATTCACATTTAATTATTCATGATACTCGTAAACATGGCTGGCCAAACATGAGCTATTTCTATAGACCCCTAAGATAACACTTATACTTAATGGTTGCCGTACTTATAAACTTGCTTGCATGTGTGTATTATCAATTTGCATGTCGATCTATGAAAGACAACTACTACATTATCCACTCAACTCAGACAAACATTTAACTTAAAGGGCTCCTCGGGTGAGTGGTAGCCCATACTTAAATTTTGTTATGCTTGCAAGTCGCTGCAAACCAATGTAATTGACCTCATTATTACATAGCCTCATTTCGTTGATAACGCCTCATTGCAACCCAACGTGTTTGTTGTGTCATTTTCTTGTGGAACTTATTTGCTTTTAATGTGTTGTTAGGTTAGGATCATAGAAGGACATAAAACCCTAATGTAAGGTAAATTGATGATTCCGGTCCGGAACGTAATCATGAATTTATAGGTACGTTAAGGTGGTGTGAAATTCTATTAGAGTTTTTGGTAGGCGTCCAGTACGTTTTCAAGGTATCAAAGGTGTGGTGGGTTAGCTAAGGTACACCCTATATATAAACACTAATGATGCATTGAAAGTGAGACTGGAAGTCGGACCAGGAACAAACTCTAGTTACTTGGTAGTTCATTTGGTCTTTCTATAGTCAATCAACTCGTACATTTATTTTAGGATTCCTAAAACTTGAAATTTAGTGATTTACTAGATTCTTATTCTCCTTATTATTCGAGACGAACCTAATCCAATCCTTAATTCACACCTATCAAACCTCTTAACCAAAATCATTCAAATTTTCCAAACCCCGGTTATCTTGATTTCTACCCAAACATCCATAACCTTATGTTTCTAATAACTTCGGGACGAAGTTTCTAAAAGTAGGGGATGCTGTGACATCCGTCACTTTTATCACTATTATTATTATTATATATATATATACATTTTTTTCGTACCTCCTATCTTGTACGTCACATTTTATCCTCATCTATAATAATAATAATAATAATAATAATAATAATAATAATAATAATAATAATAATAATAGTGAGTTTCATTTTTAATTTTATTAAATTTAACCATAACCTTATCCTCTAAACTTACCATTAACAAAACCCACTATCCCCACCTAAGCCCAAAACACAACCCAACCCAACCATCCCTTTTAAAACATTTCTGAGCCCACAATACTGGCCCAAGGCCGGCCCACAACTAACCCTCTCCTCTGTTTAAAACAAATATATATACACGTTGATGCCCAGACTCGAACCGGTGCCATCAGCCGGGTTCAAACACAACACGCCAACAGCAACTGAGCTATGGCTCATTTCTGAATTTATCCCAACTCGAAATATATATAAGCCATCTAAACCTTTGTTTGCTTCTTCCTCCTTCTCACTGTTCGAACGCTGCACCTAAACCACACCAAGGAGCCATAATTTCTGATCCAAAAACACGTCTATAATCAATCAATCCCGGATTTTACGCACCCTAATCACCTCTACTTCCTAAACCAATACCACGCATGATTGAACGCGTCAATTATCGAGTTAATGCCCATTATTGAACTTTCCTAAACAACTCGAATGAAATCTGTATAAATACTCGTTTTTTAAACAATTAGACTCGCACACAATCTTTGAAAAGAACGATTAACAAACCCCCACCCTCAAAACTTCTTGTATCGTGTTTGTTCGTGCTAAATCAAGAACGGTTGACTTTTGTTTGACCACGAAATTGGAGGCTACGTGTGTGGTATGAACTTAATTTTTTTGTTTCTAATTGTTAATCGGCCACTGGTCGTTGATACCCCTATGGTTAATTATTGTTTGATCATATGTTTGATCGGATTAGAATTTTATGGTTTGATTGGGGAAGATAACCCTTCGCAAATACCACTTTTATTTAAATCAGACTTAAAGAAATCACCAAATGACCCTCAGATTAGTTGGTGAAACCCTCGTTGATTAAAACTTTGAACCGGCCAAGGGCCCAGGTTCGACCCCCATGAGCTGCAACTTTTTTGCGTCTTTTTTTATTTATTTCCTTTTGTATTATAATTTGCATTTAAAATAGTTATGGTGGTTTATAAATCCTACAAAAATTCTTTAGTTATTCTTATGATAAACTTCACTATCCAATTTTTAGTTTTTCAAAAATCTTTTATTTATTAAATATAATAAATATTACAAATTTATTCTATTATAATTTTAAAATTCTATAAAATTATCAAAACGACTTTATAAAATTTCACAAAAATTATTCTAAGTTTATAAATCAATAAACAAGTCTGAAATGATTTTTGTTTCTGAAAAATCATTTATTTAATATTTTTTAATCAATTTTTGTTAGTTTCAACATAAATAAATCATAATAAATTCATTTTTCAATGTTTTTGCACCAAAATTTTATATAAATTATTTCTATCCATTTAGAACAGAAATACATTTTTTAATTTAAAAATTCTTTAATTTTAATATTTTTAAATATTAAAGTTACATTTTGACAATTTGAAATAAATAGATTTAATATTCTATTTATAAAAAAATAATTTTAAAAAAATTATTTTCACACTTAAAACTTTATATTGTGACCATCTTTGATTTAAAATTTACAAAAAAACTTTTGTTTATTTAGTTATCAAATTTCTCTTATTTATTAAACGTTTAATTTATTAATCAAACGAATACTTATCCCCAATTCGAAACCCTAGAAAATACTTATAGAATAGATAGACTTAGACTTATTTGTTACCTTATACATAGGGTGATACTTGGCAACGTTAGATTACACTTATTCAATTCCACAAGACTTACCACCTTGCTAAGGTGAGTATTACTTATCCCCTTTTTCGTTTTTACACTTTTGGGGTGATTCATGCACAAGTATACAAAACTTTCACATTCAGTTACACATACATTTTTCTTCATTTACAATTCATATACGTGTCTTGTTTATCTTTGTGCTTATGTTTGAACATGAACGTAGCTTACATACAAAATCGTACATCTAGACATAACTTATGTTATGGTGCTCTTTACATATAGACGTAACTTATGTACGGTGCTCATTTAGGCATAACTTATGTTATGGTGCTCTTTTAGACTTGACACGTGTTAGGGTGCTCATTATAAATTTCATCTTACCAACTTTACATTTGATCTTTGTCTTGTTTGGTTACTTGTATGCTTACATAATGCCTTGGTGATGCTAGACACATGAATTGTACCACTTTTCAAACTTATACTATATGTACAAAGCTAGGTAGTACTCACCAACATCATATGTTGACAAAAAATTTATTTTCGTGCATGTTTCAGGATAAGCTGCTTGACGCTTCACATAGGACTTTGGACTTAGACTAAATAAATCAACTATCTCTCTTTTTCTTGTCATGTATTTATTTTCACATGTTGTAAAACAATATTCAATAATCAAATATTTACATTTTAGTACCATAAGCTTTTGAACAATCGTCACTACGTGACACCTCGATGATTCCGCCATCGGTTGGGGTGTTACAATTAATAAACTTAAGCTTCAATTCCATTGAAGCTTCATGTTATGCGTGTAGATCTTTGAATCGTGCCAAAAGTTCTACATCTTTAATACCGGACTCTGAATTGCACAACACCGACAAATCACGAACAACAGTCGAAGACATTGACTTCAAAATCCGTTGAACATCGTCTCGCTCAAATGTGCCCAAGTGCAAACGGTCAAAACAAATCTTCAACTCTCTTATAGTCTTCAAATCTTAATAGAATTGTCCTGTAATTTGATTAAGAACATATTCCTTCATTTCATCTTCACGGTTATCACTTGGGGCTGACATTGATCCAATTGGTGAAGATTGAAATGTAAATGTTAATATTAATTAAAATCGTTTATGATGAACGTCCGGATGTCTTTAGTATTTTATAGACCGATAACGTGTGAAGATGAAAGGTCCTAGGTAGAATAGTTATTATACTTGGGTTAACGTGTTAAACGAAAGGTTTTCTTATAATGATTATTTAATTAATTTCAAAACGTATATAGTATCTAAAAAGCCAATACAATTTGTGAAACATAAATGGACAATACTATCAGTTATTAAACATCTGATCAATATTTTTATATTTATCTTTTTCCTTATTTTTCACTCACGATTTTTAAACGTTAGTAATTTTTATATACGACATTTTTTATAAAAAAAATTACACCAAATTAATGAGTGTTTTATTATTTTTCCAACAAGCACCAAAGTGCTATACAAAAAACGAAAAAATAAACAAATTTTTAGTGGGGTTATTTTCATGCAGAAAAAACACAAAGTGTTTAAGTAATTCATTAATCATGTCTAAACAAGTCAATAATCATAGTATGATAGTATATATGCTTTTAAACATCTCATTACATATAAAAATCTGCTAACTACATATATATTCACAGATGTAGTCATTTTTTGTATCTATTTTTTTATATATTTTGATGTGCACAAGTAGAATTAAAAGTAGGTTTTATGAGTTATCGAGTGTTGATCGTATTAAAAATGAAAATTTATGAAAAACGATCTATTCCTTTTACAGTTTTGTTACTTCATATTAGATTTGTCTATCCTGGGTAAGTAATATATATATATATACCATATTAATAAGCATATATGAAGGGCAGAATTGGTCATTTGCCACTTTACAAGCCTTGAAAGCATGTTGTACAATGATCCAATGCATAAAAACTCTTAAGTGCAAGCTTAGATGCATCATGTACAAGCCCCCTAAGCCTAAGAAAAAAAACACGCATACACATATTAGGTTTCATTCTTTAGATCTCATTATTTGCCCCTTCTCTCTCTCTCTCTCTCTCTCTCTCTCTCTCTCTCTCTCTCTCTCTCTCTCTCTCTCTCTCTCTCTCTCTCGATTCAAGAACATCTACAAATGTCACCCCTTTTCTCTGGCTATTTTTTACTCTAGGGTTTCTAGCTGCTAATTAGTGATGCAAGAGCAAGTTTTCATCAGATCTAATGATGACATGGTGTGTAGTGTCAAGCATATCGGTATTTTTTTGCTCTAGGGTTCCAGATCCACGTTTTTTGCTCTAGGGTTCCAGATCAGTGGCAACGGAGGTGGGTTCCTGACTGGAGATGGTGGTTGAGGTCTGTTCCGGCAACCTGAGGTAAGTCCAACAACCTCTTTTTGATTTGTTTAAGTCACGCGCTTTAGTTATTGAATCTGATGTTTGTGTTTGCTCTAAACTTGCAGATCTAGGGTTCTACTTTCAAGTCTTGGACTTACCTCATGCTAAATGTAAATAACTATGATGTAGCTGTTACTGTTGTTGCTTTCAGCATAGTTCATTTGATAATATTTTGGTTGCTGTTGTGTTAATTGATTTTGGTTAACTGCAATGTAGACCAATGAAATAATTAGTGCTGGTGCAATGGGACTAAAACTCCATAAGGATTGGGGAACCACTCCTGCTGCTATAGATAATTGTTTGGTTGTTGTAGAGCAATATTATATCCAGGTGACTTATTATTATTATTATTATTATTATTAATATTATTATTATTATTATTATTATTGCAAATTTTAAGAAAGTGAAGGTTTAAGTTACTTCTAATTTTTGTCCTTTCACTAAAGATTAATTTTAATCAATGTTAACTACTTATGAGTTACATGATATTCATTATGTGATGTGTAACCAAATAATTTGCATTTTATATTGAAAAGGGTATATTTATGCTTTTATATTATTTATCTCAATAACATACATTACTATAATCAGCTCTTGACAATCCCTTTTATTTTTGGTGATAAATAGGGACACCTTTTGGTCAGGGACAACAAAAAGGAAGACTATTTGGTGAAACTGGATTTCAAAAAAATTAGAGTACACACCTTTAGGGTAATTTGTCTTTTTGTTCAATATTGTTTCTATTTGGTACACTTTTAATACCTATACACTTCCTTTCTGAATCATACACTTTTTTTCTGAAACATTACAGTTCAAACAAATTTGGAGAGATCTCCGATCTTAAGCTCAGTTGGACTCAAATATATTACATTTAAAACATAAAAAGTGTGTTGAACAAAAAGACTCTCTTAACCTTATCACAACATGGAAAAAATTACTACTTTTTAAGATGATTTGTAGATTTGGGTTTTACATATTCACTAGCAAGGCTTGAAACTTAAATAAATGTCATAGCCAATGTTTTTTTTTTTTAATTTGCTAGAACCACCTAGAGGTGTTATTGTATTTGTAATCATTCTTTTAATAGGGATTACATTTTAGAAAGTACTAGCATTGGAAGCACGCCCGTTGCGGCCGGTTTGTATAGTAGGAGGATTGGGTCGGCATTGGTTAGGTTCGTTTATGGTACCAGCAAATTCGAAAGAGAACAAAAATATAAGTTCAGTTCCTTAAAATAAGAAAAAATAGTGAAAATGTATTTATTGTGCGTGGAATCAAATGGACAGACAAAAAAAGTAAATAGAAATCAATTAAATAAAATATCGAATACATATATAAGATTCAAAGAAAATTCTATGGTTTTGGAGTACGGCTACATGCATTGTCTTGCAAACCAGTGAACTTCATCGCCTGGAAGTCAGTTTGTACAGACTATAGTACATCCATTACAGCCAAACTTGTTAGCAAAGGTATGACATTAGCTATAAATCTTGACTCATCCCTTACGAAACGAAAGAGAATATATCTTTTGAAATTAATTCGAATTACACCACTGTAAACAACCAAAAACATCTATACATTCAAAAACACCAACGTAAAAACATAGTTACACAAGAAAATATACAACCTACATCTAAAAGCTAACTCTACAAAAATCTTGTCCACTAACTCAAACAAGTACACCGGTGTAAATTTTCAAAAAAAAAAATAGTAATACTAATATGTAACCATTCATCCTTACCATCCGTCTTCACCAAAAATATACACAACCTACATCTAAAAACTAATACCTCAAACAGGAAAAAAAACATGAGTGTAAAAACCTAAAACTACAAAAGATCTATACCTCAAACATCTACACGTTTCATATTTTACACTGGTGTTTTTACATCATCATCTTCACAGCATCTCCTGACAAAACCTAAAAAATTAATATTAATAATTTTACACTGATGCACAAAATAATATCAGAAATAATAATAATAATAACATAAATAATAATAATAATAAATAATAACAGGAAATAATAAAAATATTAATAATAATAACATAAATAATAATATTAATAATATTAATAATAATAATAATAACATAAATAATAGTAATAATAACAGGAAATAATAAAAAAATTAATAATAATAACATAAATAATAATAATAACAGAGTTAATAATAATAATAATTAAAAAAAATAACACACATTCTCTTCATCTTTGTCACAGATCCACCGCAAATCCACCACTACCGAGCCCCAACCACCGTCATCTTCTCTTCATCTTCGTCACAGATCCACCGCAGATCCACAAAAAAAAAACCCTGCCACTCCCACCGTCGTCACCCACTACCCATCGACCCACCACCAACCTTCATCGAACCACCACCAAAAACCACCACAGCCCCTCCACCACCAACCTTCATCTTTATCTTCAAGATCCGTCCACCCCCTACCCACCACGTTCAAATCCACCTCCACCCACAACCCCATCCAAACCTGAAACCCACCCCTCTGCACCGTCTCCCACCGCCCATCTCCGATCAACCCCCATTTCCCAACCCTCTGCACCGTCTCCCACCCCCATCTCCGACCAAAGAATTGAAAAAAACCTTCAGATCTGCCCCTTGTTCTTTTGTTTTTTTAGAGAGAGAAAGAGAGAGAGAGAGAGAGAGAGAGGGGGGGGGGGGTTTGTGTGTATTTTTTAGAGAGATAGAGATGGGTTACTGTGGTTTTAAAAAAAACGAGATTAAAAAGAGGTGTGGTGGGTGTGGGTGGGGTTGGGTGGGTGGGGTGGGGTAGGGTAGGGGAGGTGGTATTTGACTAAAATGCTCTCCATTATAATAATCTTAAGTGGGTTATGTGTCACCTTATTATTGGGTTGGGGGAGTTCTCAAGTTCTCGCAACTCAGAGGAGTTTTCAAAATATCCGGATCCTATATATATATATATATATATATATATATATATATATATATATATATACTAGGCGAGATACCGTGTGGAAACACACGGGACGAGTAGGCCAAGCCTTATCCGCTGTACGGTAACCACTGACACGTCAATAGACCAAACCCTCTAAAACACTCGATCTATCGTTAAAAGAAAAACTGTATTTTGTAACGTCTGTTCATTTCACAACATGAGTTAATAATATACTGAGGCAATAGATCGTTTGTTACTCAACGGTTTGTAATTCAACGTTTGTTCGTTTCGCAACTCTGTTCATTACATCAATTAAGAAGGTTTTTAAAAACACCTGGATGTAAAAAACTGTTGATTCAAACAGTTGTTAATTCAACGGCTTCTTTCAAACAGTTGTTGCATTAACCACCGACACGTTAACAGACCAAACGACGTCTGCTGAGAGAAACCGTTGTTTCGCAACGAATGTTTATATCTTTTAACACTGATCAGATGTTTAATAACTGAAAGGTTACAACCAAGGAACAAAAACTCTACAGACGGATTAAAAATTTGTAGTCAATATGTAGCGATATATAAAAAACCATATCTAATCAAAGCTAAACAAAACAAATATAATCAACTTTAAACATCAATATACATTATGAATTCCATCTTCATAACATCGGTTTATATATATGAATATACATTAGGAATTAATAAACTTAAGCTTCAATTCCTTTGAAGGTACAATTCCTTTTATTCTTGAACTTTAAGCACTTTAGGCATATGAAACTCAATATGCGTATTAACTCATTGATATGCGATGGGTGGTATCCACGGCTAGTTAAAGGAATTAATAAACTTAAGCTTCAATTCCATTGAAGCTTCATGCTGTGCGTGTAGATCTTTGAATCGTGCCAAAAGTTCTACATCCTTAATACCGGACTCTGAATTGCACAACACCGACAAATCACGAACAACAGTCGAAGACATTGACTTCAAAATCCGCTGAACATTGTCTCGCTCAAATGTGCCCAAGTGCAAACGGTCAAAACAAATCTTCAACTCTCTTATAGTCTTCAAATCTTAATAGAATTGTCCTGTAATTTGATTAAGAACATATTCCTTCATTTCATCTTCACGGTTATCACTTGGGGCTGACATTGATCCAATTGGTGAAGATTGAAATGTAAATGTTAATATTAATTAAAATCGTTTATGATGAACGTCCGGATGTCTTTAGTATTTTATAGACCGATAACGCGTGAAGATGAAAGGTCCTACGGTAGAATAGTTATTATACTTGGGTTAACGTGTTAAACGAAAGGTTTTCTTATAATGATTATTTAATTAATTTCAAAACGTATATAGTATCTAAAAAGCCAATACAATTTGTGAAACATAAATGGACAATACTATCAGTTATTAAACATTTGTTCAATATTTTTATATTTATCTTTTTCCTTATTTTTCACTCACGATTTTTAAACGATAGTAACTTTTATATACGACATTTTTTTTATAAAAAAAATTACACCAAATTAATGAGTGTTTTATTATTTTTCCAACATGCACCAAAGTGCTATACAAAAAACGAAAAAATAAACAAATTTTTAGTGGGGTTATTTTCATGCAGAAAAAACACAAAGTGTTTAAGTAATTCATTAAATTCATGTCTAAACAAGTCAATAATCATAGTATGATAATATATATGCTTTTAAACATCTCATTACATATAAAAATCCGCTAACTACATATATATTCACAGATGTAGTCATTTTTTGTATCTATTTTTTTATATATTTTGATGTGCACAAGTAGAATTAAAAGTAGGTTTTATGAGTTATCGAGTGTTGATCGTATTAAAAATGAAAATTTATGAAAAAAACGATCTATTCCTTTTACAGTTTTGTTACTTCATATTAGATTTGTCTATCCTGGGTAAATAATATATATATATATATATATATATATATATATATACTATATTAATAAGCATATATGAAGGGCAGAATTGGTCATTTGCCACTTTACAAGCCTTGAAAGCATGTTGTACAATGATCCAATGCATAAAAACTCTTAAGTGCAAGCTTAGATGCATCATGTACAAGCCCCCTAAGCCTAAGAAAAAAAAACACGCATACACATATTAGGTTTCATTCTTTAGATCTCATTATTTGCCCCTTCTCTCTCTCTCTCTCTCTCTCTCTCTCTCTCTCTCTTTCTCTCTCTCTCTCGATTCAAGAACATCTACAAATGTCACCCCTTTTCTCTGGCTATTTTTTACTCTAGGGTTTCTAGCTGCTAATTAGTGATGCAAGAGCAAGTTTTCATCAGATCTAATGATGACATGGTGTGTAGTGTCAAGCATATCGGTATTTTTTTGGCTCTAGGGTTCTAGATCCACGTTTTTTGCTCTAGGGTTCCAGATCAGTGGCAACGGAGGTGGGTTCCTGACTAGAGATGGTGGTTGAGGTCGGTTCCGGCAACCTGAGGTAACTCCAACAACCTCTTTTTGATTTGTTTAAGTCACGCGCTTTAGTTATTGAATCTGATGTTTGTGTTTGCTCTAAACTTGCAGATCTAGGGTTCTACTTTCAAGTCTTGGACTTACCTCATGCTAAATGTAAATAACTATGATGTAGCTGCTACTGTTGTTGCTTTCAGCATAGTTCATTTGATAATATTTTGGTTGCTGTTGTGTTAATTGATTTTGGTTAACTGCAATGTAGACCAATGAAATAATTAGTGCTGGTGCAATGGGACTAAAACTCCATGAGGATTGGGGAACCACTCCTGCTGCTATAGATAATTGTTTGGTTGTTGTAGAGCAATATTATATCCAGGTGACTTATTATTATTATTATTATTATTATTATTATTATTATTATTATTTTTGCAAATTTTAAGAAAGTGAAGGTTTAAGTTACTTCTAATTTTTGTCCTTTCACTAAAGATTAATTTTAATCAATGTTAACTACTTATGAGTTACATGATATTCATTATGTGATGTGTAACCAAATAATTTGCATTTTATATTGAAAAGGGTATATTTATGCTTTTATATTATTTATCTCAATAACATACATTACTATAATCAGCTCTTGACGATCCCTTTTATTTTTGGTGTTAAATAGGGACACCTTTTGGTTAGGGACAACAAAAAGGAAGACTATTTTGTGAAACTGGATTCAAAAAAATTAGAGTACACACCTTTAGGGTAATTTGTCTTTTTGTTCAATATTGTTTCTATTTGGTACACTTTTAATACCTATACACTTCCTTTCTGAATCATACACTTTTTTTCTGAAACATTACAGTTCAAACAAATTTGGAGAGATCTCCGATCTTAAGCTCAGTTGGACTCAAATATATTACATTTAAAACATAAAAAGTGTGTTGAACAAAAAGACTCTCTTAACCTTATCACAACATGGAAAAAATTACTACTTTTTAAGATGATTTGTAGATTTGGGTTTTACATACTCACTAGCAAGGCTTGAAACTTAAATAAATGTCATAGCCAATGTTTTTTTTTTTTTAATTTGCTAGAACCACCTAGAGGTGTTATTGTATTTGTAATCATTCTTTTAATAGGGATTACATTTTAGAAAGTACTAGCATTGGAAGGACGCCCGTTGCGGCCGGTTTGTATAGTAGGAGGATTGGGTCGGCATTGGTTAGGTTCGTTATGGTACCAGCAAATTCGAAAGAGAACAAAAATATAAGTTCAGTTCCTTAAAATAAGAAAAAATAGTGAAAATGTATTTTATTGTGCGTGGAATCAAATGGACAGACAAAAAAAGTAAATAGAAAACAATTAAATAAAATATCGAATACATATATAAGATTCAAAGAAAATTCTATGGTTTTGGAGTACGGCTACATGCATTGTCTTGCAAACCAGTGAACTTCATCGCCTGGAAGTCAGTTTGTACAGACTATAGTACATCCATTACAGCCAAACTTGTTAGCAAAGGTATGACATTAGCTATAAATCTTGACTCATCCCTTACGAAACGAAAGAGAACATATCTTTTGAAATTAATTCGAATTACACCACTGTAAACAACCAAAAACATCTATACATTCAAAAACACCAACGTAAAAACATAGTTACACAAAAAAATATACAACCTACATCTAAAAGCTAACTCTACAAAAATCTTGTCCACTAACTCAAACAAGTACACCAGTGTAAATTTTCAAAAAAAAAATAGTAATACTAATATGTAACCATTCATCCTTACCATCCGTCTTCACCAAAAATATACACAACCTACATCTAAAAACTAATACCTCAAACAGGAAAAAAAACATGAGTGTAAAAACCTAAAACTACAAAAGATCTATACCTCAAACATCTACACGTTTCATATTTTACACTGGTGTTTTTACATCATCATCTTCACAGCATCTCCTGACAAAACCCAAAAAATTAATATTAATAATTTTACACTGATGCACAAAATAATATCAGAAATAATAATAATAATAACTTAAATAATAATAATAATAATAATAAATAATAATAACAGGAAATAATAAAAATATTAATAATAATAACATAAATAATAATATTAATAATATTAATAATAATAATAATAATAATAACATAAATAATAGTAATAATAACAGGAAATAATAAAAAAATTAATAATAATAACATAAATAATAATAATAACAGAGTTAATAATAATAATAATAATAATAATAACTAAAAAAATAACACACATTCTCTTCATTTTTGTCACAGATCCACCGCAGATCCACCACTACCGAGCCCCAACCACCGTCATCTTCTCTTCATCTTCGTCACAGATCCACCGCAGATCCACAAAAAAAACCCTGCCACTCCCACCGTCTCCCACCGTCGTCACCCACTACCCATCGACCCACCACCAACCTTCATCGAACCACCACCAAAAACCACCACAGCCCCTCCACCACCAACCTTCATCTTTATCTTCAAGATCCGTCCACCCCCTACCCACCACGTTCAGATCCACCTCCACCCACAACCCCATCCAAACCTGAAACCCACCCCTCTGCACCGTCTCCCACCGCCCATCTCCGATCAACCCACATTTCCCAACCCTCTGCACCGTCTCCCACCCCCATCTCCGACCAAAGAAT
This sequence comes from Ambrosia x helenae, assembly GCA_030844895.1. NCBI lineage: Eukaryota > Viridiplantae > Streptophyta > Magnoliopsida > Asterales > Asteraceae > Ambrosia > Ambrosia x helenae. The sequence continues at coordinate 54,608,016 of CM061223.1, forward strand.
CGAAAAAAAACCTTCAGATCTGCCCCTTGTTCTTTTGTTTTTTTAGAGAGAGAAAGAGAGAGAGAGAGAGGGGTTTGTGTGTATTTTTTAGAGAGAGAGGGATGGGTTACTGTGGTTTTAAAAAAAACGAGATTAAAAAGAGGTGTGGTGGGTGTGGGTGTGGTTGGGTGGGTGGGTGGGGTAGGGTAGGGGAGGTGGTATTTGACTAAAATGCCCTCCATTATAATAATCTTAAGTGGGTTATGTGTCACCTTATTATTGGGTTAGGGGAGTTCTCAAGTTCTCGCAACTCAGAGGAGTTTTCAAAATATCCGGATCCTATACTAGGCGAGATCCCGTGTGGAAACACACGGGACGAGTAGGCCAAGCCTTATCCGCTGTACGGTAACCACTGACACGTCAATAGACCAAACCCTCTAAAACACTCGATCTATCGTTAAAAGAAAAACTGTATTTTGTAACGTCTGTTCATTTCACAACATGAGTTAATAATATACTGAGGCAATAGATCGTTTGTTACTCAACGGTTTGTAATTCAACGTTTATTCGTTTCGCAACTCTGTTCATTACATCAATTAAGAAGGTTTTTAAAAACACCTGGATGTAAAAAACTGTTGATTCAAACAGTTGTTAATTCAACGGCTTCTTTCAAACAGTTGTTGCATTAACCACCGACACGTTAACAGACCAAACGACGTCTGCTGAGAGAAACCGTTGTTTCGCAACGAATGTTTATATCTTTTAACACTGATCAGATGTTTAATAACTGAAAGGTTACAACCAAGGAACAAAAACTCTACAGACGGATTAAAAATTTGTAGTCAATATGTAGCGATATATAAAAAACCATATCTAATCAAAGCTAAACAAAACAAATATAATCAACTTTAAACATCAATATACATTATGAATTCCATCTTCATAACATCGGTTTATATATATGAATATACATTAGGAATTAATAAACTTAAGCTTCAATTCCTTTGAAGGTACAATTCCTTTTATTCTTGAACTTTAAGCACTTTAGGCATATGAAACTCAATATGCGTATTAACTCATTGATATGCGATGGGTGGTATCCACGGCTAGTTAAAGGAATTAATAAACTTAAGCTTCAATTCCATTGAAACTTCATGCTGTGCGTGTAGATCTTTGAATCGTGCCAAAACTTCTACATCCTTAATACCGGACTCTGAATTGCACAACACCGACAAATCACGAACAACAGTCGAAGACATTGACTTCAAAATCCGCTGAACATCGTCTCGCTCAAATGTGCCCAAGTGCAAACGGTCAAAACAAATCTTCAACTCTCTTATAGTCTTCAAATCTTAATAGAATTGTCCTGTAATTTGATTAAGAACATATTCCTTCATTTCATCTTCACGGTTATCACTTGGGGCTGACATTGATCCAATTGGTGAAGATTGAAATGTAAATGTTAATATTAATTAAAATCGTTTATGATGAACGTCCGGATGTCTTTAGTATTTTATAGACCGATAACGCGTGAAGATGAAAGGTCCTACGGTAGAATAGTTATTATACTTGGGTTAACGTGTTAAACGAAAGGTTTTCTTATAATGATTATTTAATTAATTTCAAAACATATATAGTATCTAAAAAGCCAATACAATTTGTGAAACATAAATGGACAATACTATCAGTTATTAAACATTTGATCAATATTTTTATATTTATCTTTTTCCTTATTTTTCACTCACGATTTTTAAACGATAGTAACTTTTATATACGACATTTTTTATAAAAAAAAAATTACACCAAATTAATGAGTGTTTTATTATTTTTCCAACAAGCACCAAAGTGCTATACAAAAAACGAAAAAATAAACAAATTTTTAGTTGGGTTATTTTCATGCAGAAAAAAACACAAAGTGTTTAAGTAATTCATTAATCATGTCTAAACAAGTCAATAATCATAGTATGATAGTATATATGCTTTTAATGTAACACCCGACCCCTCTCACCACCAATATTGTCCGCTTTGCCCCGATGGGTTGCCCATCCAGAGCTCACGGATTTGCTTTTGGTTACCCAGTGGAGACTTCCCAAGAGGTCACCCATCCTGGAATTGCTCCCACCTGAGCACGCTTAACTGTGGAGTTCTTCTCTCATCCACTAACATTAAGCCTCAAAACGCGTTGGTGATTTAAGAGGCAAGACATTACTTATGAACCAAGGATCTCTCCTGGCCACGGCCGATGTGGGATTTTCCTGGGGTGTCACATTCACCCCCCTGTTAGAGTCTCATCGTCCCTGATGTGGTGTGCACCCACCATCCCGAACGGCACAGGAGTGGCTCTGATACCATCTGTAACACCCGACCCCTCTCACCACCAATATTGTCCGCTTTGCCCCGATGGGTTGCCCATCCAGAGCTCACGGATTTGCTTTTGGTTACCCAGTGGAGACTTCCCAAGAGGTCACCCATCCTGGAATTGCTCCCACCTGAGCACGCTTAACTGTGGAGTTCTTCTCTCATCCACTAACATTAAGCCTCAAAACGCGTTGGTGATTTAAAAGGCAAGACATTACTTATGAACCAAGGATCTCTCCTGGCCACGGCCGATGTGGGATTTTCCTGGGGTGTCACATTTAAACATCTCATTACATATAAAAATCCACTAACTACATATATATTCACAGATGTAGTAATTTTTTGTATCTATTTTTTATATATTTTGATGTTCACAAGTGGAATTAAAAGTAGATTTTATGAGTTATCGAGTGTTGATCGTATTAAAAATGAAAATTTATGAAAAAACGATCTATTCCTTTTACAGTTTTGTTACTTCATATTAGATTTGTCATCCTGGGTAAGTATTATATATATATATATATATATACCATATTAATAAGCATATATGAAGGGCAGAATTGGTCATTTGCCACTTTACAAGCCTTGAAAGCATGTTGTCCAATGATCCAATGCATAAAAACTCTTAAGTGCAAGCTTAGATGCATCATGTACAAGCCCCCTAAGCCTAAGAAAAAAAACACGCATACACATATTAGGTTTCATTCTTTAGATCTCATTATTTGCCCCTTCTCTCTCTCTCTCTCTCTCTCTCTCTCTCTCTCTCTCTCTCTCTCTCTCTCTCTCAATTCAAGAACATCTACAAATGTCACCCCTTTTCTCTGGCTATTTTTTACTCTAGGGTTTCTAGCTGCTAATTAGTGATGCAAGAGCAAGTTTTCACCAGATCTAATGATGACATGGTATGCAGTGTCAAGCATATCGGTATTTTTTTTGGCTCTAGGGTTCCAGATCCACGTTTTTTGCTCTAGGGTTCCAGATCAGTGGCAACGGAGGTGGGTTCCCGACTAGAGATGGTGGTTGAGGTCGGTTCCGGCAACCTGAGGTAAGTCCAACAACCTCTTTTTGATTTGTTTAAGTCACGCGCTTTAGTTATTGAATCTGATGTTTGTGTTTGCTCTAAACTTGCAGATCTAGGGTTCTACTTTCAAGTCTTGGACTTACCTCATGCTAAATGTAAATAACTATGATGTAGTTGTTACTGTTGTTGCTTTCAGCATAGTTCATTTGATAATATTTTGGTTGCTGTTGTGCTAATTGATTTTGGTTAACTGCAATGTAGACCAATGAAATAATTAGTGCTGGTGCAATGGGACTAAAACTCCATGAGGATTGGGGAACCACTCCTGCTGCTATAGATAATTGTTTGGTTGTTGCAGAGCAATATTATATCCAGGTGACTTATTATTATTATTATTATTATTATTATTATTATTATTATTATTATTATTATTATTATTTTTGCAAATTTTAAGAAAGTGAAGGTTTAAGTTACTTCTAATTTTTGTCCTTTCACTAAAGATTAATTTTGATAGATTAATTTCCATAGACACCTTGAATGAATCTGAATTCATTGAACACAACCGATGCATTTAAAGATTGAACAATCCACACATACCACAGGTTATAGCACCTAACCTTATTAAAGCATTAGTTAAAAAGATTTAGAAATGTAGGTTTCTCCTTGTTTTTTTTAAGCTTGGTTATAGCACCTACCGTATCCCATTTTTTTTAAAGATGTAAGTGGGTTCTTGCACATGTTGAATTTAATGTCATTGCTCTTCTTTTTGACTCCAATGAAATTGTATAGTTATAAGATTGAAGGTTTATAGTTTTTAATCAATGTCAACTACTTATGAGTTACATGATATTCATTCTGTGATGTGTAACCAAATAATTTTCATTTTATATTGAAAACGGTAAATTTATGCTTTTATATTATTTATCTCAATAACATGCATTACTTTAATCAGCTCTTGACGATCCCTTTTATTTTTGGTGATAAATAGGGACACCTTTTGGTCAGGGACAACAAAAAGGAAGACTATTTGGTGAAACTGGATTTCAAAAAAATTAAAGTACACACCTTTAGGGTAATTTGTCTTTTTGTTCAATATTGTTTCTATTTGGTACACTTTTAATACCTATACACTTCCTTTCTGAATCATACACTTTTTTTCTGAAACATTACAGTTCAAATAAATATGGAGAGATCTCAGATCTTGAGCTCAGTTGGACTCAAATATATTACATTTAAAACATAAAAAGTGTGTTGAACAAAAAGACTCTCTTGACCTTATCACAACATGGAAAAAATTAATACTTTTTAAGATGATTTGTAGATTTGGGTTTTACATACTCACTAGCAAGGCTTGAAACTTAAATAAATGTCATAGGCAATGTTTTTTTTTTATTTGCTTGAACCACCTAGAGGTGTTATTGTATTTGTAATCATTCTTTTAATAGGGATTACATTTTAGAAAGTACTAGCATTGGAAGCACGCCCGTTGCGGCCGGTTTGTATAGTAGGAGGATTGGGTCGGCATTGATTAGGTTCGTTATGGTACCAGCAAAATCGAAAGAGAACAAAAATATAAGTTCAGTTACTTAAAATAAGAAAAAATAGTGAAAATGTATTTATTGTGCGTGGAATCAAATGGACAGACAAAAAAAGTAAATAGAAAACAATTAAATAAAATATCGAATACATATATAAGATTCAAAGAAAATTCTATGGTTTTGGAGTATGGCTACATGCATTGTCTTGCAAACCAGTGAACTTCATCGCCTGAAAGTCAGTTTGTTCAGACTATAGTACATCCATTACAGCCAAACTTGTTAGCAAAGGTATGACATTAGCTATAAATCTCGACTCATCCCTTACGAAACGAAAGAGTACATATCTTTTGAAATTAATTCTAGAATTTTATAATCTTCATCCAAAATATATGAATCCAAAACTTTTCATACAATACTTTAGTGTAATAAGTGAAAGTGTTGGTACATATATATTTACTATTTTTATACAATTGTTTATCTATTTTTTCTATATAATATTATGTTTTCACAAAATTATACCAATAGACAATTATTTCTTTCAAATATACAATTAATTCCCTTTAGAAGGTGATTTTCTATGTTGTGGCAGAGATCATCACAACCCCCCAGAAAGGGATCCCCTAGCCACTCTACGATGGTCAGATTATGTTGTCTTAACCAATTCCACGTTGACGCGAGAGTGGCCGACCCACAAGCGAGTCGAGGCTGCGCATAAGGGGCACTAAGGCTTCCACCCGAAAAATTTCCCGTCACCTGCCACTTGACAGATGTTGCACCCTCCACATAAGGCAAGCCTCTCTGGAGTAAATGTACGATAGTAGAAAACCGGGGGGGCATCAGAATAGAACCTGACCCCTCCAAAAAAGATAGGTGCAACCATCACTTAGTAATGTCCCTCACAATGTCCCCGATGGGGATCAAACCAAACTCTCACTGAAGTGAGACTGGGCCGCTACCATTGAGCTACATATTTACGAATAGTAAATAAAATTGGAAATTTAATATAACTTTTGTTAACATCTTAAATGCACTTCATTTATGGGGAGATGTAATTTATTCCCTTTATTTCTCTTTTATTAAGTCAAAATAATTTAAACATTATTGCAGTTAACAATGACAATAGAAATAGGTTCAATAATAAAAAATGTCAAAATAAAAATTTCCACCCATTTGAACTCTGTTGATACTATACCGCCACAAGCTCCTGCACCCAGGAACAACATGATCACCACCATGCTGCCAACACGGCAGATCATCTTCACAACACCAGTGCCACCCCTCACCACGCATCGCCTGCCCCTATCTACGATTGTTCTAAATCATGTATGCGCACAACTTTAGTTTATGTTAGTTAATTCCCACTTGTATCTCACAAGCTATGACAGTAAGACTTTTGATGATAGGTTTAGAGAGAAAACCTACAAACTTCCAAGAACACAAGAAAAGAAGAGAGACATAAACCAAAGTTTTCTTCAATATTTTTCTGCTTTTATTTCATCAAACTCAAACAGCCTTTATAGGCTTACAAATGAACGACACTAAGGATAATATGGAAAACATGGCATAGTGGAAATGTAAATAACTATCCTCTACGTGCATAACTGTAAGTCCCAAATACTAGATCTTGTTAAGTGCAAGAGATTGTTACCACTTAGAAACACCTATGGATTAGGTGTTTTAAGTGATTAATCTTCTACAATCAAAGAAACTAGATGAATATGATAAAAACCGACACACAAGATGAATAATAAGATGATTCCATTGCTAATTTGTTACTGAAGAACCATGGAATGATAACAAGTACGCACCTATTCAAAATGTGCTACAAAGATAACAAAACCCTAACCCTAGAGCTACACACAAGCCATCTATATATAGTAAGTCTGATGTGCCTGCGCACTTGACTCAAGTGCGCAGGGCCCGTGTAATAAGTGCGCAGCCTAGGGTTTTAACATAATCTATGTCATAATTACATAAACAACCCTTTAACTTTCAAACTACACAACAAGCTATCAAAAGTCTTTGATCTGGTAACTGTGGTCTCAATATAACCCAACAATACTCCCCCTAGACCACACCTACTAGTTCTTCATTTTCAATCAATCTCTACATCGCTTGGCTCCCCTTCTGCCTGACCCGGGGGTCTTGAATGAACATGGCGGCCAGATCTTCTTCAACCACAGGAGGAACTTGAGTAGACTCAGTTGCAGGTCTTTCTGGATCAGTTGCTGTTGCAGGTTCTTGTATCTGCACCTCTGAAGCGGTTTCGGCTTCAGTTTGTGTTACTTCTGCAGCAACAGCTTGGGCAACTTTCTCCTTTTGTTCTTTTTCCGCGTCCGCTGTGTTGATCCTGTCTACTATCTCAAGTAACTCCTGTTTCAGCTTCATCGCCCGATCCACTGCTCTCCTGAATAGGACAGCTTCCTTAAATAAGACATTTCCAGCACCTACATTGATCTGATTGGCGAACAACATATTCAAGTCCGATAGATTAAAGCCAAACACATCTACCGGATCAAGAATCCTCATGGCCTCTGAATCATCCTTCAACTTGATAACGGCTTCACCAGTATTACTGTCATAAAACCACTTCTTGAAGTTTCTTAACATGACTGGAAGCTCAGGACGTATAGGAACTCGTGTGACGACCTGGGGGGTCGTCAATCACATAAGTAATCATTCCTTGTCCTGTGGCAGGATCGATTCGCTTCTTCGAGATCCGTCTCCTCGACTTTTGTGGCTTGAAGATCTGAAAATCATTCTCACACTCCTTCTCTATGAACCAAGCAATCATGGAACCGGTGGTGTCATTAGTGTGGTTTATGAAGGGGGCTCTACGAAGTTCCCTAATGTCCCAACGAGGGAGAGACTTCAGTTCATTTCGACCTCTGAAGTACTGTATAACTCCCCCTCGTCTCTTTATCGCAAATAACCTTTTCACCTCATCATACTTTCATGAAATGATCCTCTCTTGATGAGCTTCTCTCGTATGATGGATGTTCTGATGGAGAGCTGGAATAGTGATAGGCCTTCTCGGGAACCATGTTGATCTTTCTGGGTCCAACTTATGGCCATCCGACGTCTCGTACACTATTTCCTCTTCCATACCCATCTCTACAAACTTCTCAGGCATCTCATCCTCGCTGATCTCATCCACATCACTTTCTTCAGCTATTCTTTCTTTCACTTTATCCTCCTCAAGAAATTTCCCAAAGTCAAATAGTTCATCGGATGTCATGCTAGGAGCACCTGTTTGCTGTTTCTGCAGCTCCTGAATCATATCAAACATCTTCATCTGAACCTGAGTCTGAAACTTGATCAGATATCGTTGATCCTTCACAACTTTCTCCAAATTCTTGTTCTTGTGCTTTAGCTTCTTGACTTTTCTTTTGAGCTCCTGGTTGTTGTGCACAGAACTCTTTAGGGTACAAATCTCCCTAGCAGCAGTCTTTCCAACCTCCTTGACCAACTTCTCGTACAGTTCCTGGTGCACCGGTTTGCGGCGTGGTGCAGCAGGAGCTGAGGAGGAAGGTTCAGTTGGCCTTTGTGCTGTTGATTTAGGGGCTGGAGCAGTAGTTGTGGATAGTCCTTGTTGATCTTCTCCTCCGAACATAGACTCCAAAATCAATTCTTGCTCAAGATCATCCTCAATCATTACATGAAGAATCTCAGACTCTGGTAGTTATTCCCTCCGTTTCTTTCTTTCGGCCCTTTTGAACTCAGCAACTTGTCGTAGGGCCTCAGCAGTCTCAAGTTGTTCCGGTGTCTGGGATTCTCTACCCTCTTGTAACAGACCAGTTGGCCTTTTCCTCTTGGTGGGCTTTGATGGAGCTGCTTCAGTTGCCACCCTTTTGCCCCTTGCCTTTTCTTGAGCAATCTCTTCAGCAGTTGGTTGGGCTGAAGATGGAGCAGGGTCAGATGGTGCAGGTGCGGTGGTGGATTGCTAGCGAGCTTTTGTTACATCCTACTTTCTCTTCTGAATCTTGTTTAGAGTTCCTTGACCATAGGATAGCGCTGAGCTGCATACATGTTCTCCAGCATAGGCTCCCAATCAGCAGTATTGCACTCAGTGAAGAATCGTGCACCTTTGGTGAAGTTGTACTGGTCACCAAGAGGTAGATTCTCGTGTTGTGCATTAATCATCATCTGCACAAATCTGGGGTACATAGCCCATTTGCTGGAGTCAGTCTCAACATTCTTCACCAGATAATCGAAGATCATACCCGACAGATTAAACGGTTCGTTCTTGCAGATCTTGATCATCGCAGTCGACCATTCTGTGCTAAGAGCATTGTAACCTTCTTTCCTGTGAAACAGAGACATGATAAACACGTGACTGATGAGTCTCCAGTCTCTGGTCAGCTGGCTCTTTTTGATATCCCCTCTCTTGTCGAAATCTCCTTTGTATCCGAAATTCTTGAATTCTCGGTGAACATCGGCTTTAGATAGAAATCTGACTGTTACTGGCTGGTCTTGAAGTCTCAGCACGCTTCTAACCGTATCTTCAGTGATGATTACAGCCTTGTTTCGGACTGTAGCGTTGATTCGTTTGACGCGATCAACGACTTCTACACGAGCAGATCTCCAGAAATCTTCAATGTGAGAGCAATAAACAAGCAAACTATGCTCCACAGCGTATCCGATTCTGCTTCGTCTGATCCAGGTAACAACATCTTTGAACTTTATGTCGTCGGTCTCAAGATTCATTGGCTAATTGTGCATTCCTCTTGGATCCCAATCAAGTGCCATCTGTTTAGATCATGTGCACGAAAAACAAGTTAGAGCTCTTAATTGTGAGTGGACGACCAAATGACTGACCTTAGACTTCGTCGGATAACGTACTTAGACTGTATTTTATTTTTTTTATTTTTTTTTTAAGTTTTTCATGTGTTGTGTTTTGGACAGTCATAAGATTGTGTTTGATGGATTTGTTTTATCAGTGTCCAAGATACATTTGATTTTCCAGTTTATGATCATTAACGTCCAGGTTTAAGTGCACAGGTGAACAAGTCTAAATACGCAATCCGATCATTGGTCTTGGAAGTCAAGTTAATGGTCATATTAGGTTCAGTGTTCAAGTACGCATTTCCTGTTTGTAAGATAAGTGCGCATGCCAAGTCAAGGCTTTGTAAGCTAAGTACTCAGTCAAGTACTCAGCCAAGTACTCACACAATGGGCTGAGAACTTAGGCAAGTGCGCAGTCCAAGATCAGGGATGCACAAGATCATAAGTGCGCAAGTCAGTCATGAATTGGGAATGGTAACCCCTAGTCAAGACAGGCCAATCTGCGTACTAGACAAGTACGCAGATACTTAAACCTTCGTTTAAGATTTAAATGCTCAGCATAAGTGCGCAACATTCTAGGGTTTCAAAGGTTTGAACTTGATGAGACAAGTACGCAGTTTCTAAGAAACAAGTGCGCAATGTTCATCATCAAGTACGCAACCTTCAAAATTCAAACCCATTGACAAAATAAAAACCCACGACTGAATCCTTTAAACGTGCTTATAGTCCCTGTAATCACAAGCAAGAAACAATTAGTACATATAAACTACCTTAATCAGTGGTGAAGATCAACAAAATGAGAAGAATGAAACAGATTAAGGGTGATAAAGGTGTGATTAGAGGGTGATTTAGGGGTTAATTAGAGAAGATGAACGGTGATGATGAAGATGATGTTTGGATAAAGAGAATTAGGGTTTTTAGACACAGTAACTATTGAATTTTTTTTTTACATATGTATATATACTTATGCTACATGGGCCTGCGCACTTGGGGTAAGTGCGCATGGCCCATTTAGTAGGCAGCACATCGAATTTTCAGCCCAGTTAGAGTTTAGAAGCCCAATTTCATTTTAAATTGTGGGGAATCACCAAATCTCACCTTCTGCATTCAAGATCATACTAACCATACCTGCCAGAACACATTTCAACTTCCCGTTGGATAGCTGCAGCCTAAGAAAAAATTGTCAGTATGCTTGTCCACTTAAATCCATCCCTTTTCTATTTCAACATGTGTTTAGTGATGATATTTATCATGTTTTCGGTAATATTGACGAAAATTTGTGGACCCCACTTGTGCTAGGTATGAGCCTACCGATCCTCAAGGTTTATCGAAATATAATGATGAGAGCTTCAGGTCTATGTTACCATAAGCAAAGAAGATGATCATTATCTTGATCAGATGATGAGAGCTTCAGGTCTATGTTACCATAAGCAGAGAAGATGATCATCTGATCGTTTGGTGAGCTATCTAAATATGTTTGCACGTCACTAACATTGCGTGTCTTTTGCTGCTCAGTTGATTAATTTTCTTAGCCCCGCATTGGTAGCTTGCACTCTTAGGTGTCTTTTGATTTACCTATGCACAAAATTTTCTATGTCTTTTGATTTCTCAACCTGTGTATGACCGGACTCAGCTTGTGCAGACCTATAGCACAGTGGGAATCCAGCTTTCCGTGTAGATCTTTATTGTTAATCACCTATTAGCAGTTTACTTGATTCCAGGCTGAATCTACCGACACATCGTTGCTTGAGGCCACAACATCCTTTGGGTCCTATTCACATGCTGACGAAATATGATTAGTTTCTATCATTTCTTGAATTAATTTTTTGAAATTTTGCAGTAGGGATGGACCGGTTTTACTTTCTCCCCCAAAAATCTTGTTTGAATCAAAAAGAAGATTTTTTTATTTTTTATATATTATGCACAAGTAAAGATTTTTTTTTTTTAAATCATTCAAAATTTATCATCTCTAGCCATGTTACCAACTGATGAAAACGTGTTTTGTCAAAAGCTTTTGTGAAGATATCTGCCTTTTGATCAGCAGTATCTATTGGCAACACCTGTATATATCCTTTGTCGTGAGCATCGCGAATGGAGTGAATCCGAATTTCAATATGTTTGGTTTTAGAATGATCTATTGGATTCTTCACGATGTCACGACAAACATCATTATCAATGAAAATAGGTGTGTGCATGACATTCAAACCGTAGTCTAAAAGCTGATTTTAGATCCATAACACCTGACAGCAACAACTGGATGCTGCTGTGTATTCAGCTTGAGCTGTGGAGATGGACACTGTGGTCTGCTTCTTGCTTTGCCAAGACACCAGCCTATTACCCAGAAATTGACATCCACCAGAGACAGATTTTCTGTCGATCCTGCAACCTGCATGATCACTATCAGATTAAGCGATTAAATCAAAATTATCACTCTTAGGATACCATAAACCAAGTTTCGGTGTCCCTGAAAGCGTGCGTAGCATCCAACTGCCCACATAATATCAGTGAGCCAATCATTGATCGATATGTGTGAGGATTCACTAAAAGGCCTTGAAGATCTGGGACAAGTGTTGTTTGGGCCGCAAAAGGAGTGTTGGACGGCTTGCAATCAGTCATGTTGTATTTTGCCAGGATGTCTCTTGTGTACTTGGCTTGATGGATGAGAATTCCGTCTTCTTTCTGCTGAACTTCCAGGCCTAAGAAAAATGACAATTCTCCCATCATGCTCATTTCAAACTGAGACTTCATAATGCTTTCGAATTCCCTGCACAATTTTCACCAGTGGAGCCAAAGATAATATCGTCAACATATATTTGAACAAGAATAGAGTGTTTGTTGACTTCTTTGGTGAACAGAGTCACGTCGATCTTTCCTCTGGTGTATCCATTTTGCAGCAAATATGAAGATAAAGTCTCATACCAAGCTCGAGGAGCTTGATGAGGTCCATAGAGAGCCTTATCCAATTTGCAGTATTTGTTGGGATGATGAGGGTCTTCAAAGCTCGGCGGTTGACAGACATAGACTTCTTCCTTGATTTTCCCGTACAAGAATGCACTCTTCACATCCATTTGAAAGAATTTGAAGTTCTTGTATGAGGCGTATTCCAAGAAGATACGGATGGCTTCAAGTCGAGCAACTGGAGCGAATACTTCCTCATAATCAATACCTTCCTGCTGACGAAACCCTTGAACCACCAGACGAGCCTTGTTCTTGATCACCACACCACGTTCATCCATTTTGTTGCGAAAGACCCATCTAGTTCCTATAGGATACTTCCCTTCAGGTAGATCCACTAGCTCCCAAACCTTGAGCTTTCTAAACTGAGACAGCTCGTCCTGCATGGCTTCAAACCAGCTTGCATCTCTAACTGCATCCTCAATGCTGAAAGGTACTGTCTGAGATAAGAAGGCTGAGAGTGCGATATTGAGCTTATCTGCCTGATTTCTAGTGAGAACACCCTCAGAGATTGGTCCGATGATGTTCTCAACAGGATGATTCTTAGATGATTTAAATCCCATGTTCGGCTCTTTTTGAACTTGGGAAGGCAGATTTGAAAGGTGATCTACAAGGATTGATGAGCTGGATGGATCATTTACAGACTGTTGTGCTGAAGATGTTTCTTCTGAAATTGGAGTACTTTCAGGAGATTGTGTGTTCTCAACAGTCGCATCACCATTTGTGGATTGAAGAGGAACAATTGGATCAGCTACTAATGGAGAGAATCGGGTGGTGAAGGGTGCAACATCGTCTTCAGAAGAGTAAAGAGTATCTTCGAGAGGAGAAGGAGCGGTTGCTTGATTATCAGATGTTTGTTCTTCAATGATACTGAAATTGTTGAAAACAACATCCACGTTAAAGAACCAGTCAGGACCGGCTCCTGTGTTAGTGGAGTTGGATTCCTGCCAATCAACATAGAAAGATTCGAGAACCATCTTGGTGCGTTTGTTGTATACTCTGTAATCCTTTTGACTTGAAGAATATCCAACAAAGAAGCACTCATCTCCAACTGCATCGAACTTCATTATGTTCTCATAGTTATTTAGAAGAGTACATGAGCATCCGAACGGCCTGAATTAGTCAATCAGAGGTTTTCTTTTGAAAAGCAATTCATAACCTGTTTTCCCGCGCGCCTTAACAATTAAGACCCTGTTAAGAACATAACAGGCGGTATTCACAACTTCTGCCCAGAAGATGATCGGCAACTTGGAGTCGATTAGCATAGTTCTGGCAGCTTCAATAAGTGTACGATTCTTCCTTTCAACAACTCCATTCTGTTGAGGAGTTCTCGTAGCACTGTACTGAAGATGAATTCCTTTGTTGTTGCAGAAAGTCACGAAGCTTTGATTTTTGAATTCAGTTCCGTGATCGCTTCTGATTGATCTAACTTTTGTCTTCACTATGTTTTCAATAAGAGGAACAAACAACATCAATATCTCGGCAGCTTCACTTTTGTATTCTAAGAAATACACCCATGTAAAACGAGAAAAGTCATCTGTTATCACCAAACAATAAGATTTTTTAGCTAAGCTTATAACACTAATTGGACCGAAAAGATCCATATGCAATAGTTGAAGAGGTGAGTCGATAGAGTTCACTGTTTTGGACTTGTGCGATTTCTTATGTTGTTTTCCTTTGGCACACGCTAAACATTTTTTAGAAAAAGGGAATTCCTTGGAAGGAAGACCTCTGACAAGATTTAGTTTGGAAAGTTTGTTAATGTTTTTAAAGTTTACATGTCCCAATCGCCTATGCCATAACAGTGACTCTGACTCGGATGCCTTTGAAAGTAAACATGTCATTTGACATTCAGACTTGGCATCTCTCATATTTATCACATATGTGTTATTCTGTCTAGGAGCTTTTAGCATAATCATATTGGTGGGCGGTATGAATCCAGGCTTCAGAAAGATGCACTCCATGTCATTGAATAACACTGAGATTCCTTTGTCACAGACTTGTGATACGCTCAAAAGGTTGTAGCACAATTCTGGAACATAATTCACATCTTCTAAAGTCAGTGCGTCGGAGACCACATCTCCTATGCCAACTATCTTCCCGCCCTTTTCATTCCCTGCGAAGGCAACGAACTCTCCATCAATAAACCTATAGTTCTTGAAGAGTTCCTTTAGACCAGTCATGTGTCTTGAAGCCTCGCTATCAACATGCCATAGATATCTCATGAGTGCGATCAACCATTTCTGTAACTTATTCTGAAATACAAAATAAAACACAAGAAATACACATATAAATACAAGAGACTCTATGTACAATCACGACTCAAACCTTTACTTAATTAACTTTGGGAATCCAGGTCTCGTTTAGTTTTGATCTGTCGTGATTTTCACCCAAAATCGACTCTTGTCTTTTCAAAATTTTTGTGGTTTTATCAAAACTTTTTACTGTTTCTTGAAGGTTTTTAATCTGATCAGAGAAACAGTTTAGTGTTTTGACGTCATTAGATTTCAAATGACATTTTTTAACCACATGACCCTCATTTCCACATCTAAAGCATTTTGAGTGCTTTGGCTTGATCTTTGGAGAGGGTCTGGATGATGATGGTTGTGATGCTCTTTTCTTGATCTTGCTTGAGCATGAGCTTTCACTGGAACATGATTCATCAATGTTGTTGTTGCTTGATTCTTCGTTTGTGTTGCAGTCCAGCTCGCTGATGTCGCTTTCTGTATCACTCTGTGATTCTTCAGGAATTGAGTTATCTGTTTCACTTTGTGATTCTTCAGAACATGAAATATCTGTGGATGATGGGGTAAACTCTGGAATTTCTTCAGTGAGAAATTTCCCAAACCTGTTTCTTTTTAGTTCTGGTACAAACACAGATGGTCTATATACATTTTCATTATCAGAGAATGTAGCATTAAGATCAACACAAACTGGCATAACATTGTCAACACAAACATTTGAGCGTTGGATAGGATTCTTCCTATCATCAGGGGCCACAACGCCCTTTAAGTTAAGTTTCGAAGTTAATGTAGTACAGTCATCCGGCCTAGATAAACTATTACAGTTATCCATCCTAGACAAACTATTACAATCATCCAGCTTAGTTAAATTATTACATTCATCCGAATTCAAAATAGTTTTAGACTTATCATTACTCCAGATGAACCAATTCACTATAGAATAATTGGCACCCGGGTGACCTAACCCCATTGTTTGTCCACCACAACTCTCATCATTGTCCACCTGATCCTGTTGGGTCACATCTGCAGTGCTTTTACTTATATTAGAGTTTGACTCAGATTTGACACATTCTTTTTCAAAAAGATCATTTTTTGGATGAGGTTTTGGAATGGGTATATATTCACTTTTGCTCAAAGGTAAAAACAGAGATTTTACAATTCCTTTTTTATCCTTATACCCAATTCCATCTTTGACGAATGATTGCCTTGAGCAATCTACGATATCTGTATGAGCATGTTTGCTTACATTCCATTTGTCCACAACAATTTGGAGATGATTTTTTTCATTTCTAGGTTTTTCTAATTTTTCTATTAAGTCATTTATTAAAAAATCTTTTCTCAGGACAAATTCTTTTAGAGTTTGCATTTCAGCTATAGTTGCATTTAACTTTCGCTGATATGCCAACTCATTTTCTTTCATTTCAGTGTTGATTTTTCGGATGTCATCCATCTCTCTTAAAATTTTCCTATTGTGAGACAAACAGTAAGCAACAGCTGTAACACACCTTGGCGAGCATAGCTTTGATTTTATTTCAAGAGGAATACTTACCAGATCTCTTTCCTCAACTGTCTTGGGCACGTTCTGCGGCTTCTCATTTGCTTTGCTGGTGGAAGTCTTCTCGGCTACGAGTGCTTCCTCAGTAGCGGCTTCTTTTCCTTTATCGCCCACCAGCACTCCTTTCAGACCCGCATTCTCTAGCATTCCACCCTTTGGCATTTCAGCCGACGACCCTTCCAGAGAATTCACACCGTGTGTGGATTTGGTACAGATTTTAGCCATCAATGCCTTGTTCACATCAGCTTCAACCGCAGCAGCCTCCTCTCCCCAATCAAAGTCCTCAACTACCAAGGCCTTCTGTTGATTTGCTTCCCTTTCATCAGTTATCGCCACCATTCTTTTTGCCGGCTTGATCTCTGCTTGATTTAGAGTGGGGCACTCATACTTGAAGTGCCCAAGAGTCTTGCAGTTGTAGCATCTATTCTTTGACTTATCAAAGCCAGCTTTTCCCATTCCAACTCTTCGACCGGTTCTATCTTGAAATCTCTTCAACCTCAGAGTGATCATAGCCATCTGCCATTTTAGATCCATTTCTTCCATATCATCCGGGTCAACTTGATACATGTCTTCAGGATTCATCATCTCACTCTTAAGGTCACCTGTCTTCAAGGCTTCAAAGCTAGTCATGAATGTGTTGAAGAGTTCAACATGTTCATTAGCAAGCTTTGTGAGCTGTGGGTTGAGAGTCTTTGCAGCTGTGTCAGAGTATGAGACTGTCTTTCCCGAACTAGAACTACCACCACCCATTGCATCCACATATACATGTGACGAGCTTGAACCCATGTTACCAACTGGAGTCATTAGTGTCAGATTCTTCATAGCAGTGCTGGGAACGACTTTCGAAGCAGTCTGGTTCATTTCTCTTTTGGTGATATCCATTTCGAATGAATTCAGAGTGTTGATGAGATCAGCCAAAGTAGATTGAGCATCTAGATACTCTTTTCTAATCAACATGCATTGTATGCTCCATTCTTTGGGCAGGGAGTCGAGCAGTTTCTTGATTGAGTTTCGGTTGTTGACAAGAATTCCTGCCTTCTTCATCTTGGTTAACATACTCATGAATCTTTTGATATGTGAGCTCAGGCTCTCACCAGAATGCTACCGAACATATCATATTCCTTCTGCACCATATCTTGCTTATATTGGCGCATTTCTTCATTCCCTTCATAGTACTCGTTTAATGCAAACCACAGGTCATGTGCAGTGCCATATTCCTCAAACATGTTATAAACATCGTTTGAGAGGGCCATGGTAAGGGCACCATAGGCCGTATGGTCTCTCTGAAGTAGCTGTTTGTCGACATCAGTGTAGGTAGACGGATCAGGGTTGAACTCTTCCCCTGTGGCAGTGGTTCTCATCGGAATGTGTGGACCTAGCTGGATAGAAGTCCATTGAGTGAAGTCTGTGACATAGAAGAATGACCTCATTCGGTTTTTTCAAGTTCCATAATCTTCTACACCTTTTAACTTAGGAACTCTAGTCGTTGTTCCGGTTTCAAGTTCTTGTTGGGTTATAGGATTTATAGTTGAGTTATTATCGTTACTGGCCATGATTTAAGTAAATTTTAAGAGTTTGTTTTTTTTTCAGATTTTATAGGTAACAGTCCCGAAAATTGTCCAATGTCCTTAAGTGCGCAACGAAGTACGCAGTAAGCAAGATCAAATGCGCAACAGCCTGTAACAATATAAAAAACCTTGTCAAGATGTTTGTCTTCTGGTAAGTGCGCAGATCAGTCAGCACTTGGGCATGGTAAGTGCTCAGTCTTGACTGATCAGTCTGCGTACTAAACAAAGTACGCAGACACTTAAACTCTCGTTTAAAATTTTAGTGCGCAGAAACCCTAGCCAAGTACTCAAAACTACACCTCTTCAGTAAGTGCGCACAACAACCAGAGATCTCTGTTTAAGTGCGCAGAAACCCTAGTTAAGTGCTCGTAGACAGTAAAAACAATAAGTACGCAGAAACCCTAGTTGCGTACTAACACAAAAAGATTTAAGTACTCAGAGAAGACAAGTATGCAGTTTATGAGCTAAGTGCTCAAACAAGAAATAAGAACTCAACGTATGAAATAAGTTCGCAACTCAAGAAACAAGTGCGCAAAATAGGCTGTTGAAAAACACAAAAACTCAGCTGAATTCTATCAAAAACTTTTTCATTCCATTCTGAAAAGCTTGGATGAAATTTCTACTTAAAATGAACCACTTTTAACTCTCAGAAACACAATTTCCACGAAATTTTGAAACAAATATATAAGAAAAACACCCAAATTTTTTGATAAACACAAAAGTTTATAAAAATCTTAATAATAAAAACTAACAAGATGAGGGTTTTGGTATCATTAAATAGATACAATCTAGAGCACAAAGGCTCTAATACCAAATTGTAAGTCCCAAATACTAGATCTTGTTAAGTGCAAGAGATTGTTATCACTTAGAAACACCTATGGATTAGGTGTTTTAAGTGATTAATCTTCTACTATCAAAGAAACTAGATGAATATGATAAAAACCGACACACAAGATGAATAATAAGATGATTCCATTGCTGATTTGTTACTGAAGAACCATGGAATGATAACAAGTACGCACCTATTCAAAATGTGCTACAAAGATAATCCAAAACCCTAACCCTAGAGTTGCACACAAGCCATCTATATATAGTAAGTCTCATGGGCTTGCGCACTTGACTCAAGTGCGCAGGTCTCGTGTAATAAGTGCGCAGCCAAGGGTTTTAACATAAACTATGTCATAATTACATAAACAACCCTTTAACTTTCAAACTACACAACAAGCTATCAAAAGTCTTTGATCTGGTAACTGTGGTCTCAATATAACCCAACAATAACTTTGCTAACATAAGATAAACACTTAAAAGGAAATGAACTATGAAAATAAATGTGGGTTGTCAGTGAGTTGCATGGAAGGCGTGGGATATTGGTGGTGACAGTCATGCACGTATCATTTGACTAAAGTGTTTTATAAAAATTATTTTCCCTTCAAAATGACTCTCTTCATACTTTAATGACTAACAGAAAATAAGTATCGCGTTGTAAATTGTTGGCGCCGCTGCATCGCGCGGCTTTCCCACTAGTATATATATATATATATATATATATATATATATATATATATATATATATAGGGGAAAGATATTTTGGAAACCCTCCCCAGTTAAGAAAAACCATGAAACCCTTCATCTGACCATCCATTTTAGTGATCAAGGGTGGTGGTTGTTTCTGCTTTTTCATCAAAACTAAATATTTGTCCTTTTGTCATCAGGGGGTAATTTGGTCCATACAAAATTTAATGTTCTCTTCTCTCTTCTCTCACCTCTCTCCTCTCTCTTCTCTCTTATTTTATTAATAGATTCATGTGTTTTTCTAAAAAAAATCCATTCCTTCTTTGTTTTACCAGGTTTCAGTCTCATATACATATGTGTTTTTGTAAACAAAAACATATGTTTTCACAAATTTATCTCACTAAAAATTCAACTTATATATCTAAACAACAAAAAACATATGATAAATTATAACCGAAGAACAAAAACATATGATAAATTATATCCCAAACAAGAAAAACATATGTCTTTAAATGAAAACTAATGTTTTTAGATGAAAAACAAGCTTAGATATACAAAATAAATAAATAACAAAACACACAGATTTTCCTTGACACCCCCTGTTCCGACTGAGCACCAACTTCATCAAAGCCTAGATCCGGATCTTGAATAACAAAACACCAAAATCATCTCTGCCTTTACCGAAACCAAGGGCTACACCAATCGACCAGGTACCATCTATGATCAAAACATGTCAATATGTGATTTAGCTTGCTAAAAACAATGAACACCAAACCCACAAATGAAAAAACAAACCTTAAAATGTAAATAAAAAAATATAGATCTGATTAAATAACTCATCTCTTCACCACCAATTCAATAAACCACCCGTCGCAAAATAATCAACTGAATGTAAACCATGAACACAAACTGGTAAAAAAACATATGTTTGTCGTACACTCGTTCACACCAAAATTTATAACAAAAACCCAAATAAAGATTTAGTTTTTAACATTATAATCATTTTGAACCATCTTCACGTATCTAGTGAAAATGAAACCATATAGATAAAGAAAATAAAAGGTAGAAAATGAAATCACGTGTAATCTCTTGAGCTTATTATCTCAAAAAAAAAAAAAGAAAAAAAAAGCATATTAACAATTTAATTCATCTTTTCCAAAATACTTGATTTACAAAATACAAAACATCTTGTAGAACCCCAAAAAGGCAAAAAAATGAATATTATTTACACCAAAAATTTATAGATCTGGAATACAAACATATTTTGCAAATTGAAAATACCTACCACTAGCAAGCTATCATCTCGTCGTTCATTTACACAACAAAGAAAGCTTCGGATATGACGATTATACAGATCTGGAAGTGACGGTTAGTGCTCTTTATGGATCTTGACTCAATACATCGCTGGATGTTGGTGATGGGATGAAGAAGGTGAGTGTGTTGGAAAGGTAGCAGGGCGGCGAGATGGTTGTCAACAGGCGGAGGAGAACGACTGACTTCATCGGTCTCCTTCTTGATCTTTTCCTCCATGAACCAGCCCTCAACAACTTTTCCTTTCAAATCTATTGTAAAAGGTGAACCAACTAGAATGAACTACATTGGATTGAAGGTTTGGGTGTTTTAGATAGATAAAGAGAGAGAAAAGATGTACTTATTTAATCAATGTAGATGTGAAATGAGAGAGAAAGGTGCTTGTTTAATATAGAGAGGGAGAGACTTTTTGGATGAATGTGTCAGGAGAATAGACACCATAAAATTGATGTACCAAACTACCCTTGAAGACAAATTAAAAAGTATAAACGTGGAGTATTGTGTGCCACTCAATGAGGTTTTATGAGTTTTCTTGACTCAGTGTGGTTTTCAGATTATAATTAGCCTGGGTAGGTAATATATATATATATATATATATATATATATATATATAGGGTCGAGATCCTGTGCAAAGTGTGTTTTGTGTGAGAAGGGTAAGAAGTGTTTTGGACCATTAGATCATCTTAATCAATGGTTTAGATTTAATGAGTGACATTATTGTAAATAATGTTATAGTTATAATAACTAATTAGGCTACTTAGGGGTATAATGGTAAAACACACCCTACATTTAATTCACATTTAAAGGGTCTAATTTAAAATATGGAAGGCCTAATAAATTCAATCTTCCTATTTACGTCCTCCATTTAATTCACATTTAAGTGTCTCTCTCTCTCTCTCTCTCTCTCTCTCTCTCTTTCTCTCTCTTTCTCCTCTCTCTCTCCCTGTGCCACCTACTCAACCGCCATCAACCACCACAAACCACAACCATCAACCGAACCATCATTCGACAGCCACCATCACAAACATAGATAATCGGAGTGTTTTTTTAGGGATGAAGATGAAGACGACATGAGGTGATAATGGATCAGTGTGTTTTATGGTGGATTATTTTAAATAACATTATATTGTTGTGTTTTATGTTCAAAGGATTTTTGTGTGGTTTAGTGTTTTTTGAATTTAAAACACATTTTAAATGTATGTATAGTTGTGTCTTTTGAATGTGTTACTGATTGTGTATGATGAAGATAAAACACACTGGATTATGGAGAAGATGATGATAAAACACACGGGACTGTTTAAAACACAAAGTTGAGAATATGGTGATAAAACACACGGGTATGAACGTAAAAACACCTTGTTGATGAAGCAACTTACAAGACTATAAATAAAAAACCAATGTGCATAAAAAAAACCATATTTTTTGCATCAGTAAAACTCCTTATAAAAATAACACAAAAGGTGTGTTATACCTTCAAACCTTATGGTATACCAGTAAAACACCATGTGCTCACATCAGTAAAACACACCAATATGAATGCTGTTTTGGTCGTATATAATTCAGTAAATGAATGATAATGTGCTGAATGTTAATAAAAACTCTATAAAAATTCGTGAGATGTGAAACAAAATCACTAAGAATGCTCCTAAATTAAACACGAAATTAATTAGCCATTATCTCCTAAAATAAGATTAGCAATGCAATTTACAATGTTACCCTTCTATATAATAAAATAGGCCGCCATGTGTCACACTATTATTGGTTCTCACACTTCTCACAAAAAATAGGTTTTGTACATGATCCTAAACCTATATATATATATATATATATATATATATATATATATATATAGGGGAAAGTTATTTTGAGAACACCTATATTTCGTGCGAACTGTGAGAACGACATCTAAAACCATTCAAATTCAAAATTTCTTTTTACACTTGTCTTTATTACTAAAATACAATCCCCAAAACACAATTTACGCGTAAAAATTCAAACGTATACGAAAATAATTTGTTTACACATGTGTAAA
Organism: Ambrosia x helenae; assembly: GCA_030844895.1. Lineage (NCBI taxonomy): Eukaryota > Viridiplantae > Streptophyta > Magnoliopsida > Asterales > Asteraceae > Ambrosia > Ambrosia x helenae. The sequence goes on from CM061223.1 coordinate 54,630,873, forward strand.
TTTGCTGTTTATACATGTGTAAACTGTTTCATTTACACATGTGTAAAAAGTTAATTTGAAAGTGTTTTTGCAAGAAAAGATGGATTATTTGAAAAGAAAATTCATTTATTAATGTTGTATTTTGATTATAATGGGATTTGTATTAAAAAAAATTGATTTTGATTGATTTTTGTACTTGTTCTCACGGTTCTCACAATATTTAGCGTTCTCAAGATAACCCTCCCCTATATATATATATATATATATATATATATATATATATATATATATATAGGGAGTGGAAAATATGAAAACCCCATCTTTTGGAAAAACCCTGCAAACTCTATAGTGACCATTGATCAAGTTTGATCAATGGTCCATAAATAATTGTATTTAATAATCAAAAGCAACTTACATTGTGTGGTCATAATTGAGATCAAGGGCAATATGGTAATCTTAAATAAGCAAGTGGGCCACTTAAATTTTCTGAATCCTAGGTTGAAAAAGGTTGATTTGACACTTGTCAAATCATCTCTCTCCGACTTTATGGCACTTTTCTAGCACCAATATTAACGTACGTTAGTGTTGTGATAAAAAATTCTGACCTCGTGTGACACATCGCTAACATGTGTTAACAGACATATACTAAAAAGAACAAAATAAAAAGAACACATAAAATGTATATTTAATTAAGAAATGATAAAAACGATCATTACAATCAATACTAAAAATGTATCAAAAAACATTTCATACAAACATAATTATTTGCGAATGATAAAAAACTATCATAACAACATAAAAAAGATCTAGCTATGCTTCGTTCTTGATACCCATCTTCATCTTTAACATAAAAACATCTCTTCACCTACAAAAAAAAAAAAAAAAAAAAAGATAACACGTGTTAGTTGGGCTCTCCAAAACACATAATGAGACATCACTGACATGTGTAGTGAATTCTAAAATATATGTTTTACTGAAATAAACGTACGTCATATGAACCCTAACGCATGTTAGTTGGGCATATACTAACGTGTGTCATATGAACCCTAACACCTGTTAGTTAGGCATATACTAGCATGTGTTAGCATCACTAACATGTGTATAAACAGCACTAAATCTGTAGTGCCAAGTGTATCATACTCAATTTTACAACTATGTTAATACAACTACTCAAATACGATTAATAGGGTTTGAAATCCAAACAATAATAAATTTAAAAAATCAAATCAAAACCAATACAAATCCATATACCAAAATATTATCCTCATATTCATGAAATATATAATATAATAAAAGACATCAGCAGCATGTGTTAGCATATTCTAAAACACATGTTTACTGAAAAATAACGCATGTCATATAGACCCTAACACCTGTTAGTTGGGCATATACTAGCATGTGTTAGCATCACTAACGTGTGTGAGCATACAAGACTCGGACCGCAAAAATAGACATGTAGCCTATACGAGTTCATATACCAAAATATTATCCTCATATTCATGAAATATATAATATAATAAAAGACATCAGCAGCATGTGTTAGCACATTCTAAAATACATCTTTACTGAAAAATAGCGTATGTCATATAGACCCTAACACCTGTTAGTTGGGCATATACTAGCATGTGTTAGTATCACTAACGTGTGTGAGCATACAAGACTCGGACCGCAAAAAATAGACATGTACCCTATACGAGTTCATAACAATTTCACTTGCCAAAAATTTATTAAATAGAATACATAAATTATTTAAACACCCTATTCACCAAAAGATTAAAAATTTATAATCTTTATAAAAAAAATCACTTACCACAGCCACATCACCAACGCCGCCTTTTTCCAATAGCCTACTCGTGAAAACCAACGCTGGAACAGATACACATGTTAGTCGGAATCATCAAACACATAATAGGACATCACTAACATGTGTTAGCATATACTAACATAAAAAGACTTATACACTTATTCATCAATCACATGTGATCTATCAACCTCATGTGCCCAATCCAATAACAATCTAACATAAACAAAATAATAATAATAATAATAATAATAATAATAAAAATAAAAATCAAAAAGGTTAACATAAGGTTATTTTTTTCATTCAAGCATTTGATCGAACACTTGGTATGCAAACAAAAACTATCCCAAAAAAATAAAACACTTGTTACCACCATCACCATAATATAAATTTCTAACAGTCAAAAAGTCAAAGCCTAATATAAATTAATATATCAAAGCCTAATATAAATTAATATAGATAAAGACTAGTATTATTACTTGCATCGGTGCGGAAATGAAACTTTTTATCTGTTCCTATTGTTGGAACATATTTAAAAACGTAGAACATAGTGTGGGCCGGCCACTCTCGTGTCAGCGTGAGTCCGGTTAAGACAACATAGTCTGACCATTGTAGAGTGGCTAGGGGACTCACCTTCTGAGGGTTGTGATGATCTCTGCCATAACATAGAAAATTCGCCTTCCAAACAAAATTTAAAAATGTTCTTGCATACAAAGTCAACAATAATCAATAATCATAAAGTCGTATAAGTATAAAATATGGATTAAAAGGATAGTGTCCAAAGAATCATGATTCTATTGGGAGCAGGGCTCGAAGGCGACCAATTGTCAAACCAATATACATATATATATATATATATATATATATATATATATATATATATATATATATATATATATATATTTAAATAACAACTAGATCTAGATTTTTGTAAACTATGAAATCAAATTTTGGTGGAGAAAAAACAGTTCACGAAAAAAATATTTGTAAAACAAATAAAATCAAGTTTATGTTTTATAAAAAAATCACTTATACAAACAGTTCACGAAAAATATTATCACAAATGAATCGAAAAAAAAAAAACAACACTAGAACAATCATGACTTCTTCCTTACCAAGGGTCCTATTTTTGTACCAATCAATCAAAAAAAAAGGTAGGATCTTAGTTTTGGTCGGAGAAGCAGCAACCCTAAAAAACACACAGTTACACACACGATCTGAGTTTTGGATCTTTTCTGTTTTGTTTGGATCTGCTCTGTTTTCAGACGATAATGATGGTGGTCGTGTTTATTGGTTAGGTGAAGATAGTGGTGGTAGACAATGGTGGTTAGGGTGGTCGATGGTGATGTGTATAGTGGGAGGTGGTTCATTATTCTAGAGAGAGAGGGGGGGATTGAGAGTTTAGATCTGAATTTGAAAAAAAAAATAAAGAGAGAGAAGAGGGAAAACATGTATATATAGGGAGAGAGAGAAGGGGATGGTGTAAAATGTCCAAAGTAACATTCTTAATATAATATAGATTAATGGTGGTTCGGATGATGTGGCACAACATGAACCAAGAGATTGGTTTTTTGAGGTTTTTCCATTTTGAAAGGTTTTCTCTATATACTTACACTATATATATATATATATATATATACTAGGTTATCTACCCGTGTGATACACGTGTTGAACACTTTAAGTTGTATAAGAAGGAAAAAGAACTACACATTGTATTTAAGAAAAAGGATTGCAATACCACATTGGTAATTCGTATATCTCTAAATATTTTCTTGTATACATTTAGTGCTTTATTTGTATCTTTATTAGGTCATGTGTAGTGGAGGGGGGTTATAGGGCGTTATGGGGATTAAAATATTAAAAAGTAATAGAAGGGAGGTTATGGGGCGTTATGGAAAAAGATGGTGTAGTGGGAAGGGGCGTTATGGGGCTTTATAAATGATTAACTAATCATTGGTTAGTTATTCTTTTCTTATTTAAATAATAATATTAAATAGTTAATAATATTTCATTAAATAAATAAAAATTACAAATACTAAAAAAATTTACAAATACTAAAAAAAAATTACAAAATACTAAAAAATACAAATACTAAAAAAAATTACATGTTCGGGTCCCTGGGTTGGTTTAACATGTTCATAAAAGTTTGTTGGTTTGAACCTGAACCCGGAGCTATGGGTTGGGTGTTGTCGCCAGTAGTTTGGGAAACGAACCCGAAACCACCTATACCGAATGGATTCATCTTGTGTTTGCTTGTGTGTGTAAAAATTAGAAATTTTGTGTTTGGTGTGTGTGTGTGTGTGTTCTGTAAATAAAATGGTAGTTTGGTTGTGGATGAATGTTGTGTGTGTGTTGATGTATGTATGTATGTATATAGAAGGAGAAAGGAGAAGGAGCCACGTTTTTTTTATAAAACAAAGTGACCGTTCACCAGTCAAATGACCAAACCAAGAATGCACAACGCCCGTTGAATCCATAGCGGCCACTCCCATAATGCCGTCATAGCGCCAGAGGGGGGGCGGTGTTCCCCGGCGCTATGGTGGCAATAGCGCCCCTATAACGCTGCCACTACACACGCACTTATCGCTATCTAATATTTGTAATTTACTCCGCGTTTCCTTTTATACTTGATCAAGCCACATACAACTACTTTACAATCACTGTATATATGTGAAAACATGTTTCATTTCAGTAATCTTTCTGAGAGATCAAGCTCTTTGCATTTCAAAAAACCTTCACGTGCATACGTTCTTAATAAACAAACATACAACAATTATATAGTCTACTTCCATTACATAAACTATGAAAGTAATAAGCCGTGTCAACCATGAAAGTATACAGTTGAATACAATGTATAAATTCGCAATCGCACTTATTTGAAAGAGTAGGTAGCTCAATAGCACATGCTTTGGTTAAGAACGGCTTCCATTATGGCTTCATGTTTACCTTTCTTATAATAAAAACTTGCAGATCAAAAGTGACATAAAAGATAGCTTGTGAAAATTATTGATGAGTTTGACTGTAAGAATCTTGACCATTCTAACAATGTCATATGGAAAGATACCCAGTAGTTCTAAAATTCACCAACCATAAGAATTTTACCCATTCTTATAAAAACACTGCCACAAATAATTGCCTAAATAACATTAAAACAGGCTTATATCCAAGAGTAAAAAGGCAGGCAAGACTCACAGTTTCAAATCCAGGGGAAGGTCCAAACTTTGGCATGTCATTATTATATTAGGCTCTACCATGGCTCCCTACCTTTGAACAACTCAAATCAAGCCTTAGGTTAGTCGGATGACCCAAGATTGAGCTGATTTAATCAAGCGCTTCACCTTGATTCTAAGTCGGCATAGAAGAACTCTTCTACGTTTGCCTAGGCAACTTAGATCTGCTTGTTGCCCAACCAAGTAACAGTACTCATTCCTGTGTTTTCTAAACTATATAACTAAAAACCTTAAAAGTATATTACGAACACTACGCCAAAATAGGGCTACGGCCACACTTTTGCCAAAATTGCCCTGCCACACTTTTGATTAAATATGTGGCTAAAGGTCATTAATCACATTTCAAAACCTGCCAGCCTACTTTTAGCCACAAATCTTATTTATCTATATGACCATTGCATAACAGTTCAAAACTTTTTGCCACATCTAAAGAAAAAACTTTCACATTTTGCAATCACATTAGAAAAATGTGGCCAAATGTGATCTACGGCCACATTATTTGTTTGATTTTTAATTCATGTGGCCAAAAATACACATTTTCGAAACATTTAGCCACACTTTAAGAAAAAATTGTGACATTTCCTAGCCACAGTAGAAAAGTGTGGCCAAATGTAATCAATTGTCACAATGGTTTTTTAACAATGTGGCTAAAAGCTAAAACAAATGGCCACTTATGAAGTTATGTGACCAAATGTTAGACAATAGTCACACTTAAATTACAAAATTTAATGTGGCTTTATATAAACATTCGTTACACCATCGTCACTTTGTTTATTTCCGTGTGACCATTTGATAACAAATGTCATAGTAAAATATGTGTGACCAAAGAATAGACAATAGTCACACTTAAAATTACAAAATTTCAAGTGGCTTTACATAACTATTAGCCACACCATCGTCACTTTGTTTTCTTTTGTTTTATGTGACGGAATAATAGCAAATGTCATGGATCAAAAATATTGTGTGACCAAATGTTAGATAATAGCCACACTTCAAATTATAAAGTTTCATGTGGCTTTACACACTTCAAGAAAAAATATTTTTTATAAACTTTGACAAGTTAAGACCATTATTTATTTAGAATAAAAAATAATTATAAAGCTATAAAATGTAAAGGATCATTACATCATTGCTTTAATTTTTATAAAATGTAAAATTTGATGGTCCAAACATATTCCAAATGTTTACAAACAAATGTCTAAAACAAGTGTTGAATTAAGTCTAAAACACAAAACTGATAGATGTTGGAATATAAACTCAAACAACCACACCGGCCTACGAAAAACTCTTAGGACTAACTAGGTTTATACCCGCCACGGCAACGCGTTGCCGCGGCGGGGGCGATAGGATGTCTCCGTTCTTTAAAGTGTCTTAAAATGAGATGGATGACAACTATAAACAGCATTGGCGCTCACGTGATGGTACATGCGCATCAACACTTCAGGTTCGGATTGATACCACTACGGGTCCTCTGCTTCTATTCTTGACGAAAGCTGACCCGCCTCATATCTGTTGAACATACTTGGTTGAGTAGGGACAATAAACCTTTAAAAGTAAAAAGTTACTCAAGAAAACCAATTGAATTATACTAAATTTTACCTGATTAGAAAGAAGCTTTTTGAGGCAAACAAATAACAGCCACTTCTGATCATAATCTATTTATAGTAGTTATGGAAACAAATCATAAAAAAATTAAGATCCATAATCTTAAATGGTTTGATAACGGGTTAACCCGTTTACTAAAAATTTAACCTGAAAAGGCCTCTTAAACATGTAATATTGGCCCATCCCTAACCACAACAACAACCGAGCTATCCATCAATGTACCAACAATGCAATGTACCAACAATGCAAGATAAAGAAACATGAAAGTTGTACATATACATATATTGCTACAGCTAATTTTATGCCTACGCTTATATTATATGGCATGATTTTAGGAAGCCATGGGTCAAATTAATAAGTGTGGTAAGTCGAACCTGTAAGCATGTGAGATTCTGCGCGTTCTGCCAGGTCGTCGCAGGAAGCAAATCGACTACATCTTAGTAGTGGTGTAGCATGGCGATGTCGATTCCGCGACAGGAGCAGCTTGATGCAGTCGTTACAGGAAAAAACAGAAAATTACCAATTAAAAATGCCTATTTTAAAATAAAGATTTGCTATCTAAGAAATTACCCCGTAATTAATTACCTTAGCAATTCCCTCTTCTTCATTTTCAGCGAGGGCTTTAGTGTTTGCACTAAAGCTAGTGTTGCCAATACATATTTCAAAACCTTCTTTCTCAGCTATTTCTCTTGCCTGGGGCTGCAAGTTTATAAATAAAACTACTCAGTAAAGGTTTCTGCTGGTTACCTCATTTGGCATAATAGGTTGTGTCTAACATGTAACATACCTCAGTTAACCAATCCATGCTGATTTCAGGATGACTAAAACATGCAGCTGGGATGCTCAGATGATTTAGAACATGATCTTTCCCAGAAACTATGATTATGTGCCAGGAGAGTACCTGTGACGGTCTTATCAACAGCAATTGTAGGTCCACAATAGGAAGAGAATCAATTATATATGATGTAAAACAACAATTTAAAGGAGCAAAGCAACACGGTTGGCAGAAACATTAAACGTGATACGAACAAAGGAGTTAATTAAGACAATGAATAGATGCAGACGCACAATGGAAAACCAATCGGCTGCACAGTAGTAGCGGCATCATAATCGACTCCCACATTGCATAAGCTGGCAACATAGCAAATACGCGCCACAGTTAACACAATCAAGCGACTCAGGCGCACAACGGGGAGTCAATCGCTTGCGCTGGAGTATCGCCATCACAATCGACAACGACATCGTATACGCTAACATCATAATCACCTATCATTTCAAAGTAAAAGACGCCGAATAAAGCCGACCCATTCGATAACCGAAACAATGGCGTAAACTGAAAGTACAAAGCAAAACAGTAAAATGCGCGACATACCACATTGCGCTATGACCATAGCCGCCAAGGGTTAAAAAATCATACCCGGTGGTGGTACCCGGTAACCAACGCCAATATTGAACCTACAAAAGAAAACAACGCGACATTAGAAGAGATAACATTGAAAGCAGACTACCCCCAAGCTATTGCTTTACTTTTGCAGTCTAAAGCAATTAACCTTAACATGAATTCAAATTCGCAACATGAACAACATATGCAAAAGGTAATCAGCTAAACAACATCCAGCCATCAATCACACATACAAAAAATAGATACCTAACTGTTGCAGAAGCCTTTAAATGTCAACCGGAGACATGACGACGGCTGACTTTGGAGAGGTAAAACGTCACCGCAGATGTAGCCATGGAATCCACGGACGACGGATGACTAACAGGGGCGGAAACAAACCACTAATAAAACCCACAACAACAACACCACCGTGACTACCACCACCTAGGGTTTTGAAATCGAACCCGGCAACAACACGGCCGTCACTACCACCACAGCCATCCCAATTCCTATAGAGACAAATAGGATGCTCCTGAATGAGTTGGCCTGACCGAAACAGTACCAACGCGTCACAATAGCGTCGCTCCTGTCAAAACGAAGCGACAGACAGGAAGAAGAGGCGGACGGAGGTGTTCTTCGCCGGCCAAGAACCGACACAGAAGCAGCAGAGATGGCACGTATAGAAAGAGAAAGAGAAAGGAACCGGATATATATGAGAGAGGTGCGCAATAATGAATTGTACGTGACATAGGGAGTGCTTCAAACTGCTGTATTGAGCGAAACAGTAAATCACTCTCACACGAATCTTTGCTATTTGTCTGATTGGGGGGAGGGGGTGAACTTGAACTCCAATTTGCAATTGTAGTATATAAAACTACAATGAAATTTTGGATTGAAAATAGTCTAATGGATTTAGGGAGGGAATATTTTGGTGAAATTTGAGTGTAAACCAGGAAGTGTGAAAATAAAAAACTAGAATTGAAATCTGGATTGGTAATTTGGTAGGAATAATTTGGGAGGGAATATTTTGGTAAGATTTGAGTGCAAACGAAATTTCTGGAGGGAATGAAATTTTGGATTGAGAATAGTCTAATGGACTTAGAGCTGCAAACGAACCGAACAAACATGAACAAGGCCTTGTACGTGTTCGTTCGTTAAGGAAATTATTTTCTCATGAACACTTACCGAACGATTTTTTTTTGTTCGTGTTCGTTTGATAACGAAACATATACTGAGCAGTGAGTGTGGATACTAAAAGTAGGGTTATTGATATCATATAGCCATATATTTACCTCAACTAAATTATTATTTAATTATTTATTTGGGTAAAATGAATAAAAATAAAAGAATATAAAAAAAATATAGAAATTAAAAACCTTATTAAACTATCGAACATATTAATGAACAAGTTACCGAACGTTCACGAACATAAACGAACGAACGCGGCCTTTTTTCATGTTCATTCGTTTAACTAAACGAACGGAGTTTTTTGTTCGTGTTCGTTTATTTATTAAATGAACGAACACAAATGAATTTCCCGCCGAACGGTTCATGAACTGTTCGCTGAAAGTTCGATTCGTTTGCAGCCCTAAATGGATTAGTTATTATAAAACACTAATGGGGTGCCCGCATTTTGCAGTGGGTACCACAACACTTTAAATAGAAAAATTGTTAATTAGATACAATGATGGTCAATTAGGCCCAATGATGGTTAATTAGGCTTAATATGGTCAATTAGAACCAATGATGATCAACTAGGTACAATGATGGTCAATTAGACCCAATGATGGTCCATTAGGCTCAACAATTGTTAGTTAGATACAATGATGGTCAACTAGGTCCAATGATGGTCAACTAGGCCCAATGATGGTCAATTAGACCCAATGATGGTCCATTGGGCTCAACAACGGTCAGAAACTATAACCAATTGTTTCGAGAGAGAGAGAGAGAGAGATAGAGAGAGAGAGAGTTAAAGGAACAATACATAATGTAGCCGTAGGATATGATGAATAGTACTATTGGTGCCCGACGAGGACCACCCCTAAACTAATAGCGTCAGTTCCTATGGGGTGCATTATATGTTGAATTAGTTGTTGTTCCACAAACAACGTAGTGGAGGATTCGCCTTGGTTTGGTTATGGGCCTAAGTGATGTCATAGATCATATATGTCTTAATGGACCATGTTGGGCCTTAATAAGTCACAATGGGCAATAGCAGATCATATATGTCTTAACTGACCATAGTAGGCCTCAATGGATCACAACAGACACCAGTAGATCATATATGTCTTAGCTGACCATAGTAGGTCTTAATGAATCACAATGGAGAATAGTAAGTTATATATGTCTTAATGGATCATATTGGGCCTTAATGGATCACAATGAACGTTAGTTGATCCTATATGTCTTAATGGATCATATTGAGCCTTAATATATCACAGTGGACAATAGTAAAACATATATGTCTTAGTGGATCAATTTAGGCCTTAATGGATTACTACGGACAATAGTAGATCATGTTTGTCTTAATGGATCATGGTGGACCCACAAGTGGCAATGGTAGATCATATATTCTTAATGAACTATATTGGGCCTTAATGGATCACGGTGGACAATAGTGGATCATATATGTCTAAATGGACCATGTTGGGCCTTAATGGAACATAATGAACAACATTAGATCAATAATGGTCAACTAGGCCCAATGATGGTCCATTAGGCTCAATAATGGCAAGTTAGAACCAATTATTATTGTTAATAATATTTATATATTATTATAATATATTTTTTTAGAATTCTAATTATGATTATTGTTAATATGTATATATTATAATAAAATAACAACATATTATTTATAAATACATAACATAATATTTATTAATATATGAGTGTCAATACTTTGACGGTATACTGACAATTCAAACCGATGTCTGCCAAACTCAATATTGGACCTTGACGAGCCTTAATGGACCATAATAAACAATAATAAATTATATATGTCTTAGTAGTCTATATCGGGGCTTAATAGACCTGAAACTTGGTATTGGTAACCGGTGTGGTACGGTTCGGTACGGGTATTCGCATGTAAAAGTTGGTAAATACCTATACCGTACCGAACCAGTAGTACCGATACCGAAAAATAGAAAATGTGGGTACCAATACCAAAAATGATCTAGTACCAGTAACGGTTCAACATCGGTGGCCGGTGCCATTTGCTAATTCCTAAATAAACCAATCAAGTAATAATATATTTTACGTAAGTTTAATGGAATTTAACATTTTTATACCCAATGTATTACTTTAAAAGTTTTAAAAACTAATCATTCTTTTAAAATTTTTGTTCCTTCATCATACCCCCCTTTCTCTATTAAAATTTTTAAAATCATCAGATACACCCTTCACACCCTTCTACCCGCTCATTCTTAGCGCCTAACTATAATACCCTAGTTTCTTTCTTTTAGCCCCATTGCACGCCCTGTCTTAGTATTTTTCTCCTGCTCTCCATCACATAGAAGATGGAACCCTACCAAGATGGAACCGAACCACAAATCAGGTTAAGAATCATGTTTCTTGTTTCATTGTGATTGATAGGCATAATGATAATTTGCTTTGTGATAATTTGATTTGTTATAATCTGCTTTTAATCAACTTAATATTCATAGTATAAAATTTTCATAATCTGATAATTTGCTTTGTGATAATTCAGATTGATAGTTTTTTATAAATTTTTCATTGTGATTGATGGTTTTATAAAATGTTTATAACTAGTTTGTGACGCCACGCTTCGCTGCGGATTGTGCGTTTCAAATGAGTAATATTACATGGTCATAAAACAAAGTCAAGATGCAACCAAAGCATAATGTTGAACCATTTAGTTGAGTCATACCATCCATGACATCGAAATAAAGACGGGTTGCCGTGATAAAAAAAAAAAACTTTAGATCTTGCAGGTAGCTTGAATCATAGATTCATAGGTGCAACCCATCATATCTAACATATCAAATGGTGATTAGTAGAGTTACACAAATGAATAAAACTGGTATTAGTTGTTATAGATTTGATACAGAGGGGCCATTTGAGGTGCTTTAGTGGACGGGTCGATCCAAGATCATAGTTTATCACTAACGGGTCAAACGGTAAGATGTAAGTGTTGCCTACTATTATTAATAAGGTTTAAAACTTTGGGCAAAAAGTGTTTTCGCTAACCTAACCTGACCCGTTTTGTCATGTACCATATAGTTATCTACTTTATTGATGCCCAACATGTATGATCCGCCTATTTTGCCACTTCCGACAGATTGCTGACTTCCAGCTCTCATGTTTCATGCGCCATCTCTTCCTTCAACTCGTATTCCATAGTTAACAATTCATGATATATAATTATTTAGATTCACCTTAACTTTAAAGGGGTTTTGCATAATCTGGTTTGAAGTAGACAATGGTTTTGGGGTTGAGGTTAACGACGAACGGTGATGTTGGTGTTGTGGTTTTTGGTAGGGGATGATGGAACGGGCACGATTATGTTTGTTGTGGTGATAGTGGTGTTGGCCAGGAAGATGTCGGTGTTGGCTGTGGTGATGGTGGTAGGTGTACGGTTGTGTTGGATGGGCAGGACGAGGAGGTGGTGACGGTGGTGTTCGACGGGGAAGACAATGCAAGATGATGATGGTGGTAAATGGAGGATGGTGGTTGTAAACAATGTTTTTATACTCATCCCTTTTAAAATCTGCAAGTTTTAGGTATTTAATATACTTGAAATAATGGTTAATTTGTTTGTGGGTTGCAGGTGTTGATGTTGGGTTAAACAGAAAAGGAAATGAGGCTTCAACACTAAATAAATAGTCGAAGTGACCAAAGGTATGTTTTAATTCTATGCAGGTTGCAAAGTTGTCTTTTAATTCAAAGTATTTTTATAGCTTTTGACCTCTATTTTTTGTCTGATTTGTTAACCTTACAGGATGAGTTACGTGATAGCATTGCACATCGCTCGCGAATTGCCACTGTGTGGGTATTCTTTCTAACTTACATCCCCTCCATTTATGATTTTGTTACCTGGTGATTGAAAGTGGTCTAAAGTAGTGTGTAGGATTGTATGTTTGTAACGATTTTGTACTAAAAAGTTCCAACTTCAATTGCTGCATTGTTTAACAGTATTAGTTTCTGCATTATACAAAATAATTTTGTGTTTTTTCAATGGAAATCAAACTACTCCTTTTACACATATATACCCTGCAGAGGTTTGGAAAGTTAGTTTGATAAAATGATTGTTCTTTTTCTTGGCTATGAGTAGAGATGATGTAAAAGCCATGCTTTAGACTATCTTTTTTAATTGTTATTATATGTGAATTTTTGTCAGTACAGGATGTTTGTATTTTGCTTTTGTCAAAAACATGATATCAACTCAAAATATTCTTTATTGAAACTCAAAGATTTATTGAAAGATATCACAAAGACAAGAACAAACTAACAGAAAGAATCTCTATACAAACTCTCAGCCTAAAACTCTACTCAAATCCACCAGGATTACAACAACTAAACACCAGAAACAAGATGTTACTGGAATACAAACCCTAGACTTGAATACACGAGAGACTGACTACGAGTAATGAGAGACAAATAATAAGAGCTAAAACTGGTACACAAGAATCAAGAGCTCTTTATATAGTAGGCCACTAAGGTTTGGAAACAAGCACACCCGAACGAATGATAACCATTAGATTAGATCATAGAAACACACAATGAGATGATCTGAACCGTTGAACTATGTATCCGGATTGCCAACGTGTAAAGTAGCTCCAGACCAATATCCGAGCCAAGCCACTTGCACAAGCCAACGAACAGACTTGTTCGTTGAATAAATGGACTGACTTAATAATGGGCTTCAATTATTGGGCTTATAATCTACACTTGGGCTGAATCTTTAATCAATCTCCTGGGCTTCAATCATGCTCCTATGAATCCACCAGCAACCATGAGCTTCCTATCCTGATCAACTCCAATGTATCATTCACCAAACCAAACCTACAAAAAAATGTCTTATGCAAAATATTAAAGTCTTAGGAAAATAAATAAAATAAATCTTTTGGTTACTTAAATTGTTCATGAAAGTGTCATATCTTTCAACACCCCCCCACAATTTAATAACCAAATGGGTCAAACATGTTGAGCTTATTACATAACTCCTCATGTTGTCCAGGTCCTAATCCTTTGGTCAGAACATCAGCTACCTGTTCACTAGACTTAATGTCACAAGTCTTTACTAACCCTTTAGAGATTAAATCTCTAAGGAAAAATAAATCCAGTTCAAAATGTTTTGTTCTGTCAAAGAACACTGGATTTGCAGCAATAGATAATGCAGAACTATTGTCACAAAACAAAGGAACAGGAATATCTACTTTGATACTCATTTCAGATAATATATTGATTAACCATAACACTTCACAAGCTGCAGAACACATTGATCTATATTCTGCTTCAGTTGAAGATCTAGAAACAGTTGCCTGTTTCTTGCTCTTCCAAGATATAAGTGTTTTACCTAGAAATATACAGAATCCAGTAACTGATTTCCTGGTTTCTGTACATTTAGCCCAGTCAGAGTCAGAAAAAGCAATTAGATTTTGATTTGACCCATTTTCTAAAAGTATTCCTTTACCTGGAGCCCTTTTTAGATATCTTAGTAACCTCATTGCAATAACCAAATGACCATCAGTTGGTCTGTGCATATATTGACTTAGGAAATGCACAGTATAGGATATATCTGGTCTCGTGTGAGATAGATATATCAACTTTCCTACCAACTGTTGATAGCCTGTAATATTGGCTAACAGATTTGATTTATTATTACAAATGGAAGTTATCATATGATTAGGCTCTATAGGTGTACTAACTGGTTTGCAGGCTGTCATGCCATACTCAGTTAGTAAATCAAGGCAATATTTCCTTTGTGATAGGCACAAACCTTGATCACTAGGAACTACCTCGATTCCTAGGAAATACTTTAGAATACCTAGGTCCTTAATCAAAAATTGATCTTTTAGACTCTGCTTAACACTATTTACATCATCAACAGAACTACTTGTGATAACTATGTCATCAACATACACAAGTAAGAGTGTAATCACAGATTCATTTGTTTTTATAAACAATGAATAATCACACTTACTTTGTTTAAATCCTAGACTACACAAAACTCCTACTAACTTTTCATTCCACATTCTAGGAGCCTGTTTTAATCCATACAACGATTTTTTCAGTTTACACACCTTTGTTTCATTCTCAGAAAAGTACCCATCAGGTAAGGTCATGTAAACATCCTCATTTAAATCACCATAAAGGAAAGCATTATTAACATCCAATTGGAATATTTTCCAACCGTTTTTAACAGCTAAAGTTAACACACATTTAACTGTAACAAACTTCACAACAGGAGAGAATGTTTCATCAAAATCAACCCCTTCTTTTTGACTAAAACCTTTAGCCACTAATCTTGCCTTAAACCTCTCAATTTCACCATTTGATTTATATTTAATTTTATAAATCCATTTACACCCAACCAAACTCCTTCCAGAAGGAAGTTCTACTAAATCCCAAGTATGGTTCCTATTTAAGGCCTCTATTTCATCATTCATAGCAGCTACCCAATTGGGATCCAAAGCTGCTTCTTTATAGGTTCTAGGTTCAATGCTTTTATTTAACATACAAGCATACACCTTATCCCCAAATGACAAATTAGAATAGTTAATCACCTTTTCTAGACCATATTTTACTTTCCCTTCAACAATGAAGTCATCTAACTTCCTAGGAAGAGTTGTACTCCTAGTAGACCTCCTAAGAGCTGATTGACTTTGATGATTAAGGTCATTGCCCTCAGAAATGGAACTATCATCAATGCCATATCTCACATCCTCAGCCCTACCTAAATTCCTATCACTACTATTTAAAGAAGACTCTACAGACTCTTTCCTAACAGTATGATCAGGAATTGGCTGCTGAGACCCATGTGTTTCTGGCTCAGTACTACCTGCAACCCTTCCTTCATCATTGGGCTCTTCATCAACATTAGGTGTTTCAGTTTCACAATAGTCAAAAAAGTTTAAAGAGTTTAAATCAGAATTAGTTGTTTCATTAATTTTATCAAAGATTAGTTTTTCTTTAAATGGAAACACTGATTCATAAAATTTTACATCTCTTGAAACAAAAGTGGTTTTATCATCTAGACAAAAAACTTTGTATCCCTTTTTTTCATTTGAATATCCTAAAAAGACACATTTTACTGCTCTACTAGACAACTTATCACTTTCATTTAAGACTGTTGCAAAACATAAACACCCAAACATTTTTAAGTGTCCTAGGAAGGGTTTGAAACCATAAATCAGCTCATAAGGAGTTCTACCATTCAGCACAGAAGAGGGTGTCCTATTAATCAAATAGCAAGCAGTTAAGACACAATCAGACCAAAAACGAACATGAAGATTACTTTGAAACAACAATGCACGAGTAACATTTAACAGGTGCCTATGCTTCCTCTCAGCTATACCATTTTGCTGAGGTGTGTATGAACAAGATGTTTGATGTAAAATACCAAGTGACTTATTGAAATTGTTCATTTGTTGATTTACAAATTCTAACCCATTGTCACTTGTAATACACTTTACATATTTTTTAAATTGAGTTTGTACAATAATTACAAAGTCTTTAAAATTTTCAAACACCTCTGATTTATGTTTCATTAAACACACCCACACAGCACGAGTATAGTCATCTACAATGGTCAAGAAGTATTTATACCCTTCTCTACTAGACACCCTATATGGACCCCACACATCCAGGTGAACCAATTCTCCCAACACAGTACTTTTGTGTTCACTAAGGGGAAAAGGTTCACGATGCTGTTTAGCCTTGTGACACACATCACAGGGTGTCTCACTTGAGGCATACTTAATTTTTAAAATAGACTCAAGTTTTTTACCAACAATATCAGATGGATGTCCCAACCTAGCATGCCATAAACTAGACTCTTTTTCACTAGAACATCCTACCTGATTACTCACAAAAGACCCACCACAGAAGTACAATCCTTCTACTTGATTACCAGTCACCAGGATTTTCTTGGTTAACAAATCCTGTATATAACACTTATGCTCATCAAATCCAATAAAGAGTTTATTATCCTTAGCTAATTTGTGTACAGAAATTAGGTTGACACTATACTCAGGTACAACCAGCACATCATGTAAAACTACTCCATTAGCCAATTTTAAAGATCCTATTTTAGTTACTAAGGCATCTGTGCCATTTGGATGTTTTACTTTTATGTTTAAATCTGACACATCTATATAGTCAGTTAAATCCTTTTCATCACCAACCATGTGCTGGTTAGCCCCTGAGTCTATTATCCACCTAATTGTTATTTTAGTTCCATCTTTGTTAAAAACAAACACAGGTTTTACAAACACATTAGCACAAAAAGGACCAAAAACACTACCTGTTACATTGCAACTTTGAACCTTTTCAGCAGAATTATCATTCAGCAATGATAACAATTTTGCTACTTGTTCACTGGTCAAAGATGCAGCAACAGTATCAGGTTTTTCACAAACAGTATTATTCACAGTTACCTTCTTTCCCTTAGGCCTCAGCCAAGAGGGATAGCCAATGATTTCAAAACATTTATCCATAGTGTGACCAGTTTTATTACAGTGACTACACTTCAGATTCTGGTTCTTATTTGGTTTCTTACTAATATCAGATTGATTTACATTAGAGAAAAAACCCATAGTTTGACCTTTTTTAGAAGCATTGCTAGAGTTCCTATGAGATTCCTCTCTAGAAACTATGGCAAATGCTTCTTTGACTGATGGTAGTACATCCTTTAATAGTAACTGAGTCCTAACATTTAGATACACACTATCCAATCCCATAAGGAATTGCATTAGTTTTATCATATGACTAAAATTATTAAAATCTTTGGCTGCATTACAAGAGCAAGAAGGTAATTGAATAATCTGATCAAGTTGTTTCCACATTAGATTCAACTTATGATAGTATTCTGAAACAGGCATTCCATTTTGAGTAAATGAGTTTATTTTTTGATATAAATCAAACACAACTGACCCATCTACTTTATCATATGTTTCCTTTAACTCAGACCATACATCACAAGCAAACTTAGAATATACTTGACCCATATACAACTCTTCACTTACAGAATTCAACAACCATGTTAACACAACAGAATTACACCTATCCCATTGCCTAGCAAGAACAGGATCAGTTTCAGATTTAACACATGTCTTGTCAATAAATCCCCACTTATTTTTTACTTGTAAAGCAAGTGTCATAGCATTAGCCCAAATAGTATAATTCTCAGATCCTTTTAACTTAACTGATACAATAGTTAAACTACTTGAATCAGAAGCATGTAAGTATAAAGGATCTGATGCATCAAGTTTACTAACCAGGGTTTCATTACCAGGGTTAACTACTTGACCCCCTTCAGGTCCAATATTAACAACTGGACCTTGGTCACGGTTATCCTCCATATTAGATCTAACACGTAAATCACAACAGACTAATCACAATAGACAAACACAACAAGCACAATTACCACGTAGATCACAACCAGTATCAAGCAAGGAAATAATACTCAACTAGACAAGACACAAAACTAGGCGAAGCCAAGCCAGGGACCAGATCACAGGTTCATCACTCAAGGGTGCCTGTGCAAGTCTTAACTTGGGAGCCTTTCCTAATCCTCTAGACAACTGACACAACCAATTATTGAGTCTCAATGCCGGTCCACCTAACCCGGCCAGGTGACTCCTAGACTCTTTTAATAACAAGAAATAAAAAGAAAAGGAACAATCTCACCAAGCAGACCCAAGTTAGGGTTTCTCCAAGCACTGCTACCCTTTGATTGGGGGTTTAGCAGTTTTAATCAGAACTCTTTGCTAGGGTTTTTATGACCCCTAGCACGTCACCTTCACTCCTGTTAGTAATATGACTTTACCCTGTTCTCACTCAGGTGATTAACTCCTTGAGTAAGAATATCCGATTGACAGCAGCGGAAACACCAGAACCTTCTTTTAGGGTTTTCCGATCAAAACCCTATCAGAACGAGTATCAAGAGCGAGCTCCTAAGTGATCCTCAGCTTCACCCAGATCTGACTTGATTCGTCCAGATCTTCTTCCAAGACCCCACAATAAAATCAAGAACACCAGATCTACTTGTGAAAACCCTCAAGAACCAAAAACTCAACCTAGACGCTCTGATACCATGTCAATAACATGATATCAACTCAAAATATTCTTTATTGAAACTCAAAGATTTATTGAAAGATATCACAAAGACAAGAACAAACTAACAGAAAGAATCTCTATACAAACTCTCAGCCTAAAACTCTACTCAAATCCACCAGGATTACAACAACTAAACACCAGAAACAAGATGTTACTGGAATACAAACCCTAGACTTGAATACACGAGAGACTGACTACGAGTAATGAGAGACAAATAATAAGAGCTAAAACTGGTACACAAGAATCAAGAGCTCTTTATATAGTAGGCCACTAAGGTTTGGAAACAAGCACACCCGAACGAATGATAACCATTAGATTAGATCATAGAAACACACAATGAGATGATCTGAACCGTTGAACTATGTATCCGGATTGCCAACGTGTAAAGTAGCTCCAGACCAATATCCGAGCCAAGCCACTTGCACAAGCCAACGAACAGACTTGTTCGTTGAATAAATGGACTGACTTAATAATGGGCTTCAATTATTGGGCTTATAATCTACACTTGGGCTGAATCTTTAATCAATCTCCTGGGCTTCAATCATGCTCCTATGAATCCACCAGCAACCATGAGCTTCCTATCCTGATCAACTCCAATGTATCATTCACCAAACCAAACCTACAAAAAAATGTCTTATGCAAAATATTAAAGTCTTAGGAAAATAAATAAAATAAATCTTTTGGTTACTTAAATTGTTCATGAAAGTGTCATATCTTTCAACAGCTTTATTGAAACTTTTAAGGCCACAATCAGCCGGTACTACAATCGGTTTATAACCTTATTCATGACATATTTATATTTTGATTATAGAGAAGGTTAAAGCAACCGGCGATAAGAGTTCTCATGGCGTCGCTAATGAAGCACTTCAACCTATAATTGACAAATCTTAAATGCTTTTAACCAAGTAGAGAGCTCTACTTCAACAGGTAATATTTTTTTTTACCCAAGTTGATGCTTAAATTTGAAGGTTTTTGGATAAGAAAATGTTTCACTTATACTTTATGCTGGATAATTTCTTACATAGAAGTATAGAACATCAAGATAAGATTGTGTTAGTGTAAATAATTTAGATATGTGATTATAAAATGTGGCTGAAAATGGCAAAATATTCGTAGGAAATCATCAATGTTTGCTGAAAATGGGAATAATTTCTTGCATTGATGTTGTAGAAAGTCCACACTTCATAGGTCAAGGACACAAAATATTCATAGGAGTAGGTAATGAACGTCTTAATTGAAATGTTGATCGCTTAAAGTCATTACATCACCACTACTTACTAAGTACCAAAGGTCATAGGGCTATCACAACATGTCTATTTCCCCCCCTTTGATAGGTTCATCGAAACGCTCGCGAGGCGACGCCCGCGAGCATAATACTAGTTGGGAAACAAATAGCAAGTATTATAATCAGTTGGCTCTGTATATAGACGATTATTAGAGTATTGTCAAAGATGACCAAGTCGATTTATTATTGTCAAAGCCTTCATTGTTCGACCAAACCCAAACACTGTATATTATATTGTTGCTGTATTTTTTACGGCTATTTATATGTCAATTATTACAAGTTTACAATGGTAAAGGTGTGCAAAAAAAAGTTACTTCTCAGAGTAAAAGATCTAAAGTGGTGCAACAAGAAAAGCTAACAATGGTATGTATTTGACAATTTTCTTTTCTTAAATTTTCAAATGGTTGCTAATTTTTCATAAGTCATTAATTGAATTTTTTTAGGGAAGTGTGAAAACTAGAAAAAAAGTATTTCATCTATGTCCGAGACTCCACTTCTTGAAACACCATCACATTTGGAATCTCAAGAAAATGTTCCACAGGTATGTATTGCGCAAAATGAAAATATATATAGACTTTAACTTTATCATGTTAATATGCCATATTTTTTTAGACATTTAAGTTTGTTCTGTATTCTTGTCATGTGACCAACCGCGTGGCATATGGTACAATTTACTATTCAATGGAAAATCAAACCATTTATGGAGTTCCATTACAAGATAATTGCTATAGAGTTTCTGTTGATGAAGCTATAAAGGAGGCAACATATTTACCAATTCAAACAGGGGAGTTAGAAACAGTTGGCCAAGTATTAGGTTCTTTTGTTCCTTGGCCGAAATCCATTGTCAAATCTGACGAAAAGGTTTGTTTTTTAATTAATATTGAATTAAGTATAACTAAATTAGAAATTTTTATTTATGTTTTCTTGTTTTTGTTTCTCCAGCTACCAGATTCACCATCCAATCAAGCACAAAACACCACAACTAAGTTCGCCAAGAAGCTAAAGAAGAGTTTTACAACGCTAGATGGATTAAAAAATTGTAGGAAAAGAACAAGAAGATGAAAACCGGCTGAGAATTAGATTTTTAGTATTTAAGCTTGAAACTTATGTATGGAATTTGGTTTATTATTTTTATAATATCATTTGGTTTTCTCATTTTAATGACCATATAGAATCATAGAAAATATGTGTCATCAAATGTTAGAAAATAGCTACACATAAAATTATAATATTTCATGTGGCTTTATATAATCATTATGTGTGACTAAAAGTTAAACAATAGTCATACTAAAAATTATAAATTTCATGTGGCTTTACATAACAATTAGCCACACAATCTTAATTTTGTTTATTTTTGTGTGACGGAATGATAGCAATTGACATGGGTAAAATGAAATACGTGTGACTAAATGTTGGACAATAGTCACAAATAAAATTACAATATTTCAAGTGGCTTTATATAATCATTAGTCACACTATCCTCCATTTGTTTTTTTTATGTGACGGAATGATACCAAATGCCACGGGCAAAACGGATTATGTGTCACCAAAGTTAGGCAATAAGCACACCATTATCACTTTTTTATGTGACGAAATAATAGCAAATGTCATAGGAAAAAAAATACGTGTGACCGAAAGTTAGAACATAGTCACACATATAATTACAAAATTGTTTCATGTGTCTATAAATAATTTTTTACCACACTTACAATAACTTCATGTGACTATACAATAGAAACAGCCACACTTACATTGAATTCATGTTGCCATTCCTACACTTTAGCCACAGTTCATAGATGGAAAGTTTATTAAAACAATCATTTTTGCCACATATTTTTTTAATTGATGTGGCTAAAACAAAACTTTTAGTGACTACATAACTAAAATGGCCACACTTAGAGTAATTTCATGTGGCTGATACTACCCTTTAGTCACATTTAATAGACAGAATGTTTGATTTCAAAAAGAAATATTGGTATCATTTAGCCACGCTTTTTAAGTGCTACGGCCACTAAATGTGAATGTGGCCGTATGATACCTATGATGACTCGACCTATGGTCACACTTGAGCTGGAAAAATAAAGTGTGGCGAAAGGCATATGGTCACACTTTTTGTGTGTGGCCGTAGGCATATTTTGGCGTAGTGGAAAACATATGTAATACTTTTTAGGCATCTTCTATAAAGAGATATAATACCAACCACAAAAAACAACGAAGAAGACAATTGAGAAGTCATAATACACTAAACACAAGATAAATTCAAAATGTGTTATAGGTTAAGGAACATTATATAACCCAAAGATCAGACAACAATATAAAACTCAGAAATCAAACTTGTGTTATAGGTTAAGGAACATACCTTTTACATGATTTGTAACGATGATCGAGAAAGCAAAGGAGATTTAGGCTTCCTTGCATAACATATTCAGGTTGAAAATCTAAAATCTATTAGGGCTTTTAGAATTGGAAATCTAAGATAAAAGGCGTGTATCGAAAATCCTTAAAGAAGCAGAAACAAAACAGCTTCGATTTAGGTTTCAAAATAGAAAAGAGTGAGCTTCAAACACTCCATTAGATTTAGGGTCGAATTATTAAGAATGTTAAGAGTACTGTGTTTGAAGAAAAAGCCCTAATCTCTCAAAAATAAATCGTGAATATGAATTTGAAGCAAAAATACAAACATAAAATGTATACTAACCTTGATTGCAGCCACATTGAAAAGAGAATATTCAAAACCCAAATCCATCAATGCTTTAATGAAGATGACATAGAGCAAAAAAAAACATAAAGAATAGGTACGATAGAAAAAATAAACTCACCTTGATCATTATCAAGTTTCACAGAATACAGTAAACCCGGAGCTCGTGAACCCCAATTGTCTTGGAAAGAATGAGCGGGAAAATAATCTTAGATGCTCTTAGAATGTGCCACGTGTTCACAAAATGGTTTTATTATTTATATACTAGGTTATTTGCCCGTGTGACACACGGGTATAATAAATAAAATTTAATTGAGATTACATATTAATGTAAATAATTGAAACTTTTAATTTATAATATAATTCCTAAAAAATACAAAAAAAGTCACAAATCTCCACATATCTCTTTGTATACAATATGGGTTGTTTTATTTGTTAGCATTGCTATCTCTATCAAATATTAATAATTTAACACCGACTCTGTTTTTTACTCTTGATAACGTGACGTACAATTAGGCATAAGCGAAAACTGGGCATTTCAAATACAAAGCAAATCTTGATAGTGATTGTCTTTGTCTTTTGTTTATCGTTATCGTGAGTCATATGTATAGTGAATTTGTTTTTATTGAAGTTGGAACATAATTTTCTTATTTAAGTTAAACAAAAAATAAGACATTCAAATAAAAAAATGATAGTTTTCGAAAGTGATAATAAAATTCGGATTGTAAAGAGTTTTAATATTGTGAAATTTTAAAACAACAATTATTATTTTACAAGAATTTTAAAAAGGAATCAAGCTAATTAAGTATTCAACTACGTACAAATTAAATTCGTATTTTTAAATTGTTATCATAAAGTTTCTTATTTTTTTTGAAGTAAAAAAATTATTTATTAAAATTTATTTAATTTTGAACAGTCATATTTTGATTAGAGGAACTGATGAAGGTAATTTGAATTTTAAAATTTGGTTTGAATTTAAAGTTAATTTAATTAGTTAACTTTAAACTACGATAAATATTTTTTAGTTTTATAATTAGATTAATAACAGAAATCATTAAATCTGTTTATAATGATTTATGTTACAACTAAATCTGTTTATAATGATTTCTGTTACAACTAAGATTATTTATATTATGATTTTGCATATCATTTAATATATTTATTTAATTATACTTGAATGTAATGTATTAAATAGTGAAATGAGAGAATTCATGAGGGAGTGTCATGTGTCTCTCATGTGTTTTCTTTTATTATATAGTGTAGATGTAGATGTAGATTATAGTATATATCTATTCTATATTAATAAGCATATAGGAAGGGCAAAAATGGTCATTTACCACTTTTAAGAGATGTACAATATTTAAAGCATGTTGTACAAACTTTGTTGCACAAATCTAATACAGACAAAAAAAAAACCACGGGATACAAGAGTTAGGGTTTCTCATTGTTCCTCAGTTTCATCTATGCCTCCATTATCCTCTCTCTCTCTCTCTCTCTCTCTCTCTCTCTCTCTCTCTCTCTCTCTATGTGTGTGTGTGTATGAGATTCATATCTAGGGTTCCAAGGATTTCTTCACCATCGCTCCTTTCACCACCAGAGACTCGAAGGGGTGACTAACGCCTTGCAGATCTAGGTCTTGGAAGGGTAAGCTAATCTTGTGCGTTCTGTATAATGTTACCCTGCTTTTCAAATATGTTCACCTCTCTTTTTTCGTATATGTTCAACCCCATCACCAACAACACCCACTTCAAACCCAACCTCACCTCAGCATAACCCAACATTGTTACAGCTAGATCGGTTTCTCTATCGCCACCAAAGACTTAGAAATGGGTGGTGTTCTACTATCTTTATCCGACACCAGATCGAACAGGTTTGACCTCTCAGTACCGTTTTTATTACTATATATATATATTTTTTTTTTTTTGTTACTTGAGTTGGATCTATGTAATACTTTCATGTCTGTGTTGGGGATGCCTCAATGATAGTGGTTGTGGGTGGAAGGCAGTGATGATGACACAGAGCTTGTTCAATGGTCAAATTGGTACCATCTTTTGACGGCCATACGTTTTCCCATCTTCAGGTATTAAGAAAACTTAAGATTTGTTGGTCTGATTTTTTTATATTTTTTTATAATGATTTACTTTTCTTTGTTAAGTTATATATCTTGATTGTATACAGATGTTATGTAGAGTTCCTGGACTTTTTTGGCTTATTTTGAGGCTGGAACAGACCTCTTTTATAAAGATAACCAGATCGTTCTTATATCTTATACAAATCAAAGGCACTAAACGTTCATTTTTTTTTACATAAAGTAATGCTTAGTTTGAGTTTTGATCATTGTTTTACTTGTTGGAATACCATACACTGAACGTTCAATCTTTTATTGATTTTTTGTTGTAAAACAATATTAAACTTTGATTGATATTCATTTTTCTAATGTGGATCTATAACCCTCTTTTTGGTATGCTCGTATTTTCTCAGGGGCACATTGGTGTGCTGTGATGCTCGACAAAGTGATTTTGCGCTTTGGTATTATTTGCAGCCCAAAATCAAGAAGAGCCCCCAAGGACCAATTAGATTTATGGGTTGTTGATGTTTATTGATTTTCTAGCAACAAAGATATGAACTTTTTGGTTTCTCAGGTATTTACACATAAAATCTTAATTTTTTTTCTTCACATTTTGTGTGTGGATCTGTGTTTTTTTAGCAATTATTGTATGGATCTATGTGTTCATCTTGACTCATTACTCAACCTCGAATATAAACATACTTGACATAGTTATTATTTTCAATTTGGTAAACTAAAAAGGCTGGAGAACTAAAGAAGGATTTTAAAGGCTCCAAGGTAACATAAAATATATCTTTTAACTAGCTACATTGATTAATTTATATAGTACTCGACCTTCATAGCTATATTCAAGTTATTGAAATATGGGTCAAATGGGTAATTTGAAAAATAAGGCTGGCTAAAATAGGAAGTTATTGAGCATATTGATCTGGTCAAATTTACAATACAGTTGTATTTAATCTCCATTTGTTTGGAACTTTTTGTTCTTGGTTTTGGTTTGTGCTTGATCCATTAAAATGCAGTAAATTAGGTATGGAAGAAAAAAGGGATTTTTTTTTACCAAGTATCCAAGTGGTCTTATGGTACAATCTTGAAGCCGTTAAGAAATTCTTCAAATTCTATGCATTGAACATTGGCAAGGAGGGTTGGTGAGGCAAGTTGATTAATGGGTCACTGATGAACTTCAAGGTAAAAGCTATTACGAGGTTTCTTTTTCTCTATATTTGCTATCTTTATTAATATGTTTCAACAAAATAAAATTAAAATATAAACAACTACTTTATAAACTTGAATCTTCACATATGCGGAGGACGAACCAACAAAAAAAACCCAACAGCTTAAGATTTAATACAACACAACTTGATATCTTCACCTCGCTTCAATATTTTTCCTAAGAAACCTGGTTTAAAAGAGTGCGCCTGGGGCGCGCTTTAAGCGTTTGAGGCGCGAGGCTCCAAAAAAACGTTTTTTTTTGCCAAAAAGCGCTGAACTACATGAAGCACCGCCTCGTCGCTTGAGGCGCACGCTACAGTAGCGCCTCAGCCCAAAAAACTATTTTAAACTGCTTTTTGGCCCGCTACAGTAGTGTCTCGTTGTTTTTATGTTTTGAATATGCTTTTTAAGTGTTCAAGGGTGTTTTATAATAATGTTTTTGTGCTTATGATTAATTAACATGTAGAAAATGTCATATTGACATATATAAATATTTTTTTATAATTTTTTTAATACTATACGTGAAGCTCTCGCCTCGCGCTTCGGATTTTGGACCCAAAATGCCTTGGAACGCCTCGCACTTTTTTAAACCAAGCTAAGAAACTGATATTAAATAAAAATATGTTTTTTATTCAGGTGAGACCGAAGAAAATTGGTAAAAATCGATCCCCAATGAAACTTAGTTGATTCTAATTTGACTTGCTTATAGTCAACCATTTTAAATCAACTAAAGTATAGGTTACAATTTTCCTATCAACGAGTCAGGTAAGGGAAATTAAGTCAACAGAAACAGTTCAGTGGTTTGAGCAGGCGAAACAATCCAAAGTCAAAAAACAATATATTTAAAATGTAAAAGGGGTTGGTGAGTTGTAGATATTTTACAAAACAATCCAAAGTCCAAAATCTTTCATGGCTCTTTTTTTTATGTTTTAGGTTAGATTAGATATGAACTTAATTCATGTGAGAAATGGCAAAAAAAATTTATGATTACTTCTCTGGATGAAAAATCTCAAGTTTTTCAGATCTTAAACGGGTACTCGAGGTAAATACAATTTTCACTGATGTGGTTCAATATTCGTTTTTTTTTTTGTTCCAATTTTGTCCGGAAAAAACTTGTGTATATATATTTTTTTACTTATAATAATATTATTTGTGTATGTGTATTAAATATATCATAATAAAAACAATTTAACCATTATCTACATGATTTTTTAGTAGGGGTTCGTGCAGGGACCTTTTGTAGAGAAAAGGGGTCGATTCTGATGGTCAAGTTAATGCTAACAGACAAAGTTATGCTAAAAGTGTAGAGGGTACACAATGGTGAAAGAGTACAGCTTGCAGAAATGGTGTCACAGCCTCAAATTTTCACATGCGGGGTTTTACCGCGACGCACGTGACACACCAGGATCCAAGTCAACGGTCACAATAAACGACAACTAAATATAAGAAAATACGTAAGACATTCCATGCAATAACCAAAACATTTTGCTTTGAGCCATAAACTAGCAGCGGAAGCATTTCTTGTTTACAACTAAAAGACATATTACAGTTTACAAAACATTGTTTAATATGCAACAAGACTTCTAGACGCCGTGCAAGACTCCGTGCGCCTAGTCCATTAACCGCTACCTTAACGACCTGAGAAAACATGCCAAAAATGTCAACATATAATGCTGGTGAGTTCACAGGTTTTTCTTTTTCAATAAGCGTTTCATTAATCCTTTAAAAACTGTTACCGTTACTATTACTGTTATTGTTATTGTTCATACTATGCTTGTATGTACGCTAGCTAGGCGTTAAGTGTGTTACTCATACGGCGAAACCATTGTTGACTGTGTGATACCCTTGTTTACAGACTACCTCATCTTCGGTAAGCCAAGTGTGATTGAGACAATATGCACCCGCCCGGCCTCCAACCGTCGAGTGGAGTTTGTCAAGCCCAATAGCGCTATCCACATTTCCCCGCTACATCCCCGTATTAGTGGTTTCTAAGGGACTTAGATGAACCGTATAGTAATAAAGTGTAAGCCATAGTATAACATGAAAACGTGTGTTTATAATGTATAACATGTAAATGTGTGATCAAAATGTATAAGCATGTTTCTCCCCCCGAAAACAAAACTAGTAAAGTGTGGGGCCGTGAACTCACCTTAGATTGTGTTACTTGAAAACAGTTAAATCAGTATGCTATGATAGCCCCAAATAGCGGCGACCTATCATAAGATGTGTAAAAGTATCCGACTAATAATCCGTAGGTTAACTAGTCCCCGAATGTCCAGACCATAACCATAAACGTTTGAAAACACCTTTGACTGTTAAACCGACCGTACCAGACAAGACCCGACATCCCATTGGTGACCCGACATCCCACGTGTTAGCCGAATACAAGACATCATGCAACATATGCAATTAAACACTTAATACGCGCAAGAGTTCACCTAGTCTAGCATAATGCTCAATTAACGCATAAACAAGTCCGAACACGTGTTACTAAGTCATTGGACGTATCCTGGGGTTCCTATCATGTTCCTAGGTGTCAAATCATGTTTCGGGATGTCAAAATACTCTTACAACAGCAGTACACGCGATTAGGAAACTAACATGCAATTAGGAAAAGTCAACTAGTGATTGGGGAGAGTATATAGGCGATTGGCAGCCTAATCGCCTGATGTTTAGGCGATTAGCTTCCTAATCGCCCCTGCATTAGGCGATTAGGCTGCCCAATCGCCTGTTGCAGTAGCGTGGCGCGTTTTCGCGCGTTTAACCCTCCAAATCATATCCGAAACATGTAAAATCACCCAATATCAAACCTAAACTATTAACCAACCCATTTCAAGCAAAAACCCCCAATTTATCTCTGCTCTAACGGCCTCGGTGCGATTATTTCCAAAAATGGCAAAGTACTAGGTTTCATTAACTATGAAATCTTTCCGTAAATGGCAATAATCAGATTACACATCCTACAACCTCGCAAATCATTATCTCTATGTTATAACACCCTTCTAATGTGAATCCTAACAACAAACAATCATTGAATCATATCATAACATCCTAATTCTTCAAGAATCACCCAAATGGGTCAAAATGCATACTTTCATCAAAACACCATAACAATAGCTCAAATCCTTAGATAATCATCCTAATAACTCCTACACATCAGAAGTACATCAATTACATGGAAACACTCATGTTCTAACCACTAAAAATAATCATATGCATCAATACTTCACATATATCAAGTATTATGGTGTAGACTTGTTTTAGAAACTCATTTAAAAGGTTTTTAAAGACACATACTTAGCAAAACAAGGTCTGGACTTTTGGGAACCAAAACAATAACATTACAAAGGTTTGGGATGAAGAACACACCTTGGATTTTATCAAAGAAAGGTGTGTAATCTTGGAAATGGTGAGTTTTGAAGCAAAACAAGTTCCAGAGGTGTTTTGAGGTGCGTGGGAGGTTTGGGATCTGTTAGGGTTGCACTAAGGTGTTTGGGGAGTCAAGGGTTGTATTTATAGGTGTTTTGACTCGTGCACTACAGACCAGGCGATTAGGAGAACAGATCAGGCGATTAGGAAGCCTAATCGCCTATGCAACTGGCGATTAGGGCTCCAATCTCCCCAATCCTTCTCCAATCGCCTATAAAACTGGCGATTAGGCTACCCACTGGTGCCTAATCGCCTATAGCATTCCAAATTGGGTTTTTGGCGCGTTAAACACTATTTTAACATATATAAGCACGTATTCACGTACCGATAAGTCACATATTGATTACAAACATATAATGCACGATAACTAACACGTTTACGTCCGTTCACCAATTCCCGGGACTCGAGATTTACGTGTGTGCATTAAACCCGACGATTCCACGAATCACCAATCCTTGTACACATGGTTATGGACCGACTCCCGATGATCCCGCGGATCATTTTAGCGACTCCCGATGATTCCCAGAATCATCGTAACGACTCGACTGACCCCATTAAGTACATAATATGCATGACTCGCTAAGGTATACTTACTAGTTTAATGAAAGTTATTAACCGGAGTTTGCCGGGTGTCACAAATGGTCTGGCTCACACTGATTTTCCAAAATTGTGAAACACTGCAGCTGGAAATGGTCTGCTCGTACTGCCAAACCTTACACTGTTTCATAGGTTTTCTGCTCCACAATGTATATCAGTATATCATAGACTTATGAAGAATGGTCAAACAAGAGAAAACAAAAAAGCTTTATTCATAGGTTCAATTTTTTATTTTATTTTTTTTTTATTTTTATTTTTTTTGTGAAGAAGTCCGTTACAATTATAGGCTTTGAATTTAAATAGATCTGTTAAGAACATAGTGTACTAAGTGTGTAGTATGTAAAACATTGTGTGTATTGGTTGTATGTATGTGTGTAGTGTATTTGTGTATGTGGTATGTGTGCAATTTTCTGATTTTTTTTTATGCATATGTCATGTGGGTAACTGGACATATGCAATACCTTACATAGATTGATGATTCCAACTTCAATTTTGTCGAGTTAATTTTGATTCTATCTTAAATGTGTGTTATGTGTTTGTAACATGTATATATCTATGCTATGTATAAGAACTTAGGTTATGTATCAAGTTTCCGACAGGACTCAGAACAAAGCCTAAATTAACATTTGCTACTTTCATCTTTCATTGAAAATCTTGCTACAACAACCAGCTCTAATACTTGTAGAATTGGGGAGAATTATTTAGAAGAATCATGTTATTCGGTTCTATGTATGTCGGTAGTGTGTTTGTGTGCGTGCAATTTGCTAAATTTTTTATGCTTATGTTGCATAGGTATGTCTATATGCATGTTTGTGCATACCCAGTGTAAGTATCCTGCATTTCTTGATACTTCACTTGCTTAAATAACTTGACAATTGTTGTCAAAATACAATTCATAATAATTTTAAAACTATTTTTTGCATATCTTGAAGTGGGTGTGCGTTTTTGCAAACATATTGGCTGTAGGTGTGTGTTTACTGTAAGTATCATGCATTTCTTGATACTTCGCTTGCTTAAATAACTTGACAATTATTGTAAGAGACTATACATAAAAGATGTTCTCTCTCTAATGACTAAAAGAGTCATATTTCTTGGATTACCTGCTTCATCCATTGCAACATTGGGATATAAAATTTGAAGGTTCTTTAGATTTGGCGATCAATTGGCTTTATGTTGTATCAAACATTTGTGCCTATATTCTTACACCTTTTATTTGTGGCATCTTGTATTTTTTTGATCTTCATATATGTTATTGGTACATTTATTGGAACCAATAGTGGAAGACCGTGTCATTGTTGAAAATTTACTAGGTCTCACGTAGCATAAATTTTGGTATTTTGTGCTATTTTGTTTGGGATTGCCGGTGAAAGATGACTATATCTTATATTGCTTGATAAAAATGTACATCAATTTTTTTATTTATTTTGGAACTACATAAGAAAATATACGCACATACGATGTAGCACGTGAGGGTCGATTAGTTAATTTAATTGAGTTGCAACATATTACACGAATAACCAAACTAACTTAGGTACTATACAATATATCACAAAATGATTGATAAACTAACAAAAAACGAATACCACGTTGTGAATTGTCGCTGTCGCTGCATCGCGCGAGTTTCCTACTAGTATATATATATATATATATATATATATATATATATATATATATATATATAGGGGTGGGTTCAATGGGGAACCTAAAAAAAGTGGGGAAATAGGGAACCATGCATTTAACATGTTAATAAAGTCAAAATCTTAGGTGTGACTCTTATACCAGGCTTCAAAACTTGTGGTGCATGTTACATGAGGTATACCTATAATGTTACCCCCTTCTTTTACTGGTGGTGCACGTTACATGAGGGAAAATTATCTTGATGCAATGGCTATTTATAAAAAGCATGGATACCCTGATTTTTTTCATCACAATCATGTGTAATCCGAAATGGCCTGAAGTTAGAAGGTTTCTTAAGGATAAGAAGACAAATCCTGAAGACAGACCAGACATTTTAGCCAGATTATTCAAAGTTAATCTAGAATCAATGATGAAAGATTTATGTGAAAAAACACATTATTACCATAATAAAGTAATAAATAATTCTTTATATATATCTATATACACATTATTACCATAATAAAGTAATAAATTTATTCATTATATTTTTTGTTTTATTTTGAAGCATGTTTTTATTTATTTCATTTATATTTTAATTTTATTACCATTTATTTCTACAACGGTTTATACTATAGAGTTCCAAAAACGTGGCCTTCCACACGCTCATATCTGTCTGTTTCTTAAAGATGATAGCAAGCTTCCCACGATTGAGCATGTTGATCGTTTCGTTTCTGCTGAAATCCCATATAAGAATTTAGATCCTGAGTTGTTTAGTCTTGTGAGTGACTTTATGATTCATGGACCCTGTGGACGTGAATATCCCAACTGCCCGTGCATGATTGATGGTAAGTGCTCCAAGAAATTTCCAAAGAAATTTTCTCCCGCGTCAATGATAGATTAAAATGGATATCCGGTTTATAAAAGAAGAGACTCGGAGTATTTGTTGAAAAAGGAACTGCTCAGTTAGACAACAGAAATGTGGTTCCTTATAACCCAACACTATTGAATCGTTACCAAGCTCATATTAATGTTAAATGGTGTAACCAGGCCGCTTCAATTAAGTATTTATTCAAATACATTAAAAAGAGACCGGACAGGGCTAAAGTTGCT
The DNA here is from genome assembly GCA_030844895.1 of Ambrosia x helenae. NCBI lineage: Eukaryota > Viridiplantae > Streptophyta > Magnoliopsida > Asterales > Asteraceae > Ambrosia > Ambrosia x helenae. The sequence goes on from CM061223.1 coordinate 54,664,183, forward strand.
TTTGTAGAAGATGATTGAGAAGGTCAACAAATTTTGCAAATAGATGAAATCAAAAAACATTATGATTTCAGGTTCCTTTCAGCATGTGAAGCTTCATGGAGGATATTTAAACACGAGGTGCATTACAGATACCCTCTAGTGATTAGGCTTCCTTTTCATCTACCTGGTGAGCAAACTATTGTATACGGTCCACAAGAGAACCTTCAAAACATACTCAACAAACCATCAGTGTCTTCTACAATGTTTCTACAATGGATGAAACTAAACCAAAATGAAGTTGTGGCACGTGAACTTAGTTACCTCGAAATCCCAAGTAAATTTGTTTGGAAAGGTGATGACAAAAAGTGGGACTTTCAAAAAACAAGTAAGGCAATTGGTCGTGTTCACATGGTTAATCCATCAATGGGTGAGGCTTATTTCTTGAGAATTCTTCTTAATAAGGTAAAAGGTCATAAATCTTTTGCTGACATAAGAACGGTTAATGGAGAATTTTACCAACATTTCAAGATGCATGTTACGCTCTTGGCCTATTGGAAGATGACAAGGAATATATAGAAGCTATTGAGGAAGCTCATTATACAGGTTCAGGATACTCTCTTCGTAATTTGTTTGCGATGATGTTGTTGTCAGACGGTATTATGCGTAGACACAAAAACGTATTCCAAATTAAAGGTAAAAAATTTATAATTCAATTTTTTTTATTTACGTCATTATTTGTTCTTTGATTAATAATTAGAATCTTTATCATTATCATGTTTGTCTCTTCCTGATGATTGATGTATTGTAAAATACATCTATTTCCAGTGTAAAGTTTGTATAATTTTTGAGTCGTTTAGATAGTGTTTTTATTAGTTTTAAACTTGTAATGGTCTATTTTATTTAGTATAGGTTTTTATATATTTTTATTAGTTTTGTGCCATTAGTATTTATGTACTTATTTATTTATTTTATATTTTTGTAGGTGTTCATGGACGTTGGAGCGTAAACGAGTAACTTTGGTCAAGTCAAGAACACCCGAGTCAAGAGTACGGAGTTATACCACTATATATAATAATAATAATAATAATAATAATCATAATAATAATAATAATAATAATAATAAAACTAAAATGTGACTTTGATGTCACTTCTCAAGGGCCCAAGTCCACACAACCATTAAATAAACCCTACGTGAGGTAGGAGGTGAAAATAATAAAAGGGGGACATCAAGTTTTTGGCGTCGTTGCCGGGGACTCTTGGCGATTGCGTTAACTAGCTTTGATTACATTTATTTGCCATATCTGTGCTACTTGTTTTTTGTTTTGAGTCTGTCTTTTTGCATTATGAGTCGTAAAAGTCTAATTTTATGTGTCTTTTATTTCTTTTGAGTCTGTAAATATGTGTGAAATTTGTGGAGGACCCCATTTTACCATTTTATGTCCACAATATGAGGGGTCCTCTGCACATTATTATGCTAATTCCTTTATGCAGCCGCAGCCATACTATTCACAGGGGTGTCCTACATATTATTATGATGACTCGTATCAGCAGCCACATTTTAATCAGTATCCTGATCAAATTCCTGGAAGCAATTCTTGTGAGAATAGTGGTAATGATTGGAGTAAAATAGAGAGTCTGTTGACATTATTAGTTGCGAAAGATGCCAATACCCAGAAAATGTTAGCAGAGCAGGACATCCTCATAAAAAACCACGATGCCATCCTTAAAAACCGACAGGCTGCTATTTTAGATCTTCAAAGAACACTAAAAGATATATCTAGGAGATTAGAAGAAGAAAAAGAAAAGTTTCAGCAAGAGCAGGTGCCAAAAGTTGGTTATACATATGATGAGGAGGGCAACTACCTCGGGTACATGAACGCTCGAGGGGAGTTGTTCCCAACGTTTCCAGAAGAAGGGAAAGAGCCGATCATGGATTACGCAGATGAGTCAGATGAAGAGATCATCCCAATCACGGAGACGACAATGGACGTTGAAGTCCCACCTCCGGTGCCACAGGTTACTATATATGATTTTGGGAGTGACTCTGACGAAGAGGACGACGAAGAAGAATGGGCGGCGTATCAAAGGTCGTTTATGAGGAAAGAAGGGATTGAAGAAGAAGTGGAATTGGGAGATTCCGTTGATATGATGTTTGGTGCAGAGGAAGACAATGAGATGGGTGAGAATTCATTGTCTGAAGAGGATGAGTTTTTAGATCTGGAGTTAGAGGGTTTGCCTGTTTATGAAGATTTAAGGGAGTCTGATCCTGATGGAGATATGGCATACCTGGATGCCCTACTCGAAGTTGAACCGACAGACATGACCGAACCTGCACTAGATGAAAGAACTCAGTGTGGGGATCGTCCCACGGAAATGGTGGTAGAAGAAGCACACCATAGCTGGCCCGTGGTATTAGTGATAGATGGAGTTTCAAAATCAACAGCACCACGGGAGAGGGCAAGGAAGAGAAAAAGAAAGGACCGGAACCGAAAGAAGATCAAAGGATGGCATGATTTGGAGAAGAAGAAGCCAGTGAAAGTCAAACACGATCAGTCTTCTTGCTATATGCCACGTATCCGGTTAATTCCAGGTAAGTTTAAATTTTGGTGGTTTGACCCGTTAAGCATGGTTAAATTATTTTTCAATTCCACAAATAAATTTTTAATTGTTAATAAGAACCGGGTGGAATTAAACGGTTTAGACCGGGTCCAGATAAAAGAGAAGCCCCCTGATTAAGTTTAAGTGTGGGGAGGCTATGTAGATTTGTAAATTTATATTTATACTTATTTCTTTTCTAGTTTTTCATTTTTTTTATTATTTGTGGTCCGTCCTTCGGTCGTGGTTCATAGTTTTTTTTTTATCTTTCTATTTTATCTTTGTTTTTGTGTCTTTGAGTCTGTTTGTAGGTTTGCGTGTTTGCTTAGGTAGAGGAAATTTCACATGAGCGGATCCCATGTATTGTCTTTATATATATTTTTTGAGTGGGAGGTTTGGTAAAGGTTTGGGTAATAAGAGAATTTTTCTTAAAAAAAAAAATTAATTAACTTTCTGTGAAAAAAGACTTTTCACGTAACGCGAGGAGTCTGGGCTGACCTGTTCGCCTCATGCGACCAGCTATTACCCCGGAAAGTTATATTTTTTTTTTCGCTTGCAACGCGTGTTGTGATCACCAGTGTCCTTCACGTTGAGCGAGAACTAAAGTTTTCTTCTTTCTACCCATTTTGGTTCTACCACCATTCACCGCCATTCTGCCAAGCAGGTACGTCTTCTTGTTTGTTGTTATATTATGAGTCTAAGTTAGTAGTTTGAGTCTTTTTAATTTTTTTTGTGGTTCGGTATTATGCTCGGGTTTTGTTTGTTTCCATTTGCGCAGGTTTGGATTGCACCACCCGTACTCAATCTCCATTCGGGTGATTCCAGAGCTGTTTTTTCATTTGTCAAGGCAAGCCTAGAGTTTACCAGTGTGTCAGAGCCGATCGCGACCAAAATGCTATACGATCGAGCTGGATTGGACTAGAGTTTTTGGAGCTTACGCGTTATTTAACCAGCTAAGTCCTTTCCAAATTTTGCCCTTGTCTTTTTATTTTTGTATTCGGAACTTATTTTTTGTTTTGAGTCGTTTTCTATTCCTACATTGAGGGCAATGTAGGATTTAAGTGTGGGGATGGGAAACTGTCGTCTAGTCTATATATAGAGTCGTTTTGAGTCAAAATAAAAAAAAATTAAAAAAAAAAAAGTCCCTGATTTTGAAGTTTGCATTATATAAAATATGGAAAATGATAGATAAAGTTAAAAGTCTGGTTTTCAAATAGTATGTATAATAAGAGATTAAAATTGATTGAAAACGTGTCTGATTTGGGATATGTGGGTAGGCTCGGCCGGTAAAAAGGTTTCCTTTGAAAAGTAATAAATTAATTATGTTAGGCTATTTTGTGGGTTCTCATCTAGGAGAAATGGGGAGACCGAAACCGCCAAAAATAGTATAAGAAGCACCGTTATAAGTTTAAAGCCGTTAGAATTTCTAATCACTTTGAAAAAAAATTATTAGAAATCAAAGCAAAAATGCTGAAGCTTAAGGTGCCTAGCCACTGGGATAGCGACTTGGATTGGTCACACCCTCTGAGTTAAGTATGCTGAGATGAAAAAAAAAAAAAAAAAAAGAATGCTGAAGCTTAAGGTGCCTGGCCACTGGGATAGCGACTTGGATTGGTCACACCCTCTGAGTTAAGTATGCCAAAAAAAAAAGTGATTTTAAATTCTCTTGGTTTTCTACATAAGACGGTTGGGAAATGGTCAATTGGTCGTTCCTTTAGCTTCATAAGCTTGAGGCGGGATTAGGAGGAACTGTGGCTTCCTTCGAGTGAGACCCTAGATAGACTAATCAACATGAACTTAACATAAATAAAAAGGGGCTTGAAGACCGGTTTGGTTTAAGAGGATCGATATACCTGCAATCGCAATCAACACGTTAGTAGATTATTAATTAAGTAACCTATGTTTTGAAACTGGATGTAAACCTAACTGTGATTCCATAGCATAATTCTTTTTCAGGGACGAAAAAGAGATAAGTGTGGGGATATTTGATGTATTGTAAAATACATCTATTTCCAGTTTTGTATAATTTTTGAGTCGTTTAGATAGTGTTTTTATTAGTTTTAAACTTGTAATGGTCTATTTTATTTAGTATAGGTTTTTATATATTTTTATTAGTTTTGTGCCATTAGTATTTATGTACTTATTTATTTATTTTATATTTTTGTAGGTGTTCATGGACGTTGGAGCGTAAACGAGTAACTTTGGTCAAGTCAAGAACACCCGGGTCAAGAGTACGGAGTTATACCACTATATATAATAATAATAATAATAATAATAATAATAATAATAATAATAATAAAACTAAAATGTGACTTTGATGTCACTTCTCAAGGGCCCAAGTCCACACAACCATTAAATAAACCCTACGTGAGGTAGGAGGTGAAAATAATAAAAGGGGGACACAAGTTTTGGTGGAGCTGCGCACAATATTAATAAAAAGGCGGCACTTTATATTTTGGAGGGGATTTGCTCGACAACAGCAAGAGAGGAGAACTTGGAAGTGGGATTATTATTATTATTTTGTGGATAGGAGGGTATCAACGAAGCAGCAGCAGCATAGAATTATTAGAGTGGAGGTCAAGGGTTGAAGCATAGGTGCCAGCACGGGTCGGTTCTAATTCAAATATTTATTATTTATCTATTCTAACCCGTTGTGAACACCATGATTTTTATTTGCTTTCATTGTTTTGATTTTATCATGACAATTATTGGCTAGACCTTGATACTACCTAGGCGAAGATGATTGCACTTATTTGATTTATTTTCTTTTGGTTTTGGAACTTGTGGTTGTGGGTGAATTTTAAAGTAAAGAACTCTTTATTTTCTGGTCTGATGTATATGCATATTTAGTTTTGTTTAATTAATTTTTATAAACTCCACTTGCGTTTTTGTGAATGTCTTTCATGTATGAATGCGGGTTAGGTTGCGGACTTGGTGTTAGCGACTAGTTTATGGTTAATTCTGCAGGTTATCCATAGGAGTTGTAATTGTTAGTTAGATAATTCTAAGTGTTCTACCAATTCTCAATAGCTGTGAGGTGCGAGATTGTTGGTCTGTCTAGGGTGTTAAATTGCTAGTTCTAGAGGCTTTGTGAGAAGATCTTCCTAGTTTCCCTAGCATTCCTTGTAGGCCAAGTCTTATCAGAAATATTGTAGTTACCCCTTGCACTTTCGGGTGTACTGTGACTTTCGCGCTGTGAGGTAGACTGTCTAGCGGGTACTTTAAGATTCGAGTAGGTAAGCCTGTGAGGGTAACCTCTCAACCGGTGGTTTAACAGCACAACAATATTCTAGGGTTTCCCCTTGAGAAGGGTCGAGGGTGTCTAGTTTATTCTTGATGTTTAGTACTTTAAGATCCCGGTTCCACACCAGTTCCATATCCATTAGAAGCTTATCATTCATGTGTAGGATTCTAGCCTAGGTAGTGCCTTCCCATCATCTGATCCCAGTTGCAGTAAATAGTTTGCGTCTTATGTTATTTTAGTTTTATTTTATTTATTTGCAATTAGTTTGTAGAAAACCCCCCTTTGATAAGTAATCGAGTCTAGTTTACGTTTTCTAGTAGAGTCTCGTGGGTTCGATACTCGGACTTACTTTAGTTGTACTGCACTGACCGGTACACTTGCCGGTTGTGTGGTTTAGGTTTAGAGAGTCTTAGTTTATAAATTTAAAACTTAAAGTGTCTAGTTTAGGTTATTTTAGGTAGATTTTACTAAACCACTTTGAGCACATCAATGATCAAATCAAGAACCTTACATTGCTTGAAATTGAGAAACAGTTGCTTTGGAATAACTCCAGCCTACGTAGGTTTCCTTCTATGCCTTATCCTAATAATGATTCGATTGCATCTGCAAATAATCGTTTGATACTTGATGAACTGAATTATCAAGTAAGTACACTGGCTGAGGAATTTCATAGCAACACACCTTCTTTAACAGATGAGCAGCGTTTACTTTTTGATGAAATAATTGATGCGGTTGATTGTAACAAAGGTAGCCTATTTTTTGTTTATGGGTTTGGAGGCACTGGTAAAACCTTTTTATGGAAAACGTTGTCTGCTGCCATTAGATCTAAAAGGCAAATTGTTTTGAACGTTGCATCCAGTGGTATTGCTTCTCTGTTGTTATCAGGTGGAAGGATGGCGCATTCTAGGTTCTGTATACCTTTGAATGTTACTGAAGAATCAATGTGTTCTATGAAGGCGAATATCGATGAGGAAGATTTATTGAAGCAAACTAAGTTAATTATTTGGGATGAAGCTCCAATGATTCATAAACATGCTTTTGAAGCTCTTGATCGCACAATGAAAGACATCTTGAAATCAAAGGATTCTGTTAATTCTGGGCTGCCTTTTGGAGGTAAGGTTATGGTTTTGGGTGGTGATTTTAGACAAATCCTTTCTGTTGTTCCCAATGGTAGTAAAAGAGATATTATAAGAGGGGTTTGGGATTGAGTTTGGAGATGTAAAAGTGCTTTTGGTCAAAAGTGCTTATTGACTTATGACTTTTTGAAAAGGAGTTTTAAAAAAAGTGTTTGGATTAGCTTTTGGGATGAGTAACGTCAAAAAGTCAATAAATTGTTATTTTTTTAAGTGTTTCGCTTAACTTATTGTGAATATTGGTTGTATGGTAGTAGATTTGTAATTTTTTTCCAAAAGTCAAAAGCCAAAAGCCAAAAGCCAGGATTTCTAACTTTTCAAAAACAACTTTTCCACCCTTAAAAGCCAAAAGCCAAAAGTCAAAACAGAAAGTGCTTTTGGGTTACACAAACAGCTTATTAACTTATTAGCTTTTTGGAAAAGCCAATAAGTCAATAAGTTGTTTTGAAACTCAATCCCAAACACCCTCTAAATGCCTCAATAACTTCGTCTAAGATTTGGAATAGTTGCAAAGTCCGTACATTAACCAAAAACATGAGGTTAACATTGTGTAACAAATCAAGAACCTTACATTGCTTGAAATAGAGTTAGGTGAGGGTAAAGTTGGTGATTCAGTTGATGAAAATGAGGCAGATGTCGACATTCCAGATGATCTTCTTATTAAGCATTCATCAGATCGGATTTGTAGCTTAATTGACTTAGTCTATCCTTCACTTCTTCAGCTTTACAAAGATAAAGATTATTTTGGAGAACGAGCAATACTTGCACCTAAAAACGAAGTGGTACATGAAATTAATGATAGGTTGCTTGCATTGTTTCCTGGAGATGAAGTCGAGTATTTGAGCTCTGATTGTATATGCCAGACTGAGAATGCTAATAACCGTTCACATGAAGATTTATATTCTCCTAATGTCCTTAATGGTTTAAAATTTCTGGATTGCCTAATTATCAATTAGCACTAAAGATCGGTGTTCCCGTTATGTTGTTGAGAAACATAGATCAACAAAATGGCTTGTGTAACGGCACAAGGTTACAAATCACCAAACTTACAAAGCGTGTTATTAAAGCCGAAATCATATCAGGTGGAAACATTGGTACCAAAACTCTTATTCCTAAAATAAATATGATACCATCTGATAACAAGATTCCATTCAAGTTCCAAAGGCGCCAATTCCCAATAAGCGTATGTTTCGAAATGACCATAAATAAAAGCCAAGGACAGTCTCTATCGAAGGTTGGATTGTATTTAAGAGACCCTGTATTTTCACATTGCCAGCTTTACGTCGCATTGTCAAGAGTTAAAAGCAGGGCAGGTGTGAAGTTACTTATACTTGATGCTAATGGGAAGGTCAAGACTTAAAAAAAATGTGGTGTATAAAGAAATATTTAGTGATATTTGAATAAAATGTGTGTTGGTTTCTTTTAAATTTTAATAAAATATTTCTACTATATTTTTTTACGTTTTACCACTCAAAATAATTGTACGTTGGTGAACCGTGTGTAAACGCGGGGAAAAGTCTAGTTATGTTATAAAAAGGGGTTGGGTTATTCTACAAAGGCTACAAAAAATGAGAAGGGTGAGAAGCCACTAGAAAATGACAAGTGTCCAAAGGATTAAACAAGTGGGAGGGGTAATTTTGTCAAAAAAATATGCACATGCAAGTCACATGCTATTTCCACATTCATTTTTAAATGTCCGTAATTTTTTATACATCATCTTTTAAAAAAAATTATACCATAAAATTGAGCGTCTTTTTATCTTTAATATGAGTACCATATTGTTATACTTTTGAAAAAAAATTCAAAAACCCACTTGCGTAAGACACAATGGGGTGTAAAACACAATGAGCACCAATTAAATATAGGGTATAAAACATAATCAAGAGTCTAGTAAAACACAATGAACGACATACTAAAGACACAATGAATAGAAGACTAAAACACAATGAATACTTTTGAAAAAAAAAGTTGAAAACCCAGTTGCGTAAGGCACAATGGATGACATATTAAAGACACAATGAACAGAAGGCTAAAACACAATGAATACTTTTGAAAAGAAAGTCAAAAACCCAATTGTGTAAAACACAATAGACGGCATAATAAGGACACAATGAACATAAGATTAAAACACAATGAATACTTTTGAAAAAAAAAGTTGAAAACCCAGTTGCGTAAGACACAAAGGAGATAACGTAAAAAACAATGAGTACCAATTAAATATGCAATGAACAATAGGGTATAAAAGACAATGAACAGTCTAATAAAACACAATAGACGACATATTAAAGACACAATGAACAGAAGACTAAAACACAATGAATAATAGACTTAAACACAATAAACAACATAATAAAACACAATGTACACCTAAATACAAAACTCATTTGCGTAAAACACAATGAAAAGTATACTAAAAACACAATAGACAAAGTTCAATCATGTGTAGACTAAAAAACATAAATAACATATTATAAAGCACACGTGCATACTATAACACAATGAACGAGCAGAAGACACAACAGAGAAAAAAACCCTTTTAACACGATTTTTTTTTTCATTTTTAATGTAGCAATGTGGTACTCATATTAAAGATAAAAAACGCTCGTTAATATGGTAAAATTTTTTTGAAAAAAAAAAATATCGTATGAAAAAGTTATAGATGTTTTAAAATGATGGGGGGAATTGACATGTGCATTGCATGTGGAGAGAGAAAGTCAACAAATGTGGTTTTCCTTTTATGTCATTCCTCTAATTTATTATTTATTTTTTTCAAACAAACTAATCTCAACACTTTAAATATATGATCAATGGATCACAATCCTTCTCACCATTCCTAGCAAAAGTGTCTTGTGTATTTGATCATTACCCTTATAAAAAAAATCAATTTAACATGTAAAAAATCATTTTTATCAAAAGTTTAATTGGAGATTTTGTATATAAATGTATGTAGAAGCTTTTTTGACAAATAAAATAATTAAAAAAAGGCTTAAAATTAGTTAAAAAAGGTAAAAAAATTTACAAAAATTAATTTTTTTAATTGAAATAACTTTTACACATGTTTATATGCAAAAGTTCTGAAGAAATTTTTAAAAAAAATATTTTTTTGCATTTTAAATTGAATTTTTAAAATATATTTAACATGTTAAATGCATGGTTCCTCAGTTCTTCACTTTTTTAAGGTTCCTCATTGAGCCTTACACTATATATATATATATATATATATATATATATAGGGTGAGGTTCCTGTACAAAGTGCATTTTTCGTACAAAGTGTGAGAAGTCTATATAGGCATTGTGTTTTAAATTTTAGGCATGATGTTTTATGTTCTTTTGGCATAGTATTATATAGAAAAAACACAAAAATTAACAATTTAAAACACTAATTAATGTATTCCCAACATGCAATCTAAAACACCCTACGAAAATAGTAATCAGTGTGTTTTAAATTTAATGTCTAGAATACATTTGATTATGTTTTAAATTGTAACATTTGGTGCTTTTCTATATAAATCAATGCAAAAGGAATAAAAAACATTATAGCCAAACTTTAAAACACAATGACTATATAGACTTCTCATACTTTGTACGAAAAATGTACTTTGTACAGGAACCTATATATATATATATATAGGGGAGGGTTATCTTGAGAACGCTAAATATTGTGAGAACCGTGAGAACAAGTACAAAAATCAATCAAAATCAATTTTTTTTAATACAAATCCCATTATAATCAAAATACAACATTAATAATGAATTTTCTTTCCAAATAAGTCATCTTTTCTTGCAAAAACACTTTTAAATTAACTTTTTACACATGTGTAAATGAAACAGTTTACACATGTATAAACAGCAAATTTACACATGTGTAAAAACAAATTATTTTCGTATACGTTTGAATTTTTACGTGTAATTTGTGTTTTTGAGATGGAATTTTAGTAATAAAGACAAGTGTAAAAAGAAATTTGGAATTTGAATGGTTTTAGATGCCGTTCTCACGGTTCGCACGAAATATAGGTGTTCTCAAATTAACTTTCCCCCTATATATATATATATATATATATATATATATATATATATATATATAACTTATAATAAAAGAATTGAAGATTGATGAGTTGTCATTCAATGAAGTCTAAGAAAACCATTTTAATGACATGGCATTAAAGGAGACATTCTCCTCCTTGAGTGTGCCATGTATCATGCCATGTGGCAAATAAAAAAAATAAATAATAATATAAAACCTAATCTACTAAATTTAAATTGGGTTATTTTAGGAAAAAAGAATTTAAAAACAAATTAAAATTTTTCTCTCTTATAATTCTGCCCATAATTTTTAAACGTTAATATCTTTTATATACAAGATTTTTTAAAGAAAAAAATGACACCAAATTAACGAGCGTTTTATTATCTTTCCAACGAGTACCATAGTGCTATATAAAAAACGGAGAAAAAAACGACTATTTTTTGTGGGGTTTCATTCATAAAGGAAAAAAACACAAGTGTTCATGTTATTCATTAATAATGTTTTTTCTTTTAAACCAGGTTCTTATCTACGATGTTAAAATTCAGCCCAATCGCCATGCTTTCATTGAAATTTTACTCTTTTAAAGATGCATAGGTATACTTCATCAAGAGAAATTAGGAGAAAGAATCGCGCAACACTGCAACACATGGTATCACCTTATAGCAAGGTTATTTTTTTATTTATTTAATTACAAGAGTAATAATTATTACTATTAGTATTGGTATTATTAGAATTGTTATATTTTTCAACCCCGGGACGCTCCCGGGATAAAAGCTAGTATATATATATGTAAATGTTGGTATGTTTGGTTAATTAGTTTTCTTGTTATTTTGCTTGATTGTGCGCTTGTGGACAAAGAGTATTAAATCTGATATGGAAAGCGAGGAAGAAGAAAAAAAGACCTTTAGCCCAGAATGCACAGGTTTTTGCCACGTTGCAAAAAAAATTAATATAATAAAATATAATGACACGTGGAAATTAGGATCACCGGTGAATAATTAGCGGCGAGTTGGGGTTTTAGCCACGATTTTTTCCCTTAAAGACGACAGTCGCCGCTGCGGTAAAGTTCTTGTTGCCGGTAAAGGTGGTCCTTCCCCGCTAAGACCCTCATCTGTTGTAGTGAATATATGTGACGTAACTTTGTTAGAGAATGAATCAAAATATAAAATTAATTAATTAATTAATTAATTAATTAATTAAATAGAAGAACGGGTAACTTATGCGAAACTAAAGAAAACAAAGTTCATCCCGTTAACAATTTTTTTTATTATCGTTTTTATTAGGATTCTAGTAAAATTCAAATCCTATATTTTAGGAAGTGATCGCATTCATCAATATCACAATCCTTTACGCAATTACAAAATCTGTTTCAACTTATTTAAATCCCATCTTCATCTCTTATTCTAGTCGCAAAATTCTGAGAGAGTACAGAAGGTACAATTGTATCGATAATGGTTCTTGCAACTGAACTTACACCAGGATGCTCATCACCTTATACTTATAGATACGACGTATATGTAAGTTTTAGAGCTCCCAACACTCGTTATAATTCGTTCATTAATTTCCTATACTGCACCCTTTACAATGCCGGCATCAACACGTTTTTGGATCACCAAGGCGACGAAGACTCGCTTAAACCAGAATTGGAGACTGCTATTGAATTAACCAAGGTTTTTATCGTTGTCTTGTCCGCAAATTACGCTTCTTCCCCATGTTGCCTTGATGAACTAGTATTAATCCTTGAGCAAAAGCGGTTGTATAACCAACTCGTTATACCCATCTTCTATCATGTCCACCCGAACGATATTAGGAAGCAACGGGGCAGGTTTGGGGAAGCAATGGGCGTGGCAATGCAGCAACTCAGCAGTGAGTTGCTTCATAAGGTGGATGTATGGAATAAGGCACTTAGATTGGTTGCGGTTTTAAGAGGGATACATGTGACGAACAACGCGTAATGTTTTTAGATTTTGCATATCTGATTTTTTTTTTTTTTTGTTGGGTTAGATTTTTTAATATCAGTTGAATGAATTTCCAGGATTGAGGAGGCGCTTATTCGAGATGTTGTTACTTGCATCCGCAGAACACTAGACGAACCACCAAGTCGTTCGTTGCCTGTTATGATCGGAATGGACCCTTATATTGAAACAATCCGTTCATGGCTGACAGATGGAGCTTTTTGTTTTGCTGACTTTCTAACAATTGTAGGCATGAGTCGAACAGGGAAGACTTTGTTGGCGCGATATATTTTCCAGTTACTTTCGAATAAGTTCTATGGAGGCAGTTTCATTGAAGGTATCGATAAAAGATGTAAAGAAGATGTTAATGGACTGTTTGACGCACAAAAGGAACTCTACAGAGACATTACCGGAACAACCAAGTTGCCTAGTGTTGATGTCTTTGGGTACACCTGTAAGCTTGAGAAGGCGCTAGCTCGTAAGCAAGTGTTTATAGTGCTTGATGATATCGCTAGTCCTCAACAGTTGGATGCCTTGCTTGGAAGGAAGGGTTTGTATCCAAGATGCAAAATCATAGTTACAACAACGCAGGATCCCTCTCTAACCGAAAGGTGTGCCCTATTCAAGTCACAAGTTCTACGCAAGCATAAGCATCTCTCGCTTTATCGCCATTAAACTGAAGATCGTTTGGTTTTATTTATGATTTTATTTCTTCATATTGACCTAAACTATTTATGATTGTCCAAAATCTGACTCGTAATCCTTTCACTGCAGTTGATTATTACCAACTTTAATTATTTTCTTTTTGATCTTTCCCTGATATTGTCTATTAGACGCAATTCGCAAAATTACATAGGCTGATTATATGAACTACCAAGTCCTTTTAAAATACATGTCTTCCATCTCGTATAAATGACATCCATATTATAATAAAAACAAAGAAAAGCTGTTTTCTTTGCAGTATAACACAATATTTGAATTAATCCCGGAAACAAAGAAGTTGCACATTTGTGCCTAGCTAGCTCACAGAGCCAAGGATCGAATTTTTTTCTTGTTGACATAGGAAACTAATTAATCTGTACAACAGACTTTCCTATAATAATGCAATTTACTAAAGTTACAATATAATTGCTATTAGTTAACATGGCAAAACAGACGGATCAGGTCAGTGGCATGGAGGGTCAAAACAGGTCAATTCAAAAAGGGTTATTTTAGTTCGGGTTGAAACAGTTTCTGGTCGGTCAAGTTATGTTAATAAATGGTTGTTTTAAAAGGGTTGTTTTGGTTCGGGTCACCATTATTATTAAAAAAGCTTTTATCTTAATAAGGTTTTTTTTTTTTTTTTTTTTTTTTTTTTTTTGAAAAGCTGATTTCATTCAAACGCCAAAAGCCACAAGCTGCACACTAAGTCTCTTCGAGCATGTTTGGCTCTCCTTATTTTCACCTCCTTATAACTTATAACTTTTCCAAAAAGTTAATAAGTTACAAAAAGTGTTTGGCAAAGAAAAAGTACTTTTTGTTTTAACTTTTTGTAAGCCTATGATAAGTTGTTTTTGGAAAAGTAAGGGAGAAGTGACTTTTTTAACCTCCTTATAACTTATTGATGGTTATTTACCTACATGCCTTTATTATATCCTTACACCTTCCCTCCTTATGCCTTTTTGGTCATTTTACCTAAATAAATTAAACCAAACACTTTTTTACAAACTAACTTATCAACTTATTGTTTTATCCCACTACATAAGCTAATCCAAACACTTTTTTAAAAACTTCTTTTAAAAAAGTCATAAGTTAATAAGTCCTTTTAACAAAAAGTCCTTTTTGCCTCAAATAAGTTTATCCAAACATGCCCGAAGCAGTAGACAAGACAACCATTACACAATCTCAAATTTACACCATTTAACATCACTTCCTCTTCCTACAAAACCATGTCTATCTACGAGTCAATATGCTCATGATGTCATTGTTATCGCCATTAGCTCTTAACTAGTGACCTTTTTATTGCTTGTTACTTTCGGTTTTTGTATTTTTTATTTTTCCTTATAATAATTTTTTTTTTCATTTGAATTTCTCACTTGTTTTTCAAGTTTATGAATTGCTATGTTTAAGTAATGATTAATTTTTAAATTGCAATTCTTTTGTTATTTGAAATTTTTAACGGCTTAAATTGCGTCAAATCAACAAATCCGCCTTTGGCAGGGCTCAAACACTAGCGGTACCTTACCTCCAATGATTTGTCAATTGAACCCAACTCCCACGTGGTAATTTCCCTCTATAAATTAATATGTCATTTTTTTTTTTTTGAAAGGTAGTTAATATATCATTTGGTAGTACAATCTATTTTAACATGCTTATTGGATTTAAAAACACAACTTTATCTGATTTGGTGTTTATTTGTGGGATTGTATTTTGCCAATGAATCTTATATCAATATACAGACTACAATGCATATCTCTTAGGAAGAGATAATATCTAGTTTCTAAAGATAATTATAAGGAATCATTAATGAATACAAATTCCCAAATTAGGATTAATCTATTATTATCAATGGTGTGCTGGTAAGTGGTTGACCGGTGAGTACGCTTGGTTGCACGCTTCAATACTAACAACCCGTTGGTCATTGTCTAGGCCCATTTTGACCTTCTACCCTTTTTTTTGGTGTCAAATATGACCTGTTCTCGGTCTAGACTCTAAAGATACCCATATTAATCCAAAAGGCAAAGATAAATCATAAATGACCCAAATCTACCCATTAATGATAGCATGGGTTGTAGGCCTAAACATAATCAAGCAATTCAATCAAAATCATCTATGAATATAATGTCTGTAATCAACTCTTTCGATGTTGGACCTAATTGTTGTTTGGTTTGTATAAGTTTGGTAATTCTCTCTTAATGATAGAGAGATTAAGAATTCTATTATATAGACGATTACAAAGGAAACAAATTAAATACAAATAAATTACAATAATAATAGGAGGGATTATAGGAGAGTAATTAGATAAGGTGTTATTAGCTTTTATCCCCCGGCAAGCGAAACGGCGGTGATTGAACCGAAGCATGTCACGAAAAAATTCAAACTGTGGTCGTGGCAGGCTCTTAGTGAAAATGTCTGCAAGTTGAAGCTTGGTAGGCATAAACTTAGTGTGTAACTTTCCTGACATAACCAACTCACGAACAAAATGATAGTCTAAATCTATGTGTCTAGCTCTTTTGTAAGAAACAGGATTTTGACTAAAAAATAAGGCGCTTTTGTTGTCGCATAGAAGAGTAGGTCGCGTGGAAGGCAGAGTGTAAACCCCAACCGATGGCGGAAACATCGGGATGTCACGTATTGATGATTGTTCAGTAGCTCATGGTGAATAATAAATTTCATTAAATAATTTAAATAAGTTACATACAATTGTTCTAAGAATTTGTAGATCAAATTAAATAAAACTATGCAAACATCTTCAAGCATCAATTCAAATCTTCAAGCAAGTAGAACCTGAAACATGTTAAGTTGAAAATATTTTGGGTCAACAAAAGTTGGTGAGAATTACATAGGTTTTGATAATCGAATGAAATTGTTGTGCAATTCATGTGTCATGGCAATCTAGTCCATATGTGAAAACATACTAGAAGTAAATCGAGTGCATAATCAACCATTGTGACTGTTGTATTGTGGTACATCCCATACGCTCATGGTTCACTCGTTTATATTGCAGTAACAAACACCCACGCAACCTTTGTAGGAGGCACGTATCCGGATGGGATTGTCAGTCCAATAGATCTATCAATGTATACCGTTTGGCTGATGAATGTTTATGCTAGAATTGTGCTTACCCTAGTCATGTTCAAGACATAATGCAACATAGAAAATACACATAGACACATTGATGATTGAATTGCATGAATAATGTTGTAACATGTTTCACCCCAAAAATGGTGATAAATAGAAAAGGGGCTATGTAAAACTCACCTTAGCAAAATGTTATGTCTCGTAAAAAAAATAGAATAATGTGTTGTGAATGTATGCGAGGCGAATCCCAAAGACTCAACAACGTAGCTAGTCCAAATTGAAGAAAACGAAAAAGAAAGAATATCAAGCTTCCAATTCGCCAATTACAAGAGCTTATAATCAAATCTTCAATTGTAGAAGTAATAGACTATAGAAGAAAGGTATGAGGGAAAGTTTAATCGGATTGAAACAATCGATTTAGAGGTGCAAAGTATGATGGGTCATAGGTGTGTTTTTATACTAGTTTTGGAGTCAATTAGCCATTAAAATTGGTCAACACCATAAAGTAAGGTTTTATGATGAATTGACTATTTGACTAAGACTTTGACTGTTTGACTAAGACTTTGACTAGGACTTTGACTATTTGACTCAAGGCTTTATTTTAAAAAAAAAAATCTTGTATGTGAAAAAAAAAAGAATTTAGAATCATATTATTATTATTATTATTTATATACATTTATGTATGTATATAAGTTGTGAGTTAGGATAAATAAAGACTTAGGCACATTTGTATAATATTAATGATAAAGGTGTAATAAAAATATATATATATATATATATAAATATATATATAAGGCTTTTTATGTATTAAAATTTTGGGGAAAATTTTGCGATGTTACAGTCTCCCCTACTTTTAGGAACTTCGTCCCGAAGTTAAAAGAAAAAACACCAGGTATACAATTGGTCGACTACCGAAAACCTTGATAAAATTTCTCACTACCTTAACGTACCTGTAAATTCATGATTACGTTCCGGACCGTAATTATCAATTTACCTTACATTAGGGTTTTGCGTCCTTTTATGACTCTACGATTGTTGAGCAGGTTTGATAGTCTCCACCAGTCGTTGAGCAGGTTGTAGGGCCTCTCCCGACTGTTGGAAAGACATGATGACCTCTACCAATCGTTGAGTAGGTTGTTTGGTAGTCAAATAATTGTTGTACAAGTAAGCAAGTATGATTATAGATATAGCAATTAGTTCACATTCAAACAAGCATGCACTCAGATGTTATAATAATACTTGAATTTATTACTTGAATCAAAAAGTGTCAATACATAGAATTAAAAAGTAGACATCATTCAAATGGTGGGGTTTGCTGTTAAGTAGCTGGAGGGTCTTGATCTCGGTTTAGTTTAGGGCATCGGTTACGGAAATGATTTGGGTTTCCACAATCATAGCATTTACCATAGTTGTATTTACCAGGACGATTAAGATTAGCAACCTGAGCAGGGTTGGTTGGTGTTAGGGTTTGGGGACTCACGACATGTGTTGACCAGATGGCCATACCTACCACAATTGGTGCACAGGCGACACACTGAAACAGTGGGGTGATGTCGTTTGCATGTGTTACCCAATGGAAAGTTTCTTGTATAGGGTTTCTTGTTAGAAGCTTGTGTAGTGAGGTTTACATTAGGATCCATGGTCTTGCGCTTCTGGTTCTCGGTAGTTACCGCGGCCACAATACTTGTTTTCTCGCCTTTTCGAACTAAGGTCCCGTTCTTTATGTGATTTCCATCGCCATTTCCATTTCCATTGCCATTCCCATTCATTGGGATGACTTGAGCCAACAAGTTAGAAACTAGAGTTGTGATTTGTTGCGCCATTTGTTGGGAAATAATCGCAGCCAGTTGGGCATCAACACCTTTGTTGTTTTTGTTGTTGTTGTGGTTGGTGTTGTGGTTGTTGTTACTTTCCTCTTGGTTTTCACCACTGTTATTGCGAGTGCTGCGATGTGGAGACATGATCTGTAAGGGACACAATGAAGGTTCAATGTGGCATGAAATGAATGAGGTGATATAAGGAATGTAATCATTTATTCATTAATTAAAACGAATAAACGAAAACGTTGACGTATCAAAGATTCCAGATTCCAACAACATAGTGAAGACATGCTTTAGCCTATAAGTGAACACTCATCCCGAGAATTCCCAGGTAGGCATCCGGGTCCCTCGTCTGATTGGGATATATGCGCAATGCCAGCCTAGACAGAAGACTCAGAATACAGGCGTTCACCCTTCCAGATTGCACGTGTTCGTTATTAAAATCTAGAACTTCGACGAGATCTCAAGGTGGTTCAGGTTAAACCTGAGGGTTTTGCCTTATTAGTCTAAGAGTGGATCCAGTGATGGAGAGCAACCTTCTCGTAGGGATTAATGTAGGGATAAGAAGTAGGAGGGAGATTGAGAATAGCAAGTAAAAGAAGCAAGTACTGGTTAAATCCTATGGTTATAGACTAGATTATTTTTCTAATAACCTAATTCCCTATAACCATGACTCTGATACCAATCTGTAACACCCCAACCGATGGCGGAAACATCGGGATGTCACGTATTGATGATTGTTCAGTAGCTCATGGTGAATAATAAATTTCATTAAATAATTTAAATAAGTTACATACAATTGTTCTAAGAATTTGTACATCAAATTAAATAAAACTATGCAAACATCTTCAAGCATCAATTCAAATCTTCAAGCAAGTAGAACCTGAAACATGTTAAGTTGAAAATATTTTGGGTCAACAAAAGTTGGTGAGAATTACATAGGTTTTGATAATCGAATGAAATTGTTGTGCAATTCATGTGTCATGGCAATCTAGTCCATATGTGAAAACATACTAGAAGTAAATCGAGTGCATAATCAACCATTGTGACTGTTGTATTGTGGTACATCCCATACGCTCATGGTTCACTCGTTTATATTGCAGTAACAAACACCCACGCAACCTTTGTAGGAGGCAGTATCCGGGTGGGATTGTCAGTCCAATAGATCTATCAATGTATACCGTTTGGCTGATGAATGTTTATGCTAGAATTGTGCTTACCCTAGTCATGTTCAAGACATAATGCAACATAGAAAATACACATAGACACATTGATGATTGAATTGCATGAATAATGTTGTAACATGTTTCACCCAAAAATGGTGATAAATAGAAAAGGGGCTATGTAAAACTCACCTTAGCAAAATGTTATGTCTCGTAAAAAAAAATAGAATAATGTGTTGTGAATGTATGCGAGGCGAATCCCAAAGACTCAACAACGTAGCTAGTCCAAATTGAAGAAAACGAAAAAGAAAGAATATCAAGCTTCCAATTCGCCAATTACAAGAGCTTATAATCAAATCTTCAATTGTAGAAGTAATAGACTATAGAAGAAAGGTATGAGGGAAAGTTTAATCGGATTGAAACAATCGATTTACACTCTGTTCCAGAGTTTCATTAAAGGATGGAAGAGAAAGGATCTCCCTCCTCTTCCTTCCCCTCCAATTCCTTCCAAATTGGAAAGATTGAAAATCACCTTAAAAACCTCTTTATTATCCCTCCTATTCCCTCCCTTTCTCTCCTAAAAAAAACTCTGGAACACATTTTTTCCCCACTTCCTTCCCAATCCTTTCTCTTCCATCCTTTAATGAAACTCTGGAACATAGTGTTAGAGGTGCAAAGTATGATGGGTCATAGGTGTGTTTTTATACTAGTTTTGGAGTCAATTAGCCATTAAAATTGGTCAACACCATAAAGTAAGGTTTTATGATGAATTGACTATTTGACTAAGACTTTGACTGTTTGACTAAGACTTTGACTAGGACTTTGACTATTTGACTCAAGGCTTTATTTTAAAAAAAAAAATCTTGTATGTGAAAAAAAAAAGAATTTAGAATCATATTATTATTATTATTATTTATATACATTTATGTATGTATATAAGTTGTGAGTTAGGATAAATAAAGACTTAGGCACATTTGTATAATATTAATGATAAAGGTGTAATAAATATATATATATATATATATATATATATATAAGGGCTTTTTATGTATTAAAATTTTGGGGAAAATTTTGCGATGTTACACAGAGCATGTAGTTCTTTCAACCAATGAGTGATCCATACAATTTCAGCCGCAACATTAGCCATAGCACGATATTCTTATTCACAACTAGACCTTGAGACTGTCGGTTGCTTCTTTTCACTCTAAGAAACCAAATTTCCACCAAGAAAAATTGAATACCCATATGTTGATCTCCTTGTTTCGATACTCCTAGCCCAATCGGCGTCCGAATACAATTTCAGTTGGCGCATGGAGATGTTGACACGCTTGATTGACAGCATAGGAAAGATCGGGACGGGTGCTGGTTAAATATTGAAGAGCACCGACTAGAGACCGGTAGGTAGTGGGATCCAAATAAGGAGTTCCCTCGGAAGAAAAAATGTTCGAGGTAGACAGTGGAGTGGGAGCAGGTTTTGCGTTGGTTAAATCGGCTTGCTCTAGGATGTCATTGGCATACTTTGTTTGGGTTAGAAAAAGACCCCCATTATGTTGCACAACTTCGAGGCCTAAAAAATAGCTTAAGGACCCTAAATCCTTGATGGCAAAACCCTTGTGTCGACGAGTTGTGAACTCACGTAGCAGAGTCGAGTTATTACCCGTAAGAATGAGATCATCAACATAAACAAGAAGATACATAAGAGAATCGTTTTGATGAAAAACGAATAAGGAGGGGTCCGCTCGGCTGCATTGAAATCCATAGGATTTGAGAAAGGCACTAAGGAGCTGAAACAAAGCTCGAGGAGCTTGTTTGAGCAAGTAAAGGGCCTTGTTGAGCTTGCAAACATGGTTGGGAAAGTGTTGGTCAACGAAACCAGGTGGTTGTTCCATGTAAACCGTTTCGTTTACAAGACCATTAAGAAATGCATTGTTCACATCTAACTGACGAAGAGACCATTTATTGATGACCGCCAATGAGAGAACAACGCGTATAGTGGATGCTTTAGCCACTGTACTGAATGTGTGTTGGAAATCAAGGCCCGGGATTTGAGTAAATCCTTGTGCCATAAGTCAAGCCTTGTGACAATCAAGAGTTCCATCAGAGTGGAACTTAGTTCTAAAAACCCATTTGGAACTGACAACATTAGTGGAAGGAGGACGGGGAACAAGGTCCACGTCTTGTTTGTGGTGAGGGCCTGAAGTTCAGCACGCATGGCTGTCATCCAGTGCGCGTGCTTTGAAGCACTCCGAAACCCTTTTGGATCGACATTGGTTAAAAGGGCAACATGCAGGCATGAGCTCATAACATGCGCAAGGTAAGATGAGTGCTTGGGATTGGGTTTGTAGGTCCCAACCTTTGAGCGAGTGACCATGGGATGAGAGGTGGTGGGTTACGATTGTGGTGGTGGATTGTTTGGTGCTTGGTGAGTGATTGTAGGGGCTATAGGGACGGAAGCGGTGGCTGAGGAGTGTTCGGAAGGTTGTGGGACATGTGGGTTGGGATGAGAGTTGGATGGACTAGAGGTGGATTTTGTAAAAGGTGTTGGTGCAGGGTCAGAAGAAGAAGTCGGACAATCCTTGCAGAGGAAGCAAGGAGACGGAGAGGGACTAGAAGGATGGTTTTGGGTGGGTTGTGATGGGGTCGGCTTGGGGGTGTTACTAGGTGGGAAAGAAGCGGGTTCATCAAAGGTGGACAAAAAAAGATTGGCAATGTCGGTGTGAGAGGAGGTATTATTGAACGGGAAATATGCTTCATCAAAGCGAGCATGACGCGTGACATAAGTTCGTGAGGAAGCGGGATCAAAGCACTTGTATCCTTTGTATTGCGGAGCGTATCCTAAAAAGATACAAGGAATGCTTCGTGGGGCAAGCTTTTGAGGCGTGTAATCATGCAAGTAAGGATAAACACAACAACCAAATACACGAAAATTATTATAAGAAGGCTTAGTAGCAAAGAGAATTTCGAATGGAGATTTGTTGTGTAACACTTTGGTGGGTAGACGGTTGATAATGTAGGTAGCGGTGCTAAAAGCATCGACCCAATGCGTGAGAGGAACACGCGCATGAAAAAGCGTGGCTAAACCCGTTTCAACTATATGACGGTGTTTTCTCTCCGCATTACCATTTTGAGGTGCGGTGTATGGACAAGAGAAACGATGAAAGGTTCCATGTTCATCAAAAATTTTGCGGACGTATTGATTTACAAACTCTGTACCACCATCACTTTGAAACACTTTAACTTTGTGTGAAAATTGAGTTTGGACAAGTCCAAAAAGGTTTGCAAGACAGTGTAAAACTTAGTTTTGGTTTTAAGAGGGTATAGCAGGAAAATCAAGAACAATCATCCACAAACACAACATAATACTTATAATCATCTTTGCTAGTAATGGGTGCGGGTCCCCATACGTCACAATGGACAAGATCGAGGGGATGAGATGCACGTTTCTCATTTAAATCAAATGGTAATTTATGGGCCTTAGCACGTTGACAAGGAGAGCAAACATTTGGTTTTGGCAAAATAGAAGTAAATGATAAACAACCAAGTTTTTGCAAAACAGAAATAATGTCAAAATAAACATGTCCTAAACGATTATGCCATAGTTCAAAGGAGGCTTTATTGGAAGAAATAAAAGCAACAAATGCAAAGAACTTGTCCCGAATCACGTATAGGCCATTCTCACAGTGACCTTCATCGAGTGGTTTGGTTGTTTTCCGGTCCTGGATAACAAAAAAGGAATCTGAGAAAAGCACATCAACCGGAATATCTTTTGTCAACTTGTTAACCGAGAGAAGATTTCTAGTGATGTTAGGAACAACTAGAACATCTTTCAAGGGAATGTGGTTGTTTAGGGTTACATGGCCTTTATATGTGATAGGCGATGCTAATCCATTACCAAAAACAACCGAGTTTGAGCCATAATAGGGAGAAAAGGAGTGAAGTTTACCGGTGTCGTCCGTCATGTGAAGATCGGCACCGCTGTCTGCAGTCCAATCAGGAACATCTTCATTAGTGACATGGCACTTGGAGTGAAAAGCGTGCGCCAAACCTTCATCAGTGGCAGCCGATTTGATGAAGGATGAAAGTTTGGGGCATTTGTTAGCATAATTCCCATTTGTTCGGCACAATTGACAGTGGGGGCGGACGACGAGAACCTATTGACGAGGACTGCTGAGACTGACCCCGAGAGGAAGAGCCGGAAGACGGACCACTGGACCTGTTACGGCTGGAAGAGAGTGAAGGAACTGTTCTTGGCTCTCGGCTTTGGTGAGTAAATCACATAATGGTAGCGGGTCACTGGCAGTTCTGATGGCTATAGACCAGCTTTCAAACGTTGGTCCTAGGCCACATAAAAACCAATGGGTTTTGTCCGTGTCGCTAACGGGATGACCAATAGCAGACAATTGATCACAAACCGCCTTGAACTTGCGACTAAAATCAGCCACAGTTGAAGACCCTTTGGATAATTGACGCAATTGATCACGGAGTAGATGCATTCTCTCAAGGGAGGTGTTGCTGTAAGCCGACTCGAGAGCCGACCCGACCTGTCGAGCAGTTGACAGACCGAGGATTTCGGTGACAGCCACTTCAGTGAGAGAGGCGTTAAGAATCAGAACCGCTTGTTGGTCCTGCAAAAGCCAGGAAGAGAGATCGGGGTTGGGTTGTTCTTTGTTGTCGATCAGAATAGTTTTAGGAGGAGGAAAGGAGGACCGTCTATGTGACCGAGAAGCCCTTGGTTTGCAAGAAGAGGAAGGATTTGATGAGGCCAGGAAAGATAGTTGGAAGAGGAGAGTTTGATTGTTATCATATGGAGGATGGTAGCGATTAGGAGCTTGAATTCAAGAGTGGAAGAAGAAGAGGAAGAGGGGGTAGTGGGTGACATTTTTAAGCAGGGATCGAAGAAGGAGATCAGCACAAGAATCGGTTGGCTGATACTGTAACACCCCAACCGATGGCGGAAACATCGGGATGTCACGTATTGATGATTGTTCAATAGCTCATGGTAAATAATAGATTTCATTATATGATTTAAATAAATTACATACAATTGTTCTACAAGAATTCGTACATCAAATTGAATAAAACTATGCACACATCTTCAAGCATTAATTCAAATCTTCAAGCAAGTAGAACCTGAAACATGTTAAGTTGAAAATATTTTGGGTCAACAAAATTTGGTGAGAATTACATAGGTTTTGATAATCGAATAAAATTGTTGTGCAATTCATGTGTCATGGCAATCTAGTCCATATGTGAAAACATACTAGAAGTAAATCGAGTGCATAATCAACCATTGTGACTGTTGTATTGTGGTACATCCCATACGCTTATGGTTCACTCGTTTATATTGCAATAACAAACACCCACGCTACCTTTGTAGGAGGCACGTATCCGGGTGGGATTGTCAGTCCAATAGATCTATCAATGTATACCGTCGGTTGATCAATGTTTATGCTAGAATTGTGCTTACCCTAGTCATGTTCAAGACATAATGCAACATAGAAAAAACACATAGACACATTGATGATTGAATTGCATAAATGATGTTGTAACATGTTTCACCCCAAAAATGGTGATAAATAGAAAAGGGGCTATGTAAAACTCACCTTAGCAAAATGTTATGTCTCGTGAAAAAAAATAGAATAATGTGTTGTGAATGTATGCGAGGCGAATCCAAAGACTCAACAACGTAGCTAGTCCAAATTGAAGAAAACGAAAAAGAAAGAATATCAAGCTTCCAATTCGCCAATTACAAGAGCTTATAATCAAAGCTTCAATTGTAGAAGTAATAGACTATAGAAGAAAGGTATGAGGGAAAGTTTAATCGGATTGAAACAATTAGAGATGCAAAGTATAATGGGTCATAGGTGGGTTTTTATACTAGTTTTGGATTCAATTAGCCATTAAAATTGGTCAACACCATAAAGTAAGGTTTTATGATGAATTGACTATTTGACTAAGACTTTGACTGTTTGACTAAGACTTTGACTATTTGACTCAAGGCTTTAATTAAAAAAAAAAGAATTTAGAATCATATTATTATTATTATTATTTATATACATTTATGTATGTATATAAGTTGTGAGTTAGGATAAATAAAGACTTAGGCACATTTGTATAATATTAATGATAAAGGTGTAATAAAAAAAATATATATACATATATATATAAGGGCTTTTTATGTATTAAAATTTTGGGAAAAATTTTGCGATGTTACAGTCTCCCCTACTTTTGGAAACTTCGTCCCGAAGTTTATTGAAAACACAGGGTTGAAGGTGATTGGGTAGAAATTAGGACAAGGGTGGTTTGGGAAGTTTCGAGTTAAGGCATGACATAAATTTATAGATAACAGAATAAACTGTTTCGAATAATTTGGGTAAGAGTTTTGATATGTGTGAGTTTTAAGGGTTGGATTAGGTTCATCTGAAATAGCAAGGAGAATAAGAATCTTAAGTTTTAGGACTCCTAAAAGAAATGCATGAGTTGATTGACTATAGAAAGACTAAATGAACTACCAGGTAACTAGAGTTTATAATTGGTTATTTACTGAAAACCTTGATAGAATTTCACACTACCTTAACGTACCTGTAAATTCATGATTACGTTCCGGACCGTAATCACCAATTTACCTTACATTAGGGTTTTGTGTCCTTCTATGACTCTAAACACGCATGTAAGTAATGCAAAATAACCTTGTGATTGAATCATATGCAATGTATCCAAAAATGAGTCCAACTGTTGAGCAGGAAAAAGACTTCTACCAGTCAGTGAATAAGAACCTCTACCGATTGTTGAGCAGGTGCGATAGCCTCTACTAGTCGTGGAGTAGGTTGTAGGGCCTCTCCCGACTGTTGAAAAGGCATAATGACCTCTACCAATCGTTGAGTAGGTTCGATAGCCTCCACCAGTCATGGAGCAGGTTGTAGGGCCTCTCCCGACTGTTTGAAAAGGCATGATGACCTCTATTAAGTGCAACATTTATTATACACATAGGTTGCAAATTGATAACATGTTTATGCAAGCAAGTATAACAAGCACAGTATATGAGTTGTAGTTGTATAGATTTATATAATTAGTTCACATTCAAACAATCATGCACCATGTAACAACTCTCAGACAAATATTTTATTACCTGAATCAAATAGCGTCAATACATAGAATAAAAGCAACCAATAGTCAAATGGTGAGACTTGCGGTTAGGTAACTGGAGGATCTTGATCTCTGTTTAGTTTAGGGCATCGGTTACGGAAGTGATTTGGGTAATGAATGTTCAATAAGATATGGGTTGAATGAAGGACAATGAGGTAATATAAGGAATGTAATCATTTATTCATTTAATTAAAACGAATAAACGAAGACATGCTTTAGCCTATAAGTGAACACTCATCCCGAGAATTCCCAGGTAGGCATCCGGGTCCCTCGTCTGATTGGGATATATGCGCAATGCCAGCCTAGACAGAAGACTCAGAATACAGGCGTTCACCCTTCCAGATTGCACGTGTTCGTTATTAAAATCTAGAACTTCAACGAGATCTCAAGGTGGTTCAGGCTAAACCTGAGGATTTTGTCCTATTAGTCTAAGAGTAGATCCAATGGTGGAAAGCAACCTTCTTGTAAGGATAAAAGCAGGGATAAGAAGTAGGAGGGAGATAGAGAATAGCAAGTAAAAGAAGCAAGTACTGGTTAAATCCTACGGTTATAGACTAGATTATTTTTTTTTTCTAATAACCTAATTCCCTATAACCATGGCTCTGATACCAATCTGTAACACCCCAACCGATGGCGGAAATATCGGGATGTCACGTATTGATGATTGTTCAATAGCTCATGGTAAATAATAGATTTCATTATATGATTTAAACAAATTACATACAATTGTTCTACAAGAATTCGTACATCAAATTGAATAAAACTATGCACACATCTTCAAGCATTAATTCAAATCTTCAAGCAAGTAGAACCTGAAACATGTTAAGTTGCAAATATTTTGGGTCAACAAAATTTGGTGAGAATTACATAGGTTTTGATAATCGAATAAAATTGTTGTGCAATTCATGTGTCATGGCAATCTAGTCCATATGTGAAAACATACTAGAAGTAAACCGAGTGCATAATCAACCATTGTGACTGTTGTATTGTGGTACATCCCATACGCTCATGGTTCACTCGTTTATATTGCAGTAACAAACACCCACGCTACCTTTGTAGGAGGCACGTATCCGGGTGGGATTGTCAGTCCAATAGATCTATCAATGTATACCGTCGGTTGATCAATGTTTATGCTAGAATTCTGCTTACCCTAGTCATGTTCAAGACATAATGCAACATAGAAAAAACACATAGACACATTGATGATTGAATTGCATAAATGATGTTGTAACATGTTTCACCCCAAAAATGGTGATAAATAGAAAAGGGGCTATGTAAAACTCACCTTAGCAAAATGTTATGTCTCGTGAAAAAAAAATAGAATAATGTTTTGTGAATGTATGCGAGGCGAATCCCAAAGACTCAACAACGTAGCTAGTCCAAATTGAAGAAAACGAAAAAGAAAGAATATCAAGCTTCCAATTCGCCAATCACAAGAGCTTATAATCAAAGCTTCAATTGTAGAAGTAATAGACTATTGAAGAAAGGTATGAGGGAAAGTTTAATCGGATTGAAACAATTAGAGGTGCAAAGTATAATGGGTCATAAGTGGGTTTTTATACTAGTTTTGGATTCAATTAGCCATTAAAATTGGTCAACACCATAAAGTAAGGTTTTATGATGAATTGACTATTTGACTAAGACTTTGACTGTTTGATTAAGACTTTGACTATTTGACTCAAGGCTTTATTTAAAAAAAAAAGAATTTAGAATCATATTATTATTATTATTATTTATATACATTTATGTATGTATATAAGTTGTGAGTTAGGATAAATAAAGACTTAGGCACATTTGTATATTATTAATGATAAAGTTGTAATAAAAAAAATATATATACATATATAAGGGCTTTTTATGTATTAAAATTTTGGGGAAAATTTTGCGATGTTACAGATACCATGTAAGTTTGGTAATTCTCTCTTAATGATAGAGAGATTAAGAATTCTATTATATAGATGATTACATACAAAAAGAAAGGAAACAAATTAAATACAAATAAATTACAATAATTACAATAATAATAGGAGGGATTATAGGAGAGTAATTAGATGAGTTGTTATTAGCTTTTAGTTTGGTTCTCATGTGAAGTGCAAAATTGGATGCTAGACTGGTCATGGGTTAGTCGAATGGGCCAAAGTTTTATTTGTGTTTGTTTTGTAATTTAGTTAACTTGCTCATTGTGTTTATGCAAATCAGTTCTTGCATATGTATCTTTATTAAGTTCGTTGTATATGAGTCATCAAGGAATAAAATAACATCATCTGGTATTTTTTTTATTTTATATTTATCATATATTATATTTGGTTTCATTTGATTATCTAAAATAATTTAAATAATAGTCCAATGTTATAACACATTTTAGATATATTATATATTGATTCAAAATAAGGATTTAACATCAATTTCGCAAAGTATTATTACATTCAACACCTTAATCATGGCTTCTCTTGAGGTACTCTGATAACTCACATTATTAACATATAAAATAGGCATAAACAGTCTCATAATAGGATACAATTAGGCTTATATTATTGAATTTGATGCTTAAATCATTCCTATTTGTATTTCTCAGGAAAATGGAGCTCCAAGACGAAAAGGAAGGATTTCGGGAAAAAACGAGCAAAAACTGGAGATTTCTGAAGATACGAGACTTGTTACATGTTCACTGTATGTTTGAAGACAATCTCGGGGCTTAAACAGCGATAAAACCAGTCCGGGAGTGACCCAGGACGCCCACGCACACTTACGCGGAGGCCCTGCACGCTAGAAGACAACGCAACAAGCTTGGAGAGCAAGAAAACGTACTGAAGACACTTGCACGCCCATGCCACATCACATGGCACGCCCATGCTTAACTGAAACGTGTTCCCCAAGGCTTGAAACGACAAAATCTGACATTTTACTGATGTGAACGCCCGTGCCAACTCTTGGCACGCCCGTGCACAGACAAAAAGTACAGACAAAGACAGAACTGCAGCAACAGAAAGTACCTGAGACAGTATGCACGCCCGTGCCAACTCTTGGCACGCCCGTGCTGCCCTTGGACCTCTATAAATAGTAAGCTAACCCCCACCATTTGTTCATCCCTTCTTGTGCTCTCTTGGGCCGACTACCAAGCTTCTTCCAGAGATCTTGGGGTCCGTTGGGAGGCATTCTGGTCCTCCTAACATCCCTCAATGGTTAGGCTTCCACCTACCTTGATTAGCTTGGCCAAGAAGAGGATCGTAGAGTAGTTATGCAATAAACATCGAGGGTCACGAGGATCATGAGAGAATACATATCACTTGGAAGATGGAGAGCTTGTCTATGAGCAGCCATGATCCTTGTGTTGATCATTCTTATGGTTGTATCTTTCTATTATTTGCGAACCCGCTTCGATTTGTAGACTTTTATTATTAGTAGTAGTTTATTTTTAGTTATTTGTTGTGTTATCTTCTTCTAATCATAATTTGTTTATCTTTGTGACAGGTTTGAATGATGATTAACTTAATAACAATCTTAACTTAATTTATTAATGGTATAATCAGCTTCTGGTAGTCCCGAGCTAGATCCAAGGCAAGGAAACCGGTAGTGAGACAGATCCTTCGGGCTTCTGATATCCAAACCGGATTCTAAGCAATGGCTTCTAAAGTGGACCAGATCTGAGTGACACATTTCTGGTTCATACCAGATGATTGAATGATTTCTTTGGCAAAGGATGGTTCACCTATGGGCGCACCAGTGATCATTTGTATCATACGCCTGTAGGGTTAAGTGCCACCTTTGTTAAGGACTTCATTTAGCTTGGGAGGTTATGGTTGGGTAATTAAGTCATCAATTATTTAAAACCAATTTTATAGTTTCTAGACCTATAAATATTAAAATGTCATTAAGATAAATGAAACAAAGGTTCTTTATCTAGTTCTCGTTAGTACAACGCCGTTAACCGATGGAGGACCGCCTTCCTGTGACAACCGTAAGAGAGATATTTCAGCTTTGACCGTTAACCAATGGGGATACGAGGTTACCAGGATAAAGAGACCCTTCGGTACGGAACGCGAGAACTAAAGTGAGGTGTACGGTGTCCCTGGTTGCGAGTGAAACCTCCAATTTAAGAAGATGATAAGTTCGAGGACCCGAAGACTTAACCGCAGTTTGAGGATCCCGCTATACGCGAGGCCCTGGCGAAGTACCCCAGGTGGACGAACGCTAGAGAGGTTCTGCATTCTACTCAGTAGTCGCCTTCGCTTCTCTATAAAGGAGCCAACACTTCAAGATCACTCTCGTCCTCCACACAATTAATTAAATTAACTTATTAATTATAATATTAAACTTAACTACTTAGGCGAAGGGTCCCGAGATGTGCATATCTATCTACTTTTTTCAGTGGCGAAGCTTGACCCGAAGGTTCGGGGGTCGGAAGTCACCGGGGGTTCGGAAGGCACTGGTTTCGGGGGGTCGAAAACCAGTTTCGGGGGTCGAAACCCAATATTTTCAAAATTTTCTATACAGATACTATATAATCGGAACTTCTGCGTGAAAATCCGGGGGGGTCGGCCGCCCCTCCCCGCCCCTACAAACCTGCGCCACTGACTATTTTGTCCTACCTTATCTTTTATAAAACCAAACCTTTTTCAAAAACTCTTTTAAAAGAAACATTCCGTTTTATTTTTCTTTTCAAAACCCAATCGGTCAATTGATGAATGGTTGAGTAGGGGAAATTGTGAACCTTGAAATACGATACTCAATACTTACCACCGAAACTATACTATGCACGTCAGGTTCTCTGCATATGTGTTGGTTTTAGTTTCCGAAGTAAGTATTGTTTACTTTATAAATTTAAAACTTTGTTAATAAAGGTTTAGTAAAATCAGTCTTTTCCCCCAAACCGCTGTTTTGGGATTGATAAATCAAAGTTTTTGACACCGGGGAAAATGTCATCTTTCTAATACTCAAACCAAACGCATCATACTCCCTCAATCTCCATACTTAAATATAGGGTTGCAAACGAACATGAACATAGCCTTGTTCATGTTCGTTCGTTAAGGATATTATGTGTTCACGAACAGTTCATGAGTACTTACCGAACGAGATTTTTTGTCCGTGTTCGTTTGTTAAGAAAACACTCGTGTTCGTCTTCGTTTGTTAATTTTGTTCATGAACGAAGACGAACACAAACGAACATTAATGAACACAAACAAACACAAAGAATTGTGCATGAACACACACAAACACAAACGGTAAAATGGACATATTTTAACTTTCGAATAAGGTGGCATCTCAAAATAACATAATATTGTTAAAAATAATAAAGTTGCATCTAAAAAAAAATAAGTTCGCATATTAAACTTGAAGTCTTCATGAAGCTACCCAAAATAAACTTTCATCGAACGATCATCAAGTAAGCTCAAAACGAATGATATCGTCATTTTCCTACAATCATCAAGAAAACAAGCATAATTCATGACAAGAAAACAAATATATAAAAGATGAAACAATACCAATATTACCTTGGCTTTCTTTTTTTCCAACCCATAGTAATGACGATACCAATCGGCTCCACAAATTAGGGTTATTGATATATATAAAATTAGGGTTATCGATCTGATCAAATAGTGATATATATACCTCACAAGAATTATTTTTTCTTTGGTAAAACTTATATATATAAGAATATAAAAAGGTTATAAAAATTAAAATCCCTATTAAGCAAACGAACACGTTACCGAATGTTCACGAACATAAACGAACGAACATGGGCGTTGTTCATGTTCGTTCGTCTAACTAAACGAACGAAATTTTTTTTTATGTTCGTTCATTTATCAAACAAACAATTTATCTGTTCACAATAACATCGTGTTATTTTCTACCAAACAATCTATTCAATACTATTATATGGTTCAACACATTACTATCGCGCCAAGTGAACAATTGGCAGGGCGGCACACTCTTTTCTCTCTTCAGCATTAATTACACTCAGTCTTATCTTAGTTATTTGGTCCAATCCTAACTAATTGGGCTGAAAGGAGGCAGGCTCATGCACTATATAAAGGGGGTCTCCCCTCCTCGTATAGTCATGCATTATTGCACTTAGCAAGCCAACACCACTTTTGTGTATGTACGTTGGAATCTTACGATTACCTAGCAGTCACCTCCTTTCATACGGCTCACTTCACTTTTTCTTTTCAGGTTTCGATCCCAGCCTCGAGTGTGATGTGTGCAAAGAATTATACCCTGTAGCGACTACGAGTCCAACACAATACACACCTTGATTGAGTTAAGTATTGCTTGTTGTTTTTTTTCAATCTATAATCTATAAATATATATAAAAGAATTGAAGTTTGCTGATATGACACTCAATGGTGGCCTCATCCCCCTTGAATGTACCACCTGGCATCATGTGGTGCATTTTTTTAATTTTTTGTTTTTTAATCAAGTTCTTAATAAATAT
Organism: Ambrosia x helenae; assembly: GCA_030844895.1. Lineage (NCBI taxonomy): Eukaryota > Viridiplantae > Streptophyta > Magnoliopsida > Asterales > Asteraceae > Ambrosia > Ambrosia x helenae. Next base: position 54,697,455 of record CM061223.1, read on the forward strand.
ATAACATATTGTACTCTCAAACCCTAATCCCATTCACCTTCTTCTCCCATCACAAACCCTAAAAACAAACCATCACCTCACACTTCCTCCTTCGATTCTACAATGGCGATCATCGATTAATGCTAGGCTTTCTATTTTGTATCTTATACCGAAAAGTGTATTTAATAACATAGTTTTATATAGGTTCAAGAATCGAGATATCAATACTATGTGTACCACTGACGGTTGGATATGTCTGGCCGCCACAACTGGAACTACCAAACATCGGTGAGGCGAATATAAGTTGTATCCCGACAGGACCCCTGAGCTCCTCTTACTATTGCATTCCGGTTTGATAAATTACACGATCTTCATCTTCCGGTGATCGGAGATTGGTATAGAGATAACACTGGTGAGTTTTGTAGCAGTTATGTATTCTTCTGTTTTATCCCATCTGTCTAATAATATTAATAATAATAATTTGATTTATAGATTTTGAATGCTCTAATCATGACAGGTTCATCGGTATTAGGGTTTATATATTTTTTTCATCGCTTTTGATTTTTTGATGCTGATGCTTTCTCATATAACATGGATTTATGCCTATTATGTTTTGGGTTTTGATTTTTTGCATGCATTATTAGTTTTTGTTGTCAGTACTTTCACAAGTCTTAATATTTTCATCTTTGATTAAGCATAGGACATGTTTTATAAATCTACTAGAAAGAAGTCATCTGCTTTGGTTTTAGGCAAAGGATGATTAAAGCGGAATATCATTCCTACCAACAACTAGCGCTCTTCAATCTTACCTAAAAACACATTAATCGTCAGTTTCTTTCCTTTTCACTGTCCCTTTAATAAGTTTTTTATATTTAAGTATCTAAGTAATTTTTTTACGCCCCACTTACGGTGTGCGCATATAATGTATATATGTGTGACCTTTGGGGGGCAAAAGTAAAGTTGCACTAGTTTTAACGTTATTTTACTAATTTTGTGAAAATAACGTTAAAAACGACGAACGGTTAATCATGCATCATGTGGTGGCGTGGATAGCCAAAAGACAAAGGGGTACATGCACTGATCGGGTTTGTCCCGATTGCTAAGTGTTCTGTACCTTATGTCCAAGGCTTGATACCAAACCACATCGAGCCGGGGTCTCACTGGAAGCAGCCTCTCTATTCTTAAGGGTAGAGGTAAGGCTGTCTACATCTTACCCTCCTCAGACCCTACCTTAGCTTTGCTATAGGTGGGATTAACTGAGTATGATGATGATGATGATGATGATGATGATCTAAGTAATTTTTTATGATGCAGAATTGAATGGATTGGTTGATAATTTATTAAGTTTTGTACGATCTTATTAATTAATACCTTGTGATGTTTTTTTTTATTTAAGTTAGCGTTTTTATATAACTATATATATTTTTGTTGATTTTGTTATGATTGGTGCTGTTGTTTATAGTTTAGACTAGTTTATAATATTTTTTTTTTCTTTTATATCCTTTTTTTATAAATTTTTTTAAATAGTGTTTATACTAGGGTGTTGTTGATTTTGTGGACTGACGTATTAGTTCTGTTTATGTAGGTAAAGAATCCTCCTAAAAGTGTCCGCACTACAAGCCTGGTATGTTGTTCTATATTTGTTCTTAAATCACATGGGAAGTAAACGTTCATATAAATAGAGATGAGAGAGTCTAGCAAGAGAGAGATGGATGATCGATGGTTATTTCAACATGCCAACAAGGCCGACAACCATCGCAGTAGAGTGGTGTTGTGATGGAAGAAAACAAAGGTGAAAGGGGTTTCGGATTCAGATGATTACTCTGGCACTCTGTTGGCAAATGACAAAGAGTGTTTCATTGCATGAATGTCATGTGGTTGAATGCTGATCCGTATAACTGAATTTACGTTTGGTATACTTTCGTCTTTTATCATTGTTTATTAAACCATATTACATTTTTTAACCCCGTAACCTCCCTAAGGTAATCAGCTAGTAACTTATATATAAATACAATTATTCATTGTCCAAAATTAATGACTAATATTTTTCCAACACGAAAAACACATTGCCCGTAATAATAATAATTTAGTTATTTGTGAATTCTTCGGTCTGCCATGCTGTTACTGCTTATCAAATAATTAATTTATTTTATTTTATTTTTATAGAACACCCACATCATTGGAACCCAGTTTTGGCGACAAGTTATATTCTTTTTGACTTTGACTAGTGTTTATGGAGAGCTATTAGCATAACTTGCACCCAATGCCAGTCAACATAGGCTATCCTCATACAAAAATATATAATTATATAAATACAATAAATATTAACGGAAATTAATATTTCACATTTATAATCGAGTAAAGGTTGTTTGGTTGATTAAGTGTTGAATTATTAAGAGGTCTGAATGGTTAAGTGTCTCTAAATGATTAAGTGTTGAATGGTTCAGCTATACACCAAGTCTGAATGGTTCAGTCCTTAACCATTACATCCAGAATTTATTTAGATTGAAACAAACAGTCTAAATGCTGAACTATTCAGAGGTAAATGGTTCAGAGCCTCATTAAGAGGCTACCAAACAGTCGGTACACATTATTGTGTAATTGGTTCGAGTAAAAAGTGTATATCATCAAATCTCATACTCATTTCATACCCGTAAAAAGTAATAATATAAAAATCTTATACCCAGTCCCATATGTGATTACCCTACCATATGTCTCAAATACTTCGTTTTCGTATTTAGCTATCAGGATGGGGTTCAATTGATATTTCTGTCTCCCGACTCCCATCTTTTTGTTTCAACGCACAAAAGTGCTATTAGTGTCGCTAAGTATAGATGCTTGTAGCAACACGCAATTACAAGTTCACTTGGTCGGCATTGCAAATTTTGGCCTTAGTAATCCCATAATAATTGTGAGGCGTTGCTTATCACTAGAAATGACTGCCCACACTTACAGCGATAACGTTTAGTCATTGCTAACAGTTCAAATCGTCGAAACAAATATTCCTAGTGTCGAAACTAATGCAATATTCCGGTACTCATACGATTCGAAAATAAGTGATGGAAAGATTCATTTAGGTAAATATAACAAGGCAAAAAATTATAAAACAAATATAAAAACAACAAATTCGACTAAGCGATTGATCAGCCTGTGTTGTCCTCAATCTATCGTGTCTACTACCCGCGATCTGATTATAAGAATTCGGTGTACCAAACAAAGGGGATCCCAAATCACCTAAAATCCTCCCAGACACCATTTCTCCAATCATCCCAATTGTTGGACTTGGTACCACCACACTGTTGTTACTTATATCATCACCGCGAGCGTGAGGCAAAGCTAGAGGTGACGGTGCAAGTCGTTGATAACCACGACGGCCTGACATGCCTAGGCGGCGATACCTTGGAGTAGGTGGCCTAGGTGGGATCACCTCACTGGCATCATTTTCACCCTTTTCATTAATACCATGATTAGAGTTTATTAGGCTTGGTCCATATAATGGGACTATGTCCTGTTGTGAGATTTCGGTTTTGCATATGGGACACTTTGCGTTTTCATTTTCGAAGGTTTCTGATGAAGTTTCCTGGTATTGGATCCACTTGTAAATGCACGGCCAACAATAGAGGTGACCGCAAAGTGTCACTACTGGATCTCGGACGGTATCTAGGCAGATATTACATTCAAATGTTTCGGAAACTCTGGTTTCCGAAACATCAACAACTTTAGCCATGGTACTATATAAAGTTTTTTTTTTCTTTTTTAATTGAGTGTGTTTTGTGATAAATGGTTAGTGGATTATGGATTTATGGATGAGTTGGTTGTAGACATGAAAGAGTGTGTTCTTATAGAAGTTAACATAACAAATACGGATGACATAGTAGTCCTATCTCTCAAGGAAAAGTAATAATTTCTTTTTAGACTTCCAAATTACATTTCTTTATCTATTCAAAATCGTCGTCTAATATTTTAAAACATTATATTTAATCTCGCATGAGTTGTTTAATGGTTGGACCGGTTTTTAACAAACTATTCAAAACACCTATTTATTTTTGTTTTTGAATGGTTAATAAGATTGAAATAAGTACCACTCATTTACATGAGAGTGCTTACCAACAATTAATTGTAATATCATTTAGTTCATTCCGGTCAATGTGGATGTGGTGGTCGAGCAAATTAATCAACTTGGGATAAGGGGGTCGTTTTTGATGATGTTGAATTGCGGTAAGTTTTCTCTTGGTGATTGGTGTCTGTTCTTTCCGGTCCCTGGCTGGCTCTTTATATTCATATATAAAGCGAAAGCTGTTCGAAAAAAAAAAAAAGTTTGTGCGTCTTGTTAATTCGATTCGATCGGGAGTAATATATATAAGACCAGTTCGACATTCAATCCGGTTTTCAAGACATCGACTAAAACTAATGCATATGAAAAAAAATCGTTAAAATAAACTAAATAAAAAATAAATAAATAAATAAATAAATAAGCAGTTTGTAAGACGAGAAGAATTTATTTGAAGAAAAAGTCACCAAATAGTGGGGAAAGTTTTTGAAAAAAAAAAAAAAAAACAAAAAGAGATAACAACAAAACAATCGTCCATTTGGTCTAATAATGAAGCTATTTTCCTTAGAAAAGAGATAACAACCAAACGATGAAGCTATTTTCCTAAGAATGCATACTCAACATTTGATGGTTTACCATCAGCTGGTGGCGAGTCAACACTAATTCCGGGTTGAGAAATTTAATATGATACATCAATTTTACATATGAAATAGATTGATGTATAACTCTAATATTAATATCTAACATAAAACAAATTAACAATGTACAACTTCAATGTTAACACCTAACCTAAAAGAATGTAGAACTTTAATGTAACTCTAATATTAACACATATCCTAAAGACTAAACAAATGTATAACTCTAACATACTAATATTGATACCTAACTTAAAACAACGTATAACTCTATTAACTTATTCGGCCAAATTTGATGGTTTAACATATCCTAATAATTATGAGGAATTAACGTACCCCACTCGCTATGAACCGTAAATGATGGTGACTGACATACCCGAATGACTGGAAATTTACGACCGGTTTAAATTGAAAAACAATAGATGCATGACTAAGCAATAGAGGTGACTTGTGTCGTCTCTATTGCTCAAGAAAGTCGCCGCTAAAGGTAACAGCGACGACATGTCGTCGCTATTGAGTTGCCGCTAAAGGTTTGTCGCAAAAGCTTATGTTTTCGTCGCTATTGAAAATCGCCTCTAATAGTGTTCGTCGCTAATACCTATAGAGCAATAGAGGCGACTTTTGTCGCCTCTATAGATGTTGGTCGGTAATACTTCTGGAGCAATAGAGGCAACTTCTGTCACCTTTATTGGTTAGTTTTTTTTTTTCTTCATTTTTGCCTAATTTTCCAACTTTTTTTTCTTGTTTTTTTTGTTTCAAACCTGCTATTTTTCGGGTTACAGCAAACCATAACAACATATATCAAAAATTGAAGAATATTTGGATAGTACTATTGGTGCCTGACAAGGCTAGGAAAGGGCGGGGATCTCATAAGACGTCGGATATTTTGATAGGGTTTTATCTTTATTTTCCATTGATTGGAATATGATAGTGAAACCTCTACTTTTGGGTTTAAACTGTGTTGTTTTAAGAATGTACGAACATGAAGCTACTTTCGACGTTTAAATAAATGATCCTTTTTTTAATTGCTTATAGTTTGTGTTAATCTTGATTTTATACTCTTCAAATGTCGCGTCACACGTGTTTCCGCTATTAGCGTGGTGTGACAGTAATACTTTCTTAGTAGTTGATGTAGATGTGATTACCCCAAAGCCTGAAACATAAAAAAGCACAAAAAAAACAGCATCAAAGTTGCAACCGATGCTTGAGTAATGGATAAATGTACACCTTGAGCAAGAGAAACTTGCTCTAAAGTATAACGTAAACATAGCAACTTAAGTAGTGGTAAATGGCCGGATTTCGACTAATAATTCAGTTGATGATGTAAACTCTTTATCTTCAATATATACTATTTATCATATTCCTTCAATTCTATTTATCATAATTGTTTCTTGTTTTTTTTTTTTTTTTTTTTTAACAGAAAATTTTATACCACCTTATTTTCATCTAACCTTGCATTTGCAAGGATTTGAAACCACAACCTCATATTTGTAAGAGGGGACACTATACCACTAGACCAAAAGGTCATGGGTCATAATTGTTTTTTGTTGGTAAAGACTTTTACGCTCTCTGCTAGAGTTTGATATAGGGCATGTTTGGATAAACTTATTTAAGTCAAAAATGACTTTTGGTTAAAACGATTTATTAACTTATGACTTTTTAAAAATGAGTTTTTAGAAAAGTGTTTGGATTAGCTTATGTAGTGGGGAAAAACAATAAGTTTTGTAAAAAGTGTTTGGTTTAACTTATTTAGGTAAAATGACCAAAAATGGTATAAAGAGTGTGACAACCGGCAAATTCCGATCTACACTGACGTGATTTTTATGATTAAAAATAAATACTTATCATAAATATTGTTAATTATTAAGTTTCGGAAGATTACTGACCGTCGTTTTTACAATCGAAACTGCGACCGATTTAATTAACGCGATTTAAACGCGCGAACTGAAAGCACGCATCGGGTAACGAAAATATTTATAATTTTGCTTGGTTTATTATTATTTTTAGTTTCGAACGAAACCGACTACTTTTTATAATTAATTATCGAGCCTAAAATGGAACCGAGGCATTGTACGTTTATACGGGTTCGATATGGGGTACAAGTCACCTACCAACAAACCCTAGGTATATAAGCATAATATTCTTCTTCTTCTTCTTCTCATTTTCATCCAACACACAAACCCTAACCTCTCTCTCTCTAAAACCGGTTTTTCTCTCTCTCTACTCTCCATCCACCCGTCTCTCTCTCTCTCTCTTGCTGGATATGAGCCAGCCGGCCACCTCCATTGGTGGCGAAGGCGACATGCTGGTCCGGGGGAGCCCGAAATAGGCAGATACGGGGGCGTCGCACGTTTTTCAAGGCAAAAAGGGGTCTGGGACGGTGGGTCAAAGTGGTGGTGACGTGGTTCGAGTTCGGACAGACCAGGCCTGGTTTGGTTCAGATCTGGTCCGACTGGGTGGTTCTGGGGTCGGGGTGTAGTGCGGTGGTCGTTGGGTTCCAGGTGGAGGCGGCAGGTGGTTGCAGCGGCGGTGGTCCGGTAAGGTGGGGATATGTGGTTTGGTTTTGGTCCGGGTTGGTTTGGGGTTCTTGGCGGAGACCGGATATGTGATTTGGTCGTGGGTTCGTGGTTCGGGGCTGAGGTGGTGGTTGTTTCAGTTAAGGGGTGACGGGTTGGTGGTGTACGGTGGCGTACGGTGGTGTACGGTGGTGACTCGGGGGCTGCCTCACTGTGGCAGCGGTGGTAGCAAGAGGTGGTTCATGTTTTGGGGTCGGCCAGTGACGTTGGTTCGTGGTGGTCCGATGGTTTGGTTCGAGTCAGATCTGCTCGGGTCAGATTTGGGGTTGCTGGTTCGGTTCGGGTCTTGTTCGAGTCAGATCTGGATAGTCAAAACTGGTCAACACGCGGTCAAAGCTGGCCAACTGTTGGTCAATGGGTCAGCGTTCCGGTTTGCACGTGGTTCGAGGTGGCTTCGGGTTACGCACGTGTGATTCGGTATAACTTATATTCGTGTTATTATTACTTTATTTATAGATATTATATATTTATAAATATGTTGATATTGATGAAATAGTTTTGACTCGCGAACGGACCGAATAATAATAATAAACGGTAACTATATATTAAATCGGACGATTGGTAATAGTGGCTAGAAGGCGTGACTTATAAAATCGATATCGGACTAAATTAGTTGGACTATAATATATATAAATATATATATATATATATTGTCGTGTCTTTATATAAATAAGTAGTTATATGAGAAGTTGTCGAAACGTATAAAGTCTTGTATTGTATATTGATTTTTGGGAAAATTGTGGGCGACTTGTGTTGCCTGGTTTGTAAGAAAACAGAGGAAACTCTGCCCAAATTTTTATAAAATCCAAGGCGCAATGAAAATGGAATTGTTGCATATTTTTGTAAATGATGTTCCCTAAGTGTCATGATAAGTGTAGTTATGCAAAATAGCGACGTTTTGACAAAAGATATGTTTAACAATAATAAGTAAATCCCGGACAATATTTTCAACACACACACACACACACACATATATATATATATATATAGTTTCGCCGAACGTCAAGTATGACGAGTTTTCGAAAGGTTTTCGGTATCCAAATAATGTTTATTGATTGGATTTAAAAATATACAAACATTTTACTTGGGAACTATTTTTACAAAAAACAAAGCTTTGAATAATTTAAATGTTCGGATTTTGGAAAGGAAGTAACATATGTTGTTAATCGGAATTAATGACAAGAATTGTATTTTTGCAAAGCATATTTCCTAAAAATAAACGTACAAGACAAATGCATTTATCCGACTAACGAGACGAGCTACGGCTCAGGATAAGTTATACGTTTCGTAATATTAGTCCAACGTGGTGTGCACACGAATAGTGACAAGTGCGCAACTTGGGTACTATGTCGTGTGTTAACGCATAAGTAAGATAAGTCACGATCGGTTCGTCGAGTTAAAGCATATTAGTACTCGAGTTAATACACACGAGTCTAGATAGTTGGATAAACTATCTTTTAGCCGGATAATAGGCTAGGCTTATATGTGATAGACTTTTAAGGTGTCCTTTGTTGTAATAGGGCACGAGGAAGTCGGTCAAAGCTTCGGGCTTTGTTCGCTAGCTAATCAAGGAAATTAAGGTGAGTTCATGACCCCACTTTTTACTGTTTTATAAATGTTTTCGGGGTGGAAGACATGCTTCTTTTATGAAAACCTGAGGAATTTCAAACGAACAAGTTTTTGAAAAATGAAATTGGTGCGTGTGTGTCACAGCCCCACTTTTACTGTTTTACTTTCGGGGAAGAAACATGCTACATACTTACTTAGTAAAGGTCATGTTATACTATGGTTACTTTATAATACTATACGGCTTTTATGGAAAGTCCCAGGGGGAAACCATGAATGTGCGGGGATGCACAACGGGGGAAATGTGGATAGATCTATTGGGCCTCACAAACTCCACTCGACGACGGGGCCGGGCGGGTGCATATTGTCTCTTATTACTGGCTCACCGAGGCATCGGTTATAGCCAAATTGTCTGGGCATGATTCAACTACTTACACACGTATAGTAATGGGTTCCCAACCGTAGTAGTTAAAACACTTAACGTCTAGCTAACGTTCTCATAACCTGGTAGTAACGGATATGATCTTTTCAAACTTATAACAACTCTTTTATAAAACTTGTGAACTCACCAGCATTATATGTTGAATTTTTAAGTATGTCTTTTAGGTTTAAACTTTGGTAACGGCACGGTTGGAGTAGGCGACGTCTTGGGATCGGGGATCCTAGAGGGTTAGAAATGGCGTTCAGGAAATAAGAGTCTTAGACGCATCTTTCCGCTGCGCGGCGAAGCTACCAAACGTCACCACCGACGGGGGAAAAGTCAGGGTGTGACAGTTTGGTATCAGAGCCATAGGTTTTAGCGAATTAGGTGTCTGTGTAGATATCTAGGCTTTAACCTGAGTTTGTTTTGAAGTTTGGGCCAAAATCTCTAAGACATAATACTTAGCACGAACGCCTAGGAACTGGAATTCCAACCGTTGCCAAATCAGTTGCATGACTATTAGTGTATCACACTAGCTCAGTGTACATTCCTTCGGCACAAGGAACATTTATTTTTCTTATGTGAATAGGAAGTCAGTATTTTCTATAGTTGTATATAGAAAGGACATAGCACGTGATGGTTAGGTGTACCTCACTAGTGACTGGCGAGTCATCGTTTTAGATATCGGAGTGTTTATTCACATAGAGTTTAGCTGCGTCTTTGTTTCTTGGTATGAGAAACAAATTACTTGTTTATATGTTGTGTTTATTTATGTAAAGTATAGTATAGTACGTATCACCAATGGTTGTCGACTCGAGCTTGGACGTATCTACAACGCTCACACGTGTCACGTTAGTTGGACGAGTTGGCAAAGGGAATGTGGCAGCATTTGCGGTCTCGCATCCCGGGTTCGGAGTATGCTACGCCGTCAAGGTCGGTTTGGGCTGAAAGCGTCTTGATGAGGCACCTCGTTTTGCCGATGATACTATGAAGCTGGAATGCGGACGGGAAGAGCACTGGGAAAAGTGACGCACACGACGAACATCATATTATTTTATATATACGTGTTATTATATGAATGTGACGAGTGCTCGTGATACAACTTATGATGGAGGTTAATAGGATGATCTGGTGAGGTAAATTTTCGATAACGTAGATGTCACGTTATTGTGAATTTACAGGCACTTGATAGTTCTAGGAAATTCTATCGTGAGGGTATCCTATATGTTGTATATATATTTATATATATATATATATATAATGGATAAGGGTTTTTCATTCTTTTGTTGTTACGGACGTGATTGCCGATTCTCCCCTGTTCGTGTCATTTGTGACCTTGCTTTTCTTAAACCAGTTTAAGATCTTGATGATCTTGTTTCTTAAGCTTCTAAGGTTCATGTTGTAGAACCTAGTTATATCTTTTGAGTACGATTTACATCTCTCTTCTTTTGTATTCGTGGCCTTCAACATTCAATCATAAAGGAATTTAATTTTTGTTGATTCCTTATTCTTTTCACCAAATTAGACATGCATTTTGTACACGTGTCAACTGTTATATGTTTGGATTCTTTAAACCTGTGAAGGTCCATTGTAGGGCTTCGCATCAAACAATTGTTTCATTAATCATTTGTTTTATCATTACGTTGCTCTTAATGTTTGTCTTCTAGTCTTGCTATGTTAGGCCATTGTGGGCAATGAATCCTTTGATACTTCGTCGATGAGTTTCTTTAAAGTCGACATTTCAGTTGAATCGAATTGTTGGAATTTGATACAGCACCTTGCGGTGAATATTCAAACGACTTGGAATAATGAATGATTTTTATTGACATGTCTCACTTTCACCAACTTGTTTGTTATTGCCTTAAATGTAGACACACCTTGTGGTGTGTAATGAAAAAGTTGGTGCACCAGTTGCTTATGGAAATTCATCTCGTGCCATTTGTACCGGCAAGTCCGTTGACTATTTTTATTGTACTACCATTCGTTCTTGGATGATATCCTACCTCAAATTTTGAGGACAAAATTTCTGTAACATGGGGAGGATGTGACAACCGGCAAATTCCAATCTACACTGACGTGATTTTTATGATTAAAAAGAAATACTTATCATAAATATTGTTAATTATTAAGTTTCGGAAGTTTACTGACCGTTTTTAGAATCGAAACTACGACCGATTTAATTAACGCGATTTAAACGCGCGAACTGAAAGCACGCATCGGGTAACGAAAATATTTATAATTTTGCTCGGTTTATTATTATTTTTAGTTTCAAACGAAACCGACTACTTTTTATAATTAATTATCGAGCCTAAAATGGAACCGAGGCATTGTACGTTTATACGGGTTCGATACGCGGTACAAGTCACCTACCAACAAACCCTAGGTATATAAGCATAATATTCTTCTTCTTCTCATTTTCATCCAACACACAAACCCTAACCTCTCTCTCTCTCTAAAACCGGTTTCTCTCTCTCTACTCTCTCTCTCTCTTTCCACCCGTCTCTCTCTCTCTCTCTCTCTCTCTTGCTGGATATGAGCCGGCCGGCCACCTCCATTGGTGGTGGCGGCGACGTGGTGGTCCGGGGGAGCCCGAAATAGGCAGATACGGGGGCGGCGAACGTTTTTCAAGGCAAAAAGGGGTATGGGACGGTGGGTCGAAGTGGTGGTGACGTGGTTTGAGTTCGGACAGACCAGGCCTAGTTTGGTTCAGATCTGGTCCGACTTGGTGGTTCTGGGGTCGGGGTGTAGTGCGGTGGTCGTTGGGTCCCAGGTGGAGGCGGTAGGTGGTTGCAGCGGCGGTGGTCCGGTAAGGTGGGGATATGTGGTTTGGTTTTGGTCCGGGTTGGTTTGGGGTTCTTGGCGGAGACCGGATATGTGATTTGGTCGTGGGTTCGTGGTTCGGGGCTGAGGTGGTGGTTGTTTCAGTTAACGGGTGACGGGTTGGTGGTGTACGGTGGCGTACGGTGGTGTACGGTGGTGACTCGGGGGCTGCCTCGCTGTGGCAGCGGTGGCAGCAAGAGGTGGTTCATGTTTTGGGGTCGGCCAGTGACGTTGGTTCGTGGTGGTCCGATGGTTTGGTCCGAGTCAGATCTGCTCGGGTCAGTTTTGGGGTTGCTGGTTCAGTTCGGGTCTTGTTCGGGTCAGATCTGGATAGTCAAAGCTGGTTAACACGCGGTCAAAGCTGGCCAACTGTTGGTCAACGGGTCAGCGTTCCGGTCTGCACGTGGTTCGAGGTGGCTTCGGGTTACGCACGTGTGATTCGGTATAACTTATATTCGTGTTATTATTACTTTATTTATAGATATTATATATTTATAAATATGTTGATATTGATGAAATAGTTTTGACTCGCGAACGGACCGAATAATATTAATAAACGGTAACTATATATTAAATCGGACGATTGGTAATAGTGGCTAGAAGGCGTGACTTATAAAATCGATATCGGACTAAATTGGTTGGACTATAATATATATATATATATATATATATATATATTGTCCTGTCTTTATATAAATAAGTAGTTATATGAGAAGTTGTCGAAACGTATAAAGTCTTGTATTGGATATTGAGTTTTGGGAAAATTGTAGGCGACTTGTGTTGCCTGGTTTGTACGAAAACAGAGGAAACTCTGCCCAAATTTTTATTAAATCCAAGGCGCAACGAAAATGGAATTGTCGCATATTTTTATAAATGATGTTCCCTAAGTGTCATGATAAGTGTAGTTATGCAAAATAGCGACGTTTTGACAAAAGATATGTTTAACAATAATAAGTAAATCCGGGACAATATTTTCAAAACACACACACACATATATATATATAGTTTATATATATATATAATTTCGCCGAACGTCAAGTATGACGAGTTTTCGAAAGGTTTTCGGTATCCAAATAATGTTTATTGATTGGATTTAAAAATATATAAACATTTTACTTGGGAACTATTTTTACAAAAAACAAAGCTTTGAATAATTTAAATGTTCGGATTTTGGAAAGGAAGTAACATATGTTGTTAATCGGAATTAATGACAAGAATTGTATTTTTGCAAAGTCTATTTTCCTAAAAATAAACGTACAAGACAAATGCATTTATCTGACTAACGAGACGAGCTACGGCTCAGGATAAGTTATACGTTTTGTAATATTAGTCCAACGTGGTGTGCACACGAATAGTGACAAGTGCGCAACTTGGGTACTATGTCGTGTGTTAACGCATAAGTAAGATAAGTCACGATCGGTTCGTCGAGTTAAAGCATATTAGTACTCGAGTTAATACACACGAGTCTAGATAGTTGGATAAACTATCTTTTAGCCGGATAATAGGCTAGGCTTATATGTGATAGACTTTTAAGGTGTCCTTTGTTGTAATAGGGCACGAGGAAGTCGGTCAAAGCTTCGGGCTTTGTTCGCTAGCTAAGCAAGGAAATTAAGGTGAGTTCATGACCCCACTTTTTACTGTTTTATAAATGTTTTCGGGGTGGAAGACATGCTTCTTTTATGAAAACCTGAGGAATTTCAAACGAACAAGTTTTTGAAAAATGAAATTGGTGCGTGAGGGTCACAGCCCCACTTTTACTGTTTTACTTTCGGGAAGAAACATGCTACATACTTACTTACTAAAGGTCATGTTATACTATGGTTACTTTATAATACTATACGGCTTTTATGGAAAGTCCCAGGGGGAAACCATGAATGTGCGGGGATGCACAACGGGGGAAATGTGGATAGATCTATTGGCCTCACAAACCCCACTCGACGACGGGGCCGGGCGGGTGCATATTGTCTCTTATTACTGGCTCACCGAGGCATCGGTATAGCCAAATCGTCTGGGCATGATTCATCTACTTGCACACGTATAGTAATGGGTTCCCAACCGTAGTAGTAAAAACACTTAACGTCTAGCTAACGTTCTCATAACCTAGTAGTAACGGATATGATCTTTTCAAACTTATAACAACTCTTTTATAAAACTTGTGAACTCACCAGCATTATATGTTGACTTTTTAAGTATGTCTTTTAGGTTTAAACTTTGGTAACAGCACGGTTGGATTAGGCGACGTCTTGGGACCGGGGATCCTAGAGGGTTAGAAATGGCGTTCAGGAAATAAGAGTCTTAGACGCATCTTTCCGCTGCGCGGCGAAGCTACCAAACGTCACCACCGACGGGGGAAAAGTCGGGGTATGACAAAGAGGGTAATTATAAGAATATAAGAAGGGCATGTAGGTAAATAACCATCAATAAGTTATAAGAAGGTTCAAAAAGTCACTTTTCCCTTACTTTTTCAAAACAACTTATCATAGGCAAACAAAAAGTTAAAACAAAAGGTCATTTTCCTTTTGCCAAACACTTTCTTTAACTTATTAACGTTTTGAAAAAGTTATAAGTATGTCTTTTATAAAACTTGTGAACTCACCAGCATTATATGTTGACTTTTTAAGTATGTCTTTCAGGTTTAAACTTTGGTAACGGCACGGTTGGAGTAGGCGACGTCTTGGGATCGAGGATCCTAGAGGGTTAGAAATGGCGTTCAGGAAATAAGAGTCTTAGACGCATCTTTCCGCTGCGCGGCGAAGCTACCAAACGTCACCACCGACGGGGGAAAAGTCGGGGTGTGACAAAGAGGGTAATTATAAGAATATAAGAAGGGCATGTAGGTAAATAACCATCAATAAGTTATAAGAAGGTTCAAAAAGTCACTTTTCTCTTACTTTTTCAAAACAACTTATCATAGGCAAACAAAAAGTTAAAACAAAAGGTCATTTTCCTTTTGCCAAACACTTTCTTTAACTTATTAACGTTTTGAAAAAGTTATAAGTTATAAGGGGGTAGAAATAAGGAGAGCCAAACATGCTCTTAACATGGGAAGAGAAAGGAATCCCTCATTTCATCTTCCTCCCCTTCCTTTCTCTCATGTTCTTTCTAAATTGGAAATATGGATTTATGCCTAAAAACCCCATTGTTTTCTCTCTTATTCCCTTCCTTTCTCTCTATACAAAAACTATGGAACACGCTTTTTCCTCCATTCCTTCTAATTCCTTTTTCTTCCCCTTGATAAATGAAACACAAAATTTCATTAAACCACGGACGAGTCCTCAAACCAAGGGCGAGTCACTAACATATTTTCTTACTCAATTCACAATTCTTGAATTAAATTATATAGGTTTATATATAAACTAATAAAGATCAATGAGATGCCAGCTTTAAATACTTCTAATTATGTGACTTCCAAGCATTTAATAAATACTTAATATTTTTTTTAACATCCCACAAAGCCTAGGTACACTTAGAGGGAAAAAGGTCACACACGCTCGCGATCACAGACAACGTTAGTACCCAGCCAGTGTTGTAAAACTCGGTTTGGCGTTATACTCGGCGACCTATCCTGAAGCGAGTACTCAGACTAATCGGGGGAAGTCGGCCTATGCGGGGAGTACTCGGAGTAATCGGCCAACTCGGCTATACTCGGTGACCTACCCTGGAGCGAGTACTCGGGGAGTAATCAGTCAACTCGGCCTTGTTTTGCAACAGAGTACCCAGCCCATCACTAATTCCATAAAAAACCCACCGCCCAAAGGCCAACTAAACCTTAGCTCGCACATAGCATTTTGTAACGAACAAGACACTCGATTGTTAAATTGTTTGAATCATATACTTATCTATTATTGTGGTCAATATTGCACGGATACAGTAGACAGAAGCCCATCAACCTGTAAAAGTCTTTGCTTACTATTGCTAATCCAAAAACATGTTGGCAATTCCAACACAATCACTAAGTTAAACAGACACATAGTTATATCTAGTATGATTGATCAACCAATTAAAATCTAACACCATATCTAACCAAGAAGTAAGACAATCTACTTGTTTTATGATCATAAAACAAAAAAAAAAGAGCATCAAATATTACTTTCATGTTTATGTAAACAAGAGAAGACACAAAATTATGCAACAAAACAAGAAAGCATAAATTCGGCTAAGCGATCTATCAGCCTGTGTCGCCTGCCTTCTCGCTCGTCGAGTACTAATCCCAGCCATACTATATGAATTCGGTGTAGAAAACAAAGGACTATCCAAATCCCCTAAAATCCTTCCCGAAACCATCTCTCCAAGCATCCCTATAGTTGGACTAGGACTAATCGGTGAGGTTATGTCTACACTACCACGAACCGGCATGACTAGAGGTGGTGGTGCTCGTTGTTGAAACCCTCGATGACTAATTTCGGAATCGTGTGTACCAATAACTCCATATCGCGGTGTAGGAGGCCTAGGTGGGATCACCACCCCTAAACCCGAACTCTTTTCTTCATTTACCTGATTCGCTACTTGTCCACGGCCGTATAAGGGGACAATCTTTTTTTCAGACACGTCGCAACTACATACTGGACACCGAGGGTCTTTCTTTTCTAGAGATTCAGATGGACTTTTTGGATGATAAATCCATTTGTAGATGCATGACCAGCAGTAGAGATGGCCACAAAGTGTCACCACAGGATCTTGAACTGAATCTAGACATATATTACACTCGAATTTGTCCGATACATCGCTGTGCTCCGATATCACCATGGATTTGAATGCTTTTTCATCTTTGCTCAATCTGTTTTCATGTCCATATTCATCAGGGTGTTGATCCATACACCTTCTTGATGCATAAATCTTTCACTGAAGTGTTGATTGTGTATATAGAGTAGACGGTATAAACCAATTGGGGATTAATGATTAAATGATGTGTTTCAGAAGAAAATAACTCTTTGAAAGAGCAATTTCATAGAGATGTACAAAGGACTCAAAGTGATTGTTCTAACTTTTATATAAACACCAATTTGTTGATGGTTTCTTCAATTATAATTATCCGAGAAAACAAATACTTGTGGCGTCCAATATCACCTAGTTTATATCTAGATTGTCAAATGTGTCGCTCTCCAAATAATAAAGTGTTTAAATATAGATGTTTATATTATTTTATCTTTACTATTATTAGAAAATAATTTCTATAATATAAACTAGTTTATCCTTGGAGAGCGTCCCGGGATAGACAAATCGAATATGAAGTGATAAAATACGTGTACAATAAAAAGAATATGTCGTTTCTTTTAGATTTTTTTTTTTGTAAAGTATCAACACTCGTCTCTGTATAACTGTCACTTTCTCAATACACTCTAAAGTTGCGATGCGAACCCGGAAAAAAAAAACAAATTGGTATCAAAGGATATATCATGATTGATGATGGTTGGTGATTCTGATTTTTAAAGTGAGCATATGTTAATAATTGACATTCCTGTTCAATTTTCACTTAATAAAACAATCAATAGGTAAGCCGTGAAGATCCATTTTAAAGATAAATAAACATGATCTAACTGTTATCGACTAAAAAGATCGTAGGATAGTAACTTTTCATGTCTTTAGACTATTTTCACTACTTATATATAATTTAAGTAACTATTTCATCAATCACCACATAAAAAAAGTCGGTTTTATTTCTTTTTTTTATATAGCACTATGATACTCGTTGTAAATATAATAAAACGCTCATAAATTTGATGTATTTTTTTTTCAAAAAAATGTCGTATAAAAATGTTATTAATGTTCAAAAATTGTATGGGAAAGTGCAAGTGACGAGTTGCACATGAGAGAGAAAAAATATTTTTTTTAAATTCTCTCAATGAGGAGAATGGTCTCAATGAATGTCATGTTATCATGAGTGTTTTCCTTTATATATAGTTACAGATATCATAACACCAATACCTAATGGCTATGTCCTATTTAAAAACATTCCACGTAGATTAGGCCAGGTTTGGATTAAATACACAGTGAAAGAAAAATAGGAAGTCGTAGGAAGGGTATCAAACGGATTCCGATTGAACTCCATTTAAGCGTCATTGAAACCGTCTCATCGAACTCTATGGGTTAACCTACGGGTTATTAGTCCAGCTACTCATACACATCTTATGATAGGTCGCCAATATTAGGGACTATCATAACCTTGGTCTAATTGTTTCAAGAAACGCAACCTAAGGTGAGTTCACAGCTCCACTTTTACTAGTTTTGTTTTCGGGGGAGAAACATGCTACGCATTTCTATTCATAAAAATTGGTATTTGTGTATTCATGTATTCGTGTAATCGTGTAATCTTGTATTCGTGTATTCATGTATTTGTGTAATCATGTATTCGTGTAATCGTGTATTCATGTATTCGTATATTCATGTATTCATGTATTCCTGTAATCGTGCAATCGTGTATTCATGTATTCGTGTAATCGTGTATTCGTGTATTCTTGCATTCATGTATTCGTGTATTCACGCCTTCGTGTCAGTAATGGTTTTCAATCGTAGTAGTAACAAACTTAACGTCTAGCTAGCGTTCGCATAACATAGTAGTAACAGGAGTAACCTTTCAAACTTATGGAAACGTTTTTATAAAACCTGTGAACTCACCAACATTATATGTTGACATTTTTTACACATGTTTTATCAGGTCGCTAAGGTAGCAGCATTCAGAGTAGGCACACAGAGTCACACGGCGTCTGAGTCATATGCATGTTTTAGTACTTTTGAACATTGTCCTTCGTGTCATCAAGGATTGTAAACTTACTTATGCTTTTCCTGTAGTTGGATGTCTTTTGAAAACTTAATGGTTTGATTTCGTATTTTAATTGATATAGTTGTCGTTTATTGTGACCATTGACTTGGATCCTGATGTGTCACGCGCCACGCGGTAAAACTTCGGAAGTGGAATTTGAGGGTGTGACATGAATTCTCAATCCCAAAACTCAACAGAAAAAAATGGCAGACAACCAAACATTATCCATATGGTGGTTTGAGAAGAAGAAAATCTACTTAATGATGAGTGAAAATAGGAAGCATATTTATAGATCCCCTGAAGGTGTAATTGTGAACTCTTCAAAAGAAGTTTTTAAAAAAATGTTGAAACTTGGTAGCCATCCTAGTCAGGATGCGATGTGACACCCTGCATTTTCAGGTTATCACTTTAACTGAACTCTAGTTAATTTGCATGTATATACGTGGCTAAATACTTAACTAGGGTTAACTAAGAAGGTCTTTCAATGTGTTATGGTACAATAACATATGTTAGATGATATTAACGTACGTTATAATTAAGAAAATCCTTGTTCTGACACACACACACACGAGTCCTGTATCCCGAATGTTGGTGATTTGTCAAGCATACGTGATAATATGTGCAATTGAAATATGATGCATGTGAATTAACATGTTTATGTGAATTACATGGTTATGCGAATTATTGCTTAGTTGATAGTCAGTACGTAAACTCTTCAAATTTTGTGCATCCCATGATTAATATGTTATGAGATGATAAAAGCAATAGTTTTTATGTAAGTTAGGATGGTTAATATTTTCGGGTCAAGTATCGGGTGTAAAACATTATTAACGGGTCCGGTTAGCAAGTTTAAAACCTATAATGTTAAATTCCTTGGGCGACAAGACAACTCCTATTATAATTATTGATCAAAAAAATAAATAAGAAACCCTAGCCCTTCTTTGCGCCGTGAACTACCCACCCCACCCCCTCTCTCAACTTTCAATCAAACAACACCTCTCTTTCACTAATTCAAGTTGATTTGGAGAGCAATCGATTGGTGGATCTGAAGTGCTCTCGATATAATATTCAATCCTATATATTTTTATTATTCTTAATGTATTTTAAAACATCATAACCAAGTGTGTCCAGATCTGAAACACTTTTATAAAGGTTAAAACTTGTTGTTCATAAAGATTAATAGCGTTTTATGATGTTTGTTGAGTATTGGTGATCATTAATATGCAAAGATAGTGATTAAAACTAGGGTTTATGCATGATTTAAAATCTGGACAAAATGATTAGATCGACTTGAAGAGGCTGTAACGTGATGTTAAAGTGTTGGTTTTGATGATTTCTTGGTATGAAAACATTGTACATGGTCTTATCTTTTCATAGTGGGCAAAATCATCTGTTTTGGACGCCGCTTGATAGCTTTTTGGAATTTTCTTTTATTAAAGGTTATATCAGATTTTTGGTTTAGTAAAATGGGTCAAATTTAAACGATCAAAACTTGAGTTTTACAAAGGTTTAGATTATGAAATTCGGACAGTAGGTCGACATTGATGAAACTTGACTTTTTCAAGTGGATTCATCCCATTTGGATGAATACCCAAATTTTGGGAATTTGTCTACTAATCTAATCTGATGTGAGTATTTTCTGGACATAGCTGTATTGTGTGATGTTTCATAATTTTTGTGTATGGTTTTGTCACAAACTAAAAATATGGTCTTTTCCGGTAGACTCCTTGGAATATTCAGTAAGATTTTGGGAGTCTAATTCATTGGATAAGTATTTTTAATAAATTTATGTGGCTATTTGGAGTCTTGTATGACTTGTATTTGACATGAAATTGTATGAGCACTGATATGAGGAGTATATGAAGTGTATAACTAATGTTAATCATTGTTTTCTCCAACGGGTCCGTAGGGTTTACTTGTGCATTTAGAATCATTAGGCGTCACATACACGGTTTTGAACTTTAAACGTCTTGGACAAACGGGTCATATGGTGTGCTGATATTACACATATACTCACTTAGTGACACATGTAATAGGGAGTCGGTAGCATATCCTATTTGTGAAGTTTGGATTATTTGCTTGCATCCTAGGGTGAGTTTTACTACTCTTTTCTCAAAAGCATGCGTCTCGGATTGAGACAACTTAGTTAACTTTTCTAGTCCAGTTTGGGACAACTCACACATCCAGTGTTATGGGGAGCTAGGTTCATGAGGTGAATCTGTTTTTACTAATTCATGCTTTATGCCCTTTATGAACTAAACCAACTCTATCATTGAAGTCCTTTCTATACCGAATGAATTTCCGGGTGGGCAAGCGGGTTATTAGTTGATAGCGCTATTAGGTCTCACAAACCTCACATCGTGTTGGGAGCATGGGTGTGAACTATAACTTAACATTTTATTATCATTGTTGATAGACAATGATGCAAGGCACATTGCTCGTTATTGCGAGAGCTCGTAGTTTAGCAGTTCGGTATTACAGGTGTTAGTTGTCATGAGTGGGTTAGCTACCCCTGGCATGTGAATTAGCTGTTACGTGGTCTTGGAGGCCTATGCATTTTACTTGGTCGCGTGGTTTGGGAAACCTACGCATTTACTTACTTTACTTTGTGAACTCACCAACTTTATGTTGACACACGATAACATGCCTTTGTAGGTAGTTAGTTTCCGGTCTCACGATTAGGAAGCACTGCACCTTTCACTGCATTTAAGGCCTTGGGCATACACCTAAATAACATATCATGCTTTTACGTTTTCTTTCATATAGTTTTAGTGTGGGCGCGTTGTTTTGCGCATGGTTTTAAAAGATTTAAAGTTGGCTTACGCTTCCGCAGCTTAACTAAAATTGATTTTTGAAAATGAACTAAATGGTTTGGGCATTTAGAGTTTATTCATATAACTTATGGCTATGGGATCCTGGTATGTCATGCGCCTCGCGGTATAAACCCCGTAGTGGAAATTTGAGGTTGTGACAGATTGGTATCAGAGAAATTGGTTATAGTGAACTAGGACTGCATGTTGAGTCTAGTCTATAATCATCATAGCATAAGTATTAGTACACTCACAGCTTAAGTGCACAACTAGCTTTTAGCTACATATGTCTACAACACATGATTTTAGGAGATATGTTATCTTCTAGTCCTAAACCTGATTCTGAACACGTCACTGGTGGGGACCCAGGGTTACACCAGGTGGCGCATTACTGGGATTAGTATCCTAACAAACCTCATGGATGAGGAAACGATTATAGTACAGGGGAGAGAGCCCTTGAGAGCGTTGTGGCGCACGTACACGGAAAGCTGCACGATGCCTATGACGCGGTACCACTAAACCGAATCGAACTCGAAGGAATCAAATACTGAAACTTATCTTTTTTCCTCACTGAGCAAGGAGACAATTAGTTCATGTTCCTTGTCGCTTGATCTTTCTTACTCTCATTTGAAACTCAGATGAGACTGGGTTATACGTGTAGAATTTTATTCTTCCTATAGATCATTCGTGCTAAGTACGAGCGATTATATGACATGCATATCCCTGTTCGTCGTGAGTATATAGTAGATTCATGGGAACACATCAGATCGGGGCTTGTTACACACACTCTTGGGGAGTTATGTAAAGCCTACGACGCAGTGCAATATCTCAAGGGAATACGAAACCTACCAATGACTGACAGCCACAATTGGAGGAACGAGTGGTGCAGCTGACCACTGAACCGACTTACACAGGATCGGAGTAGGATAATATACGCAACAAGATCCATATAACACTGATACCCACGGAGAAGGAAGAAGAAGGGATGGAAGGAAAACCTAAGCAGCTCGAACACATGGAAAGTGAGGATGAAGCCTCTACTATCTCGACAGAACGTGGAAATGATTTGCTCCTACCTTTCCTTACTTATCTTTTCTTTCCTATCTTTTCTTTTGTGAACTTAGACAAGACCGAGTTCTTATGATCAACGACAGGGTGGTTGAAGCCCTCACATCTTTCCAAGCTGGTAAAGACCTATTCTGCTAAAACATTCTTTTCCCTTGACTTTCACAATTGAACTTCCTTATTCCTTGAGTGCACATGCTGTAACAACAACCCACCAACGTATATTCAAGGCTTATATGGATTGTAAACCTCAATAATTCCAACGGGACTGAAGGAGACTGTTGGATTACTTCGATAGTATAGGTCCTTCCCATATGCAATTTCCCCGGGCAGGATGGGTAATGTATGCTACATGCACACTCAATGAGTTACAGATACTTGGGAGGAGAATGTAACACCTTGTGACGAAATTTAGAAATTTGTTATCTAAAGAAGGTTGAGTCTGACATCAACGCCTACACTACCAAGCTACATGAGTTAGCTACTATATGCTCAAATCTATTTAACCTACCTTAAAAGCGGTTCGAGCTTCATACCAAGAGGGTTGGTCCCATAGATACGTGGCAGGGATACTATAGCTCACCTGCCCGGAATCTAACAAATCTTTCACCTGGCTCGCAACCTCATTGACGAGGCTATTCAACATGGTACTTTTTCAAAGAATAGTGCTTCATCTTCTGCCGTTGGTGATAGCAAGTGAACGTTGGATGGTGTGAGATATAAGTTCTTCAAAAGCATCAACTAGAATAACAACACCAACGAGGTGCTGGGAGGGGATATTCCTAGTAGGGGGTGAAACCCACTTCAAGAGGAATTCTCCCAGCTCAAACATAATAGCAGCAATGGCAACAATAACCTCAGAGGTGATCAGGGAATAGCATGCGAAATTGGCCGGGAGAAGCTAAGAGCGACATCAATGTGTCAAGAAGTATGTTTTATGTGAAAAACAATCTTGTTGCAGTCTTTTTCGATTCCGGTGGGAATATTAGTTTTGCGTCTTTAAAAACTTAACAATTCCTAGGGTTAGCCCCTACTCTTCTCAAGACCCCACACTCTATGGAGCTAGATGATGGCAAGCCTATTGAGGTGACCCATGTTCATCGCGATTATAAGCTCGAACTAGATGGCCAACTGGTTGCCATTGATCCCATACCTATCACCTTGGGAAGCTTTGATATTATTGTGGGCATGGATTGATTATCCAAACAATGTGCTAAAATTCTCTATCGGGAGAAAATTGTTCGTATCCCTCTCCCTAGTGGAGAACTATTATCTATTCAGGGTGATAGTGGTGGTGCCATGGTGGGCATCATCTCATTCTTAAAAGACCAGAAGTGCATGCGAAAGGGCTATCCAGCCATTTTGGCTAACATTTCTGACACTCGAGCTTAAGTTGAAATGAGGATTGAGGGCATCCCTGAAGTATGTGATTTCCCAGATGTCTTCCCAGAGGAACTACCTGAACTTCCACCTGTTCGTCAAGTGGAATTTCAAATTGATCTTGCACCTGGAGCGGCCCAGTTGCACACGCACCATATCGCCTAGCACCATGCGAACTTCAAGAACTATCAACCCAACTCCAAGAGCTATTGGATAGGGATTTCATTAGGCCTAGTTCTTCACCTTGGGGAGCCCCAGTCCTGTTTGTTAAGAAGAAGGATGGGAGCTTCTACATGTGTATTGATTATCGAGAGTTGAATAAGGTGAAGGTTTAAGAACCGCTATCCTTTGCCTCGTATTGATGATTTGTTCGACCAGCTTCAAGGGTCGAGTTTCTATTCTAAGATTTGCTTGAGGTCAGGATATCATCAGCTAAGAGTCCGAGAGGAGGATGTGGCAAAGAATGCCTTTCGAACTCGTTGTGGACATTATGAGTTTTTGGTAATGCCATTTGGGCTGACCAATGCACCGGTTGTGTTCATGTATCTTATGAACCGCGTGTGTAAGCCTTATTTGGACAAATTCATCATAGTGTTCATAGATGACATATTGATCTATTCCAAGAGCAGGGAGGAGCATGAGCAACACCTGCAGCTGATCTTGGAACTCTTGAGAAATGAGTAGCTGTATGCGAAATTCTCTAAATGTGATTTCTGGTTTCGAGAGGTCCAATTTCTAGGGCATGTGGTTAATGAGGCAGGAATACATGTCGATCCGCCAAGATTGATTCTATTAAAAAGTGGGAGGCTCCTAATACTCCAACAGAGGTGCGCCAGTTTCTTGGTCTTGCAGGATATTATTGCAGATTCAATGAGGGATTCTCTAAGATTGCTCAACCTCTCACTGCTTTGACGCAGAAGGGTATTACTTACAAGTGGGGAGATGCCCAAGAATATGCTTTTCAATTGTTAAAGGCAAAGCTTGGCAATGCACCCATACTATCGCTACCTGAGGGAACAGAGGATTTTGTGGTGTACTGTGATGCATCTATCCAAGGTTTAGGGTGTGTGCTGATGCAGCGTGATAAGGTGATCGCGTATGATTCACGTCAATTGAAGGTTCATGAGAAGAATTACACCACCCACGACTTGGAACTAGGAGCAATGATTTTTGCTCCAAAGATTTGGAGGCATTATCTCTATGGAACGAAGTGTACGATCTTCACTGATCACAAGAGCCTTCAACACGTATTCGATCAGAAGGAGCTGAACATGCGACAGCGTCGATGGGTCGAGCTTCTGAATGATTATGACTGTGCCATCAAATACCATCCGGGGAAATCTAACGTAGTAGCAGATACCCTTAGTCGTAAGGAAACAAAACCTAAATGGGTGCGAGCTTTACAACTCATTATTCATTCTAATCTTCCTGATAAGATACGTGAAGCCCAGGGTGAGGCCTTGAAAGATGAAAACATCGGGCTCGAGACATTGCATGGTGCGGATAAACACCTAGAATTGAGGATAGATGGTCTTCAGTACTTCATGAATTGAGTCTGGATTCCAAGTTTTGGGGATCTCAGACAACTTGTGCTCGATGAGGCTCATACCTCTCGTTCTTCGGTACACCCTGGATCAGATAAAATGTACCAAGATCTCAAAACTCTTTATTGGTGGCCAAACCTGAAAGCTGAGATAGCCTCTTATGTTAGTAAGTGCTTGACTTGTACAAAGGTTAAGATTGAATATCAGAAACCTTCAGGCTTACTTCAGCAATCAGAAATCCCTATGTGGAAATGGGACGGAATTTCTATGGACTTTATCACAAAGCTCCGTAAAACGCCAAGTGGGCATAACATGATTTGGGTTATCGTCGATCGTTTAACCAAATCGGCACATTGCCTGGAAATAATGGAAACCGACATTTATATCAAGGAGGTCGTCTCTAGGCACGGAGTGCCGACTTCTATCATATCTAATCGCGACGCGCGATTTACTTCTCACTTTTGGACTACGCTCCAAGATGCTTTGGGAACTCGCTTAGATATGAGCACAACCTATCACCCACAAACGGATGGACAAAGTGAACGTACCATCCAAACATTGGAAGATCTGCAATGAGCGTGCGTCGTGGACTTTGGCAACAGTTGGGATAAGCACTTGCCTTTAATCGAATTCTCGTATAACAACAGTTACCACACCTCTATTCAGTGTGCGCCTTTTGAGGCACTATATGGATGTAAGTGTAGGTCTCCCATCTACTAGACTGAAGTTGGGGATAGCCAGCTGACAGGTCCCGAACTCGTGCATGAAACTTCTGAGAAGATAGTGCAAATCAGAAACCGGATGGCTGCTGCTCGTGATCGACGAAAAAGCTACGTTGATATGCGTAGGAAACCTTTGGAGTTCCAAATCGGGACAATGGACTATTAAAGGTGTCACCTTGGAAGGGTGTGATACGCTTTGGAAAACGGGGAAAGTTGAACCCGCGATACGTCGGAGCATTCGAGATTGTTGAAAGGATTGATCCAATAGCTTACAGGTTAAACCTGCCTGATGAACTTAGTGGAGTGCACAATGTAACACCCCAACCGATGGCGGAAACATCGGGATGTCACGTATTGATGATTGTTCAGTAGCTCATGGTAAATAATAAGTTTCAATAAATGATTTAAATAAATTACATACAATTGTTCTAAGAATTTGTACATCAAAATGAAAAATACAAGCTACGCATCTTCAAGCATTAACTCTAATCTTCGAGCATGTTATAACCTGAAACATGTTAAGTTTGAAAATATTTTGGGTCAACAAAAGTTGGTGAGAATTACATAGGTTTTGATAATCGAATAAATCTTGTACAATTCAAGTGTCATGGCAAGTCTAGTCCATATGTGAAAACATACTAGCAGTAAATCGAGTGCATAATCAACCCTTGTGACTAGAATATTGTGGTCCATCCCATACGCTCATGGTTCACTCGATTATGTTATGCGATAACAATCACCCACGCTACCTATGTAGGAGGTACGTATCCAGGTGGGATTGTCAGTCCAATAGATCTATCATTGTATACCGTCGGCTGATCAATGTTAATGATTATGCTAGAATATTGTGCTTACCCTAGTCATGTTTAAGACATAATGCAACATAGAATAACACATAGACACTTTATGATTGAATTGTAGATAGAATGTTGTAACATGTTTCACCCCAAAAATAGTGAAATAGAAAAGGGGCTATGTAAAATTCACCTTAGCAAAATGTTATGTCTCGTGAAAATAGAATATGTGTTGCCCAACGATGCCAAGTATTACCCTATAATTAAGGTAATAAATAGATCTAAGTCATTCTAGTCTACAAATATTTTCTAGGGTTTCGAATTGGGGATAAGTGTTCGTTTGATTAATAAATAAAATGTTTAATAAATAAGAGAAATTTGATAAATAAATAAACAAAAGTCTTTTTGTAAATTTTAAATTAAAGATGGTCACAATATAAAGTTTTAAGTATGAAAATAATTTTTATAAAATTATTTTCTTAAAAAATAGAATATTAAATCTATTTATTTCAAATTGTCAAAATATAACTTTAATATTTAAAAATACTAAAATTAAATAATTATTAATTTAAAAATTGGATTTCTGTTCTAAATAAATAGAAATAATTTATATAAAATTTTGGTGCAAAAATATTGAAAAATGAATTTATTATAATTTATTTATGATTAAAACCAACAAAAATTGATTAAAAATACTAAATAAATGATTTTTCATAAATAAAAATCATTTCAGAAAATTTTAATGTTATAAAAACTCAGAATATTTTTTTGTGGAAATTTATATAATTGTTTTGATATTTTTATAGAATTTTATAAATAAAATAGAATAAACTTGAATTATTTATTATATATATTAAATAAATAATTTTTGGAAAACTAAAAATTGTATGTTAAACTTTTCTACTAGAATAACATAAAATATTTTTTGTATAATTTATAAAGTAGTTTTAGTATTTTAAAACTAATTTTAAAAAAATATAAGAGAATATATATATATAAGCTTAAATGAAAAAAAATGTTTTGTTGATGCCAAGAGTCGAACCCGCGTCAAACCCGGGTCGGGGTTTTAAATCACAAGCCCAGACCAGTTGGTCTGGACCCTGAGAACGAATAATTTTGTTAGAAATAATTATATTACTATGTTGAAACTTGATTTATAAAGCTTTTTTAAAGAAAAGAAAAATCGTTTGGTGTGGGACTCGAACCCGTGTGCTCTGATTAACAAGCATCAGACACAACCACTTGATCTAGATCAGTGGTTGTGTTGAGTTCGTGTCTGTATAAAATATATAACCAAGTTCTGCAATGTGTTCTTCCCCAATTCGAACACATACGTGCCCTAGTTTAACAATAATTCGTTTTACACAACAATAACCCAATTGAACATAGGGTTATTGTTGTGTATAAGCCGATGAACAAAACCCATCAAAAATAAACAACTTACAAAGCTTAATTCGTACTTATGGAGTGGTCAACAGAAAAGTCAACACCCGTTTCAAGAAGCTTTGAAAGACGATTTAATTCAGAAATTGGAGGTGTAGAAAGAATAATCGGCGAGTTTAGAATGAATTGAGAGGTTCAATTTATAGTGTGAGGCTCGGGTTAGTGGAATGGAAAGTTTGACCCTATTCAAGGCTATGACGCGATAATTGAGTGAGATTTTGGAATGTTATAACGCTGATTGACGTGTAATGGACGCGTATAATCTATCACGAAGCAAATTACTAGTGTTCTTACCATGTATGATTCAATCAAAAGTCAAAAAAAAATCTTCTTGACTGGTTCGGCCCTTGTGCAGCGAACAGGAGGAACAGATAAGGGAGTTTAAGTGTGTGTATATATATATATATATATTGTGTCTTGGGGTTAAATCAGGAAATGGTTATGGCTCAACTGGTTGCTTGGTTGTGTGTTAAGGGAGGTTGGAGCGTGTTGGAGCTGGGTTCGAGTCCCGGCTCCTACGTAAATTTTTTTAAGTAAAGGAAGAGAGAGGGAAGTGTGGGCCGGGCCTTGGGAAGGGTTTGGACTGGGTTTCAGGTTTGGGCCTGCTTCGAAATGGGCTCAGAGGGGGGCATTGGGGTTGGTTTGGCTTGGGTTATGGTTAGGTTTGGTTGGGCTCAAGTAAGTGTGTCCAAATAATACATAATTATACATTTTTTTTACTATTAAATAAAATATGAAATATTATTATTATTATTATTATTTTTATTATTATTATTATATATATACATTTATATATATAATATATATATATATATATATATATATATATATAAATTGTGTGTTACGCATATTTGTATAAAATTAGGGATAAAGATGTATAAAATGAGGGCTTTATGTATAAAAATTTGGGGGAAAATTTTGCGATGTTACACACAATGTATTCCACGTATCAAATCTAAAGAAATGTCTATTTGAGACGACACTGGTAGTGCCACTGGAGGAGATCCAGGTAGACGATCAGCTACAGTTCGTGGAAGAACCACTGGAGATTCTTGAGCAGGGCGTCAAGAAACTCAGACAGAGCACAATACCTATTGTTAAGGTGCGATGGAATTCCCGTCTAGGACCGGAATATACGTGGGAACATAGAGATCAAATGCGGCTCAAATACCCACATCTCTTTACTGAACCTGAACCTGTGCATAGATCAAACGCAAAACATAAAGCAGCTCGCTCAAAGTGAATTTCGGGTGAAATTCGTTTCAACTTGTTGAATTTCGAGACGAAATTCCTATCAACTTGGGGATGATGTGACACCCCGCATTTTCAGGTTATCACTTTAACTGAACTCTAGTTAATTTGCATGTATAAACATGGCTAAATACTTAACTAGGGTTAACTAAGAAAGTCTTTCAATGTGTTATGGAACAATAACATATGTTAGATGATATTAACGTACGTTATAATTAAGAAAATCCTTGTTCCGACACACACACGAGTCCTATATCCCGAATGTTGGTGATTTGTCAAGCATACGTGATAATATGTGCAATTGAAATATCATTTACGTGAATTAACATGTTCATGTGAATTACGTGGTTATGCGAATTATTGCTTAGTTGATAGTCAGTACGTAAACTCTGTGAATTTTGTGCATCCCATGATTAATATGTTATGAGATGATAAAAGCATTAGTTTTTATGTAAGTTAGGATGGTTAATATTGTCAGGTCTAGTATCGGGTTTAAAAGATAATTAACGGGTCCGGTTAGCAAGTTAAAAACCCATAATGCTCAATTCCTTGGACCACAAGACAACTCCTATTATAATTATTGATCAAAAAAATAAAAAGAAGAAACCCTATCCCTTCTTTGCGCCGTTAACTACTCACCCCACCCCTCTCTCAACTTTCAATCAAACAACACCTCTCTTTCACTAATTCAAGTTGATCTGAAGAGCAATGGATTTGTGGATCTGAAGTGCTTTCGGTATAATACTCAGTCCTATATGTTTTAATTATTCTTATTATATTTTAAAACATCATAACCAAGTTTTTCAAAGATTAAAACTTGTTTTTCATAAAGATTAATGGGGTTAAACATGATGTTATGCGATGATTGTTATATGTATTGCATGTATTTGCATGTTCTTGATGTTTTAGACTTCTAGGGTTTAGGATTGATGATGATTAATATGTATCTGGCTAGATCTTGATTACTTTATGTGTTATTAGTGTTATATGATGTTTGTTGAATATTGGTGATCATTAATATGCAAAGATAGTGATTAAAACTAGGGTTTATGCATGATTTAAAATCTGGACAGAATGATTAGATCGACTTGTAGAGGCTGTAACATGTTGTTAAAGTGTTGGTTTTGATGATTTCTTGGTATGAAAACATTTTAAATGGTCTTAACTTTTCATAGTGGGCAAAATCATCTGTTTTGGACACCGCTTGATAGCTTTTTGGAATTTTCTTTGATTAAAGGTTATATCAGATTTTTGGATTAGTAAAATGGGTCAACTTTAAACGATCATAACTTGAGTTTTACGAAGGGTTAGATTATGAAATTTGGATAGTAGGTCGAAATTGAGAAACTTGACTTTTTCAAGTGGATTCATCCCGTTTGGATGAATACACAATTTTTGGGAATTTTTCTACTAATCTGATCTGATGTGAGTATTTTCTGGCCATAGCTGTATTGTGTGATTTTTCATAATTTTTGTGTATGGTTTTGTCATGAACTAAATATATGGACTTCTCCGGTAGACTCCTTGGAATATTCAAGAAGATTTTGGGAGTCTATTTCATCGGATAAGTATTTTTAATAAATTGATTTTCACTGTGCATAATCTGTCCTAAAAATGTAGATTATGTAATGAACATTTATGTGGCTATTTGGAGTCTTATATGACTTGTATTTGACATGAACTTGTATGAGCACTTATATGAGGAGTATATGAAGTGTATAACTGATGTTAATCATTGTGTTTACCAACGGGTCCGTAGGGTTTACTTGTGCATTTAGAATCATTAGGCGTCACTTACACGGTGTTGAACTTTTAAACGTCTTGGACAAACGGGTCATATGGTGTGATGATATTACACATATACTCACTTAGTGACACATGTAATAGGGAGTCGGTAGCACATCCTATTTGTGAAGTTTGGATTATTTGATTGCATCCTAAGGTGAGTTTCACTACTCTTTTCTCAAAAGCATGTGTCTCGGGTTGAGACAACTTACTTAACTTTTCTAGTGTAGTTTGGGACAACTCACACATCCTGTGTTACGGGGTGCTAGGTTGTTGGTTGTCGAATCCAGCAAATAAATACATAATGAACCTACTAGTATTAGTGAAAGTAAGGTTCGTGTCCTCAGGGATACAGATAAACTGATTATACCAAAAACGTTTTTCGCACAAAACACGACTATATAAAGGGGGGGGGGGTGGTGTAGTTTAAATTAATAAAAATAAAACTAAAATTAGTAAGACAAATGACTAGAAAACGTTAATTAAATAGTGAGATAAATTCAGATGTTAAAGCTAATTCCAACACTAAGGCAGTTTCTTAATTTGACCCGGACTTATGATCATTAACAATTATGGTGCAATGATCCTTTAATTAAACGGTTTGTATCAATAATAGACGTCACGCCGTTCGGACATCCACTCTATCTAATGTCTAACCAAACACCGTTCGTTGATTAGAGCCAACCCGCTACTCCAAGCTCACGCCGTTCGGATCTTAGCGTGCGGGTTGCAATGATAGAAGCATCGATTATAACCAAACACTCACGCCGTTCGAAGTGCTCAATTATATTGTTTAATTCTATAACGAGTTAAATTCATAGACAAACCTAAACCGTTATTTGTTCCTTTTTATCAAATATATAAAACCGGTTAAAGTGTTATAAATTGATGAACACTATTAGAATGATTAACAAAGTGGCCAATTTTATCAACCAACTAATATTTTACCTAAAGGTATAAAATCAAGAACCAACCAAACAAACCATTCAAAAATTGGATCTCATAAGAGTTTCACATAAGCTTACGAATCAAAACTAAGAAAACGTACCAAAGTGCCGGAATTAAAAAGGTTCTAGCCGGACATGGCGGCTAGTTAAATCAAAGCAAATACGATATAAAACACAAAAAATAAATCTTACGAAAACAAAAAAATATACTAGTTGTCTTTGATTCTCAAATAAAAATATGTCTTTCCAATATGCTTCGATTGCCCCTGTGTCGTCTAAGAAGCAGAGCCCACCAAGATATATCTTATGTTGAATGATAATCCTTTCTGCAAAAAAAAAATCAATTATAATCCCCCAAAAAGAGTCTGCCACCAACGAATTATCCACCCCAAAAAAATCTTAAAGTTTGTTGCTTCATTTAATTTTAATAAAAATTATTTCAATTATATTTCCAATTCAGCCCCCTCTAGTTATGTTCATTTCGCTTGCTGCCTAAACATCTTTTTAACGTCCAAGCAAATTGCGGCTTCGCCTCGTCAATGCTCGCCATTTCCTCTTTCAATTCTCCACCCCTACAAAATCAACCAAAACAAACCAAAGTAGATTCCATTCCACCAAAACGTGCATTTCACGAAAATGATGCAATATGTACTACCTAGATGCATAAAAACGCCCAAACTAGCTACTAAATAAATGATAAAATATGCCTAAAAATGCAACTAACAAATCTCCCCCAGCTTAAACCTTTCCTTGTCCTCAAGGAAGTCAAGAATAAAGTTAAATCGAGGAGCGAACACGAAAAACAAACAAAACACATATGCATGCTTGAAATGATATATTTTTTTTCTTTTTATCCCTTGGCAATACTTCATGCTAAACACGTCCAACACATTCCCAAGACATAGACGACTAACATCAAACGGAGTCGAATATAAGCCACAAACCGCAGGAACACATTAATTCACAAGACTTACAACGATCAATAGATTTACGACCCAACAAGTCTAGATGGTGCCATTTTTTAAAAACCATGGGCGTACCTATTCAAGTTTCGCCTCCCTTCAAGAATCTAACCATACATAGCATGTACCCCTCACAATAATCACTCAACACTCGGTTATATATATGCAATTTGAAGTGATTCTCTCAAAACCGGACAATAAAAACATCGTTAACATAAGCTTGTACATTAATCAAATCTACACCTAATTGTTAAAACTTAACATATATCAAGAGGGATTTTTGGGTTGGCAAGGGCTAAAGGTGGGAAAATTTGGGGAAATGGCGAAAACAAAAGAAAAGACAATCTGGTCTAATAAACAAAACTTCTAAACACATAGCAAAACTTAGTCTTTTCGACTCAACAATTTATTCTATTTTTTTTTCTTTTCTTTCTTTTTTTTTCAGTTTTTTTTTTTTTCTTTTTTTTTTTCAGTTTTTTTTTTCACATAACATACTTCAATAAAGTCACGATTTAAACACAAGTTAAACCGGATGTAGAAAACGAATCATGGGTTAAATCAAAAGAAAAGCGTCAAGGCTCAAAGGGGCTACTATTGGGAATGTTTCAATTGGGTTAAAAACAAAATAAACGAAAATAAAGATAATGAAAAGGCTGAACATGTGGGTAATCCTAATGCCTCTATCACTTCTATGTTAAATCCCAACCTAAGGTCTCAAAATGTATATAATGCACAAGTTCTAACACGATGAATCATGTCGGTATACACACATCAAACGAAACAATGAATATATGTATGGAAATTTAAAGGCTCAAAACTCACTGATCGTATGGAATTGGGCTACCGATACAAACCATGCATAGCTATTAACTATCCAGTCAACTACACCATCCTAAGTACCCTAAACATTTTATATTTCTAAAAAAATGACTATGTTGGGCCTACTTTATCCCGCAACTTAAAGAATTTGCGTCCTAAAGCGTGTAAGCTCGTACCGACCCGCCTTCAGCTTACATTTTACAATGAATGAGACGTGCCTTTCATGTGCAATCAGATAACCTTGGGATTATTTTCTCAAATTATTATTATTATTATTATTATTATTATTATTATTATTATTATTATTATTGTTATTATTTTATATATGCAAAATGGCTACTAATAATGCATGAAATATAATCAAACTAATGCAAACAAAAGAAATAGAAAATACCTCTCCCCAAGCTTGAATAAAGCAGTGTCCTTAATGCTCAGAGACGAGGGCGGAAGGCATCTAATGCGGCGGTGGAGGTGGCTGAGGCCCGAGTTGATCGCGAATAGCAACTATGGCACGACCCATCTCCCGCTGATATGCGTAAACAAGGCGAAGCATTTTCCTCTGATCAAACATCTCGGTGTGGAGATGACCTAAGTCACCTCGTATGGCGGCAAGCTCGCTCTCGACAGCGATGGGGTGGGACGTGTTCTCCTAGATTGAATCTTCGAAAGTTTCACTTGAAACCTCTGGCGCATAAACTCTGAATTGGTCATAAAACACTGCCCAATTCGTCTCAGATACGGGTTCGGCTAGGGACAACCTGTGATGTTCATTCTTTGATATAGTAACTGTTTTCTTTGACCCTTTTAACCACCTAACACCGTCGCCACTTTTTGGGAGCTCAAATAACTTCATTCTCGCCAACTGAACCATATCCAGATACTGAACACCCTTTAGCTCTTCCAGTGGTGTTGGGAAGTGAAGCTTCAGGGATTGATGGCGGGCTAATATAGTGATTACCGAGCCACAACAGATCAGTCCTTTTGTCGCCTTCGACACCCTGCAACAGTTGAGTGCTCAAGTATTTCCCAAAATTGGGCCTGGAAGGTTGCGGGTGTATCATGTTCCATAATAAGTAGAGCTCACTTTGTGTAACTAAACCTGTATCTTGCCTGGTATCGATGATGTTTGATAGCACACGGTGCGTAACCCGTAGGACAGTGTTGATGCATTTGCGACTAAGGATTGGATATGATATTATTAACATATGTTATGAGTAGCCGAAGGTACTTTTGGATGGGGCGAATGAAGATCAGAAAGGGCGAAGGTGTAGATAACTGGGCGAAGGTAGAAAGGAACCGGACGAATGAAGAATGGACGTGGACAGAAGACCACATTCGACCACTCTTAGTGGGCGAATGTGGAAATTCTCACATTCGACCTATAGAAAGGGGCGAATGTGCAGACACTATATATAGGTTTTGAGTTTTTGATTATGTAAGAGTGTTATCATTTGTGTCCAGGTTCTGTGCAGGTTCTGTAGTGTTTTGAGAAAGTGTCTTTGTGATTCTAGATTAACATAAACGTTGTAATTGCTTATTAATTGAAAGTTAATCTATGAAAATGAAGTTGAAAATGATCTTGATTGTGTCGTAATTAGCATCTTATCAATTTGTTCAGATCTAGGGATTCCGCACCTAGATTTGTGACTTGTATGATCATAATATCCTGTTTTAGATAAAATCCAACGCTCACAAAGTGGTATCAGAGCATAGAGGATCATACAACAACAAATTCGATAAGATCAGAGTTGATTTGGACATGTTTTAGACCAATTATCATCTGTTTTTACAAAAACTTTTATAAAACATAGTTTTTGATCGATTTAAAGGTGATTTTGTGGTCAAATTCAAGTTTTCCAAGACTTAAAGTTGTTCCAAATCAAATCCGAAACATAACCTGATTGAGATCATTGAAATCCATGAACTTTTGAAAATCTCAGATCAAAATAACCGTTTTTCAAACAATAACCGTTTTTCAAAAGTGAAATCTGCTGATATGGGGCGAACCTGGAACCTGGACTGAGTTTGTGGGCGAACCTGACTGAAAAGTGGGCGAACCTGAGAAGTTTGAGTGGACGAACCTAAAAATTGTTTGATATTTTTCACATTCGGGTGGTAATTTCCACATTCGACCGTTTTGTGTTGGACGAAAGTGGAAATTGTGATAGGCTTTGTTTACATTCTGGTCAGACTCACCTTCGTGTATCACTGTTTGGACGAATCTGAGAGAAAAGGGACGAGAGTGTAACTATTTGGACGAATCTAGAAAAGTTTTTGGACGAAAGTAGTATTTTCGGGCGAATCTAAAATTTTTGCTAAAAATTTTTTTCTAAGTGTTGTGATTTTCAGATTTTGATCATGTGGCGTTATCAGACTACTCAGGGATCAGCACCAACACAACCACAACAGCAGACAATGGACCCATGGACTGTTGCAGCTCAAAAGACGAACCCGCAGTCCTCACAACCACTGAACTACATGACAACATCGAGCACGATGCCTCAGAATGTAGCACATCCGGCATTACAATCAGATTACTGGGGGGTAGCTGCAGCGGCGGTAAATACTCAAACCACTAACGCTATATCTACCTTGATTAAGGATCTGTCTACAGGTAGTGGAACTCGGCCACCTAAGCTCATGGATATGCAAGAGTACAACCAGTGGCACACCATGTTCAAGATCCATCTGGAGGGCATGGGAGTTGAAGGAGCTGAGGCGTGGAGCATGATCGTCAAAGGATATACAGCACCGATTCTGGAGAATACCGGTGAGTTGATTCCTCTTGAGAGCTTGGCAGAGGATGAAAAGAAGAAATACGTGGTGGAGAAGAAGGCGTTCTCTCAACTGACACAGGCGATCACAAGTGACCTGTTGCATCAGTTCGGGACATGTACAACGTCGAAGCAGCTTTGGGATAAGCTGAAGAGGAAGCATGATGGAAATGAAAAGACCAGGAGTTTGAGAATGGAGGAGTTGGTTAAGGAGTTTGATAATTTTTCGTTTATTAATAATGAAACTTTGAAAGAACTAACACCAAGATATATGCATTTATTGTCTGAATTGTCTAGCTATGGTGTACAGATTCCCATGACCAAGCAGGTTGATAAGTTTGCAGATGCTTTGCCACCACAGTGGGATCAGCATGTGGAGGTACTTAGAGAGAAGGATGCTTATCAATTCTGGACCATTTCAGAGTTTATTGAGAAGTTGGAGAACAAAGAGCTGGAGGATAGGAGGAAAGCTAGGAGGTCGCAGATTCCTCAGAATCCAAGTCTGTATTTTGGAGGTACTTCAGTTTCAGCTGGAAACTCGAGCTCTGGAA
Organism: Ambrosia x helenae; assembly: GCA_030844895.1. Classification (NCBI taxonomy): domain Eukaryota; kingdom Viridiplantae; phylum Streptophyta; class Magnoliopsida; order Asterales; family Asteraceae; genus Ambrosia; species Ambrosia x helenae. Next base: position 54,735,110 of record CM061223.1, read on the forward strand.
GTGTTGCACCACATGTTGCATGCATTTCCAATGTCATGGATTCATCAAAACCAACCACCAACTACACACCACCACAATACAACTCCTACACACAACAACCATCATATACACCACCACAATATACTTCCTACATTTCACCAGTCTCTCCAATGCAACAAGCTAGTTTTTACACCGCTAACCAAACACAACAACCATCAAACCAAATTACTCAACATAAACAACCGGTGGTTTTGGATACATCCAACTTAGGAAATGTGACTGTGGAGGTTGCTCAGCAACACATTGCATTAGTCTCTGCAATGGTTTCATCCTACAATGGATTGGTTGCTAGTCAGATTGGGAACAACAACTTGACCAACGAAGACTACGCACAGATCGATAAAGAAGAGATGGAACTCATAGACATTCAATGGGCTTTTGCGAGTATAATGAGGAGAGCAACAGAGTTTATAGAGAAAACTGGAAGGACTGACTTGGCAACTTCTCCCAACACGACCTATGGTTTCAATAAGGAGAAGGTCACATGTTTCAATTGTGGAGAGAAAGGACACTTCAAACGGGAATGCACCCAGCCACCTAAACAAGGTAACCGAAACCCTTTCAATGCAAACTACCAGAACCGTCAACAAAACCAAGTTTCTTATCAAACCAACAACAATTACCAAAACCGAAACTTTAACAACCAAAACAGACAACCAAACACTCAAAACCAGATTCAAAACCAATCTCCTAATCACCCAAACCGAACAGTTGTACCTATAACTACACCTACTGAGACTCAACAGAATGCGGGTCAAAACCAAGCTTTGGTAACTCAGCAGGATGAGAGGTTTGACTGGTCGGGTATGCAAATAGGAGTTGAAGAAATAACTACTGGTGGGAATGTAGCTTGTGTTGCTTATCAGGTTGATCTGGAAGAGTCGGTGGTAGTTGATGAGAAGAAAGAAACTGAGGAGAGTGAGAGTGATGATTCTGAGACAGAGATGGAAGTGGAGAGTGAACCTGTTGAGGTTAAGGCTGAGGAGAAGAGATCTGGGATGGTGATTGATTCAGTTTCTGATGTTCCCGAGGAGTGTAAATCAGTCTATTCAGACTCTGAGAGCGAATCAGACACATAGGGAAGTGTTGATTCTTTGGATGATGATATTGACCAGTTGCTGGCAGAAGCTGATTTCTTGATGACGAGGAAGTCGTGCATAGCTGATGATGCTTTCACCAAGATCGACTACTCAAAGTTTTTCACTGGAAAGGAAGCTCATTTTGCTTTGATGGCCATGACCGAACCGCCAAAACCTGTAAGTTCTGATTCTAGCACTGATGTCATGAGTGATAAATACTGTGGGACTTGTGATAGGTTGACAGAGGAGAATAAACAACTCCGAATTTCACGTGATAGTGCTATTCAAAACTGTCAATCTACTCGCAAAGAGTTAAATGCTTTTAACAAAGTATTAGATGGCTATAAAAAGGACATTTCTGACTTGAAAACCACTTTGTCATTAAAACAACTGGCCATAAATAACTACATCAATGAAATTGAAAACACCAAGTTAGAAATGGCTGCCATTAAATGCTTTGCTGAAAAGGTTAACAAGAAGTTAGAAAGCTATAAGAATGTTGCTTATGTCGTTGATCATATCATTGATGATAACACCACCAACTACAAGTCTGTACCATCTCCGGTTCTTTTTGAGAACCATAACTATCATCAAGTGATACCGGAGAGTTCGGTGAAATCGGACTCATCATCAGATATGGAATCTAATACCTCGAGTATTGGTGAACCATATCCTGAAGATGTGAGACCGATTTTGGGCTTGAACAGTGAGGGTGTTTATGCTGAGAGTGATAGTTCAGATTCAGATGATGATGATACTGGTAGTGATAAATCTGATAATGAATGTGAGATTCCAAAAGAAAATCACATCATTACAACCGAACCAGTATCACCATCTGATCATATTCATCCAATGGCAAAAGCTATTCATGACAAGAAGTCTAAAAAGTTTGATGTTAAGAAAAAGAATGATGTTAAGAATGATGTTAAGAATGTGATTGAAAAGAATGAGCTGAATGAAACCAGTGACAAACCTGTAAAGGTGTTTTATCGGATGGAAGGATCCGATAAAATCATTGCTGATGAGGAGTTTCCGATTAAAAATGTTAACTATTCTAAACTTGATAAAATCTGGCAAGAAAGCACAATTTGGTTTCCAAAACATGAAAGAACCAATGAAATTCCACCAGAAATCTTAAAGAAACTGTTTTCAGAAACTCCTCAAGAGCCAAAAATACATGTCACTGAGTTTATTCGACCTGATGATAAAGCAAATGGTTTTCATGAACCTTCTTACTCGAAAGGACCACTTCCTGAGAGTTTAAGAAATCAACAATATAATGATCAATTTCCTGTAAGATCATTTGCTTCACCGAATGCTCATTATGTGTTTGAGGAATATAGAAAGTGCTTTAAATGTGGAGAACGCGGGCATTTACTTGCTCAGTGTCCATATGTAAGGCACAAGAGACATGAAGTTGAGGTTAAGAATTCCATGAAAAAGCCGATTGATCATTATATTCCACCGCATAGACGGACTGTTCCTCAACAACAACATTTTCAAAATCAAAACAATTTTCAAATGAGGAACAACCGTCCATTTCATTATGATCGGAGGAATCGGATTGCAATGGAACAATCTTGGAGAAAACCAGTGGTGAACACAACAGCTGATAGACAAAAGGTTCCACAAAAACCAATTGTCAAGTCAAATGTTGGACCTAAGTCTGTTCATTCAGATAAGGTTGCTAAGAAAGTTACTTTCAGTAACAATGTTCAGAAACCTATTGAGAAACCAAAATCTCAAATCCGTATTCTCAAAAGGTCTGAACAATCTTGGACACCTAATGGTTCTCCAGGAGCCTCTACGTCAAAGGTGAGTGATAAGAATGAATCTGTTTTGAAAAATCAGAAAACGGTTGATTCAAAACAGAAAGTTGTTGAAAAAGTCATTGAGAATGATTCTTTGAAAGCCAAAGTTCAAAGGCCCAAGACTCAGGCTTGGGTCCCCCGAAAGAACTAATTGTCTATTTTTTTTTGCAGGGAGCTTCAGTTGGCCCTATTAGCAGTCTCTGGATTGTTGATAGTGGAGCTTCAGGCCACATGACGGGGGATTTGGCGTTGCTGTTCGATGTGAAGAATATTAATGGTGGATATGTTGCGTTCGCGGGCAATAAAGGAGGTTATATCACGATGGAAGGAAGCGTGAGTAACGGGATTGTGACTTTCGAGCGGATATCTTATGTAAAGCAGATAGACTATAATCTGTTGAGCGTCAGTCAAATATGCGACAAACAATTTTCTGTGCATTTTGATGACAAATCCTGCTACATACTCAAACCGGGCTTCAAGATTCCAAAGGAGTGGGTTATGTTGATGGCACCTCGAGTCAACAATCTTTACATTCTTGATATGTCTAAGGCAATGACACCACAGGGACAGATAACATGCTTTCTTTCCAAGGCGACCGAAAAAGAATCTATAATGTGGCACCGCAGGATGGGGCACATTCATTTGAGGAAAATGAATCAGTTAGTGAGAAATGGACTTGTCGATGGAGTTAACGTGAAACATTTCCATCTGAACGACAAGTGTGTGAGCTGCATGAAAGGAAAACAACACAGACAATCCCATAAATTGAAGAAGGTTAACTCTGTTGAGATGCCGCTTGAGCGATTGCACATGGACCTTTTTGGACCGGTCAAGCGCAAAAGTCATCTCGGAGAGCTTTATTGTTTAGTCGTCACTGATGACTATTCACGATTCTCATGGGTGATGTGTTTGAAGAACAAAAGCGACACCTTTACCAACTTACAAGTTCTGTTCACTCGGCTGGAGAATATCTACAACTTGAAGATCAAAAGAATCAGGAGTGACAACGGGACGGAGTTTAAAAATGCAAAGATGGATGAACTTTGTGAAAGCAAAGGGATACATCATGAATATTCAGCTCCGTATACCCCGCAACAGAACGGTGTTGCTGAGAGAAAGAATAGGACTCTGATTGAGGCTGCAAGAACAATGCTCGCTGACTCAAATCTTCCAGTAATGTTCTGGAATGAGGCGATTTATGCAGCAAACTACACATTAAATCGGGTTATGACAGTGAAGAAGTTTGGAAAAACATCTTATGAGCTGTTACACCGACGAAAGCCCAATCTAGAGTATCTAGAACCATTTGGGGCGCCATGTACGATGTTGAATCCAAGCGAGAAGTTTAGTCCTAAAGCTGAAGAGGGATATTTTGTTGGATATGCAACCCCGCTCAAACGGGTATTCAACAAGCGAACTCGTCAAGTGGAGGATTGGGCAAACGTGGAAGTTCAACGTTACACTCAAAATTTGCAAGGCACGGGCCCTGATTGGATGTTTGATTACAAAGATTTCTTTGAATCATTCAATCTAGATAGCCTGGTTGAAGAAGCTGTGATCAGATTACTTTACGAATGTGAAAACGCGGCAACTTCACCGTTGATGCGTCCAATTACCGTAAACCCCCCACCAGCTTCTAGTGATACCAGTGCTCCTACACAAGAAGAAGAGTTGTTTCAAGAAGCTTCAACTTCATTAGACACTTCAGAATCTGAAGATGAACAATTTGAAGAAGCTGTTCTTGAAAATGCAGAGGACTTAGAAGAGCAAACTGTGAACCCAGCTCCAAATCCAGATGTTGCTTCATCGTCTAACACGGGTAATGATCAGGATGCAGTAGAGAACTTGACTGCTCAGACGGGAGTGATTGTACCTGTTAATCCGGAATCTCGGATTCATCGTATTCACCCGCTAGAGCAAGTAATCGGTGATCCTGGTAGTGGAGTGATGACCAGAGGGCAGCTTAAAAGCGTTAATACGCCAGAGAGTTTTGGTGCTTTAGCATTATATGCCAAAATTCAGAAATCTGGTGACCAAAATGATTGGTCGTTTGCATGTTACGTGTCCCAAGTAGAGCCAAGGACATACAAAGACGCTTTGCAAGAAGATGCCTGGGTTGAGGCGATGCAGGAGGAGTTATTGCAATTCCAGAAATTGGGAGTCTGGACACTCACAGATTTGCCGCCGGGACGAAAGAAAATTGGCACTAAGTGGGTGTTTAAGTGCAAGAAAGATGACCGTGGGGTTATTGTAAGGAACAAAGCCAGATTGGTTGTGCAGGGTTTCCATCAGATTGAAGGAATTGACTACAACGAAATCTATGCACCAGTAGCACGAATGGAAGCTATTCGGATGTTCCTTGCGTTTGCTTCGTACAAGAAATTTAAAGTCTATCAAATGGACGTCAAGAGCGCATTTCTGTATGGTAAAGTCAAGGAGGAGGTTTATGTCGGGCAACCACCGGGCTTTGAGGACCCAATCCACCGGGACAAGGTCTACGTGCTGAACAAAGCTTTATATGGTTTGCACCAGGCTCCAAGACAGTGGTACGAGGAGCTAAGCACATACCTCATCTCCAAAGGATTCAAGCGCGGCCTCGTCGATTGTACCCTCTTTACGAAGAAGACGGGAGATGACTTGCTTCTAGTACAGATTTACGTTGATGATATTATATTTGGTTCAACTAACGAACTCTTGTGCAGGGAATTTGAAACTGTTATGCAGGAGAAGTTCGAAATGAGCGCTATGGGAGAAATGCAGTTTTTCCTCGGCTTACAGGTGGATCAAAGACCCGACGGGATCTTCATTCACCAGACAAAATATGTTGCCGACATCTTGAGCCGATTCCAGATGGAGGACTCTAAGCCGATGGATACCCCGATACAACCCAATCACGGGATTGGAGTAGACGCTAAGGGGGAGCTGACAGACCCATTTACATACAGAGCAATCATCGGATCTCTGATGTATTTGACAGCGTCTCGACCAGATATTATGTATGCAACGTGTCTCTGTGCGCGATATCAATCGAAGCCGAAACAAAGTCATCTGACGGCGGTCAAGCGTATCCTTCGATATCTGAAGGGTTGTCCATCAAAAGGACTTTGGTACCCTAATGACGATGATTTTGATTTTATTGCTTTTAGTGATGCAGATTGGGGCGGCTGTGACAAAGACAGCAAATCAACAACAGCCGGTTGCCAGTTTTTAGGGAGCAGGTTAATTACCTGGCAATGCAAGAAACAGACTTCCGTCGCACTGTCTACATGTGAAGCCGAGTACATTTCAGCCTCGAGTTGCTGTTCGCAAGTGCTCTGGATCCAACAACAGATGGTCGATTACGGTTTGCAGTTTCTTAAAACCCCTATACACTGTGACAACGAAGCCGCAATTGCTTTAACTAAAAATACTGAAAATCATTCTAAAGCTAAACATATCCGGATTAAATATCATTTTATCCGTGACTGTTATGCTAAGGAATTGATTGACATGGTCAAAATCCATACTGACTACCAACGTGCAGATTTGTTTACAAAAGCTTTTGACAAATCCCGCTTTGAATATCTTTTGAAAGTAAACAATATAAAGGAAAAACAGGACTAATCGGCTCCTCGGTTTATCATTTTTCGTTTTTAGTTTTAGTTTTAAATTTCTTTTTGCTAATTGGGAATTTCTCTTTGCTAATTGGGAATTTCTCTTTACTATCATAATCCTCAAAGAAGTTGATGCTTTCAAGGGGGTTGTTTAATCCTCAAAGAAATTGATGCTTTCAAGTGGATTGTTTCTTTCAAATTTTTTGTTTTTGTTTTACTTTTCAGAAAAATTAAAAACCCAAAAATATGTTCTTTATTTTAGGGGGAGTCATTTTATCAGAAAAACCAAAAACATTGAAAAATTTTCAAAATACCTAAAAATTAGAAAAACCCAAAATGATTTCCTGGATAAAAAGAGGAAATGATAGTATATCGGTGGGGATCTGACACAGGCTAAAGAATTGTATAGTTTTAATGAGAAGTATGTTGATTACGTGTGATATGCTGATAGGCTTCGTAGACTTTATATTGCGTGCATTAGTGATACAAACATAACAAACTACGCGTTTGTGGATGAACACCTCATGGGCATATGGTCTTAGTACCGTAATTTCGTTTGATAGGGTGTTTGTACAAAACTCGGAGGTTTAGGGTCGTTATGTTATTAGTTGTCTGGGGATAGCCTATCTGATCTTCTGCTGTAAGTCATTACGGACCTAGATCAGACAGGTTGTCTTTATAAAAGAGCTTTATGCCAAAACCTAAAGTTACCGAATTGAGGAACTTTCCATGTTATATGATGATCAAAGATTATCTATAATATCGTATTGATCATTGATGCAAATCAAGATTAATATCAGTCCTCAACCTGATATGGTGCATATGTTACTTTGCTGCATTTATTTGCTGACCTGTATACCTCTATGCATTATATCTTGTACAATTACAGACGACGAAAGCATAATCACGCTTTACAATGAGTCTTTGTGCAGATTACTTCTTGATACGGGAGTATGTCGTGTGTGTGGGAACCACAATGTGTTAGTCTAATACATTTAATTCGTATCATTTTAAAGCATTGCGTATTTGTCTGCATGTGAGTTTATGTGGATAACAATATCAGCAATTGCCGTGTCACATATTGTTCTCTAATGATAATATTGAACCAGATCAACGCTGTGTTCAGATTTCTCAGAAAACTGATATGATCCTCTTACCGGAAATCACAAAATGTTTACTGCTTTCATTTACCTTTAATGCATTTTATTTTGTTGCATTTTACTTTTATTGTCAAAAAGTTACAAAATCCAAAAAGATTTTAGGTGTGTTTTGATATAAATTTCAGAAAATCCAAAAGATTTTGCATTTCTGCTTTATTTTTGATATCCGGGGATGTTTGATAGTCAATTTCTGAGATTTGATAACACCATCTGGTCTTTGTAACATTCAAAATGTGAAAATTTGGATTTTGGAAGCTTAATGGATTGAAAAATGTTGAACGGGAATCGAATTCGTGATTTGGCGAAATTTTCAGTTTTTCCATTTCACATTCGCCCCTTAATTGGGTCGAATGTGGAAAAACTATCTCTTTCGACCGTTCTAGATTTGGGCGAAGGTGGTTCTTTTTACTTCCGGGTGTTATTTTCACTTCCGGGTACCAATTTCACCTTCGTGTCTTTCATTAGGGGCGAAGATGGAACATTTATCACATTCGTGCCATTAAAACGGGCGAATGTGATTATTATCTACATTCGTCCATCCTGACCGGTCGAAGGTGGCTTCTTATATAACTACCTGTCACATTCGTTTCTTCATTCTGCAATTTTTTCAAAATTTCTCTCATAACAAGACCTTGTTGTTCTTATTTTCTGTATTTGTGCATTTCATTACCTTGTCTTTGCTGATCATTCTAAGCCTAATTTTACAGGTATAACAGATCAAAATTGTTTGTTAAAGGAACGGGACCTAGGGTTTCTGTTCTAATGATTTTTGATGATGTTTAGTGTCTGATCTTGATTGCCGATCATTTCACATAGGTTTTAGGGGGAGATGGTGAAAGGAATTAGGAAAATAACTTGTTTAGATGACAGTTTTGATCAATTGGACTCGATGAACCCTAATTTCAATTGAAAACCGATGTAAAATGATATTTTGATAAAATTGGTTATAAACAAGTGTTAGTCGGCACTGATAGTACCCATTTGAATCAAAATTACGGATTAAAATCAACAATGGCAACTTTTTAAATTTTGGGGGTAAAACAGATGTCACCTTCGGTTCTTAAACCGGGCGAAGGTGAGAAATTTTGGGCGAATGTACACAAAACTGGACGAATGTGATTTTTTATCAATATCATATTCACTTTCGTCCAGATATTTTCACCTTCGACCAATAATTTCCACATTCGGCCAATCCAAAAGGGGCGAATGTGCAGATCAGTTTTGACCAAAATTTTATATTTTTGTCGTTTTTGTGTTTTGACGCGTTTTATTGATTTTTGTGTGCAGATGGCTGAACAACCAGAGAATATTGACGCTCCAGCAGTGAATGTTGAGACTTCAGCAGAGATAGCTGTTCAAGATCCAGTCCCCACAGCTGAAACATCTACACCGAGCAGTTGGTCTTTCGAAAGATCGCACAACTGTTGCGCGTATTTAGGAGACGTGGAGAAGAACACAGAGTTCACTGGCATCATTGAGTTTCTGAAGAGGAGCAGGATTGTACACGCTCTAGCCACACCTACTATCATTTACAAGGACATTATTGAAGATTTTTACCAGAACGCTAAGTACGACTACTGGGATAATCAAACCATTATCAAGAGCAAGATTCAGGAGATAGATATGTTCTTGACTGAAGCCGACATCCGGGAAGCTTTACAGATTAAGTTCGAAGATAGAGAAGATCCCAGGGAATTGTCGTGGACAGAACAAAAGGCGTGCTTCTTAAGGATGAAATACAAAGGTCCTATCACTGACGGATCGATGTATAAAGGGAAGCTGGGAGTGCAGTACAAGTACTTTGCACATGTTCTGATCCATGTCTTTGGATGTGTTAGTGGTGGTTATGACGTGATGAGGAAGAGTTTGAGCTCATTAATGGTTGCGTTGACACTCAACAAACCATTTAATGTGTCTGGGATGATACTTGACCACATGCTAGAGATGCTGAAGGGTATTAAGTTCAAGAAGTTTATGTTGTATCCAAGGTTTCTAATGATGATCTTTGACTACAAGTACCCAATGCTGAAGAAGGATCCGACAATGATTCTAGGTCAGGATCACATGAATATTAGAACCTTGATGAGGATGAAAGGATACAAGGGTGTAGCTGACAATGAGAAACCACCCAATAGGAGATTGTTTGGGGCTTTGGCTCGTCCGGATTACACTGATCCAGGCAAGAACAAAGCTAGACATGATGATAGTGACTCAGACAACGACGATCCCTTAGTGTATGCTGATTCAAGCACTAAGCGGAAGCGTCAAGTAGTCAATCCTGGAGCCAAAGGGAAGGGCAAAGGAAAGGCTATTGATCAGGGAAGCACAAAGCAACAGGCTGCTAGAAAGAAATCGACTGCAAAGAAAGGTTCAGGTTTGGTGGATGAAGAGTCTGTTGATTCGGAAGAAACTGAGGTTGATGAACAGTGGGATTCGGATGACGAGAACGTAAGGACCACCAAACGTAAGGCCACTATGGTTGGTGAGTCTGAATTACTGAATCAGTCGATAGAAGAGTCTGAGAGGAGAAGGAAATCAGTAGAAGATGAAGGTTTGGGAGTTGATTTAGCTGAGCTGAGTGTTGGTGACACTGTAGTAGTGAATTTGCCTAAGAAGTCAAAGAAACAAAAGACTATGGCAAAGAAGTCTAGTGTGAAAGAACTGAGAGAGAAGGAATTAGCTCAGTTGTTGAAGGGTAAAAGATTGCCTGATGCTGGAACACCTTCCAAGTTATCTTCGCCAGTTGCTAAGAAGCAGAAGAAAGGAAAGGAGGCAGAGACTTTACCAATCGATCAGTTTAATATCGATATGGATAAAGTGCTCGATATGTTTAGGAAGCCTCAAAAGGAGAAAGCTGTTGAAGTTGAGCCCTCCAGATCAAAGTCAAAGAAAATGACTATTGATGATGATGTGATGAAACAGGTCAATAAGAAGATGGAGGATATGATGAAAATGCTGATTGCTCAACAAGCTGAAATCACTAAATTCAAGCAGAATGAGGAGAAGATGCTCCAAATTGTAGTTGCTTCAAAAGCGAATCAGGATGATATCAATGAAAAGTTTCAGTTGTTAGAAGCTAAGAATGAGAAGCTTGAGAGGAGATGTGATAGAAACAAGAACAAGATCAAACTGATCAAGGCGGATAACAAAGAGTTGAAGAAGGAAAACAAACGCTTGTGTGGCTTGATTGAAGAGTTATATAGTAGAGCACCCCAGTTGAAAGAGGGTGAGGAAGATGAAGAAGAAGATGAGCAGAAAGTTGACTATGAGTATTCCGAATCAGAAAAAGAAGATGATGAAGATGAGGATGAAGAGGATGATGATGGTTCGGATAAAAGCGATGATGACAACAATGATGATGATGATGACAACAATGATGATGATGATGGTGCTGAGGGTACAGGGAAGAAGAAAGGTGATGAGTTGAGCAGTGGAAGTGATCATGAAGGAGGAGATGACACTTCTAAGTATAGTTATGAGAAGAGAAAATCACAGAAGAAGAAAGATACTGGAGAATCTAGTTCCAAGAAGAAAGGTGAGAATGTAGATGAAAGTATCTTTTGGAACGAAAAGGTGAGATCTCTTTCAGATGATGCTAAACTGATATACAAGAACATGTTGGAGAAGAGAGAGTGGACCATTGAGTTCACTGGATGCTTCACTGAAATATTCCAGACTGATGATCTGAGATACGAGCTGGAATATGAAGATCCAGATCTTGAAGAAGGGGAACTACCTGCGTCTGTGGCGAAAGAAATATTAGATGGTCTCGCACAGAGGGTAGGTAAGACGTTTGAGGAGTTCATGATGGATGAATCGATTCCTGATATTCCTGAAAAGGATATGGGAAATCATTCTGATGATGTGCAAACTCCAGAAAACAATGAGGTTGAGATAGAAGATATTACTCATGAGGAGTTTCCCCAGTATTTCAGAAAAGAAGATGAAAACGAAGTATTTCCTGACTTCACAGAGATACCAAACAAGTCAGCGAAACAGAAAGCGAAGAGAAGAAGCGAAGAGTTTGTTGAGAAGGTGTTTGGTGATGAAAAGAAAGATTCTTCCAACCAGTCTGATGAGTTGAAGAATTATCTGAAGAAGTTGAAGGAGATGGATGAGAACCGACCTAAACCTGAAGCTCAAGGTAACTTCTATCGTTTTCATAATGCCAAGTTCAAAGGCAGAGCTCTCGGGTGGACGTATCTTGGCAGACTGAAGTGTATTGCAGCGAAATGGGAAACCGGAATTCTGTATTTCAACAGATTCTGTGATTTGCTTACTCTACCGTATTGGGCGGTGAGAGATTTATGCAGGTTTCCTATGTCAGGTGCCGAGGTAAATGGTTCGCATGTCGGTTGGTGTGCAGATAAACTAGTTTGGGAAAGTCGCACAAGATGGAATAGGTTTAAGCCTCAATATCCCAGAAGAAAACAGCATAGGGATATTGATCTTCAAACCAACATGAAGCGTGTGACTTTGATCTATAAAGCACCAAATGTGATGAGAAAGATACCATTGATGCCAATGCCACAGCATTTCAGTGCTGATTTCATATTCTGGTATTACGATTGGAGGAAGGCAGAAGCAGTGATTGTGTTGAGGGATGGAAAGGACAAATACAAGCATGTTCATGTATTTGATCCTATGTGGCTGATAAACTGCACTTTTGAAGACATCATCATGTTGTTCTTTAATCCGATCTATTATGAACCGAACGATTTTGCTCAGGCAAGGAAGTACACTCAGGTTGTGGGAGTTTGTTTTGCGTATGACATAAACGCTGGAAGCAACTTGGAGGGTAAACTTGGCAAGACTGTGAAGATCGCCAATGTTTCAAAGCCTGTGAAGAAAACATTCGAGCCGCCAATGTCTGATGAACAAAAGAAGCAGCTCAGAATCAAGCTGATGAACAGGACGATGGACTACCAAAGAAAACTATCCAATCAATAGTCGAGGGGGAGTTTGTTGATGCATTTGCGACTAAGGATTGGATATGATATTATTAACATATGTTATGAGTAGCCGAAGGTACTTTTGGATGGGGCGAATGAAGATCAGAAAGGGCGAAGGTGTAGATAACTGGGCGAAGGTAGAAAGGAACCGGACGAATGAAGAATGGACGTGGACAGAAGACCACATTCGACCACTCTTAGTGGGCGAATGTGGAAATTCTCACATTCGACCTATAGAAAGGGGCGAATGTGCAGACACTATATATAGGTTTTGAGTTTTTGATTATGTAAGAGTGTTATCATTTGTGTCCAGGTTCTGTGCAGGTTCTGTAGTGTTTTGAGAAAGTGTCTTTGTGATTCTAGATTAACATAAACGTTGTAATTGCTTATTAATTGAAAGTTAATCTATGAAAATGAAGTTGAAAATGATCTTGATTGTGTCGTAATTAGCATCTTATCAATTTGTTCAGATCTAGGGATTCCGCACCTAGATTTGTGACTTGTATGATCATAATATCCTGTTTTAGATAAAATCCAACGCTCACAGACAGGATGGATGATCGGCGAGGCCTTGAGCTTGCTACTTAAATAGGATTCATCAGAGGTTATAGCTCTCCAAAATTTTTTAGGCTTGAAGTCTTCATGAACAGGATCACCAGGGCTAAATGTTCCTTCAGTTGGAGCATCTATCATACCACAAATATCAGTCAAAGAGAGCGCACAAGTCTTCTTAAAAGGTCGGAAATGTATTTTATCTTCTTCAAGAGACAAGGAACTCAAAAACTCCAATGTGACCCTTTCAAAACCTATGCCAAACCATGTTAGAAGCTTGACCCATCCTATGTTCTCAAACAACTTCTTCACTTCTTCATAGACGCCTAAATCCTTTAGCGACTCTTCGTGTGCGAACTTGGTGCTGAATAGTCCACGCCTTCTTAACATTTCAAGCTTATCACCTTCTTTGAGTTTGTTAGGCTTCTTGGCACAGCTGGATGCTTGCTCTTAATTTGGCTTTGTCTTTTGCCGCTTTGCCAATGGTTGTGATGGCGCAGTTGAGCCATGCTTTGCTGATATCCGCATCTCAAAACCTGAAATTGAAATTGATGACCAACAATAAGCAATAAGGAAACTGATTCCAAATAAACAAACTATGAATACCAATAGTTCTTGTTCTATCAGATGCGCACCAGGTTTTCTAAACAAAATATCATTCGACATACCTGGTATGTTACCTTAAAAACCCATGAGATTCAACAAATATCAACATGATCATACAAACTCATTAGCATTAACAAATGTGTTCAACCATTTTTTTTTATATTTACACAGCAAAAGAAATAAGCACAATAAAGTTAAAATAAACGGAATTAAAGCTGCGCAACTTAGGCAAAAGAAACTAGGGCTTAAATCAATAACAAGATTTGGACCAAGGGTTGACATACCGTGGGGACTCGGGACAGTGGGTACCGGGAGGAAAGGTGGCTGTGGGGTGGGAAAAAGGTGGTTAGCGGCGGCGAGTGGGTGTGGGAATGGTTTTTGTGAAAGAGGATCTGGTCTAGGGGTCGTGGTGGCTGGGAGGCAAGTGTGGTAGTGGAAGATGACAGCGGATAATGTAGATAGATGGCAGCAAGTAGCGGTGGTCAGCAGGAAGAAGAAGGACGGCGGCGAACGGTGGTGGGGATGACAGGGAGGGCGGTGGTTGTGGCTGGAATAAGGTGGAGCAAGGGTGAGATGAAGAACGAAGAAAGGAAGAGAGGGAAGAAAGAAAGACATACCTGAATCGTAGATGATGACGACGGAGGCGGGGATGACAGAGGAGATGGGCGGCGGCGGCGAACGGTGGCTGTGCGTGGAAGAAGCCGGGCGGCGGTGGATGAACAAGGGCGGCGGCGAATGAATAGGCTGACAGGGGCGGCAGTTGTGGGGAACAGGGGCGCGGCGGCGGACAGTGTTCTTCTAGGGTTTTATGAAGGATTGTGGTGTAGAAGGGGTATGGGAGAAGGAGATGATGGTTGGTATTGGAGGAGGTGGCTGTGAGAGAGATTCGGTTTCAGCTTCGGATTCACTTTACAAGAGTACGTCTTGCCAAATGTTAGTGATTGGAGGTGAAGTGATAGAGGTTGGGAGCTTGCTAACTTCTTTCGTTGTTTTGCTTGCTTCCTTAATCTCCTTGCAGTTTTCTCTATTTCCGGATCAACTTCAAGTGGTGTACCTGTACGAGAAGTGTGACATCCGTCACCCTCGACTTTCATCTAATTGAGAATATTAGTCCTTCAAAAAAAAATTTCCATTATAACCCATATAAGTTTTGTCGTTTTCAAATTTAATGAAATGATCGAAATTAATTTTATCAAAGATAAACGTTTAAGATTTATCAAAAAAGTTTTGGAACATCAAGTTAAAATCTATAAAATATGAGTTCATTAAGTTAATAAAAGTTTAAAGTTTATAAAGTCTTTTAAAACATTTAAGTTAAATAGGTTAACTTTGGTTAAGTTTTATAAAGGAAAAACTAACCAAGTTTATAATTAAAACAAACTCAATTATAAGTGAGGGACTTATTGTGACAAAACGTGAAAGTTTTAAAACCTTTTGTTTCCCTCCTGTCCCCGTCGCGTTTTTTCCGGCAGCCCAAGCTTCGGCGACTACCAGTTTCCGGCGAGACTACAAAAACCGGGTTTTAACTCGAGTTTTCAATCCATTATCATTCCAAAACGACCCTTCATTATTGAGCAACTGTTTCCGGTAATTAACTCGTGCGTTACACGTTCTAAATCAGACTTTAATTGAGCTCGTTTAGTAACCGATAGGAAATTATTAAACCATTCAAAACGCCTTCTAACGTGTGGTGTTCTATAAATTGACCATGCCAACTCGTTCAGGAATATTTTCTCTTCATAAACCCACTAATAGAACGCTCTGAACATGGCCAGAAGCTCTCCAATCGACGCTTAAACTCTTGGCTCTTTCTCATTATTTTCAATCATAAAACACGATTGTAAGTCCTTTCTCTTAATGCCCTTTTATTCCTCGTCTTATTCCGATCAAAAGCCCTCTGTCACAGATTGTATATCTTAGCTTAAATCAGGTTATTAAGTTTTGTGTTAGGGTTAGGGTTCTTGGTAGGTGAATTGGGGAAGAAGATGACTTTTAATAATATGTTAAATACATTTATGTTTCATTAAAAACAGCAAAGGTCCAATGTGGTGTAGTGGTTTGGCTTGTGTGATACTCTACAACATACCAGGGTTCGACCCTTCCTTTCTGCAGGTCCAACCTCTTTTTTTTCTGATTTTGTTATGATATATAATTTATATTTACATTTATATATAAATACATTATTCTTATAATATTCATAATAAATTCAATTTTTACCTAAAAATTATGAAAATTTAGGAGTAGCTTCTTGACACCTCATAGAAAATTATCATATTTTTGTTTTCTGAAAAATTTATTATTTTCGTATTTTTATTGAATTAAATTGTTTTAATCATATTTAATTGATAAAAAATTCATTTTTGATGATTTTCATCTCAAACTTTTTGAGTAATTATTTCTCATTATCATGAACTAAAATAAAAATAATTGGTTCAGAAAACATTTACTTTTATTAATTTTTCCTATTTTTAATCATTTAAACATGATTTAATCTCATTAAATCAGTTTTAAATATGAATAAGTTTATAAAAATTAGGGGAAATTTATCTTTATTACTTTACATCAGAAAGTATCAATTTACTATAAAAATTACATTTTTGGATCATGTGTTGAATTATTAGTCTTATTTATGTTTATTTAGACATAATAATCATTTATTTATTTATACTATTAAATATCTATTTTATAAATACTTTTCCTATAAAATAGAAATAATTCTATATTTAAAAATCTTAATTACCATTTGTTGGATATTTGTGTAACTCATTATTATTTATTTCAATATTTATTATTGTATTTATTTACAATAATTAGTTAAAGTAATTAACTAAATTATTTTGTATTAATTATTTAAACACATGTTGACCTAAATATTTAACTGGTAATAATTATATTACCTAAATCCTAATTACAAACTTTAGTATATTATTTTAATTCGACTTATCATAAACTCTAATTCCCCAAATCGACTTAGCAAACCCTAATGCCTTAAACCCTAGTTACCTTAGACTTTTAGACTTTTCCATTATTAGTAATAGATTACGTTATAGGTTGAATTCCTCGGAATTCCCATTACTTAACTCACGAACGCTTAAGTTGGATTTGGATCACTTTCGCAAACTGTGAGTATATCTTTCCCCTTTTTTCATACTTTACACTTTTGGGGTGACTCATGTACGCTTATTACTTCACTCACTTAATCATGTTTTATCATATATTCACAATCGCAATTCTTGTATGTGTTTTACTTGTTGATTCGTTGATAGTGTGTACTTATGACCTTAATCATTAACCGCTGGGCGGCCTAGCATAGCAATAAATAGTACTTAATTATTGTTATGTGTGAACGATTATTCGTCGCCTACTGTGAGCGAATACTATATATATGTGACTCTTGATTCATTAAACAAAGGTTTGATTTTGGTTAGCATTTGTACATGGCTTGAACACTAAATTGTAGACAGTATAACACGTGAATTGCAAAACTCTTTTGCTACTATATGTATTCAAACAGGGTATGCTCACCAATACATTTTTGTATTGACATACACTATTTTCGTACATGTTTCAGGTTATTTATGAGATGACTTTTAAGCTTTTGGAATTTTTACTTAGATTTTGGATTTATTGTATTTCAGTTTTAGTTGTCACTTTAGAATTATTGTATCTTGTATTTTTCTTTCATTGTAATAAACTACTTAATCAATATATCAAAATTTACACTTTTAGTCCATGAGCTATTGAACAATCGTCACTACGTGACACCTCGATGTTTCCGCCATCGGTTGGGGTGTTACAAGAAGATCTTAGCATAAAACAATTAGAATTTCCGTATCCCCGGCAACGGCTCCAATTTGTTGGTTGTCGAATCCAGCAAATAAATAAATAATAAACCTACTAGTATTAGTGAAAGTAAGGTTCGTGTCCTCAGGGATACAGATAAACTGATTATACCAAAAACGTTTTTCGCACAAAACACGACTATATAAAGGGGGGGGGGGGTTGGTGTAGTTTAAATTAATAAAAATAAAACTAAAATTAGTAAGACAAATGACTAGAAAATGTTAATTAAATAGTGAGATAAATTCAGATGTTAAAGCTAATTCCAACACTAAGGCAGTTTCTTAATTTGACCCGGACTTATGAACATTAACAATTATGGTGCAATGATCCTTTAATTAAACGGTTTGTATCAATAATAGACGTCACGCCGTTCGGACATCCACTCTATCTAATGTCTAACCAAACACCGTTCGTTGATTAGAGCCAACCCGCTACTCCATGCTCACGCCGTTCGGATCTTAGCGTGCGGGTTGCAATGATAGAAGCATCGATTATAACCAAACACTCACGCCGTTCGAAGTGCTCAATTATATTGTTTAATTCTATAACGAGTTAAATTCATAGACAAACCTAAACCGTTATTTGTTCCTTTTTATCAAATATATAAAACCGGTTAAAGTGTTATAAATTGATGAACACTATTAGAATGATTAACAAAGTGGCCAATTTTATCAACCAACTAATATTTTACCTAAAGGTATAAAATCAAGAACCAACCAAACAAACCATTCCAAAATTGGATCTCATAAGAGTTTCACATAAGCTTACGAATCAAAACTAAGAAAACGTACCAAAGTGCCGGAATTAAAAAGGTTCTAGCCGGACATGGCGGCTAGTTAAATCAAAGCAAATACGATATAAAACACAAAAAATAAATCTTACGAAAACAAAAAAAAAAAATACTAGTTGTCTTTGATACTCAAATAAAAATATGTCTTGCCAATATGCTTCGATTGCCCTTGTGTCGTCTAAGAAGCAGAGCCCACCAAGATATATCTTATGTTGAATGATAATCCTCTCTCAAAAAAAAAAAAAAAATCAATTATAATCCCCCAAAAAGGGTCTGCCACCATCGAATTATCCACCCCAAAAAATCTCAAAGTTTGTTGCTTCATTTAATTTTAATAAAAAATTCTTTCAATTATATTTCCAATTCAGCCCCCTCTAGTTATGTTCATTCCGTTTGCTGCCTAAACATCTTTTTAACGTCCAAATAAATTGCGGCTTCGCCTCGTCAATGCTCGTCATTTCCTCTTTCAATTCTCCACCCCTACAAAATCAACCAAAACAAACCAAAGTAGATTCCATTCCACCAAAACGTGCATTTCACGAAAATGATGCAATATGTACAACCTAAATGTGTAAAAACGCCCAAACTAGCTACTAAATAAATGATAAAATATGCCTAAAAATGCAACTAACAAAGGTTCACGAGGTGAATCTGTTTTAACTAATTCATGCTTTATGCCCTTGATGAACTAAACCAGCTCTATCATTGAAGTCATTCCTATATCGAATGAATTGTCGGGTGGGCAAGCGAGTTATTAGTTGATAGCGCTATTAGGTCTCACAAACCTCACATCGTGCTGGGAGCATGGGTGTGAACTATAACTTAACATTTTATTATCATTGTTGATAGACAATGATGCAAGGCACATTGCTCGCTATTGCGGGAGCTCGTAGTTTAGCAGTTCGGTATTACCGGTGTTAGTTGTCATGAGTGGGTTAGCTACCCCTGACATGTGAATTAGCTGTTACGTGATCTTGGAGACCTACGCATTTACTTGTTGTTACGTGGTTTGGGATACATACGCATTTACTTGGTCACGTGGTTTGGGAAACCTACGCATTTACTTACTTTACTTTGTGAACTCACCAACTTTATGTTGACACGTGATAACATGCTTTTGCGGGTAGTTAGCTTCCGGTGTCACAATTAGGAAGCACTGCACGTTTCACTGCATTTGGGGTCTTGGGCATACACCTAAATTACATATCATGCTTTTACATTTTCTTTCATATAGTTTTTGTTTGGGCGCGTTCTTTTGTGCATGGTTTTAAAAGGTTAAAAGTTGGTTTATGCTTCCGCAGCTTAACGAAACTTGATTTTTGAAAACGAACTAAATGGTTTGGGCATTTAGAGTTCATTCATATAACTTATGGCTTTGGGATCCTGGTATGTCATGCGCCTCGCGGTATAAACCCCGCAGTTGAAATTTGAGGGTGTGACATGCGACTTCTTGGGAGTTTTCTGAAAGAGATGTTTGAAGTGAAGATTACATTTGATGATGGCCACACAGGATACTACAAACCTCAAGACATCCGTTTCTCAGATGATGTAGATTTCTAACAAAGTTATCATAAAAAACACTGTTGAACCCAACTGAAGCAGACTTTGGTGTCAAACTCAAGAAGATGGTGAAGGCTCAAGTAGATCTGTGGGAAGGAATGGATGCCCAAGCAATTCCAGATGAAGATCCAGGTAGTGCTACCTCATCTGAAGATGATGATGACACGGAGGTTGCAGACATGATGGTTGAGTCAGAGGATGAAACTGACTTTAGGGTTTGATCTTTTTTGTGGTGCATAGTTAGTGGATTGGCAGTTGATATTTTTGGTGGTTTCTGTGTTTTTTAAGTGTAAATTTAACAATGGTTGTAATGTAATGACTTTAATTCACAACTTTTGGTTAATTAATGGAAATATGATGCATATTTTTTGTTTAAGACCCAAGTTAAATCAAGTATTCATTTGTTTGTCATTCTCTCGTTTTCAAAAAAATATAAGTTTGAAATGTGAAACATCATACATCTGCTAAATTCACAAACTCTATTTAATATGATATGTTGCTTTAAAATTTGCTATTGTAAAAACTTTGTAACTACAAAATCTGTTCTATACTACCCTGTAAAAGGTCTCTAAAACTCCAAAGTTTGTTTCTAGAACATATGTGGAATAAGACATGTTAGAACATATGAATATTATAGAACATCATCTAGTGTTACAACAACAACTTTTAATAACTTCAAAGGTCTTTTCCCATCCAACAGTCTGTTGCTATAAACTCTGCTGAATGGCACCTCTGTAAGTACAATATCTGTTCAATAATATAACTGTTAAATGGTCTCCAAGAGTCCAATCTATGTTAATACAACAATTTTATGCTCTACATTATTACACCATTTATTATTTATTATACAAAACATATACAAAAATTTTAAAACATATACAAAGGTGCCACCATTTAACAGCTATACTCTACAACATATGTTGTATAATAGATATTGAAACAGCTAAAAATAAAGAGAACCATTGACTGATACAAAATCCATTGAACAACAGATATTGACCAAAAACTTGAAAGGTCTTCTATGTTCCAAAATTTGTTGTACAAAGCCTAAAATATGTGAACTAAAAGCAAGTTTGAAACAATGGATATTATATAACAGATGTTTTGTAACAACTGACCATAACAGATGTTGCTATAAGCCATTACAACATAACTTTTATAACAAATGTTAACGACAGGCTCCTAAATTTTATAAATGTCAACACTAAAATTTCATAACAAACATATATAAAACATTAATAAACTCATTTATATTTAAAAGCTATGTATAAAATATTGAAACCTCTTCAATCTCGCTAAGCACATCAAAATACTTCTTCTAGCTTCAACTATGAATTCCTAAAAAAATGGTTATACAGACAGATATCCAACTAATTAAAACTTGTTCTGCATATTCATTTCACATTGTATATTGTAATATCTTACCTCTGCACGAAAAAATAGAATCATAAATGTAAAAGATATACAAAAATTTTATACTCTACATTATTACACCATTTATTATTCCAAGCCATCACTAAATTTGCAATTTTAACAATGGTTGCATTCAATTCTATCAACTGTCAAGTGTGTTAGAAGTTAAAACAATACTTTTACACACACAAAAAAAAAAACTATAGTAATATAAAAGAATCCTTACTTTAAGTCTTGAATATCAAAATTCATACATCTAATTTCTTTTGGAGCTCGTCAAAAAGACATCCATCATCTACAAAAATAAAAAATTCAAGTCAATCAATAATATGTTAACTTTAAAGCACCAATAAGAAAGTAAACTGTAAATTAAAGAATAATAGACAAACCAAAAGACAAGAGTTTCTTAATAGAGTCTTGAATCTTATCAACCTGAAAATAACCTTAAACAAAACATGAAGATCAAACACAGAATTGGTATTAATTAATTAAATTAATTAAAGAATAATATACAAACCAAAAGACAACAGTTTCTTAATAAAGCCTTAAATCTTATCAACGTGAAAATAACCATAAACAAAACGTAAAGATCAAACACAACTCTCACATAGACAAACCATCAAATGACATATACTTTACATGCTAATCCGTCAATATGACCTCCCTCTTTAGTTGGATTCAGATCGGTCACATATTTATTTAAATTTCAAAAGTGTTTTAGAAATTTCAAAACTGATATAAACAAAAAACGATGGATGTATTTGTTATGTGGTTAAGCTTATAAAGGGAGATACATGCAGCGTAATTAATGAAACACGATTCCCTATGTTAATTTAAAACTTCCCTCTTAAAATTTCAAACTTTGAGAGTTTAAAATCTGCAAATAGATAATCACAACATCTACTTGTTATGTAAACAGCTCAGTTATTGGTCTGAACAGTTGTTCGTCTATCGAGGCCAACGAACATATGGTGTTGACCTCAACAGTGCTAAATGATATTGGCACACGTTTTTTCTTGAATATTTTAAACTGATTGATGACATCATTATTCGTGTCATACAGGGAATCGTGGCATATCTCTAAGATTGACACCTCAGGTTTCCTATATCACTCATGACTCTACTATTATAGTAAGTATAGATTTGAAGGGGTGGTTTACAAAAGATAGCATGTGGTGATCAAGCCACTGACATGCGGTTTATAGTCAAGGTTGGACCTACCCCTATTCTAAAGGAAGCAACTGTCGTTAAGTCTCCCAAAATCCTGATGCAAGCCCCATGCCTCACCCATGTTGCTTTGCTTTACTACCCATGTTTGTTATAATGCATACTTCTTTTCGTTTGTTTTTTGTTTAGTTGCTTTTTCAATTTTTCTTTTTGATCCGTAAACAACTTTATTCATCACCCAAATATATACATTGGTTAGAGCTAGCAAGACGCTAGAGCATTTCAATACTTCGCCTTACTTAACTCAAGATCTAATCAAAACATCACACACAACCCATTTGTCCCACTCCAAGTGTTGTCATTTTGCCTGATGCTTGACACACATAATGGACGTCCATTTTGCTCCATTTTCAATTGTTAGTAGATATTAAGTTAATAGATTAGATTTAGTAGGTATTCGTGGGTTAGTAAAAAGGTTAGGAATGAAGAAATGAATTGAAGGTCTAGTTTTTCCTCTAATGTTCTATCTAGATTCTCTCTACTTTTTTGGATTGATTGTTTAACGATTGTTTATCCGATGAAAAAAATTGAAAGAAGCATGTGTGACTGTGGCGATGTTTGAACACTCAACCTCCTTGTGGAGGTACGCGCACCCGACCAACGAAGTTGGTTACTAGAAGTGAAAACTTTTAGTTAACAAGTTATTTGATTACTGTTCTCGTAGTTCTAGTCTTTTTGTAATAGTAACATCCATCCACATATATTGTAACTATGTTATGCAATAAACTAATATGTTGCAATTAAATTTAATTAAAAGAATAAAAATAGTGACCAGAAATTATGCCTGAAAACAAACTTCAGTCGACATAATTTATTTATTTTAAATCTGCATATACTAGTCCTTGTTATATTATTTGTTTTATCATCATGGGGATTGGGAATTAGTTTCTTGGCAACAATCCAAATATCCATAGAGAAAATAAAGATCAGACTACGATACGTAGTTGTCACTCGAGTGCTCTTTGTCGGATTATGTATCTTTATTTTTATTTATTTATTTATTTTAACTTCCAATTCTTACCAAGGTTATATCCATCTTGAAGGAAATTTGATATAGGGGTGACAAGTAAAATTGAATAGTCAAATTATAAGTGAAAATTTTGAAAAATTGAGCCACAATAGTTGAATCAGTTGAGAAACCGATGTTTTGATTATGATCGATTATGAATTAGTTGATAAAAAAAATTTATGCTCCGGTTATGGTACTATCTGAATGATTAATCGAGTTAACAAAATTGAGCCAACACTAATACAAACATATATAATCATTATAACTACATGCATCTTTCAATAAACTTCTTACACTAGCTATACCCACCAATGGACCTTTTGACCGCATTATCACACATTTGCTCAATCTCTCCATCTATAACAACCCATGCATAGTGTTTTCCATTGGGAAGCATTTGATAACCTTATCAATTTATGGACTTTAAATTAAGTCAATGGATCACTTTGATATATCTATCTTTATTCCATGAATGTATGTAGCTTCGCCAAGATTTCTCATTGCGAAACACTTTCCAAAATCAAGACTTAACATATTTGGCTCATCCTCCTATTCTTTCCAAAATCAAGGTTGGAATGACATTTTAAGTGAGTGGTATATAACCTATATACAACATCATTAAAATAGCTCCAACTAGTGCACTAGTAAATATTTGGCTCATTCTCCTATTCTTTCATATAACCGAACTCTTTAAATCTCTCATCAAATTGAAAAAATATAGCTTCTTGAGATGCTTGTTCAATCATAGATTAAATTATGAAACTTACATACTTTATTAGGGTGTTTTGGATTGATATAACATTCCGGTTGAGCCAACTTCATTAATAAAATGGTAATTTGGGGGAAAAAAAAGTGGCATTCGTCTTCCATATCTCACATAAAATGCAACTATGAAATTATTATGAACTTAAACATCCCTATGAGGGAAAATGTCTCCTCAAAATCAGCTCCTTGAGTATTGAGTAAACTATTCATTAACAGCTTGGTTTTGAAAGTATGAACGTTTTTATCCATGTCAGTTTCTTTATAAAAAGGGTGTTGATAAATGCATTCTCCATCTTATTAATTTTGCTGGTTGCACTTCCCCCTCAATGTGGTGTGGTGGAGTGATTTGTGGTGTATGTTTCTTCATAAGATACCAACTTTCAAAACAACCAACCATCCACAACATAAGATATAAAACCTTTTGCAATATTTTCCAAAGTCAAACAAACCATCAATCAAAACATTAGAAACAAAAGCAGTCGAATCCACCAAAAAAACTAATACCGTGTACGTTCACATAAGAACACATTAAACCACATAATAACTGTTCAAAACAACCTAAATAGTGTTCAAACGATGCACAATCTTGTCATGTGTTGTATCATTTAGTCGCTTCTTATACTTGTCACACAACTTATAGTACCTTCTCACGCCAGATTCCACCACATGTTTGGATTTGTTTATATCACTTAGAAGGATCTTCGTAATGTATTTACGCCTTAGACCATCCAGCTGAGCTCCTTGCTTTTCACAAAACTCTCCCTTGGCGTCCAGCTCGTTCGACAACCCACAAACCCATTCCTTCACAGATGTCCCTTTATACGTTTCCATATGACGCATCAAGAAGACCCCACAATCGATTCCATTGTGTATAGTTCTCCATGGAAACTCCAGTCTATGCGGTGCCATCTTTCTCAGTTTTGTAGCAGTTGTTGGCGAAATTATTTCCATGTACGCTGCCAACGCATCCCGCTGTTAGACAACATTCATAGTACATTAGCTTTGTGTTAAGTCAGCTACATTAAAAACAACATCTAAGTGTTTAAAAGATAACACTTACCATTTTTTCAGGCCATCCATGATACTTGGCATCATAATCGAATTCCAAACCACTGTTGTCTATTATAAATATTTCAGAAGTGGCAAAGTTGAATGAAATGAGGTAGTAATGATCCGAGCTATTAATGGGTATTAGAACATGTTGTATCCCCTTAATAGACTTTGCCTCTGTAGCTTGTATCACTGAATCCATGTTCTCTCTGAAATGTGTTATCCTTGTCTCTTCCGTTGCATCATAATCATCCTTCCACTGTTAATAGTTCAAAACAGTACGATTATTAGTGTTTTATATATATATATCTCTATGTCAATAAAACAGAAAGACCATATGTGTATTATATGTCGATAAAAAACATTACCAACATCACAGGCAAACAAAACAGACGTGGTACCACTACTAGAAAATACCCCTTTCTTGACGCGCATTGCGCGTCATAAAAGGGTGTTTATGACACACAGCAAAGTGTCAAGGAAGAACATGTCAAGAAAGGTTTATGACATGCAGGCGCGTGTCATCTTTTAATGACACGCGTTTATGACACACATTTATGACACTCTTTCATGACATGCATTTACGACACACTTTTATGACACTCATTTTGCGTGTCATGTTTTTTTTTTACCAAAAAAAAAATCTGCAAAATAACTAATAAATCTGGATTTATTTTTATATTTATAATAACAAAATCAATAAATATCAAAATAAAACTGCATATATTATATATACCACAAAAAAAATTACAATTAGCATTTGTCGAATCCTACCACTAGTTACAAAAATATTGTGTCAATACATTACGTTAGTCTAGACTAAACATACGGATACCTTGAAAATGAAGGTTGCGGCATAACCAGACCACTCTTCACGAATGACAATAATATCCGCATCCGTGTTAGCATCTACTCCGCATCATGTGCAACCCCAACAAATGCTTGCAATAAGTAATTTAGTATTAAGTCAGTATAAAGATCTGTTAAATCTGAAATGTAAACCTGCATGGATGGTTATCATATATAGTTGTGCTCAACAAATTTATCCACAATGTTCACAATACTATGTAGCTAACTACCTAAGTTCCATCAACTAAGACTTACATTGGAGGCTTCAGCAACAACGGCTGGCGGTCCTGTTAGGCGGCCGCAATGGCGTTGATGGGAGTGTACAAATAGAGCAGCAAAACCAAGTAGTTATTGAACCCCAAGCTCAGAAACTGCAGCCAAACCTATGCGCCTAAACGAATACGCGTGTGCAACCAAACCGCCCAAGCGCGCAGTTTTATTTTTGCCAAAACAACCTCAAACGCATAGCTTAATTGTTGCCAAACTGCCCCAAACACGCAAGTTATTTGCTGACAAAATAGACCCTATTGTGCAGATTTATCGCTATCAAAATAGACACAAACGCGTAATTTTTTTGCTACAAAAACAGGTCGCAAACGTGTAGCTTAATTGCTTAAATAGACTGGCTATTGCTGAAATGGGTTGCCTGGAAGGGTATAACTACTGAATATACAGTTACACACATATATATTTGATTGAAGTACTACCCTTAGAATATATAAAGCGTAACAAAATAGTTATCGGGCTAGATAACGACTGTATAATTTGTTTCCCGGTTTTAGAACATAACAGCAGGGAAAAAAAAGAACTAAAAGCACAAATTAGAATGGTAATACAAACATTTTTACATATTAATCAGTAATAAAACATCTCATGTAGATTTTGTTTATAATCAATTCACCCTCTAAGTTTTTTATAATCAATTAATGCCTATATACCTGATGATGCCCTGATAATATACTTTCCAAAACAATTAAGAACATATTAATAAGTTTTTTTTTTTAAAGTTAGAACAAAACGTTTTCGCAGAACTGTTGCAAATAGAAGCGCTTAGGCGCTTAATTCACTTAGGCACCTACTCGCTTAAACGCATAGGCGTTTAGTCGCCTATTTGCTTAGGTGTTTAGGCGCTAAAGTGTATGATTTGCTTACGCGACTAAGCATTTAGGCTCTTAGGCGCTTGATTCATTTGGGCATCTACTCACTTAGTCGCATAGGCGTTTAGGCGCTAATTAACATACCCAGCATTAAAGATTATTTGTTATTCACCCGCCGCCAGCCTTTGCAGCCAAAAAAACCAAATCTTTTTAATAAAAACTCCAACCGGACAATAACAAATAATAAATTAGGAAATAAATAAACATAAACCTTAACGAGCGGTACAAACCAATCAACCAAATCGTTCTCTCCTCATCTGCGAACCAATCCTACAAAGCGACTCAACAGCCTTATCTCTAACACACGTTTCCTCAACCGTACAAAGCGTTTCCAAAGGCGGAAACAAAACATGAGCATATTCCAACCCTCCAACATACGGTATAAACACGCCCAACTCTTCCGCCATCGCAAGAAGAACCTCGTCATCATCGTCATTGTTCTCACTCAAAAACGGAATCAACTCCTTCCGCGTCCGTTCCTCTCCTAATGCACGCGCAATCATCGAAAGCTTTCTAATAGAATTCAACCTCAACTAAATGTCATCACTCTTTAGCTCATCAATCAGTACCGCTATCGGGTACAACGGCTCGTCGACCATTAACATTATTCTCTATAGTTGTATAAAACTGCAATAGTTTTATATAAATTCAAAGGCAGTAATTCATTCAGTTACTAATATTAGTAAGTGAGTAACAATAAGTTAATTATGTAATAAAAGTAATAAAACAGAATTAATTAATTAAAAGACTGAGATCTAAAAGAAAGAACTAACCCTAGAATAACAAATCTGGGGGTAAATTGGTAATTAAATTTGGGGGAAATTTTTTATTTAAAAACGCGATTCTAATAATAATAATAATAATAATAATAATAATAATAATAATAATAATAATAATAAGTGTGCTTACAATGATAAGAGTAGTGATGGACTCTGTAACACCCCAACCAATGGCGGAATCATCGAGGTGCCACGTAGTGACGATTGTTCAAAAGCTCATGGTACTAAAATGTAAATATATGATTATTGAATATTGTTTTACAACAAGTGAAATTAAATACAAGACAACAAAAATAAAGATAATTGATTGATTTAATCTAAGTCCAAAGTCCTATGTGAAGCGTCAAGCAGCTTATCCTGAAACATGCACGAAAATAACTTTGTCAACATATAATGTTGGTGAGTACTACTTAGTTTTGTACATATAGTATAAGTTTTTGAAAAGTAGTACAATTCATGTGTCTAGCATCACCAATGCATTATGTAAACACGCAAGTAACCAAACAAGACAAAGATCAAATGTAAAGTTTGTACAATGTAATTGATAATGAGCACCTCAACACGTGTGAGTCTAAAAGAGCACCATAACACAAAGTTATGTCTAAATGAGCACCATAACATAAGTTATGTCTGTATGTAAAGAGCACCATAACATAAGTTATGTCTGTATGTAAAGAGCACCATAACATAAGTTATGTCTGTATGTATGATTTTGTATGTAAGCTACGTTCATGTTCAAGCATAAGCACAAAGATAATCAAGACACGTATATGAATTGTAAATGAATAAAAATGTATGTGTAAATGAATATGAAAGCTTTGTATAGTTGTGCATGAATCACCCCAAAAATTGTAAAAGCGAAAAAGGGGATAAGTAATACTCACCTTAGCAAGGTGGTAAGTCTTGTGTAATTGAATAAGTACAATCCAACGTTTGCCAAGTATCACCCTATGTATAATGTAACAAATAAGTCTAAGTCTATTTGGTCTATAAGTATTTCTAGGGTTTCGAGTTGGGGATAAACGTTTATTGGATTAATAAACAAATTGTTTATTAAATATAAGAAATTTAATAAATAAATAAATAAAAGTCTCTTTGTAAAATTTATAAGTGAATATAGTCACAACATAAGGTTTTGAGTATGAAAATAATTTTTATAAAATTATTTTCTTGAAAATAGAATATTTAATCTAATTATTTCAAATTGTCAAAATATGACTTTAATATCTAAAAATATTAAAATTAAAGAATTTTTAAATTAAAAATTGTATTTCTGTTCCAAATGAAAAGAAATAATTTATGTAAAATTTTGGTGCAAAAAATGTTGAAAAATGAATTTATTATGAATTATTTATGATTAAAACTAACAAAAATTGATTAAAAATATTAAACAAATGGTTTTTCAGAAATAAAAATTATTTCTAAAATGTATATTGTTATACAAGTTTAGTATAATTTTTGTGGAATTTTATAAAATCGTTTAGATTTTTTTATTGAATTTTATAATTTTAGGTGAATAAACTTGTAATATTTATAATATATATTAAATAAATTATTTTTGAAAAACTAAAAATTGGATGATGAACTTTATCAGTGGAAAAACATAAAATAAATTTTGTAGAATTTATAAAATAGTTTTAGTATTTTAAAAAGAATGAGATAATATAGGTATAAAGGATAACAAAAAAAAATATGTTTGATCATGATGGGACTCGAACCTGGGCCATAGGCCGGTTCAAGTCTTATCACAACTTGTCTCAACCAACTGATCTGTAGGTTAGTTTTGTGATAGGATTCCAAAACATTTTACATTTAACTCATAACTGAGATTCATGTTCTTCACCAAATTAACCCATATCGAGCCCTAGATTATCTAATTAAACGAATCGACAATCAATAACCCCTGTAAGGTTGGGGTTATTGCTCGTCTATGGCCGATTAGCAAAACCCACAAGGAAAAACGCACTTACAATGACGAATTCGGGTATGTGGCTCGGTCAACTGAAAGGTCAACCCGAGCTAGTATGCTTCGAAAGGCGAATTAAAACAGAAATTGAGTGTGAGGGTTTGTTCATTGGTACTCTTAGGCTCTCTATGAACGTTCAATTTATAGTGCCATAGCGAAATTGGAAGGTCTTTAATCTTTGACCATGACTTGGTCAAAGTCGAGTAATTATCTCCATTATATAGTAAACATAGGATAATTGGCGCGTTAATGATGTGTTAGTTGTTTAGGCGAGATTAATTAGTCAAAGGTTTCCATATTGTTTCAATTAAAAGGGGTCAAAGATGGAGTTGAAAAAAAAAAATAATAAATAATTAATGTGGATGATGGCTGGTCTGCGTAACAGCAGAGGAGGAAGAAAGGAAACAGATGCGAAACAATGCTTAAATACAATATAGATTGGGATTGTAACAAAGACTGATGTGTAGCCCAAATGGTTGGACGTGAGAGTGTGTTGTGCTGCTGACCCGGGTTCGAGACCGGGCAGCAGCATGTATTTGTTTCTTTTTTTTTAAAGGTAAAGAGGAGTGGACTTGGGCCTGATCTGATTGGGCTTGGTACTTGGGCCTGTGCAGTGGGCTCCGAGAATAGTTAAGGGTTTTAATACAATGGTTTGGGTTTGGGCTAGATAGTGGGTTTCGAATGAGTGTTAAATTTTATTATTACTAGGAATATTATTATTATTATTATTATTATTATACAAAAATAAAAAAAATGACGGATGTCACAGCATCCCCTACTTTTAGAAACTTCGTCCCGAAGTTATTAGAAACATAGGGTTATGGATGCTTGGGTAATAACTGTGGTTTGGAAAACAGAGTGAATTGTTTCGAATGATTTGGATAAGAGGTTTGATAGATGTGAGTTAAGGATTGGATTAGGTTCGTCTCGAATAATAAGGAGAATAAAACACTAAACTTCAAGTTTTAGGACTTCTAAAATAATTGCATGAGTTGATTGACTATAGAAAGACTAAATGAACTACCAAGTAACTAGAGTTGTTCCTGGTCCGACTTCCAGTCTCACTTTCAATGCATCATCAGTGTTTGTATACAGGGTGTACCGCAGCTAACCCACCACACCTTTGATACCTTGAAAACGTACTGGACGTCTACCAAAAACTCTAATAGAATTTCACACTACCCTAACGCACCTGTAAATTCATGATTACGTTCCGGACCGGAATCATCAATTTACCTTACATTAGGGTTTTATGTCCTTCTATGATCCTAATCTAACACACAATACAGCAAATAAGTTTCACAAGAAGATGACACAACAAACACGTTGAGTTACAATGAGATGTTATCAATGAAATGAGGCCATGTAATAATGAGGTCAATTGCATTGGTTTGCAATGACTTGTAAGCATAACTGTATTTAAGTATGGGCTACCACTCGTCCGAGGAGCCATTTAAATGAAATGTTTATCAGAGTTGCGTGGATAATACACACGTGCAAGCAAGTTTGTAAGTACTGCAACCATTAAGTGTAAGTGTTATCTTAGTGGCCTATAGAAATAGATTACGAGTATCATGAATAACTAAATGTTCAATAGATTGTCAAATCAAGGGAAAAATTTTCAAGTTTCATATAACAAACAATGATGTTTTTAGAAAAGCTCTGTAGGGTCAAGTATTAAGTTTTTAGTAGTTTGATTTTCATGTAAATCAAGTCCAAATGTTTCAATAAAATGTAAGGTAGAGTCTGAAACTTATACGATATAAAATAAACGTAATCGAATATGATAAATTTCCAATCGGTGTACGTACACAATAGTATGCAAGGAAATTTCTAGATGTTATATGCCTATGAGTATGACATAATTGGGTACAAAATGATAATAAGATCAAGAAAATGAAAACACGAGTATCATGAATAATTAAATGTCCAGTGAATAGTCAAATTAAGAGGAAATCAAGTTTCACAAACAATGATGTTTTGGAAAAATCCTGTAGAATCAAGTATCAGGTTTTTAGTAGTTTGATTATCATGGGTAACTAGCTCATGTGTGAGAAGGTGAAGGATATGAATTTAGTTCTTGAGAGGATGATGAAAAATCTTGAAGCAGAATCAAGGTTGTGAGAGAATGTGAAGATAGTTGATAAAGAGTTTATTTTATAGTAAGGAGATTATGTAGCAGTGTAAATTTTGAGGTTTGGATCAAAGGTTATAATCAAGTGTATAAGAAAACATGACTGTGGTATATGCCAAATATTGTAAAAATTTGAACAAGTTGAAAATGAGTGAGTGTCGATGGAGAATCTAGAGACTAGATATTATTCCTATAAAAAAAATTATTTTCAAAATTGGTTTTGTACATAAGGCAAAAGTTGTTAAATAGTACAAGCTAAGTAGGCTTTGATTAAAATATTCCTGTTAGTTGGAGATTTCAAACATGACATTTTTGAAGATCAAGGTTTTATTAGTGATTTTTAATAGTTTAAAGCATTATATAGAAAATCGTTTGTTACGTCAATAAACAATTGAATTTAAGTTCGAGGACATCCTTTTAAAAAAATATGTACTTTGTAAAGTTACTAGGTAATACAACAAGTTTTAGAAATCTTTAGTTTGTGCTAAGGTATGAGGTTATAGTTTTTAAAATAAATAACATGTGGAGAAAAGAAATAATATGATTTGGGTAGGGTGTTGAATATTTAAAAAGTGGCTAAGAGGGTAAGGAGAAGTGTGATTGTGAAATCCATAGATGGTTATGAAAGTATGAACTTGTAAGCAATATATGAAAATCGTGTAATACAAAATATTGTATATGAATCGAGAGAGTATTATTGAAAAAAGCTTGCATAAAATGCTTGGAGTGCCCTTGTCTAGCTGTAAAGCCCAACAAGAGCGTTGACTTTTCAAAGGAATTGAACCCAATGGTGAACAAAGAAGGCATGCTTTAGCCTATAAGTGGACACTCACTCCAGGAATCCCCAGGTAAGCATAACAGGTCCGTTATTGGATTTATGCGCTATGCTTGCCTATGCCAGAAAACCCAGTGTACAGGCATCCACCCTTCCAGATTGCACGTGTCCTTATCACACTCATTAAAGTTCAACATCTTTGAAGGAGCAAAAATAAGAGTAGGCATTATGCCTAAGAGTGTCTTCAAGAAAGGTACTGCTCCCGTTCCATGATTGATGTAAACTTTCCACTCCCTGTAGGACATCATCTCTATGCACCATGATGAAAGATGAGGAGGATAAGAGAAAGATAGAAGAAGGAAAGTAGAGGGAATGAGGGTAAGGCAATTCAGGAGATATTATGCATGAAAGTTGGAGTTCGGTTATAGTCTAGGCCATTTTATATAATAACCTAGTTCCCTATAACCATGGCTCTGATACCAATCTGTAACACCCCAACCGATGGCGGAATCATCGAGGTGCCACGTAGTGACGATTGTTCAAAAGCTCATGGTACTAAAATGTAAATATATGATTATTGAATATTGTTTTACAACAAGTGAAATTAAATACAAGACAACAAAAATAAAGATAATTGATTGATTTAATCTAAGTCCAAAGTCCTATGTGAAGCGTCAAGCAGCTTATCCTGAAACATGCACGAAAATAATTTTGTCAACATATAATGTTGGTGAGTACTACTTAGTTTTGTACATATAGTATAAGTTTTTGAAAAGTAGTACAATTCATGTGTCTAGCATCACCAATGCATTATGTAAACACGCAAGTAACCAAACAAGACAAAGATCAAATGTAAAGTTTGTACAATGTAATTGATAATGAGCACCTCAACACGTGTGAGTCTAAAAGAGCACCATAACACAAAGTTATGTCTAAATGAGCACCATAACATAAGTTATGTCTGTATGTAAAGAGCACCATAACATAAGTTATGTCTGTATGTATGATTTTGTATGTAAGCTACGTTCATGTTCAAGCATAAGCACAAAGATAATCAAGACACGTATATGAATTGTAAATGAATAAAAATGTATGTGTAAATGAATATGAAAGCTTTGTATAGTTGTGCATGAATCACCCCAAAAATTGTAAAAGCGAAAAAGGGGATAAGTAATACTCACCTTAGCAAGGTGGTAAGTCTTGTGTAATTGAATAAGTACAATCCAACGTTTGCCAAGTATCACCCTATGTATAATGTAACAAATAAGTCTAAGTCTATTTGGTCTATAAGTATCTTCTAGGGTTTCGAGTTGGGGATAAACGTTTATTTGATTAATAAACAAATTGTTTATTAAATATAAGAAATTTAATAAATAAATAAATAAAAGTCTCTTTGTAAAATTTATAAGTGAATATAGTCACAACATAAGGTTTTGAGTATGAAAATAATTTTTATAAAATTATTTTCTTGAAAATAGAATATTTAATCTAATTATTTCAAATTGTCAAAATATGACTTTAATATCTAAAAATATTAAAATTAAAGAATTTTTAAATTAAAAATTGTATTTCTGTTCCAAATGAAAAGAAATAATTTATGTAAAATTTTGGTGCAAAAAATGTTGAAAAATGAATTTATTATGAATTATTTATGATTAAAACTAACAAAAATTGATTAAAAATATTAAACAAATGGTTTTTCAGAAATAAAAATTATTTCTAAAATGTATATTGTTATACAAGTTTAGTATAATTTTTGTGGAATTTTATAAAATCGTTTAGATATTTTTATTGAATTTTATAATTTTAGGTGAATAAACTTGTAATATTTATAATATATATTAAATAAATTATTTTTGAAAAACTAAAAATTGGATGATGAACTTTATCAGTGGAAAAACATAAAATAAATTTTGTAGAATTTATAAAATAGTTTTAGTATTTTAAAAAGAATGAGATAATATAGGTATAAAGGATAACAAAAAAAAATATGTTTGATCATGATGGGACTCGAACCTGGGCCATAGGCCGGTTCAAGTCTTATCACAACTTGTCTCAACCAACTGATCTGTAGGTTAGTTTTGTGATAGGATTCCAAAACATTTTACATTTAACTCATAACTGAGATTCATGTTCTTCACCAAATTAACCCATATCGAGCCCTAGATTATCTAATTAAACGAATCGACAATCAATAACCCCTGTAAGGTTGGGGTTATTGCTCGTCTATGGCCGATTAGCAAAACCCACAAGGAAAAACGCACTTACAATGACGAATTCGGGTATGTGGCTCGGTCAACTGAAAGGTCAACCCGAGCTAGTATGCTTCGAAAGGCGAATTAAAACAGAAATTGAGTGTGAGGGTTTGTTCATTGGTACTCTTAGGCTCTCTATGAACGTTCAATTTATAGTGCCATAGCGAAATTGGAAGGTCTTTAATCTTTGACCATGACTTGGTCAAAGTCGAGTAATTATCTCCATTATATAGTAAACATAGGATAATTGGCGCGTTAATGATGTGTTAGTTGTTTAGGCGAGATTAATTAGTCAAAGGTTTCCATATTGTTTCAATTAAAAGGGGTCAAAGATGGAGTTGAAAAAAAAAATAATAAATAATTAATGTGGATGATGGCTGGTCTGCGTAACAGCAGAGGAGGAAGAAAGGAAACAGATGCGAAACAATGCTTAAATACAATATAGATTGGGATTGTAACAAAGACTGAGGTGTAGCCCAAATGGTTGGACGTGAGAGTGTGTTGTGCTGCTGACCCGGGTTCGAGACCGGGCAGCAGCATGTATTTGTTTCTTTTTTTTTTTTTTAAAGGTAAAGAGGAGTGGACTTGGGCCTGATCTGATTGGGCTTGGTACTTGGGCCTGTGCAGTGGGCTCCGAGAATAGTTAAGGGTTTTAATACAATGGTTTGGGTTTGGGCTAGATAGTGGGTTTCAAATGAGTGTTAAATTTTATTATTACTAGGAATATTATTATTATTATTATTATTATTATTATTATTATACAAAAATAAAAAAAAATGACGGATGTCACAGACTCATTCATCCAGCGGCTTTCTTCCAAATAATGGCCAATAACAATGCAAGCACATAGAAGAGCAACAAACAGATTAATATTAACAACCGAATCGTATTCGGAGGTAGCTAGTGTACCGGTCTTCATCTTTCCGATTAATGACAATAAATCAGGCAACATTGTACGTACGTAGTAGACAATTTTGATCACATAAGCTACTCTTCACCTGCCAACACAATTGATATGTAAATAGATAAATGAAACTCACTGTGAAATATTAACTTTAGTCGCTCCAGGTTATCCGGTAGACGAGGAGATGGATCGTATAGATGAAGAGAACCAGCGGCGAGAGGATGTTGGAGTGTATAGCGATTGCCCTTGCAGATCTTTCAATTGAGGGGTTTCAGAATGAGGGTTTCTGATAATGGAGAGGTTTCGATTGAGGGTTCAAAATGAGCTAGGGTTTCGATTGAGGGGTTTCAGTATGTATGTATGTGTTTGTAGAATGAGG
Organism: Ambrosia x helenae; assembly: GCA_030844895.1. Classification (NCBI taxonomy): domain Eukaryota; kingdom Viridiplantae; phylum Streptophyta; class Magnoliopsida; order Asterales; family Asteraceae; genus Ambrosia; species Ambrosia x helenae. The sequence goes on from CM061223.1 coordinate 54,771,757, forward strand.
GTTTCTATTGTTTCTAAGAAGATTGGACACAATACATGATAGATGAAAGGGCGGGACTTAAATATGTGGGAGGGAAATTAGAAATGTGTGAAATCATGACGCTAAACATGACACACAATTGTTATACTGTCATGGTTTTTGAATTCTCGACATCAGATTGTTGACACGCAAAAAAGCGTGTCATTATTTAACCAATTTTTATAAACCATGACACTTTTTTTTATGACACACGCTTTGAGTGTCATAAATAGGTGCGTGTCATTAAATGTGTGTCAAGATAGGTTATTTTTCTAGTAGTGTACCGTTCCTTTTCGTCAGTATCTCTCTTCATAATTCAACACGTTTGACCAGGCACTTATTACATCTACATGGATTGTAATACCTGGGCGCAATGATTCCATCGGCGACCTCATCACAGTAGCCCCCGGTTCAACCTTGAACACCACATCCCTTGTTCAATTGAATCATTTTATTAGGTACGATCGTAATATTATTCACATAATTTAAAAAAAAAATATTAGTAAACTAATACAAACCATTTACTATTCCAAGCTGAGAACATATATTTAGAAACATCATCCTCTGTTTTAGCCATTTTGTCCTTCAATGAGACCACGCGCTTAACATACGGTGACCTCAACGCTTCTGCCAAATATTTAGCACGATTTGGCCTGCTTGTTTTGTCATCCAACTTCTTCCCTTTACATGCATCATCCTTAACGTATTCACGAGACTAAGAGATCGGTTTCGCCTCAACCACCTTTACTTGTGTTTCAAGAGTCTTGTCAATATGTCCACTTTTCATACATTCCTCAATTTCAGCCAAAAATGAATCAGTCATCGGAGATTGGGTAAGCTGCATCACCGATGCTTTTCCATGAGTTGGTGTTTTATACTGATCTGAATCCTCCTGTTCATCAACACCTGATGTATGTTTGTTTCCAACCAAAGCCTCCCACTTCGCTGTCTTTTCCTTTATCACATCATTTGTGGGGTACATTGATAAGGCTTCAGAGATTGTGTTCCGTATCATAGATACAATGCTATCATAATCATTACTATGGTCATATAACAGCTTGATAGTCATCTAAGGGAATCATACAATGTTAGTAGTGTTTTATGATTATCTTTTTATAAAATCCAAATAAATGTTACTGAATGCATAAATGTTGCATATCATTATGTTTACCTCTAGATACTCATCATTTTCATGAACACCAGGTTCGGTTTCTGCAAAACCCTTTGTCGGTTCACCACATGTATCCACGCCATCCTATACAGATTCAATATATAATCAATCATGTTTTATTTTAAATTTCAATATTTATATTTCACAATAAAGCTTAAATAAAAGACTACCTCGGCATGTTCATCAAACACTATTGATTGTGTTTGAGTGAAATCTTCATATTCGTGCACCACATGTATTCTATACTCCCCATCAGAGGCCACGTATGGCTGTATAGCCTGTGATTCATACTGCGACATCAAATAGTCCGCGCAGTGTGTAGATACCCAGGTGTGCATCATCATCTTCAACATAATCATCTTGCACTTGAACTTTGGAGGCATCTTCGGGATATTCGACAGTTGTTTCAACGACGTTCTCACCAATTACCTCCTCTGGTTCCGTAGTTCCATCATGTCACACCCTCAAATTCCACTTGCGGGGTTTTACCGCGAGGCGCATGACAAACCAGGATTCAAGTCAACGGTCACAATAAACAACACTATATGCATAACACAAAACCCAAAAGATATAATTATAAAAGCATAAACTGTAGCGGAAGCTTTAAATGTTTACAACCCAAAAGACATAGTTCAAATGTTTAATGAAGACCATGCTCTAAACCCTAGACGCCCGTGCCGACTCGTGCGCCTAGATCCAGTTGTTGCTACCTTAGCGACCTGAGAAAAACATGCCAAAAGACGTCAACATATAATGCTGGTGAGTTCACAGGTTTGTTCAAAAATGTTATCCAAATGTTACCATGTCCATACTATATCAATGCTACCAAGTACGCTAGCTAGGCGTATGTTTTATTACTACTACGATTGGAAACCATTACTGGACACGTTTAGCAATGTTTAGCATGTTTAGCAGCCCGTAATGTTCAGCACGATGATGTTCCTGTTCGAGACAATATGCACCCGCCCGGCCCTCCAAGCCGACGAGTGGGGCAGGTCACGCCCAATAGATCTATCCACATTTCCCCCGTTGTGCAAACCCGCACATTCATGGTTTCCCCCGGGACTTTCCAAAAGATCGTATAGCAATATAAAATTAAAACCATAGTATGACATATGTTACCAAAACTGTTTAGCGCATGTTTTCTCCCCCAAAAGTTAAAGCATTAAAAAGTGGGGCCGTGAACTCACCTTAGATAGCGTTCCTCAAATGTAAGTAAAAGATGTTTAGCCCTTGATGATCCCTCTACCGGAGATCTATCAAAATGTTCACATAAGTGTTCCGACTAATAACCATAAGGTTATCTAGTCCCCGATTGTCCAGATCATAACCAAGTATGTTTTTAAAACGTGTTTAAATGTTTAACCGACACGCTAGACCGACCCGACATCCCGTTGGTGACCCATTACCCTAACTAATCAAGTACACATAGATTACACGCAAGGTTCAAGCATAAAACACTTAGTTTGTATCAAAAATCTCATTTTTGTTATCGCAGGGTCGAACGTAGTCCTGGGAGGTCGAAGGTGGCCTTAACTGGTCGAATGTGGCTTTGAACCTCCACCTTCGCCCCTTTTCTTCCCACCTTCGCCCCTTTTAGCTCATTCGCCCCTTTTAGTTTCCAGGTTCGCCCCCTGGAACCCACCTTCGACCGTTCGACTGGTCGAAGGTATTCCAGGTTCGCCTCTGATGTCAGATTTTTCCAAAAACGCGTCGAAAAACATCCGAAAACATCACGAAACATCACGAGTTACAGCAGTCAAGCATCATTAATATATTCCTACGAAACCCTACCAATTTTACCCCAAAATCTATCCGTTTTACAAGTTTCCTAAAATAGTAAATTATGGAGATGTCACATCACCATGCATGAAAATATTACCCAATTAGGAAACTTTCTGAAATCGATCAATAATCCGTCCATCATACTCGAATCATCATGAACAAGAAACCCCTATCATAACCTTATCATAATCATCCAAAAACAAACCCTAAATCTAACTAAAAACCCTTTTAATCGCCAAAACACCATCAACAATCAAAGGTAACATGTTTCAATCATAACCCATCATTAATAACAGCCCTAGGTTGTTGTCATATCATCTATACAACAAGTAATCATCAAACAATGCATAATATCATACTAACACATGTTTATTTGCATAAAAACTCATTGTTTATGAATAGGTTTTGGTTAGGAAAGGTTTTTATTCATAAAATAGGTTGATATCAGATCTGGACCCTTGGGGTTTAGATTAAAACAAGTCAAAATTGTTTAAAAAGGATTTGTAATGAAGAACACACCTTAGATCTTCACTTGTAATGATTTAGAGAGTTAGGTTATGAAAAACAAGCTCAAAAACTCCTTCCCCAATGATAATAGCTGATAGAGAGTGTTTGGAGGCGTTTAGGGTTTGTGAAATGGTGAAAAATGGCTAAGGATGGTATTTATACCCAGTCCAGGTTTGCCCATTTTATGTGGTCGAATGTGGAACTTTTCCACATTCGCCCCTTTTTAATGGTCGAATGTGGAATCTTTCCACATTCGCCCACTTTGTTTCTACATTCGCCCATTTCTCAAGTTCCATTTCCACATTCGCCCACTATTTCCACATTCAGGTCATCAGCACTTTTTAACACATGTTAACAGCACTTTTAACACATGTTAACCTTTTTCCAGTTTGTCGTGTTTAACGCATTCTAACACATCTTAACACATAAGCATGCATCCATAGTCTATACTTAGCATGTTTAGGCACGTATAATCATTTGTACATCATTTAAGCAAGTATAAGCATACAATTCACCACACGACCCATAATCTACACATATACTTAATTAGTTCATGTAATGTCACCAACGACGGAACCCGGTACTAATGTATTCCCAAAACGACTCCCAATGATCCTCCAGATCATTGACCTGGACAATCCTAATTTGACCCAACTCAACTGACCCAGTTAAGTTTGTTTATAAACGTTTCTCGCTAAGGTAGACTTAGATGTTACTATTATGTTTAAGCCGAACATGCGGGTGTCACACATCACGTTCACCGTTTTTTGTACTCAAAACAGCCAAGCCACCCGTTTTAGGAATCTGGTCACCCTTCTTTGGTGCATCATTTTCAGCATCATTCTTCACATACGGGTACTCTTGATCAGTCGGCATAGCCTCGTCAATCGCCAACTGCTGTTTGAACCAAAGTGTGTCCAACTTCAAAGAAAGAGTCTCTAAGACATCATTATCAACCATTTCAATTATATGACGCTCGACACCTCCATCATTCTCCACAATTCCTTGATCATGTGCTAATGCAACCTGCAAACGTTGTATTATAAATATTATTACCATGTTTTACAAACATAACCAGAATTAAATTTGTCTAAGGGGAGTGTACATACCGCAAGCAAAGCAAGAGGTCCAAGGAAATCTTTATCTTCATTCCACTTTTTAACTGTTCTGTTTAAGCATGTAATCATGTATTTACACAAATTTATGCTCTTTATTTCAACTCCCTTTTTTACCGAATGCAGGAAACGTAGATTCACGGTGTTATTTCCTGTCGTGTCACCCATTATAGTGTTGAAAAGCACTAAGAAAATTAGGATGAATAGCCTTCCACAATCATGTCTAGTTTCCATGTACTCACGAAACTTAATTGGATAATGCCGTTTTTTATCTCCATCAAACTGATTCCTCCATTCGGCAACGACTTTATCGTTTTCTCTTGGCCTGCTGTGTACTTCTATTTCAGTCTCACCTTTTGGTATGCCGAGCATTTCATGCACCAAATACGGAGTGATATGTATCTGGTGACTACCAAGGTTCAATACACACGTATCTGGATCATAGTTACTAACCAAAAACCAGCCCATATGTGTCGGAACAGTGTCTATCTTAAATCCAAGTATTGGTCCAAAACCAATATTCACAACTGCCTCCCTTTGTTCACTGTTCAACGACGCAATTAGTTTCACTAGATTGTTTGCTTTTGTTCTTATCTTTATTTTGTTCCCCGCGTAGCGCACATACTCCTTGGTTGATCTCGCTACCTCCGCAACCACGTTTGATCGTTTGGGTAGTCGGGCGACTTGTTTTTTGGTCATCCTTTTTGGTGCTTTAATTGCAACCTTGTTGAGTGAAACCTTTTTGTTCATATCTTGTTCGACCATTTTTTGTTTTTTAGGTAGCGGAGTCTCGAAGTCGTCATCCGATCCCTTGGCAGCATCATCAACATTACCTACATCTTCACATAGTGTGTTGTATTCAACAAAAGTATAAGTACATATACGGGGAATAATAGAAATGTATGTAAAAAAACACTTCTTATAACTTACATGGCCTTCTTAGTTGGTAATTCCCCTGATTGTTAACTGATACTGCAGCTAATGCTTTTTTTGGTTGTGGGGTCTCGATCACATTATATGAATCCCGTTCAACCTCCTGGACTTGACCTACATTTCGTATAGTATCATGTATTCAATAACAATCCAGAGTATATGGATGTCAGTAAACAATAGCAGATTACTACAATGGATTTTTACCTTCGTCATTTTTCTTTTCGCTGTCCGAATCATCCAACACTAGTGGCTTATCAATAGTGTTTTTGAATCTTTTAAAGTAGGTGTTCCTAGCTATTCGTTCACTCTTTCTAACTATTTGGATATTGTGTTAGTAATAAATTTTAGGCACATTCAGATATAACAACATAACAATACTAATAGATCTATTATAACTGTTGCTAAAATACCTATATAACACTACAGGTAGAATCTATAACATAAGTTTAGGGCGGGTGAAAATAACCCATACGCTTGACCCTCTTTGTCCAAAATGCGAAAAAATAAACAGTGATTCTTATGAAAACTTAAAACCCTATAAGAACAAAAAAAAAAAAAAAAATCCCTATAAAACACTCTCAGACGCATATCATCAAACACATTACATGCATCAATAAAGATAAAAAAAAAAAACCCAATTTCTAAGTAACAATTTCAAATATAAAAAAAAGGAAAAAAAACACCCAAGTTTCAGACTTACCTCTGCCGCTGGAAGCATTCAACGGCCGTTTACCCTTTCCGGTGGACACAACCTCTATTGGCGATTTACTTGAATGACCCTTCATCCTTTCAATTTGTAAAACACCACAAGGTTTAATAGAAAGTTGTTTGAAGAACCGAGTACTTTAGGGTTTATAAAGAAGTTAGGGATGGAAGATGATGATTGATTGTAGTAAATCATTATTATCGGTGTTTTATTTAGTTTCCTTTGATAAATTGGAGAGAAGGTGTTTGTAACTGAGGAAGGTTGCGTGAATGAAGCTATTTAGAAACGGTTTTCTTTTTTTTTTCTTTTAAAACACGAGTAGATTACTATTATACCCCTGTAATTATTAATATTACAATAATCATAAAACACTAATTACAATCATGCCACTCATTTAATCTAGACCATCAATAATCTAATTCAATTGCCTAAAACACTTCCTACACTTTTTAGAAAAACACCACTTTCTACATGAACCCCACCCTATATATATATATATATATATATATATATATATTCATTCTTCACATTAATTACTTTTGTCTTTTTCTGGTTTTTTTATACAATATATATATATATATATATATATATATGTTATATAGGGGAAAGGGATGCTAGAAACCCTCTAAAACGAAGAAACTCCCGGAAACCCATCTTGTGGACCACATTGCACCACATCACCCATTAGAAAATATATTATTTTATGTCTTGAGGGGTATATTAGACATTTTATCTTTCCCCCTATTTATAAGTTTGAATATTTTTGTTCTCCCTCCTATATAAACAAGATCTCTCCCTCTCTCACACACATACTCTCTCTCTCACATTCTTTCTTCTCTCTCTCTCTCTCTCTCTAACAATCAGAATTCTTTCACCACCCCCCAATACCACAGATGCCACCCCTCTCCTCCCCTCGTCCCTGGTCATCACCGTCGTCGTCGTCCCTGTTTCCACCGCCACAGCCACCACAGCTTCATAATATTATCACACCCCTGTTCTAAATCATGGATCAAAAACCAGTTTCTCTCTTTCTCGATTAATAATCAAACAAATCATCACACCCCTGTTCCTTGTCATCTTCCTAATCGTCTCATCGATCTATGCTCACAGGTATGGGTGAAGTGGGTGGTTCCGGCAGTGGATGGGTTGTAGGGGGTAATATTGTTACCTGATGGATGAGTATTTGGAGTGGAATAAGAGGATGAAGGGTTCGACGATGAGGGGAAAAAAAGATTTTTTGATGAGGTGAGAACAAACTACTGTTTTAACAGAGGTGATGTTTCTAATCAAGATATTTCGAGAAGCCCCTGTTCTTTGTTTTGTTTATGTCTAGCTATATATATTTTTTTTTATTTTTTTTAATATATGTGTGTTACTTGGCCTATCCACGTGTGATTGTGATACTTATATTTTTTTTGTAATATGTGATTCTGTGTTACTTGGCCTATCCACATGTGATTGTGTCTCACAGCTAAACGAGAAGTTCCAAAATAGATTATCCTAATCAAAGTGTTACTTGTTATTTTTATTATACAATTTTTTTATTAGTAATAATAATAATAATATTGGATTGGTCTCGTGACGGGTATTCTTTAATAATATGTCATATATACAGGTTCAGTTTTTAGTTTCGCACACTATCATCTCGTTTATCACTGGTCTCTATTAAAATAATCGCAAAAAAAAAATTTGGGGTCTTTACCGGGTTGTTGCAAGGTCCATCTAGTGGGCTTTGTGAGTTATGTGGTGTTTTGTGTATAGGTGTTTCGTATGTAACAGCACCACTAAGTTGGTATAAATAATTAGTTTCTGATTTTTTTTTTGCCAGATACAAAGTTTTGATTTTTTGACTTTCATCAGTTACACATGGGATCAAATCTATGTTGTGTCTGTTTCGTATGTAACAGCAGAATTAGGTTGGTATAAATTAGCTTCTGATTTTTTTTACCAGATACAAAGGTTTGATTTTTTTATTTTCATGAGTTACACATGTGTAATATTGATTAATAATAATAATAATAATAATAATGTATGTTTGCATCTGTTTTCATATGTAACACCATAACTAATCAACATACATTCCACCCATTATTATTAATATGTTTTTTTAATCAAAATTGGTGAATTTTAATGTCTCTTAACATATGCAACAATATGTCTGATTTGTTTTTTTACCAGTATGTGCATGTTTGTATGAGTATTATAATGTGTGGAATGTATGTTTGCCTTTGTTTCCTATATTGCGCCTGTTTCGTATATAAATTAGTTTCTGATTTTTTTTACCAGATACAAAGGTTTGATTTTTTGACTTTCATCAGTTACACATGGGATCAAATCTATGTTGCGTCTGTTTTCGTATGTAACAGCAGAACTGAGTTGGTATAAATTAGCTTCTGATTTTTTTTTTACCATATATTAATTAAAACAAAGGTCACTAATCATGGGATCAAATCTATGTTTGCGTCTGTTTCGTATGTAACAGCAGAACTAAGTTGCTATCAGTTTCGTATGTTTGATAATCTTGATAACTAAATGGATAAAACAATGCTTGTTTGTATCAGTTTCGTATTTTTTTTTTTGTAATCCAGATGGTTAACATACGTTAAGACCGGGGGGGGGGGGGTTTACATGTAAATTGATGATTTTTGTTTTGTTTTTTTTTTTTTTTTTTTGCAGGTGAGCATATCTTTTTGCATTAAAGATGAAGATGATTATCAAGAATGAAGTGTAGACAATTTTTTTTATTTATGATAGTTTTTTTTTATCATTTGTTGATTTGTAATGATCGTTTTGTTTGATTTTAGCACTTTTGTAAGAAACAATTCTTGTGTACATTTGAATGTTTTTTTTATCTATAAAGTTTTTAATTGATTATATACAATCTATGTGTTTTAACGTATGCAACAAAAAATCACATATGAGACCAGAGTCTGTGCAATTTTAACGTACACAACACTGCATATGTTACATATGTAACACGACGTGCTGACAGATTTAGGACCATGGTCACAAAAGTATGAGAGAGATGATGTGACATGTGTGGGGTTCACTTGTCATATGTGCTTTTCAGAAAAAAAACATTTGACCATTGTGCCCTTATTTTGTCATCTACCTTATTAAATCTATTAAAATAATATGGAATGAATCTAGGCCATTGATCACTTTAGATCAATGGCTCTCATAAGGTTTACAATGTTTCTTCATTTTAAGTGGGTTTTTATTTTAACCACCCCCTATATGTTTTCATAAGAATTAACAAAATGGTGATGTGGTGGAGTGATTTGTGGTGTATGTTTCTTCCTTGAGTGCTTGGGGTCGAAACCCGTTTTAGTTTTTTTTTACAACACACACACACACACATATATATATATATATATATATACACACACACCTATGGTTTAATAAGAATTAACAAAATGTGTTAGTAGTGGAGTGGTTTGTGGTGCATGTGTCTTCTTTGAGGTCTTGGGTTCGAAACTCGTTTCAGATTTTATTTTTTTACAACATTTATTATATATATACATATGATATTAACATAATAATAACGTCTTTACGTATTTATCTAAAGACTCTATGGGTGCGCATTGCGCACCCTTAAAACCCACTAGTTATGTTTTATTAGACTCATGAGAGATTCTACTGGATCTATGGACGTCTCATTTTATATTATGTACCATATTTTACTTGCTTGGGTTCAATAATTTCTTATTGATGGATGATCACAACCTCAAGTGTAATTGATTGGGGTTCTTGAATCTCTTCCAAGTTCTACATCGTTCATATTTATCCCTTAAGTTTATCGTTCTTATTTATCCCTTATGTTTAGAGAGCAATTCAACTCCCAAGTAAATGCTTAGTCGACTAATGAACACTTTGCCGTCGACATAGTTTGCCTTTCTCTCTTTAGACATCCAACGAAAACGCATTTTTCACCTCTTTTTAGCTCGTTGGAAGTCTCACATTTGACGTAGGATTCACAACTTCATATCTTTAAGAAGGGTAAGTTTAGTACTTTTCTATATCATAACTCCTATCGTATCTTATCCACCTTCTGGTTGCAATCATATTGACTATTCAATCAATTGTTCACAAACATAGCTCGAAAACGAGGGTGATAAAATGGTACGACTAATCATGGATCGATTAATACGCAAATAATTTGTAGGTCAGATGCTCTTAATAAAGGGTTCATTGTCCTTTCATTTTATCCATCCATATACACGCAATAGAGGGCCAATTGTGACGTTAAAAAGATAGCCAATCAACGACAATGCTAGTAAGACTCTTCAAAAACAATAAGGAAAAAAAACTACTTTCCAATTACCCGTTATTTGTTTATTTTTTCACATAATATACATATATATACATGGAATGAAATAGGAGGGCCTTATAGATATTAGAATAGCATTAGACACATCATCATGCAACAAAATAAGAAAAAGCAAATACGACCAAGAGACCTATCAGCTTGCATTGCATTTCTTCTCGCACGTTGAGTACTAACCGCTGCTAAATTATACGAATTAGGATAAGCATATAAAGACGCTTGCATATTCCCCAAAAGACTCCCATAGAGCATTTCCCCTAATATCCCCATTGTTGGACTTGTTGGGTTAATTACAGCTGGTCCAGTTATAAATCTTTGCGTTTGTACGTCCCTGGTCCCACAGCTTGGGCTATGGGACCTACCTGGGATCATCATACCTCGATGATCTACACACTTTTTTTCAGATTGAGGTTTAGTAGTTTGGCCTCGACCATACATGGGGACCAAAGTCGTTTGTGAGATATCTCGTTTACAAACAGGACATTGCGGATTATTCTTGTTTGGAATATCTAATGAAGTGCTTTGGTGATTAATCCATTTGTATATACAACGATAGCAATAGAGATGGCCACAAAGTGTCACCACAGGCTCTTGGACTGCATCCAGACATATATTACAATCAAAAACCATCACTTTCACATTCAACGACATTCGAAGAGGTTTTGATCTCTTTCACAACATTGTCTTCAAGCATAATTTCATGAGACGACTGTTCAATAGCCATTTGATCGTAAACTTAACTGTAATATCTGGAAAATAAATTGAAAAATAAGAATGCGATTTTCCTAATTTTGGTTAGTTGAAATCTTCAAACTTAAGATATACGTGTATTTAAAGTTGACATCTTACCTTTAAGTCGTTTTAATCTTTGATTTTATCATCAAATTAATATCTTATTAGATTAAAAGTCAACTAATAGTTGACAATCTAACTATTTGACAACATACTGATTTTCTAAATTAACTAGACAATGTTGCTAAAATACGCTATGATACAACCTTTACCAACCCTGATGCGTTTTTTTATTTAAAGTTGCAAACTTATTCAACTTTTATATAAAAATAATAATAATAATAAAATTCTAATGACCACTTATCCAAAATATGATTACACACCTAAAAATATATTTTATACAAAATTATATTTAATAATATTTTGGTACTGTTTCACTGTTTCATTGATATATGAAGACGATGTTAATCGATCATAATTTTCATCTCCATACATACTAATTATAATTTAGATTGTCATGTTCCTATCATTTAGTGGAGTGGAGTGGCAAAGGGAATAAAAATAAGAACTCAGCCTCCTTTGAAGGTCGTCAGTTCGAATCCGACCCACACAGGGGCTTTTGTCCAACCTGGTTACGCCACAAAGTTTCGATTCTTGTGATGTCGCAACTGGTATCAAGAGAATCACAAGTTATGTCTATATGGACAAACCTTGTGAGTTCTCGAACAGGGGTCGGTCTCACAAGCCAACCTAAGACCACGAGTCATCCCAAAAAAGCCAACCTAAGACCACGAGTCATTCCAAAAAAATTCGCCGTACTAAAAAAAAAATTAATTGTCTTGAAAACTTAAATCGATAGATTCAATAAGTTTTAATATTAACTTCAAATTCCCAAAACTGGAAAGCAACTTTTCAAATTGACACATGTAGGAAGAACAAATTCAACAAATTAACGTAAAAAATTATAAATTATTAATCTAAAACACAAGTTAAATGATCAATTTATCGAAATTAAGCTTAAAGTAAACACAGTGATTACCTTACCGATGAATTCGAAACCGTGATTGGGATTGAAATTGTTGAAATCAGAGTAGTGAAGGAAAGCTTTAAATTGTGCAATTTGAAGAGATGAAACGATGAGAGAGAGAGAGAATGTGATATGTGTATATGTATGTTTGTGTGTGTATATATATATATATATATATATATAGAGAGAGAGAGATGCTAAAAAAGGATGTGACAAAATATAACGGAAATAAAGTAAAGTTATAAGGAAAATAAAATAAGATGATAAGGAAAAGAGAATTAGAATGAAATAAAAGGATGTGTGCGACTGTGCGCTACGTATCTATAACTGCCGATTGCGTTCTTCTTGCAAGCTTATCCTGAAGAGTGGACCTGGTTTAGGATTTACTTCTGGATAACGATACTATATAAATAAAAAAATAATAATATATTATTTTTATTATATACGACTTTGCATGAAAAAGTATGGCAATGCTAAGATCTGTAATCCTGAAATAATGGTGAAGCTGTTTACTTTTTGTTTTGTTTACAAAAGTGATAGCGATGTTAGTTTAACTAATTTATAAGTGTATTGAGTATGTGGTATTTAGTGATAAGATTGTGTTGTATACAAATTAAAATCCATAAGTTCGTTTATAATGTAATTAGAAATTAGAATCTATCTATGGGGTGTTTGGGATTGATTATTCAAAACAGATTATGCATTTTGGAAAAACAAGGGTGAAGCTGCTTATAGATTATTGCATTTTGGTGGCCTAAAAAACTGATTATCTGCGTTTTCAAAACGCAATCCAAACACTAAAAACTGATTATCTGCGTTTTCAAAACGCAATCCAAACACTAAAAACTGATTATCTGTGTTTTCAAAACGCAATAATCTAAAAATCAGATTCAAAACGCAATCTCAAACACCCTCTATATAATAAATCAATATACTCGGGTTGAATCCTAGCCTTAGAGAGTGTCTACTTGGATCCAAATTAGAAATGGGCTCCATTACTTGTAGTATAAAAACAGTTTTTTATTTTTGTTTTCTCCATTTACCATCAACTCCAATATACCTTAACCATTCTTCCTCCTACCTTCCTCATTGTTCTTTTCCATTATTTTTCCAAGGTATCTTCTCCATCTCATCTTTGATTTATGATATTACATCAATTCATCTTCAAATATTTTCGGATATAATGTTAAAAAATTTGTTTATACGTTTTCTGTATTTATAATTAATAATTCAAAATCGATATTTATAAATCAAACTGGATAGATTTTGAATAATTATTTGATGATTTCCGAATTTTGTAACTATAAAAACCTATATGTTGTTTTTGTTTTTTCATTCTTCCTTTGATTCAACAATCTTCCTAAACAATCTTTCAATCCTCATTTTTCATTTTCTTCTAACCAATCTTTCAATCTTCTTTCTTCATCAAGCATCATTTGTTGAATCTCCACAACCAACTCGAGGTAATCTTCCATTATTTTTACTCATTTTCTATTGTTAACATTATTAAGAAGCATCAAAAGTTAAACACCCGGTGAGCATAATGCCAACGAAAAAGGAAAAGAATTCTGAAAATCATTTTATTTTCTTTATTTGAAACATATTTACATAGTTAGTGAAAAGCATCCAAAAAAACTTGTATTGCCGATTAAATTCATTAACAAAAGCATCAAATGTTTTTTTTTATTTTGATTGTTATCAAATACCGTTTTGATAACTTGAATCTTGATATATGAACAGTAGAGGATTTAGGGTTGTGGCGGCTAGTGTTCAGGCTCCCATGATTATATGTCTTCAAGGTATGTTTCTTTTCTTATTGGTTTTTTTATCTTCTTCTTCTTTTTTCACGACTGTTTTTATTGATGTGGTACGATTTCACCAACTATTACGCATCTTAATTGACATTTATCTCACGTAATATTAGGATTTCCAAGAAATCTTGCTTATTCTTTCTATTTTACTTGGTAAGCTTCCCATGTCATTGAGATACTATCTTTTTTTTTTTTTTATATGATGTTCTTATGGCTAACAGGTATGAGGTATTAATTTGTTTTTCTTTGATGTTAAAATTCTTTCCCCCTCCTCTAAGGTTCCTTGAAAAGATCTTATTAGCTAGCACCTTGTGTGGGAAGTCGTTAATACAACGAATGTACCAGGTATTCTAATCCATTTTATGCACTTATTTCTTTAGTATCAGTTAAGGTTTCTCCAATTAAGACCCGTTGCTTCCGATTATTACCGATCGGATAGAACCTAGAGGGGTGATATTCGGTCTGAAGTGCAGCTTTTTATCTGGTCTCATCGGGTAACCCTTGGTGGGTTTGGATTTTTGATTGTGTGGTTATTTGAGTTCATATGGTGTTCATGATAATTTATAATCAAGTTCATCGAAGTTTTTGTTTCAAATTATGGTTGATCCATTTTAGTGTAGGTCCAAATTTCTAGGCATGTTAGTGGGTAACAGATTACAAAATCCTTTTTTTTCTTCAAAATTTGCTATTGTATCATGACAATTTTCATGCTTAATTATTGTTAAGGGGTTTTGGTAATAGAGATGATAATTGATGAGATAAATTGGTTAGGTGGTCTTTAAGGTTAACTGTATTTATTTAAAAGACTACTATGTTATATTATCATATTTTTACTGTTAGTTGAATCCCTTATTAAGAATTCAACCATTAAATGAAAATGTGTAAAGAGAATTATCAACCATTAATAAGATTTATTAAGTTTAAATGTTATTTATTAAGATGTTTAATATTATTTATTGACATTAATAATAATTGACTAAATTTAATGTTATTTATTAAAAATTTTAATCTCATTTATTTATATTACTTTTTTTTAATTTATGTTTACTATTATTGACCGAATTTAATTTTGTATATTATGACTTTCCTTTAATCAATTTTCATTAAATGATAATCAACAAAATCATTTCCTTTATATTATGACTTTCCTTTAATTATTCTTAATATGTTTTTATTATGTTAGATTTAATGTTATTTATGGACATTAATAATAACTGACCGAATTTAATGTTATTTATTATGATTTTTTAACCTCATTTATTTATATTACTATTAATATGAAATTATGCTTTATCTATTTTTACAAAATTAAGTTTAATATTATTTATTGACATTAATAATAATTGACCGAATTTAATGTTATTTATTAAAAATTTAAATCTCATTTATGTATATTACTTTTTTCGACTTTATGTTTAATACTAGTTTTTATCCCAGGAGCGTCCCGGGTTGAAATATCTAATATAAAATAATAAAATATATTATTATTATTATTATTATTATTATTATTATTATTATTTTAAACAAATCTCTGCCATAAGTAATCATATTCGAATATAAAAAAACGAATCTCTGCGCCGGGGTATAAATCTAGTGCCATTACAAATGAATTCGGAAGTTTGTAATCGATCATTCTAAAAAGAACTAACATGAAATAAGAAAAAAAAGTTAATTATTGAAATATCGAACGCATTAGTTTAAGGGTTATGTGATGTGTTAAAAATTCATGGGTATATGATCGGGTATGTAGTTCGGGTATTTAGGTATGTTGTTTCGGGTAATCAGGTCGGGTATCACCTAATCCCAGACCGACCCAAACCCACAATTTTTTTTAAACTAATCCCAACCCCGACACAATACATGTCGGGTTACAAAAAATTGTCATTTTTTTCTCCGATTTTTATATAGCACTATGATATTCGTTGGAAAGATAATAAAACGCTCGTTAATTTGGTGTAGTTTTTTTATTTAAAAAATCTCGTATATAAAAGATATTAATGTTTAAAAGTTATGGGAGGAAACACGAGAGATAAAATAATAAAAATTTAATATTTAGATTTAGTAGATTAGGTATTTAATAGATTAGGTTAAAGATTATAATAGATTAGATTAAATCATATTTATTTCTTTTTTTTTAATTGGTTTAGAGTTGCCACATCAAATCCTACGTGGCATCTCTCAAAGGAGAGATTGCATAAGAGTATGACATGTAGGATTAATCCCTTTGCAATATATATATATATATATATATATAGATTATTGACTGAATTTAATTTTTATATTATGGCTTTCTTTTAATCAATTTTCATTAAATGATAATCATCCAAATCATTTCATTTATATTATAACTTTCCTTTAATTATTCTTAATATATTTTTATTACGTTTAGAATTAATTTTATTTATGGACATTAATAATAATTGACCAAAATTAATGTTATTTATTACTAATTTTTAACCTCATTTATTTATATTACTATTAATACGAAATTATGTTTAATCTACTTTTACGAAATTATGTTTAATATTATTTATTGACATTAATAATAATTGACCAAATTTAATGTTATTTATTAAAATTTTTATGCTCTTTTATTTATATTATTGTTTTTTCGAATTTATGTTTAATATTATTGACCGAATTTAATTTTTTATATTATGACTTTCCTTTAATCAATTCTTATCAAACAATAATCATCAAAATCATTTCAATAATAATTGACCCCTATTAATGTTAATTGATTCAATTTTTTAATCTCATTTATTTATATTATTATTTTACGAAATTATTTTTAATCTATTTTTACGAAATTATGTTTAATATTATTTATATTACTATTTTTGAATTATTATTACTGTTGCCTACAATTAAAAGGAATTATTCATTTTTAATGCTATTTATTATGAGTTTTAATGACATTAATAAGAATTGAATTTAATGTTATTTATTACGATTTTTTAATGCTCTTAATTTTTTGAAGATGTTGTTTAACATTCAACAATCGGTCAACAATATTTTTTAAACATTAAACTATCGACAATTTTCTTATGTTAATTTTGATTATTCAATCCTACATTCCATATTCGGCTGATAATATTAGACCAATTTTAATTTCATTAATTCTGAATTATTGTTATTTATTTACATTAATAAAGTTGAACGAATTTAATGTCATTTAATCAGAAATTTGAATCTTATTGATTGTTATCAATTTACATTAATAATATTTTGACCCAATTTAATCTTATTTATTACTATCTTTTAATAATTGACCGAATTTATATTAACATTAATACGAATTTAAGTTTACCATAATAAGCATTATTTATTATATAGAGGTTAGTTATATTATCTTTGTAAAGTTTGTATAAAAAATAAATGAATATTTTTGGTAATCATTTAAACCTATTTTACAAATATATATTTCAGGATAAATGTAAGCATAAAGTTGACAAACCTTGCGACAATTACCTATGTATTTAAATTTGATTGAAATAAAGTGGACAATTACCTAATATATACACCATATGTAAATTAATAGTAAATTAAATTTGAGTTTAGTCAACATTATTAATTTTAATTAAAGATATTTAATAACCTTAAACACAATTTTGTTATACATTGTTTATATAAATACAAAAAAATAACAAATTAAAACCACTAATAAAATTTAACGCATCCTTTGAACCTAAAAAATGCAAAACCGATTCCAATTAAACTGGCCGAATTATGCCCAACGTCACCCTTTTACCCGGATTCACCAAACATGTCATACACAAACGTACCGAACAAATGCTCAGCAACTGATAAATTAGAAAAGTTTTTCCAGCCTAGACTTAACTTAGTAAACAAATTTGAATTAACCATTTCAAACATTAAATTATCAATCAATCATTACTAAAATGGATTAGCAATCATGCCATAAATATGCAAAATTCATAAACAAATCTGAGACCATATTTTTAAAGCATTCAATCATTATAAAAATCGTTCCACACATTCCTCACTCTTTTTCTAAATTATTGAATCATTTTCGTTTTCACCTTTTACTCTGAGACCATATTTATAAAGCATTCAACAAACTTAATTAAAAAATTTAAATTTACTACACATTTCAAATGTGCACAAAAGACTTATAATTTTTATGCCCAGCCTAAACTTAACTTAGGAAATGACTTTGAATTTAATAAATTGAATAAATCATTAAATTTGGTATTTTTTAAAATAATAATATCGACTACCACTATAAATGGTAAGTCAATCAAGACAATTAAAACCATTTTAAACATTCATCATGTATACAATAGTTTCATTATAATCAAAACAAAAATAAATCTTGACCATACCAATTTACGAATACATAATTTGTCATTTGTCATAAATGATAATCAATCTACGACTACAATTACGTTGCTAATTTTAAGCTTTTTTCATTGATTTAGGTCAAATTCCAATCCTTCTATTTTTATACTTCATCTATTTAATTACACGGTACCACATTGCTCACACTTGCTCTACACACCATAAATCAAACGTGGAAGCATTCAAAAAATGAAAGCATACCTTTAGAATGTTTCTATGATTTTGTTATTTGTTTTTTCCGATTTTTCCTTATGATATAAGTATAATATCTATATAATTCATTTTTGAGAAATATGATGTTATAATTTTCGTTAGTATTGAATATGGACTTGCATTAATAATGTTTGAATCGACTAATTTAGTATTATTTTTAGATATGTTTGAATATTAATCTGTTTCGATGTATATGAATATTCATATTTTGATAATGTCAATTTTAGTTGATTGTTTATCTTAAATTTTTTACACTTTTATTTCATTCCTAATTTTAGTCTAATTTTGTGATTACCCGAAGAGAACAATGGCTGGCCCACAAGCACAAGAGTTTACCATGGTTAACCAAATTGATGTCAACCAAAAGGATGTCGCTTTGAAGGTAAAGATCATTCGGCTTTGGCGTCAACCTGATCGTTGCAATCCTAAAGATGTTTACTCAATTTAGATGATAGTCATTGACGAGAATGTAATTCCCAAATCCATATTTTGTATTATCATTATATTTTAGTATTACTTTATTAGCACCACACATTTTTTATGATTTGTTAAACTACATTTATTTACTTTGAATTTAATCTTCATTTGCGTGCCGTTACAATAAATATATGTTTATTCATTTCATTATTTGTTTTAAAATCACGTCAAATCAAACATTTGTTGATTCATATATTGTTATTAGGTAACATTAAACCTTTTTATGATAATTTACAATCAACCAAATTTCATACGAATTGTATTACGTAACTTTCAATAAATAAAAATTGTATAAGAATTTTTTTCATTTGACATGGACATGTACCGCATGTACACGCGGGCCTCCAACCTAGTATTATAAATATATATATATATATATATATATATATATATATATACAATTAGCAACTTGGTCACCTCTAAGAGTAACCACCCTTCATCATCACTTGGCACCGTTTCACAAATTAATTAGTTGGGTCACCTCTAAGAGTCACCACCCTTCATCAGCACTTGGCACCGTTTCACAAATTAATTAGTTGGGTCACCTCTAAGAGTCACCACCCTTCATGATCGCCTGGCAACGGTTCACAAATTCGTTAGTTTGGTCACCTTTAAGAGTCACCACCCTTCCTCGTCACTTAGTACCGTTTCACAAATTAGTTAGTTAAGTCACCTCTAAGAATCACCACCATTCCTCATCACTTGACACCTTTTCACAAATTAATTAGTTAGTTAAGTCACCTCAAAGAGTCACCCCCATTCCTCACCACTTGACACCTTTTCACAAATTAATTATCAACATTAATCTCCTCTAAGAGTAATCACTCTTTTCTACAACTAGCAACTTGGGCAACTTCTAAGAGTCACCACCCTTCATGTCCCTTCCCACCGTTTCACAAATTATTACATATACAATTTGCAATACCATAGCACAAAAAACAATACATATCATAAAGCACCGATTCTAACTTGCAAGGTTTTTTTTTCTTATTTCCAAATCCAGTTTATTTTAATAACCCGCTCCAATATCTTTCTTTTCCACGTCTCATTTTCAACAACACAATTTATGATTGTTTGCAACCGTTTCCAAATTCATCTTTCATGTAAGGATTCCTTACTGTTCCTTTGAATAACGAATATGTTCAAAAAAACCAACGAAGAGGTGCATATTATTGTAAAATCCTAACCTATGCGTTGCATCTTTTATGGAATTGTCGTCTGTTCTGGTAGCATACCCCGTGGTAGCATACCCCAGAAAGGGACATCAATTACCACATAACTGCTACACTCATATATCACCAGATAATTACAATAGGAATCATAAAAAACCGAATTTTCCACCACGAGACCGCGACTTTAATTTGGTAGAATTGACCGGCAATCCCAAATAAAAACATCTATACCATATTATGTATACCCTATTACAATTACTGATTGAAGAAGATCGCTCATTCAATTCCTTTTCTGGTCTGCAATTATTATAAGTACATAAGAATTGAGAGTGCATATTACTCTTTGGTCTTGGTCTGATTTTGAAGATTAATATGAAGATTGGTTCGTTTGAATTGGAAAATCGCATTGTTCTTATCAACGGAATTCACATCGATTCGATATATTGTTTAAAATCAAATCGGTGTTTTGTGGAAACAAAAAAAATCATATTTCGTTTAATCATAAAATATCCAAAGAAAAACTTTTGAACAGATCATACAAAATCGATATTTTGTCGGAATGAAAATCACAAACAACTTTGCAGAAAAAGAGTCTTAGCGGTGTTTTGAATTTATCACAAGTCAAAAGAATAAAGTCAAATATCGAAGGAAAAAACATGGTGTTATGAGTGCTTGATTTTTTTATTAAAATAGAAATTTTAATACTTCTAATTTCAAAAGAAACAACCAAACAAATAAAGCCACAAAAAGGAAAAAAAATTGTTTACTTAAAAAATAGTTTATTTAATTATATTTCTGAAACTATGTAAGACGTTGAAATTGGAGATTTTTGTTGTTGAATTAGGTTTTACCTGGATAATTAGTTTTGTAATCATGTCTATAAATGCAATACTTTATTTATATTTGACTATTTGACATTATTTATTTTATTTGATTGGGTTTTATTGATTTTGAATAAAAAGAAAATTAGTTTTATGTTAATTGAGTTTTGGTTGATTTTTCTTTTGGGTTATTTTAAAATATGCAAAAGATGTAATTTGTATGTTGGACTAGGGCAATTTCAAATTTAAAAAAATATAACAACATTTTCAGTACAAAGTTAGGACCCCAAAATTCGGGTCATTCCTAAACACTTTGTGTTGGATCAGTTTGCTCTTTTTGCTAAGTAAGAACTTGCTATCTTGACACTTAAGTGTTTAGCAAGCCCTTGTATATCAGATTATAAGCACAGCGGAATGTATAAGTTAAAGCAACACTTTTTATACTTAGGAAGAGTTATTACTCCCCCTAGATGATTGAAACTAATAAATGACAAGTATTTATTATGAATCCAAGCAGTAAATGAGAATTAGATACTTAGACAGATTCACAATAAATACTGAAATGGAATAGAACAGTGAAAGTGTTTGAAGGATTTTTCTATTAAAATCAATGTCTAAAATAGAAGGTTGAAGCCTCCTATTTATAGACGTTTACATACATGTATCTTGCCCAAAAAGCAAGTACAGAAACATCAGAAACAAGTTGCACAAGTTGCAACATTGAAACTAACAAATACAGCTAAAAGTAATAATAAACAATAAAACTACTGATGCAAAAGGCGGTGGAAAATATCTGATGCTAAGTGCTGATGAATGACAAACTACTGATGAGTAGTTTGTCTTCAGTACTTCTGAAGTGAACTTGTCTGGTTTGGACTTCAGAACTTCTGATGAAGTTTCTTCTTCAGCACTTCTCATATCTTCTCTTCAGCAGTTTCTTGTTTTCTCTTCAGTACTTCTATACTTAGCCAAAATGACAGAAGTGAATTAGACTAAGGTTTCCAAAAGTGGTTTCACCAATCCTCTTTGTCCTAACAATCTCCCCCTGGATTGATGAAGCCAAAACCTTACTAATTCCTTATGTTTTTCTTCTGTCTTGAACAATCTTCCATATCTCTTTGTACATGGTGTTCTTGAGCTGGTTTAACTGTCCATCAGATAGAGATCCTCTCTGTGGTTCCAGATGTTGAATTGTGAGCAGGTCTTGTGTTGACAGTTTCTTCAGATCACTGATCTTCTTGTAAGCCCTGCTTGAGAGGTCTCTTCTTGTCAACAATACTGAGTTGTTATCAGTAAGTGACCATCTGATGATAGGTATCTTTGACTTGTTAAAGTCAGAAGAATAGGGAACCAGACTTGTCCCTTGGGTTGATGGTCCTGAGTGTTGAATGCTTTCTGTTTCAGTTAACCTCAGGTGGGAGTCTCTTCCTTGTTGTTGTTGCATATCAGGCATCTGAACAGTTAGGAGATGGTGTTCAGTCACTACCTTGGTATGCATCTTTTCTTTGATGGTCTTTTGGATTTGGTAGGCAAAAGTGGAAGGATCCCTGAATTGTGTTAACAGAGGTTTCTCCTCAATGTCAAAATCTGAATGGACTATTGAACTTCCTTCAAGTAGTACCATTTTGAAGTCAGTTTTGACATTGTCCTCTGCTTTCTTTCTTTGAGTAGCAGGCCTTCTTGTTGATACACCAGAAGTTCTAACTACTGACCTTGAAGGATCAGCAGTTTGAAACTTCTCTGGATTTGCAGCCTTGGCAGCCTTGTATTTTCTGTAAGTATCCATCAGTCTTTCTTCTTTCCATCTGATACTGAGGCTTTTGAACCATAGCCCTCTGCTACTAATTCTTCTATCATTTGGGCTCTCTTGGCCTTTCCTTCTTTGCTTGTGGCCACTTTGTCTGCAAGCAGTTGTGCTCTTCTTGTCAGCTCTTGCATAGAGAGTCCCTGAGTGTGTAGGCTTTAGTCTTACTGTTCTTTGTAATGTAAGACACCAGTTGTTGTCTTTTATCTTGTTCAGCAATCTCATCAAGGCTAGCCTGCCTTTGTAGTTCAGCTTCATAAGCCTGAAGTTTTTCTTCATGGCTTAAGTCTAGATCATCCCTTTCTTCCAGAGTTTTCCAGATCAGATCTTCTCTGGCCTTCTTGTTGGCTGCAACTAGGCTCTTCTCTAATAATTCAGCTGATTGAGAGATAGGAGAAGGTTTAGTGCAGTCATTGTTATAACTGTTGTAGTAGGCCTGATAGGATCAGATGTTGGTTGAATGGGAGCAGTGGTTCTGGAAGGGTCAGCAGTTTGAGGTTTGGAAGTGTTAACCTCTGATGGGTTGACAACTGCTGATGGTTTGTCAACTACTGAAGGATTGTCTTCAGTACTTTCTGATTCTTCATCGAAACTTTTGCCATCAGAAGTTTCTTCATTATGCCTTAGGGATTCTTCAGAGGTTTGGGTCTCATCTTCTTTTTCTGTGGCTTCAATCTCTTCCACTGAGACACCAAACTGTTTGGCCAGTTTTTCTTTCCTGGCTTGATCTTTTTGATCTCTTTCAAGGATGGCCACTCTTGCCCTTATCCTGGCTTGGAATGACTCCTTAGGTTCCCTGATTTTCTCCCCCTTTTTGGATTCATCAAGTTTAAGTTTAGAGGTTGAGGGTTGGGAGAATTGACCTTGAAGATGAGCAATCTGTTTGCTGTTGAATTCTATCTTGTTGGACAGATCATTCATCTTTGTCTTGATCACTCCAAATTGATTCTTGATAGACAGCTCCAAGTTAGCTGTGTATGTTTGGAAGTGATTTCTGATGAAGTGTTCATCATGTGGTACAGGGACCCTCTGGGCTGCATAGCTGGTTCAGGTCTATGCTTGTTTGCCCAGGGAATTGGGTAGGCATTTCTTGTGAAGGGTGTGTTTTTGGGTGATCCTCATGTTATACAGAGGATGCCACTCTAGGGGTTTTAGGGATTGAGTGGGCTTTAACCTGTGCAGGGGTGACTGGCTTCTTGAGCCTAGATACCCCTGAAATAGGACCTTCATAAAGTGCCGTCAATTCAGTAGTTTGTGTTTTTGAAACATCATCCAAATTAATGGAATCATCTGAATCCCTAATGTTGCCCTCAATGAGGACTGTCTCAGTTAAATCATGAGCTGAGCCCAACTCAGTTCTCTCATGAACCTCTTGTTCTTGGTTCTGAGGATTTCCTACTTCAGGCATTAAGCCTTCATCAGTAGTTGCTACATCTGAGGTCTTAGCTATGTTACTTCTATCCTCAGATCCACCACTGGGTGGTAACTGAGTAGTAGCAGCCTCAGATGCCCCAAGAGTCTCTAAAATTGGGCTTAAAGACTCTGGTCCACCCTCATCTCTTGGGATAGGGCTAGAGATGTCCACATCCATGTCTGATGTTGTGGTTATGTCCCCTGTTTGTTGTGGTTGTAGGGGACTGACATAATCAGATGGGACCTTCTCTTTTAGCCCAGAGAGAAGTTTGGCAATTTCTATTGCCTCTGGTTCAGAAATTTGTGGGGTTGGTTCAGTAGTTTGGGCAATAGGTGAATTTGGTTGGTCAGCAGTTTCAAAAGAAGAGTGAGTTTCAATAGTTTTTCTAAGTCTTTTTCTTTTGAATAAGATGATTATTGGTGCTCTTGGTGGGGTTTGAGATGGATGAGACTGAGAGGGTGTTTCAGTCTCACCTATTTGAAGAGCAGACTGCTCATGAGCATGTTTAGGCATCTCAACCTCCTGAACAGCTTTTCTTTTGGGTTGGTGGGTTTTTGTCTTTGTTGGCTTGGGCTTTTTGGCTTTTGGTGGTGTGAGTTTGGAAGATGTGGGCTTCAGGGGGACTTGTTGTTGTTCTCCCTGATCATCTTCTGGCCAGGCAGCCGGTTTGTTATGCCTAGAGTATGCTTGTGAGGTTAATGGATTTAAAGTTGAAACTTTTCCCACAAGCACCTCATTACCCAGTTCCCCTATTATGCATTGCATAATGAACCTTGGGTACAACAAAAACTTTTTCTTGGTATTATTATGATGTAACACCAACTCATTGAAAAATAGTTTTGATGCCCTGAATTTAGTTTCATTCACAATGGAATGAAATATTGGTTGAAAAGTGGAGGGCATCTGGTCATAAGACCCTGTTTTAGGACTCAAACACATAATAATATAATGAAACAAAAGCTTGTATTTTGGTTCAAAATATTTTTTTGAAGATAGTAGCATGGGAGAGAGTACCTTGATAACCACACTCTGTCATGGTTAGGTGAATATCAGAATTAGCAACATGGTCAGGGGCAGTTACATCATCCAGACCCAGTCTTGTTGCCAGTGTGGCCGGTGTGATGGTCAGTGGTTTCCCTTTTATTCTTGAGTTGAGGGAAATGACTTCATCATCCGCCGTCACCGTCTCAGCATTTGCCCAGAACTCATTCAGAGTTTCAGTGTGAATTGGTGGGTTTATTGTGAGAGCAGTAAAATATTGGGATTTTACGACAAGATCAATGATCTCATCGTATTGGGACCAGCCTTCTTGTTTTTCAAGAAAGGCTCTTTGATTGTGTCCCTGTTTTAGAACGAGAGCCATGTGGTTTGGTTTTTGATCGAACAGTTGATTTGCAGGTTTAGGTTATTGAGAGAGCTTTTGAGAGAGAAAAAGGGATATTTTGAATTTGAAAGGATAAGTGTTGAGAAAAGGTATTTATCAGAAGTTTTAACCGCTTGAATCTTCTTTATTAGAAGTTTTTAAACCGCCTTGGTTAAAAATATTTTTATCAGAAGTTTTAAACTGATTAGGTCAAACCTCTGATGATGGGAAAAGTCAGATTTGCCCTTTTGACTAAACTGCTGATGAAGGATTACTTCATCAGTAGTTCCCATTTCCTCTTCAGTAGTTTTAACAGCTGATGAGAAATGTTTTTATAAATACTTTTATTCATAACTTCTGAAGGTTATTTTATCAGAAGTTACACACTTTTCAGAAATTATCCCCATACTGATGTTTTGTTCATCAGTAGTTTCTCTCTTTTCAGAAGTTTTGGTTCAGACTTTTTGTCTGTTTGTAAGTGAAAAATGAAAAATTGCAAATAATAAAAGAAACACTTACAAATTTAGCATCCCAAGCATGGATACTAACTTCTGAAATGTTGATGTGTCAAGGGGTTTTGTGAAGATGTCAGCTATTTGATTATCTGTTGCTACATGCTTCACCTCAATCTTGCCTTTTTCATAGCAATCTCTTATAAAATGGTACCTGATCTCAATATGTTTTGTTTTTGAGAACTGTACCGGATTTTGAATGATGCTAATGGCAGATTTGCTGTCTACAAACAAAGGTGTCTTGGTCTCTTTGATTCCATAATCAAGAAGTTGATATTGGAGCCATTGTATCTGTGATGTACAACTTGCAGCTGCAATGTATTCAGCAGTTGAAGTTGCAACAGATGTTTGCTTCTTTGATTGCCATGACACTAGACAGTTTCCCAGGAATTGACAACCACCAGATGTTGACTTTCTTGTCATCTTACACCCTGCATAGTCACTATCTGAAAAAGCTGATAACTTGGTATTGCTTGAAGCAGGATACCAAATTCCAAGTGTTGGAGTTCCTTTCAGATATTTGAAAATTCTTTTGACTGCTATAAGGTGTGATTCCCTTGGTGCTGATTGATATCTAGCACAGACACATGTTGAAAACATAATATCTGGTCTAGAAGCAGTTAGATATAAAAGGGAACCTATCATGCATCTATACATGGTTTGATCAACCTGTTTTCCTTGATCATCAGGTTCAACTTGTGTGATTGGTGTCATGGGAGTGGAACATGATTTACAGTCTTTTAAAGAAAATTTGTTTAATAATTCTTTAACATATTTTGATTGATGTATAAAAGTTCCATTTGTTTGTTGCTTGATCTGCAGTCCCAGAAAGTACTGCAGTTCTCCCATGGTACTCATCTCAAATTTTGATTTCATGAGTTTCTTAAAATCATCACATAGTTTTGTGTTTGTTGAACCAAAAATGATATCATCAACATAAATTTGAACAAGTAAGACATGATTTCCAACATGTTTAATGAAAAGAGTTTTATCAATGGCACCTCTTGTAAAGTTATTTTTGAGTAAAAAGGTGGAGAGTGTATCATACCAGGCTCTTGGAGCCTGTTTGAGCCCATAAAGAGCTTTGTCAAGTCTGTACACCCACTCAGGATGAGAAGGATCCTCAAACCCAGGTGGCTGACAGACATACACCTCCTCTTTTATTTTTCCATACAAAAATGCACTTTTCACATCCATTTGATAAACTTTAATTTTGTTGGAAATGGCATAGGCCAGAAATAACCTGATGGCCTCAAGCCTTGCAACTGGAGCAAAGGTTTCATCATAGTCAATTCCCTCTTCTTGAGAGTACCCTTGAACTACCAGTCTTGCCTTGTTCTTGATTATCATACCAGCTTCATCTTGTTTGTTCCTGAAAACCCATCTTGTGCCAATTGGTTGCTTGTTTGGAGGTAAGGGACAGATTTCCCAGACCTGTTGCTTGTTGAACTGAAGCAGTTCATCTTGCATAGCTTGCACCCAATTATTGTCTTTGAGGGCTTCCTGGTACTTCTTTGGTTCCAACTGTGAAATAAAGGCTGAAAATAGGCAAAAGTTGGAGAGCTGGTTTCTGGTAAGAACACCTGAAGCTATATCACCCATGATTTGATCAAGTGGATGATCTTTGTGTTCAATCAGTTGTTGTAAACCACTGACAGGTGTAGGTGGCTCTTGTTCTTCAAACAAACTACTGAGGTCTATAATATCTGGTTCAGCATTTTAGTGTCTTCAGTAGTTTCAGGTGCTGAAGCAGATGTTTGAGTTTGGCCTTCAGTATTTGTTGGATCAGAAGTTTGTGAAACTTCTGATGGTGTTGAAGTTGACTTCATGACTGTTTGAGGAGTCCATGGTGTAGGATCCTCATCATCAAACCTTTGATCACCATAATAAGTAGGTTTGGAAGGAGTAACAGTCTTTTCAGGTCCAAAGTGGAAGTTGTCAAGGTCAAAAAGTTCAGCAGGATGTGCTGGAATAAGAGTGTGTTTTGACTCATTGAACTTGACATTCAATGTTTCTTCTACTATCCTGGTGTGAGAATTAAAAACCTTGTAGGCTTTTCTAGTTGAAGAGTAACCAAGAAAGTAACCTGAGTCAACTTTGGCAGCAAACTTTGAAATAGATTCCTTGATGTTCAAGATGAAACATTGACACCCAAAAGCCCTGAAAAAGGAGATAAGGGGCTTCATGCCATGAAGAACTTCATAGGCAGTCTTGGAATGTCTCTTGACCACAAGAACTCTATTCTGAACATAACATGATGTGTTAACTGCTTCTGCCCAAAAGTACAAGGGCAGTCCAGAATCAGCTAACATTGTTCTTGCTCCTTCTATTAATGTTCTGTTCTTCCTTTCTACTACACCATTTTGTTCAGGAGTTCTGGGAACACTGTATTGTCTAATAATCCCTTTAGACAAACAGAATTCATCCAGAGTTTTGTTCCTGAACTCTGTCCCATTATCACTTCTAATGGTTTTGACAGATAGAGAATATTGTTTCTCTACTTGTAGAATGAAGAACTTGATGATTTCAGCAGCCTCATCCTTGGAGAATAAGAAGAATACCCATGTGAATCTTGAGTAGTCATCAATGATGACTAAGCAGTACTTCTTCTTACCAAGGCTCATAATCTTGACAGGTCCAAATAAGTCCATATGGAGTAGTTGAAGACATGCAGTTGTTTTTGATTCTTCAATAGACTTATAGGAGGACTTATGCTGTTTTCCCTTTAAACAGGATACACAGTGTTCTTGACACTGGTATACTTTCAAAGGTAGACCTCTGACCAAGCCCATTTTTGTGACTTTATTTATGGTTTTAAAGTTCACATGGCCAAGTCTCCTGTGCCAGAGATCTGTTTCTGAAGTTGATGCCCTTGAGAAGAAACAGGCAGTGTTGTTCAATACTTTGTCTTTCTCAATGTCCACTGCATAGACATTGCCACATCTTTTGGCAATCAGCAAAGTATGATCTTCAATGATCTTCTCTATCAACTTCTGGCCTTCTGGTGGGATGATCTTGCATGCTGTCTTTGTGAAAAAGGAAGAATATCCTTTATCACACATTTGTGACACACTCAGCAAGTTGTATTCAAGGTTTTCCACCAGATTGACCTTGTCAAACTGTATTTTGCCAGAGGAGACATTGCCATGTCCTAGCACATATCCCTTAGCATTGTTCCCAAAGGATACAGATCCTTCTCTTTGGCTGATAAAGTTGTTTATCAGGTATCTGCATCCAGTCATGTGCATAGAGCCTCCACTATCAACATACCA
This sequence comes from Ambrosia x helenae, assembly GCA_030844895.1. NCBI lineage: Eukaryota > Viridiplantae > Streptophyta > Magnoliopsida > Asterales > Asteraceae > Ambrosia > Ambrosia x helenae. Next base: position 54,801,299 of record CM061223.1, read on the forward strand.
TATGCTGTTTAAGCCCCTGGAAACCCTCTGCACATAAAAGCAAATTAGTTAGATCTAGGAACCCAAGCCTGTTTGGCTTTGGGTTTGCTCTTGAGAACAGTTACAGTTTGTTCTTGACCAGGTTGAGAAATCCATGTCTTTTTGGCAATGGATTTTTCATTAAGAACCATGGTGGTATCCTTTTCAGGACCACCATCAACCTTGGTCATCAGTAGTTGTACCATGTTAATTAGATTTTGTATCTCAGCAGTTTGTGAAACTGCTGATGATTTAGGTCTAACTACTGACAAAGAATTTTGAGAAAAAGATTTTGGTTGAGATTTTATCTTTTTCTGAGAAAAGGTGTTTTCAGGTTGTTGTTTCTGGGTTTAAAGATTCTTTCATAATCATTTCTGATTTGATTTCCCACAACCTGTTGTTTAAATTTTTGATTGAACTGAATTCCTTTTCTGTATCTACAAAATTCAGTTTTGTGGTTGAACAGACCACAAATTTCACACTCTTTTGCCTTTTGTTTTTGATCTAAAGGCAAATTTCTGACATTAGTGTAAAGATTTTGCTCATCAGTAGTTTTCAGGATCTCAACTCCTGATGTAGATGAAACTACTGATGGCTTGTTGTTAGATTTTGTTAATACTTATGAAGTACTTTCTTTGAAAATGCCAGGATTTCTGTTTAGAATGTTTTCATGGAAAGATGTGCAGTCTTTCCCTTCAGAAGTTTCATTTGAAACAATTTTTCTCCCATCTTCAGTAGTTTTGGGAGAGAAATCTGTTGGTGTTTCAACATGATGGTACCCTATGCCAAACTTAACATTTGAAGCACTTTGTTTGTTTAGCAATAATTGATACCCCTTACAAGATTCCACCCATTTTTCACATGTGATCCTGGTGTCAGCAAGCTCTTGTTTGACATCTCCCAGGTCATTTAGCATGATTTTAATTTGTGCTTGGGTTTCAATAGCCGAGTCAGTTAATTTAGAAACTTCTTTTGTTTTAGCACACAGTTTTCTTTCTAAATCATATTTCATCTGTGTGTATTTTCTTTCTAAATCATTGGCTTTACCTTGTAAGTGCACATTTGTCTCTCTTATGAGAGCAAAAGTTTCTTTGCAAGAATTTGAGCAAAGTTTTGTCAAAGATTCTTTTGATACCTGTGACAATGCAGATTTTGAAGTACAGCCTTCAAATGCCATTAAGGCAAAGTTCTTTCTGCCATTGTCTGGTTCTCCCCAGTTGATGTCAAACACCTTGTTGTCTGCATCAGGATTGCACTCTGTGGTGTCAAAAGGGAGACTGCTCCAGTCAACATACCCTGAGGTAAAAAGACTTTGTTGAGAGGGTTGTTGAGGCTGTGGAGGATGTTGAGCAGCTAGAAAGGGAGGGATTGATTGTTGGCACTGCATCTGTTGAGCAGGCATTTGAACATATTGTACTTGTGGCATGTATTACTGTTGAGGAGCTTGTGCCTGTACAAAATGAGCACTCCCTTGAGTTCCATTATTCCTATTATAATTGGGGTTATAGTTATTTCCAGATTGTGATTGGTTAAAGCTAGAGCTTCTACACTCTCTAGCAAAGTGTCCCAACTTCTGACACTTGTGACATCTCAGTTTAGATTTGTCAAAACCAATTTTTGTATTACTGGTCAATCCTGGAAATTTCCTTCCTGACCTTTTGTAAAACTTGTTAGTTTTAATGCTTAGCATGGCCAGTTGGTGTAAAATGTCCATTTCTTCTAAGTCATCACTGCTAAAGTTTTTCAAATCATCCATGATAAAACATAGATTATCAGCAGTTTGACTTTGGTCATCATTGTCATAACCTGGGAAAGATCTTTCTGATGAGATCCCAGTTGTTATGTCAATGTTGTCATAAGATCCATAGGAACAAGTTGGTGAGTCTTGTCCCAAAAGTGCTTTACTACCTGGTAGGTAGTCATCAGCAGTTTTACCAGATGATTGTAATTTCTTCTTTTGATCAATTTCTCTCTCAAAAGTAAGTAATCTCCCATGGAGTTTTGTAAGAGTGAGGGAGCTAAAATCTGGTGAGGATCTTAAAACAATGGAGTATGTTTCCCATTTGTCTGGTAAAGACCTTAAAAATCTATGTAGCATAGATACTGTTGTATAGGTCTGACCATTTAACTTTAGCTCAGATATTAATGAGGAGAATCTTTCAAATTGTTGAGTCAAAGTTTCCCCATTAATATGAGCAAATGTCTCATATTGTTGAGCTAAAATCTCTCTGGTGTTGGCAATCACCTCTTCAGTTCCTCCAAACTGTTCTTTAAGACAATCCCAGAGTTCTTTGGCACTTTCACAATGTAAAAGGCCAGAGTATATCTCATTTGGGAGAGCCATTGCCAACATAGAGAATGCTTTTGCATCTAGCTCAAGTTTTAGGAAATCATCATCTGTATATTCTTTTGGGTCCTTAGGGACCTGAACATTAGTTTCAAGATTGACATTTACTGGTTTGTGAGGACCATATATCACAGATCTCCAACAACCTGTGTTGGTTTGTGACAAGGTATGTGCCATTCTCTTTTGCCATATGTTGTATTCGTTTCTTACAAGCATGGCAGGTTTAGTAGCAGAACCAGTATTATGTGGATCCATTTTAAAGAGTATTGATTTGTCAGATGACTCTTTTAAGTGATGGATGTTGATAAAAAGTGAACTTTTGATCTTTTTATTGAGTATCAATAAGAGCTTTGTGTCTGATTCTCAATTTGTTAGATTGATATGTGATCAGATAAACCAATGCTCTGATACCAATTGTTGGATCAGTTTGCTCTTTTTGCTAAGTAAGAACTTGCTATCTTGACACTTAAGTGTTTAGCAAGCCCTTGTATATCAGATTATAAGCACATCGGAATGTATAAGTTAAAGCAACACTTTTTATACTTAGGAAGAGTTATTACTCCCCCTAGATGATTGAAACTAATAAATGACAAGTATTTATTATGAATCCAAGCAGTAAATGAGAATTAGATACTTAGACAGATTCACAATAAATACTGAAATGGAATAGAACAGTGAAAGTGTTTGAAGGATTTTTCTATCAAAATCAATGTCTAAAATAGAAGGTTGAAGCTTCCTATTTATAGACGTTTACATACATGTATCTTGCCCAAAAAGCAAGTACAGAAACATCAGAAACAAGTTGCACAAGTTGCAACATTGAAACTAACAAATACAGCTAAAAGTAATAATAAACAATAAAACTACTGATGCAAAAGGCGGTGGAAAATATCTGATGCTAAGTGCTGATGAATGACAAACTACTGATGAGTAGTTTGTCTTCAGTACTTCTGAAGTGAACTTGTCTGGTTTGGACATCAGAACTTCTGATGAAGTTTCTTCTTCAGCACTTCGCATATCTTCTCTTCAGCAGTTTCTTGTTTTCTCTTCAGTACTTCTATACTTAGCCAAAATGACAGAAGTGAATTAGACTAAGGTTTCCAAAAGTGGTTTCACCAATCCTCTTTGTCCTAACACTTTGTCTTTTGAAGTAGAATGCTTTAGGTGTGTTGGTGTAGGTTAGGGATAATGCAAAAAAAAAAAAAAAAAAAGATAAAAATAAAAAGGAAAGATGGTTTGAATAAAGTTAAGATTTTTCGCACTCATATGACGATACTAAAACATTCATAATCAAGATCCCGCCGCAACGCGCGGGCAAGCGCAACTCGTTAAATACAATGGGTAACACAATGGTCTCCCTCCCTCCATCCCGCTTGCGTAAGACAATGGTCTCCCTCCCTCCTACTTGCGTACACAAATTAAAAAAAAATCAAAACCCACTTGCGTAAGACACAATAGAGTGTAAAACACAATGAGCAACAATTATATATATGGTAATAAAACATAATCAAGAGTCTAGTAAAACACAATGGGCGACATACTAAAGACACAATGAATAGAAAACTAAAACACAATGAATACTTTTGAAAAAAAAGTTGAAAACCCAGTTGCGTAAGACATAATGGATGACATACTAAACACACAATGAACATTACACTAAAACACAATGAATACTTTTGAAAAAAAAAAGTTAAAAACCCAATTATGTAAAACACAATGGACGACATAATAAGGACACAATGAATAGAATATTAAAACACAATGAATACTTTTGGAAAAAAAGTTGAAAACCCATTTGCGTAAGACACAATGGAGATAACGTAAAACACAACGAATACCAATTAAATATGCAATGAACAATAGTGTATAAAACACAATGAACAGTCTAACAAAACACAATGGACGACATATTAAAGACACAATGAACAGAAGACTAAAACACAATGAATAATAGACTTAAACACAATGAACAACATAATAAAACATAATGTACACCTAAATACAAAACTCATTTGCGTAAAACACATTCATGGGGTTTGTGAGGCCCAATAGATCTATCCACATTTCCCCCGTTGTGCATCCCCGCACATTCATGGTTTTCCCCTGGGACTTTTCATAAAAACCGTATAGTATTATAAAGTAACCATAGTATAACATGACCTTTAGTAAGTAGGTATGTAGCATGTTTCTCCCCCGAAAGTAAAATAGTAAAAGTAGGGCTGTGACACTCACGCACCCATTTCATTTTTCAAAAACTTGTTCGTTTGGAATTCCTCAGGTTTTCATAAAAGAAGCATGTCTTCCACCCCGAAAACATTTATAAAACAGTAAAAAGTGGGGTAATGAACTCACCTTAATTTCCTTGCTAAGTTAGCAAACAAAGCCTGAATCCTCGATCGACTTCCTTGTGCCCTAATTACCAACAAAGGACACCTTAACAGTCTATCACAAATAAGCCTAGCTTATTATCCAGATAATAGACAGCATATCCAAGTATCTAGACTAGTGGGTATTAACCCGAGTCTTAAGCATTTTAACTCGTCGAACCGATCGTGACTTAAATATGTTTTATGCGACTTAATACTCAAGTTAATCACTTGTTACTATTCGTGTATAAACCACGTTGGACCAATATTATGAAACGTATAACTTATCCTGAATCATAGCTCATTTTGTAATTCGTATAAATGTATTTATCTTATATAATTATATTTTAGGAAAAATGCCCTTTGATAAAAATGTAAGTATAGTTATTTAAAACCGATCCATAACAAGTGTCGCTTCTTTTCCTAAATCCGCAAGCCTTTAAAGGTTTCGAACATAAATTTTTATATAATTCTTTCTCAAATAGGCTGAGCGTTTTTGTAATTCAAAACCGTTAAAATAGAAATGTTTTAGTTACTAAAATCTTTAAAGATTGACACAATTGACGCTCAGTAAATAATATGTATTTGTTTTGGAAACAGTGTTCAACGTTTTTCTTTAAATGTTGCAAGAAATCATTTGTCGAAAACCTTTTTGCGATATTGTAGAAAACTACATTTATCTAAATACTTGAAGATTGTTTATAATGAAATATACAACAAATATCGCCTTCGTTTATGCTTATAAATTTTATAAAATTTCAGCAGAGTTTCCTCTGTTTTCATACAAACCAGGCAACACAAGTCGCCTACAATTTTCCCAAAAATCAATATCCAATACAAGACTTCAATTTGTTTATCCGCAATTCCAAATCAAACGAGACTTATACGTTTCGACGCTTTTATATAAACTACACTTATTTATATAAATAAACAAAACAATATATATATATTATAGTCCAACCAATTTAGTCCGATATCGATTTTATAAGTCACGCCTTTTAGCCACTATTACCAATCATCCGATTTAATATATAGTTACCGTTTATTACTAATGTCGGTTCGTTCACGAGTTAACACCATTTACGTTTGTATTTATATTTTTATAAAAACACAATATTTATAAAATGAAATAATGAAATAAATACGAATTTAAGTATACCAAATCGTACGCGCGTAACCCGAATCTGCCTTGAATGCCGTGTTGACCGAAACCAAAGTTTGACCAGTTTGACCGCGTGTTGACCGAGGCTTGACCATCCAGATTTGACCCGAACAAGACCCAAACCGAACCCGATCTCGTACCGAATCTGACCCAAAGACCAAAACCACTAAACTTTGGCCCGAACACAAACAGATCTGACCCGAGACTAGAACCTGGATCGAATCCCAAGAACAACACCAAACGAGCCCAACTTTGACTCGAGTACTCGAGCCACAAGACCCGAAACCAACAACCTGACCACAACCGGGACCCTACGAGCACCACTCCAGCCACCATCGGACCCCCGAGCCAAAGACCTAAACCAAAAACAGATCGGGCCACAACAAACTGGACCAAAACCCACAAACCATCACCAGCTGAACCCTCGCCATCTGACCGAGACAAAACAACCGGACACCACCACCGGTGACGAACCGCCGACCATCGCTAACCACCCGCACAGCTTACTCTCGCCTGACAAAACCACCGGAACCACAAACTCGTCACCCACACAACCTTAACCCGACCCAAAACGTCAACCATCGGCCTTCACCAACAACCACGACCCGGCACCACCACCGTCATCTTTCGCGAACCATACCACCCCCCTGAAACCACCCTTGACCTGCTTCGTTTTATAATTGTTTACGGGGTCACAACCCGGCGCCGCCACCACCCAAGCTTTGGTGGTGGCCGGCTGCTTCTAAAAGGAAGAAGAGAGAGAGAGAGACGAGCAGGAGAGGAAGAGAGGGTTAGAGAGAGAGAGAGAGAGAGAGAGAGCTGCGAGAGAGATGGGTTAGAGAGAGAGAGAGATGGATAGGTTGTGGCTGCTGAAAAAATGAAGGGAAGAAGAAGAAGTTGTCTTTATATACCTAGGGTTAGGGTTGGTGGGTTGTGTACCGCGTATCGAACCCGTTTTAAACGAAAACGTCTCGGTTTCTATTTAGGCTCCATAATTAATTATAAAAATTTATCAGTTTTGTTTGAAATTAAAAATAATAATAAACCGAGCAAAAACATAAATATTTTCGTTACCCGATGCGTGCTTTCAGTTCGCACGTTTAAATCGCGTTAATTAAATCGGTCGCAGTTTATATTGTAAAAACGGTCTGTAAACTTCCGAAACTTAATAATTAGCAATATTTGTAATAAATATTATTTTTAATCATAAAAAAAATCACGTCAGTGTAGATCGAAAATTGCCGGTTGTCACAATAATCAACAGTCTAATAAAACATAATGGACGACATACTAAATACACAATGAATAAAAGAGTAAAGCACAATGAATACTTTTGAAAAAAAAAGTTGAAAACCAAGTTGCGTAAGACATAATGGATGACATACTAAAGACACAATGAACAGAAGACTAAAACACAATGAATAATTTTGAAAAAAAAGTCAAAAACCTAGTTGCGTAAAACACAATGGATGACATAATAAGGACACAATGAACAGAAGACTAAAGCACAATGAATACTTTTGAAAAAAAAAGTTGAAAACCGATTTGCGTAAGACGCAATGGAGATAACGTAAAACACAATGAGTATTAATTAAATATGCAATGAACAATAGGGTATAAAACACAATGAACAGTCTAATAAAACACAATGGACGACATACTAAAGACACAATGAACAGAAGACTAAAACACAATGAATAATAGACTTAAACACAATGAACAACATAATAAAACACAATGTACACCTAAATACAAAAATTATTTGCGTAAAACACAATGAAAAGCATAATAAAAACACAATGGACAAAGTTAAATCATGTGTAGACTAAAAAAAATATAAATAACATATTTAGAAACACAATAAACGAACAGAAGACACAACGGAGAAGAAAACCCATTTAACACGAATTTCTTTTTTTCAATTTTAATGTAGAAATATGGTATTCATATTAAAGATAAAAAAACGCTCGTTAATATGGTGAAAGTTTTTTGAAAATAAAATATCGTATGAAAAAGTTATAGATATTTTAAAATGATGGGGGAATTGACATGTGCATTGCATGTTGAGAGAGAAAGCAACAAATGTGGTTTTTCTTTTATGCACTTTCTCTAATTTATTATTTATTTTGTTCAAAGAAACTAATCTCAACCCTTCAAATATATGATCAATGGATTACAATCCTTCTCACCCTTCCTAGAAAAAGTGTCTTGTGTATTTAATCCTAACCCTTTAGTTATAATAGCCAAAATTGGTACAGTGAAGTGAGATACACGAACCAGTATGCGATCGCCTAACATATATCTTTATATATTTTGATCTCTCACATCATGTACACATAATACACATGAAAATAGTAGGCCTTTCTTAATCGTTCTTTTTTTCTAATTTCTTTTTAAATTAACTTTCATTAACCAAGCAACGCCTCCCTATCTCTAAGACGGAGAAAGAGAGAAACTACAAACAACCGAGTTACATAATGTCAAAGTTACACCACTTTTTTTTTTTTTTTTTTCCATTTTCTATATAAAAAATATGATGTTTGGGAAACCTTCACTCCATAAAAAGAACCACTCGGTCACCAAACCTTTCCGTATTAATATTTAATGATAAATAAATAAAGAGATAACGTGTGTTCTCATAGAATAAGACATTTTATTATTAATTAAGACCTAAAAACATCAACAACAACAACAACAACCATACCCAGTGAAATCCCACAAATAGTAAACTATTGGTAGGGTCTGGGGAGGGTGGGATGTAGACAGACCTTACCTCTATCCCTGAGAAATCGAGAGGCTGCTTCCAAAGAGACCCTCGGCTCAAAAAAAAAATGATGATGATAATAATTTAAACTACCAATATCACAAAAATGGTGGAAAGACTACATGGAAAAACAATAAAAAAAATAAACAACGAGAAATAACATATAAAGAAACCATAGAGCACAAGAAGACAATCACGTGTAAAGACCAACAAAAAAAGTGAGGGTGAAATCTTATTTCCTATGACACTACTTAAAGCTCTTATGAACCCACCCTTACAGTCTTTAACCTTAATCCTAAGTCTCCACAACCTCCTATCCTGGACCATGTCCTCAGAGAGGTGTAACTCTTGTAGATCTTTCCTAATCCTCTCATCCCAAGTCAACCTGGGCCCACCCCTTCCCCTCCTCCCCTCCACCGTAAGGTTTTCCACCGCCCTAACTAGCTCCGTCATCTGTCTCCTCTTCACATGCCCAAACCACCTTAGTCTCCCCTCCTTTATCTTATCGGATATACTAGCTACTCCCAACCTTTCTCTAAGAACCTCATTTCTTATCCTGTCTAACCTTGTGTGCCCACACATCCACCTCAACATCCTCATCTCTGCTACGTCCATCTTATGTGCATGTGTTTCCTTGATGGCCCAACAATCCGTCCTATATAACATAGCAGGTCTAATTGCTGTCCTATAAAATTTCCCCTTTGATTTAACAGGAAATCTCTTATCACACAATACTCTAGTGGCTGCTCTCCACTTACACCATCCAGCCTGGATGCGGTGTACTACATCACTGCCGATCTCCCCATCCCTTTGTACAAAGGATCTCAAATACTTGAACTTAGTTACCTACGGAAACACTTGACCTCCAATGGTAATCTGGGTATCCTCATCATTCTCTACGCCACTGAAATCACAATACAAATACTCTGTCTTAGATCGACTAATCTTAAAACCTTTGCCATCTAGAGCTACTCGCCAGTCCTCTAACTTCTCATTTAAGCCCTGTTTACTCTCGGCAACTAACACAATATCATCCGCAAAAAGTAAACACCACGGAACCGTCTCTTGAATCATCTTAGACAGCTCATCTAGGACAACAACAAAAAGGAAAGGGCTCAAAGAAGACCCTTGGTGGAGTCCTACCTCCACAGAAAAACAATCAGTATCTCCTACCGGTGACCGAACGCTAGTCTCTGACCTATCATACATATCCCTTATTAAGTCTAAATACTTCCTAGGAACCCCTCTACCCTCTAGACTTTCCCAAATCAACCTACGAGGTACACTATCGTATGCCTTTTCTAGGTCAATGAAAAGCATATGTAGATCCCGCTTTTTCTCTCTATATTTTTTCATCAATCTCCTTAGAATGTGTATCGCTTCTGTAGTAGACCTCCCTGGCATAAAACCAAATTGGTTTACTGAAACCTGAGTTTGCTTTCTAAGTCTAGTCTCAATCACCCTCTCCCATAATTTCATAGTATGTCCTAACAACTTAATTCCTCTATAGTTCCCACAACTTTGGGCGTCTCCTTTGTTCTTATATAAAGGCACTACAATACTTCTCCTCCACTGGTCTGGCATTCTTCCAGATTCAAAAATGCGATTGAATAAGTTTGTTAGCCAATGGACTCCTTCATCTCCTAAACACTTCTATGCCTCAATTGGTATGTTGTCTGGGCCAATTGCCTTAGCCCTTCCCATCTTCCTAAGTGCTGATTTCACCCCTCTCTGTGTGATACGCCTACAAAAACAGTTGTTCCCTCGCGTAATCGGGATGTCGCTTTCATCCTGGTATGCACCTTCACCATTGAAAAGTTTGTGGAAGTACGTTTGCCATCTCAACTTAATGTCATGTCCATTGACTAACACACGTACATCCTCTCCCTTTATAAACTTTATTACCCCTAGATCTCTTCTCCTAAGCTCCCTAGCTTTGGCTATCTTGAACATATCGCGCTCTCCTTCCTTAGTTTCCAGGCGCTCATACATCTTCTTATAGGCCATCATACACCTAAAAACATCAAATAGTTATAATTAACATTTGTGGGTTGCTAATAAGGTTACAATCCATGTCGGGTTTGAATTAAGCTCTATCTAAACAATCGTAACTTGTCTTACCTATTCATCAAAACAATTAGGTTGTAATCGGGTCGTAAATGAGAGAGTGGGATTCAAACAAGTTGCAAATAATTAGGCCATAAACGGGTGATACCAACACTAACGACTAGTAATTTTTTTTGTTTTGTTTTAGTTATAAATAGCATGAGAGATCGACCCATATATTTGTGACATATTCCAAACACAAAAAATTATAACTTGGATATGACAAGTCATATTATTTACTACCCAAGCTCTTCCAAACCCGAACTTATACTTGATTAATTTTATATTTGATATGTATCATATCAAGTATCACCACACTATGTCATAGAACCTAAACTCTAAAAATGAATTTAATCATATAATGTATGTTTGCCATACATATATGAGAAGCTGCTTGTTTTAATTTTCGACCATAAAGATAAGAATGATGACACGACTGTCAACATGTGGTAACAAAGAAACAAATCAAAAATGGGGTGCTAAATAAACTTTCACCATTGCCTTTTTGCACTTAATTATTGGGACATTTAAATTCGTTGGAGATCAATTATTTTAGAACAAATCAAAATTTGGGTGCCACGTTCACATGTAAATTTCCCTTTTCCGCATTTAATTAATAAGAAATCAATTTTCATACATAATGGAGTAGTCGGATGGAGTAGTCTATATGCTATTAAATCCATTAGTAACCTTGTATCTTTTTTACGAGTAATGTACTCTTAAATTTATATCCACCACTTGTAGCTCAGTGGTGAATGAACCGGGTAACTTCTAGGGGGAGCCGGCTTCGATTCTTGCGGGAAACATTTGGTGAATATGCCAAGTGATGGTCGAAACTAGCCTACATGTAGGTGTCAGGTTTGATTCTGATGGCCCCCCGGTTTTTTAGTACCGTGCATTTACTCCAGAGAGGCTTGCTTCTTGTGGAGGGTGCAACATCTATCAAGTGGCAGGTGGCGAGAAATTTTCCGGGTGATAGCCCTAGCGCCCGTTGCACAGAGAGGCTTTGCCTCTCAAGGGCCGGCCACTCCCGCGACAGTAGGCTGTGGCCTGCTGATGCAGTTGAGTGTGTGGCCACGGACCCCTGATTTCTGGGGGATGTGATGGACTCTGCCACAATCATAGAAAGTCACCTACTACAAAAACAATGTACTCTTAAATTTATATTTATACTACCTAATAAACAAAATACATTTGTGCCACTTGTCAATAGATTAATTCAATTTTAATTTTATTCATCCTCTCATTAGGACACGTAGCACATCTATAATATTTCATTTTTTTTATTTTTTTTAAAAATAAAAATCAATAAATGATATTGCATAAAGGAAAGAGTCAGGTAATAATGTATATCCTTTTCATTACATATTTAATAAGATTCAAATTCCTACATAATTTGTGTCAACTCTCCAATTAATATATTAGTTGATTCTATTAATTGCTCTATATTATCATAATATTAGTTTACCTTATATTGGTAATCAATTAAATATCGAATTTTGAATTTCAAATTAAAATTCAAAATATTTAAATTCGAATTAGACAAAATTTCAAATTTTAGTTAATAATGGTAAGAAATTACACATACTAATTATCCTTTTATTTACACATTGAGTAAGATTCAAAGTCCCTACATAAGTTGTATCAACTTTCCAATTAATACAATAATTTATCCTATTAATTTCTTTATATTATATTAATATTAGTTTAGCTTATATCGGTAATTAATTAAATATCGAATTTTGAATTTCAAAGTTCAAATTAAAATTCGAAATATTGAAATTCAAATTTTGAATTTTGGTTAATAATGGTAAGAAATTAGACATATTAATTATCCTTTTAATTACACATTTAATAAGATTCAAATTCCCTACATAAGTTGTGACAACTCTCCAATTAATACATTAATTGATCCTACTAATTGCTCTATATTATCCTATTAAAACCACAAATCCATCAACCAAAATCTCATACACCTACTGTTTTTTAAAGTTTGTTAAAACAAATGAATCAACACAATCAAACCCTAAATAGAATTCTACTTGCCCATGCTATGCTCACTTGACGGTTCTTCGGTACAAGTTGAAGGTATGCTATTGTTTTGTTTCAAATCTCCAATGTTTCGTATATTTTCTGGTAGCTAATCTTTTTACCATTTAGGTTTTTTCTTTCCATGGTTTTTTCTTTCAGTATTATTTTTTTTCGTTTTCTTTTTAATTGTTGTCGAACTTCAATATTTTGCACCATTTTTAAATGTTTCGATCATACCCTTTTCATAATATTTTGATAAATAATATTACTAAACACAAATTGCATAAATTGAAAGCAATGCACAAACACAACCTGCAACACAATTAGGTATCACACTCCCAGGCACTTTTATACCTTTTCTATGCGAAGCCTTGGACTTCCTTTTGAGCCATTTTTATTTTCGTTATTCCTGTACCCTACAATTTCATTATCTTTTATATCAATTCTGAGCATGCCTATAATATTAGACATATTAATTATCCTTTTAATTACACATTTAATAAGATTCAAATTCCCGACATAAATTGTGTCAACTCTCCAATTAATACATTAATCAATCCTATTAATTGCTCTATTTTATTCGATTAAAACCACAAATCCATCAACCAAAATCTCATACACCTACTGTTTTTAAAAGTTTGTTAGAACAAATGAATTATCACAATCAAACCCTAAAGAATTCTACTTGCCTGTGTTATGCTCACTTGACGGTTCTTCGGTACAAGTTGAAGGTATGCTATTGTTTTGTTTCAAATCTCCAATGTTTCGTACATTTTCTGTTAGCTAATCTTTTTACCATTTCGGGTTTTTTTTCTTTCCATAGTTTTTCTTTCGGTATTTTTTTTCGTTTACTTTTCAATTGTTGTCGAACTTCAATATTCTGCACCATTTTTAAATGTTTCGATCATACCCTGTTACGTAATATTTTGATAAATAATATTAATAAACACAAATTGCATAAATTGAAAGAAATGCACAAACACAACCTGTAACACAATTAGGTATCACACTCCCAGGCACTCTTATACCTTTTCTATGCGAAGCCTTGGGCTTCCTTTTGAGCCATTTTTATTTTCGTTATTCATGTACCCTACAATTTCATTATCTTTTATATCAATTCTAAGCATGCCTATAATATTGAAAACAAAAATAATAAAAGAAGTAAGCGCATGACAATAATAATATTATAGCTCCAACAAGATGGGTCAAAAATGGTGGACTTGTATATGTTTAGAACTATACAATTTAAATAAGCCATTAGACATTTGTAAACTCTTAGTATGATGTATTCATTTTTCATATATTTTAAAAGGAATTTAGATATTTTTTAAAGCAATTTCAGAGCCCGATATTTGGTTAAGTATCACTAGAAATAGTCGATGGATTTCATATTCATTTCACTAATCTTCTATTTTCAAGCAACTTCTTAACTACGTTTTGTTTTGACAATTACAAATATAACTGCTCCTACTCCACATCATTCAAAAGTATATATGGACTAATATAATTCAAATTCAAATTCAATTTTATTGTAGTAAAAGATTGTTGTTTCACTATTTTACATTGTTGCCATTTGAAATCATTTTTATTTAGGTTGTAACAAGACATTCACAAAACATCATTTTCATTTTTTATGAAAACAAATTTTTCTATCAATGTTATTATAACAAACTTCAATTGCAATAAAATTATTTCATTTTCTTTGCCACACATATAAAAATGGTTGTCTAACATTTCATCTTATGTAGAATTTACCTCTTTTTAGCTTAAATGGGATGAAGAAGATTAACTAATATTTCAAAGGATAACTGTTTGGTTTTATTTACTATGTCTTTCTGTTTCTATTATTTGTGTTATTTCTTCTAACTAATAGATTATTTTATTTATAAGGTTACGAGGAACGAACATGGTTATCTAACTTTATGTCCAACTTTACATGGCCAACTTTATGTCACATTGTCAAGAGTTAAGAGCTGGGCAGGGTTGAAAGTACTCTACTAGATAATGATGGGAATGTCAAAACTAAAACAAAGAATGTGGTGTATAAGGAAATATTTAGTGATATTTGAATAACATGTGTATTCCTTACTTTTAAATTTTAATAAAATATTTGTACTATATTTTTTAAGAAGTTTTATCTTCTCAAAGTTTTGTTATTTGTTGAACCATGTGTCCACGTGGGCATTAAACTAGTACATCTATATATGCTTAGACTTTGAACATTCCACCTCTTAGATAGAGAGAAGTAGGGATGTTAAAAAAATCCAAATCCGAATTCGAATATAAAATATCCAATAATATGAAAGATCCGAAATATCAGATATTCAAAATTTTGGATATCCGAAAAGCGGATAATCCAGTTTTAAACATCCCTAGAGAGAACATATCTTACTACCATATCATTGAGTAACACATGTCCAATACTTAGGTGCAACATTTGATACATCTAAGTTAGGTAAGTGTTAATTAAGGGATATCGATAAATTCTTATGAGGTGTTGGATAAGGTGGTGAGAATGATGTGGGTTCGGGTAGGAAGGTTGTGGGTATAGATCAACTCTTAGATACGCTATATGATAGAATTGGTGTGAGACGCATGGGATTCTTAGCAACTGTGAGGGAATGTGCTACAACATACTTAGAATGCAGAGAGAAGTCATGGTGATCTATACGAAACTATACAAGGTAGAAATATTGGAGAGGCGATTCATCAAAGAGTGATATGTAGGTTTAGACATAAGCTAACTAAAAATAACTCTTGGTTGAAGACCAATTCAAAAGTCTAATTGATCTATTTACTTTTGGGGTTTGTATTAAGGGTGTTCAAAAAAATCCGAAGCTGAATTCGAATCCAAAAATTCGTATCCGTATTATCTGAAATTTAGGATTCGGTTCCTATTTTTAAATTTTGTTTGGATAATCTGATTATCCGAATGCGAAATATTAAAAAATATCTATATTATATATAATATTATTTACATATAGTGTATATATTTAATCCATCCCTAGTTAACTGTTACCTTAAACTAACATAATACGCCTTTCTCGAATACGAAATATTAAAAAATATAATATATATTGAATGTTTATTTTAAGCATATTCGGTTTTAGACTTTTAGCATAAGAGGAAGCGATTTTTTTTAAGTTTCGGATTATCCATTGGATTATGTGAATCCAAATCCTGAATTTCGGATATCTGAAAATCAGATATCCAAAATTTCGGATATCTGAAAATCAGATATCCAAAATTTCGGATCTGGATTCGGATCACAATATTAACTATCCAAAATTTCGGATTATCTGATTTTCGGATATCTGAAAATCGGATAATCCGACTTTGAACACCCCAGTTTGTATATTCGTTTCAAATATAATTTTAATTTTTTTACAATAGAAAGATGTGAAGATACTATCTTCTTAAACTATTTCGAAAATCGCCTTATCAATTACCCATTTGCATATGAATTCTACCTACCTAATAAAAGACAAACATGAACGACACATGAGGGCCTCCACCTAAGCGACACATAGACTCCAACTCAGATTCCACATGCCAATCACATAATTCTTCTTTATACAAACACCTGCCATCAAGACATCATCAACTCTCTTCATCTGCAACCCACCAAGAAATCATCGGCTCATTTGCTTCAAGGTATTCTGTTTATATTCTCGTTTAAATACATCACCGCCTCTCCTTATTCAGATGTTACCGTTTTCAGTTTCTGTTATCTTTTAAATTATTAGGGTTTCGTTACATGGTTTCAAATAAGAAATATGGGGTCAACAATTTGCTACTATTTTAGTCCGACGATCTGCTTCAGATGTCATCGTTTTCAAATTGTGTTAGCCTTTCAATTATTAGGGTTTTGCTTTCAAATAAGAAATATTGTTGGCTGACAATTTGGTACTATTTTGGTCTGACAATCTTCTTCAAAGGTTATCGTTTTCATTTTTCCTTGTCCTTTAAATTATTAGGGTTTGTTTAGTTGGTTTCAATTAAGAAATAATGGGGGCCGACAATATGTTGCATATGTTATCGTTTTCATTTTCCGTTATTTGTAAGTTGTTAATAGACAAGTATTTGATTTGTTTTGCATTTCTTAAATGTGAGAGAATATGATGTTGTTTTGTATTTTTATAAACAACTACTAGGTTAGATACCCGTGTGATACACCGGATTCCTAAAATTAAAATTCATAACTAATGTAAATTATTAAATGATATGAAGAAAATGATTTAGGATGTTAATTGATTATTGACATATGCGTTTGGTTTAACGTATATTTAAAAAAAAAGTAAAATGATTTCCATGTAGTTTTCTATTTATATTTAGTTACATATAGGGTTTTAACATATACGTTTTCATATATGAATTCTATTATTCGTCAATATCATCATCTACTGCATGGGCAAATCTTTACTATTTGTCAATCATCTAGAAGCGACTCAGGTAACGGCTAATAGACGAAAGGATATCGGTATTTTGGGATATACGTATACACACGTTAAATATATAGGGAGACATTCGTTACAGAATAATAGAACCAATTTTAAGCGGAGAAATGTGAGAATCGCATAAGCACTTCTACGTAGTGTTGACTGTTGAACATATATGACGGTCACATAATAGCCTTTTGTATCACATTAAAATCAATATGTATATTGTTTACATTTGCTCGTAGTTCTCTACCTAAAATAGGTTTTGTATTGAACGTTCCTTTATATTGAACTTACTAAATCTATTTAACTAAGGATATAAAGCAAAGGTTACATGCACATTGTGGCATGTAGTAACTGAGTCGTAAATATCGTAAACAGGATGGTCGATCAATCATCCTTATCATCCCGAACTAATGGTGGTCGATCAATCATCCTATTCATGCCAAACTAATGACTTGTATAAAAGCAGGTTACCTTATTCACGTTGACCTCAAAAGGTTATGTTGACCAGAAATATTAGAAATCGAGCTACCAATTGGTCTTTCGACCTCAGAAGTTAAATGATACGGACAATCAAACTAAACATAACAAACTTTAATAAAATAAACCATTCACCAATTCAAAATGTCATAAACAAACATCAAACTTACCCACAAGGAAATGACCAAAATAACATAATCCGACAACGAAAAAACAAAAAAAAATTATTCAACACACAAAAAAAAAAAAAAAAAAAACTAAATGCAGCGCGGTGAATGGGGAACCACAAACTTATTTTTCCTTCTTTGGAACCAAAAGCTTCTCAGTGACTGTTGAATTTCCTACATTATTTTCATCTTTGGTACCCACCTTTGTAGAAGAAAATGCTGGAGCATCATCAACATCATAAATCTCTTCCAAGTTCCGCTTGAGATCTGTGGGTGCACATTTAGCAACAACTTCATCAGAATGAGACATTGGAGTTATGTTTTCGCCCGTAGAGGACACTGCATCCTACAAAATAGGTATGAAATAAATTACATGTACTAAACCCTTTTTTAATATTTTAAAAAATTGATAAAGTAAATCATACCTTCAAGCCAATAGCGTTGTCGGATTGTATTTCCGACATATAAGCACCAATAGACTAGGAATCATCATTCTGTATAAGAAAAAAAGAATTGATTTATTGTAGTGAATTGATAAATAAAATGTATATAAATCTAATAATGTTTTAAAAGAAAAATATGCATGGTATATAATAGTTTACTTTCTTACCTGACCAATGCCATATTTCTTATCTTGATGGGAAAGTATAGCAGCATCATTGGTCATCTTGTTAACAGCAAAGTACTCAACATTGTGGTTAATGTTATACTTTGAGACTTTAATCTGAAAAGCAAACCTTTTTCCGATAAAATCATCAAACTCAGCTGGGAATTCTTCAAAATCAGTATATTGTACGGCATGAATATTACATGTTGCATGCAAGTTAGACACAACTTAAGGTAAAAAAGAATATGAAGTGACTCTTTAAAAGAGCTACTGTGTAATTAAATGTATAACAAAAGAATGCTTGAATGATATAATACCTTGGATTTGCAGTAACAACAAAGCAGAATTATGTGAAAATGAAATGGGGTTACTAATGTGTATATATAGGGGCTTTGATCCCTAAAGTTTCGTTATTTATTTTAATTCAAAATTTAAATATTAAGTTTAAAGATAAAATTTTCAAACTATGATTATCATATTAGATTTCCAATATATAAATTTCGAATATATAAAAACTGATAAAAAATAGGAATGTTGTTAATGATTTAAAAAGTTGATATTATCAAAATGTCCAGGTTCAAAAAAAATTTGGTTGTTTAATTGATGAAATGTTAGTAGCTATGTTTATTTTGGGTAAACACTAATTTCAGAACTGATAAAGTTAATCTATAACTTATAATAAAAGAATTAAATATTGATGAGGTGCCATTCAATGGAGGCTGTCACGTGGCACGTTGAGGTGAGAGTTTTTAATTTATTTTTTCTTTTGTTTTCATCCATTCTTCTACACTTATCTAACCCTAATCTCTTTAAGAATTTAAAAACAAATTTAGATTTTTCCCTCTAATGTTTCCTCCCATCATTTTTAAACGTTAATATCTTTTATATACGAGATTTTTTAAAGAAAAAAATTACACCAAATTAACGAGCGTTTTATTATCTTTCCAACGGGTACCATAATGCTATATAAAAAACGAAGGAAAAAACGACTATTTTTTATGGGGTTTCGTTCATACAGGAAAAAAACACAAAGTGTTCAGGTTATTCATTAATCATGTTTTTTCTTTTAAACTAGGTTCTTATATACAATGTTGAAATTTAGCCTAATCGCCATGCTATCATTGGAATTTTACTCTTCTAAAAATGGATAGGTATACTTCATCAAGCGAAGCTAGGAGAAAGAATCGCGCAACACTGCAACACATGGTGTCACCTTATAGCAAAATTATTTTTTTATTTATTTAATTACAAGAGTAATAATTATTACTATTAGTATTAGTATTAGTATTATTAGAATAGTTATATTTTTCAACCCCGGGACACTCTCGGGATAAAAGCTAGTAAAATTATATACTAAATTCAATATACATAGAAATGAAATAGGTATTAAGGAGAATAAAGTTACTAATTTTATTATTTTTTTGAAATATGGACCATACCTCATTGGTTTAACCATTGTTAGCTTCATCTCTTACCGAGTGGCTCATTGCTAGTAGCAAACTATAACTAAGTTGACCCATTTAGATTGAGCTCCAAAGAGACAAATATGCGTCACTCCATAATAAAGGAAATGGTGTCGTTGAAGATGTGACATGCATAGCTGTGAATGTAAAAAGTGAGCAATTCAAGAAACAAAATGAAAATACATAAACGGAAACAGTAAATATGATAGGCGTCGTACATGTGTCTCGATCCTCAAGTGACTAAGTTGAAGTGGACCTAAATGAAGGTCAGGAAAAATCATTGTCTTCTATTACACAAAGCACAGTCTGGGGAAAAAAGTAAACTAAAATTAGATAAACATGCAAATACCCACCTCCATTCATGTCTCGAGTTGTTGCAGCCGCTTTATGCATATTATAAAGCTGAACATGCAAATTTCCCTTGTAACTGGCTTGAATTCTAGCCATTCAATATTTGAAAATTAAGATGTTTCCATTCTTGAAGCTTTTATAAATGATTGGAAATGAATATCACAAGACTTTGGTTATATCCAACAATTGTTGAACTGTCGATATATATTTATATTCAATAACAAATGCTGAACATAGATCTCATAGATTTCATATACGTCAAATAAAGTGACAATTTTCATTGAAAATAATACATGATTAGCAAAGTAGCACACACTCAGAAATTATAAAAATGTACCATGTGGGTGAGTCAAATGAGTAAATACCTACAAATGGTCTAAGGGAAAATTATAAGAAATGGCACAACTTAAAACCGAGAATATGGTACTGTTTTAGATCTTATTCTGAAACGACTCATGGACACCACCGAAGCTCGTGCGGCTTGGTTAAAGCTCGAGACGATGTATCTCAGCAACAAACGGGCTCGCGCTGCGGCGCTAGAGACGCGGTTTTGCAACCTTACTCTCACGGCTTGCTCATCTGTTGACGATTATTGTCAGCAACTTTCTGATTTGGCAAGTCAATTAGCTGACGTTGATCAGCCTGTTTCTGACTCACGCCTTGTTTTGCAATTGGTTCGTGGCCTTCCGGCTGAATTTAATACGACTGCTTCCCTCATCAATCAACAAGGTGTCGACCGGGATCAGGCTATCACAATGCTGAATGACAAGGTCATCAGGATTGAGGCCCAGAAGGGCTCCCAGAATATTGCTCTAGCCGCTACTGCTGTGCCGAAATCTACAGCCACGGCTGCAAATCAGCAACCGGACCAGACCTATCCTTCTTCCAGCCGCAGAGGAAGTCGCGGCAGAGGGACTTCTAATCGTAGGGGCAGGGGACGCGGTAGGTCACAACAGAACTCCCCGTGGCCTATGTATCCAGGTCAGACTAATACTTATCCAAACTGGGCATGGTGGACTCCTCCACCATGCCCCTACCCGACGCAACCACAATGGCCTGGATCCAAGCCCGCTGATCAGCAACCCAACCCGTCTGTCCAGTATGCCGGGTTCTCACAGCAACCGGGTTATTCCCCTGCCCCATATCCACCTGGGTTCTCGCAGCCGTTTTATAATCCGTTGTGTCCCACAGATTTAAGTGCTGCTTTATCTCAGATGCAGGTTAACTCTCAACCATAGGGCTGGCAATCTGATGTTATGGATACAGGAGCAGAGTCTCACGTCACCACGGACCCAAGTAAAATTATTATCCCTGATTCTACTCCGATTTGTCGCAATATTTTGGTAGGTAATGGCATGTGTATACCAATTAACGTATCAGGTATGGGTTTTCACCCTTTACCAAACCGCACCTACATACTCCCACACATCCTTTATAGCCCTCAAATAATTAAAAACTTAATCTCCGTTAGAAGTTTTACTCGTGATAATCAAGTGTCTGTCGAGTTTGACCCGTTTGGTTTTTTCTTTGAAGGACCTCAAAACTAGGAAGACACTATCTCGTCATGACAGTACCGGGACGCTCTACACATTCACGCCGCCTCAACTACCGCCACAAATCACTTTCCTTACCTCGCACCATCTACCATGGCATGATCGTTTGGGACATTCCGGGGCGCAAGTTCTAGATTTTTAAATCGTAATTTTAATTTTCATTGTAATAAGGACAAAAGTCACAATCTTTGCCATTCTTGTCAAATTTCGAATAGTAAAAGATTGCCTTTTTATTTGTCTAATACATTTACTTTTGCTCCTTTTGATATTATACATTGCGATTTATGGACTTCGCCAATCACGAGTGAAACAGGCTATAAATATTATATGGTGCTAATTGACAATTTCTCACACTTCGTGTGGGTATACACCCTTAACTTTAAATCTGAAACCTTCCCAACTTTTGCCAAATTCCATCAATTAATACTTACCCTATTTAACCGCAAAATAAAACTTTCCAATGTGACTTAGGGGGTGAATTTGACAATTTAGCATTCAAAAATTTTGCCAACCAACACGGCTTAATTTTTTGTTTTGCTTGCCCACAAACCTCATCCCAAAACGGTAGGGCCAAACGTATGATTCGCCGCCTTAATGACATTATTAGGGCACTATTAATCCACGTGAATCTGCACCCTCCGTTTTGGGTTGAAGCCTTACACACTGCCACCTATCTCCACAATATACTACCCACCAAACGCCTAAACTTTTACACACCCACCTTTGCCCTTTACCTTCGTCATACAGACTATGACCATTTGCGTGTGTTTGGATGCGCGTGCTATCCTAACACATCTGCCACCCAACCCCACAAACTACACCATCGGTCCATGAGATGTATTTTTCTCGGTTATCCGCCCGATTTTCGCGGTTACCGTTGCTTTGATCCTACCACGGGCAAAGTACACATCTCCCGTCATGTGACCTTTGATGAAAATGTATTTCCCTACACCATCCTGACTCATCCCACATCTTACAATTTTTTGGATGATCAAACACCACCCGGGTTCACCTTTCACAGACCCATTCACCCCCTGCCTCGGCCCCCACAGCCCCAAACCTGGTCACTACACCTTATCCCATAACATACCACCGCAGAAACAGACTTGGCCCAGTTCAGCCCAACCCCACCTTTGGCCCATTGCATTCTCCTGGCCCACTGCACCCGCCTGGCCCAGTCCCCATTCCAGCACCGGCCCAAACCACCCTTCTGGCCCAATCCCAATCTACCCAGCCTATTCAGCCCACCGGACCAGCCCCAAACCTACACCACATGACCACTCGTTCCAAATCCCGTTCCAACTCGTCCGCCATAAACCACACCACTTCACTCTCACCGGTACCCGCATCCTACACCAAAGCCTTAACTGATCCGAATTGGTTGCATGCCATGCAAACCGAATATACGGCATTACAGGATAACGAAACATGGGAGCTTGTTCCTCGCCCTCATGACCATCCTATCATCCGCTACATGTGGTTGTTTTGGCACAAATTTAAATCGGACGGCTCTTTGGAACGTTATAAGGCTAGGTAGGTGGTCAATGGTAATTCACAAACGGTTGGAGTAGATTGTGATGAGACATTCAGCCCTGTGGTTAAACCGGCCACCATTCGTACTGTTTTGTCTCTGGTCGTCTCACGGAATTGGCCTATACATCAGTTGGATGTAAAGAATGCCTTTCTGCACGGGGAACTTCATGAGATAGTTTATATGCATCAACCACCTGGTTTCTATGATCAACGATTTCCGCATCACGTATGTCGACTGAAAAAATCACTATATGGTCTCAAACAGGCACCGAGAGCATGGTATACTCGGTTCGCCAACTTCATCACCTCCAAGGGTTTTCGCAGTAGCACATGTGATCAGTCATTATTCATCTATCAACAGGACCAGTCAAATATTGCTTATTTATTATTATATGTTGATGATATAGTTCTCACAGCTTCAAATGATCATTTGTTAACAAGTATTATTTCTAGCCTATCACGGGAGTTTTCCATGAAAGATATGGGTCGGTTACATCATTTTTTGGGCATTACGGTTACTATGCAGGCGAATGGAATTTTTTTATCACAAGCTCAATATGATAAGGATATTATCGCACGTGCTTCAATGTCATCATGTAACCATGTTCGACTCCGGTTGATCTCTCCTCCAAATTAAGTGCGACCGAGGTGCCTCTGTTCGCGGATCCGACTCTTTATCGTAGTTTAGTGGGTGCCTTGCAATATTTAACATTTACTTCTCCTGATTTGTCTTATGCGGTACAACATGTGTGTCTCTTTATGCATGAGCCTCAGGATCCTCACTTCGCTTTTATGAAGCGGATTATACGTTATTTGCAAGGGACAATCGATTATGGCATACGGATATTGAGATCGGCTAATCATGATTTGGTGGCATATTCTGATGCTGATTGGGGTGGTCTCCCTGATTCTAGGCGTTCCACCTTGGGTTATTATGTTTTTCTTGGTGACAATCTTATTTCATGGTCCGCTAAACGCTAGCCTACCGTCTCCCGGTCTAGTGCCGAAGCTGAATATCGTGGAGTGGCTAATGCTGTTGCCGAAACAACTTGGATTAGAAATTTGCTGTTTAAGCTTTATACTCCTTTAACTCGGGCTTCTGTTGTTTTTTTGTGATAATGTTTCAGCCGTGTATCTGTCCAACAATCCGGTTCAACATCAACGGACGAAACACATAGAGATTGATATCCATTTTCTCCGAGAGAAGGTTCGCCTTGGCCATGTTAAAGTTCTCCATGTCCCGTCTTCTATGCAGTATGCGGATATCTTTACCAAAGGATTATCTCGTGAGCTATTCCAGTCATTCAGGTCCAGCTTGAGCGTCTGTCCTCCGCCCGCTCAAACTGATGGGGTGTCTTAGCAGCCGATAATGATGCACAGTTTTAGGAATAGATTATGTTAACTTATTTAGAGATAATCTTGTATTCTTTTATGTATATCCTTTCCTATTTCATGGTTGTATTTTCCCCTATATATAGGGTCATTCTTATTCAATAATAATCATCGAAATATTACAACCATATTACTTTTACAAACAAGAAAAAGCTCTGAAAGAAAGAGAAGAATGGTATAAAAAACAAGAGAGAGTCCTTAGAGAAATGGCTGAAAAGTCTACCCAAGACCATAGTGAAGCTGCTGCTAAAGACAAGACCAAAAGTACTGAAGGCAATCCTTCAGTAGTTGATGCTGCTCAGATCAACACTTCAGTAGTTGACAATTCCTGCACTGAACCAGAACAACCTTCTAAAGCAACAGAAACAAACCCAACTGATATTCCAAAGCCTGTTCCCATTTCTTCTATACCAGTTACAAAAGATCAAACAGAAGAAAAAGAACTGACAGAAGAAGAAAGAATAAAAGCTGAAAGAAAGGCAATGGAAGATAAGATATGGGAAAGCTTGGAAGCAAGGGATGACTTGAGTCTTGATGATAAGTTACAAATCTATGAACAAAAGTTAAATGAGTTAGAAGCACAAGAAAGACTTGCTGAGGAAACTCTCCTTGCTGCAGAAGAAGATAAAAGATAACAGATGATGACTTATATCAGCAAAAACAGCAAGGCAAGGAAATTCTCACTTAAGGGACTTTCAACTGAAGAACTAACAACAGGCAGAGCTTGTATCAGAAAGGCTGGCCAAAGAGAAAGACAGAAAGTTGAATAGAGCCCAAATCATTCAAGAATTGGTAGAGAACAATAATGGTTCAAAACAACAAATATCTAAGTGGAAAGAAGATGTACTTTATGAAACTTACAAAAAGTTCAAGGCTGATAGAATTGCAAATCCGGAGAAATTCAAACCCACACAGCCTGCTACCAATAAAAAGACAGGGGAAAACTCAAAAACACACTTCAAAATGGTTCTGCTTGAGAAGAACACCATTGTTGAAGATGATTTCACTGTTGAAGAAAAATCTATGTTAACAGAATATAGGGATCCTGCAACATTTGCTTATCAACTGCAACAAACCATCAAAGAACAAAAACATACCAAGGTAGTCACTGAACATCACATGCTTATTTCAATAGGTGATACACCTGGTACTGTGATAGTTGAAAAGAGAAGGAGATCCAATCTGATCAATACTGAAAAAGAAAAACCACCAACATCATACCTATATTCCAACCTACAAATTGTACCATACAAAGACAATTTCTTCAATTCCAAATCTCCAATTGTCAAATGGTGCTTCACCCACAAGTCTTGTTCCTTGGTTCTAGAAAGAAAAGACTTCTCAACAAAAGTCCTTCATGACTTGACTGAATTGGAAAAAAATATCTGATGAAGATCTACTAACCATTCAGGATATGATACCAAAAAAAGGACTACTTTCTAAACCAGAGGTCAGAGAACTCAGACATCAAACAGTTAAGGAAATCTGGAGAGTTCTTGACTTAAGGAAGAGAGGATCTTATAAATAAAGATAGACAAAGGTTTTGGCTTCATCAATCTAGTGGGAGATTGTAGGGTCAAATAGGATTGACAAGCCAGTATAAACCTTAGTCTTATATCCTCTTCACATTTTGTGAAACTGTTGAAGTGAAAGATATCTAAAGTTCTGAAGAGTAAAAGGATCAAAAGTTCTGAAGATAAACCAGACAAATATCTGAAGAACAAACTACTGAAGACAAACTCCTGAATATCTTTCATTAGAAGTTTGTCACTCATCAGCACTTTCATTAACTGCCCTTAAACTCAGCAGTTTAGTATTATATTAGTTTTCTTAAAGTCTTTGTTCAAGTTTAGATAACTACAGCCTGTTGTAGTATTATCTTACATTATTTTAAGCTTTTCATTACTTAGTCTGTATGTAATCCTTCGTCTATAAATAGAGGGGTCACACCCACTGATATGCTTCAATTTATACATATAAAAGCCCTAATTTAACTCCCATTTATATATTTTTTTGGCCTTATACACGATGAATTGGTACTTATTTGGTATCTTTATGATTTCAGGTCTTAAACGGTGTCCATGAAGCATACCGGATCAAAAGCGGACAATTTCTGCACATTCTGCACAATCTGCATGTGTTGCACTTCCGTGTAGGCCTAATCAGCACTACCGTGCAACTGGTGGCACTCCCGTGCAGACCAGATCAGCACTACCATGCAACTGGTGGCAATGCCAGTGCAGACGAGAGTGCAAGCCATTTCCTGACTGTAGATGCAAAAGTGCGACTAATGCTTCGGATTGAATAACAAATATGTTTTGGTGATAGTCGTTGGTGCGAAGGAGAGTTTTAGAAGGTGCGAAGGAGGTTTTTGTAGGTACGAAAGAAGAAGAAATGGTGCGAAGGAAGAAGACTTGGACGAATGTGAATATACTTTATTGTAAAGCTTGGTTCGACCAATTAGTTTGGGCGAACCTGCACATTCGCACAATCAATTTGGGCGAATGTGCAGTCTTTATATAGACAAGTTTGATTTTTGAATGTAACTTTTGGTCATTATTATTCCCTCCACTTTCTGATATTCTCTCTAGTGTTTTGTTTAACTCTTTTAACGTTCATACCTTGTTTGTTATCATATTTCAACGTGTAATCGAGTTGTTAATTAATGAAAAGCTTTTGAAAATGATGATCTGTGTGTTTTAATCTGTTTGACTATTATTTTGTGATAGTTTTAGGGATTCCGCACCTAAAACTAACTTGTTTGATCATTCTTTGTTGTTATACGATCCTTTCACGCACATACAAAGTGGTATCAGAGACATTCTGGATCAAACAACCACAAATTAATAGTTTCTCAGTTGATTTGGACCCAATTTTGGTCAAAAAGTTTCTGTTTTCAATGAACAAACTGATGTGATAAGATTTTGATTGATTACAACTTGATTTTGAGGTTAAATTGGATAATTCTCTTCATTAAAGTTGTTCCAAATCAATTCCGATTCAAAACCTGATTTAGATCATCAAAATCCATCAACATTTGATAAACATGATCAAAATTAACGGATTTTCAAAGAATAACCGTTTTTGAATTCTCAAGGGTCGAAAGAGAGAAAGTGCTCGAAAGTCGAAATTTATTTGGTCGAACGAGGGATTTTGTGGTCGAAGGAGGTGTTATAGTGGTCGAAAGTAGACTTTGATTGCTTATTTTGTTCATTCGCCCAGTTGTGTCACCTTCGATTGATCGAACGGTCGAAGGAGCAGAAAAACGGTCGAACGAGAGTAGAAAGCGGTCGAAGGAGATTTTGTTATTTTAGTTCACATTCGTATCAATCAAAACGGTCGAAGGAGAACATTATTTCTCATTCGCACGTTCGACTGTACGAAGGAGTATCCTGTTTTAAAACATTTCTAATCTTTTCGTGTTTAATCGTTTGCAGGACAAGATGTGGAACTTCCCAACAACGCCAAGACCTACTCAAGCACCACAACAGCAGACAACACAAGATCCGTGGTCCGTTGCAGCCCAGAAGACTAGTCCACCATCACAGCCAATCAATTATATGGCTGACTAGTTCGGCTCCTCAACAAGTTGTTTAACCATTACAACAACCTATTGACAACTATTGGGGAGTTGCAGCAGCTGCAGTCCATTCGCAGACGACCAACGCCATATCCACTCTTATTCATGATCTATCCTCAGGAAGCGGCAATCGTCCACCAAAGCTAATGGACATGAAGGAGTACAATACTTGGAAGACGAAGTTCAAGATCCATGTTGAGGGACAAGGACTTGAGGGAGCCGAGGCATGGCAAATGATAGTGAAGGGGTATGTTGCTCCTATTCTGGAAAATACTGGAGAACCGATACCTTTGGAGAATTTGGCGGATGATGAGAAGAAGAGGTTTGCGATAGAGAAGAAGGCATTCTCTCAGCTATCCCAGGCGATCAACACTGATTTGCTCCATCAGTTTGGATCGTGTACAACATCCAAACAACTATGGGATATGCTGAGAAATCGACATGATGGAAATGAGAAGACAAGGAAGCTGAGGATGGAAGAGCTTCGGAAGGAATTTGAAAACTTCAGTTACATGGGCAATGAGACCCTAAAAGAGTTGGTTCCACGGTATTGCCATTTGCTCACTGAACTATCGAGCTATGAGATCAGCATACCAATGTCAGAATTAGTAGATAAATTTGCTGATGCTTTACCACCCTACTGGAACCAACACATTGAAGTGTTGAAGGAAAAGGATGCATACCAATATTGGACTATTAACGAGTTCATTCAAAAGCTGGAAAACAAAGAGATGGAGGAGAAGAGAAAAGCTAAGAGAGCTCAGATTCCACAGAATCCTGATCTGTATGTGAGTAGTACATCTAACTCTCTTTCTGCTTCAAGCACCACTTCAAATGTTGCTCCTCACATTGCATGTGTATCCAATGTTGTTGAACCCACAAAAGCACCCATCAACTACCTTGCCCAAACTTCATCTTACACACCATCATACACTCAACAATCTTATCAAACACCAAACTTTATCCCACCTTTTTCACCATTACAACAAGCCGCATGCTACACAGCAAGTCAACCTCAACAACAACAACAATATACTCCTCACATGAATCAGATGCAGATCACTCAAGCACAATCAAATCAAAGCCCGATTGTGTTAGAGACCTCGAATCTTAACAATGTGACTGTTGAAATTGCACAACAGCATGTTGCTCTAGTATCTGCTATGGTTGCGAGTCAAATTGGAAACAACAATCTCACCAATGAGGACTACGCTCAAATCGACAAAGAGGAGATGGAGCTTATGGACATTCAGTGGGCTTTTGCAAGCATTATGAGGAGAGCCACTGACTTTATTCAGAAGATTGGCAGAACTGACCTTTCAACTTCTC
Source organism: Ambrosia x helenae (assembly GCA_030844895.1). Lineage (NCBI taxonomy): Eukaryota > Viridiplantae > Streptophyta > Magnoliopsida > Asterales > Asteraceae > Ambrosia > Ambrosia x helenae. The sequence goes on from CM061223.1 coordinate 54,830,990, forward strand.
CCAACACCACATACGGATTCAACAAAGCAAAAGTTACATGCTTCAACTGTGGTGAGAAGGGTCATTTTAAAAGAGAGTGCACACAGCCAGCACAGCAAGGAATCGAAACCCGTTCAATTCAACATACCAAAACAGACAAAACCAAAACCAAAATCAAGTTTCATACAACAGTCCCAACATCTCAAGCTTTCAACCACAAAACAATTATCAGAACCGTCAACAAAATACCAACACTAGACAAAACACAACCCAAAATCAACCTCAACAAAATCCAAACCGAACTATTGTTCCTATTTCTACACCTAACACTCAAAACCAAAACCAAACTGACAATCAAAACCAAGCACTTGTAATTCAGAAAGATGAAGGTTTTGATTGGACGGGTATGCAATTGGGGGTGGAGGAGATTACTGCTGGTAACGTGGCTTGTGTGGCACAGCAGATGAGTCTGGATGAGAATGAGGAAATTGAAGAGGAGGTTGTGATTGAGAAAGTGTCAGAGTTGAAAATTGAGGAAGTGAATGAGGATGTGATTGCAGAGAGTGAAGACAAGAAATCTGGGATGATTCTTGATTCTGTCACTGATGTTGGAGACCACTACGATTCAGCTTACTCGGATATGGTGAGTGAATCTGATTCAGAGGCTAGTGTGAATTCACTAGATGATGACATTGACCAACTGCTAGCTGAAGCTGATTTCCTGATGACCCTCAAGTCATGTATGGTGGATGATGCGTGCACCAAGATTGACTACTCCAAATTCTTCGCAGGGAAGGAAGCTCACTTCGCTTTGATGGCAATGACAGAACCTCCTAAACCGGTAAGTTCTGAATCTCAATCTCAAGTGTGTGTTAAATGTGTTAAATGTGCTGATTTTGAAAAACTGACAGATGAAAATAAGCTTCTCAAGGTTCAACTTGAGAGTGCCAAAATTAACTGTCAGATTTATCAAAAAGATTTAAAAGATTTCAACAAAGTTCTTGATGGTTATAAAAAGGATGTGTCTGAACTTAAAAAGACATTGTCAATTAAACAACTTGCCATTAATAACTATATCAATGAAATGGAAAATACTAAATTAGAAATGGCAACCATCAAGTGCTTTGCTGAAAAAGTAAACAAGAAGTTAGAAAGTTACAAGCACATAGCATATGTAGTTGAGCATATCATAGAAGAACCCCCCAGTAGAATAGTGCAAACTATAAGGCGGTCCCATCTCCGGTATTGTTTGAGAACCACAATTTACATGCAATACCACCGGAGATTTTAGTCAATTCTGACTCAACATCAGAAAACGAGCCTAACACTTCTAGTGTCGGGGATCCGTATTCTGATGTGAGACCTGTTTTGGGAAACAATGAGGGTGTGGTCACTACTGATGATTCAGATGAAGAAGATGAACCATCTGAGACGTTTGAAAATGAAAGTGATATCCCTGATGAAAATCATATAATCACTACTGAGCCAGTCTCACCGTCTCAGATCGTTCATCTAATGGCAAATGCTCATCGTAAGAATGTGGTTAAGAAAAATGAAAAGTCTGTTGGTAAGTGTGTTGAAAAAAAGAGGTAAAGAAAATTGAGAAAAATGTGAGCAAACCGGTAGAAAAGAAAAGTGAAACTAAATCTGAGAAAAATGTGGTTAAACCGGTTGAAAAGAAAAATGAGATTAGAACTGAAAAATCTAATGATATGAGCAACGAATCGTGTGACAAACCTGTCAAAATCTTCTATCGGATGCAAGGCTCCGATAAGATTTTATCTGATGATGAATATCCGATTAAGTTTGTCAATTATTTAAAAATCGAAAAGATCTGGCAGGAAAGTACGATTTGGTTTCCAAAATTTGAAAGAACCAATGACATTCCTCAAGAAGTTTTAGATAAAATTTATTCGGATAAAGATGCCAAGGTCAATGTCACACAATTTGTTTTGCCAGTTGATAAAGCAAACAATTTTATTGAACCGACTTACTCGAAGGACCCAGCTCCTGAGAGTTTAAGGAAACAATGCATGGTCGATCGATATCCCATTGCTAGCTTTTCCAAGTCGCCGATCAAAGAAAACTATGAGGAATACCGTGCGTGTTATAAGTGCGGGGAACGGGGACATTTACTTGCCGCCTGCCCGTACGTACGACACAAAAGGCACGAGGTGGAGATGAGACAATATCATGATTATCCGGTTGACAACTACGGTTATCCACAAAGACGGTTTTTCCCTCAGCAAGAATCTTATTATAATCAAAACAATTTTTATAACAAGAGGGAAAACCGTCCGATGACGTATGATAAACGCAACCGAATAACCATTGAAAAATCTGCTAAGAAACCTGTGATGAACTCAACTGATGATAACAAAAAGGTTGCTCCTAAACCTAATGGAAAACAAGCAGTTGGACCTGTCTCTGTTAAATCAGAGAAGGTAACCAAAAAGGTTGCATTTAAAGATGAAGTAAAGAAACCGGCTGAGACTTCAAAATCTCAGATCCGGATCTTGAAAAGATCTGAGCAATCCTGGTCATCTAAGGAATCTGAAGGAGCCTCAACTTCACAGAATGAGAAGAGTGAGAAAAAGAAAGTTGTGAGTGAGAAGAAAGGGGTTGAATTAACCCAAGATGTTTGTGAATTGAAAGAATCTTTGAAACAACTCATTCAAAGACCCAAGACCAAACAGGCTTGGTCCCCCGAAAGATCTAACTGCTCTACTTTATATGTGCAGGGAGCTCCAGCTGGCCCTGTTAGCAGCCTATGGATTGTTGACAGTGGAGCTTCTGGTCACATGACAGGGGACCTCACGCTACTCTTTGATATCAAAAATATTAACGGAGGTTATGTGGCATTTGCTGGTAATAAGGGAGGCTACATTACGATGGAGGGTAGTGTAAGCAATGGGGTTTTGACATTTGAGCGGATATCATACGTGAAACAGATAGATTACAATCTGCTCAGTGTTAGTCAAATCTGTGATAAACAATTTTCTGTGTCTTTTGATGACAAATCCTGTTATATCTTGAAACCTGGGTTTGAACTTCCGAAAGTGTGGGTGATGCTGAAGGCACCGAGAGTAAACAACTTGTATATTCTCGATATGTCCAAGGCAATGACCACCCATGGCCAAGTTACGTGTTTCCTCTCTAAGGCTACAGAAAAAGAATCTATTATGTGGCACAGGAGAATGGGACACATCCATTTGCGAAAGATGAACCAGTTAGTGAAGAATGAACTTGTCACGGGAGTTAATGTGAAACACTTCCATTTGAATGACAAGTGTGTTAGTTGCAAAAAGGGAAAGCAGCACAAACAATCCCATAGACCAAAGAAAGTCAATTCCGTTGAACTGCCGCTTGAGCGTTTGCACATGGATTTATTCGGTCCAGTCAGACGTAAAAGTCATGCCGGGGAGTTGTACTGTCTTGTGGTGACTGACGATTATTCTAGATTTTCATGGGTTATGTGCTTGCATCAGAAAAGCGACACTTTTGATAATCTGTAGGTTCTGTTTACACGTCTGGAGAATATATATGGTCTGAAGATCAAACGAATTCGGAGTGACAATGGGACGGAGTTCAAAAACGCTCAGATGGAGGATCTTTGTGCAAACAAGGGAATTCATCATGAATATAGTGCTCCGTATACACCCCAGCAGAACGATGTCGTAGAGAGAAAGAACAGGACTCTAATAGAGACGGTGAGAACTATGCTTGCGGATTCAAATCTTCCAGTCATGTTCTGGAATGAGGCTATTTACGCAGCATGTTACACTCTTAATCGTGTTTTGACAGTGAAGAAGTTTGGCAAAACTTCTTATGAGCTGTTGAACCGACGCAAGCCGAATCTGGAGTATCTAGAACCATTTGGTGCCCCGTGTACAATGCTGAATCCTTCGGAGAAGTTCGCACCAAAGGCTGAAGAAGGTTATTTTGTTGGATATGCAACCCCACTAAAACGGGTATTCAACAAAAGAACTAGAAAAGTCGAGGAGTGGGCTAACGGCGAAGTTCAAAGATACACACAAAATGTACAGGGTGGAGGTCCAGATTGGATGTTTGATTACAAAGACTTCTTTGAATCATTCAATCTAGATAGCATGGTTGAAGAAGCTGTACTTCGCTTATATTACGAGGTCGAAAACGCCGTGACTTCACCGTTAGTGCGTCCGATCACAGTAAACCCCCAAGCAGCTTCTAATGATACCACTGCTCCTGTGATGGATGAAGAGGTGTTCCAAGAAGCTTCCACAACGCTTAATTCATCCGACTCAGAAGATGAAGACGATGATGCAACAAGTGAAGCTATTCTGGACAATGCTACAGTGACACCACCAGTGAACCCAACTAATACTGATGCTTCAACATCGAATGTGGGTAATGATCTGGTTTCTACAGAGAATTTGACAACTCAAACGGGAGTACAAGTACCTGATTATCCGGAATCTCGGATACACCGGATACACCCGCTTGAGCAGGTTATTGGTGATCCTGGTAGCAGCGTGATGACAAGAGGGCAGCTAAGAAATGCTCAAGCACCAGAAAATATTGGCAACCTTGCTTTATATGCCAAAATACAAAAATCTGGTTTTCAAAATGACTGGTCTTTCGCTTGTTATGTTTCGCAGGTCGAGCCGCGGACATACAAGGATGCTCTTTTGGATGATGCCTGGGTGGAAGCAATGCAGGAGGAGTTGTTACAATTCCAGAAACTTGGTGTATGGACACTGACAGATTTGCCCCCTGGAAGAAAGAAAATTGGAACCAAATGGGTGTTTAAGTGCAAGAAGGATGATAGAGGAGTCATAGTGCGAAACAAAGCTCGTTTGGTCGTTCAAGGTTTTCATCAGGTTGAGGGAATCGACTACAATGAAATCTATGCACCGGTTGCACGCTTGGAAGCCATCCGAATGTTCCTCGCGTTTGCATCATGGAAGAAATTTAAGGTGTATCAGATGGATGTAAAGAGCGCATTTCTTTACGGTGTGGTCAAAGAGGAAGTTTACGTAGGTCAACCGCCAGGCTTTGAGGACCCTATTCACCGGGATAAGGTTTATGTGTTAAACAAAGCTCTCTACGGGTTGCACCAGGCTCCGAGACAATGGTATGAGGAGCTGAGCACGTATCTTCTATCGAAAGGATTCAAACGCGGACTGGTAGACTGCACACTGTTCACGAAACGAGCAGGAGATGATTTGCTTCTTGTACAAATTTATGTTGATGATATTATTTTCGGGTCAACTAACGAACTTCTGTGCAGGGAATTTGAAAAAGTTATGCAAGAAAAGTTCGAAATGAGCGCAATGGGAGAAATGCAGTTTTTCCTAGGCTTGCAGGTGGAGCAAAGACCAACAGGGATCTTTATTCACCAGACGAAATACGTTTCTGAAGTCTTGAGCCGATTCCAGATGGATGATTCGAAGTCGATGGATACCCCGATACAACCTAATCACGGGATTGGTGTTGACCTTAAGGGGGAGCTGACTGATCCATTTACATATAGAGCAATCGTCGGATCTCTGATGTATCTCACAGCGTCAAGACCCGATATAATGTTTGCGACATGTCTTTGTGCGCGATATCAATCGAAGCCGAAACAAAGTCATCTTGCAGCTGTCAAGCGTATCCTTAGATATCTGAAGGGCTGTCCATCGAAAGGACTTTGGTACCCTCATGATGATAATTTTGACCTAATCGCTTTTAGTGATGCAGACGTGACAAAGACAACAAATCCACAACGGCTGGATGTCAGTTTATGGGGAGCAGGCTCGTGACCTGGCAATGCAAGAAACAAACCGCAGTTGCACTATCCACATGTGAAGCAGAATACGTTTCAGCATCGAGCTGTTGCTCACAGGTTCTTTGGATCCAACAACAGATGGTGGATTACGGTTTGCAATTTCTTAAGACCCCTATTTACTGTGATAATGAGGCCGCAATCGCATTAACAAAAGACTTAGTAAATCACTCAAAGGCTAAACATATCCGGATTAAATATCATTTTATCCGTGATTGTTATGCTAAAGAGTTGATCGATATGGTCAAAATCCACACTGATTACCAACGCGCAGATCTTTTTACCAAAGCTTTTGACAAATCCAGATTTGATTATCTTTTAAAAGCTAATGGTATTAACGAAAAACAGGACTGATCACCACCTCAGTCTATCATTTTTTAGTTTAAATTTTTACTGCTTTTCAGAAAAATTTCGAAAAACCAAAAACATTGAAAAATTTCAAAATCCATAAAAATTAGAAAATTTCTTTGCTGACTGCTATATCTTCTTCCCTTAGATTAATGCCGTCAGATTTCTGTGAACAAACGATATCTGGGCAGTCACATATTTGAAATGCTCCAGCTTATCCTTGGGAACAGTAAATTCGAAAATCTATAAAAATCAGAAAATTCTAAAATGATTTCCTGGAGTACAAAGGGAAATGATAGTACATTAGTGGGGATCTGACACATTCTAAGTAATGTACTGCTATATAGGGCGTGTGTCTGAGTCTGTGCGATGTGCTGATAGGCTTCGTAGACCTATTACTGCGTGCCTGATACATACATATCAAACGAATTGTAGGTGGATGAACTCCTCATGGGCATATGGTCTTAGTACCGTAATTTCGTTTGATAGGGTATTTGTACAAAACTCGGAGGTTTAGGGTCGTTATCTTATTAGTTGTCTGGGGATAGCCTTTCTGATCTTCTGCTGTAAGTCATTACGGACCTAGATCAGACAGGGTGTCTTTATAAACGAGCTTTATGCCAAATCCTAAAGTTACCGAACTGAGGAACTTTCCATGTTTTATGATGATCAAAGATTATCTATTACATCGTATTAATCACTGATGCAAATCATGATTGATATCAGTCCTCAACCTGGTAGAATGCACATGTTACTTTGCTGCATTAATTTGCTGACCTGTATACCTCTATGCATTATATCTTGTACAATTACAGACGACGAAAGCATAATCACGCTTTACAATGAGTCTTTGTGCATTTACTTCTTGATACGGGAGTATGTCGTGTGCGTGGGAACCACAGACAATTGCGTTTATACTATAAATATCAGTATCAGTATAAAGCACTGCACAAAAGTCTACATGTGAGTTTATGTGGATCACAATATCAGCAATTGCCAGATCACACATTGTCTTTAATGATAATATTTCAAAAAGATCAACGGGGTGATCAGATTTCTCAAAACTGATATGATCCCTTTACCGGAAATCCCAAAAACATTTACAGTTTTTCATTTACATTTTTGCATTTTATTTTCTCGTCAAAAATTACAAAACTCAAAAAGATTTTAGGTGTGTTTTAGCATAAACTTTAGAAAATCCAAAAAGATTTTTCTTTTCCATCTTATTTTTGATAACTGATGGTGGTTGATGTCGATTTTCTAAACCTTGATACACCATTTGAGCTTTGTATCTTTTAAAATGTGTAAACATGATTGTTGGATGCTTAAAAGTTGGAAAATAATTGGACCGGGACTCGTTTTTGAGATTTGGAAAATTTTCAAAAATCCCATTTCTCATTCGCCCATTCGGTTGGTCGAATGTGGGATTTTACATGTTCCTTCGTATGTTCAATATGGGCGAAGGAGAGTGTTCATGACCATTTATCTCATTCGAACCTTTTTGGCTCATTCGAACCTTTCACTAGGGTCGAAGGAGACAAAAGTTTCTCCTTCGTACATATAGAATGGGCGAAGGAGTATGCCTATATATACCCATCTGTCTCATTCGAACCCCATTCAAAATTTTTCTTGTTGCTTGATTCTTTTGAACCATTCCATTGTGTTCGGCACTTCATACTGATCATTTTGCACCATTTTTCACAGGTTAACATCATGGAATGAAGGATTAATTCACTGTTTTATGTTTCGAGCCCTAACATACTATTACTGCTTATAATCAACATCATTGTAACAATTGATGATTAGGTTTCATTACATATGTGTTTTAGGGGGAGAATAATCAAAAATCATGGTTTTAAAACTAACAGTATGATCAATTGATCAACTGTTATGGTTCGAACCCTAGTTTCAATTGAAAACACATATATAATGAACAATTGATGTATTTGTTAGTTTTGAAAGGTTAATCGGCATCATTAGGATCCGTTTCAATCAAATGAACATGATCAGAAACACTCAATTTCAAAATTGAAATTTCAAATTTAGAACAGTCACCTTCGACCATTACGAATGGGCGAAGGAGAAAATCAAACAGTCGAATGTAGATTGTTTGGGCGAATGAAACATTTTATCAAAAACTATACATTCGTACCCTTTAAACTTTCTCATTCGCACCTTATAAAATCTCTTTCGTACCCCCGTTTGGGCGAAAGAGAAGGTTTATTACCAAAACTTTCAAGTTTGAAATTTTGTCGATTTTTAACATGTGTTTTTGTTTGTTTTGCAGATTTAACGATGTCCGAGCAAGAGAAGACGATGGAACAAGCTGGATCATCATCACAGTCTGCCAAGACTGTTTCTGAAGAGCCTTTAGCATTTGAGAATGCGCATAACTGCTGTGCGTATCTCGGAGATGTTAAGAAGCATACTGAGTTTGTCGGAATCATAGTGTTCTTGAAGAGATGCAGGGTGATAGATGCTATTGCTACACCGACGATCATTTACAAAGATATGATACAAGAATTTTGGTCAAATGCGAAGCTTGATTTCTGGAAATGCGAATCATGTTTGACGAGCAAGATTCAAGGACAAAGAGTCATTGTTTGCGAGGAGGATCTGAGAGAAGCGTTGAACTTGAATGATGAGCCGACAGATCCAAAGGCGTTTACTTTTATGGATCAGCGAAAGTGCTTTCTCAGAATGAAATACAATAGACCAATCACTGACGGTTCATTGCATAAGGGAAAACTGTGTCCTCAATTCAAATATCTGGCACACGTTTTGATTCATGTATTCGGATCTGCAGCTGGAGGATATGATTTGATGAGAAAGAGCATCAGTTCTATGATGGTTGCCTTAGTGTTGAACAAACCGTTCAATGTTTCAGGCATGCTGATGTCTCATTTACTAGAGCCTGTGAACGGTACGAGGAATCTGAAGTTTCTTTTATATCCTCGTTTCCTCCAGATGGTGTTTGACCACAAGTATAAGGAGCTGAAAAGAGATCCTAAGCACATTGTTGTTCAGGAACATATGTCGCTGAATACACTCGCTAGGATGAAAGCGTATAAGGGATTGTCAGTCGATGAACGTCCTCCAGTAAGACGTTTATTTGGACACCTAGCTAGAGTTGATTATACAGATCCGGGTAAAGGGCTTGTGAGACGTGTGAACAGTGATTCTGATAATGATGATCCGTTACATCCTGTTGATACTGATGCGAAACGCAAAAGACAGGTTGTGAATGTTGGCGCAAAGAGTGGAAAGACAAAGAAGAAAGAGATAAGGTTAGAGGTTACTGAACCCGAAAAGAAGAAAAGCACGCCAAAAAGACATAAGAAAATGGCGAAGAAAGGGTTACACTTAGTTGATGAAGCGTCTGTTGATTCAGAAGAGACGCTAGAAGATGAACAATGGGATTCGGATGCTGAAACGTTAAAGACCACCTCGCCCAAGGCCACTGAGGCTGGTGTGTCTGCTAGCCAGAACGTTGAAGATCAAGGGAACAAGAGTCCTATTCCAGTTGATGAAGATGAGTTGATTATGAATGTAGATGAGACTTTTACTGGTTCTCCTGTGCAAGCTGCTAAGAAGAAGAAGAAACAGGAGAAGCCGAGTATCAAGAGAAAGAAAGAGATTGAATCATTGATAGCTGGTAAGAAACTGCCACCGACTACTAGTTCTAAGTCACCGGTTATTGCACCAGCACAGAAGAAGCAAAAGACTACGACAACATCGAGCACACAACAGACTGAAGATATACCTATGGATGAGGTTAATGAGGCATTGGATAACGTGCTTAAGAAGATCAGAAAAGGCAAACTGCCTGATGTTGTTGAACCACCAATGAAGAAGAAAGTTTCGGTGGATAGTGACATTATGAGTGCTGTGAATCAGAGATTGTCTGAGATGATGAATTTAATCAACAAACAACAAACTGAGATCGAGCAGTTAAAGTCAAATGATAAGAAAATGTTGGAGGTCGTAGTCACATCAGCAGATGATAATGAAGTTTTGAAGAAAACTATCAAGAGGTTGAAGAGTGAAAATAAGAAGTTACTGAAGCACGAGCAACGAAATACCAGGAGAATCATTGTCTTGAAGAAGGAGAACAAACAGTTGAAGAAGAGTAACAAGCATATGGATGATTTGATCAAGAACTTGTACTCTCGAGCTCCTCAACTTCAAGCTGGTGAAGTAGATAAGGAAAGAGAAGAAGAACAAGTTGATTTCGAACCATCTGATGAAGAAGAAGATGAAGAACTTGATGAAGATGCAGGAAATGATACGAAGAAGAAGAAAGATGATAAAGATGATGGAGGTTCAGATGATGGTTCAAGTGATGGAAACGGCTCTGCTTTCGATGATAGTAGTGATGATGATGATGATGACGCTGACAAGTTTACATACGAGAAGCGTGACTCAAGTAAGGGTGGTGAGTCGAGCTCTAAAACTCCTGGAGAGAATGTGGATGAAGATATATTCTGGAACGAGAAACTGCAGTCGTTGTCTGAAGACGACAAGAACATGTATCGCCAGATGCTCACTGATCGAGTCTGGACGATCGACATGACTAGCAGATTTCCAGAGATATTTGAGTCGAGCAATAAACTATTTGAGTTGGAGTTTGATGACCCTGATCTTGAAGATGGGGAAGTTTCTGCGGCAATTTCAAAAGAAATCCTTGAGGGTTTAGCAAAGCAAGTAGGAAAGACTTTGGAAGAATTACTTGCTGACAATTTCATTCCGAAGATACCTGAGAAGGAAGCCGGGAATCATTCTGATGACCGTGACGTTCCTGCGTTTGAGGATGTTGAAATGGAAGATATTACAAGCGAGGAGTATCCACAATACTTCAAGACTAATCAAGATTGTGGATTTCCTGGATTCTCAGACGAATTGCTAAACCATGCCGAGAAACTAGCGAAAGAGAAGAGCAAAGCGTTTGAAGACGAAATCTTTAAAGGGCATGACAAACCACGGTTCGAGCAGTCGGAGAGTTTGAAGGAATTCTTGAAGAAGTTGAAAGAAAAAGAAAACAATCGTCCGAAAGCTGAAATTCAAGGAAGCTTTTACAAACTTCATAATGGTATTTTCAAAGGTCGTGCATTGGCCTGGAAGTTTGTTAAAGAATTTAGATGCTTTGCAGTAAAGTGGGAGAAGGGGATCTTGTATTTCGACAAGTTTCATCACTTGAAGACTCTTCCCTATTGGGCAATCCGTGATATTTGTCGTCACCGTTTAACGGGAGCGTCAAATAGTCAGATCACCTACTTTGCTGAGAAAATGACAAGAGAAAGCCGAACCAAGTGGGACTTGTTTAAACCACAATATCCTAAACGAATTGTTCACAAGAAGGATATTGATCAGATTACAGGTATGCCCAAGGTGACGTTAAAGTACAAACCACCGCGAGTGTTGAAAAAGATTCCTTTGTTGCCTATCCCACAACACTTCGCCAAAGATTTCATCTGGTGGTATTACGATTGGAAAATAGCAGAGGCCGTGATTGTGTTGAAAGACGGAGAGAAGAACTACAAGAAAGTGCATCTTTTTGATCCCATGTGGTTAATAAACTGTTCACATGAGGATATAATCATGTTGTTCTACAATCCGATCTATTCTGATGCGAAGGATGCTGAGCAAGCAGGAAAGTACCAACGTGTGGTATTTCTGTGCTTTGCGTATGACATTAATGCTGGGTGTGACTATGGTGAGAAGCTGGGAAAGTTTGTTGAAAAGCAAAAGGTGCCTGAACTGAAAACGAAGAAGCAAAAGCAATTTCAGGAACCGGTTTTGACGAAACAACAGAAGATTCAACGACATATCAGACTGATGAACATTAGAATGGATGAACAACGTAGACTGCAATCCAAGCAATAGTCGAGGGGGAGTTTGTAGATGCAAAAGTGCGACTAATGCTTCGGATTGAATAACAAATATGTTTTGGTGATAGTCGTTGGTGCGAAGGAGAGTTTTAGAAGGTGCGAAGGAGGTTTTTGTAGGTACGAAAGAAGAAGAAATGGTACGAAGGAAGAAGACTTGGACGAATGTGAATATACTTTATTGTAAAGCTAGGTTCGACCAATTAGTTTGGGCGAACCTGCACATTCGCACAATCAATTTGGGCGAATGTGCAGTCTTTAAATAGACAAGTTTGATTTTTGAATGTAACTTTTGGTCATTATTATTCCCTCCACTTTCTGATATTCTCTCTAGTGTTTTGTTTAACTCTTTTAACGTTCATACCTTGTTTGTTATCATATTTCAACGTGTAATCGAGTTGTTAATTAATGAAAAGCTTTTGAAAATGATGATCTGTGTGTTTTAATCTGTTTGAATATTATTTTGTGATAGTTTTAGGGATTCCGCACCTAAAACTAACTTGTTTGATCATTCTTTGTTGTTATACGATCCTTTCATGCACATACACTGACCAGCACTCCCGTGCAACAGGTGGCACTCCCGTGTAGGCAAGATCAACACTCCCGTGCAGACCCAAGTGCAGACGAGAGTGCAAGCCATTTCCTGATCAGCACTCTAGTGCAGACCCTCGGCACCCCATGCAAGCTCCCATATATTTTCAGAGACCAACTGACGTCATAAAGTGCACGGCCGTGCGAGATCTGTCAGCTCTATAAAACAGAACAGAACGTCATTTTTAGGTTATTGGGTGATTTTTGGGCGATTTTGGGGCGATTTTGGGCGATTTTCTGGGTATGTAAGCTGTTGCGAAGCCGATTAACAAGCTTGGGAAGCAATCTAAGTCCATTAACATCATCCAATCCATCATATCCTTGCTTGTTTATGGTTTGATTCTTGACCTAATATTATATCAAATCTGATTTTGAAGCTTTGTTATGTTGTTATGATTAGTATTTGTAAACCTACGGGTAAAAACAATACTTAGCTCGTTCTTATTTATCGTTTATATGTTGTTTTGTTTGAATGGATCATTAAGCTTTATGTTCATGTTGAATCTTCATGATTTGTATGTAAACTCTCCTGTTGTTGTAGTCTCGTTTGATATTGTTGTGCCTTGGAGGATTAACAAAGTATAGGTTAGATATGGTTAAAAACTCCTAGTTTATGCTTTGTTAACAAAGTTAATAACTTGTTAGTAACTTTGTGCCATGAAACTGTAACCGGGTATTGGTTTAGTAAAAGGTAGTTTCAATAATAACCGAGAGTATTGACTTGCTCATAAAATAGCTTTAATCGGCTAAATGGTGTTATTACGCGTCTTTGACATGATTAATGATCTTTGTTTAGAGATTTTGGTTGAAATCGCTTTCTTAGTAGATTTATGTTCAAAGCGTGCAAGATGGGATTGATTGTGTATGAATCTAGTTTATGCTCGTTGTTGTGGCTATATTGTGTTTATCTGTGTAGCTTTCTTAATTGAGTGAGGTTGAGGACTCCCGAAAGGTGATACTAACCTATATTTAAGGATTTACATGAGTGCATATCAATTGCTCACTAATGAACAAGTTTAGGTGGTTAGCATGTGTTATCGTGGTAGCCTTCCGAAGAGTTGTCATGTTAGGATTCCCGAAAGGGATACTAATTTTCCGAAAATAGGAATATTGATTTAAGTGTTTGGTTCTATTCAAACTTAGTAACATGCTTAAGTTGTATGAAAACAAGTATATATATATCTATTTTTCTATTTGGAGTCTTACATATATTTGTTATGTCCTAGTTTAAATTAGATTAAATTAGTTAAAACAAACATTCACCTATCATTTCTTACCGGTAAATCAGTGACAACGGTTCAGTATAATCGCTCCACGCACGTCCATGGATCGATACTTGGTTCTTATCTATGCTTTACTACATATGTGACAGGGTGTGCTTTCCCTTTAATGTGTGTTCTAATGTTAAGATTGAAATTGTTTTTTTAAATTTAAAACTCAAAGCCGCGAGCGTGCGTGTGCATATTTATATGTACGCTCGCGGCACATCAAGTTTTTGGCGCCATTGCCGGGGATGCGATGCGCTTTTGGAATGACCCGAGTTACTCCTTTGCCGGTGTACATGCTTGTGAATATCTGTCTATACTTGTTTATTTGATTCATTCATTTCTTTATAGTAATCTGTACTCGTTCGTTTATTTGTTAATATGATTGTTTTTATTCTTTATCTGATTAATTTGTTTGTCCTGTTTATTTAGCTATAATTTTTATGTATATATAGTTTTTATGTAAATATATAATGGAAGTCTGTGTATGTTATGTTTAAATTTGACGGTTCGGATGCTTTTATAAAAGGTTTGGGTTAAGAAAATTTGGGAAATTTATTTAATATAAAAGTGGTGTTAATAAAAATAATTTTCTATGAAAAATGCTTCCTTGCGATTCGCAAAGAAGCTGGGCTTATGGTTCCGCTTTAAGCGAGTTCCTAATTACCCCGGATTTTATCTTTATTGATCGCGATACGCGAACAGGATCACCAGAGTCCTTCGCGTGACGCGAATAGCCGATATCTTCCGTTTTTAACTCATTTCATCCGTCAACTTCCGTTATATTAGTTTTCGGTGAAAAAGGTTGTTTCGCACAAAGCAAAAAGACGGTCTTTATCTTGTTGCGACGCGCGAGCACCTTGAGTCATTGTATCTACTTGCGCCACGCGAGAAGCGGTCTACACTTCTTTGTGATGCACGAGTGATTATGATTCCATTGAAAATTTTATTTATTTTCATATTTGTATATTGTCATATTTTTAAGTTTGGTTTTATAGTTTTTAGTATTTTATTTTTTGTATATCTTCATAATGTATATCATCATATTTTTAAGTTTAGTGTATAGTTTTTAGTATTTTTATTTTGTATTTTTCTTTTATTTTTCATAGATTGAGTCTGCTTTTTTCTTTGTACATTGTGTCAGTCTAATCATGGGATGGTCGATCTTATTTTCATTGCTCGATCGATCTTCTCACCCCTACTTAATCTCCATTCGGGCGAAAGCGATCTTAAAGAAAATCTTTTATGAAAGCGACCATTAAAAGAAAGTCAAAGTCCAAGTTGGACTTAGTTGAAAGTCGGCGGGCAGCGATTAAATCTTAACATTTAAGTCCGTATGACCCGCCTGTGGAAATACTCGAATCCCACAACCGCACGCCTAAACGCGCATGGAAGAGCGAGTCAAGCTATCAACACGTGCAAAAACATAGCTTCGCAGGGGCATTCATGTCCTTAGCAACTTCATAATATCCTAAACGACTTCATAATCTTTTAGATGTGCATGGGCAGAAATGTCCTAATGAACTTCATAAAGTTTTGAAATTGTTGTTTAGTTTATTTTAGTTTTTACAGGATTGATTCGCGCCAAATGATTGTGTGGATTTTCGCTTCAAAATCGGAGGTATTATTGAACTAAGAAGTGTCACGAAATAGGTATGTTGGTTGTTTATGTCAAAACTGAGCGAGTGCAGGCGTTTTGAGGTGAAACTGCAGCAGAAAACACATCTGCATGCAGTGAACGGCCGCTCAGTTAGAGTGAGCGGCCGCTCGCTGTGGTCTGTTCGAAAATCTGCAGGGGTATTCTAGGAAATTCGAAATTTTTGATAAAAACTCAACCCTAGAAACCTTTTGAACGGCCGCTCAGTATTGTTTCACAACAAAAACCTGCACTTAGCTCTCAAGAACACTCACAAACCTCCCAATCCACCACCAATTTTCAAACCAAGGTATGAATCTCCTTAGTATAAATTATTGTTTCCTTCTTCATAATATTTAACTAAACCCTAAATTTGCAAGACGGTTGGCATATCTAGTACATTGTTAGAGTAGTATAATAATTGTAATGTCGTTTTCATCTTAGTTTTAAAGTAGGTTTGTTTAAGAAATTTTGGGGCTTTCTTCATAATTGTTCAAACAAGCCCCAAATTTCGGACATTCTTTTATATCTTTGTTTTAAATTCAATGCTGATGAATGCTTGGGATTTTATTTCAATGAGTTGTGTGTTTTGGAGCGCCTTTTAGCACTTTTGCAGGTACTAAGGAAAAGGAGTTCAGGATA
The DNA here is from genome assembly GCA_030844895.1 of Ambrosia x helenae. Classification (NCBI taxonomy): domain Eukaryota; kingdom Viridiplantae; phylum Streptophyta; class Magnoliopsida; order Asterales; family Asteraceae; genus Ambrosia; species Ambrosia x helenae. The sequence continues at coordinate 54,847,142 of CM061223.1, forward strand.
CACACGAGCACTGAGGGCTGAGCAGACACGACAACGTCCTCGGATAACCTTCAGTTTGCTTCACACCAGGGGAGTTTTAGTTTCTCTTCTTTGCACTATAGTTTAGCTATTCATAATGCTTTACTATTTTTTGAGTCACATTGGGGACAATGTGATGTTCAAGTGTGGGGAGGGTAACTATGTTAACTTTACTTAGCTTACACTATAGTTTAGCTGTTCATAATGCTTTACTATTTTTTGAGTCACATTGGGGACAATGTGATATTCAAGTGTGGGGAGGGTTATTAACAATATTAGCTTTGCTTGTCCCAAGTTGTGAAAAAAACTCCCAGTTTTTATTTTTTTATGGCATAACATAAAGCAAAAAGCCGTGAATTCTTCATAATTTTTGTAAATTAATACGGTTGGTTGTGTTTTAGGAAGCATTAAATTTGTTAAAAGCGGAAAAGCCAATTGAAAAACAATAGAGTTTGATAAGCGTGGTAAACAAAAGAGTGACTGGCATGTTAATTCTTACACTTGTACCCATTCCTTCCATTACGTGAGCATTCTTTTTGAGCCTTTTATTGCTTTTTCGATACTTGCTTGCTATATGCGAAATATGAGTGCGCCGAATAGCTTATGTGATTTAGAACTTGTTATTAGAATACTTTTCGAGATCATATATGTGTAGAGTTGCATGAAAGTGATTGAGGCATTTAGGATACCCTTTTGATTTAAGCCTTTTCTTTTCATTTTATCTGTTTCCCGCACCCAAAGGTTATCCACTAGTTAACCATGTTGAGCCTATATCCCGTGTTTTTCTTATTTAACCCACCATTTCACCAGTTAACCAAATTTAGTCTTTTTACTTTAAACCTTTTGTGTTGAAACTCGGTTTAGGTTATTTTCTGACTCGTTTTATGTTATAGTTCATGTTCGGGCATTTGGATCCCATGTTTGTGTATATTCGTGTTGTAGTCATCAGTTATATTCGACGTTGTAAAAAAAAAAGAAAAAGAAAATCCAGAAAAATTCAGAAAAATAGTAATCCCTAAAATAGGGTGATTTAGCAGAGTTTGAGCAGTTTTTAGTGCTTTAAAGTTAGAATTTTGTGGTTAGCTCAAAGTAAATAAAAATCGCCTATGTTCGCGTTTGTTTTGTATAGTTTGCATTTGTTTCTATTTAGTTAGACTTAACTGCCGAGTTTTAACCGTTTGTCACTTTAAATATCCATTCCATACCCTTGACCTTTGCCTATCATTACAACCCACAAGTCCTCTTGATTTATGCATTTCTATATATGAATTGGTAGAGATTAGATCTTTCAACAAGCATATGACATCGCACAAGTCATTGTCTAGGCATTGAGTGTTTACACATACACATTTCATATGTATGATCCACAAATAAGCCGAGTGTGTGTGAACATTGTGAGTGGTGTAAAGATATGCATGCTTAGTCGATTTGATGTTAACCATTGCTTTGATTTTCTATGTATTTCCAAGTGCTTGTCGGTTTGAAATCTTTGATGATGTCTTTTGACAAAGCAACTAGCCATCTGATTTATTAACTTTCCGGTTTGCTACTCATGTTGCCATTGGGAGTGTTGTTGATTTTTCTATTGCTTAGGGACAAGCCATGTATAAATGTGGGGAGGTTTGATATGCTTCAATTTATACATATAAAAGCCCTAATTTAACTCCCATTTATATATGTTTTTGGCCTTATACACGATGAATTGGTACTTATTTGGTATCTTTATGATTACAGGTCTTAAACGGTGTCCATGAAGCAAATCGGATCAAAAGCGGACAGTTTCTGCACATTCTGCACAATCTGCAGGTGTTGCACTCCCGTGCGCCCGGGTGGCACTCCCGTGCAGGCCAGATCAGCACTACCATGCAACTGGTGGCAATGCCAGTGCAGACGAGAGTGCAAGCCATTTCCTGATCAGCACTCCCGTGCAACAGGTGGCACTCCCGTGCAGGCAAGATCAACACTCTCGTGCAGACCCAAGTGCAGACGAGAATGCAAGCCATTTCCTGATCAGCACTCCCGTGCAACAGATGGCACTCCCGTGCAGAGCAGATCAGCACTCCCGTGCAAACCCTCGGCACCCCATGCAAGCTCCCAGATATTTTCAGAGACCAACTGACGTCATAAAGTGCACGGCCGTGCAACAGATGTGCACGGCCGTTCGAGATCTTTCAGCTCTATAAAACAGAATAGAACGTCATTTTTAGGTTATTGGGTGATTTTTGGGCGATTTTGGGGCGATTTTGGGCGATTTTCTGGGTATGTAAGCTGCTGCGAAGCCGATTAACAAGCTTGGGAAGCAATCCAAGTCCATTAACATCATCCAATCCATCATATCCTTGCTTGTTTATGGTTTAATTCTTGACCTAATATTATATCAAATCTGATTTTGAAGCTTTGTTATGTTATTATGATTAGTATTTGTAAACCTGCGGGTAAAAACAATACTTAGCTTGTTCTTATTTATCGTTTGTATGTTGTTTTGTTTGAATGAATCATTTAGCTTTATGTTCATGTTGAATCTTCATGATTTGTATGTAAACTCTCCTGTTGTTGTTGTAGTCTCGTTTGATATTGTTGTGCCTTGGAGGATTAACAAAGTATAGGTTAGATATGGTTAAAAACTCCTAGTTTATGCTTTGTTAACAAAGTTAATAACTTGTTAGTAACTTTGTGCCATGAAACTATAACCGGGTATTGGTTTAGTAAAAGGTAGTTTCAATAATAACCGAAAGTATTGACTTGCACATAAAATAGTTTTAATCGGCTAAATGGTGCAATTGCGCGTCCTTGACATGATTAATGATCTTTGTTTAGAGATTTTGGTTGAAATCGCTTTCTTAGTAGATTTATGTTCAAAGCGTGCAAGATGAGATTGATTGTGTATGAATCTATTTTATGTTCGTTGTTGTGGCATATGTGTTTATATGTGTAGCTTTCTTAATTGAGTGAGGTTGAGGACTCCCGAAAGGTGATACTAACCTATATTTAAGGATTTACATGAGTGCATATTAATTGCTCGCTAATGAACACGTTTAGGTGGTTGGCATGTGTTATCGTGGTAGCCTTCCGAAGAGTTGTCATGTTAGGATTCCCGAAAGGGATACTAATTTTCCGAAAATAGGAATATTGATTTAAGTGTTTGGTTCTATTCAAACTTACTAACATGCTGAAGTTGTATGAAAACAAGTATTTATATATCTATTTTTCTATTTGTAGTCTTATATATATTTGTTATGTCCTAGTTTAAATTAGATTAAATTAGTTAAAACACACATTCGCCTATCATTTCTTACCGGTAAATCAGTGACAACGGTTCAGTATAATCGCTCCGCGCGCATCCATGGATCGATACTTGGTTGTTATCTATGCTTTACTACATATGTGACAGGGTGCGCTTGCCCTTTAATGTGTGTTTTAATGTTAACATTGAAATCATTTTTTATAAATTTAAAACGCAAAGCCGCGAGCGTGCGTGTGCCTATTTATATTCTGCTGTGAAATTTACTTTGATACATTTATAACACACAAGTGTTCATGAATATGAACTGTTATGTAGAGCCACTGATCCAACAATACTATACAATATTTAGAAACATATCTTGAGTATAAGCAGACGTTACGAAAAAAAATACCAACATAGAGAAGAGAATTATTCTACTCATAAATTAAAACATTTATTTTAAAAGAAAAATCTTTTGCTAAATCAACAGTTGTAATGAAACAACTGTAATACAATCATCAAAAAAGTTGGACAGATCATCACAAAACAACTGTCATCGAATACAACTTCAATTTAAACTTAAGACTATTTACAAACATGTCTTGACCGTAGCTGTAATACAATATTCAGAAAAGTTGGAGAGATCTTCACAAAACAACTATCATCGAATATAACTTCAATTTATACTATAGATTATTTACAAACATGCTTTGACAATAAGTGTAATACAATGTTCAGAAAAGTTGAACAGAACTTCACAAAACAACTGTCGTCGAATACAACTTCAATTTATACTATAGACTATTTACAAACATGTCTTGAGCGTAGACACATGTTACAAATAACTACTAACAGAATGAAAATAATTCTTTTAATAATCTTCAGAAAACCTCAAACAGATGTTGCTAATACATTCAAATCAACTTTGAATATAACATGTCTTTATACACCCATGAGTCTTCAACACGTATATTTGTTTCTTTGGCAGGAATGGGTTGAAGTTGTGTCTTGTATGTATAGAAGCGTTATTAATCTCCAAAAGATTAACCTTGAATACTCAACATACTCAAGGTTCTTACTCACATACTCTGCTTGCTAACAGAACATAAAAAAACATAAACGGTTATACTTCGTTAAGAGGTCTTGAAAACAAACTAAAGAAATAAGATATTTAACAAACATACCTGTTGACAAGCACAACAGCGGGAACCACAAAAGCGGAAGTAGACGCAGACGACTTCCTCAAAAGATAAGCATAGTGGCGTAAAAGCATAATCGCAATCAATGTCTTTCCTAATGCCATCTGGAAAAACACTTGATTGTTTAAGCTAACGCCTCTATCTGTTAACGGCCAAATATTCACAAAAATACTAATCAAGCATTACTCAAATTAATCAAACACACAAGTTGATCAGAAAAAAATGAACACGTATTAAACACTCACATAGATGGATTTAAAAACGCAAAGACATACCCTCTTGAGTTTGAGCCCTGCCAATCTATAACCGTTCGTAATGGCAAAACTAATATTTTCCTTTGATTGTAAGAATCTTCCAAAGTCGACAACATTTTTGACGTAAATGCTCTGGTTGCTAATGGAGCAGACAAAAGATTGAGGTTATTGAAGAACAAAACGGAATAATTTTATTCTTATTGATAAGATATATTACAATTAGTTAACCTGATACTCGAATACTTCGACGTGAACGTAAATGTGAGAGAATCATCTGTTATGATTTAAAACTTAATTGAGAGAAAGAGTAGCACCTGATACCTTTATATAGTTGTGTAATGGGGTATCGAATTTGAAATTTGAATTTGGAGCTCCAATTTAAAACCAACGGTTTTAGAAAAGTCTGTTGTGTCGAGTGACAATATTTAATTAATTTATTAACAACCACTGTTAGGCAAGTGACATTATTACCACTGTCCAGGCAAGTGGGATTATTTTATTATTTAATGTGACGTCATTTTTTGCATCATACAGGCATTGTTGGCCACTCTCTCCGATTGACACATCAGCTTTCTGACGTCACTCATGCTTCTCCTATTATGGAATGTGTGTGTGTATATATATATATAGAGAGAGAGAGAGTAAAGATCAAATACAAAGTGTTTTTCGATAAGAACCGTGAGAATCAAATGGGGTAAAAAAAATTGTTTTTTTTAGAATTTTTTTTCCCATGTGCTTAAACATTCTTTCTAGATGAATAATACAAAAAAAAAATTTAAAACTTTTTTAGTGTAATTACGTCATTAAAGTAAATACATTAGTTTACACTAAAGTAATTATGTAATTACTCTACACGTAATTACTCTGCACCAATTTTTTTTTTTTTTTTTTTTTTTTTAGTTTTCAATACTATAATACATGTTTAACAATATGGGAAAAAAAATAAAAAAATACCCTCCTTTGATTCTCACAGTTCTTACAAAAAACACTTTGTATCGGATCTTTCCCCTATATATATATATATATATATATATATATATATATATATATATATATATATATATATAGGTAGAGGATCCGGTAAGAAAATTGTTTTGTGTAGGAAGTGTTTTCAACAGTTGGATCAAATCTGATTAAATATTTAGATCAAGGGCATAATAGACTTTTTATTCATTTTATTAATTATCATAACCCACTAATTTAGCATCAAAATTATGGATTTTAATGAAATTCAATTATCCTAAAATAACTAATTCTTCCACATTTTCATAACAATATTCAATCTCTATAACACTTCATCGTTATAAAACACTATTTAAAACACTACTATAAAAACACCATCAACAAATTATCTAAAACCCAATTATAAAACACAATTTATCAAGACCAGCGATTTAAGATACTTAATTACACAAAATTAAGAAAACAAAAAATACAAAACCGATTATATAAAACACTATTATAAAACACAATTAAAACATTAAGAAAACAAAAAATACAAAACCGATTATATAAAACACTATTATAAAACACCATTAAAACATTATCTAAAAAACAATTATAATACACCATTATAAATACCAGTGATTGAACATACCTAAGAACAAAACATTAAGAACAAAAAAAGTATCTAATAACACTATTATAAAGATCAACGATTAAGAAGTAAGAACACAAAATCACAAAACTAAAAAAAGAATCCGATTAATCTCTACCATAGACTCATCACTAATTAAAACATTATTACAAAAATCTGATTTCCCTCCATTTGAGTCGTTTTTTGTTCGAATGCGTCTGGATCAACAAACAGTTTGGGGGTTTTTCTTTTTTTTTCCCTGCGTAGTGTTTTTACCCCGATTTGGATCTGTAAAACAAGACTATAGTTATTAGGTTTATATGACGGTTGTTAGTAAGAAAAAAAGAAGAAGATACAAAGAGGAGAAGATGACTAAAACCTGCTTTGTTTTTTTTAATTTTTGATTCTATTGAGAGAGAGAGAGAGAGAGAGAGAGAGAATAAGAGAGATAAACAATTTAGCTTGAATTAAGGAGGAGTTTCTAGATAAATAAAAGAAAATGACTTTCCTGCCCTCTTTTAAAACACTTATTGGACCATCCTATCCCTGACCATTAAATTATAATTAGTATAATATTAATTAACCTAAACTTTTAATCTAAACCATCGATTTCTAGATCAAACGGTTGAAAACACTTCCTACACTTCCTACACAAAACTATTTTCTTACCGGAACCCTACCCTAAATATATATATATAGGCTATGTATCTAGTAGAAACTCACTTGAGTTGTAGAAACTCTAGAAACTCCATTTGTGGCCACCATTGCTCCATGTCTACCATTTTGTCTTTATGCTAAAAGGGTATTATGGGTAAACCACATCTTTTCTGATTTTTTGACTTTATATTTGCATCACATAAAGTCACACACATTGAAAGTCCAGATGAAATTTGTCTCTACCATGACTCTCTCTCTCTCTCTCTCTCTCTCTCTCTCTCACACACACACATTCTCTCTCTCTATCTATCTATCTTCTATTTCATTTTTACATCAAACAAATTCATCAAAATCTCTCTGTATCTCTCTATCTTAAAGATATTAAAGGTGGGTGTACAACGGTGATGCATAGGGGTGGTGTTGTACGGCGCTGGTGACGAGGTGAGCGGTGGTGGTGGCGGCCAGCGGCGGTGTGTGACGAGGTGGGTTTTTATGTTCAGATCTGCATCAACGTTGTCATTTTCATCCGCATCTCTCTCTCTCTCTCTCTCCGCGGATCTGTAACAAGGTGGGGTTTTATGTTCAGATCTGCATCTGTAACGAGATGTTGGCTGCGGTGTGTGACGAGGTCGTTTTCATCCGCATATCTCTCTCTCTCTCTCTAGTTTTTGACGAGTTGTTGGTGGTTGTTTCAAAACAGATCTGAATGTGGGTGGGTGGAGGTGATGGGTGGTGGTCTACGATGGGTTTGCGGAGATAGGTGTATGTATGTGAACAGAAGCGTGTATGTATGTATGTGAACAGAAGGTCAGAAGCTACTCCAAAACTATCTTCTTTAGATGATGGATGTAAGGGGGACTCACCATTTCCCATGTTAAAAGTCATATTCAAGTTTCATTTTTCTTCATTGTCTGCTTTATTTTTGTTTATTTTTTTACCTAATTTTTTTGAAAAAAAAAGGGAAAAACTATCTTTTTTTAGCTTTTCATGTGAACTTAAATTTCTTGTATTATTGATTTATTTGAAACCTTTTGACAGATGTATAAAAGCATGAAAAGTGATGGAAATAAAATTACAAATCTATTGTGTTTTGTTTGATTTTAATTTAATTATTTGATTTGTGTTTTGTTGTTGTTTATGAAATAAAATTACAAATCTATTTTACTGGTTTAGATAGTTACATAAGCACCATTAACTATGATACCTATATAAATATGTAAAATTGCTTTTTTTACAGTGTGGTAAGAATGTAACAATATGCGAACTTAGTTAATCGATCAACAATTACATAAGCACCACTTGAAAATGTAACAATGTAACAATGTAAATACATAAAATGTAACAATGTTACAACGTAACGCATAAGTTGTTACAGATCAATCTGACTTATTGTTACCTATAAAAAGGTTAAAAAATTGAAAAAAAATGAAAAAGCAAGGAAATGAAAGGAGAGAGAGGAGAGAGAGTCAGTAAAGAGATGAGAGAGATTTAGGAGAGAGAGGAGATATGGACAAAATGCAATTTTCCTAAAATACCATTTTGCTTCAAACAAATAAAAAAAGATAACTCTTTTAATAATATAATATTAGTTGATCAATCTCATCCATTGATGTTGGTTGATCAAGGGTCACAAATGAGTTTCTTGAGTTTCTCCAACTCAAGGGAGTTTCTAAATTATCCTTATCCTATATATATATATATATATATATATAATGAAAGGTTCAATGGGGAACCTAAAAAAAGTGGGGAACTAAGAAACTCCTCTAAGAACCCTTGGATTATTATGTAAATCAATGGCTAAGATAAAACCAAGTAATCATAAGCTTAATTTTCAGCTAAGGGTATAATTGGAATTTATAAAAATATCTTTCACCCAAGTTTTCCTCTCTACTCCCTCTCCCCCTCTCTGCGATCTTTCCTTCTCTCTCTATCTCTTCTACTCTCTCTCTCTCCCCCCTCTCTCTCTCTCTCTCTTCTGCTCTCTCACTCTATCTTCTAGATCTCTTCTATCTCTCCCTCTCTTCTGCTCTCTATCTTTCTTTCTAACATTATTATTGTTATTATCATCAGTTAGTAACAAGATCTGAGATCAAATTCAAAGCTTTGATGGCTACTTTCATCCATGTTTTGCTTGGATCGATCTACAAACTACAGCAATGGATTAATCTCAGGTTTTGTATATTATTCGAATCGTAATAAGAACTTCTTCATCTTGATATTCTGTTTACGTTTTCATGATCACACACTTCGATTATGTATATTGCTCTTCGAATTTACGATTATCGTTTGTTTTCTCTCAGTTTTGATGATATTATTTGTAAATGTGGTATAAATTAGCATTGTTCACCTTTTTTCCTTATTTGGCAGTTAGGTTTTGATGATATTACTTTTAAAAAGCTTGCTGACAGAGTAAACAACCATGTGATAGAGCTACACAAGCTAAAAAGCATCTAATCCTAGGAAAAGTGTGGAATACTGACTTATGTTTTATTAATGATTATGATCATGTGTTTAGAAATGGCCTTAAGTTAACAAGATTAGACTAATCTCAGGTATTGTACACTTTTCAGATCTGTTTATATAAATTGTTGGTTTATTTGATATATCAGATCTGTTGACATGCAGTAGGTTACGTTAGGCGACCTTATACTATGAAAGTGTGAATTGTATGTTAGGATCTGAGTTTGATTGTTTTGATTATGTTTAACTAAGAATGATAAGAGTAATATGAATATAGATGGAAAGTGCAGCGGAATGATAAACTTTTAATCAAAACACGAGAGTAAATGTTTTCTGATCGAATGCTTTCATTTATCTAAAAGATTATAATCATACAAGTACTCCCCCTCAGCCTGATCACACAGTGATTGTTTGTCTGAGAGAATGTTTGTGTGTGTGATGCCATAGAACAGTACAAGCACTGTTCTATTTATAGACAAACCTAAACCACTGATGACCTAGGCTGACGTCACCTTAAGACAGTGACCTCTAACGGAATAACAAACATAAAACATCTGCCTATTACAAACTACTGTTACATTGAAAACACTGAAGGTAAACTACTGTTGTAGGAAAACTCTGATGGTCTTGTATCCTCTGCTGGAGCCTAAGTGTTGTTGGCTCCAACAGTGCTTTAGTCTTCAGTACTTGGATCAGCAGTTGTTCTTCATCAGTGTTTATTCAGCAGTCCTTTGTATCAGCAGTTGTCATAGCAGTTGTTTGGATGGAACAGTTGTTAGAGTCAGCAGTCTTTTGGGAGAAGTATGTTGTAAGGACTGTTTATTGTGTGGATCAACTGTTAGCATGTTTTGACTTTTCAATCATCTGTTCTTCTCCAGGTCAGCAGACCCAACAATCTCCCCCTAGAACAGATGATGCCAAAGCTCAGCTTTATTTACTGATCTTTATTCCTCATCAGACGTTCTCTGATTTGACCTTTGAATTGTAGTTCAAAGTTCAGAGCATATAAGTCTTCTTCATCTCTTTCAAGCTCTAGATTTAGCAATGTTTGAAGATCATTTGCACATAGGCTGTATGCATCATCCATGCTAATTTTCTGAACTCTTCCATCTGACCTGAGCAGAGTCAATTCATGGTTGTCTTTGTTGACTTTCCATTTTAGAATTTTTGAGTCAGTGGATTTGCTGAGATGAACTTTTATTTTGGATGAGTTAGGTGATGGAGGTCTCCCAATGAGTTACCTGAGTTTCTCTGTTGTGGGATCAGAGAAGAAATGTATCTGATAGAAGAGCCCTTCTTTTATAAATGTATCAGCAAACTTCTTCTGATCTTCTTCTGACATTTCTTTCTTTTTCTTGAACTGTCTTCTTGCAGCAGCTGATAGATCAGAAGTTTCAAGTAAGCTGTCTAAGGTAAAAGTCTGCTGGGGTCTCTTCATCAGTGGCTCATCAGGATAGACAGGTTTTCTAGGTAGGCTGGGATCCTTCTTTCTGTTTTCTTCAAGACTCTTGTATGTCTCAACCAGCCTCAGCTCAGACCATTTAGCAACAGACCTCATTTCCCCATAATTAGCAGCTACCATCTCTTGTCTCATTCTTTTAAACTTTAAGGCTCTGGCTGGGTCTCTGCCTTTGCCAAAATTAGGAGCAGAGACTTTAGCTTTGGGGTCTTTGGCCAACTCTTCTATTCTGAGAAGTTCTTCTCTTAGTGCATGAGTGGTCCAGCCAGCAAACTGCTTTTTGGTTGCTTTATATGGCTTGGTTGCCAAGATCTGTTCCAGAAGAGAATCCCTAACCTCCTTTTCCAAGTCAACACTGAGAGGCATGGAAGACATGGAGTTGCTCAGGGTCTTAGCAAAGTCCTCAATCCTTCTGAGTTTGCTAAGCTCTACTGAATGGATGCCCTGAGCAGTCCTGTCATCCTTCCCTTTGCATCTCTCCTTAATGATGGCATCTGCCTGTTCACCCTTGTATTTAAGATATGTATCAATGTTTAGGGGAACAGGGAAATTTGGGAGAGAAGGGAAAGATCTGTCAGATGGTTGTTCAGTATTGTAGAAGGATTGTAATTCCCCCTTGAGTAGATCAAGTTCAAGGGGATACTGAACAACCAATGGTGTAATGGTTGGTGGTGGTCTATGGGATCTGAATTTGGATGTGTGTGGTGAGAATGATGAGAGTGGAATAACTGTAATAGGGGTGGATGGTGTAGTTGAGGTGGTATTTGGTGATGTGTGTATGTTTTCATCCTGTACAACAAAGGTTGACTTTCTCTTCCTTGTGTACAAGATTTTAGAGGATGGTGATGTGGAAGCAGTGGTTGGATTAACATCTGTTGACCTTTTAGTAGGACCAGCAGATGTTTGGGATTTGGTTGGTGATGCAGGTTTGGGTGTAGGTTTGGTGGTTGTATGTTCAGATGTATTTGTAGGTTTAGGTGCAGTGGTTACAGTGGTTTGGGTGTCAGTAGTTTTATCAGTGGTTTGGGGAGCAGTGTTTTGGGTGGTTTCAGTGTTTTGGGTGGCAGTGGTTGTAGCAGCAGTGGTTTTGTCAACAGAGGTTTTTAGCTTAGATGGTGGTTTTCTGACATGTCTAGCAGGCATTGTCATCCTTTTTGAGGATCCCACATCTTCAACCTCCTGCTTTTGTTCCTTCTTGAGGTTCACCAACAACTCTGCTTTAGCTTCCAAGGTGTCAGCCCTTTTTTGTTTGGCCTGAGCAGCCTTTTCAGCTTCTTTGTTTGCAGAGTTGTCTACTGCTTTGCTTTTATCAGTGGTTTGTTGTGGTGCTGATGGTGTTGCTTGTTGTTGTTGTTGTGATGCTGTTTGACTAGCCTCTGGTTTGTTGGCAGACTTGGCTTTACCCTTTTTAGAAGGTGGAAAACCAAAGGGATCTAGCTTTGGTAGCCTATCTCTGCCACTCTCCCCCTTTTTGGCATCATCAGCCGTGAAGTCATCATCATCTTCATCCCTGAGAATGGTGGTAGGGGCAGAGCCAGTGGTCTTCAGCAGGTTATTTTTAATGGCTTGAATGTTTGCATTTGTATCTTTGTACCTTGCATCCATCATGTTTCTGATTTAAGCCATATATGTTTCATGGGTCTGATCAGCTAGTTTTCTGTGAGCTATGATGATGGGGGAAACGGATTTCCATAACTCACTAGCTATATCAGCTGTTGATGGTTGACTTTTGGAAAGATCTGCTATTGAACCCAGTATAAGCTTGACATCAGATTTGATGTCAGCTACAGAGGTTTCAATTGCTTGAATTATGTCCGTCAATTCTTGGTATTTTGACCCATCTCCTAAGTTAATAGGATCATCTGAGTCCCTACCAGTGGTAGTTTTACCTGATTCAGTCCTAAGAGGTGAATCAGATGCCCCTTTTTCTTGGTTCTGGGGACTTCCAACTGATTTTGGGGACACTATAGTGGCCTCATCAGTTGTTGCCTTCAAAGAAGTCTTAGTGATGTAACCACTGTCCTGAGGTGAGACAATGGTCTCTACTTCAGTAGTGGCTGCTTCATTTGAAAACTCACCTAGAGTTGCATTGAACTCAGGTGGTGTAACCTCCTCTACTGTTTGTGGGATGGCAGATTGAATGTTCTCAGGAACAGTTACTTGTGGGGGTATGCTCTCAGTGATAGGTGAAAGAGAGGAACTGGGATTTTCCTGAGATTTCTCAATTGCCTCAAACAGAGGTTGAAAGGTTTGTGGAACATGATGTGATGGTGAGGGTGGAGGAGTAACAAGAGAATTAGCCCTGGGAGAGGGGCTTGTGATCATATGGTCAAGTGACTCATATGTATCATGATGTGGTTCCCCTTGGCTTACAACATGATCCTTTTGTGAGGATTCATGAGGAGTTTGGTCAGGTTGAGGTATGTCCAACTATTGTGAGGAAGTAACAACAGTGGGTTCTGATTGCTTTGGTGGTGCAACAGAGTTATCTTCTGGTACCTCATCATCCAGAAGTCTCATTTGTGGTTGAGTGGTGGTTTTTGTGGATGGACGTTTTCTTTTGGAAGTGGCTGGTGTGGGTTTCACAGCACTGGATGTAGTGCCATGATCACCAGGAGCAGTGGGCTCAATAACAGAGGTTTTGACAACAGTTGTTGACTTTGTCCTCTTTGTTTGTGTTTTTGAAACTTTGGACACTTTTGACACTTTTTCTTGGGTGCTTCCTCCCAGCATTCTAGTGAAAGTTTCATCAGTTAAGCTTTTCATTTGCATTGCTTCACCCTTTTTGAAAACTTTTTCTGGTAAGGCCTTTTGTAGGATTACACTAAGAATTCTTGGGTAAATTAGAAAAGCATTGTTTGACCCAGACTTAATTGCTTTCACATTTGACACTAGGTCCATAAACAATCCCTGGGAAAGATTGAAGTCAGAGTTTGACAACATGGCATAGCCCAGATATTGCATCCTTAATGGGATTTCATTGAAGAATGTGGACTTAGCGGAGACACATAGAAGGAGGGTATGGAAGAAAAATTTCATGACTGGTGGGAAAAACTTTTTGAAAAGTGTTGACCCAGTCATCTGACCATCATACCCTCGTTCTTGAAACTTAGTGTGAAGCTCTGTTTTTGTGAAGGAGTCCTTACCTGCCAGGTCATTGAGGGAGAAGGTTGTGGATATGAGTTCATGGGTAATGACGACACTTGTTTCTCCAATTTTGGAAATAATGGAAGTAGGCTTTTTGTCTTGTAATAAGAACTCAGCATTCAACCAGAACTCTTGGAGAGTATCAATGTAGATGGGAGCGTCAGCGGTTAAGATGGGTAGATATTTGGAATTTAGGAGAATGTCAATGGTGGAATGGAATGATGTGTTATCATCTGTTTTAACCAGATATGGGAGACAATTGTGGGTGGCTTTGGCTTGAAGATCCATTTTAATGGATTCCGAAGGTGAAAAGGAATGAAATTTTGAGTAAGGGTTTGAGAGCGAAGAAGACGGTTTCTGTATTTTGAATACAATGAGACAGTGTAACATCTGTTGTGATAAAACAGGGTTTTTATAGGCTCAGGGGAAACCGCTGATGTGGCCAAACCTCTGCTTGTAGGAGCAGACGTGGCAATCATCTGATGGATAAACATCTGGCGGAGAACAGCTGTTTTGGCAAACAGCTGATACAAACAGCTGATGGAACCAACTGTTGCATATATATATATATATTTAATTATTATTATGTATAGGTATAGTATAGATATATATATAGATAATGAAACAGTTGTTTTATCTAATCAGATGTTTTGAAACAGATTTTTCAACCAACAGTGGATATGAATGAAACAGTGGTTGTTTTATCTGATCAGATCTTTGAAACAGATTTTTCAACCAAAAAGCTATTTTTAAGGAGAAATTTTGATTTTCTGAAACATTTTAATGCTTTTATAAAAAAAACATTTTTGTTGTTTAATCCATGTTTAACATACCAATTCTAGAAATCAGATTTGTAAAGGTAGATGTGTCTAAAGCTTTTGTCAACACATCTGGCAACTGATCTTCTATTGGAACATGGTGCAGAGAAATCAAACCTTTTTCATAGCTATCTCTGACAAAATGATGTCTGATGTCAATGTGTTTGGTAGTGGAATGAGAGACTGGATTCTTGATGATATTTTCAGCAGCTTGACTATCCAACATAAGTGGAGTCTATAGTGCAGTTATCCCAAAATCTAGTAATTGATTTTGAAGCCACATGAGTTGGGCTGTACAGCTTGCAGCAGCAATGTATTCAGCTTCAGCTGTTGAGGTTGAAACAGCTGCCTGCTTTTTGCTTTGCCAGGAGACTAAGGCATTCCCTAGAAATTGGCACCCTCCTGATGTGGACTTTCTTGTGGTGTGACAGCCAGCAAAATCACTATCTGAATAGCCTGAAAGCTCAATGTTTCCATTAGCAGGATACCAGATACCAAGTGTGGGAGCACCTTTGAGGTATCTGAATATCCTTTTCACAGCAATAAGGTTTGACTTTCTGGGTGAAGCCTGGGATCTTGCACAAACACAGGTGGCAAACATAATGTCTGGCCTAGATGCAGTTAAGTACAGTAAAGACCCAATCATGCATCTATAATGTGTTTGATCAACCAGTTCATCCTTGTCATCAATAGTGAGTAGCTTGACTGTACTCATGGGTGTACTACATGGCTTACAATCATTCATCTCAAATCTGGTTAATAAATTCTTTACATATTTGTTTTGGTGAATGAATGTGCCATTTTGCAGTTGTTTCACTTGGAGACCAAGGAAACACTGAAGTTCACCCATGGCACTCATTTCGAACTCTGCTGTCATGAGTTTCCTGAACTCTTCACACATTTTGTTACATGTGGATCCAAAAATGATATCATCCACATATATTTGAGCAATCATTAAGTCTTTCCCTTTCCATTTTAAAAATAAGGTTTTATCAATTTTACCTCTTGTGAAACCAATGGATAAGAGAAAAGTGGAAAGAGTTTCATACCAGGTCCTTGGTGCTTGTTTGAGTCCATACAAAGCTTTATTGATCTTATAGACATAATCAGGATGGAATGTGTCTTCAAAACCAGGTGGTTGACATACATAGACTTCCTCCTGAATTTTGCCATAAAGGAAGGCACATTTGATATCCATCTGATACATCTTGATGTTGTGGTTGACAGCAAAGGCTAGAAAGAGTCTGATGGTTTCTAACCTTGCTACAGGAGCAAAGGTTTCATCATAGTCTATTCCTTCTTCTTGTCTAGAAGCCTTGAACCACAAGCCTGGCTTTATTCTTGACAACAATACCCTTTCATCAGTTTTATTTTTGAAGACCCACTTTGTACCTATTGGACAAACATCCTTAGGCAGTGGTACAAGTTCCCATACTTGTTGTCTTTTGAACTGAAGGAGCTCTTCTTGCATAGCTTCTACCCAACTGTTGTCTTTCAGTGCCTCTTGGTACTTGACAGGTTGTGTGAGAGATAGGAATCCTGCAAAAAGACAAATATTGGAGGATTGGCTTCTTGTGTGCACACCCTCTCTGATGTTGCCAATGATCTGGTCTGGTGGATGAGCTCTTAGGTAGATAAGATCTCCCTGATATGGTATGATGGCATTTTGAGGTGAAGGACAGAGGTTTGGTGACTCTGTTGATGTAACATCTGTTTGCACTTCTGTAGTGCCATCAGATGTTTAGAATGGAAGTGGGGGAATGGGTCCAAGTGGTGTAAAAGTGGACTGACTTTTGTCAACAGAGGATTGACTTTTGTCAACAGATGATTGTTCAGTGGATGTGAGAGGTGAAGCAGTGGTTTGAGGGTAAGACTGGCCAGCAGTGGTTGACTCAGCTGTGACAGAGTTTTGACAATTGTTTTGAACAGCTGCTCCCTCTGAAGCAGAATAGATTTTATAGTGACTGGGGATCACAACATCTGTTCTGTAATCTTGTTGTCGAGACTGTGGAATACCTGCACTGTTAGTTTTAACAGTAATATCTTCAAATTTGAATTTATCTAAATCAAATAGTTCAGCAGGATTTGCTGGGATTTTTAGAGATGAAAGTTCATTGAACTTTACATTCAGAGTTTCTTCTATTGTCTTGGTCTTTGTGTTAAACACTTTATAAGCCTTGGCAGTAGAAGAATATCCCAGAAAATAACCACAATCTACTTTGGCTGCAAATTTTGAAATGGAATCTTTGAGATTTAAAATGAAACATGGGCAGCCAAAGATTTTGAAAAATGAAATTAATGGTTTGATTTTGAACAAAATTTCATAAGCAGTTTTTTGATGTCTAGGGTTGATCAAAACTCTGTTTTGAACATAGCAAGCAGTGTTTACAGCTTCTGCCCAGAAGGACAATGGCAAACCAGAATCTGCTAGCATGGTTCTTGCAGCTTCTATAAGAGTTCTATTTTTCCTTTCAACCACCCCATTTTGCTCTGGTGTTCTTGGGATGCTGTACTGCCTCACAATCCCTTTTGACACACAGAAATCATCCAACTCCTTATTTTTAAACTCTGTTCCATTGTCACTCCTGAAGACTTTTACTGGCAAGTCATATTGTTTTTCAACTTTCGTGACAAAGTCCTTCAATATACCTGCAGTCTCATCCTTAGAATGTAAAAAGTAAGTCCATGTAAACCTAGAAAAATCATCAACTATGACAAGACAAAATCTTTTTCTTCTTAGACTCATGATTTTAACAGGGCCAAACAAGTCCATGTGCAACAATTGTAGACATTCACCGGTTTTGGACTCATCAATGGATTTGTAAGAG
Source organism: Ambrosia x helenae (assembly GCA_030844895.1). NCBI lineage: Eukaryota > Viridiplantae > Streptophyta > Magnoliopsida > Asterales > Asteraceae > Ambrosia > Ambrosia x helenae. Next base: position 54,864,781 of record CM061223.1, read on the forward strand.
CTTTTATGTTGTTTCCCTTTTAAACAAGAAACACAATGCTCATCACATTTGAATTCTTTTGATGGTAAACCTCTGACAAGACTTTGTTTAGAGAGTGTATTGATAGTGTTAAGGTTGGTATGACCCAGTCTCCTATGCCACAATTCTGTCTCCTTTGTGGAGGCAGCAGAAAACAAACAGACATTTGCCATAGGATTGTCCTTTAACATATTAACAACATACACATTGCCACTTCTATGAGCAACAAGTTGTGCTTTGCTCTCAGCAATGATGGTATCAATCTTTTTCACCACTTCTGGCCCAATAATCTTGCAAGTTTTCTTTGTGAAGAATGAGCCATAACCTTTGTCACTCATTTGTGAAACACTCAGAAGATTAAACTTGAGATTATCAATAAGATTGACATTTTCAAACTTGAGTTTCCCAACTTGCACAATCCCTGACCCCAACACCTTACCTTTTGAATCATTACCAAAGGATATATCACCCCCTCCATGAGCTAAGAAGTCCAGAAGAAGGGCTCTACATCCTGTCATGTGCCTGGAGCCTCCACTATCTACATACCAAAGACTATCTAAACAAGCAGAAGCTCCCTGCACAGCAGTAATGGATTAGTTTTGGTGAGTGTCCAAAGCCAAGTTGGCTTTGGATGGGTCCTCAGACTTTTTAGACTCAAGCTTTGGAAGATGATCAGTGGTTTGAACTAATTTTTGAATCAAGTTCAACAACTGCTGCTGACCATTTGCCAGTGCTTGAATGTCAACACTTGGGTCAACAGTTGTTTGATCACTTCCAGACAGATGATAATACCCATAGGGATTTCTGTTCACTCTTGGTTTAGATGGTCTCTTTGGCTCCTCATAAACATGTGACAGACTATGACATGGTGGTTGTCCATATCCTCTTGGGTATTTGCTTGTGGGTGGAGCATCTGTTACTTGGACATCCCTAGGAGCAGATGTTTCAAGACTTTTAGTAACAGATGTTTGGACAGGAGTGAAAGTCTGTTTGGGCTTTCCTTTTGAAGTACTTACCCCAGGATTTGCAAGAGTTTTAGCTTTGTATTCTTGTATTTTCACATCAAAATTTTTGAGATACAAGCACTCTTTGGTTTTGTGATTCTTTTTCCCACATATTGAACATGTGGCTTTGGAATCACATACACTTGTTCCTTTGTTAATGTCATATGCTTTTAGAAGAAAACAGTTTTTAGTGACATGATTCTTCTTTTCACAGAAATCACAGAACAAGTGGACAGTCTTTTCTTTCTTCCCTTTTTCAGCCTTCTTTTCAGCAGATGTTTGAGCATCTGCTGGAAGGTTTTTCAAGGGAATGACTTTTGCCTGAGGAGCTGTCTTTCCTTAAGTTGTTTTAAAATCAACAGGTTTAAAATTCTCAAGAGTATCACACTCATCAGACCAGGTAGGTTTAAATTCATACTTTTCAAGTTCAGTGAATGATGAGGAACCTTCTGGTTTTTCAAGAACAATTTTCTTACCATTTGGTTCAGTGATTTTAATCTCTTGACCCTGCAGGTTTGTTGGAACTATCTCAACAGACTTTTGACCCCTTTTGTCAGTGTTTCCAAAAGCTGGAGCAGTGGTTTCAAAACCAAAACCAAACTTCACATGACTTTTGGTTTGTTTGTTGAGTAGCATCTCAAATCCTCTACATGATTCCACCCATTTCTCACATTCAACTTGGGTGGACTCAAGCTCACTTTTACAACTCTGATATTTTGTTATCATAGTTTGGAGCTGGTCTTTGGTTATGGTTGCTTCATATTTTAAGCTGCTTATTTCAGATTCCTTTTCAGTTAAACTTGTTTTTAAATCTTTTGAAAGTTTCTCAAATTTAACTTCATCATCTAAAATTTTCTTTCTAAGGTTTTCATTCACCTCTTTGATGTTAGCAAATGCTATTACACATCTGTCAGAACACAAATCCTTAAGAATTTGAGGAGATACCTTAGCAGCAGCCATCAATGCACAATCACACTTGCACTCACAATCATCAGATGCACCCAGGGATCTGAGAGATTCACAACCTCTTCTTCAGGTTTTTCACCTATAACAACTTCATCAACAACATCATTAGTCACAACATTAGATTCAGTCACCACCTCCTCAGATTCAACCTCATCTACCATAGCCATGAAACAAAAGTTTTCTGGTTCATTTTCAGCTTTGGCAACTAATGCAAAATTTTCATCTGTTAACTCATCTGGTAGACTGCTCCAATCAACAAAGCCTTGTGTAAAGAAGCTCTGTTGACTGGTCTCTGCAGGAGTAGAGGATGGAGCAACAGTCGTTTGCACAGGTGCTTGAGCAACAGGTGTTTGCACATAGTGGATCTGAGGAACAGTGGTTTGGACATACTGGACAGGAACAGTGTTTGAGGACTGTGCAAAATGAGCAGTGTTTTGCACATTTGGTCCAGGGGTATTATAGGAATTTTGATAAGTGTTGGTCTGAGGTCTTTGATTTGGATAGGTGATTATAGGTGTACCATGTTGACTCCTACATTCCGTAGCAAAATGACCAAGTCTATGACATTTGTAACACTTTATCTTTGATTTATCCAACCCAACCTTTGATCTGCCAGTTAACCCTGGAAACCTTCTCCCAGTTTTCTTGTAAAAATTGTTAGTTCTTACACTGAGAAGGGCCAATTGGTGCATAATGTCCATTTCTTCCAGATCATCAGGGTCAAAGTATTTCAGGTCATCATACTCAAAGGATATGTTATCAGATGCCTGGATATCACCACCACTTGCTGTGAAAGCATAGTTTGGTGAATAAGAATCAGAGTTAAAACCTGAGTTAAAACCTGAAGTTATGTCAATGAAATGATCATAACTCTGATCCTTAATATTTCCAGGCACCTCATCATGACCCAAAAGTGCTGTATTCCCAAATACATAATCATCAGACACTTTTCCAGAGTCCTGGAGCTTCTTTTTCTGGTTAAGCTCTCTCTCATAGGTCAAGAGCTTACCATGAAGCTGGGTCAGTGATAGGTCCTTAAATCCAATCGAGTTTCTCATAACAATAGCAATAGTGTCTCATTTGTCTGGTAAGGATCTTAAAAACCTATGGTTCGGGTTGAATGAGGGTAAGTAAGACCAACCAATTTTAGTTCACTAATGAGATAGTTAAACCTCTCAAATTGTTGAGTTAATGACTCTCCCTTGACATGACTGAATGTTTCATATTGTTGGTTAAGTATTTCACGATTGTTTTCAATAACCTCCTCAGTCCCACCAAATTGTTCTTTTAGTGCATCCCACAACTCCTTTGCACTGTTACAGTGTAACAGCCCAACATATATATCATTGGGTAGAGCCATGGCCACAATACTTAAGGCCTTAGCATCTAACTCAATTTTTTGAAAATCTTGGTCGGAGTAGTTTTCAAGTTTCTTTGGCTCCTGAACCTTGGGATCTTCAGTACTCGGCACCATCGGAACATGTGGTACGAAGATAACCGACTTCCAACACCCAGTGTTCTGTTGAGCTAGAACATGGCTCATCCGACGTTGCCAGATATTGTTACATTGAAAACACTGAAGGTAAACTACTGTTGTAGGAAAACTCTGATGGTCTTGTATCCTCTGCTGGAGCCTAAGTGTTGTTGGCTCCAGCAGTGCTTTAGTCTTCAGTACTTGGATCAGCAGTTGTTCTTCATCAGTGTTTATTCAGCAGTCCTTTGTATCAGCAGTTGTCATAGCAGTTGTTTGGATGGAACAGTTGTTAGAGTCAGCAGTCTTTTGGGAGAAGTATGTTGTAAGGACTGTTTATTGTGTGGATCAACTGTTAGCATGTTTTGACTTTTCAATCATCTGTTCTTCTCCAGGTCAGCAGACCCAACAATGTATATGTATGTGTGTTATTTTGATAGATATGAGTGAATGAATTGTTGATCTATAATTATTTTATGAGATATATTGTGTTTGAAGTGTTTATATGGATTTGTTAGGATTTGTTTTATAAATGTTTATGTTATAAACGACATTGTTTGCGACCTTAGAACCGGAATCAACTTTTGGTTTTTCAGTTAGCTGTGAGTCCAATTGTTCTTATTTGTTTGTTGGAGGAATCATTGTTTGCGCTGTAGGAACATGACATCGTTGTTATAGGAATCAATCAAGTTAACATGTTAATTTTTTTGGGTGGCTCATGCTATTCTGTATCACAGGTTACAAATCCATACTGTATACTATTTGGATCTATCTATATTGCTTGCTTGTTTATTTGATAGATCAGATCTATTTATTTTGATTTGTTGGCATGCAATAGGTTATATTAGGTGACCTTATACTGTGAAAGTGTGAATTGTATATTTATGTGTGTGACGCCAAGTCGATGCAAAGGTGATATACAACCAAGTTAGTCCAAAAATCTGTAAAAAACTGTAATAAATTATGCCACAACTACAACTATAATGGGTCATAAACTACAGCCAAATTGTGCTTAATTGCGTCAAAAACTGCAGCCATAAATTGCACTTATAAACTGTTGTTTTGGTAACTTTCCACCCATGTTCATAATATTTTTTGATTTCAGGAAAAATGAACTTAACATGTTAAATTATTTTATTTCTTTTTGAGTTTCTTAACTTGTTTTAAAAGTTAACATTTAAAAGATTTAACATGATCAATTAAAATTATAAAACATGTTAAATAGCCTAGCTATTAAAGAAATTTCCGGATTTAAATGTTTTTTGTAATAATTTGTGTAAAACATTCCTTACAATATTATTTTCAAATTATCTTGTGTTTATGATAAATTCCAGCAAAAAAGTGTAGCAAAAATATGTCATAAACTGCAACAAAAATGTGTTAAAAACTACAGCCAATTTAGTGCCGAAATGTGTTCAAAACTGCAGTAAGATGTGCAAAAACTGTAACCAAAATGGGCTGTCAATTTTGTCTCTGCTGCTGTTGAATATAACATGTTGTAGCTGTCGATTTTTGCCTCCGCTGTTGTTGTTTATAACCTGCAGCGGCTGTCGATTTTGCCACAGCTGTAAAACATGTAAATTTATTGTAATAATTTTAGTAAAACACTCCTTACAATATTATTTTTCAAATTATCTTGTGTTTATGATAAATTCCAGCAAAAAAGTGCAGCAAAAATATATCATAAACTGCAACAAAAATGTGTTAAAAATTACAGCCAATTTAGTGCCGAAATGTGTTCAAAACTGCAGTAAAATGTGCAAAAATTGTAATCGAAATGGGTTGTCGATTTTGCCTCTGCTACTGTAGAATATTACCTGTTGTAACTGTCGATTTTTGCCTCCGCTATTGTTGATTATAACCTGCAACAGCTGTCGATTTCGCCACAGCTGTAAAAACATGTAAATTTATTGTAATAGTTTTAGTAAAACATTTCTTACAATATGATTTTCAAATTATCTTGTGTTTACGCAAAAATTCCATTAAAAAGTGTAGCAAAAATATGTCATAACCTGCATCAAAAACGTGTTATAAATTACAGCCAATTTAGTGCCGAAATGTGTTCAAAACTGAAGTAAGATGTGCAAAATTTTTAATCGAAATGGGCTGTCGATTTCGCCTCTGCTGCTGTTGAATATAACTTAGTGCAGCTGTCGATTTTCGTCTCCTCTACTGTTGATTATAACCTGCAACGGTTGTTAATTTTTGCCACAACTGTAAAACATGTAAATTTATTATTGCTGTGTTAACAGCTTAGCAAACAACCTGTAGCAGCATATTTAACATGTTGTGTTAACTACTGTTGCTGTGTCTAACTGTCACTGTGTTTAATAGTTGTAGTGTCTTAGACGACAGTCATGAACAAAGCTACCAAATTGGTCACTTGCGTTTGTACAAATCAAAAAAGCCATCGAATGGGTCAAATGGGTCACTCGCATTTGGTATGACGGATTTATCAATAAAAAAGACCAAATTATTTAAATTTTGGATTGTTGATGCTCTTGTATCTGCCGCTGCGCTGATACACTCTGCGTCGTACCATACTCTCTTGAAGCCTCTACATCACCCCCAATGCTATTGTCTAAAAATGAGTAATTTCATTTATTACTACTCTTCTATATATGTTTATTCATTCATTCATTTTGTGACTCACAGGTTACTGCCTTCTGTTGCTAATGTTGTTATTGAACAAAGCTATCTATAGTCTCGACACAGCGTCTACTCTGTTAGAATTGAGAAGCCATCCCAAAGCTTACTGGAAACATACTGGGAAATTTCAATTTAACATGTTAAATTATTTTATTTCTGTTTTGAGTTTCCTAACTTCTTGTAAAACTTAACAGTTAAAAGAGTTTACATGCTTAATTAAAATTATTTAACATGTTAAATAGTCTTGTTATTATAGAGTTTATTAGATTTTCAACGTAATTACATCAAGTTGATGCAAAGGTGATATACAGCCAAGTAATTGCCGAAATGCGTTAAAAACTGTAGTACATTGTGCCACAACTGCAACTGAAATGGGTCAAAAACTGCAACAAAGTGTGCCAAACTACAGCTGAAATGGGTCATAAACTGTAGCAAAAATGTGTTCAAACTGTAGTGAAGTTGTTCTCGAAATGTGTTCAAAATTGCAGCAAGATGTGCAAAAACTATAACCGAAATGAGCTGTCATTTTCGCCTCTACTGTTGTGGAAGACAACTTGAAACAGCTATCAATTTTCATCTCCCCTGCTGTTGATTAAAGATTGTTGTAATATATTGACTAAAACATTCTTAACAATATCAATCTCAAATTATGTCGTGAAATTGGTCAAATACTGTTTAATTTTAATTTTCCTGGTGAAAACAAGGTGTATAAAGTATAGTTGATGATTAAGAGGCAAAATAGTTGTAGGACTTTACAACCTACAACAGCTGTCGATTTCGCCTACAACTGTAGTCGAATACAACCTACAGAAACTTTCAGTTTTGCTTCTGTGGATGTCAAATACAACATTAAGCAACTGTTGATTTCGCCTATGCTGCTGTCGAATAAAACTCGCAGCAGCTGTCGATTTTGCCTCTGCTGCTATCAAACATGTAATGGGTCAAATGGGTCACTTGCATGTGTACAAATCAACAAAGCCAAAAATTGAGTCAAATGGGTCTCTTGTATTTGGGTCATGAGTAATTTGGGAATTAAGGTTTATGGTGGGAGATATGAATATTGAGCAGTCTCAATGCTATGTTCTTTATACTTAAACAAATTTAACATATTAAATTTTCTTATTTCAATTCTACTTTCATACATGTTCTGGGTTTTAAAAACCAAACCTGAGGTGCGCCTAGGCGCAAGGCGAGGCCTAGGGCGCCTCAGGGCTTTCACCTACCCATTTTCCCAAAGGCACAAAAAAGCGTAATTTTTTTCACATTTTTTTCAATCTATTTTGGCCCTGAGGCGCGCGCCTTTCTTACACCAAGTATTTTCATGCATAAATATTTTTTAATTAGTGCACGCGTCGGATACAAAAATCTCATGCTTTTTGCGCTTTGCGCTTCACACAATGCACCTAGACCTCGTCACTTTTAGGCGCCTAGCGCTTTTTAAAACCAAGCACAGGTTTGTAAAACATAACAAATCTATGATATAACATGTTAAATTGAAATTGTTTTGATGTATGGATTTTAACATGATTTCTTGAAAATATTTGATCGCGACACAAGTTAAATTAGATTGTGCATTAAAGAAAAATGAATTGAACATGTTAAATTATTTAATTTATGAAAAAAAAATTACATCTGACTTTTTCCTATTTTTTTGAAGTTTAACAATCAAAAGATTTAAAATGTTAAATTAAATTTTGCAGCAAAAAAAAAACAAAGAAAAATGCAGTCATAAACTGGTGTTATCGTAACTTTCCGCCCATGTTCATATTATTTTGTGGCTTCAAGAAAATGAACTTTACACTTAAAAGATTTACAATGTTAAATTAAAATTATTAAAAAGATTTTTGGTTTTTCTTTTAGTGTTCCATAATTTGTTTTAAAAGTCAAAAAATTTTTAACATGTTAAATTAAAATTATTTAACATGTTAAATTATTTTTTTTTCTTTTGACAAAACTAACTTAACATTTTTAATTATTTAAAATTTTTATTTTAAAATTAACACTCCAAGGAATTAACATGTTAAGTTAAAAACATTTTAACATGTTAAATTATGTTAAATTAAAAATTGTTGTAAAAAACTGTCGCAAAAACCTGCTGGAATGGATTAAAAACTGCAGCAGATATGTGTCAAAATCTGTTAAAAATTGCAGGCAAGAAAGTACAAAAATGTCTTAAGACTGCAGCCAATTTAGTGTCGAAATGGTAAAAAACAAACGTGTTAAAAACTACAACCAATTTAGTGTCAAAATGTGTTAAAAATTGCAGTAAAATGTGTCAAAACTGCATCCGAAATGGGTCAAGAAACTGCAGGCAAAAATGTGTTGAAATCGGTCAAAAACTGCAGCAAAAGTATTTGGACAGAAACATTCTCATTTACATAACCATTTGTATAACGCATTGAAAGTACCAACAACATTTTTTTTATATCCAAATATGAAAAACAAACAAAAAGTTCAAAATAACGAGATACTTAATCAAAATACTAAATCAACATCTGTCTATATATTACCTTCAATACTTGTTGAATTTTCCTCCTTTTGTTTTGATCCTTCTTCGACTCGTACTTTACCACATGTTCTTCTACCATGTTGATCAGTGTATATCCCAAATTTTCCACACATTCTGAATGATCTTTTTTCTTCTCTTTTGCTTTCTCACCTGGTCCCTTTAATCTTTTTCTAGTTCCAGATCCTTTGTTTCTAATTCTTTTGGATTTTCGATTTCATTGTTTTCTCGAACACTTACCCAAAGTAAAGATTCATACCGAGCTTCTTTGGTTAGTTTTTCTCCTTTATCTTGCATATCTTTTATATATTTTCTCAATTTTTCTATTTTTTTATACATATTCTTTAAGTTCTTCTTTATCCTTCATTATAGTCCTTAAACAAAAATCAACTATAGAAATTGCTTTGTTAGCCATAGCTTCTGCTTCAACATCAAATTCACTGTATAGAAATCTCTTTTGTCTCACATCTGCTGGTATCAAATCTTTTGTCCAACGCTTGGTAATATACTGTTTAGGTATTTCCTCAATGTCAGTTTTGCTAAAAACATGGAATATGTGTTTACATAATACTCCAAGTCTTTTGAATTTCCTAATTTCTTTAAAATGTTAAGAGTTAAAATATTTAATATGTTAAATTAAAATTATTTAACATGTTAAATTAAAATTATTTAGCATGTTAATTTTTTTTTCTTTTTGAGTTTCCTAACTTGTTTAAAAATTAACATTTAAAATATTTAACATGTTAAATTAAAATTATTTAACATGTTAAAAAGCCTTACTATTAAAGAATTTTCCAGATTTCAATGTGTTTTATAACAATTTGACTAAAACATCACTGAAAATCATTTTAAATTTATCTTTGTGTTGGGTCATAAAGTGCAGCCAAAAACTGATGCAAAAACATGCCAAAATAGGTAAAACTAACAGCAAAAAATGTACCGAAATAGGTAACAAACTGCAGCCAAGGCAGTGTCGAAATATTTTAAAAACTGTAATAAAATATGCCAAAACCGAAAACAACATGGGTCATAAACTGCAGCCAAAATCTATAGTCATAAACCGGCATTTTGGTAACTTTTAACCCATGTTCATATTGTTTTGTAGCTTCAAGAAAAATAATCTTATAATCTTAAATAATTTTATTTCTTTTTGAGTTTTCCAAACTTGTTTTAAAAGTTAGGATTTAAAAGGTTTAACATGTTAAAACTAAAATTATTTAGCATGTTAAATTGCTTTGATAAAAGTAAAACACAATATTTTTCCAATGACTCCAACATAGGCATTTACCTCTAAAATATTTTTCCAACGACCCAAAAATCTACAACAATAGGCAGGTTCTGAAACAAATTTATCACTAAAAACATAATAATTGACTCAATTTTAACAGTTTTTTTATCCAGATTTGTTTTAACAGGCAAACTGCAGGAAATGAACCTAAATATCATGCATTATGGCGACTAGATCCTAAAAAGCCACATCTTCTTGAGTAGTAAAAGGGGAAAAAGGGACACATATACATGCCAACGCAAACACTTTCAGTTTCCCATTATGTTTATTCAACCCTAACAACCCATCACCAATCTCCCCAAATTTTGCAAACTCCTCAACCCTCCGCGGATTAGTATTCACAACCACATTAACTACATTGCATTCCTCTGCGTCAACTCAGAAATCGAAGGCGCATTCAACAGAGACGCAGAAACAGGCCCAATAGATACTTAGAAATGCCATATCAATTTACAGTTCAAAGTATAAAAGTAATATATACCTGTGTTATCATTATTGCAAAGTAATTTGAACTTAACTTTGATCGAAGGCTATGCTTTAACAGTTGTATAATCAAAACATTAAACGTTTTCACTTCATCAATTTATAGCAATTAACACAGTTAAGACTCCCAGGAAACTCTTCAATTTACATGCTTAAGTCTATGGTAAACTTTCCCAAACACACATATTCTAACAATCTAAATATTTTTGATAAAATAATTTAACAGGTTAAAGTTATTAACTAACATGTTATGTGTTCAAATCTGTTTAAACTAAAGCTAATAAAAAACAATTTAACATGTTAAATAAATCAAATTTTTGTTACAAATCAAATCTGTTCAAATTTTTGTTCCATGAAACCCTAAATATTAACAATCTAACGATACAGGTTCTTACAAATCAAACCCTAATTACTTATTCAACAATACAACAAATCAATTTAACACATATCTGAGAAATTCAACTAAATAACAAATCACATAAACAATATAATCCAACTAAATAACAAATCTCACAAATCTGAGAAATTCAACTAAACAACAAATCACAAATCAATTTAACACAAATATGAGAAATTCAACAAATCAAAAAGTTTTCTGCTGTAAAAGTATCTATAGAGAGAGAGAGAGAGACGCACACATAATTTTTGCTGTAACTGTTATCTCTGTGATTGTATCAAGAGAGAGAGAGAGAGAGAGAGAGAGAGAGGGGAGAGAGAGAGACATACTAGATCTGCCTTCTGTTCTACATCTATAACTAGGGTTTGTTCCAGATCTGTAACTGAGGTTTGACATATCTAGAGAGAGAGAGAGAGCCAGAGAACGTATCTAGAGAGAGAAGGAGAAAACAAGAGAGAGTATATTATAGAGAGATAGAGAGGGGTCTGGATTGTATCTAGAGAGGGAGGAGGGAGGAGAAGATGAGCAATTTATATTTTTAACATTTGGACAAAAATACCCCTGGTTGCTCAGTTCCCACTTTCTTGTGGTTCCCCATTGAACCCAACCATATATATATATATGTATATATATATATATATATAGGTTTAGGATCCTGTACAAAGTATATTTTTCGTGAGAAGTGTGAGAAGGACTAAGAATTGACATGTAGAAATCATGTTTTGGTTTTAGGAATGATGTTTTAGGTTATTTTAACTTGAAAAACACCAAACACAACAATCTAAAACACAATACAATGTATTATAGTCATTAAATTTAAAAAACAGCTAAAACACACTACTTAACGCTTAAAACACACTGCTAATGTTCTTAGCATGGTGTTTTAAATTTTAAGCCTAAAATACATTGTTTTCGGTTTTTAATTGTTATGTTTGGTGTTTTTATAAGCAAAACAATCCAAAACATCACGACTAAGTTCAAAAAATGATGTCTAAGTATCAATTTTTAATACTTCTCACACTTCTCACAAAAAAACACTTTGTACACGATCTTGACCCTATATAATATATATATATATATATATATATATAGGGGAGGGTTAGAATGAAAACCTCAATTATTTGAAGAAACTCTAGGAAACCTCATATTAGCCATTGATCTCTAAGATCAATGGCTCTTGTTTAATCAAGCTTATTATATTCCTTAATTATATACTAGTGGACAAACAAAGGGTATAATAGAGATTTATTATTGCATTGGGTTTGTATCTCTGTTACATGGCAAAGCTTCTCTCATCATCATCATCATCATCATCCTACATATAAAGCAACCTTCTCTCTCTTCCTATACTCTCATACTATCAAAAATTCAAATTATCAAGAATCTCTCAAGCTCCCAAAACCTAATAACCTTTATCCTGATTACAAGCTTTATAACCTAATAATCTCAAAAGATGTAGATTCAAGTAAGTTGTAGAAAACGATACCCGATCTCTCAAGCTCCCAAAACCTAATAACCTTCATCCTGATTACATTGAAGAAGCTTTATAACCTAATAATCTCGAAAGCTGTAGATTCAAGTAAGTTATAGAAAATGATACCTTGTACATCGATCATCAACCTCTGTACATCAACTCGTTCATCGACCGCTGTACAACGATCAAGATAAAAATGCAACCCCTTTTATCTACATCTTTTGAGATTAAAGCGGAAGAAGGATGAATGCCCTGGTATATATATATATATATATATGAGGTCTTCCCCATTCCAGTTTGCAAGGTGCATAAGTATTTTGAGTGAAGAGCAACGTCGTGCTGTGAAAGAGATGGGGTTTGGTAGACTACTTCACTTCAAGATGGATGGTTGTATATTTTGCCTAACAAACTAATGTTAGATAAGTTAACGTAGGTTAATGGTACTAATTAAACATTCTAGTTGGTTTATTTTTGCGTATGGGGCTGTTATGTATGAACGTATGTTTGCGGGTATTAAAGTTAATTACAATGTTGCATGTGTAAACAAATTCTAAAATAGATTTAGTTAATTACACATATTGCATGTGGGTTAATGGTACTAACCAACATTATGGTTGGTTTGTTTTGCTAAATGGTGAGGCAACAATTAATTTTAATTACAATGTTGCATGTGTAAACAACAATAAATAGGTTTAGTGCAAATTAACCCTTAATGCATGTCTGCATTATTTCAAAAAAGTAAAATATGTACATTCTATGTGAGGGGCTTGTATGTGATAAATATGCACATATTAACATATTTTGCAAGTTAAGTTTACCCATATTGTTGCATGTGTAACAAAGTGTAGTATGGTCAATGTTGCATATTTTACAAGTTAAGCTTGCATAGATTGCATGTGCCAGACCATAAATGCAGGGTAAGTAGGCACCTGTTGTATATGTTAAATTAACCATAAAAATGTTGCATGTGTAATATGTTAACAAAGTGTGGCATAGAAAATGTTGCATATTTTATACATTAAGCTTGCATATATTGCATGTGCCAGACCATAAAATGAAGGGTAAGTAGGCACCTGTTGCATATGTTAAAATAATCATAAAATGTTGCATGTGTAACAAAGTGTAGTATGGAAAAATGTTGCATATTTTACATGTTAAGCTTGCATATATTGCATAAAAATGCTGCATATGTTAATGTTGCATAAAAAATGTTGCATGTGTAACAAAGTGTAAAATAAAAAAATGCTAGTAAGTATGTGCTATAGAATGATGCAAGGTAAGTATCCACCTCATGCATAGGTTAAATATAATTATGGTGTTGCATGTGTTACAAGGTGCTAAAATTTGGCTTTGCATGAACTTCTTCATTTTTCCTTGCAAGTATTACACGTTGATCAAAACCCACACACCTAATCGATGTAATAAAAAAACATATTGTGCCCCTCTTACACCATCTCGCTCTCCACTCGATTTGATATTAAAAAAGACGTTTGAGTTTTTATTACTCAGTTGTACAAGGGATTGCAAAAGGTGTACTTGGAAAAAGCAGAAAAGGCTATCTACCGTTGGACAGTTGTAGGTGGCATGCCTACTAATTGAAGAGACGTTGAGCTGGAGTGCCGAAAAGAAAAATTGAGAAGGCGAAAGGTTATTGAACGTAAAAGAAGATTCGGTTTATGTTACGTATGCTACAAAAATATGTGTAAGTAAATATAAAGCACATCATACAAATTAGTTTAATAGAAAATATTCAAACATGTTATATATCATCAAGAGTTCCCATCATTCAATAGAAATGTTCAAACATGTTATATTCAAACATAAGTTGTACGCAACAAAGGTGGACAGAGATGCAAGTTTAGCAGTTACATATATAAAAACAAAAGTACACAACGTAGTTAGTTGCTGAGCAAAAAGATCTGGCATCCAAAATAGTTATGCACATAACAACAAATGATAGAGCCACTGTAGATGCATAATTGAGCGACTAATGCTTTGGATTACAATAAACACATGTTAATATGTTTTGTCGAGTGGGCGAAGGAGTCTTTATATGGGCGAAGGAAGAAATGAATAGGTGCGAAGGAATAAGTTCATACGAAGGAGAGACAGGAGGCGAAGGAAGATTTTGTTTGTTATATATTGCTTCATTCGACCAGGCTGTTTGGTCAAATGTGCACGTTCGTACGTTCATGGTGGGCGAACGTGCAGCCTATAAATAGGTTAAGCTGATTTTTGAAAGTAGTTTTAGTCATTATTATTCCCTCCAAGTTCAGTGTGTCTCTCTAGTGTTTTGTTAAGCTTAATTCACGTTGTGTCCTTCATGTTTTGATCAAATTAACATGTAATTGAGTTTTGATTATTAATGAGAAAAGCTTTTAATGATGATTTACTTGTTTTGATCTGATTGATTATCATTTTGTGATTGGTTTAGGGTTTCCGCACCTAAATCAAACTTGTTTGATCATTTCTTTGTTGATTTGTCGATCCTTTTAGCACATACAAAGTGGTATCAGAGCCATTCTGGATCAAACAACCACAAATTGATAGTTTCTCAGTTGATTTGGACCCAATTTTGGTCAAAAAGATTCTGTTTTCATATAACAAACTGATTTGATGAGTTTTTGATTGATTACAACTTGTTTTCATGGTTAAAATGGATAATTTTCTTTGATAAACTTGTTCCAAATCAATTCCAATTCAAAACATAATTAAAATCATCAAAATCTATCAACATTTGATAAACATGATCAAAATTAACTGATTTTCAAACAATAACCGTTTTTGAAATATCAGGGGTCGAACCTAGAGAGACGGTCGAAGGTGTGAGTAAATTTGGTCGAACGAGTGAATTTCTGGTCGAAAGTGTTGATTTTGTGGTCGAACGTAGAGTTTCATAGCTTATTTGTGTACATTCGTCCATCAGAGTTTCATTCGACTGATCGAACGGTCGAAGGAGGGAACAAACAGTCGAAAGAGTTTGAGTGTTGTCATAGTCCACATTCGTACCTTTCCAAATGGTCGAAGGAGAAGAATTTTCCTCATTCGACCATACGATAGTACGAAGGAGAAACCTGTTTTAAAATTTTTCTAATCTTTTCGTGTTTGAACATTTACAGGTTAAGATGTGGAACTTTCCAACTACGCCAAGACCTAATCCAGCACCACAGCAGCAAACAACCAGAGATCCATGGACAGTTGCAGCCCAGAAGACTAGTCCACCATCTCAGCCAATCAACTACATGGCTATGACTAGTTCTATTCCTCAGCAAGTTGTGCAACCATTACAGCAACCAATTAGCGACTATTGGGGAGTAGCAGCTGCTGCCGTTCACTCACAGACGACAAATGCCATATCCACACTTATTCGGGATCTATCATCAGGCAGTGGAAATCGTCCACCAAAGCTCATGGATATGATTGACTATAACACGTGGAAGACAAAATTCAAGATACACGTGGAGGGACAAGGTTTAGAGGGAGCCGAGGCATGGCAGATGATAGTGAAAGGTTATGTTGCTCCTATTCTGGAGAATACTGGTGAACCTATACCGTTGGAGAACTTGGGTGATGATGAGAAGAAGAAGTTCGCGATTGAGAAAAAGGCGTTTTCTCAATTATCTCAGGCGATCAACACTGACTTGCTGCATCAGTTTGGATCGTGTACTACTTCAAAACAGTTAAGGGATATGCTGAAAAACAGGCATGATGGTAATGAAAAGACTAGGAAGCTGAGAATGGAAGAGCTTCGCAAAGAGTTCGAAAATTTTAGTTACATGGGAAATGAGACTTTAAAAGAATTGGTTCCAAGGTATTGCCACTTGCTCACAGAGCTCTCGAGCTACGAGATTTGCATACCTATGTTAGAACTGGTGGATAAATTTGCTGATGCTTTACCACCATATTGGAACCAACACATTGAAGTGTTGAAAGAAAAAGATGCATACCAGTATTGGACTATTAATGAGTTCATACAAAAACTGGAGAACAAAGAAATGGAGGAGAAGAGGAAAGCAAAGAGAGCACAGATTCCACAGAACCTAGAGTTGTATGTGAGTGGTACATCTACTTCAATAAACTATCTTGCCCAAACTTCATCATATACACCACAATCTTATCAAACACCTAATTTCATCCCACCTTTTTCACCTATGCAACAAGCTACCAGTTACACTGCCAGTCAACCTCAACAACAATCATTTAATCCTCACATGAACCAAATGCAGATCACTCAAACACAATCAAATCAAAGTCCGATTGTGTTAGAGACTTCTAACCTTAACAATGTTACTGTTGAGATTGCTCAACAGCATGTAGCATTAGTATCTGCTATGGTTGCATCATACAACGGTTTTGTTGCTAGTCAGATTGGAAACAACAATCTAACCAATGAGGACTATGCACAAATCGATAAAGAGGAAATGGAGCCTATGGATATACAGTGGGCGTTTGCTAGCATCATGAGGAGAGCCACTGATTTTATCCAGAAAACAGGGAGAACTGACCTTTCGACTTCTCCAAACACCACTTATGGCTTTAACAAAGCCAAGGTCACATGTTTTAATTGTGGTGAGAAGGGTCATTTCAAGAGAGAGTGTACACAGCCGGCTCAGCAAGGTAATCGAAACCCGTTCAATTCAAGCTATCAAAACCGACAAAACCAAAACCAGAATCTGGTATCATACCACAGTCCCAACATTTCAAGCTTTAAACCTCAAAACAACTACCAGAACCATCTAAACACACAACAAAATACCAATACTAGACAATCCACATCTCAAAACCAGCCACAACAGAATCCAAACTGAACCATTGTTCCCATCTCTACACCTAACACTCAAACCCAAACCCAAACTGAAAACCAAAATCAAGCACTTGTGATTCAAAAAGATGAAGGTTTTGATTGGACGGGTATGCAATTAGGAGTGGAAGAGATTACTGAAGGAAATGTGGCTTGTGTGGCACAAAAGATGAGTTTGGATGAACATGTGGAGATTGAAGAAGATGGTGTGATAGAAAAATTGACGGAGTTGAAAATAGAAGAGTTGAATGAGGATGTGAATGATGAGTGTGAAGAAAAGAAGTCTGGAATGATTCTTGATTATGTCACAGATGTTGGAGAGCAATATGATTCAGCTTACTCTGACATGGAAAGTGATTCTGACTCGGAAGCTAGTGTGAACTCACTAGATGATGACATCGATCAGTTGCTAGCTGAAGCAGATTTCCTAATGACCCGCAAGCCGTGCATGGTGGATGATGCCTGCACAAAGATTGACTACTCAAAATTATTTGCATGGAAGGAAGCTCATTTCGCACTGATGGCAATGACAGAACCACCTAAACCGGTAAGTACTGAATCTCAATCTAAAGTTTGTGTTAAATGTTCTGATTTGAATAGATTGACAGAAGAAAATAAGCAACTCAAGGTACAACTTGAGAGTGCTAAAATTAACTGTCAAAACTATCAAAAAGAATCAAAAGAATTCAACAAAGTACTTGATGGTTACAAAAAGGATGTCTCAGATTTGAAAAAGACATTAGGTTTAAAGCAACTTGCCATTAACAATTATATAAATGATCTGGAAAACACAAAGTTAGAAATGGCAAATATCAAGTGCTTCGCTGAAAAAGTGAACAAAAAGTTAGAGAGTTATAAGCACATTGCTTATGTATTAGACCACATCATAGAAGAACCTTCACAGTCAAGTAGTGCAAACTACAAAGTTGTCCCAGCTCCGGTGTTGTTCGAAAATCATAATTTGCATGCGATAGCACCGGAGAGCTTAGTCAAATCTGACTCTACATCAGATAACGAGTCCAACACATCCAGTGTCGGAGACCCGTATTCTGATGTTAGACCTATGCTGGGAAACAATGAAGGTGTGGTAGCTGCAGATGATTCTGATGAAGAAGATGAACAGTCTGAGACGGTTGTTGAGAAAGTGAGTGATATTCCTGATGAAAATCATATCATCACTACTGAACCAGTCTCACCATCTCAGATTGTCCATCCCATGGCTAATTCACACAGAAAGAATCAACCAGCAAAGAATGTTGCTAAGAAAGTTGAGCAGTCTGTTGATAAAAATGTTGAAAAGAATGTGGTTAAGAAAGTTGAGAAAAATGTGGCTAAATCTGTTGAAAAGAAAATTGAAACTAAAACTGAAAAATCAAAAGAAGTGAACAACGAATCGTGTGATAAACCTGTAAAAGTTTTCTATCGGATGCAAGGCTCCGATAAGATTATGTCTGATGACGAATATCCGATTCAATTTGTAAACTATTCTAACATTGAAAAGATCTGGCTGGAAAGTACAATTTGGTTTCCAAAACATGAACGAACCAATGATATTCCTCCAACCATTTTAAAGAAAATTCATTTGGATAATTCTAAAGACACAAAGGTCAATGTCACACAATTCGTTAAACCAACAGACAAGTCAAATAGTTTTATTGAACCGGCTTACTCAAAGGACCCAGCTCCTGAGAGTTTAAGAAGACAATGCATGGTTGATCAATATCCCATTGCAAGTTTTTCAAAGTCGAATATCAAAGAAAACTATGAAGAGTACCGTGCGTGTTTTAAGTGCAGAGAAAGGGGTCATTTACTTGCCACCTGCCTGTATGTACGAAACAAGAGGCACGAGGTGGAGATGAAGCAAAGATATGACTATCCGGTTGATAATTACAGTTATTCACAAAGACGGTTTTTCCCTCAGCCAGCACCTTACTATAACCAAAACAATTTTTACAAAAAGAGGGAAAATCGTCCGATGACTTATGACAAACGAAACCGGATAGCCACTGAGAAACCATTGAAGAAACCATTGATGAACACAACCGCTGAAAACAAAAAGGTTCCTGCTAAACCTAATGTCAAACCAGCAGTTGGACCTGTCTTTGTTAAATCAGAGAAGGTACCCAAGAAGGTAACATTCAAGGACGGAGTAAGGCAACCGGCTGAGACCGCAAAATCTCAGATCCGGATCTTGAAACGGTCTGAACAGTCTTGGTCATCAAAGGGGTCTGAGGGTGCTTCAACTTCAGAGAATGTGAAATCTGAGAAAACAAAAGTTGAGTGTGAAAAGAAAGGGGTTGTTAAAACCCAAGATGTTTGTGAATCTAATGAATCTTTGAAACAACCAGTTCAAAGACCCAAGACCAAATAGGCTTGGGTCCCCCAAAAGATCTAATTGTTTTACTTGATATGTGCAGGGAGCTCCAGCTGGCCCTGTTAGCAGCCTCTGGATTGTTGACAGTGGAGCTTCTGGCCACATGACAGGGGATCTCACGCTACTTTTTGATATCAAGAACATAAATGGAGGTTACGTAGCGTTTGTAGATGCATTTATGCGACTAATGCTTTGGATTTACAATAAACATATGTTAATAGGTTGAGTCGAATGGGCGAAGGAGAATTTGTGTGGGCGAAGGAAAGAAATCAAAGGTGCGAAGGAAGAATATCATACGAAGGAGACACAGGAGGCGAAGGAAGATTTTGATAGTTATGTATTGCTTCATTCGACCAGAGTGTTTGGTCGAATGTGCACGTTCGCACGAACTATGTGGGCGAACGTGCAGCCTATAAATAGGTTAAGCTGATTTTTGAAAGGAAATTTAAGCATTATTATTCCCTCCAAGTCTAGTGTGTCTCTCTAGTGTTTTTGTAAACTTAATTCGCATTCATACCTTGTTGTTTTCACTTTATCAACGTGTAATTGAGTCTTGATTATTAATGAAAAAGCTTTGAATGATGATTTACTTGTTTTGATCTGATTGATTATCATTTTATGATTGGTTTAGGGTTTCCGCACCTAAATCAAACTTGTTTGATCATTTCTTTGTTGATTTGTCGATCCTTATAGCACATACAAAGTGGTATCAGAGCCATTATGGATCAAACAACTACAAATTGATAGCATCTCAGTTGATTTGGACCCAATTTTGGTCAAAAAGTTTCTGTTTTCATAGAACAAACTGATTTGATGAGTTTTTGATTGATTACAACTTGTTTTCATGGTTAAAATGGATAATTCTCTTTGATAAACTTGTTCCAAATCAATTCCGATTCAAAACCTGATTAAAATCATCAAAATCTATCAACATTTGATAAACATGATCAAAATTAACTGTTTTCAAAGAATAACCGTTTTGAAATAGCAGGGGTCGAACCTAGAGAGGCGGTCGAAGGTGTGAGTTAATTTGGTCGAACGAGTGAATTTCTGGTCGAAGGTGTTGTTTTTGTGGGCGAACGTAGAGTTTCATAGCTTATTTGTATACATTCATCCATCTGAGTTACATTCGACTGATCGAACGGTCGAAGGAGGGATAAAACGGTCGAAAGAGAGAACAAACGGTCAAAAGAGTTTGTGTGTTATCACAGTCCACATTCGTACCTTTCCAAACGGTCGAAGGAGAAGAATTTTTCTCATTCGACCATCCGTAAGTGCGAAGGTAAAACTTGTTTTAAAAATTTTCTAATCTTTTCGTGTTTGAACATTTACAGGTTAAGATGTGGAACTTTCCAACAACGCCAAGACCTAATCAAGCACCACAGCAGCAGACAACAAGAGATCCATGGTCAGTTGCAGCTCAGAAGACTAGTCCACCATCTCAGCCAATCAATTACATGGCTATGACTAGTTCTACTCCTCAGCAAGTTGTGCAACCGATACAGCAACCAATTGGCGATTATTGGGGAGTAGCAGCAGTTGCCGTTCACTCACAGACGACCAATGCCATATCTACACTTATTCATGATCTATCATCAGGCAGTGGCAATCGTCCACCAAACCTCATGGATATGATGGACTATAACACATGGAAGACAAAGTTCAAGATACATGTTGAGGGACAAGGCTTAGAGGGAGCTGAGGCATGGCAGATGATAGTGAAAGGTTATGTTGCTCCTATTCTGGAGAACACTGGTGAACCTTTACCGTTGGAGAATTTGGCTGATGATGAGAAAAAGAAGTTCATGATCGAGAAAAAGGCGTTTTCTCAATTATCTCAGGCGATCAACACTGACTTGCTGCATCAGTTCGGATCGTGTACTACTTCAAAACAGTTGTGGGATATGCTGAGAAACAGACATGATGGTAATGGGAAGACTAGGAAGCTGAGAATGGAAGAGCTTCGTAAAGAGTTCGAGAACTTTAGTTACATGGGTAATGAGACTTTAAAAGAATTGGTTACAAGGTACTTCCACTTGCTCACAAAGCTTTAGAGCTACGAGATTAGCATACCGACGTCAGAACTGGTGGATAAATTTGCTGATGCTTTACCACCATATTGGAACCAACACATTGAAGTGTTGAAAGAAAAAGATGCATACCAGTATTCGACTATCAATGAGTTCATACAAAAACTGGAGAACAAAGAAATGGAGGAGAAGAGGAAAGCAAAGAGAGCAGAGATTCCACAGAACCCAAAGTTGTATGTGAGTGGTACATCTACTTCTCTTTCTACTTCTAGCTCTACTTCAAGTGTTGCACCTCATATTTTTTGCGTATCTAAAGTTGTTGAACCCACAAAAGCACCAATAAACTATCTTGCCCAAACCTCATCATACACACCACAATCTTATCAAACACCAAATTTCGTTCCACCTTTTTCACCTTTGCAACAAGCTGCCTGTTACACAGCCAGTCAACCTCAACAACAACCATATAATCTTCACATGAACCAAATGCAGATCACTCAAACACAATCAAATCAAAGTCCGATTGTGTTAGAGACTTCTAATCTTAACAATGTTACTGTTGAGATTGCTCAACAGTATGTAGCATTAGTATCTGCTATGGTTGCATCATACAACGGTTTAGTTGCTAGTCAGATTGGAAACAACAATCTAACCAATGAGGACTATGCACAAATCGATAAAGAGGAAATGGAGCTTATGGATATATAGTGGGCGTTTGCTAGCATCATGAGAAGAGCCACTAATTTTATCCAGAAAACAGGGAGAACTGACCTTTCGACTTCTCCTACACCACTTATGGATTTAACAAAGCCAAGGTCACATGTTTTAATTGTGGTGAGAAGGGTCATTTCAAGAGAGAGTGTACACAGCCGGCTCAGCAAGGTAATCGAAACCCGTTCAACTCAAGCTACCAAAACAGACAAAACCAAAACCAGAATCATGTATCATACAACAGTCCCAACATCTCTAGCTTTCAACCTCAAAACAACTACCAGAACTGTCAAAACACACAACAAAATACCAATACTAGACAATCCACATCTCAAAACCAACCACAACAGAATCCAAACTGAACCATTGTTCCCATCTCTACACCTAACACTCAAACCCAAACCCAAACTGAAAATCAAAACCAAGCACTTGTGATTCAAAAAGATGAAGGTTTTGATTGGACGGGTATGCAATTAGGAGTGGAAGAGATTACTGCTGGAAATGTGGCTTGTGTGGCACAAAAGATGAGTTTGGATGAACATGTGGAGATTGAAGAGGATGTTGTGATAGAAAAAGTGACGGAGTTGAAAATAGAAGAGTTGAATGAGGATGTGAATGATGAGTGTGAAGACAAGAAGTCTAGAATGATTCTTGATTCTGTCACAGATATTGGAGAACAATATGATTCAGCTTACTCGGACATGGAAAGTGATTCTGACTTGGAAGCTAGTGTGAACTCACTAGATGATGACATCGATCAGTTGCTAGCTGAAGCAGATTTCCTTATGACCCGCAAGTCGTGCATGGTGGATGATGCCTGCACAAAGATTGACTACTCAAAATTCTTTGCAGGGAAGGAAGCTCATTTCGCGCTGATGGCAATGACAGAACCACCTAAACCGGTAAGTACTGAATCTCAATCTAAAGTTTGTGTTAAATGTTCTGATTTTGATAGATTGACAGAAGAAGATAAGCAACTCAAGGTACAACTTGAGAGTGCCAAAACAAACTGTCAAAATTATCAAAAAGAATCAAAAGAATTCAACAAAGTACTTGATGGTTACAAAAAGGATGTATCTGAACTGAAAAAGACTTTGTCTTTAAAACAACTTGCCATTAACAACTATATAAATGAAATGGAAAACACAAAGTTAGAAATGGCAACCATAAAGTGCTTCGCTGAAAAAGTGAATAAAAAATTAGAGAGCTATAAGCACATTGCTTATGTAGTTGACCACATCATCGAAGAACCTTCACAGACAAGTAGTGCAAACTACAAAGCTGTCCCATCTCCGGTGTTGTTCGAAAAGCATAATTTACATGCGATAGCACCGGAGAATCTAGTCAAATCTGACTCCACATCAGATAATGAGTCCACCATATCCAGTGTCGGAGACCCGTATTCTAATGTGAGACCTGTTTTGGGAAACAATCAAGGTGTGGTAGCTGCAGATGATTCTGATGAAGAAGATGAACAGTCTGAGACGGTTGTTGAGAAAAAGAGTGATATTCCTGATGAAAATCATATAATCACTACTGAACCAGTCTCACCATCTCAGATTGTTCATCCCATGGCTAATGCTCATAGAAAGAATGTTGCTAAGAAAGTTGAGCGGTCTGTTGATAAAAATGTTGAAAAGAAAGTGGTTAAGAAAGTTGAGAAAAATGTGGTTAAATCTGTTGATAAGAAAATTGAAACTAAAACTGGGAAATCAAATGAAGAGAACAATGAATCGTGTGATAAACCTGTGAAAGTTTTCTATCGGATGCAAGGCTCCGATAAGATTATGTCTGATGGCGAATATCCGATTCAATTTGTGAACTATTCCAAAATTGAAAAGATCTGGCAGGAAAGTACAATTTGGTTCCCAAAACATGAACGAACCAATGATATTCCTCCAGCCATTTTATAGAAAATTTATTCGGATAATTCTAAAGACGCAAAGGTCAATGTCACACAATTCGTTAAGCCAGTAGACAAGTCAAATAGTTTCATTGAGCCGACTTACTCAGAGGACCCAGCTCCTGAGAGTTTGAGAAAACAGTGCATGGTTGATCAATATCCCATTGCAAGTTTTTCCAAGTCGAACATCAAGGAGAACTATGAAGAGTACCGTGCGTGTTTTAAGTGCGGGGAAAGGGGACATTTACTTGCCACCTGCCCGTATCTACGACACAAGAGGCATGAAGTGGAGATGAAGCAAAGACATGATTATCAGGTTGATAATTACAGTTATCCACAAATACGGTTTTTCCCTCAGCCAGCACCTTATTATGACCAAAACAATTTTTACAACAAAAGGGAAAATCGTCCGATGACATATGACAAACGCAACCGGATAGCCACTGAGAAACCATTGAAGAAGCCATTGATGAACACAACTGCTGAAAACAAAAAGGTTCCTGCTAAACCTAATGCCAAACCAGCAGTTGGACCTGTCTCTGTTAAATCAGAGAAGGTAACCAAGAAGGTAGCATTCAAAGACGAAGTAAAGAAACCGGCTGAGACCTCAAAATCTCAGATCCGGATCTTGAAAAGGTCTGAACAGTCTTGGTTTTCAAAGGAGTCTGAGGGTGCTTCAACTTCACAGAGTGTGAAATCTGAGAAATCAAAAGTTGAGTGTGAAAAGAAAGGGGTTGATAAAACCCAAGATGTTTGTGAATCTAATGAATCTTTGAAACAACCAGTTCAAAGACCCAAGACCAAACAGGCTTAGGTCCCCCGAAAGATCTAATTGCTTTACTTGATATGTGCAGGGAGCTCCAGCTGGCCCTGTTAGCAGCCGCTGGATTGTTGACAGTGGAGCTTCTGGCCACATGACAGGGGATCTCACGCTACTTTTTGACATCAAGAACATAAATGGAGGATACGTAGCGTTTGCAGGAAATAAAGGAGGCTACATTACGATGGAGGGTAGTGTTACCAATGGGGTAGTGACATTTGAGCGGATATCGTATGTGAAACAGATAGACTACAATCTACTCAGTGTCAGCCAAATCTGTGATAAACAATTCTCTGTTTATTTTGACGACAAATCTTGCTACATCCTGAAACCGGGTTTTGAACTTCCAAAAGAGTGGGTGATGCTAAAGGCACCGAGAGTAAACAACTTGTATATTCTCGATTTGTCCAAAGCTATGACCACCCATGGCCAAGTCACGTGTTCCCTCTCTAAGGCTACAGAAAAAGAATCTATCATGTGGCATAGGAGAATGGGACACATTCATTTGAGAAAGATGAACTAGTTGGTAAAGAATGAACTTGTCACTGGAGTTAATGTGAAACATTTCCATTTGAATGACAAGTGTATTAGTTGTAAAAAGGGTAAACAGCACAAAGAGACCCATAGACCAAAGAAAGTCAATTCCGTTGAACTACCGCTTGAGCGTTTGCACATGGACTTATTTGGTCCAGTCAAGCGTAAAAGTCATGCTGGGGAATTGTATTGTCTTGTGGTGACTGACGATTATTCAAGATTCTCATGGGTTATGTGCTTACACCAGAAAAGCGACACGTTTGACAACCTGAAAGTTCTGTTTACTCGTCTGGAGAATATCTATGGTCTAAAGATCAAACGAATCCGGAGTGATAATGGGACGGAGTTCAAAAACGCTCAGATGGATGATCTTTGTGAAAACAAGGGAATTCATCACGAATACAGCGCTCCGTATACACCTCAGCAGAACGGTGTCGCAGAAAGGAAGAACAGGACTCTAATCGAAACGGCGAGAACAATGCTTGCGGACTCAAATCTTCCAGTCATGTTCTGGAACGAAGCAATTTACACAGCATGTTACACTCTAAATCGTGTTTTAACAGTGAAGAAGTTTGGCAAAACTTCTTTTGAGCTGTTGAACCGACGAAAGCCGAATCTAGAGTATCTAGAACCGTTTGGAGCCCCGTGTACAATGCTTAATCCTTAGGAGAAGTTCGCACCAAAGGCTGAAGAAGGCTATTTTGTTGGATATGCGACCCCACTAAAAACGCTATTCAACAAAAGATCTAGAAAAGTTAAGGAGTGGGCTAACGTCGAAGTACAAAGATACACTCAAAATGTACAAGGAGGCGGTCCAGACTGGATGTTTGATTACAAAGACTTCTTTGAATCATTCAATCTAGATAGCATGGTTGAAGAAGCTGTACTCCGTTTATATTACGAGGTCGAAAACGCAATGACTTCACCGTTAGCGCGTCCGATCACTGTAAATCCTCAAGCAGCTTCTAATGATACCACTGCTCCTGTGATGGAAGAAGAAGTGTTCCAAGAAGCTTCAACAACGCTTAATTCATCAGATTCAGAAGATGAAGACGATGATGCTACAAGTGAAGCTATTCTGGAAAATGCTACGGTGACACCACCAGTGAACCCAACTACAACTGATGCTTCAACATCGAATGTGGGTAATGATCTGGTTTCTACAGAGAATTTTACAACTCAAACGGGAGTGTAAGTACCTGATTATCCGGAATCTCGGATACATCGGATACACCCGCTTGAACAGGTTATTGGTGATCCTGGTAGCAACGTTATGACAAGAGGGCAATTGAGAAATGCTCAAGCACCAGAGAATATTGGCAATCTTGCTTTATATGCCAAACTACAAAAATCTGGTTTTCAAAATGACTGGTCTTTCGCTTGTTATGTTTCACAGGTAGAGCCGCGGACGTACAAGGAAGCTCTTTTGGATGATGCTTGGGTGGAAGCGATGCAAGAAGAGTTGTTACAATTTCAGAAACTTGGAGTTTTGACGCTGACATATTTGCCCCCGGGAAGAAAGAAGATCGGAACCAAATGGGTTTTTAAGTGTAAAAAGGATGATAGTGTTGATGCACTTTCTGTGGACGTCACTGTCGAATAGACTAGGGTTGAGTCTTAGTAGTGTGTTACATGAGATTGTGGTGATCCATAAGGGCATTTTATGGATCTGACGCATTTGTTAATATAGGACAAAACACTGAGCCAGGTTCGACCTAATCATACTGGGCGAATGTGGAAGTTTTCCACATTCGACCATATCAACTGGGCGAATGTGGAAATACTCCACATTCGACCAGTCTAAACGGGCGAATGTGGAAATACTCCACATTCGACCATCTTAAAAGGGCGAACGTAGAACTGGTGTTTTGGACTATAAATAGTAATCTCATGT
Source organism: Ambrosia x helenae (assembly GCA_030844895.1). NCBI lineage: Eukaryota > Viridiplantae > Streptophyta > Magnoliopsida > Asterales > Asteraceae > Ambrosia > Ambrosia x helenae. The sequence goes on from CM061223.1 coordinate 54,892,104, forward strand.
GTTATTGTTCATTTGGTGATTTGAGCTGGTACTTTGAATGCTCTCAAGGGGAGGTCATGCCCGACCTCCCCCGGCCTCGAGATAGATGTTTATCCTACTGATGACAGTGTCTGTAACCGTTTTTGTAGTAATACGAATCTGTGATGACGTTGTTATCGTGTATTTCTGTCTCGTCTCGAATCTCCCGTCTGAAACCGAGTTGTTTTCGCTTAATCGATCCATGAATTCGGTCCGTAACCGGATTCTCAGATAGAGGAGTTATAGTGAGAAACAAAGCTCGTTTGGTTGTTCAAGGTTTTCATCAAGTTGAGGGAATCGACTACAATGAAATCTATGCACCTGTTGCACGCTTGAAAGCTATACGAATGTTTCTGGCGTTTGCATCCTGGAAGAAATTCAAGGTGTATCAGATGGATGTAAAGAGCACATTTAATTACGGTGTGGTCAAAGAGGAAGTTTACGTAGGTCAACCACCAGTCTTTGAGGACCCTATTCACCGGGATAAGGTCTATGTCTTAAACAAAGCTCTCTACGGGTTGCACCAAGCTCCGAGACAATGGTATGAGGAGCTGAGCACGTATCTTCTCTCGAAAGGATTCAAACGCGGATTGGTAGATTGCACACTGTTCACGAAACGAGCAGGAGATGACTTGCTTCTTGTGCAAATTTATGTTGATGATATTATTTTCGGGTCTACTAACGAACTTCTGTGCAGGGAATTTGAAAAAGTTATGCAGGAAAAGTTCGAAATGAGCGCAATGGGAGAAATGCAGTTTTTCCTAGGCTTGCAGGTGGAGCAAAGACCAACGGGGATCTTTATTCACCAGACCAAATACGTTTCTGAAGTCTTGAGCCGATTCCAGATGGATGATTCGAAGCCGATGGATACCCCGATACAACCTAATCACGGGATTGGAGTTGAAGCTAAGGGGGAGCTGACTGATCCATTTACATACAGAGCAATCGTCGGATCTCTGATGTATCTCACCGCGTCTAGAGCGGATATAATGTTTGCAACATGTCTTTGTGCACGATATCAGTCGAAGCCGAAACAAAGTCATCTTGCAGCTGTCAAGCGTATCCTTAGATATCTGAAGGGTTGTCCATCGAAAGGACTTTGGTACCCTCATGATGATAATTTTGACCTAATCGCTTTTAGTGATGCAGATTGGGGCGGCTGTGACAAAGACAGCAAATCCACAACGGCTGGATGCCAGTTTATGGGGAGCAGGCTCGTGACCTGGCAATGCAAGAAACAGACCGCAGTTGCACTATCCACATGTGAAGCAGAATACATTTCAGCATCGAGCTGCTGCTCACAGGTTCTTTGGATCCAACAACAGATGGTGGATTACGGTTTGCGATTTCTTAAAACCCCTATTTACTGTGATAATGAAGCCGCAATCGCATTAACAAAAGACTTAGTAAATCACTCATTAGCTAAACATATCCGGATTAAATATCATTTTATCCGTGATTGTTATGCTAAAGAGGTGATCGATATGGTCAAAATCCACACTGATTACCAACACGCAGATCTTTTTACCAAAGCTTTTGACAAATCCAGATTTGATTATCTTTTAAAAGCAAATGGTATTAAAGAAAAACAAGACTGATCACCACCTCAGTCTCTCACTTTTTAGTTTAAATTTTTACTATTTTTCAGTAAAATTTCGAAAATCCAAAAACATTGAAAAATTTCAAAATCCATAAAAATTAGAAAATTTCTTTGCTGACTGCTATATCTTCTTCCCTTAGATTAATGCCGTCAGATTTCTGTGAACAAACGATATCTGGGGAGTCACATATTTGAAATGCTCCAGCTTATCCTTGGGAACAGTAAATTCAAAAATTTATAAAAATAAGAAAAATCAAAAATGATTTCTTGGAATAAAAGGGGAAATGATAGTACATCAGTGGGGATCTGACACATTCTAAGTAATGTACTGCTATATAGGGCGTGTGTCTGAGTCTGTGTGATGTGCTGATAGGCTTCGTAGACCTATTACTGCGTGTCTGATACATACATATCAAACGAATTGTTGTGTGGATGAACTCCTCATGGGCATATGGTCTTAGTACCGTAATTTCGTTTGATAGGGTATTTGTACAAAACTCGGAGGTTTAGGTTCGTTATGTTATTAGTTGTCTGGGGATTGCCTCTCTGATCTTCTGCTGTAAGTCATTACGGACCTAGATCAGACAGGGTGTCTTTATAAAAGAGCATTATGCCAAATCCTAATGTTACCGAATTGAGGAACTTTCCATGTTTTATGATGATCAAAGATTATCTATTACATCGTATTAATCATTGATCTATATCAAGATTAATATCAGTCCTCAACCTGGTAAAAGTGCACATGTTACTTTGCTGCATTAATTTGCTGACCTGTATACCTCTGTGCATTATACCTTGTCAATTACAGACGACGAAAGCATAATCACGCTTTACAATGAGTCTTTGTGCTTTTACTTCTTGATACGGGAGTATGTCGTGTGCGTGGGAACCACAGACAATTATGTTTATGCTATAAATAACAGTATCAGTTTAAAGCACTGCACAAAAGTCTGCATGTGAGTTTATGTGGATCACAATATCAGCAGTTGCCAGATCATACATTGTCTTTAATGATAATAATTCAAAAGATCAACGGTGTGATCAGATTTCTCAATAACTGATATGATCCCTTTACCGGAAATCCCAAAACATTTACTGTTTTTCATTTACATTTTTGCATTTTATTTTCTCGTCAAAAATTACAAAACTCAAAAAGATTTTAGGTGTGTTTTAGCATAAACTTTAGAAAATCCAAAAAGATTTTACATTTCTATCTTATTTTTGATAGCTGATGGTGGTTGGTGTCGATTTTCTAAATCTTGATAAACCAATTGAGCTTTGTAATCTTTTAAATGTGAAAATATGATTGTTGGATGCTTATAAGTTGAAAAATAATTGGAACGGGACTCGTTTTTGAGATTTGGAAAATTTATCAAAATTCCAGTTCTCGTTCGCCCATTCGTTTGGTCGAACGTGGAATTTTGGTTGTTCCTTCGTACAGTATGTTCGGGCAAATGAGAGTGTTCTTGAATACTTTTCACATTCGAACCCTTTTGTCTCCTTCGAACCTTTAAATAGGGTCGAAGGAACCAAAAGTTTCTCATTCGACCAGTGTATATGGGCGAAGGAGCATGCCTATATATACCCATTCAGTCTCATTCGAACCCTCATAAAATTTTTTCAAAAATTTTGAATTGAAGTCCATTTGTTGCCCTGATATCTTGCTTTATATCATTGTGCTCGTCTACTTTTGCTGATCATTTGCCACTCAATCTTACAGGTTAACAACAAGGATTGATTGATCTTATAATCGATGGTTTTCAGTTTTGAGCCCTAGCTTTCTAAAACCTGTTATATACATGTTCATTGTTGCAATTGATGTTTAGGATTCATTCTATCAATGTTTTAGGGGGAGAAGAAACAAAAATTAGTGGTGTTAATCCATCAGAATGTTCAGTTGATCATGATGAATGGATAAACCCTAATTTTGAACTGAAAACATGGATAAAATGAATAATAGATAAAATTGTTGCTTAAAAAACTTTAATCGGTGCCTTTATCGAACCTTTAAATAGGGTCGAAGGAACCAAAAGTTTCTCATTCGACCAGTGTATATGGGCGAAGGAGCATGCCTATATATACCCATTCAGTCTCATTCGAACCCTCATAAAATTTTTTCAAAAATTTTGAATTGAAGTCCATTTGTTGCCCTGATATCTTGCTTTATATCATTGTGTTCGTCTACTTTTGCTGATCATTTGCCACTCAATCTTACAGGTTAACAACAAGGATTGATCTTATAATCGATGGTTTTCAGTTTTGAGCCCTAGCTTTCTAAAACCTGTTATATACATGTTCATTGTTGCAATTGAAGTTTCGGATTCATTCTATCAATGTTTTAGGGGGAGAAGAAACAAAAATTAGTGGTGTTAATCCATCAGAATGTTCAGTTGATCATGATGAATGGATAAACCCTAATTTTGAACTGAAAACATGGATAAAATGAATGATAGATAAAATTGTTGCTTAAAAAACTTTAATCGGTGCCTTTACTTGCCAAACAAATCAAAATAACATGATTAGAAACAATACAATTCAGAATTGAAAATTTAAAATTGCAGACAGACTCCTTCGCACCTTTAGAATGGGCGAAGGAGATGTTTAAATGGGCGAATGAACAATTTTTGGGCGAATGAAACATTTTATCAAAAACTTTACATTCGTACCTTTATATTTTCACATTCGCACCAAGATTTTCACATTCGTACCCCCGTTTGGGCGAATGAGAAGATAAATTACCAAATTTTCAAACTTAGAATTTTTTGTCGATTTTTAACATGTTTCTTTGTTTTGTTTTGCATATCAAACCATGTCTGAACAAGAGAAGCCTACTGAACAAGCAGGATCATCCTCACAGCCTGCAAAGAAAGTGACTGAAGAGCTTTTGACATTCGAGAATGCGCATAATTGCTGTGCGTATCTTGGAAAGGTTAAAAAGCACACTGAGTTTATTGAGATCATAGAGTTCTTGAAGAGAATTCGGGTGAAAGACGCGATTGCTACACCTACCATTATTTATAGAGACATGATACAAGAATTATGGACTGAAGCGAAGTTGGATTTCTGGAATTGCGAATCGTCTGTGATTAGCAAGATCCAAGGAAAGATGGTGATTGTATCTGAGCAGGATATTAGAGAAGCCTTGAATTTGCAAGATGAGAAGACTGATCCTAAAGAGCTTAGTTTTATGGATCAACGAAAGTGCTTTCTGAGGATGAAGTACAATGGACCGATTACTGATGGTTCATTGCATAAGGGAAAGCTGTGTCCACAGTTCAAATACTTGTTACATGTGTTGATACACGTTTTTGGTTCAGCTGCTGGAGGATATGATTTGATGCGTAAGAGTATTAGCTCGATGATGGTGGCACTGGTATTGAACAAACCGTTCAATGTATCAGGGATGCTAATGGAACATTTGTTGGAGCCTGTGAACGGCACGAGGAATCTGAAGTTTTTGCTGTATCCTCGATTACTCCAGATGGTGTTTGATCATAAATACAAAGATTTGAAAAGGGATCCTAAGCACATTGTCGTTCAAGAACATATGTCAATCAATACACTGGCTAGGATGAAAGCGTATAAAGGTTTGTCAGTAAATGAACGTCCACCTGTTAGGCGTTTATTTGGACATTTGGCAATGATTGACTATACGGATCCAGGTGAAGGGCAAGTGAGACATGCTAACAGTGATTCAGATCCAGATAACCCATTACATCCTGTTGATCCAGATGCAAAGCGAAAGAGACAGGTTGTTAATGTTGGTGCAAAGAGTGGAAAGGGAAAGGAAAAAGAGATCAGATTAGAGGTTGTGCCTGAACCTGCTAAGAAGAAGAGCACACCAAGAAGAAAAAAGACAATGGCTAAGAAGGGTTTGCATATTGTGGATGAGGCGTCGATTGATTCTGAAGAGACGCAAGAAGACGAACACTGGGATTCTGAAACTGAAACGCTGAAGACTACTAAGCCCAAGGCCACTGTGGCTGGTGAGTCTGTTAGTTTGAATAGATCTGTTGAAGATCAAGGTAATAAGAGCCCAATTCCTGTTAATGAAGATGAAGAGGGTCTTAATGTAGAAGAAGATTTTCCTGGTTCGCCAGTTCAGGGGAGAAACCGAAGAAGCCCCAGTATAAGAAGAAAGAAAAGATTGAAAAGCCCACAGTGAAAAGAGCTAGAGAGATTGAAACACTGATAGTAGGAAAGAAGTTACCACCTGCTACTAGCTCGAAATCTCCAGTCGCTGCTCCAGCCTCAAAGAAGCAGAAAATCACATCTACTTCAGGTACAGAACAGGAAACTGATTTACCTATGGATGCATTCAATGAAGCATTAGATAACGTTCTGAAGAAGATTAAGAAGGGTAAACTGCCAGATGTTGCTGAAGTCCCTAAGAAAAAGGTTACAGTTGATAGTGATGTGATGGATACTGTGAACCGGAGACTTACTGAAATGATGAATCTGATTAACAAGCAGCAGACTGAGATTGCCCAACTAAGACAAAACGACTCAAAAATGCTTGATGTAGTTGTTTCAACACATGAGGATAATGAAGAGTTGAAACAGAAGATCAAAAAGTTGCAGAAGGATAATAAAAAGTTGTTAAAACATGAGCAGAGAAACACCAGACGGATAATAGCTTTGAAAGATGAAAACAAGAAGCTAAAAGAGAGTAACAAAAACATGGATAATCTGATCAAGGATTTATACTCTCGAGCTCCTCAGCTGAAAGAAGGTGAAGAAAATAAAGAGCTGGAAGAGGAGCAAGTTGATTTTGAACTATCTGATGAGGATGAGAAGGATGATGCAGATCTTGATGAAGATGCTGGCAAAGCTCCTAAGAAGAAGAAGGATGATGATGATGATGGTTCAAATGATGGATCTGGTGAAGATAACAGTTCTGCATCTGATGATGATGATGACAATGATGATGATGATACAGATAGGTATACGTATGAGAAGAGAGAATCTGGAAAAGAAGGAGAATCTAGTTCGAAAGCACCTGGAGGATCAGTAGATGATGATACGATCTTTTGGAAGGAAAAGCTGAAGTCTATGTCCGAAGAAGACAAACAGATGTATCGCCAGATGCTCACTGATCGAGTCTGGACGATTGACATGACTAGCAGATTTTCCGAGATCTTTGAATCTCGTGACAGGATGTTTGAACTAGAATACAATGATCCAGATTTGGAAGACGGTGAAGTCTCGGCGGCGATGGCAAAAGAGATCTTTGAAGGTCTGGCGAAACAGGTTGGCAAAACAGTTGAAGAATTGCTAGCTGATAACCAGATTCCTGATCTAACTGAAAAGGAAGCTGGAGATCATTCTGATGATCGTGATATACCTGGTTTCGAGGACATAGAAGTTGAGGATGTGACGAGTGAAGAGTATCCAGAATATTTCAAAAGAGACAAGAATTCTGGATTTACTGCTTTCACTGATGAGTTGTTAAAGGAAGCCGAGAGACGTGCAAGAGAGAAAAGTGATATGTTTGTTAATGAGATATTCGGAGGGCATGAGAAACCGTATATCAGACAATCCGACAGTTTGAAAGAGTTATTGAGGGAGTTAAAAGAGAAAGAAGCTAATCGTCCTAAACCTGAGATTCAGAGTAGCTTTTATAAATTCCACAACGACATGTTCAAAGGAAAAGCGTTGGGATGGAAGTTTATAAAGCAACTGAAGTGTGTGGCAGTGAAGTGGGAGAAGGGGATTATATACTTTGATAGATTCCATGACTTGAAGACTCTCCCATACTGGCAATTCGTGATATTTGTCGACACAAGATGACTGGAACGACAAATGGTCAGATTGCATACTTTGCTGAGAAGATGGCTAGGGAGAGCAGGACGAAGTGGAACCTCTTTGAACCTCAATATCCAAAAAGGATTGTTCACAAGAAGACCATTGATGATATTACTGGTTTGCCCAAAGTGACCTTAAAGTACAAACCACCGAAAGTGTTGAGGCACATTCCATTGTTGCAAATTCCTCAACACTTTGCCAAAGACTTTATCTGGTGGTATTACGACTGGAAGATCGCAGAAGCTGTTATTGTTCTGAAGGATGGTGATAAAAGTTTCAAGAAAATACACATTTTTGATCCTATGTGGTTAGTCAATTGCTCACATGAGGACATTATAATGTTGTATTACAATCCTATCTTCAGTGATGTTAAAGATGCTGAACAGGCTAGTAAATACCAGCGAGTGGTATTTTTGTGTTTTGCTCATGAAATCAATGCCGGATGCGACTATGACAAAAAGCTCGGAAAGTTTGTGAAAGTTCAAGAGATTTCTGAAGAGAAAAAGAAAAACCCGAAGCAAGTGTTTGAGAAGGTGATGACACTGGAACAGAAGAAACTTTTGAGGATCAAGCTTATGAACAAAAGAATGGATGAGGAACGAAGAGTTAAACAATCCAAGCAATAGTCGAGGCGGAGTTTGTAGATGCATTTATGTGACTAATGCTTTGGATTTACAATAAACATATGTTAATAGGTTGAGTCGAATGGGCAAAGGAGATTTTGTGTGGGTGAAGGAAAGAAATCAAAGGTACGAAGGAAGAATATCATACGAAGGAGACACAGGAGGCGAATGAAGATTTTGATAGTTATGTATTGCTTCATTCGACCAGAGTGTTTGGTCGAATGTGCACGTTCGCACGAACTATGTGAGCGAACGTGCAGCCTATAAATAGGTTAAGCTGATTTTTGAAAGGAAGTTTAGGCATTATTATTCCCTCCAAGTCTAGTGTGTCTCTCTAGTGTTTATGTAAACTTAATTCACGTTCATACCTTGTTGTTTTCACTTTATCAACGTGTAATTGAGTCTTGATTATTAATGAAAAAGCTTTGAATGATGATTTACTTGTTTTGATCTGATTGATTATCATTTTGTGATTGGTTTAGGGTTTCCGCACCTAAATCAAACTTGTTTGATCATTTCTTTGTTGATTTGTCGATCCTTATAGCACATACAGCGTTTGCAGGAAATAAAGGAGGCTACATTACGATGGAGGGTAGTGTTAGAAATGGGGTAGTGACATCTGAGCGGATATCGTATGTAAAGCAGATAGATTACAATCTACTCAGTGTCAGCCAAATCTGTGATAAACAATTTTCTGTTTATTTTGACGACAAATCTTGCTACATCCTGAAACCGGGTTTTGAACTTCCAAAAGAGTGGGTGATGCTAAAGGCACCGAGAGTAAACAATTTGTATATTCTCGATATGTCCAAAGCTATGACCACCCATGGCCAAGTCACGTGTTTCCTCTCTAAGGCTACAGAAAAAGAATCTATCATGTGGCATAGGAGAATGGGACACATTCATTTGAGAAAGATGAACCAGTTGGTTAAAAATGAACTTGACACTGGAGTTAATGTGAAACATTTTCATTTGAATGACAAGTGTATTAGTTGTAAAAAGGGTAAGCAGCACAAATAGACCCATAGACCAAAGAAAGTCAATTCCGTTGAACTACCGCTTGAGCGTTTGCACATGGATTTATTTGGTCCGGTCAAGCGTAAAAGTCATGCTGGGGAATTGTACTGTCTTGTGGTGACTGACGATTACTCAAGATTCTCATGGGTTATGTGCTTACACCAGAAAAGCGACACGTTTGACAACCTGAAAGTTCTGTTCACTCGTCTGGAGAATGTCTATGGTCTAAAGAACAAAAGATCAGGAGTGATAATGGGACGGAGTTCAAAAATGCTTAGATGGATGATCTTTGTGAAAACAAGGGAATTCATCACGAATACAGCGCTCCGTATACACCCCAGCAGAACGGTGTCGCAGAACGGAAGAACAGGACTCTAATCGAAACGGCGAGAACAATGCTTGCGGACTCAAATCTTCCAGTTATGTTCTGGAACGAAGCAATTTACGCAGCATGTTACACTCTAAATCGTGTTTTAACAGTAAAGAAGTTTGGCAAAACTTCTTATGAGCTGTTGAACCGACGAAAGCCGAATCTAGAGTATCTAGAACCGTTTGGAGCCCGGTGTACTATGCTTAATCCTTCGGAGAAGTTCGCACCAAAGGCTGAAGAAGGCTATTTTGTTGGATATGCAACCCCACTCAAAAGGGTATTCAATAAAAGAACTAGAAAAGTCGAGGAGTGGGCTAATGTCGAAGTACAAAGATACACTCAGAATGTACAGGGAGGCGGTCCAGACTGGATGTTTAATTATAAAGAGTTCTTTGAATCATTCAATCTAGATAGCATGGTTGGAGAAGCTGTACTCCGTTTATATTACGAGGTCGAAAACGCGGTGACTTCACCGTTAGTGCGTCCGATCACAGTGAATCCTCAAGCAGCTTCTAATGATGCCACTGCTCCTGTGATGGAAGAAGAAGTGTTCCAAGAAGCTTCAACAACGCTTAATTCATCGGAATCAGAAGATGAAGACGATGATGCTACAAGTGAAGCTATTCTGGACAATGCTACAGTGACACCACCAGTGAACCCAAATTCAAATGGTGCTTCATCATCAAATGTGGGTAATGTGACCTGGTTTCTACAGAGAATTTGACGACTCAAACGGGAGTGCAAGTACCTGATTATCCGGAATCTCGGATACATCGAATACACCCGCTTGAACAGGTCATTGGTGATCCTGGTAGCAGCGTTATGACAAGAGGACAATTGAGGAATGCTCAAGCACCAGATAATATTGGCAATCTTGCTTTATATGCCAAAATACAACAATCTGGTTTTCAAAATGACTGGACTTTCGCTTGTTATGTTTCGCAGGTCGAGCCGCGGACGTACAAGGAAGCTCTTTTGGATGATGCTTGGGTGGAAGCGATGCAAGAAGAGTTGTTACAATTTCAGAAACTTGGAGTTTGGACGCTGACAGATTTACCCCCGGGAAGAAAGAAGATAGGAACCAAATGGGTTTTTAAGTGTAAAAAGGATGATAGAGGAGTTATAGTGAGAAACAAAGCTCGTTTGGTTGTCCCTGGTTTTCATCAAGTTGAGGGAATCGACTACAATGAAATCTATGCACCTGTTGCACGCTTGGAAGCTATACGAATGTTTCTGGCGTTTGCATCCTGGAAGAAATTCAAGGTGTATCAGATGGACGTAAAGAGCGCATTTCTTTACGGTGTGGTCAAAGAGGAAGTTTATGTAGGTCAACCACCAGGCTTTGAGGACCCTATTCACCGGGATAAGGTCTATGTCTTAAACAAAGCTCTCTACGGGTTGCACCAAGCTCCGAGACAACGGTATGAGGAGCTGAGCACGTATCTTCTCTCGAAAGGATTCAAACGCGGATTGGTAGACTGCACACTGTTCACGAAACGAGCAGGAGATGACTTGCTTCTTGTGCAAATTTATGTTGATGATATTCTTTTCGGGTCTACTAACGAACTTCTGTGTAGGGAATTTGAAAAAGTTATGCAGGAAAAGTTCGAAATGAGCGCAATGGGTGAAATGCAGTTTTTCCTAGGCTTGCAGGTGGAGCAAAGACCAACGGGGATCTTTATTCACCAGACCAAATACGTTTCTGAAGTCTTGAGCCGATTCCAGATGGAAGATTCGAAGCCGATGGATACCCCGATACAACCTAATAACAGGATTGGAGTTGACGCTAAAGGGGAGCGGACTGATCCATTTACATACAGAGCAATCGTCGGATCTCTGATGTATCTCACCGCGTCTAGACCGGATATAATGTTTGCAACATGTCTTTGTGCACGATATCAGTCGAAGCCGAAACAAAGTCATCTTGCAGCTGTCAAGCGTATCCTTAGATATCTGAAGGGTTGTCCATCGAAAGGACTTTGGTACCCTCATGATGATAATTTTGACCTAATCGCTTTTAGTGATTCAGATTGGGGCGGCTGTGACAAAGACAGCAAATCCACAACGGCTGGATGCCAGTTTATGGGGAGCAGGCTCGTGACCTGGCAATGCAAGAAACAGACCGTAGTTGCACTATCCACATGTGAAGCAGAATACGTTTCAGCATCGAGCTGCTACTCACAGGTTCTATGGATCCATCAACAGATGGTGGACTACGGTTTGCAATTTCTTAAAACCCCTATTTACTATGATAATGAAGCCGCAATCGCATTAACAAAAGACTTAGTAAATCACTCAAAGGCTAAACATATCCGGATTAAATATCATTTTATCCGTGATTGTTATGCTAAAGAGTTGATCGATATGGTCAAAATCCACACTGATTACCAACGCGCAGATCTTTTTACCAAAGCTTTTGACAAATCCAGATTTGATTATCTTTTAAAAGCAAATGGTATTAAAGAAAAACAAGACTGATCACCACCTCAGTCTCTCACTTTTTAGTTTAATTTTTACTGTTTTTCAGAAATATTTCGAAAATCCAAAAACATTGAAAATTTTCAAAATCCATAAAAATTAGAAAAATTTCTTTGCTGACTGCTATATCTTCTTCCCTTAGATTAATGCCGTCAGATTTCTGTGAACAAACGATATCTGGGCAGTCACATATTTGAAATGCTCCAGCTTATCCTTGGGATCAGTAAATTCAAAAATTTATAAAAATCAGAAAAACCAAAAATGATTTCCTGGAGTAAAAGGGGAAATGATAGTACATCAGTGGGGATCTGACACATTCTAAGAAATGTAATGCTTTATAGGGCGTGTGTCTGAGTCTGTGCGATGTGCTGATAGGCTTCGTGGACCTATTACTGCGTGTCTGATACATACATATCAAACAAATTGATGTGTGGATGAACTCCTCATTGGCATATGGTCTTAGTACCGTAATTTTGTTTGATAGGGTATTTGTACAAAACTCGGAGGTTTCGGGTCGTTATGTTATTAGTTTGTCTGGGGATAGCCTCTCTAATCTTCTGCTGTAAGTCATTACGGACCTAGATCAGATAGGGTGTCTTTATAAAAGAGCTTTATGCCAAAACCTAAAGTTACCAAATTGAGGAACTTTCTATGTTTTATGATGATCAAAGATTATCTATTACATCGTATTAATCACTGATGCAAATCATGATTAATATCAGTCCTCAACCTGGTAGAGTGCACATGCTACTTTGCTGCATTAATTTGCTGACCTGTATACCTCTGTGCATTATACCTTGTAAATTACAGACGACGAAAGCATAATCACGCTTTACAATGAGTCTTTGTGCTTTTACTTCTTGATACGGGAGTATGTCGTGTGCGTGGGAACCGCAGACAATTATGTTTATACTATAAATAACAGTATCAGTTTAAAGCACTGCACAAAAGTCTGCATGTGAGTTTATGTGGATCACAATATCAGCAGTTGCCAGATCACACATTGTCTTTAATGATAATAAATCAAAAAGATCAACGGTGTGATCAGATTTCTCAATAACTGATATGATCCCTTTACCGAAAATCCCAAAACATTTACTGTTTTCATTTACATTTCTGCATTTTATTTTCTTGTCAAAAATTACAAAACTCAAAAGATTTTAGGTGTGTTTTAGCATAAACTTTAGAAAATCCAAAAAGATTTTACATTTCTGTTAGGACAAAGAGGATTGGTGAAACCACTTTTGTAAACCTTAGTCTAATTCACTTCTGTCATTTTGGCTAAGTATAGAAGTACTGAAGAGAAGACAAGAAACTGCTGATTAGAAGATATGAGAAGTGCTGAAGAAGCAGAAGTTCTGAAGTCCAAACCAGACAAGTTCACTTCAGAAGTACTGAAGACAAAACTACTCTTCAGTAGTTTGTCCTTCATCAGCACTTAGCATCAGATATTTCCCACCGCCTTTTGCATCAGTAGTTTGTTGTTTATTATTACTTTTAGCTGTATTTGTTTCTTTCAATGTTGCAACTTGTGCAACTTGTTTCTGTTGTTTCTGTACTTGCTTATTGGGCAAGATACATGCATGTAAACGTCTATAAATAGGAGGCTTCAACCTTCTATTTTAGACATTGATTTTAATAGAAAAATCCTTCAAACACTCTCATTGTTCTATTCCATTTCTGTATTTATTGTGAATCTTTCTAAGTATCTAATTCTCATTTTACAGCTTAGATTCATAATAAATACTTTGTCATTCATTAGTTTCAAACATCAAGGGGGAGTTATAACTCTGCCTTAGTGTAAAAAGTGTTGCTTTAACTTATAACATTCCGCTGTGCTTATAATCTGATTTACAAGGACTTGCTAAACACTTAAGTGTCAAGATAGCAAGTTCTTACTTAGCAAAAAGAGCAAACTGATCCAACAATTGGTATCAGAGCATTGGTTTATCTGATCACATATCAATCTAACAAATTGAGAATCAGACACAAAGCTCTTATTGATATTCAATAAAAAGATCAAAAGTTCACTTTTTATCAATATCCATCACTTAAAAGAGTCATCTGACAAATCTATACTCTTTAAAATGGATCCACATAATACTGGTTCTGCCACCAAACCTGCCATGCTTGTGAGAAAAGAGTAAAACATATGGCAAAAGAGAATGGCACATACCTTGTCACAAACCAACACAGGTTGTTGGAGATCTGTGATATATGGTCCTCACAAACCAGTAAATATAAATCTTGAAACTAAAGAAGGGATTCCAAAGGAACCCAAAGACTATACAGATGAGGATTTCCTAAAACTTGAGCTAGATGCAAAAGCATTCTCTATGTTGGCAATGGCTCTCCCAAATGAAATATACTCTGGCCTTTTACATTGTGAAAGTGCCAAAGAACTTTGGGACTGTCTTAAAGAACAGTTTGGAGGAACTGAAGAGGTGATTGCCAACACCAGAGAAATTTTAGCTCAACAATATGAAACATTTGCTTATATTAATGGGGAAACTTTGACTCAACAATTTGAAAGATTCTCCTCATTAATATCTGAGCTAAACTTAAATGGTCAGACCTATACAACAGTGTCTATGCTACATAGATTTTTAAGGTCTTTACCTGACAAATGGGAAACTTACTCCATTGTTTTAAGATCCTCACCAGATTTTAGCTCCCTCACTCTTACAAAACTCCATGGGAGATTACTTACTTTTGAGAGAGAAATTGATCAAAAGAAGAAATTACAAACTTCTGGTAAAACTGCTGATGACTACCTACCATGTAGTACAGCACTTTTGGGACAAGATTCACCAACTTGTTCCTATGGATCTTATGACAATATTGACATAACCACTGGGATCTCATCAGAAAGATCTTTCCCAGGTTATGACAATGATGACCAAAGTCAAACTGCTGATAATCTATGTTTTATCATGGATGATTTGAAAAATTTTAGCAGTGATGACTTAGAAGAAATGGACATATTACACCAACTGGCCATGCTAAGCATTAAAACTAACAAGTTTTATAAAAGGTCAGGAAGGAAATTTCCAGGATTGACCAGTAATACAAAAATTGGTTTTGACAAATCTAAATTGAGATGTCACAAGTGTCAGAAGTTGGGACACTTTGCTAGAGAGTGTAGAAGCTCTAGCTTTAACCAATCACAATCTGGAAATAACTATAACCCCAATTATAATAGGAATAATGGAACTCAAGGGAGTGCTCATTTTGTACAGGCACAAGCTCCTCAACAACAATATATGCCTCAAGTACAATATGTTCAAGTGCCTGCTCAACAGATGCAGAGCCAATAATCAATCCCTCCCTTTCCAGCTGCTCAACTTCCTCCACAGCCTCAACAACCCTCTCAACAAAGTCTCTTTACCTCAGGGTATGTTGACTGGAGCAGTCTCCCTTATGACACCACAGAGTGCAATCCTGATGCAGACAACAAAGTGTTTGACATCAACTGGGGAGAACCGGACAATGGCAGAAAGAACTTTGCCTTAATGGCATTTGAAGGCTGTACTTCAAAATCTGCATTGTCACAGGTATCAAAAGAATCTTTGACAAAACTTTGCTCAAATTCTTGCAAAGAAACTTTTGCTCTCATAAGAGAGACAAACCTGCACTTACAAGGCAAAGCCAATGATTTAGAAAGAAAATACACACAGATAAAATGTGATTTAGAAAGAAAACTGTGTGCTAAAACAAAAGAAGTTTCTAAATTAACTGACTCTGCTATTGAAACCCAAGCACAAATCAAAATGATGCTAAATGACCTGGGAGATGTTAGACAAGAGCTTGCTGACACCAGGATCACTTGTGAAAAAATGGGTGGAATCTTGTAGGGGGTATCAATTGTTGCTAAACAAAAAAAGTGCTTCAAATGTTAAGTTTGGCATAGGATACCATCATGTTGAAACACCAACAGATTTTTCTCCCAAAACTACTGAAGATGGGAGAAGAATTGTTTCAAATGAAGCTTCTGAAGGGAAAGAATGCACATCTTTCCATGAAAACTTTCTAAACAGAAATCCTGGCATTTTTAAAGAAAGTACTTCAGAAGTATTACAAAAATCTGACAATAAGCCATCAGTAGTTTCATCTACATCAGGAGTTGAGAACCTGAGCAAAATCTTTTCACAAATGTCAGAAATTTGCCTTTAGATCAAAAACAAAAGGCAAAAGAATGTGAAATTTGTGGCCTGTTCAACCACAAAACTGAATTTTGTAGATACAGAAAAGGAATTCAGTTCAATCAAAAATTTAAACAACAGGTTGTGGGAAATCAAATCAGAAATGATTATGAAAGAATCTTTAAACCCAAGAAAACAACAACCTGAAAACACCTTTTCTCTGAAAAAGATAAAATCTCAACCAAAATATTTTTCTCAAAATTCCTTGTCAGTAGTTAGACCAGAATCATCAGCAGTTTCACAAAATGCTGAGATTCAAAATCTAAAGAACATGGTAGAACTACTGATGACCAAGGTTGATGGTGGTCCTAAAAAAGATACCACCATGGTTCTTAATGAAAAATCCATTGCCAAAAAGACATGGATTTCTCAACCTGGTCAAGAACAAACTGTAACTGTTCTCAAGAGCAAACCCAAAGCCAAACAGGCTTGGGTTCCTAAATCTAACTAATTTGCTTTTATGTGCAGAGAGTTTCCAGGGGCTTAAACAGCATATGGTATGTTGATAGTGGAGGCTCTATGCACATGACTGGATGCAGATACCTGATAAACAACTTTATCAGCCAAAGAGAAGGATCTGTATCCTTTGGGAACAATGCTAAGGGATATGTGCTAGGACATGGCAATGTCTCCTCTGGCAAAATACAGTTTGACAAGGTCAATCTGGTGGAAAACCTTGAATACAACTTGCTGAGTGTGTCACAATGTGTGATAAAGGATATTCTTCCTTTTTCACAAAGACAGCATGCAAGATCATCTCACCAGAAGGCCAGAAGTTGATAGAGAAGATTATAGAAGATCATACTTTGCTGATTGCCAAAAGATGTGGCAATGTCTATGCAGTGGACATTGAGAAAGACACAGTATTGAACAACACTGCCTGTTTCTTCTCAAGGGCATCAACTTCAGAAACTGATCTCTGGCACAGGAGACTTGCCATGTGAACTTAAAACCATAAATAAAGTCACAAAAATGGGCTTTGGTCAGAGGTCTACCATTTGAAAGTATACCAGTGTCAAGAACACTGTGTATCCTGTTTAAAGGGAAAACAGCATAAGTCCTCCTATAAGTCTATTGAAGAATCAAAAACAACTGCATGTCTTCAACTACTCCATATGGACTTATTTGGACCTGTCAAGATTATGAGCCTTGGTAAAAAGAAGTACTGCTTAGTCATCATTGATGACTACTCAAGATTCACATGGGTATTCTTCTTATTTTCCAAGGATGAGGCTGCTGAAATCATCAAGTTCTTCATTCTACAAGTAGAGAAACAATATTCTCTATCTGTCAAAACCTTTAGAAGTGACAATGGGACAGAGTTCAGGAACAAAACTCTGGATGAATTCTGTTTGTCTAAAGGGATTATTAGACAATACAATGTTCCCAGAACTCCTGAACAAAATGGTGTAGTAGAAAGGAAGAACAGAACATTGATAGAAGGAGCAAGAACAATGTTAGCTGATTCTGGACTGCCATTGTACTTTTTGGCAGAAGCAGTTAACACATCATGTTATGTTCAGAATAGAGTTCTTGTGGTCAAGAGACATTCCAAGACTGCCTATGAAGTTCTTCATGGCATGAAGCCCCTTATCTCCTTTTTCAGGGCTTTTGGTGTCAATGTTTCATCTTGAACATCAAGGAATCTATTTCAAAGTTTGCTGCCAAAGTTCACTCAGGTTACTTTCTTGGTTATTCTTCAACTAGAAAAGCCTATAAGTTTTTAATTCTCACACCAGGATAGTAGAAGAAACATTGAATGTCAAGTTCAATGAGTCAAAACACACTCTTATTCCAGCACATCCTGCTGAACTCTTTGACCTTGACAACTTTCACTTTGGACCTGAAAAGACTGTTGCTTCTTCCAAACCTACTTATTATGGTGATCAAAGGTTTGAAGATGAGGATCCTACACCATGGACTCCTCAAACAGTCATTAAATCAACTACAACACCATCAGAAGTTTTTCAAACTTCTGATCAAACAAATACTGAAGGCCAAACTCAAACATCTGCTTCAGCACCTGCAACTACTGAAGAAGCTGAAACTGCTGAACCAGATATATAGACCTCAGTAGTTTGTTTGAAGAACAAGAGCCACCTACACCTGTCAGTGGTTTACAACAACTGATTGAACACAGAGATCATCCACTTGATTAAATCATGGGTGATATAGCTTCAGGTGTTCTTACCAGAAACCAGCTCTCCAACTTTTGCCTATTCTCAGCCTTTATTTCACAGTTGGAACCAAAGAAGTACCAGGAAGCCCTCAAAGACAATAATTGGGTGCAAGCTATGCAAGATGAACTGCTTCAGTTCAACAAGCAACAGGTCTGGGAAATCTGTCCTTTACCTCAAAACAAGCAACCAATTGGTACAAGATGGGTTTTCAGGAACAAACAAGATGAAGCTGGTATGATAATCAAGAACAAGGCAAGACTGGTAGTTTCAAGGTACTCTCAAGAAGAGGAATTGACTATGATGAAACCTTTGCTCCAGTTGCAAGGCTTGAGGCCATCAGGTTATTTCTGGCCTATGCCATTTCCAACAAAATTAAAGTTTATCAAATAGATGTGAAAAGTGCATTTTTGTATGGAAAAATCAAAGAGGAGGTGTATGTCTGTCAGCCACCTGGTTTGAGGATCCTTCTCATCCTGAGTGGGTGTACAGATTGGACAAAGCTCTTTATGGGCTTAAACAGGCTCCAAGAGCCTGGTATGATACACTCTCCACCTTTTTACTCAAAAATAACTTTACAAGAGGTGCCATTGATAAAACACTTTTCATTAAACATGTTGGAAATCATGTCTTACTTGTTCAAATTTATGTTGATGATATCATTTTTGGTTCAACAAACACAAAACTGTGTGATGATTTTAAGAAACTCATGCAATCAAAATTTGAGATGAGTACCATGGGAGAACTGCAGTACTTTCTAGACTGCAGATCAAACAACAAAACAAATGGAACTTTTATACATCAATCATAATATGTTAAAGAATTATTGAACAAATTTTCTTTAAATGACTGTAAATCATGTTCCCACTCCCATGACACCAATCACACAAGTTGAACCTGATGATCAAGGAAAACAGTTGATCAAAACATGTACAGATGTATGATAGGTTCCCTTTTATATTTAACTGCTTCTAGACCAGATATTATGTTTTCAACATGTGTCTGTGCTAGATATCAATCAGCACCAAGGGAATCACACCTTATAGCAGTCAAAAGAATTTTCAGATATCTGAAAGGAACTCCCAACACTGGGAATTTGGTATCCTGCTTCAAGCAATACCAAGTTATCAGCTTTTTCAGATAGTGACTATGCAGGGTGTAAGATGACAAGAAAGTCAAAATCTGGTGGTTGTCAATTCCTGGGTAACTGTCTAGTGTCATGGCAATCAAAGAAGCAAACATCTGTTGCAACTTCAACTGCTGAAGCTGAATACATTGCAGCTGCAAGTTGTACATCACAGATACAATGGCTCCAATATCAACTTCTTGATTATGGAATCAAAGAGACCAAGACACCTTTGTTTTGTAGACAGCAAAATCGCCATTAGCATCATTCAAAATCCGGTACAGTTCTCAAAACCAAACATATTGAGATCAGGTACCCATTTCATAAGAGATTGCTATGAAAAGGCAAGATTGAGGTGAAGCATGTAGCAACAGCTAATCAATAGCTGACATCTTCACTAAGCCCCTGACACATCAACATTTCAGAAGTTAGTATCCATGCTTGGAATGCTAAATTTGTAAGTGTTTACTATTTTTTTTTTTTTAAACTTGTATGCATTCTCAATTAGAATCCAAGTTAACACTTGATTCTACCCAACTCTACATCAACTTCTACATCAATCACTACTTTAGCAGAAAACATCAAAATTTTCTTTTTCCTTTTTTCCATCCTTGATTCCATCCTGTTTTACCTTGGGGAATCCAAGTAACCTTTTCCTTCTTTTTTTCTGGTTTTTCACTTACAAAAGACAAAAGTCTGAATCAAAACTTCTGAAAAACAAAACTACTGATTAAACAAAATCAGTATGAGAGAAACTACTGATGAACAAAAATCATCAGTATGGGGATAATTTTCTGAAAAAGTGTGTAACTTCTGATAACATAACCTTCAAAGTTATGAATAAAGTAATTTAGAAAAACATTTCTCATCAGATGTTAAAACTACTGAAGAGAAAATGGGAACTACTGATGAATAATCCTTCATCAGCAGTTTAAGTCAAAAGGGCAAATCTGTCTTTTCCCATCATCAGAGGTTTGACCTAATCAGTTTAAAACCCTGATAAAGAGATTTTTAACCAAAGGCGGTTTTAAAACTTCTAATAAAGAAGATTCAAGCGGTTAAAACTTCTAATAAATACCTTTTCTACACACTTATCCTTTCAAACTCAAAATATCCCTCCTCTCTCTCAAAACTCTCTCAATAACCTATACCTGCAAATCCACTGTTCGATCAAAAACCCAAACCACATGGCTCTAGTTCTAAAACAGGGACACAATCAAAAGGGCCTTTCTTGAAAAACAAGAAGGCTGGTCCCAATACGATGAGATCATTGATCTTGTCGTCAAATCCCAATATTTTACTGCTCTCACAATAAACCCACCAATTCACACTGAAACTCTCAATGAGTTCTGGGCAAATGCTGAGACGGTTACAATGGGTGATGAGGTCATTTCCCTCAACTCAAGAATTCAAGGGAAACAACTGACACATCACACCGCCACACTAGCACAAGACTGGGTCTCGGATGATGTAACTGCCCCTGACCATGTTGCTAACACTGATATTCATCTAACCATGACTGAGTGTGGTTATCAAGGTACTCTTCTCCCATGCTACAATATTCAAAAAAATATTTTGAACCAAAATACAAGCTTTTGTTTCATTATATTATTATGTGTTTGAGTCAAAAACAGGGTCTTATGACCAGATGCCCTCCACTTTTCAACCAATATTTCATTCCATTTGTGAATGAAACTAAATTCAGGGCATCAAAACTATTTTTCAATGAGTTGGTGTTACATCACAATAATACCAAGAAAAAGTTTTTGTTATACCCAAGGTTCTTATGCAATGCATAATAGGGGAACTGGGTAATGAGGTGCTTGTGGGAAAAATTTCAACTTTAAATCCTTTAACATCACAAGCATACTCAAGGCATAACAAACCGGCCTGCCTGGCCAGAAGATGATCAGGGAGAACAACAACAAGTCCCCCTGAAGCCCCATAAATCACACCACCAAAAGCAAAAAAGCC